>OX419194.1:3619038-4900456 GCA_948465475.1 Thalpophila matura | reverse complement strand
CCTTAGCACATCTCCCTGTTTTCTATAATCTTAGGCTGGCACACACTATAATAATCAACTAATATTGAATACCTACCATGTACACCACGCATAGCAATTACGCTTAATCACGCGCACAGAACACATTGACAATTCAATTAATATGTACGGGAACTTGGGTGAGAATGGGTTAATTTAGTGGTAACTGGTAAGGTTATTAATAGTGGTTTATTGATGCAGTGAGAGATTACAATGTGAATAATTAAGATATTAATAAGCCATTCGAGAGTGAACAAATCTTGAATTTGTTATATGCCAAAAGTAAATTATAAGTAAATTATAGGTAACACCCTTACTTATAGACGCCTCTTAACTTTAACCACTGATTAAATATACAACTAGGTATCCTTGTCATAATTTGTATAATAATGAATAGAGATGACAATTGCTTAAAAGCTGTTTAATTTAATCATCGTCTTTAATCATCAAATCATCAAGTAAGGGGGTAAATCTCTGTCTATTTGATACGCGATTATGGGTAAACTACTAAACCGATTTTGGTGAAATTCGATGGATAGCTTAGTACGGCCGATCGCACATCGGTGATAACATAACCAGTATGAACTGACCTCTTATACTATTCAAACGCCTTACTCCGCAGGGCCAGCTCAAGGCCAAAGTGCTACCCCTGACGTGCGGTCGACTGTACCACGAGACAAATAATAAATGAAAAACTTTGTGCAGTGTCAAAAGGTCTATTTACCTCCACGGCAGTAACCTAATAAATAATTAGTTTATGTATTGTCATCATCATCATCTGCCTAGCCTTTTCCCAAATTAAATTGGGGTCGGCTTACTGTCTAACTAGTTTCTGCTGAATATCAATATTTTACGTGGGGCGACTGCCATCTGACCTCCACAACCCAATCAATGGGTAATACCGGTATTCGAATGTTAGACCAGCTGTCAGACTTTAGAGCTTCTGACTACCCGTAAAGATTGTCAAAGATATTCCTATGACAACCGGGACCAACTGCTTAACGTGCTTTCCGAGGCACAGAGGGGTCTCGATGTGTAAAGAACGGTCACCCATCCAAGGACTGACCGCGGCAAGCGCAGCTTAATCTCGCAGATCGATCGATCAGCGCGGTCGTCATTTAGCCACGAACCCCTCAATTAGTTTATGTATTGTGTCTATACCTCAGATCATAGAAACAAGGAGATGTGCCAAGGCGCTATCGAGCTTGATGCCTGCATGATCTTGAGCAAATTGCTCATATTAAAAACATACGCGCTGGCGACGAACCGAACACGATCGATGGTATAAATACAGTGTTTTAGTTTAGTGCTAGTATTGAGTGACGATTAACAGTGTTAGATTGAGGGTGTGCGGAATGTTCAATGCGTGGGAGATTTTTTATTCACAAGGAGCGCTTAATTACGCGCGTAATTGTGTCGAAAAATGTACTAAAAGTGGCATCAGTTGTTCCCGTACTAATTTGTTATGATGGCATACCTCCTTGTTTATATGATCTGAGGTCTATACATATTTGTTTAGTTTTGCGTAATGTATGTAATTTATTGTGTCTATTGGTTCTCCACTTATTTACTGTTCTTATTTGTAAATCTCTATCGCACTAAGGTTTGCTGTAACCCAATTCTGTATTAAGGCGCCATAGGTCCAGCGAAATATTTTACGTGCGGGGGTGAAGAACACGATGCGGCGCGCGCGCCCGCGGGTTACGCGGGTGGCGCGTTGGCGAGATCTCTTGCGGCGGGCTGAGCGCGACGCTATTACTTTTAGTGGAAATTGGCGCGCACATAGTGTAATTAAAGTACCTAGTTGTCAAACTTTATTAGGTACCTACTTTTGGTACAAGTTAGTTTAGTGAATTATGTCAATTTATTTTTTGTGGTGGTTATTTGGAAAAACTAGGTAGGTAATACCTACCTAGTTTTTCCAAATAACCACCTATTCCGATTTCTAAAAGGTTAGTACATACTATGTACTAACCTTTTAGAAATCGGAATAGGTAGCGTTATAAAATAAATAAATAAAAAAGTTTCTAGAACAAAAACTGTCTAAATTTCTAACTTAGCAAAGTTACAATATCCAATTGCCTATAACATAGCCTATTTCTTATCGGATCTGCAATATTCTTGTTAGATACATGTTTCTAGACTACCACACGTCTAGTAAGACACAATTTATCATCCTAACTTACACACAGAAATATCGCATTTTCAAACACATATCGATCTATATTATAGGCACAATATCCATGAAATTCAGAGTCTTTACACAACATTATGTCCTAGCCTTCCTACCGAACCTAAATACATGACTAGATTCTATATAACACATTACAACAATCCTAGAAATGCAATTTTATGTACATAACACTTATTCTCAAATTATAGCTTTCCTATCGTCGAGAGGTATAACTGCTTATGTACATCTTATGTAAACAACATTCCTACACTATAAAACCACGATGTACACAAAACCTCGATTATGGTTACAAAGGTATTCACGACTTTACATAAAAAACATGAAATCTTATTCCTACACAATAATAGGCTATTTGACTCATTTTGGGAAATGGTTTATATTAAATCTTCATTATATTATAAGCACACTACATTGATATTTCAAGGAGATCTACTGTATTTATCAATAAAAATCAGTGATTAAGTATAAATTTCCAAAACCGCTCCAAAAACGCTGTTTCTGACAGAAGTGACGTAACACGCTAGTAAACGAGCTTTGTCAAAAGACAGATGGTGCAGCTGAAATTAATTTCATCAATAATTCATTTTTATCGGCTATAGTGGCGTATAAATGGTGTGTAGTTCCACAATGTACAAATACGTCTTTAAGCAGTCCATCATGATTCATGACACAAAAGAATTTATAGGTAATGTTTCTGAGTTTTTATCAACATAACCTAAAATGAGATTTCACAAAACTTCTGAATGATTATATAAAAGATTTGTAAATAAATATGTGGTAGGTAGGTACTTACACAGCTGTTTTTACATTTTTAAGTTCCGCAGCATAATAATCAGCGTTATTCTTAAAGAAAAGTGCAACCATAAATGCGTCTATCTTAGGTAGGTTGTTATCAGCTTGCACAAAATTTGACTCCATTTTGTGATTCGATATAAATATTTATGCCACTAGATGACTATATAGAAGATTTCTATGAAAACAGCTTCAGAAATAGCTCAAAGATCGATTAAAGCACCCAAAAACATAAAACGCAAACTACATCTGTCAAAGCCGTGCTTATGCTCAAAGACTACATATATACATACATATATACTTACGCTTACATTGCTTACTCCAGTGTTGCCAAGCTAGATTTTCATTTTACCCCAATGCCTGATTAATTTTACTCTAAAATCATAACTATTTATACAATAAAAACTTTTTTAACAAAAAATAACCGACTTCAAAAAGCCACTACAAAGAAAATAATAATTTTGGTTTCGGAAGTCGGTGGCTTTGGTTTTTGTTTGCTTTTTTTGCCACCGACTTCCGAAACCAAAATTATTATTTTCTTTGTAGTGGCTTTTTGAAGTCGGTTATTTTTTGTTAAAAAAGTTTTTATTTTTCCCTTTTTAGTTCTTTATCTCGCGTTAGATTACTTTGACGACTTCGTTCAACAGTAAATCTTCTACGTAGTGAGTACCGTACATTTATGCATAATATAACTTTGTACATAGGAATGATTACCTAATGTATTATATAGTAAAACCTTCCTCAAAGTATGTAGATTACGTTAGTGAAAACCCCATCCAAATCGAATCCGTAGTTTTTGAGAAAATCGCGCACATACAAAATTACATACATACATACATACATACATACATACATACATACAGAACGAATACAGAACCTCCTTTTTTGAAGTCGGTTCAAAATACCTGGGACCTGGCTAAAGTTTTGGTTTTAGATATACAATAAAACAAGTTCTTTCTTAATCAATGGTCATGTTTCACAATAAAAATATGCTGAATTTGTTTGTTTAACTCAAATTCAATTCAAATACTTAGGTACCTACATGTATTGCTTACCAAAAAGCCCATAAACTTTAGTAATCATAACAACAATACGAAATCTAACCTTAAAATTTTGGAAGTGACTCCGCGACCGCCGCCGTGACCTGAATTTGCAGCCGGCACCGGTTGCTAAATTGGCAGCCGGCGCTGACTTTGGAAAAAAGCGGGAAAGGGGGTTGGCAATTTGGCATAATTAAAAAAACATTTCATGTTTCATTTGAGTAACATACCTAATTAGAGTCCAAGAGCCGGCGCCGATCAAAAGGGGTCATTGTACGTGTCGGTTTTAATATCGTGTTTTATGTTATTTTGAGTTATTATTTCCTTAGGCTTCTTGACAACATTGAAAATATGCTATAGATTGTGGTCATCCTATCAGTTCATAGCGTAAATAAACTTATTTCACTTGATTTTCAACTAAAATATGTATATACACACATCAAAAGTGTCTAGGGATCAAGCATTTTTATGCGGATTTCTTGAGATTGAGATGTGGCTTTGTAATAAATTTATGATTTAATAAATTTATATGGATCCTTTTTGGTGCATTTTATAATTTGAATCAGGAACTCTCAATCAAATTCGAGTAAAAGATGAAAATAAGCTGTCAATATTTTCCCTATAAAAACATACAACGCATTGAAGACATTATTAGTGCTACTGTTTCCCTACTACTGATTAAAACCAACGTTATTATGGAGCGGCGACGTCATTTAAGCAGGGAAGAAATGCTCAGAGCCGTGGGAATGATAGAAGCTGGTTCCCGGCAACGTACTGTAGCTTTAGCTCTGAATACAAGTCAGAGTGTTATCAGTCGACTTTGGACACGTTACCGAAGCACTGGTACCGTGGCTGAGCGCCATGGAGGACGGTATCGCTGCACCACACGGAGACAAGACCGATACATTCAAATCTTAACTCGAAGAGCTCCAACAATAACCGCCATGATGTTAGCCGTGAGGCTTCATCACTCTTCAGGGAACTTAATTAGCGACCAAACAGTCAGAAACCGCTTGCATGAAGTGAACCTTCATTCCCGAAGACCGCTACGGGTACCACCTATAGCAATGCACAATCGTAGGATTCGATATCAATGGGCTCTTGAACACAGAAATTGGGCAGAAGAACAATGGCGTTTCGTGTGCTTTTCTGATGAGTCTCGTTTTGGTATGAGACCGGATACAAGACGTATACGACACTGGAGAACCCCTGGACGCCAACAGCGATTAAAATCCTGCCAGGAAGTCCATCCTTATAGTGGTAGAACCATCATGGTATGGGCGGGTATTTGGATCGGCGGAAGAACTGAGTTGATTTGGATCAGAGGCAACCTCAACGCTCAAATTTATGCTGAGACGATTGTATCAGACGTCATCGTTCCTCTACAAGTGCAAATCGGTCCCTTATTTCAGTTAATGCATGATAATGCACGACCGCACACCGCAAGAGTTGTAAGACAGACTCTCGCCGCAGCTAACATCAATGTCCTGCCCTGGCCTGCTCAGTCGCCAGACTTGAACCCGATTGAGCATGCATGGGATATGCTACAGAGAAGAGCTCTGCCGAATATGGAGGGTATCCAGTCGCAAGAAGACCTTTTTTTGTTGTTGCAACGAACATGGGCGGCCATTCCACAGCGTGATTTGGATGAACTCATTTTGAGTATGCCAAACCGATGTTCTTGTGTTGTTAGTGTTCGCGGTAGAAACACGGATTATTAATTGTTTAAGTTACCCAATAAAATTTTAAAGAAAACTGTTATTTCAGTCTTTTTTTCGAACTTTAATGTTAGTGGTTCAAATGTCAAAAATCCCTTTATTAGGAAAATGGCAAATTTCTTTATTAATGCAAAGGTGACTTGGTTTATCGTTACTGTGACAAACGAAAACACTTTATTTGATGAATCCAGAAAATTTTAATTAATATCAATCAGGAGAAAAGTTATTGCAAAAATATATGTTGATCCCTAGATACTTTTGATGTGTGTATTTGCAAATTACACGAAAATAAAATGCAATATTTTTTGTTATTTTATCTGTGACAAGAACGGCCAGTTGCACTCTGGTGACGTCACACGCTAGTAAGCCATTGTTGCCAACTTATTTTTAGGGTAAAGAATTCTTTAGAGTAAATTTGAGGGTAAAAATTTAGGGAGCGCCTCCGCAGCCGGCGCCGACTAGGCTCCCAAAAATAATGCCGTTAGGAACCGGAGTAGCCTTGGAGTAGCAGTGATACCAGACGAAAATAATTGCAAACTACCGTAGCAGCAGATTAATGTTGCCGTGTTTTAAGTTGAATTAAATACCTTAGACTGACTTTTAAATTACAGTGTCAATGTAAAACAAAATACAACTTTTTTGGACTTACAAGGGGGATGGAGGTGGTTGATGGAGCCCCGGTACGCGGAGCTCCTATTTCTATCTGCAAGGTTAAGAGTAACCTAACACGAAGGGGTTGACGGGGGCTTCGTTCGCTCGGTTTGCTCGCTCACTGAAGCCCCCGTCAACCCTTTCGAACCTAACCTGTCCGTGTCGGGGTGTCCAAGTTCCCTCGCTTTGCTCGCTCTTGGACCCTAATTAGGTATGTTTCTCAAATGAAACATGAAATGTTTTTTTTAATTATGCCAAATTGCCAACCCCCTTTCCCGCTTTTTTCCAAAGTCAGCGCCGGCTGCCAATTTAGCAACCGGTGCCGGCTGCAAATTCAGGTCACGGCGGTGGTCGCGGAGTCACTTCCAAAATTTTAAGGTTAGATTTCGTATTGTTGTTATGATTACTAAAGTTTATGGGCTTTTTGGTAAGCAATACATGTAGGTACCTAAGTATTTGAATTGAATTTGAGTTAAACAAACTAATTCAGCATATTTTTATTGTGAAACATGACCATTGATTAAGAAAGAACTTGTTTTATTGTATATCTAAAACCAAAACTTTAGCCAGGTCCCAGGTATTTTTGTATAAATAGTTATGATTTTAGAGTAAAATTAATCAGGCATTGGGGTAAAATGAAAATCTAGCTTGGCAACACTGGAGTAAGCAATGTAAGCATAAGTATATATGTATGTATATATGTAGTCTTTGAGCATAAGCACGGCTTTGACAGATGTAGTTTGCGTTTTATATTTTTGGGTGCTTTAATCGATCTTTGAGCTATTTCTGAAGCTGTTTTCATAGAAATCTTCTATATAGTCATCTAGTGGCATAAATATTTATATCGAATCACAAAATGGAGTCAAATTTTGTGCAAGCTGATAACAACCTACCTAAGATAGACGCATTTATGGTTGCACTTTTCTTTAAGAATAACGCTGATTATTATGCTGCGGAACTTAAAAATGTAAAAACAGCTGTGTAAGTACCTACCTACCACATATTTATTTACAAATCTTTTATATAATCATTCAGAAGTTTTGTGAAATCTCATTTTAGGTTATGTTGATAAAAACTCAGAAACATTACCTATAAATTCTTTTGTGTCATGAATCATGATGGACTGCTTAAAGACGTATTTGTACATTGTGGAACTACACACCATTTATACGCCACTATAGCCGATAAAAATGAATTATTGATGAAATTAATTTCAGCTGCACCATCTGTCTTTTGACAAAGCTCGTTTACTAGCGTGTTACGTCACTTCTGTCAGAAACAGCGTTTTTGGAGCGGTTTTGGAAATTTATACTTAATCACTGATTTTTATTGATAAATACAGTAGATCTCCTTGAAATATCAATGTAGTGTGCTTATAATATAATGAAGATTTAATATGAACCATTTCCCAAAATGAGTCAAATAGCCTATTGTGTAGGAATAAGATTTCATGTTTTTTATGTAAAGTCGTGAATACCTTTGTAACCATAATCGAGGTTTTGTGTACATCGTGGTTTTATAGTGTAGGAATGTTGTTTACATAAGATGTACATAAGCAGTTATACCTCTCGACGATAGGAAAGCTATAATTTGAGAATAAGTGTTATGCAGATAAAATTGCATTTGTAGGATTGTTGTAATGTGTTATATAGAATCTAGTCATGTATTTAGGTTCGGTAGGAAGGCTAGGACATAATGTTGTGTAAAGACTCTGAATTTCATGGATATTGTGCCTATAATATAGATCGATATGTGTTTGAAAATGCGATATTTCTGTGTGTAAGTTAGGATGATAAATTGTGTCTTACTAGACGTGTGGTAGTCTAGAAACATGTATCTAACAAGAATATTCCAGATCCGATAAGAAATAGGCTATGTTATAGGCAATTGGATATTGTAACTTTGCTATGTTAGAAATTTAGACAGTTTTTGTTCTAGAAACTTTATTATGTGACTAGGTAGGTCCATGGGAGTTGTACCATTGGATAGGTAGGATTTTCCGCAAATTATGATGTGTAATTTATGGTTGGATATTTAAATAAAGTAGATTAGAAGGGCTCATACGTAGTGAAAACGAAAGTGAATTAGGATTCAAAAACACGGCTCTATGTGAGGTAAAGTAATTAGGTTATATAAGAAACGCGTGCTCTCCGAGGCACGGAGGGGTCTCGATGTGTAAATAACGGTCACCCATCCAAGGACTGACCGCGGCAAGCGCAGCTTAACCTCGCAGATCGATCGAGTAGCGCGGCCGTCATTTAGCCACGAGTTTTTTTTTAATAAATTATGATTATAATAATAATAATAAAAAAAAATGCGAAATCCTAATCAAAGAAGAAAATTATATGAATTAATAATTTTAATATTATATTAATATTAATATAATTTTCTTCATATTGGTGGCATTCAAACGTCTATGCTTCGGGACTTCCCGGATAACGTCTGATTTAAACATTTATCTACGAATTATTTATTTATAATACGAGTGTAAGCAAGCATATTCTTTATTATTTGAGGCGTATAAGATTTAGTTTGAATAGGATTTCGCATTTTATTATTACAATCATAATTTATTTATCTATAATATTTATTTATTTATTATCTAAAATGATGTACCTATCTATTGTATCTTTTGTTTGACGGATTTTACTGACGGAAAAATATTTAATCATGACGAATTTTTGACGGAAAATACCAACCTGCTTAGCGGAATTTTGAAATTGTAATTGGCAACACTGTTAGGATGTGAGCGTACCTACGTTTATCAGTCAATAGGTGGTCAATAGCGCTATTTGCCCAAATATGTGCTAAAACCTAACCTTAATTGTATAAAAAATATTATATTAATGATATTATTACGTTTGTTAGTCATTTTCACAAAGAATTATTGAAAATAATCGTTTCGTGAGCGGCGAAAAATTTGGCACACATCCTACTCCGGTGAGGTCTGAGACCGGACTGAAGCAGTCGTGCGCACGTTCTTAGGAACGTTTTTTGGGTATAAAAAATTATCTAAAATTGCCGTTTTAATTTTTATACAATTTTATTAATGAATTCACTAACTCAATTATTAAATAATATGTTAAAAAAATTTCAAAAATTAAAACGTAAGAAATAAGTCTTAAAAATGAAATATTCGTAATGAAAAAGTATCTTCGAGAGGTATCTTTGGAATTTTTTTCTATCGAGTGAAGTTATTCATATCGTGTATTGAATTAATGATTTCACTAGCTAATATGCTTAAGTATACCATATATTTTTTTCTGGGTGGAAACTGTAAGAAATCTTATAAAAAAATGAAAAATTCTAGAGCTCATTCTAGCGTTTTGTGAACCTATGGCGCCTTAATCTCGCCTTTGTACATAAACTATCCTTGTAACATTGTAACTATAGTACCTACTTTAAGCGGATAAATATCCTTCAATAACTATAGTTACAAGCAAGCACCAACACAGCTATGGCTTTTAAATTGGGTAATAATTTTAAAACTGCAAGTGGGTTTTCTACTTTAGCATAAGCATTGCATAATCGGCCTATAATGTTCCCACTGCTGGGACACAGGCCTCCTCTGTAAGAGGGAGTGGGCCGTAGTCCACCACGCGGGCCCAGTGCGGGTTGGTGGACGTCACATGTTTTAGAATTTTTTGTTCTAGGACATTTCGGTTTCCTCACGATATTTTTCTTCACCGTTAAAGCAAGTGATAATTAATTTCTTATACGCACATGACTTCGAAAAGTCAGCGGTGCGTGCCTCGGGATCGAACTTGAACCATTCGCCGTGGGAGGTACATGGTTAAACCACTAGGATCACTGTTTTCTACTTTATTCATTCGAAATTCTAAGTAGCAAGCAGTGGCGAAGAGTCCCTACAATACGATTCCTACCGGCTTCCATTTGAAATATAGCACAGGCAGTATTGCCTACTTTTATTAATTAGCTTTTCATAGCCAGGTAAGCATTTCGAGCACCAGCTTACCTCTTACAAAAACTGACCCTTCGCCACTGGTAGCAAGTATGATGCTAGTATTTAATAACAAACAAGGTTAATTAACATATCCCCTTCTATTGTTATAGAAACTGAATTAGTTACCGTACTACCTCGTTAAATCTCAGTTAGGTTTAATTATACACCTATTACGGTTAGTTCATACGGAAGTTAGACTGCCAAGAGCACAGTTACTCGTAACTCGGAGAGTTGATCAACTCGTTTGAAACTGACGTAATAATGCAGGCATTATTACGTCAGTTTCAAGTCTGTCTGTTCATCCGATGTTGTAGACAGTGTTTAGTTACCGAATCTTAAAATGGCGTTTGAAAGTAGAAGTTAAAAAGAAAACGTTTGCAGTCGGGGGACCCCCGTCATGAACGAAGTTTTAATAATGTATGCATGAACGTTTCTTTTACTACCTATTTTTGCACGGTAAAATTACGCTTATTATTTTCCAATCTAGCAACTAGCCTAGCAACCGGCCTAGCATGACCACGATAGAAACGGGTTTTGTCTACATAGAAATAGACAAAGTGACAGATTTCATTCATAAAACGTAGAAATGTTTCTACAATCTGTCACTTTGTCTATTTCTGTGTAGACAAAACCCGTTTCTATCGTGGTCATGCTAGGCCGGCAGGAGCGGCCCGCTTTGACGCTACGATGACGGTTAGGTACTTGTAGAAACCGCAAGCGCAATAGCCGTGAGTTTTAGATTTATGGAACGTAACGTTTTTCATTACGTGTCGATAGACATCTCCTACCGCAAACCGCGTTAAGGAACTTCATTCAAAAGAGTTGTTAATAATTTGATGTTTTACAGAACTTTAAAAACATAACCGGTCCTTTTAGGGTACCCGAGGAAAAACATGAGAATTTATTCTATGTAAGTAACGGGCCCATTTTTCTTCTGATATCACCAAATAAAGTCAATAGGCACCTACGAACATACAAAAGACAACATCACATGGTGAACATAAACCATGGAATATAATAGCCACGGGACACGAAACGTTCGATAAATATATATGAAATTCTGATAGAATAATTATTGAGGGAAAGTGAAATACCTATTGCTTATCTTATTCCATTTATAACGATGTCACAGTCTAACACTGGGTCAAACTGACAAGACTATATTGGAGACTGTCCCCCAGTTTCTGAAAACTTATATAATTTTAATGAATTGATTCGTTGCACAGAAATCCGAATTATTATTAGTCAATAGAAATTTTATATACTACATTTTACTACCAGAACGCTTGTCGCCGGTTTGCAGCACACATCTTTTACATTCTCGGTCGGTTGCAGAAAGATAATTAAATTTTAATGGAGGCATTACCCATACAATTTCTATCGTTAAAGTCTCCTTTAAAACTTAATGACCTTTTCTGCAACTCAGCTCAACGCAATATAAACTAAACTTCCGTTGGTGTAGTACAAAACCCATAGGTAATTGGCTCAAATACAACAACTTCTATTGACTTAATAATTAGATTTCTAAGAGCTGTTCTCATTTTAGTAAACCAATCGCAATGGCTGACATGGTGTTAACAGTATATTGGAGACTGTGTCTTTTGACCCCAGTCTGTGGCAAGAGAGGTAAAAGCAAGAACAAGCGTGTGTCACGTCCCGCGCTTTATATGTCTAAGACGTAAACGCATCACTCGCGTCACTCATCGCCGTGGTACGTGACTATCGACTCGTGCCGATTCGTGCCCGACCTGACAATAGGACTATTGTCAGGCCGGCGCAGGTCTCAGGGGTTATCGGAACACACGGGTGGAATTCGTTATTAACATACCTATGGATTTTGTAGGTGAATTTAAATCGAAATTGCATATGGATGCGAATGGTAATATTGTTGTTAGAACAAAGGGAGTCAATATGTCGTAGGAAAATGTGGATTCTCGTAAAAGTTCGAATGTTCCAATTGATTAACTCTTCCTGGAACATGTTTGCGGTATTCGTACTTTAACCTACTTTGACTATACCTAGTTGGCACGCATAACATTTATCACTGTATGTATTCAGTAAAAATATATATAACGTTAGCGGTGCCGCGGGTACAAGCAGTTGGTTATATAAATAATCTGCACCAAAAGTATCCAGTGTATCCACAGCCTTGCCTGCCAATCATATCTATTGGAATACTCTCCAATGAATGAAATTATGTGAAGCCGGCACATTGGCGTCGCTCTCGTGTGGCGAATATTAAGTACATGTGGGAATAATTACACAGATGTAGATGCCTGAATACAGAATACCTATATAGAAGGAGAGATTTACGAGTATTAATCCGCTCCAGCGCTTTAATGAAGCATGTTTAAAAGTAGTCTGACGGAATATAGCTCATTATTTCTTCTTCATTTATGTTTTTCAATCAATATTTGCAGGGATATGATAAAAATGGAAATATGAATGCATGGAATTATCAATTTACTATAGAGTTGTCATTTTAACATCTCCAGTGAATCGATCACCTCCCTAGGGATTTGATGAAATCACCGTTTTTATTATTTCACTGCGACAAACATTAGCAAGGTTGCTAATCTACAATGTCATGAACACACAGTATTCGAAACAGTATCGTTTCTAAGTTATGTGGTCGAAGTAGTGTATTGTCGAAGTGCAGTATTTCGGAGTACGAAAATAGTATCGGAGTTCGATTGTTGAGTAGGTACAGTTTTTTTTTATCTGACTTCCAGGCACTTTATTTCCTCTTAGTGTTTCATAAAGTATTTTAACTCAGTTTGCACATAACTTTGTACATAAATAAAGTCAGAATACCGCAGTCAGTACCGTCCGATCTCAGGAGACGGCCAGAGAAGAGATGGCTTCGCCGCACAAAGGAAATGTAGTAGTAATAGGATATTTCAGTAAAATATACGTTTTAAAATAAATACAAAGTTGTGCATTTCCCTAGGTGCTTGGAATGCTGTGGTATTTTTAATGGTTTCATTTGTTTTATTTTTAATTCCGCTGATATGATAACAGGGATGGCGAACCTATGACACGCGTGCCAGAGGTGGCACGCGACAGAAAAAACTGGGCACGAATTGAGAACCTCCTTCTATTTTTTAAGTCGGTTAAAAAATATAATAGTTATAGCTCGTGGCGTGAACTATGATCACAAATCGCGCATGTGTATTTTCGGCCCAATAGACAATAGACTTGTAGTTGACAATACGTAATAGAGAATGGTCCAATTAGACGAACCAATCGCGTGCAGCCTCGGCGCCCCCGTCTTCTTCATTCCACCAAAGAGACCGAAAAACCAGCTAATGCGCAATTGACGTTTGTGATCATTACTGGCGCCGCTAGTTATACCTATCAATTTTATTTTATCCCCGTCTCAAATCAATATATAGTAACATATACTCACCAAAGTTATTTTACTTCATAAAAGCAACAAAACTAAAAACTAAACTATAACACATAAATCGTCTCTCCTGGCATCCTGCCGAAACACATTCGACGTTTTAAGACCTTTCACGTCCCGTTTCATACGGCTGAACATAAACATAGACTCGAATAAAAGTAGGTCGAGACATTACATTCATTACATGACGGTACTTATTGAGGTTTTTTTTTTGGGCTACTGAATATAGCTATATAAGGTCTTACCCTTCATACTCGAAATATTTTAAGAGGTACATCTGTAGGTGGTAAAGATACCATACAAACGCAAAAAAAAATATCTGAGTATTATATATTTTTTAAATAAATAAATTTAAAATTATTTGACACACAAATATTTTATTTTCAACATCCATTACGATAGTTTTTACGTAACTTACAATTAATATTAGAAACTAGCGTAATGGATGTCGAAAATAGTATTTTTATGGGTCAAATAATTTATTTTTAAAATAATATAATTTATTTATAAAAAAGAAAATACTCAGATCAAGTTTTTTTTCATTTGTATGGCATCTTTACCACCTATAGATGTACCCTATATAATATTCAATGTGTATCAGAAATGCGTGGTCATATTTATGGGGGTTGTTCGAGCTCTTATTCAAAGCAACAAAATCAGATGAAAAAAAAAAACGTTTTTTTTTTTTGTTTGACCTAGGTATCAAACAAAAAAATCGATTTTTTTTCGTCAGCAGATTTTTTTAATTTGATCTATCAAATGTTGCTGTCCTTGTACCTGTACTGTACATGAAATCGTCAAAATAAAACAGTTAGGGCCGTACCACAAAAAAGATAAACACGTCATGAATGCTACCAAAAATAATACGCACTCGTTTTAGCACTAAGTTGTCTAAAACAAGTGTGTATTATTTTTGGTAGCATTCGCGTTTAACACGTGTTTCTTATCTTTTTTGTGGTAAGGGTGTTAATCTCTACATTTTGTCGAATGACTTTGACTTTTTTCTAAGAAACTGCTGTCTTTTTTCGATTTCAAGGTTGGTCCCGTTTGGTCCCGTACTTCTCAAGTTTAAACACCAGGAAACGGTGAAGGGTGGAGGTTTGGAAGTTTTCAAAAGACAGCTTCCAAAACCTCCACCCTTCACCGTTTAAATTTTTAACTACACCGTATAATTTTTTTCTAATTCTCAGCCTAGTTTAAATAAATGACTTTTTTATTGTTTATTATAGGCTTGCGTTTGACCGCCTTCTCCCCTGATGTTAAGCGATGATGCGGTCTGCGATAGAGCACGCTTGCCTAGGAAAAATTCGAGCAACTTTGAGACACCCATGTTGTAACTATCGGGGAACACCTACCCTGGCAGCGCACTCCACCCACCTGCCTGGCACCACTCCACTGTTTGGCGGTTCTCACAATGAAAGTGGAATCAAAGCGCTTCGTTCGGGTTTTTGGTTTATCAACCATGAAACGAAGGCGCTTTTTCGTGCTTCTGGCCGTCCGACAGAAAAAAGGGCAGGAGGGAATTATATCATGCAGATCTGAAGTTCAGCAACGGCTGTTTTTTACCGTCTTTATCACTAAAGAAAATAATATTTTTTCCTAAAAGTTCAGTATCAAAATATTAAGTGCTTTAATCAAAAAAACCTTATTACACGAATAATGTTATAGCCTAGAATATCAGTTTATTTTCAGCGTAAATGAAAGAGCTTACTTTAATGTGTATCTACATTACTTTATTATGCAAAAAAGATGGCGTTATTCGGGTTATATGGAATATAAACGCAGAATTGAATTTGTTTTAGAATAAATTCCTATTTTAAATTGAAATAAAACCGTTAAAACCCAACACGAAAATTGATATCTGTTTTTGATATCTTAGAAAATCACCTATTTTCACCTTTCGTTGTGAATCACAACAATTCCCTAGCATTTAAAAACACAAACAACTTTAAAAATTACGTTACATTTAAAAAAACATTCTTAAATCAGGTCAACATTCCGTTCCGAACATCCAACAGAAACTTTTTCATTAAAATTCTTGGGAACATCTTGTTGGGGTATGAAGATGTATAAAAACCGCCGTTAAGATAAAAGTTTACTCAATTTATGAGACATTGGGTTCAGCGCCGAAGCCTTCGAGAAAGGTTTAGGCGGGAAAAGACGCGATAAAAGCAGCAGCACAGTAAAAATATGTACAGTACGGAAACTACGTACTAACGTTCGAAACGGCACACTCACACAAACACGCGGCAACCACTCGTCTTGACGCGGCACTCACGACTGACAGCACCGCGATGTCCGCTTAGAGGTCTCGTCGATTCGCGTGTTTGTGTGAGTGTGCCGTTTCGAACGTTAGTACGTAGTTTCCGTACTGGTGTACATATTTTTACTGTGGCAGCAGTTCACAACTTTCGGATGTGGCTTAAGACAATGGTGAGAGCGGGCAAGCACATCGATATCTGTCATAAACTTAGGGTCTATACAGATGGAGTTTTGAAACAAAACTTTGGAGGCAACTATACAAGGGCCTAAAGAACTGAGTGCAGAAACGTGAACCTGCTTTTTGTTGCTAAAAAAACTTGAAAAATAATAAAATTAAACCGCCTTCATAAAGATTACAATAATTATGTGTGAAGAAATTGAGACAATGGCCTAAAAAACTGAGTGGAGAAACGCGAACCTCCTTTTTGTTGCCAAAAAAAATAAAAAAGAAATAGTAAAAACTGCTTTCAAAAAGATTACAATAATGTTGTATGAAACAGTTTCGCAAATCAATGCCTTTGATTTTTTTATTCGGCGCCGACTTCTAAATGTTTCACACATCATTATTAAAATATTTTAGAAGGCGGTTTTAACTTTTTTGAGTGACATAAACACACGCATTTGCAACAATGACGTACCATTAACCGAACCTATACACCACTTTTTGCTGTGAATAATTACATTGTCAACCTAAGCAAAGTGAATTATACCATTATTGAAGCTAGTTGGGACTACGGCCGAGCTTTTTCTAGCAGATGAAAAAGAAACCATTAAAGTCAGTTCATAAATAGTCAGCGAAGATAGCGCAACAAACAAACAAAAAAACCGGCCAAGTGCGAGTCGTACTCGCGCACCGAGGGTTCCGTATCGGTTTTGGACGTATAAAGTGAAAAAAACCGGACCGCATAACTAAGTTTGTTTGTGAAGGAATTTTGATGATTTTGAAAAAACTGCACTAATTAGGAACATCGTTTTATTTTTGGTGCAATATTTGGGTGAATTCCTATCAACTCTAATTATTTCAGATTTTTCGCTCCGCAAACTTCGGAGATAAGGGGGGGGGAATGGTATTTTTTCAGACATTTTTCATCATATGTCGAAAACTGTGAGACATAAAATAAAATGAAAATATATTTTGAAATGTGCAAATCAAGCCCTTTCATATGATATGTCACTTGACCTAGTAACCCCCACTTTCAAATTTCAGACCCCCACTCCGGCTCCCTTTTGCAATGAAAATAAAAATATTTTTTGACTTTTTTCATTTGCAATAAAGTTGGGCAAGCATTTTTTATAACTGTTCCAAATTTCAAGTCGATAGCTTTAGTAGTTGCTGAAATAAGCAGGCGTGACAGACAGACAGACAGACAGACAGACGAAGTCGCACCATAAGGGTTCCTTTTTTACCATTCTGGTACGGAACCCTAATACAGTCGAATTAATAGCCTTTTTGAAATCGGTCAAAAATCGTTTCCATACCAAATTATGCTTTAATAACAAGCACTATAAAAACCTTTTTTCAGTGCTCCGCTCACAATATCACCAAAAAGAAAAAAATAACAAAATGGAACCCCAACATTTCCGTAACTTGATCTCCTATCACATATCGAGTCACAATGAAGCTATACCAAGTAGAGGCTTTACTTCGTTCGATACAATCGGGATTCAATCCCGAGCCGTGCCCCACATTAGAGGGTAGTCAGGAATTCAGTTGTGACTACGTGGATTGAATGGAAACATTTTCGTAACTGTATTTATGATTGGCATTTTGTGCAGCGGTTTGAGGTGAAATAAACTTTGTTATGTCAGGAAAAATAAGGAAAATACCCTTTTTACCACTGGTTTTTTTGATGACGCGTTTGTTCGGCAATGGGTTGTTATGTGTCTTTGAATACCGTGTCACTCACCGACAAACAATACATTTTCTGTGGCATGGCATTCAAATGGTGAACCTACAACCCTATTTTATTTAATATGTATATTTTATGATTTTCAAAACACGGTAGAGATCTCTTCGACGCTATTTTGGCCCCTAAATGTCAATAAGCTACAACGTTTTTAACGGTGTTGGAAGTTATTTTGCGGACTACAATCAATAATAACTATCCAGGCCTTCATTTATTTTTATTTACCTACACTTTTTATCATTAACTGTACAATAAATAAAGATATGCCTACCCTCCATTTATTAATTTACGAGGCAATAAAACTGTTCATTATCATGAAACTACATACATTCCCCGTCTGGCTTATTGCTTGGCGCGGTACAGTCAACAAAAGAGTCTGGTATCTAGGCAAGGAATTAATATAATTTGGATACTCTGGTGCATAATAAGTAATCCAAGTAAAATTTTCGGTCACGGATCCATTTGGCTTATGGACGCTACATAAACATTTTGTCAGGGCAGGAAATCGAATCCGCAACCCGTAACACAGAAGCCGATTGCTTATCTATTTCAACAATCATGCCATTATCATTTATTATTGCATGGCAACATTTTTTAACAAATTGCACATTCCGACGGTTGATGTCAAAGAGTGCTGAGTAGTGAAACTCACGCACAACATGGGTTAATAGCAGTTGTAGTTAACTGCCTGCATACTTATTACTTTTGTCGACGGTACGGCCAGCAAGAAAATTTGGTTAACCCTGATATTTTTACATAACATCGAAATTAAAACAATTTTTTTCAGCAATAGCGTCACACCCTTGTTTCGCATGAGTGCAATCTACGGGCGTGGCGACGTATCAAAACATCAAGATTTCTGTGCTTTAACTAAGTTAAATATGAACGTTTTATACACATAAACTTTCTAAATAAATTCTCAAAATAGTGGTGAAAACCGCATTAAAATCCATTGTGTAGTTTAGAATAACCAGACAGACAAGCACTGTATTTCAGCATTTTATGATTATAATAGTCAATAGTTTATGTTATTTTAATGATACATCTGTTTCGAATATTTTTTATATAAATGTGTTTGACGATTTAAAAAACTGAAATGTTAACTAACTTTCGTTGCTGACTGTACATCATTAATACCCTCATTTCAGTATTTTGTTCACGAAGGATTTGTGTAATCGGGTCAGACAGATAAAGACCGATTCGTGCCTTAGGCCCTGTTCACATAAGAGTCGCAGGAGTACCTCTCTGCTTGTAACTAAATGCCCGTATTTGCTGAAATAAAAGGTGAACTTTCAGGTTTCAGTAGGTTCTTTGTTACACGTGGGAGAGGAAAAGGGAAAATTTGTCCTTTGACCTTTTGGTGAGACCCCTTAAAAGTTGATTAACATTTTTTATGTGAACCCTAACGAATTGTTAGGACCATTTTCTAATTAGTGTAACTTGAATAAAACCTTTAGCCGTAGTTGTTACGAGCACTGCAAGTTAGACTACGGTAATTGCTACGACTGCTACGATAATTGCTACGACAGCTACGAAAATTACTATAATGGCTACGAACTTTACATTACTTCGCAATGATGGCTACGAAATTAGCAACCCTGCTTAATTCCACTACCGTAGTCATAATTATATGTACAAGGACAAGTGAACCACTTCTATTTTTTTTTTTTACTTTATAAATGACAAACATGTAGGTGCCTGCTTTAAAAAGCGACTCGATCGTCGCAACTAGCGTTTGTATGTATGCGGATAGAAGCACGACACGACACTAGCAGGACACGGCATAAAGCTCCTGAAAAGCGATTAAATCGCCGATCGCCGATGCTAAAAGCAGTTAATTTGCTTGGCCCTTAGTGGCAGAAATATGTATGGTAAAATTCAAGCACCAGCACTCCAAATTCAAAGTTTCGTTCGTTAAAATAATTTATTCTGCTCAACTCAAAAATGTTTTATAGTTCTACCCCTACCAACCTAATAATAAAGCGAGCATCCCATCGAAAACTGTGTACAAGTCCTTACGCTATCTCTCTACGTCCTTGAAACCGGTGAAATGAATTTCGTGCATGATGTACCGTTTATACCAGTTTTATTCGAAACGAATGTTCCTATTGCTTCAAACGGTTCGAGAATCATCGGAAATCTTCGGATATGTTCAGGATTACGTCTAGCGCTTGATTGATGTTTGTCATTCACGAGGGATTGTCACACGATTGATCACAAATTGTTTGTTTTCACATGTCGTAAGACTGGGGATTCGGTGTATGCTAAACGGTTTCCGATAAATGGGGCGTAAGGTTTTATTTTTTGGAAATGACACTAGGATGTTTATTTTTTGTAGAGGAGCACGTGGTTGGATAACATTTCGACTGACTAATGGACCCTATGACCTTCCTTTCCTCCCCGGATCCGCTCTTGGTCGCTGCACATAAAATATTTATACTCGGCTGCATCTAATTAGATGGGGAGCTAACCCTAATCTAGTTAGGAAAAGACTAGGCAAATGGAATTTGTAATTCACTGTAATATTAAATTATAATGCTTTAAAAGGCATACGTGCTACCAACCAGAGTTCACACAGAATAATTGACTCACTGAATATTTAAAATAGACCCGCTTTCCAACCATAAATAATATCTAATACAAAATAAATAAAAGGGTAAAGCGTAACATTTTTTTCCAGTATCACGCCTAAATCAACGGATTATTAATTACTCTGGCAACCTTTTTTATAAATCTTTAATTGGTGTTTTGATGCCTCTGGTGTAACCACAGTCCCGGGAGAGGTCAAAAGTATTTATAACTTTTTGTTGTAACCTTCGAGGCCCAGAAAACAGATAGGTATGATATAAGTCAACAAATTATTTATTGTCTCGCAAGTCTTACCACAAGACATCATCTACGTAGCCTCCTTCCAACTACACTTGAGAGCAATGAATCCGGGTCAGTCACAACAATCTTATGTCTCCGAAACTATAACTTAATTGACGAGCGAGCAAAGCGAGCGAGTTCTCCGAGCCTACTGGAACAATCCGGCATTTGTGTTTATATATATGTTTGTTCGTTTTTTTTATATATATGTTTGTTCGACGACAACTTCAGTATCCTTAATTGGAACGTCGTGTAATTTAATAGACAAATCAATGAAATAAAAAGTATTTTTAATTATGAACATGAGCCAAATCGGTCAAGGGGTTGCTCGGATATAAGAGGGGTACATCGCGAGTTCACCATTCGGGGCGAATCACCTATAATAGGTATAAAAAATAACTAATTTTATTCTTTTGTATGTTTTTGATTCAACATTGCGAAGAACATTACGGTATACGGAACTCGAAGACAAAAACTTTGTAAAAAAGAACTTGTACGTCTTTATCAATATAATCCATCAAAACTTCTAATATATTTTCGGAACACCGCCCCGCAAAAGTTATTCACCCATTTTCTAGTGAAAGCGGATATAATACAACCGTAGACATGTAGTCTATGGTTGTATTATTTATAGTATACATAAATATATATAGTATATTATAGTTGTAGGAATCTTGAATTAGTCTCCGATAGATGTCACCAAACACCTAGCGACGCCAGGTCGTGGGTTAAAGCCCCACCCGCGTCCGTTGTTTTTAACCGACTTCAAAAAAGGAGGTTCTGTATTCGTCCCGTATGTATGTATGTATGTATGTAAGGATGGGGTTTTCATTAACGTAATCTACATACTTTCAGGAAGGTTTTAGTATATAATACATTATGTAATCATTCCTATGTACAAAGTTATAGGCATAAATGTACACCCTCCGTAGAAGATTTACTGTTGAACGAATTCGTGAAAGTAATCTATCACGGGATAAAGAACTAAAAAGGGAAAAATAAAAACTTTTTTAACAAAAAATAACCGACTTCAAAAATCCACTACAAAGAAAATAATAATTTTGGTTTCGGAAGTCGGTGGCAAAAAAAGCAAACAAAAACCAAAGCCACCGACTTCCGAAACCAAAATTATTATTTTCTTTGTAGTGGATTTTTGAAGTCGGTTATTTTTTGTTAAAAAAGTTTTTTTTAAATATCTTATTATGCCTATAGGTTAAATAAAATAAATCACAAAAATGTACATATTATAGAATAAAATAAGCAATAAGTTACCCTCCTTCGTCCCCTAAAACTTGATCGATATGAATTTCATACATTTCGTTGTCACGGGAATGGACTGGTACGCTGTTCATATGCTAATAGCAGTGGACACAGACGGTGGCAATTGTGGCCTGCAGATTATAGTCTTCGTACCGTCTGGGACTGTCCGAAGCTCAGATCATAGAAACAAGGGAAATGTGCCAAGGCGCTATTGAGTTTGATGCTTTAGTTTGACCACATTGGTCGTAATAAAAACGTACACGCTGGCGACGAACCGAACACGATCGATGATATAAATACAGTGTTTTAGTTTAGTGCTAGTGTTGAGTGACGATTAACAGTATTAGATTGAGGGTGTGCGGAATTTTTAATGTGTGGGAGATCTTTTTATTCACAAGGAGCGCTTGTAATTGTGTCGAAAAATGTACTACAAGTGGCATCAGTTATGTTGTTCCCGTACTAATTTGTTATGATGGCACATCTCCTTGTTTCTATGATCTGAGATTACAAAATACTAGCTGTTGGCAGCGGTTTTGCCCGTGAAAAGGAACTTTAATTTACAGCCGTTAAACTGATTGAACTGGAAAAACAGATGGTTGGGAGATATAATCTGCTTATAAAGGTCTACAATTGAAAATAAGGAATATATAGTACTAGTTCTTATTTGCGGTTTCTCTCGTAAATACTTTTTAAGAGAAAGAGAAATACGAGAGGGATAACTATATCATTTGAATACTTTTTCCGTTTACATCTATCTTTTTATCTCTAATAAACGCTTTACGGTAAATGACTGCAATATTTACCGAATACACTTGTTTACATTGGGTTGGTACCGAATGCGTGACCGCATTTAGCCGAATTCGATAACCGAATATATTAATTATTTTTATACGTTGATGTAATTTTAATGTTTATTTGTTTTCCTGTTATCTACTTACCTGGAACAACTTACCCCTACTTGGAGTTGGGCGTTGGTAGCTGCGCCACAGTTTGTAACTTTTGCAGCTATCATCGTTTTTCATTTAGGCGTGCTGTCTGTACTTCTTTCTTGTTCCAAATAAACGATTTATTTATTTAGAGAATTTATTCCGGAAGGTTTATTTAAGTATAATACATTAATTGACCACAGCACAGAAATCTCGATGTTTTGACATGTCGCTACATTAGTAGATAAGTAGGGGCGGGTCGTTATTAATATAAGCCATAACAGCCCAAACGACAAACAAACTGCCGTCGCATTATTTAACCAGATACAGAAAAATACGGAAGGTATTTTAAAATAATATTCAAATAAAATTTTCAAGGAAGCTGGAGAACTCGCTAGAGTGAAAAATTTAAATACAGATACAAAGGTAATGGTCCTTCTAAGTATTATAAAGGGGACATAAATATGGACAAAGCTTTTAAGAAATAAAGGAAAGAAACAGGGTGTTTCTATAATACCATAATATATAAATATATATTATGGTATAATATATAAATAATACCATAATTTGAATTGGACGAGTCCGTGCCTGCTATATTTTAACAGATAGCACGAGAAAAGGAAAAATGCTAACTTCTTGATGTGTATGAACTTCAACGTGCTTTTAATCGTCATATTCCGACGTCTTCCGACATGTTCCGACGTCTAAAACTGTACCTATGTAAAGTTTAGTCGCCAGCGTGTACGTTTTAAATACGTTCAATGTGACCATATCAAAACGTCAAGCTCACTAGCGCCTTAGCACATCTCCCTTGTTTCTATGATTTGAGGTCGCAACTAAATTTGACACTCCTTTTTATTTCTCTCTTGTTTTATTAGAGAGAAAAATATAGCAATTACCTAAATTCAGTTTACTTGATATAATTGCTGCACGAGTCTTGAGTACAAACGTCACCTGAATGAAGAAAGGGGGCGCCGAGGCTGCACGCGATTGGTTCGTCAGTCGATTCTCGTCGTCTATTGGACTATTCTCGATATGTTGTGTATTGTCAACTGTCTATTGTCTATTGGGCCGAAAATGTACATGTGCTCACGATTCACGCCAGTACCTACCCATATCCAACAGAATCGGCACCAATATTTGACATAGGTAACTTTAAAACAAACAACAATCAGCTTCTTATTTTTTTATTTTTCCTGTTTATTATTTAAGGTCCTACACTTCATACTCGAAATATTTTAAGAGGCACATCTATAGGTGGTAAAGATGCCATACAAACGAAAAAAAAGATTATCTGAGTTTTTTTTTAATTTAATTAATTTATTTAAATACTTTTTTCAACATCCATTACGCTACCTACTTTCTAATAATAATAGTAAGTTACCTACGTAAAAACTAGCGTAATGAATGGATGTTGAAAATAATAAGGAGCCAGTATTTTATATGAGTCAAATGTACTTAGATCAATATTTTTTTTTCGTTTGTATAGCATCTTTACCAGCTACCATACAGATATACCTCTTAAATATTTTAAGTATGAAGGGTAGGACCCTATATAAAATTAATGAATAGATGCTAGCAGTATTGGCCACCATTACCCAGAAAGTGACGGCGCGTAATGTTCCCTTCCTGGAATAGTATGATGAATTCCAAGTTTTTACCGAGAGACTCCACTTGAATTTATTGAAAATAAACAGAACCAATGACCCGCCCCTGCTTCGCAAGGGTATTTTTACAAAGTAGTCGCAACGGACCACGTGGTTCGATGGGAAAAACAAAATAATTATTTTGTAGTCGCGACCGACCACGTGGTCCGATTGGAAACGACCACGTGGTTCGTTGACCCGTGCAATCTACTGACGTGGCGACATGTCGCATTTTTTTTTCATACTTTACATATTCTATAACGCAAGTTTACATCACGTCACGGCATTATCTTCCAATTCAAACCATAAATACTAAATGCATTGAAACATTGATACTAAGCGGCACGAGAACATCAATGTGTAAGTCAAAAGTTTTGTATTGAAGTGTTGACGTTGACGTGCCGTCCCGTCCCGTATATAAATAGCTTTTTGAATTATTAACCCTATTTAAATGAGCTATTTTTATTCGAACTATGGAATATTCCAGTACCTAGTTGAACACCGATCGACCCTTACCAATAAGGAATGAAAGGTCCCGCACGTAGTACTTATGGGTATTCGAAAAGGACCAAGATACTGGATGCTACGTGAGAGCATTCGAAATTGAGGTCCTTCCATACGAATACCTACCGTAGTATGTACATAAATCATTTCCGGATATTTCTTACAGGGTCCCACTAGAGCTGTACGAGGTAGCTGAGCGGTGTCCGAAAAATTACACCAATAGGATTACTTTATTTTTCCAGCAAGGAGAAACAAGGAAAGGAGCAAGATCTTTGTGCATACAAAACAAGCAAAAGATAAAAAGAAAAAAAATAAACGGCCAGTGTAAACGATAGTAAAAATAGAAAACATAAAAAATATAGGTACTATTGTTTTCCTTCACTTCAACTATTAAAAAAACATATTTGCTTCTGTAGAATTGTATAAGTTTAATGTTTTTTCTTTACCAGTAGTTTTAAAACGTCTTTCCTTCCTTCAAAATTTAAAACTAAATTACATTTTATGAAAAAGGAAAAAATAAATTTTCCCAGCACTAGCGAACAAAAATGGCTGCGTAAACAAATAAGGCTAAGCGTAACCCGGGCAGAGCAGTCCATAACTTCATTACAAAACTGCGCTTCCCTTATTACACACCGCTTAAAGATTATGAAGGAAAAACGGTTCGCTTTACAAAGGATATTGTTAATTTTAAAATGTAATCAAAATTTCTTGTTACTTTGCATATTTATCTTAGTTATTGTTACATTTTTACAGGGAAATGTTGTGGCAGCTTATATTACAAAACATCAAGACTTTTAAAGAGGCAGACAGAGGTGTGCCTGTACTCTTATGTCATACCTAATCGTTTATTTACTGTATTTACATATTTTAAATAAGCAAATGGGTAACATACAAAAATCTGCTGTTCCATACATTTTGTTTATGTGTTTTATGTGAACATAAATGTATGGAACAGCTGATTTTTTTTTCGCGATTTCAGGGTTGGTCCCATAGTAAAAGTTGTTCATAATGATGAGTACAATGACCCCTTAAAATATTTCCACTGTCTAACCTGCCACCCTGTATACTACATAAAATATATCCTATTCAACTAATCCTATCCTATCCTACTAATATTATAAATGCGAAAGTTTGTGAGGATGTATGTATGGATGGATGTATGGATGTTTGTTAAGCTTTCACGCAAAGACTACTGAACGGATTTTGATGAAACTTTACAGTAATATAGCTTATATATCAGAATAACACATAGGCCACTTTTTATCCCAAAAACGCGGGCGAAGCCGCGGGCGGAAGCTAGTAATATTATAAAACTGATGAATTTGTTTGTTTGTTTATTTGAACTACCAGTCGGATTCCAAAAATTCATTTTGTATATGGTAGCCAGATTCATGGGGAATAGTATAGGCTATTTAACATCACGCTACAACCCTCAGATCATAGAAACAAGGAGATATGCCATCATAGCAAATTAGTACGGGAACAAATGATGCCACTTTTAGTACATTTTTCGACACAATTGCGTGCATAATTAAGCGCTCCTTGTGAATAAAAAGATCTCCCACGCATTGAACATTTCGCACACCCTCAATCTAACACTGTTAATCGTCACTCAACACTAGCACTAAACTAAAACACTGTATTTATACCATCGATCGTGTTTGGTTCGTCGCCAGCGCGTACGTTTTTAATATGAGCAATTTGCTCAAGGTCAGGCATCAAGCTCGATAGCGCCTTGGCATATCTCCTTGTTTCTATGATCTGAGCTACAACCCTTAGGAGCCGAGCAGCGAGTGAAACCGCGGCAAACAGCTAGTTAGAATAGAATATAATCTTTATGTGCTATGAATGCAGGTACATAATAAGTTGTTATATTATTTTAAGAAATCCTTGTACATTCTACCTTAATAAAGCATGCAAATTAATTACATAAAAAACATAATTTAAATTACAATTTATCAGGAACTCTTTCACTGAATAGTAGCATTTTTCTACTAAGAAAGCTTTAAGATGTTTTTTAAATTCTTGCAATGGTAAATCTTTACAATTTATTTAAAAATTTAGTTATTTATAATTTACATGCAATTTTATTGTACCGGCTTTCCCTCGCCCTTCGCCACTAGGTACTACACAGTTATAAAACTGTCTACAAGCGTAGTAAAACATGTTTGCTGGTATGCTATAAATTTTCTGGACTGAGGCCGATTTTTCGCTCGGCGAGCACTTTCGCCTGGTATGTATCAATCAGGCTTTTTACCCTGGCAATGTAGTAAATAGTAACAAGTAATAAATGAAATAAAGCGAGGATTTCGTATGGTAGGCGGTTCTGAGTGACTAGAATTTATGACAATTAATTATCCTAACGTTTTTGTTTTTGTGAGATTTTGTGTGGGAATAACACGTATTTTGACAAATTAAATGACGTTTTAATTGTTTATTGTATTCAGGAAGTCATCGTCTAAATTATATGAAAAGCGTAAAATATTTTTTATTATTCCAATAATGCAATAATACAGGCGGTGTTTCTTTTGCAAAGAAGATTTAGTTCTACTAGTGGCTACACCTCAGATCATAGAAACAAGGAGATGTGCCAAGGCGCTATCGAGCTTGATGCCTGATCTTGAGCAAATTGCTCATATTAAAAACGTACGCGCTGGTGACGAACCGAACACGATCGATGGTATAAATACAGTGTTTTAGTTTAGCGCTAGTGCTGAGTGACGATTAACAGTGTTAGATTGAGGGTGTGCGGAATGTTCAATGCGTGGGACATCTTTTTATTCACAAGGAGCGCTTAATTATGCGCGTAATTGTGTCGAAAAATGTACTAAAAGTGGCATCAGTTGTTCCCGTACTAATTTGCTATGATGGCATATCTCCTTCTTTCTATGATCTAAGGGCTACACCAAGCTCTTTTAAAAAAAAAATGCAGCCTGGAAGGGAATCCACGATCACAGCAATTACACTTACGACTAGGTATAAAATAATAAATCAGTTAATAATTAGTTATTGTTTATCCTTAGTATTATACATACACGTTATTACGTCTATGGGCCTTGTATTCGAATAAAACAAATAAATATTTAACTAGAGTCAATAAATACAAATGTTTTCCTATTAATTCATAATTTAGATTATGCAAAGAGGAAATCTGTAACGACATCAAACTTTGTCGCTTATTCAGAGAATGAATTCGAAATTCTCTGACAAACGCTGAATTAGAAATTCTTCCTTTCAGTGATTGTTTGATTTATTTCCATAAGCTATAGAACTTGGATCTTTTTCTGTAGTTTATTAGACTACCATAAACGCTTCAAAATATAATATTATTTTTCGAAGTATAATCTCGATGAAGTATGTAGGTATCTCTTACACTATACCACCGAATACTCTTAAAGGTACAATCCTTATTATAAATATGAAGATATGAAGGTTTGAGCTCGGCGAAAAAGAAGAAAAAATGTTGTCCCACACTAAGATTTCTCCTGTGTCGTGACTTCGAGATTTATTTCAGATTTTTTTAATCCATAGGGTGTTAGAACAGTGACAAAGCAACTTATTATTCGCAAAACAACAGAATCTTGCGTCTCTTTTTATCATGTCAACTGTGTGGAACTATCGCCTAATGATGATCGATTCTTTGCAAGTGTGTTCAATCTCTAAGTGTGATTTTATTCATGGCCAAGAGATACAAAAGCCACATAACATGAAAACATTTCCTCTATCTAAACATTGATGCTCCTACAATATTCTCGTCTGAATTTTTCATGTTCTCTTTGGCAATATTCCAAACTAGGCCATTGTAGAACCAACTTTCATTGCCATTCACGAGTGTGCTGTCACAAAACTTTATACCTTAAGTCGAGGGAGTATAATTGTTTTTCGTGTGAAGTTTTGTTCAGTGAAGGAATATAATATTTCGCTTGAGGTGTGTTATAAGTTGTCAAAACTCCGAGCTTAATATTTCACAAATACACGTGAATGACAGAGTTTCTAGAGTTTAATCTGAAAAAAATGATTAATATAAGAAAACATCTTGCAAATAAGTTAAATTGAATCTGAATTTTCAGAAGTTTAGCTGGATGTAAACATTAGAATGTATCTATTCAATCTGTCTATTCAATTCTACATCCTCAACATTCGTTAGTAAGACAATGAGCATAGTATATGCAAATTGGCATCGGATAGCAGATACAATTAGGATGCCTCGGTATCAAAGTGAAGAACAATAGTCCTGTAATTATTCTAGATTACAGTCTCCTAATGCATTTAGTGCTTGTTTAATACTAGACTTTCGTTCTAGTATTTTGGCACTGTTCGTATTTTAATTACTAGCTTCCGCCCGCGGCTTCGCCCGCGTTTTTCGGGATAAAAGGTAGCCTATGTGTTATTCCAGACTATAATCTATCTGTGTACCAAATTTCATCTAAATCCGTCCAGCCGTTTCTGCGTGAAGAAGTAACAAACATACTCACACACACACACACACAAACTTTCGCCTTTATAATATTAGTGTAATTAAGTGCCCGCTGTACCCGCGGCCTTGCCTACGGAACAATAGGAATTTGAAGGAAGCCGACTTGCAAAACCTTGAAACGCTAGTTTTAATTTATTAATGAGTAAAGATTTAAGGAATATTCTATCACTCGCTGATGTTGCTTAAGGCTTTGGCTACGTGAAAATGGATTAACCAGTGAAACCCCAGCTAATGAGACACAATAGATAAACAATGGTTCCTGACTCACTGGTAGTTCAACGGAACTTGAGAGGTTAAAAGTACACAAAAACTTTTTAACAGGTTACATCGGGTAAGACGATAAGACGTAGATAAATACGTCTAAACATCATTCACGCATCTCCAAAATACATGCGACCGTTCGACTCAATCGATAATATTAATTATATTTCCTCGTGTGAATTTGAAAGGCCACATAATTATATTGCTAAATAACTTTGGTAACACATGTGAAGTTTGAGATGGAGGGCGATAACCTTTCTCCTTAGACACTAAACCACGGGACGCTCCACGTGCCATGAACTGTGATCAGAAGTCACAGTGTCCAATATTGCAACATTGATAAAACTTGTATAGTTTTATCAATGTTGCAATATTGCACACTGAGTGATGAGGTTATCACATTAATTAGTACAGCGGCTAGTACAAGTCGATATATTATTTCTGTTAAAATAAATAAAAAACGGAATGGCAACGTTTGGTTCATCTTTGCCGGCCATGGATCTTTGGCCTACTAGTATTTGTCAGATGATATTATCTCTACGCATCTTCATGATGCTGTTAAATATTTAACCGAAAAAATGTCCCGCGACTAAAATATAAATGTTATTGCGTTAATAATGCCATGTAGTACACGTGGTAACATTTAATGTGATAACTTAATCGGCACCTTGTAAAGTTTTGTATCATCCTTGCATCAGTGTGACTCAGTATTAGACAAAGTTATCGCTTTATATGGAATAAGATAATAGTTATTACATTTCCTCGTTCCTCAAATTTTAATGTTAGTTGTAGTTGATTTGTGTTTCATATCTATATTTTTCATGCGCTTCGCGTCCCGTGCTTATAATAGTCTATGCCTTTCTCTCAACACACGTGAAGTTATTATTCCTATACAGTATATGCGTAGTATACATAGACACGTTCCATTGTTAAAATAAATAAAGGTGGATTGCTTGACACTTGTATGGAGTATTCTGGATCTCTGAGCTCACGATTTAAGTGAATCTTATTTTGCTTTATTGTACAAGTAAGTAAGTCTGAGTCTGGGTGGAGTCTGCTTTCTCATTTTTAATATTTCGTAACTTATTTTTTAGGTTTTGTTCAATCGATTTTTTCAATTTGCTCAAGATGAAGCACTCTAATTTCTTAATCAATAGTTTCATGTCATACTCGACCTAAAGAGAGGAAGAAGTCTTTAAGACTACTTAGAAGGACTCGACGTAAAGAGAACATACCATATCAGCTTAGCTCAAAATAGGTAATATAGATAATAATATGCAACATCAAACCCCAAAACTTCTTTATCCATGAAAATAGACATGTTGTATTGACATTGTCATTGGTTTTCTTTTAAAACATAGTTATTTTTTGCCTGTTTGTTAAACAATTTTAAAAACACCCCTATTCCTCCCTATGCGGTTATAATAAAACATCAAATTAACTTACCTACCCAATCCGTAAAAATATCAGTTCCGACTCACTGGAACTCACCACTGGCACTGGCAATCATCCGCAAGATGGCATGACGGCTGACACACCATGAAGGTATCGACCTCCGGTCTCGGTGAAGAGTGATGTAGCGACATCTGCCGACAACAGCGAAGACTACCTACACAGCTAGACAGCTAACAGTGACAACATTGTCAAATGTCTCAACATGACGACTAACATCTGAACTAAATCCTACATCGCGCAAGCAGAGCTTTCACAGCGATTAGCATATATACAGAAACCCGACATCAACTGTCAGGGCAGTGGCCTGCCAGACTAATATCACCCGGTCTGGTAGGAGGATCCTCCCTTTTCAATGGAGAGACATTCCACTGCGTCCCTCCATTCCCCAAAAGATAATGCGCTATGCTATACCATAATCTCCACATCCGATATTTAATAGGCACTCGAGGCACCTCAGACGGTGGCATAAGTACCTGTCTAGGATAGCCCCTCAGATCATAGAAACAAGGAGGTATGCCATCATAGCAACTTAGTACGGGAACAACTGTCGCCACTTTTAGAACATTTTCCGACACAATTACAAGCGCTCCTTGTGAATAAAAAGATCTCCCACACGTTAAAACTTCCGTACACCCTCAATCTAACACTGTTAATTGTCACACAATTTATAGCACTAAACTAAAACACTGTATTTATATCATCGATCGTGTTCGGTTCGTCACCAGCATGTACGTTCAATGTGATCATATCAAAGCGTCAAGCTAAATAGCGCCTTGGCACATCTCCCTTGTTTCTATGATCTGAGGATAGCGCATTAGGCAGGTCACATAGGTACATCTAGATTGGCAGACTGCCCGGATATGTACTTAGAATATCGTCGAACGATGTTGGATGTGAAAGTAATGATTATAATGAACTAGCTGTTCCCCGTGGTTTTGCCCTTGTTGCTCGGCTCCTAAGCGTCGTAGCGTAATGTTAAATAACTTATGCTATTGCTCATGAATGTGGCTATCAATTACAAAAAGATTTTTTCGAATCCGACTAGGAGTTCTAGAGATTGTCGAAATCAAACAAACAGGAGGAAAGTACAGGCTACTCAACGTTACGCAACGACCCTTGCGACCCGAGCAAAGAGAAAAAATCAAAAATACGCTAAACAAAAAGACTCCGCTTTTTTTTTAAATTAACCGGCGAATGAAACCGCAGGGCACTGTTAATAGTAATTATTATGGGTTATACCACAAAAAAGATAGACACGCGTTAAACGCGAATGCTACCAAAAATAATACACTTGTTTTTGACAAGTTAGTGCTAAAACAAGTGCGTATTATTTTTGGTAGCATTCGCATTTAACGCGTGTCTATCTTTTTGTGGTACGGCCCTAAATGTTTACTTAAATAATGAATTTTCAAATCGACCATCAACATTGTAAAACATGCACCCATTTATAAATGTCAGACTTAATTACCTGAAAATTACGAGTAGGTCCTTAGGAACTCATTAAAGTTATTCATCAACATTTTGGACAGAGTAATAAATTATAACTAACTTAAGTCCTTTAAATTGAAATTGCCTCCCGACGATCTCTGATAACAATGTCAAAAATAAAAAAGTAGGTATTAGATACTATTGTATACACTAGCTTCCGCCCACAGCTGTGTCCGCGTTTGTGATGATGGAAAAAAAGTATTTTTAATAAAAGTACATAGGTACTTAGAAACTTATGGCCTTTTGGTTTAGTGCGTTACCAGAATTGTGCGAACCTGACTCACTCTTGATCAGGCGTGGATACTTATAGGGGGGAGGCGACGGGTGCACTCGTCCCCCCCCTGAATTATGGATAACTATCATGTTTTTTTATAAAATTTGTTTAGAACGAATTTTCTGGCAAATAGATGGAATAACTTAAAAATTGTCCCTCCGGAGTAAAATTCTGTACTTACGCCTGCTCTTGATCGGCTTTTTCTTTTGTTTACCAGTTAACAAAAACTAGTAAACACAACAAACGCCCATAAGAGGAAGAATTTCTCCAACCCCGTTCTCACAAAAGAAATTCACTCCCAAATAAAGCCCGAACAACGGATGACCCTAATTTGTTATGTCCCAAGCATCTGCTAAATTAAGTTCTGTTGTGCACATACCACTACCAATTTTAGTCAAGTGGTATGCCAATGGCTTAGGTCAGGGATAGCGAACCTTTTTACAACTGCGTGCCACACTAACTAAAAAAAGAAAAAAATTATGGCTGCGCCGTGAACTTAGAAAAGTAAGGAAAAATAAAATTAATTATAGACAGTCATAACACAAATCGGTAATGCTATAAGCACTGTAGATCTGTTTTATTGAAAAGATAATGAAAATATTAAAGTGACATACCTAAGTGTTCCCGTGCCTAGTTTTTTCTGTTGCGTGCCACTTTTGGCACGCGTGCCACTGGTTCGCCATCCCTGGCTTAGGTAGTTCTATCTACTTTAGTCTTAGGCCTTGCTTATTCATGGAGTTAATTGAGAGGATAAATAAAAGTAAGAAGTCTTCGCAGTGCGGTATAACTGGTAATTATAATGGAGACTTGCAACAAATTTGAACTTTGTTTGTTTTTAGGGATCCGTACCTCAAAAGTAAAAAACGGAATCCCGGATCACTTTGATGTTCGTCTGTCTATATGTCAAGACCCCTTTTCTCAGGAACGGGTAAAGCCATCAAGTTGAAATTAATATCAAATATTAAGATCTATGGTCCCTTGGAGGTGCAAACAATTCTAGCATCTAAGTCAACACAAGCAAAAGATACGGTCATTTATGTCACGTGTAGTAGTAGCGCCATCTATGAGAACATAGTTGAAACATTGTCTTGCTATCGATAAATCTACAGTAAAGGAAATTGAAGTGTCTCTACCTATCGTATAATAAAGCTGAAGAGTTTGTTTGTTTGAAAGCGCGATTCTCTGGAACTACCAGTGGGATTCAAAAAAATATTTCTGTATCTGATAGCCAAATTCATGAGGAATAGTATAGGCTATTTAACATCACGCTATGACCCTTAGGAGCCGAGCAACGGGGTTGAAACCGCGGGGCACAGCTAGTAGTAAATAAAGTTCTTATTCCCGCGGATGTGGCGGAATAAGATCTTTATACTTTATAGATTTAATAACTATTACTACATCAATAAAATATATCAATCATCGATATATTTATGTTGTAATAGTTAAATTGAATTTTATGCGGTAGGCACTGCTTAATTGCCTATATGCAATGCACGCCACTGGCTAGCTGTCATTAATGTCGCTCTGTTTTCAGACCCTCTACAATTCCGTACCATTCATTCAACTTTTGGCTTCCTAATTAACTGTGTCATGATGTGATCCAAAACAAACTGACTCGCCAATTTTAGCTGTTGCCTCCAAACAAGCGAAATCATGTTACCTCGCTCCAAAATACAAACGATTTAACCAACACTCCGTTAAGGGCCAGACGAAAATATTTAGCTACAAACAACAACTTTTCCAATTCAGAGCCGTGATAACAATTTCTGGGAAAGAACTAGGTTTCGCTTTTAAGCCTCAACACTTTGTACAAAATTATGTATATTAGTTTTTTTCTTTTTCTTTGGAGTAAGTGAAATGTTTGTGTATACTAACGCGGATGATTAAGGTGTTTTTTTCTTATTATTAAAAACCTTGTCCTGACTCCTGTACTAGAGTGTCTTCTGTTTGTGAGTACACAAGACGTACGATACTCGAGATTAACTTCAAAACCTTGATTGATTAAATAGTAAATTGTGTTTAAGACAATAATAACATTATTCTTCACATACTTGGTTGAGCTGTTATAACTAACTTAAATACCTAGATCTGCCTCTAGAATTTTGAGATCTAAATAGACCCTTGTTATTAACTAGTTGGGATACCTAACAATCCGTTATTAAATTAATTTTATTTGAATTATTTGCAGCAATTGTATGGACTTAATACGAAATACACACATCACTCAAAAACGCCAAATTCCGTGCGCCTTCTACAAGCATCGACACAACGACCACTCTTGTCATTCCCTTTTGACAATTCCCAGACAGAATCTAACTATTCTACCGATATTCCAACAACAAGATGACCACATAACAACAACTGTCCAATCTGATCCCAGAGTTTATACAAGCACCCCTTTCGGGCAAGCACTACTTTTGGGCAAGCACCCGTTTCGGGCAACTACCAAATTGAAATCAAATACCGATCAAACGGTGCCTTAACACGTTGAAGATCATTTGTATGCAAGCGAGGAAACAGGACGCGTACAGGAACCTACCTCAGATCATAAAAAAAGGAGATATGCCATCATTGCAAATTAGTACGGGTACCACTGTCGCTACTTTTAAACCAATTTGCGACTCAATTACAAGCGCTCCTTGTGAATATAAAGATCTCCCACACATCCTCAATCTAACACTGTTATTCGTCACTCAGCACTAGCTAAACTAAAACACTGTATTTATATCATCGATCGCGTTCGGTCCCTCGCCAGCGTGTGTTGTAATCATGGTCAATACAACCATACTAAAGCGTCAAGCTCAATAGCGCCTTGGCACATCTCACTTGTTTCTATGATCTGAGGAACCTACTCGTACAATGGTTACCTGACTGTATGTGGACAGTGCGAAATGTGAATTTCAGATGTAGTTAGCAAGCTTTGTGTTTCGATGTTTTGGGTTGCGGGTGTATGCGGTATAAGTAAGTGTAACCACTATTCTATAATAATATATATTATGGCTACGTATCAGAAATAATTTTTCGGGCATGGTTACTTCTTACGTCCCAGTATCCTATCCCGACTGATTTTTCTGGAATATCTTCAATGTACAGAGACGGCTTTTTTACAGTTTTATCCTACTAATATTATAAACGTGAAAGTTTGTGAGGATGTATAGATGTATGGATGGATGTTGTTACTATGTATGGATGGATGTTTGTTACTAAAAACTACTGAACGGATTTTGATGAAACTTTACAGTAATATAGCTTATACATCAGAATAAAACATAGGCTACTTTTTATCCCAAAAACGCGGGCGAAGCCACGGGCGGAAGCTAGTAATTTAATATAATAATATACAGGGTGGCGACTAGGTTATCACATTAAATGAAACCATATATCCTAAATGGCGTTCTTTGTACATACACAATAAAAAAAATTGCCGGTTGCCGCTTTTACAGGTCAGTAAATGTACCAACTTGTATTAACAGTTGTACTATTTATTGGTACATTTACTGACCTGTAAAAGCGGCAACCGGCAATTTTTTTTATTGTGTATGTACAAAGAACGCCATTTAGGATACATGGTTTCATTTAATGTGATAACCTAATCGCCACCCTGTAGAATAGATATATACCAAATATTTTCTCCAAATAAATCTAAAAATAAAGCAGACCGCAGACAAATCCCATTAGACAACAGACGGGTATAATACATTAATCCTAACAAAACTTTCTATTAGACAACGAAAATAAAGGCTTCGGTAATACCGTTAAGTCCTCAGAAAGGTACGTTTTAACTCCTAAAAACTACTCATAGAAAACGATGTATTATTCTTTGCTCTACCTAAAATTCAACGTGAAATTGAGGCGAAAATTCATCACTTGACAAAATGTATGGAACAGCTAATTTTTTTTCGGGATTTCACAGTTGGTTTCGTAGTTAATCGAACTAGTATCGAATACTGAACATCCTTGTTCAGTATCACCCTGTATACACACCATACAATCAATTTTATCATACATTGTATAGACTTTCTCTAAAAACTGGCACAATATGTTTTTAATCCCTAAGCCCGGGAGAACTCGTGCCGGATAAGAGATATTCTTGCAGTAACTTCCAGTCCGACGGGCCCGGATTATCCTGTTAAAATATGTGCGTCTAGCGAACCGTGAAATGCGTATCGGATTGAGTTTCCCGTGAATTTTATTTACGGAAGTAGTTTTATGGTACGGTCAGCCTGTCAACGCGAGAACTGCCAATTTGTTTGCGAACGTTCGAGGGAGAACGTCACGGTGACATTCTCCCTCGAACGTTCGCACAAATTGGCAGTTCCTGCCAATTTGTTTGCGTTTGACAGGCTGATACACAATACTTACAAACGATAATTAAATTAAATAGTCAATTGCCATCTCTATTTATTGGCGTAGAAATGACAAGGATAGTTGTATATTTAATCAGTGGTTAAATAAAGAGGAGTTTATAAGCAAGGGGGAATATCTAAATTGAGGGGGCCCTTAGGGGCCGAGCAACGGGGGCGAAACCGCGGGGAACTGCTAGTGATTTAATAAACTGAAATGTTAACCGACCTTTGTCGCTGACTGTACTATGCATGTGACAGATCGGAACTATACTCAGAGGCACAATTAACCGGCCACCTATGTTTAGTGTCACCACGTTTGTTTAAGTTAAATAAAGCATATCATGATGAATGTTACTTCATAAGTAGCTACTATAGCAATAAATTAAACACTTATTTCTCTCACTGCTTTTCTGATTTGTGTTCCCGAAGCATTTTTACGATTTCGAAAGCAAACGTGGTGACACTAAACATAGGTGGCCGGTTAATTGTGCCTCTCAGTATATATTATTAAGGCTTTGTCGGTTTTGGGATGAAAAATATGGCATTGGAGTTCGGATTTCATAGTATATTTTGGAATGTGCACATATTAAATGTTCACATCCGAAAATAGTCTATAAATGGTAAATAGAATGGTCTTTATTTGCATCTACATAGTCAAATTATAAAGAAATCTAACGGCCTTACCACAAAAAAGATAGACACGCGTTAAACGAGAATGCTACCAAAAATAATGCACACTTGTTTTAGACAAGCTAGTGCTAAAACAAGTGCGTATTATTTTTGGTAGCATTCGCGTTTAAGGCGTGTCTATCTCTTTTGTGGTGCGGCCCTAAATCTTTATCAACTTTATAAAAGGTTATTAATTCCCCAAGTATAAAATTTTCAGTGCAATTTTTTTTGTCGTTTTTTTTCTGATGAATCCATCGATTGCTTCAGTTAGGTATTATGATTTTTGTTTTCCTCATAAAGTAGATTTTGAGAAGCGAAACTTTAGGTACTGCAAAGTCTTATCGAAAATTCAAAGCTATCGTAGGTATGATCAGCCAGGCTACTCTCTAAGCACGAAATCCGTAGTTTCGGCCTTAGTTACGGGTTACGGTTCTTACTCCGTATCACCTACGGACTTAAGATTACTTGGAGGCCCGAACTAAGAATGAATGATAGCACGATTTGACAGCTGTCCCTACTCCTGGTGTGTTTTTATCCGTCCGAAAAATTGAATTCACTTGTTTTGACGGAATCTTATGTCTATTGTACTTTCGGACGGGCCCGTATCTTCGTTGACGGACTTACAGAGTAGACCCCCAGGTACCACCTAAGCTCTCAATTTATTTCGCTCCACATAAACTGTGATTGCTTATGCAATAGAGACCGCATATTTCTTGGCAGCGACTGTGTACCTGCAGTGTATTCTCGAGACTTTACAGCCAGAACATATTGGTTTTGTTCTTATTCTGTGTCGCTGAAAACCGCAGTCTGGTTATATTGTGTGTTGTAGCTTTTGAATATCTTACAGACAGCGATGAATATTGGAGGGAAATATTGTTTTTAATTTCTATGCTTAGTAGCAGGTTTTTGATCACAGTATACTCCGTATAATAAAAGCACCCGTAAGGGCTGGCAACACCAAACTTCGTTAGTATTATAATATCTGTAACCAAACATATATTTTTTTATCTATGACATCCAGGCGCGGTCCCAGGAGGGGGGACCCCCCCCCCCCAAATCGTACAAAAATGCGCCAAACACGGTAATTCACGATATATCATGTCGGCATTGATCGGTACCTATAACCCCCCCCCCCCTAAAGTCTTCAGCTGCGGTATGACCCCCCCCCCAAATCGTCGGCTGGGACAGCGCCTGATGACATCGAACGATCGATCATATATCGCAACAGACAACCACGAAAATATCGAACGATCTCAACATCATTCGATTTATCTCACGTTGATCACTCCACCGATCCGATCCGATCGTGCATGATTATGTCGTGTTGGCACCTACACTACACTGAGAAATCGTTCGATCACATGGCATCCGCCACACACAAATTGTGTGATCCAACGATAAGATGGATCGCCGATACTATTTGGTCGTTACGATAATCGCCTCGTGTATGGGAACAGAGAGACGTGCCGCAGTATGTTGGTAATAGCCCAAAATGCTGCTATTCACCCTCTTTATAATCTGAGGTAGGTAGGTTACCGTCTTATAAACCCCTACCTATTATAAACACCTAACTATTGACCGTTTCACGTAAGAATTGCCTTCGACGCTACGTTGGCACTCCTGCTTGTCATTCCTATTTAGGTCATATCGTTTTGTGTTTTTTGTAGATTTATGTTTTATTTAGTGGATTGGTGCTGAAAGAAAACTTCCAACACCGTTAAAAACGTTGTAATAAATTGAGATTCAGGCCAGCCAACACAGCGTCGTAGGGAATTCTAACGTGAAACGGTCCGCTTCAAGAAATGTAGACAAGAAATGATGTAAATCTTTACTTCTCTATGTAGGTACAACGAACAAAAACTTTCACTCGGATGTAGCGTTAGACAAAAGATATTAACAAAGCAAGACTGAAAGTTTCACGTAATCCTTACCTCGGTGTGAAGGCTCACAACTTTGTTCATTAGCGATCTGTTATAAATCAAATATTAGAAATCAGAACTTCGATATCAGTCTTGAAGACGTGACTATACTTCTGTATGGGAAGATAGCACAGATATAGATAGAACTAGATAATGCAAGAACGCCTACTTCGCGTGTCCGGCATAAGTGTAAAACACTTAAGCACAGGCCACACCGCCAGCCAGCGAGCGAGCGAGCGAGCTGGCGGACGAAGGAATCTATATGAACTAAGCGAAGCTTTGGCGAGCTAAACTATGTGGATTCACACCAGAAACAACGGACGGACGGGTGAACGAGCGGGGGGGAGTACGAGGGGAGCGTTCCGTCTCGAGCGAGCATCATTTCACCTCTTTTCATACGTCGGTTCATACCGCTAAGCTACGCTAACGAGGTCAACGAATAGCATCGCTGGCATTGTCGGATATTGCGTTCGCATCGTTTGTATCGCTGACATAGCTTATCTCTGTAGTTCATGGTGTGAACCGAAGTATGAAAAGAGGTGAAACGATGCTCGCCCCACTCGCTCGCTCATTCGCGAGCTGACGGTGTGGCCTGCGCTTTATGTGGCCACTGCCACGCTCAGTCTGCGCTAGTCAAAATTAGGGCGAGACGGGTGCCGCCAGCGGCACGGCCTTTTTGAATCTTTTGGTTTTCCCCTCACTAGATAGTGCTTGTGACGTCATGGTAGGTAGTCTAAAAATGGCACGCATGGTTTTCATAAAGACCATGATACATACTTGCGTTATCTAGTTTTATCTATATCTGTGGAAGACACCTTATAACTCACTGGTTGAAGCAGCGAGTAGCTTATGTTTTAAGTTATTCCCGACGAAGGGCAATAGGTTATCAGCTGGTCGGACTGAACACGTACCTAATAAACAGTACGTGTTATGGTATAACTTATGATGTTACCAGAGATAGTTCACCAGCAAACAAATAGTAACAGCACACAATCAGACTACTCTGTAAAAAATTGGACTACAGAATAAAATAGAAACACTTTGTTAGACCCGGGGATCGACCCCAGGATCCCACGCTCAGAATACGTGCCTACAACCACTAAACCATAGACACAGTCGAATTTATTATTCAATCCTGTTATATTGTCTCACACAGATTAGGTGTAAAATTGAGGGTCTATAACTTTCACCCTATCTACGAAGAATAATCTTAGAAACCATTGGACCGAATTTGATGGTGATTTTATCATTCCGAAGTTTATTATAATAAGGTTTGCAGTCATAAAATTTCACTGTCTTCGAGGGTATCACGCAGAAAACAATAAATTTTGACGTTAAGTGTCAAAAGAGAATAAACTTTGGTAATTTCTGGCTTTAATTTGGATTTGTTCCGTCAAGATTGTTTTGTTCTGTACCCCTATCATGAGTTTTTTTGACGTGTAGTATCGTTAACGTAAGCATATTTTGAATTGAAAATACACGTTTGATACACAATTTTTATATAAATTAAATACATAATTAATTTCTCAGTATTTTTTAAAATGTGCAAATTGTATAAAATTTCATCAAAATGTTCCAGAACTGCTGTATTTTAAATTCAAAATATGCTTACGTTAACGAAACTATACGTCAAAAAAACTCATGATAGGGGTACAGAAATGTGTTAGATTCAGTTTCTGGAGATTCTGAGACCGTAATATCTCATGTTATTTCCATCGTTCTTTCGGTGTAAGAGCAAAAGTCTAGCTATTATAAAGTACCTAATTTTTTGTAAATTTAAAACATGTCAAAGCCATATCATGTTTCTCTTAAGTTATTAAATATATAAGAGATTTCTCAAAAATCCAATGTTGCGAGTGGGATTTGAACTCTCGACCTCTGGCGAACCGTGCCAATTATGCTCTGCCATCATGCTCATTTTAAAGGGTTAGCAACGCGCATGTGATACTCGGTGTTGCAAGCCTTTCATAGTCTACGGTAACTGCTTACCACCAGGCGGGCCGTACGTCCATTTGCCACTACCGTCGTCTGTTTGCCACCACTGTCGTGAAAAAAAAAACCGGCCAAGTGGGAGTTGTACTCGCGCACCGAGGGTTCCGTATCATTTTTGGACGTATAAAGTGAAAAAAACAGGACCGCATAACTAAGTTTGTTTGTGAAGGAATTTTGATGATTTTGAAAAAACTGTACTAGTTAGGAACATCGTTTTATTTTTGGTGCAATATTTGGGTCAATTGCCATCAACTTTAATTATTTCAGATTTTTCGCTCCGCAAACTTCGGAGATAAGGGGGGGGGAATGGTATTTTTTCAGACATTTTTCATCATATGTCGAAAACTGTGAGACATAAAATAAAATAAAAAAATATTTTGAAATGTGCAGATTAAGCCCTTTCATATGCCATTTGACCTAGTAACCCCACTTTAAAATTTCGGACCCCCACTCCGGCCCCTTTTGCAATCAAAATAAAAAAAAAAATACTTTTTTCATTTGCAATAAAGTTGGGCAAGCATTTTTTATTTATCTGAACGGATTTTTATAAAACTTTACAGAAATATAGCTTATGCATCAGAATAACACAAAACTTACCTTTTATGCCGAAAAACGCGGTCTAAGCCGCGGGCGGAAGTTAGTTATTCATAAGATTCCATTATCAAAAAATCCAACGTATATCCTCTAGAACTTTATAATATACTTTCCGCTTTAGATCTTTATAATAAGCTACACAATAACATATGAATAGAACCTTCTTCCAGTACCTTCACGCCCTGAAAACAAAATTTACACTATTTTTAAAGGCGAGTAGCGTTGAATGCCCTACCGGATATTGGCCAGCTCGGCGACATGTTGGCCGGAGATTGGTCGTTAGTCGCGACCTGTGTGGACGCGCCCTTTGTACTTAGAACCTAACTTCGTTTAAGATTTTAAAGGGGTTGTGTAAAGATTGGAAATAATTTTCCGGGGTTTTTGTCGCTTTTGTAGCGTTTTCGGGGTATTTTCAATGATAATTGGCTAAGGGCCAAGTTCACCGAAAAGTAATATTGAAAACGGCCGTTTAACATTACTTTTTCTTTAGAAAAAGATATATTAAACGGCTGTTTTCAATTTATCGGACTGTTATCTTGTCGGTGAACTCGGCCCTAAAAGAGACTATTTTGTAAGATTTGGTTAGGAGGTGGACATCCTGCTCATTCTACCATTATTTTTTTTTTTAATAAAAAACCTTGCCCCCCACTAGGATTTCTCCTGTATCGTGGGTGCGTTTAAAAACACAAATTTCACATACACAAACAGCCAGACCTATGTGCAATGCGGGAATCGAACCCGCGACACGTTGCGCAGCAGCCAATCTCTCAGCCACTGCGACAACCGTGCGGTCAAACTTTAACAGTGTTAGATTGAGGGTGTGCGGAATGTTTAATGCGTGGGGCGTGGGAGATCTTTTTATTCACAAGGAGCGCTTAATTATGCGCGTAATTGTGTCGAAAAATGTACTAAAAGTGGCATCAGTTGTTCCGGTACTAATTTGCTATGGATGGCATATCTCCTTGTTTCTATGACCTGAGCCTATAACTGTTAAAGAATCCCTTTTCCTGACCGTACTTACTGTTGAAACATTATTAGGTACGCTTTATTTTGGTCCATAAAAAATACTATTTAAAAAGTTCATCATTTTTGTAAAGTTGCTACTTATTTATGAAAATCAACATAATCGAATCACACATTAAAATAACCCAGTGTGACCCAAAGTATTTTAATTAACTTCTTATTTACATGAAAGATTTTATATACTCAAAATGAACAAACTAATAATAACCGTAAACATATACACTTCACCCCACCTAACCGACAGTAAAATTAATATAAACACATCTAAACTAATTAACTTAGTTGAAACCAGCTAACCGAAATCAATGGTTTAAAAACTTCCCGTAACTATGGAACTTGGGAAATAAATAACAGTTTTAATTAAATTTATAACTCTTGTATGAACAAGCTTTTGAACTAAGGGCCGAGTTCACCGACAAGATAACAGTCCGATAAATTGAAAACGGCCGTTTAACATATCTTTATTATAGAAAAAACCATGTGAAACGGCCGTTTTCAATTTATCGGACTGTTATCTTGTCGGTGAACTTGGCCCTAAGGACGCTTCCTTCTTTTCTCGGTAAATCGATACCATTTCGGTACCAAAAATTCACCGAGAGGATATTTTTTATGATTCTAACAGTGTCAGTTGAATTTAACTACTATTTCTAATTACCAGCATTTTTAATTACGAGAATTGGGCTTCTGATTCAAAATTCACGTTACATTTACGATAAGCAACATCAAAATTCGTGCTAGGGACACTGTAGTAGGTACCCCATTCACTTCAATCGAATTCCAATTGAAATTCAACCTTACCTTTATAATATCAAAGGCGGCTTTTACATCTGTTATTACGTAATGGCACTGCAGCTCTTTGCAATGTAAATCTTGTGTCTGAGTGCATTCGGTATTCAATCCCGAGCCGCCATCTTTGAGACACCTTGTTTTGTCAAAGGAGAATATTAGGTAGCAAGTTGTCTTTGAATTTGAGTCGGAAATTGTATGAATAGTGCTGTTCTGTTCAACCGACTTAAATCAAGGAGGTTCTGTGTTCACTACACATTTAAAAATATTAACTTTGTAAATATACCTGGTGATTAGTTGCGATATATACTACAGGAACAATCCTGAAATCACGAAATTAATATTTTTTTTTAATTTTTAAATTATATTTGTATTTTTAAATTGGTGACGAATAGGAAGTATCATCATAGTCGATTAATATAGATATTTTTATACAAGAGAGATGATTTTTTTGCAATTTCAAGGTTGGTCCTGAACTAAATCAAACGAGATTCAAATACTGAACATAGCATAGCATAAGCATAATCGGCCTATAATGTTCCCACTGCTGGGACACAGGCCTCCTCTGTGAGAGGGAGTGGGCCGTAGTCCACCACGCGGGCCCAGTGCGGGTTGGTGGACGTCACATGTCTTCGAATTTTTGGTTCTAGGACATGTCGGTTTCCTCACGATGTTTTCCTTCACCGTTAAAGCAAGTGATAATTAATTTCTAATACGCACATGACTTCGAAAAGTCAGCGGTGCGTGCCTCGGGATCGAACTCGAACCATTCGCCGTGGGAGGCACATGGTTAATCCACTAGGCTATCACTGCATAATACTTGCAAAATACTGAACATCTTTCTTCAATAACTCCTTTAACCAGCCACCCGTAATAGTCAACGCCTTCATCAACCATCAAAGTTCTAAGTTCACTTTACGATATATTTTTGTAGTCCTCGTCCATTCAGTCCTCGGTCCTCATTAAGTCCTGACGCGTCCCCATAGACAATGATATATGCGGCTGCACCTTCTAAAGCTTTTACGCGATATTGCATTTGTGTGGGCGAGGACAGGACACTGACTAATTTGACACTATTTCAAGAGAACCGCTACGTAAATCTGAATGGAAATGTAAGGCGCTTTTTATCTTGGTTTTTTCTAACGTTCGAAGGATTTGTGTGTCTTTATTGATGTAGCGACATCTGCCGACAACAGTGAAGACTACCAACACTGCTAAACAGCTATTGGCTGAACCTACATCGCGCAAGCAGAGTTTTCACAACGATTTGCATATATACAGAAACCCGACATCAACTGTCGGGGGCAGTGGCCCGCCAGACCAATATCACCCGGTCTGGTAGGAGGATCCTCCCTTTTCAATGGAGGGACATTCCACCTCGTTCCTCCATCCCCCAAAATTGATGTGACAGTCTCACATGTTCAAAAATTTCGAAAATTATTCGTTCGTCTGTCGCACTTGACAGACACAATTGATTTCAACCTGAATGAGGCGGATTTTTCTAATGCGACAGATGGAGGGTTATCTGGTTTGTCATAGGTGGTTTCGGCAACAGCTAGTCTATACTAATATTATAAATGGGAAACTTGGGATGTTTGTTACTCAATCACGCCAGAGCGGCTGAATGGATCTGGATGAATTTGGCACAGAAATATATTATAGTCTATTAGATTTGTTTTTTCATGCGGGCGAAGCCGAGGGCGCAATCTAGTTAGTCCATAAATCACAAAATATTATCACGAATTTCTATCACAACGAAGAACAATTAATCCGCGAGATAATTATGACACAAAGCAAAATCCATAATTTAAACCGACGACGACTCGGAGAATGGGACTAAAAACTCCAATTAGTGCCGCGGCGAGGGCGAGACAATACCTTCTGATGAAACGACTTCAAAGATGTGCACCGATATTAAGACTTCAAAATGGGACGGCTACAAAATGGGACGAAGAGGAAGCAGTAATAAATGGGGCTATATTACCTAATGGTATGCAAGAATTGAGGATTTGGAAAGCCTATTACGGCTCAAATGGAATATTGATTATAGGTAATTGATGAGATAAAAGATCGCTCTTTTTTCTCAGAGTTCAAGGACATTTCGATTTGGCGATGTAGGATTCGGTCTGAAAATTTATTATCGTAACGTTAGAATACCGGTATTATTTTGTAATTTGGTCCTGGAACTTAGGTGACAGATGTAAAATATTAATATTCAGCCTAGTTTTTTTTAAACGTTGCTCCACACTTGGAATTTCTCCAGTATCGTGAGTACAAGAACAATGTTTACTCCGTGCGGGAATCGAATCCACGAAGCGTTGCTGCGCTAACAATAAAATTTTTAAAAAACGGCTCGGAGGGTGATATTTAAAATGATTTTAATAAAGTTTTATAAATGTCCTACCGTGCAGCCACCACAGAAATAGAAATGTGATCTTGTACATGTTACTACCAGACTTAACCATACGCGTGTCGCCGGTTCGCAGTCAATGTCAAAGCATCCAATGCAGTAAAAATTCACATACGTCACATTTTTAAACGCGCATTCTCGATGAAGTGGTGGCCGTTTAAACATCACCTACCTTACATAGGCGACAAGGTCACGCGCCTTTGCGACTTCTATTGACATATTATTTATATTTCTATGGTCCAAACGATCTTACTTGGCCGAGCAGAATTAGTTGGTCACCAGTGGCTGCGAATTTAAATAGCTAATGATCCCTTACTACATATTTCAAGATATAACTGAAAAAATAAACACTTTTTTGAACAACAAAAAAACACATTTTTGAACATACAATATTTAAGCCAAGCCAAAATATTCAAAGACAGTGTTTCTCAAAATTCCTTTCGCGTCACTCCCGAAATCGTGACTTCATTGAATAATTCATTTGGAACATTTCGCGAGATGATGAAATTAAAAGTACCCCGCACACTGACTCGACTTTCAAGGGTGGCAATATAATAGATTAAATTCCCTTTGACTAATTCCCGTTTTCCCATCCTATTAACATTTTCTCTTTGTTTAAGAAATCTGTTAAGACTTGGAATTTTTTTTTTGTTATTGTCTGTCCCTTTTTACGCTACAAAGCAGATGTTAATAAGTTTATGTACTAATCTTGTTGTCAACACGATTTTAATGGCCGACGAAAGGCAATATGATTTTGTTTTGAAAGAATTTCGACTATACTTTGACCCATAATTGTTTGCAGTAACTTGACAATTTTACAAGGGTGTGACAGACGGACAGGCGGATGGACAGACAGACGGACATGACGAAACTATAAGGGTTCCTAGTTTTACTATGGAACCCTAAAAAGGTAAAACCGCCTTCAAAAAGATCATAATAATGTTGTGTGAAACGTTTTTGGAAATCGGTGCCGAAACATTAGTGTGATCTTTTTGGAAGCGATTTAACCTTTTTTTTATATTTTTCATTTTTCTATTCTGACTGACATAAACACATTACACATGTCTCTTTATTTAAAACTGATCTCAACTTACCAGCACATAAAACACTTCATAAACCACCAAATAAAATGAAAAACTTCCTAATTTTTACCTAAGATAGTTCATTACCGGACTATTTTAATATACGAGAACCGTAATATTAATAAATGGGGGTATGTCAGTAGGTCAGTGGCGTGTCCTTAAAGCCTCTTTATCTTCCTTGGAAGTCCGTTGCATACAGGAATCCAGGCCATTGGAAAATAGCTAGATATTTTATATTTTATATAAAGCATTGACGATGTCTGGGAATGAAATAAGCGATTATTTTTCATACAGTGTTTAACTGGTTACAGAAATAAGGATTGAAGTGGAATGTAAAATATTAGGTAAGAGAAAGATTTGAATATAATACGGTTATTAAGAAGACTCTATTGCTATGTAGAATATGGGTTCCCGTTTCTGAGAAACATTTGAGTGAATCACAAATTGCCGAAATATTTGATTATTTTTGAAAAGACTACCGATTTAAATGGCGTTACTTTCTTCTTTCTATACAATTTATTTTAAGCATTATAGAAACTTTGTAGTTATTGTTGTAAAACTATTATTTTGTCACATAATACCTATCACCTTTACGAACTCACGTCTTCAGTAATTACAAATAAGTATTACTTTACCTAAAAAGTAACGATTGTTTCAGCATGCAACAAAAACCCTGTTTGATCCCATAGGCGGCCATTATACTCATCATTATGAACAATATTTTGTATGATCTGAATCTGCTGTTCCATGCATAAATTTTATCGATTTATATGAACACAAATGTATGGAACAGCAATTATTTTCTCGCTATTTCACGGTTGGTCCCATAGTAAAAATTATTCATAATGATGAGCATAATGGCCCCCTTTGGGATCGAACAGTGTTTTTGTTACATGCTGTATACAGGGTGGCGATTAGATTATCACATTAAATGATACCATGTATCCTAAATGGCGTTCTTTGTACATACACAATAAAAAAAATTGCCGGTTGCCGCTTTTACAGGTCAGTAAATGTACCAACTTGTATTAACAGTTGTACTATTTATTGGTACATTTACTGACCTGTAAAAGCGGCAACCGGCAATTTTTTTTATTGTGTATGTACAAAGAACGCCATTTAGGATACATGGTTTCATTTAATGTGATAACCTAATCGCCACCCTGTATATTTTTCGCTAGTAATTAAATTTTCCATTTTAAGGAAATGTTATGAAAGGTTAATAAGTTTTCTCTATTCATTTATTTTCTACTCCTTAACTTTGCTTCTTAGTTTTCTATTGACTTTAGTTTAATTTAATAAGTTTTTAGACGTCGACCACTTTGTTAAAGTATAAAATTATTTACTCTTAATTAAATTAAACATAACATCACGCTGGTTTTTTTCCGAAGGGTTAGGCAGGGGCGCCATGTAATAGGGGGCGTGCTATACTGGGTTGTAAGTGACAATGTAATGTAAACTAAAACCATGGGTTCAGTACCTTATTCTGGACCTCTCAGCGCTAAAATGTTGCGTCGGTTTTTTTAAAAAAATCGACTGTTTAGAGATTTTGCAGTTCGTTAAAAAATCTCCACACAAAGTCGTATTTTTTTTTAAAGTCTGACGTAAAATTGATCGCTGTGGGGTTCAGAATAAGGTAGGGTAAGGGTAAGGGAGTAAGGTTTTCGTTACGCTGTCACTTACACGCCGTATAAAAGCACTAATTGAAAAAATTTTAGTATCGCCTGTGGTCAAAATTTGACCGATTTTGTTTGTTAATTAAAACGTTTTGTATGGAAAAATATAGATGTTAGCGTTCTGTACCCCGATTATGAGTTTTTTTGACGTGTAGTATCGTTAACGTAAGCATATTTTGAATTGAAAATACACGTTTGTTACACAATATTTATATAAATTAAATACTGAATTAATTTCTCTGTATTTTTTAAAATGTGCAAATTATATAAAATTTTATCAAAATGTTCCACAGGACTGCTGTATTTTAAATTCAAAATATGCTTACGTTAACGATACTACACGTCAAAAAAACTCATGATCGGCCCTCTGCACTCCTCCGCCGTATAAACTTTAACTATGCCAATGCTCATACTCCTCCTTGGACGTAATATGCTTAAAAGGGGTACAATGTTTTCTCTATATGTATAAAATAGCTAATCCAAATATTTTAAAACACGACCATTACCTAAATAACGAGGAACGTCGAACCGAAAACGTTTTACGAGCAATTTTGGTCCGAAGAGAATAAATAACTTATACTGCAGCACTTCTGCAAATTCTAGATATCTTTTAGTTTATTCCGAAGGCCAGGCTAGTTCCGATGTTTTATTTATGCACAGCAACTAGCGACCGAGGTTGCACGGAAATATGTTTGAAGTGATAGGGACTTTATTATTATGGAGATAGGTCAGAGTTCGGAATAAAATGTAGTGCCTTTCGATTTATGTAAAGAGAATCTAAGACAGATTTTTAAATACATCACCTGCAATTTTTTTCCTTGGCTTATACTGTCCCAATGCTGGACAAAAGCTAAATTCTACATCTTCAAGAACTCTGGCGACCTTATTTGGAAGACAAAGTTCTAAAGAGTAGCATTATTTGGCTGTGGTATTTTATGTTAGGGGAGAGGTTTCTCTAGCTACGGAATCAAACTGTATTGTGAGCTAAATTCGTAAATTGGAGCTTTAGAAAGAATTTACACCATGACTATAAAAAATGCAACTTGTACAGATAGCTGACGCGCAGAGAATTCTCTTCTGTTTTCTATGTCATATCATATTAAAATAATTCAAATCAAAGCCTGTTTTTCTTTAATGAATCTAACCGATTGGAGGTACTCCCCCACTTGGGGTGCTACAGATTCGAGCACGATATTTCGCAGTACCCTACTTCTCTTCTAGACTGAAGAAATAATCTGTTTGTCTGAGGTCCATTGTGTTTAATAAAACTAATAAAACTGGACAGGTATGAACTGTCTCATGAAACCCTACGTTCATTCTGAATGAAAAAGAAAAGCAAAAAATACTTTCATTCATTAAAGTGCCAGTTTGCGTCAGTACACGAGTTGCGTGGGTACAAAAGTACCCCATTGAATCAACACATTCAATTCTAACACTAGATACAATTCATGGCACTATTTATAGTGTCAAATGGCTAAGCAAAGTGCGGTTCTAAATTCAAGTGGTACTGAATAGAAATAGTCTCATTATCCGCAACAAATTCACTTAATGGATTGAGGTATTTTTAGGGTTCCGTACCTTCCTGCGTTCATATCTGTCAAGACCCTTTTTCTCCGGAACGTGTGGAGGTATCAAATTGAAATGAATATCAACCAGATAGGTACCTAAGTCTATTTTCCCTAGGAGCTAAAAATTATTAAGCATCTAACTCAACGCAATAAAAAAATAACTATTGTCATTTATACCACATATTTTAACACTCGCACACATAACAACAAATAGATCAAAAACTATAGAGTACTGTTACAGAGTCCTGTTGACCTAGAAACATGAAATTAGGTTAGAAGCAAGTCTCACAGCAAAAGTAAAGGAAATATCCAAAAATCGTTATTAATTATATAATATTATACGTAATTTTTTTTTTTTGCGAATATAATGATTTACAGTTTGTACGGAACCCTCAAGGCACGAGTTCTACTCGTATTTGTCCGGTTTTTCTTTTCTATCTTTCTACCTGCTTTTACTTTATTGTGCTGTATTTCACACGTGGGTTTAATCCAGTTTGTCCAGTATAATTTGATATGTGACGATGTAGGGAACTAAGTTTAAATGTAGGTACTCTTTCTTATACAAAATGTAATCTTGTTTATGTCTACTATTTGTAAGACCTAACACATTGGACACTTGGACAGTCCTTGAAACTTTCGCAAATAAAATTTTAATTTTTAAATTAATTTTTTTGCGCAATCTTCTCGTGACCACAATCAATGCAACTTGATCGAAACGTCGAGGTTAGTCAAAATACTCATATTTTGATTATGTTTGTCCCGATATAATTTAATACTCAAGAAATATAGGTACACTATTCGCGCAGCTGTCTGTACATTACGTATTTCTTTTATAAACAGCTAATTCACTTCTATAGCATCAAAAAGTTTGTGAGAAAACCCACTCATACATAATTCCAGCCGACGATCTATTTCTTTCCAAGTAAGTCTCAGAATACTTCGTATATTGGTTTCTTGGATTGAGAACTCGGAAAAGGTGAGGTAACTAATAAATAAGTTCCGATGTCAAAACTTTGCGGTAGACCCATTAATGTAACCATTGCATCACGCCAAATTAGGACTTGACCCGAAGTATTGGCGAAGTTCCGAGGACTTGATTTAATGTTGGTATCTAATCTATCTATCTTGGCTAAATGACAGCCGCACTGATCAATCGATCTGCGAGGTTAAGCTGCGCTTGCCGCGGTCAGTCTTTGGATGAGTGACCGTTCATTACATATCGAGACCCCTCCGTGCCTCGGAGAGCACGTTAAATAGTCGGCTCCGATTGTCATAGGAATATCTTTGACAGTCGTTACGGGTAGTCAGGAGCCCGAAAGTCTGACAACTGATCTAACTTTCGAGTACCGGTATTCCCCAATAATTAGGTTGTGGAGGTCAGATGGCAGTCGCTCCACGTAAAATATTGATATTCAGCCGCAACCAGTTAGACTGGAAGCCGACTCCAATCTAGTTTGGAAAAAGGCTAGATGATGATCTACTTATTTTTTTTTAGAATAAGTAGGTAAGTTATACAGATTGGAAGTTTGGTAAACAGAATCTATCCCCCGCACTCACGGATAGTGATTAACGTTTAAGTGCCAGAGCGACCCAGCTTTGCTTGGGATGTTCTCAGGGACACCTATCTAGATAAACTTGGAAAGTAAAACTTTATCTAAATACGAAATTTCATCCAAATCGTCACCGCGACGTGGTGTTGTCGCCAAACCCTTACAGACGCCTTAAGGCCGCGGCCGCACTGGTACGGCGACAGCGACGCGACAGCGATTTCGTGAAAACAAACTCACAATAAATATTTCGGTGGCCGCACTCCAGAAACGACAAGCGAATTTTTTTGTTTACGAAATCGCCGTCGCGTCTCTGTCGCCGTACCAGTGCGGCCACGGCCTAAGTCTTTATCTTTACGCCCAACCATGAAAAATAATGACTAACATGAAATGATGAATCACAGATCTAACTAATAAGTCAATAGAATTGTCATCTAGTGTTTTTCCTCCGTGCATCTACTACATTTTATTCCCAGACGCGTGTCACTGGTTCGCAGTCAATATCAAAGCATCCAATGCAATACAAAATTAAACTTAATACCGTCTGCATACGTCACATTTTTAAACGTGAGTTCTCGATGTAGTGGTCGTGTAAGACACCGCTGCCTTATATAATTTGCTCGAAAGCGGCGACAAGGTCACGCGCTTTTGCGGCTTCTATTGACTTATTAATTAGCTTTTTGTGGTCTTAAGGCGCGATTCCATTAGGCAAATCTTGCATGCAAGTATGACGTCACATTTACAATTTGTATAGTGGAAACCACAGCTTGCAAACAAGTTGCAACCGAAATGTTCGATTCAAATCACTTGCACACAAGTGTGACGTCATACTTGCATGCAAGACTTGCATAATGGAATCGCGCCCTTAGTCTTACTTTTACTAGCTGTTCCCCGCGACTTCGTCTGCGTGAAAATGAATAAAAAGTAGCTAAGGTAAGTGTTTTTGCATGTCCCAGGCTACCTTTTTGCCAAACATCCAAATCCGTCCAGCCGTTTCAGCGTGAATAAGTAACAAACATACACACACAAACTTTCACATTTATAATATTAGTAGGATTTAAATAAAAGATTCGTAGGATTTAACCTATTCTTCTAATGTGTGGTCACCTATCCGCCAGTCTAAAGTTTAAAAGCTCCTTTGTCATCGTCCAGACCCAAGTGAATGATTGATTGTAATACTATTTGATTATGTTACTTTTTGTTTGTTACTGCTGGGAACTAAGCCTTTTGGGTCATCCCTCAAATGGAGTAAGCTTATTATAGAGCTGAAAATAGATTTGGAAGATTTGACTCTTTTTTGTTTACGGGTTCTATACGTTTTTCGGCCATGAATTATGATTTTAAAACTGAGTAGAGATTAGTAATTAATTTGAGAGTTGGGCTACTAAAATAATAATCTATCTATTATTACTACCATCTACGCTCCGTAGTATTTAAGTTAATAACTTAGGCCAATCTGATTTTGTACAATGACATTCTTAAGCGAAGTGTCCACTAGCAATAAAATTTGCGGAAGTCGACTTGCGCAAGCGACTTCCAACGTGTAAACGCTCGCGCAAGTTGACTTCTGCCAGTTTTAGTGACTTGCTGAACTTGATGCAAGTCGAGAAATGAAGAATATAAAAGAAATTGCAGTCAGTGGAAACAGTTGTCAATTGACTTCTGCAAGAAATTGTGGAAGTTACTTGCCAGTGGACACTTCGCTTTAGATTATAAATTTTATGATTAGATTATAATTAAAGTGCATATACCTAAATAGGTACTCAACCATGTGTGGCGTGCCAAAAGCTATGAATATATAAATCATCATCAATCAAGATATAATAATTATGAACTGTAATAATTCAGGCTAATATAGTTTGAATAAAAAACTAGACACTGAAAGCACATTTCTTATTCAAGTCACAGCTTATTAAAAACTTGATTTACAGCTCAAAAACAGACTTATGATTGCACATTTGTAAAAACACAAAAAGATAATATTTCACACAAAAAATGGAACATTGAACACGTTTCTGAAATTCATCTAACCTGCGTAAAAACGAATGACTTTACGAAGTGAGCAGTAAAAGTCATGTTGTCTTTCTCGACGTCACTAGCAACACCGGGGTAATAAATTACCCTTACCGTTTATAAATAAAACACATAAAACGGCTATTTTAGCGCTTCCAAGCCAAATAAATGGCGCCGAACGTAATTTGTTACGTCTCACTTATACGACGCGAATATATAACTAGGACCTTCATCATCCTGCGTCCTAGGTGTGAAGCAAGTGCGATGCGACGCAATGCTATACGTAGCTAACTGTACTCCTGGCACTAAACTCATGGTATAGGTACATTGTAGATTCCGTAATCGTGACATTAACGACTTTCGTATAAAAATTGTAGCAGAGACAGGTCCAGACGAGGATGTAAGGCCATGGATTACGGCGAGCATGGAAAATTCATGAATTGACATCGTGCCAAAATTTGGGTTTGACATTTGACAATCACAATCATTTTTTATTTTTATTTATTTATTTATTGCACAATGTACACACAATTTATAGAAGTATGACTACTTATTCTAATGATGAGTACATGACCCTGCTAGGGTGTTGCAACAGAAAAGGTGATGCTTTATAGTTTTTTTTACATTACAATCGTATTAGGTACTAATACTGTATACACGCTATAAATTATAATCTTATCTATTTTGGCTGTATATCACGCCATTCGGCGTGATGGTGACCGTGAATGTTCAGCTTTACTGTTCTATGACTGTGTCGCAGCGCGTAGCATTCGTATCGCCTTCGTAGCTCACATAGGACAGTGGGTAACATTACGTCAGGGTGTCACTGTTAATAATGCTGCCCTCTCTCCCCGTCTAGTCCCGTTCCATATAATATTTATTCTAATACTATAAATGGAGTAATATATCACTCTCTGTCTGCGAATGTCGTGGTAGGACATGCAAGATCTATGTCTTCGCAGATACATAAATATAGTTCAAGGTTAAGAACTTGCCTGCTGTTGAGTTTCTAGAAGTAATTTAAGAATTGTTAAGCTTTTTTAAGGCGAGAATAGCAAATATTGCGAGGGGTTCAATTTGTGTTAGACTACACATAATTTAGTTAGTCTAACACGAATTAACAGCCTCGTTTGTCACAGCACAGCGAATACTGAGCTGCCGGTCGATTCTGTAAAAATCTCACCGTGAAAACTTAGGTGAAGTGAGTTTGATTTTGCTAGGAATTGACACTATTGACAGCTCACTCCACGCTCACTTCACCTAAGTTTTCACGGTGAGATGGTTACAGAATCGCACTGCTGGTCTACGTTGTTACACATGTGTGATAAATTGTTATGATGTAGGTATGTTTATGTAACTTGTGTGTGTGTGTGACAAAAATAAATGGTTTCAATCCCGCTTTTTGCATTTGGTATCTAAAATATGAGTAAAAAATGTGGGTCTACAATATACGTCTGCCTACATACCTACAATACAGGCGATATTGTTTAGTTATAAATGTGATAATATTTATGTATAAAATTCTTAAAAAGCTTAGGTCAAAGATGTGTAGGTCTTTGCCTTAGGTACTGTAAGTATTAGACAAAATAAAAGTTTGAATGAAAATTGCGACGGAAATATAGCCTTTAATAGCCTAGAAGAGAATGCAGGCACGTTGCCAGTCCCTGCATGTATTACATGCCTTTAAAAGCAGGATTAGACGTGGAGGAACAGCGGTGCATGTAAGTGGATTTCCACGTACTGCATGAAGTTAGGCTCAGATAGAAATAATATTATTTCCACGTACTGTATGAAGTTAGGCTCAGATAGAAATAAGATTATTTCCACGTACTGTATGAAGTTAGGCTCAGATAGAAATAAGATTATTTCCACGTACTGTATGAAGTTAGGCTCAGATAGAAATAAGATTATTTCCACGTACTGCATGAAGTTAGGCTCAGATAGAAATAATATTATTTCCACGTACTGCATGAAGTTAGGCTCAGATAGAAATAAGATTATTTCCACGTGATGCCATATCTTAATATTTTAGTACCTACTGAGTGATATTAAAATAAAAAAAAACGTATTTTATTATTTTCACCAAGAAACAACTTTTGGATAGTGATTAAAAGGACACGCGGTATGTGCGATTTAAATTAGGCAAACGCTTATAGTAGAGAAGTAGAAGTTTCTCCAATAATACCTACCTAACCTAAACTTTATTCAAAGGATAACAGTGTCTGGACAAACACTACTCCAAAGGGCAATGCCCTTTACCTTGAAGGAACAACAATAGTATGCAAAGTAAATTCATATTTCAATTCCGAAGCTACACTCAATCGTATAATCGAATTGATACATAAAATGACGTGAAAATAAAAGTGTTTTCGATTAAATCGAGAATAGGGTTGTCAGCGTCGAGAAAACATTTCGACTTAATGGTTTTTTCTTGCCATAAGGCGTCGTACACACTGCCCCTCTGGGCGGCGCCGAATAGAAAATTTATACTTTTGTCTACTGCCAGTGCCACTTTCTATACTGATTAGTGCTGTGTGTGTGATTTAATTAAAAAAAGTGTGAAACACGGTAACTCACGGTATGCCACCTACCGTGAGTTACCGTGTTTCACACTTTTTTTAATTATTTGGGAGGGGGGGTCATGAACCCTAGGACCTCTCCGCCCTCGGGCCGCCACTGATTATATATGTCCGCTACAAAAAAGTTAAACCCCTCTTCAAAAAGATTACACTAATGTTATTTGTGAAACAGTTGAAGGCGGTTTTAACTTTTTTTTAAGTTTTATTTTTGTGACATAAACACACGCGATTACAGCAATAGCGTGAATTAAATGCGTGAGGCAATAGTAGGAACTACGTATATTGGTGAACTATGAATGCCGTAATACAGACATAAGATAGGAGGCATACAGCCTAAAAAAATCTATACATTCAACGGACCATTTACTCGAATTACTTTGCAGTGTGTTTTAGTATTATACTATCACACGAGGTCTATGAGGCAGTTACGATAACAATAACGATAATCGCCACGATAAAATTTCAGGCGCCTGCATTAGACCGTAACGTGCACTGAATGACTAGAGCCGCAAAACGTTATATGCGCGATCGCTGGGGGAATTGGTCTATGGACATATTGAACATAGGGGTCATAATGATACAGTGTAATTAATGCTTATGTACAAGTACTATAGCCTATCGTCAGCTATCTTTGGACTTTAACGGAGTTTATTTCTAAGGGCCTAAACAGACTCCATTTATTTATTTTTATATAATTTCAGGCGCCTGCATTAGACCGTAACGTGCACTTAATGACTAGAGCCGCAAAACGTTATATGTATGCGCGATCGCTGGGGGAATTGGTCTATGGACATATTGAACATAGGGGTCATAATGATACAGTTTAATTAATGCTTATGTACAAGTACTACAGCTTATCGTCAGCTATCTTTGGACTTTAACGGAGTTTATTTCTAAGGGCCTAAACAGACTCCATTTATTTATTTTCATACAATTTCAGGCGCCTGCATTAGACCGTAACGTGCACTCAATGACTAGAGCCGCATACGGTATATACGCGATACTGGGGGAATTGGTCTATGGACATATTGAACATAGGGGTATAATGATACAGTTTAATTAATGCTTATGTACAAGTACTACGGCCTATCGTCAGCTGTATTTTGACTTTAACGGGGTTTATTTCTGAGGGCTAAAGCAGACTCCATTTATTTAAGCACTAAGTTTGCCCTGCGGCTTTATACGTCACTTTAAATGTCATAGCATGATGTTAAATAGCTTATACTAAGGCCATGTTGTTTCATCTTACAGTTACGTATCTGTAACCGTCCAATATGGCGGCTTGTACGACAATTTCATACTAACTTAACGATTACGTACTGACTTACGGATACAGATGGTTTGAAGCAACCCGCCCTAATTCTCATGATTTCATGATTCATGATTTTTTTTTAAATAGCATAGCTCGCCTGTAATTTAGATACGAGATCCTCTGTAGCGTTAATAATATATTAATATTTTTTTTGCAAGACATCCCTAAATTACGAGTGAAAATCATACGAGATCAAAGCGATACTACACAATTATCGTCTACGTCATTCAAAGAACGGATATTACAATCGCGCGCCTCAAATTTCAAAAACTCACGTTATCTTTTTCTCATCTTTGATCTGAAAAATCGTTTTCTTCTGATCGTAAAGAAAATGGTGTATTATTAATTACAAGGATGGACATTTGTGTAACAATTTTTTTCGTCAATTGTCTGTCTAAGGCCGCGGCCGCACCGGTATGCGCAACGCGACGCGATGCGACACGACGGCGATTTCCTGAACAAAATATATTTCGCTTGTCGTTTCTGCAGTGCGGCCACCGACATATGTTTATACGAGTATAAAGTTGTTTTCACGAAATCGCCGCCGCCATCGCATCGCCTCGCGTCGCGCGTACCGGTGTGGCCGCGGCCTAAGTACATAAATATTATGTAATTAAAGATTTGTTTGATTAACAGCTCTATGTTTGACTTACCCGCAGGCTGGTCAGACTATACAGACCGCGGACTATACAACCTACAGACGGAAACTATACAAATGATTAAATGAAACTATCAAAATATTCGGATGAAGCGAGTGGGACCCGATAGCTCGGTTGGCTCAGAGCACTAGCCACGGTTCGGTAGAGGTTCAAATTCCGCTCGGGTCATCCGATTATTGAAAATCTCTTATAGATATATTTAAGAACCTGTACTTATAACATAAATACCGGTTCTTGACAAAAGCAAGAAAAATACCGCGACAAATACATAACCTCCTTTGTGAAGTCATTTAAAAATTGCTGAGGCCAAGCAAAACTTAAAAAACCGGACAAGTGCGAGTATACCTCGCGCCCTAAGGGTTCCGAAAAATGATCATAGATGGCGCTACTGCATACTTCCAACCATCTACCATCATTCCTGCCAGCTGCGTCATTTCTGCCATCTATGAGCAGATGGCTCCACTTATGGTCCGGTGACTGACGGCGGACAACAAAGTGATCCTATAAGGGTTCCGTTTTTCCTTTTGAGGTACGGAACCCTAAAAAAAGTTAAACGACTTTCAAAATATTCAGACAAAATTTCCTAACAAACTTGTATTCGCAAACGAAGTAACCGCACTAACTAAATAACTTTAACTTTCTGAGTCAAGTTTTCGAATTTTCCATGATTGGACTTCTTAAACGGTGGTTTGTAGCTGCACTTAGTGACGTCACTGAGGGTACTTTAAAATTTCGACTTTCAATTGGTCGTTACTGATGTAATGGCGGCTGGTAGCTCTCGTTCGTAGGGATGTCACAATTACATTTTAAATTAGAATAATTTACATTTTAAATTAGAATTATTTACATTTTAAATTACAATAATTTACATTTTAAAATAGAATAATTTAAGTAAAAAGTAATTCTACAGTTAAGAGCAAAGTCGAGAAGCATAATAATAGTAGGTACTAAAACAGTACTCCGCAGGCTCCCCACGCGATATCCTACCCTATTCACGTTGGAATGGCCATTGTAGCCATTCTGTGGTTGTCGCAATGTGTTTGTGGCGGTACATTAAACTCGACATGTCGAGTATCAACCGTTTATAAGGATGAATAAACACTAGAATAACAGTCTTGATATCTGACATGGACAGATACCAATAGAATCTGATCTATTGCTCAACAAAATTAACAGTGTGGAGTAGCGGTGGTCCAGTACTATAACGGCTTTGAGAGGAGTCCTGGTTTCGAACACAAGAAAGGCGCTTCAATCTCTTTTTAGATTTCCGGCCACCGTAGGGGGCGGCCTGCGGGAGACGGACTTGGGGAATCCGTCGCCCGAACATAAACAGGCCGAAATGGCGGCGCGCCGTGCCGTGTTCCACGCACGCTTCAACTCCGGACAAGTGCGAGTACGACTCGCGCCCTTAGGGTTGCGAAATCTGCAATAGCGCTATCTATCTATCTATCTATGCCGCTAATACATCATAGTAGATACAATATCATATCTTGATCATAGATGGTGCTACAGCATACTTCTAGTGGCGCCATCTATGAACAGATGGCTCAACTTATGGTCCGGTGACAGACGGACAACAAGTGATCCTATAAGGGTTCGGTTTTTCCGTTTGAGTTACGGAACCCTAAAAATGATATCATTTCGTACCCTGAATAAAGGACTTTATACGCCTCAGAAATGGCCGGATGATGATAATGATTTTAGATTTGTTTGCATTCAAATAATAAAAAAATGCAACCATTGACAGCCCTGCATCCAAATATTAATTGGAACAGCAACAAGATGCGATACTGAAGTGAACTTTAAACGATTTAAGTTGTTTACCGTTTGCTACCCGCCTTCGAAACTTCGGCTTGAAATTAATATACCTAACTACTGACTGAATTTTTACTTCTTACTTTTCTCTGTATTTGTTTAAGTAAATATTAGTTTGAGTACTAGTATTGTATTTTGAAGGTCAGCCAAGTTTTCTTTGGATCAACTTCGATAAACAACTCTGATAACACCTTACAGACTTTCCGAAAGATTAAAACCAATAAAATTTATTATGTCCTTTATCTCATAAAAATAATTTGCTTCTGTTTATGATCACAATTTATGAATGATCATATTTTTTTCATATTTTTGTAAATATTATAATTTTTGTACCTACTTAAAAGAAAATACACTTTTACCAAGCTTTAAAATTATAAATAAATATTCTATTAATTATAAGTATTCCAATTATTTTACTGAAAAAGATTAAGGCCCGTATTCCAGAACGATGCTCGAGCATCGTTCTGTAATACGGGCCTTAGAATAAGTTAGCAGCTTTTGGAACTCAGTACATACCTACTTAAGATTTTTATTTTAAATAGTAACAACAAAGTACATAATTTGTTCATCTGTACATTTTCCATGCAATAAATAAGTAATTAGGGAAACCCCAACATTTCATTTCATAATCATTTATATCTTACCTACCATTTATATCTCCTTAATTCCGAATTGTAAAGGCAACATTGTGTTCCTCCCACGAATCACTAATCGTCGGCTTAAGCTTTTGTCAAAGAGAATCCATGATACTGTTCAGAATTAGCGGCTCATATTGTCAAATGTTTGAGAGGAAATCTACATAATCTTGTATGAAGTCTTATTCTGAGGTTGGTTTTTAAATGTTTTTATCTATGTATTATTATGTTCTATCTTAATTTTTTTTATGTATTATCATATTTTGACAGTGGTTAAAATTCGACCGTAATAAACATATATAAAGTTTAGCTTTCTGCATTTCTTCTCCATATAAACTTTTACTAAGCCAAATCACACTTCTCCGTGCGCGCAATGTGCAAAAAGGGTACAAAATTTTCTCTTCACGTCACGTCAATCTATACTTCTATACTAATATTACAAAACTAAAGAGTTTTTTGTTTGTTTGAACGCACTAACCTTTAGAACTACCAGTCGGATTCGAAAAATTCTTTTGGTAGTTCTAATTTATATTGCATTCTACTTTACAATAGAACAATGAATTTATTAATAAAATTATAAAGTAATATACTACTAAACATTATTTTTGTAAATGATAGCCAGATTCATGAGGAATAGTATAGGCTATTTAACATCCCGCTACGACCCTTAGGGGGAAAAACTCTGAAGTCTTGGGTAAAAGTCCTTAGCATTTTTGGCAGACAAATTACCAATCGCAGTACGTATATTATCCATTTTTTTTTCAACGGACATCAACGTCACGAATTCACGATATAGCGATCAATTTTCCTAATAACATTCTCAAGTAACTTACATAATACGGCCGCGCAAGAACTTTGTGCGACACGTTCGAAATCTCCGAAAATGTTGCAAATATTTAAATTAATACGCAAATTGCCAAAACGAATGTTCACCAAGTTTCAGCAATTAAATCGCTTTATCGTTAAATATTCTGCTGAACGTTTTAGTTGATTTAAGCGATAGATGTAATCCATCTGGTTGTAAAGTCCAGAATGATGATAGGAAAACAATAATATATTACATGTAAAACAGTACTGGGAGGTGATTCTCGCGGGTTCGATAATGATGTCCCTTCGATATATATTGCAACAACTGTCAAAATGGTAGGGATTTTGACAGTTGTTGCAATATATGTCGAAGGTGATATCATATCGAACCCGCGAAAATCACCCACCTGTGACTGACTGACAGAAAACGCATATGTGAACCTAGAGATTGTTTGGAGGAAATAAGCCTTGCAGAGTACCCTAGAAATTCACTAACGAGGCATTTTATGAAATTCAAGGAATAAAAAGGGGTGATAAAGTTTATATGAAGAAAATAACGCCATTGTGTTGTTTTCTGACTTCCACCAATAAAACAATTGAAGTCGACAGTATAGCTAACATCGAGCGAAGTTAATTAAAATCACAACGACAAATACAATTCCGTAATGAAAGACCAATCACGAACTAAATCTTGGCCCACTTCCCAATTATTTGGTCCTTAGTTCCGCTCGTTCCATTGACTTTCACCAAAATTGTTTAGACAGGAAACAATAAACATTCAGAGCCGTACCACAAAAAAGATAAACACGTGTTCAACACGAATGCTACCAAAAATGATACGCACTTGTTTTAGCACTAACTTGACTAAAACAAGTGTGTATTATTTTTGGTAGCATTCGCGTTTAACACGTGTTTATCTTTTTTATGGTAAGGGTGACAAGGTTCTGACAATTCTTGTTACAACTGATTAAATCTTTCTTAATTTAACCGACTTTAAAAAGGAGGACGTATGCAATTCGACTGGTTTTTTTTGTATTATGTTATCTGATATCTTGATATCTATTCGGTGCGACTCACTATCTAAAACATTAATGCAATCGAATTAAAATAAAATTACAGTTAATTTTATCACATAAATAACTTTGAAACCCTCATAAACATCTTTATAATATTTTTCAATCAAGGCGTACATTACTCTAAATCAAGGTTTCCCAACCAGTGGGCGTGCCTTCTTAGGGGGCCGTATAGAGATAATAAGGGGGGCCCCAATCAAATTGAGAAATAATTGTCATGAAAATCATGTTTTATATAATTGTAACAATGAAAAAAATTAATAAGGCGGCATGAGTATATTTTTTATAATTTGGAAAGATTTAAAGCAAAAAAGGTTGAGAACCCTTGCTCTAAATGTTTTCGTGAACCTAACCAATGAGCTCCCAAAATATTTTCTCTTCATCATAAAATGGCATTTTCCTGTAAAAATATTCCTTTGTTTATATCCAGTCCCCTATTATCCATACAACCTTATGTTAAGCCGGGTACTCACTAGTGAGCTATAACCGTAACATCACAGATACAGTAACGAGGTTCTAGTGTGTACGCAATGTCCGCAACCATTTTGTAACCAAAACGGCAAGCCGTTCGTTTGGAGCTCCACGAATTATGTACCTACTAATAAGGACCAGTTGTATCAGCTTAGGTACTGTTACGTGTCTGTAACCGTATAATACGGCGGCTTGTATGACAATTTTATAGAAACTTAACGATTACGTACTAACTTACGAATACAGATGGTTTGAAGAGAACTCATCCTCAGTAAATATATGTAAATAAATACTCGAGAATAGTCTTCGGTTTGCAGCGTGCCACGATGTTCATTTTCGACGTCCACGAGCGCGCTACAAGCCCGTTTGTTTCGAGGTAAAAACCGACAATCGTCGACTCGCGGCAGGCTTGAGAACCTCGTACATACTATGAATTTCGGTTACAGTAACGTGCAACTGTTACGGTTACAGCTCGCTAGTGAGTACCCAGCTTTAGGGACTCCAATAACAAAAAATATGTTAGAATAAAGGACCAAATAACATTGAAGAAGGTTTCGTTACGTTTAGAAATATATTTTTTATTTCTTGTACCATTTTTCTTACCTACAGATGTCAATCTGGGCATGTTTGCTTGTACTAGTAATAGGCAATTTTCGTTTTCTATTCAATAAACTGGACTTTTGTTGTGGTAAAAGTTGAATCGATTTACTTTTATATTGCGGTAATAATCGAATATCTTTCATTCAGTTAGTTTTGAACTAACTATCCGGTATTTCGTCGTTAATCGAAGTTACTTTTGTGAGGAATGTTTTGTAAAGATGAGCAATAACATTTGTTAATGAAATGTACGTTTAATATCAAAGTTCAATTATTAATCCGTAAAAATCTAACAGGTCGCGGACCATCAACTAATTTCGCGCTTAAAATTTTGATCAAAGTCAAAGAAGCCGCGATAATAGCAGTGATAGATAGCCCGTGCGTCCCACGGTGAATGGTTCGAGTTCGATCCCGAGGCACGCACCGCTAACTTTTCGAAGTCATGTGCGTATTAGAAATTACCTAATTATCACCTGCTTTAACGGTGAAGGAAAACATCGTGAGGAAACCGGCATGTCCTAGAACCAAAAATTCGAAAAACATGTGACGTCTACCAACCAGCACTGGGCCCGCGTGGTGGACTACGGCCCACTCCCTCTCACAGACAGAGGAGGCCTGTGTCCCAATAATGAGAACTTAACAAAAAAATAAATAAACAAAGAGCTCAAAACAGGATTTGAAATATATATGATTTAAAAATTATTTTTTAATAATGAATAGCTTAAAGGCAAGGCATTGGATACATTAACAGGGTCGCCGCTGTAAGACGATAACAATGACACGGCAAAGTCTCCAAATGTCACTCAATTTTTTCACCAAGTCACACGAAATTATTATCGCAATATAAACCCCATTTCTAAACTCACACGCACCGTGAGTATCTACACCTACCAATTTAACGCCGATATAACTCTGTGTGACAACCGTAACCGGTGTGAACGCATTCACGCTCCGCTTCTGTAATTTACGCTCTGCTCGCTCACAAATCTTGATTACATCAGATTTGATAGCTCGTTAGTGTTGCCAGATTTAATGGGAATTTGGACTGTGATATTATTGGCGTGTAAGTAATAATTGACTGTAAGTTTTGCTCACTGTTGTGTGCTTAGAATTATCTGTACTAATATTATAAAGCTGAAAAGTTTGTTTGTTTAGCATAGCATAGCATAATCGGCCTATAATGTTCCCACTGCTGGGACACAGGCCTCCTCTGTGAGAGGGAGTGGGCCGTAGTCCACCACGCGGGCCCAGTGCGGGTTGGTGAACGTCACATGTCTTCGATTTTTTGGTTCTAGGACATGCCGGTTTACTCACAATGTTTTCCTTCACCGTTAAAGCAAGCGATAATTAATTTCTAATACGCACATGACTTCGAAAAGTCAGCGGTGCGTGCCTCGGGATCGAACTCGAACCATTCGCCATGGGAGGCACATGGTTAATCCACTAGGCTATCACTGCAATGTTTGTTTGAACGCGCTAATCTGTGGAACTATGAGTCGAATTTGAAATAGTAGATTGTTATACAAGGGTGGAAAGAAATCAATTCCCATACGAGGTATTTAGACGCACGAGCGAAGCGAGGGCGGCTATAGTCCGAGTGGGAATTGATGACTTTCACCCGTGTTAAACACTCTACTTTTCATTTCAAATATAAGGAAAGTAAAAAATTGTAGTTTTCTTTAACGGAATTGGGGTCGACATTTCAGAATCGCTTGAACTCATTTTTAATCAAATAATTTCGGTACAGAGTTAGTATCCCGCCAAATTATACTTCTACGTCTTTTTTAATTTAAATTTCAAATATGGAATAATGGAACACACCGCCGCCCGCGTCACCGCCGCGGGCCATCCCACTTTAATAGGTATTTTTTTTAATTCACATTGGCCGTATACACTCACAAGACCGCAGCATTTTTTTTTTAATCGATATTTTTCTTAATTATGTAAAAAAAATTATAGCCGACTAAATAACCAATTTTAGTTCTATTTTTAAAATTCATTCCCGCCCTAGGGAGGGAAGCAATTACTATGAGTCTTTCCCGCCCAAGGGAGGGAAGCATCGTTTTCGACCCGCTGCTCTGATCAAACAAACACTACTTTCCGAGTATGAGAAATGAAAAAATATTTTTGTATATGATAGCCAGATTCAGTATAGCTATTTGACATCACGTTACGACCCTTAGGATTAGAACCGCGGATATAACATACGTTGGCATTAGAGCTTGTATATTGATCGTTGTATCTTTATTGTATGCATTCGAGTACCCCATACAAGAGGCGAGTATCGCAACGATTGCAACGTTCGATTTTAACATCGGACGACGGTCGGACGCGAGTTCGAGTTCTACTCGCAGTCTCGCATTTGTGCGGGTTTTTTTATTAGACCGGTAGAAAGCTTTAAGAGTCGATGAACATTGTCAGTAGACAAAAAATAGTAACGATTTTAAATCCCTTATACATTTATATACGATTTTTTAAATCCCTTATATATTTATATAAGGGATTTAAAACATCTGATCCCGCCCATGTAAGCACTTTTTAAATCTATACAATTGCCTGAAAATTTTAAAATCGTTACTATTTTTTGTCTACTGACAATGTTCATCGACTCTTAAAGCTTTCTACCGGTCTTCTTCTCTCGTCTTACCGATCCATTCTTAAATAAGAATAGGTAGTTAAATCTCGGATTTGAATATGAATGTAGCATAGTGAAGACGCATTGTAAAAATGCTTCGAAGACGGCGAGCACTGTATTGTAGAAGGTAGGGTGACTATCACAGACTAGAAATTTTGGGAAACAGTGTAGTATTGTCAAGAGAGAAATATAATCAACTAGCTGCGTGAAAATGGATGAAAAGTAGCCTATGTGTTTTACTAGGTCTCAGGCTACCTCTTTGCCAAATTTTATCTAAATCCGTTCGGTCGTTCCAGCGCGAAGAAGTAACAGGGCCTTGAGTCTGCTAATGCAATTGTTATAATCGTGTCAGAATAGTGTCTCAATGGCATCGTTTTGATCAATGACGAAAGAGTTAGTCTGACTCTAAGCCAATGACCGCTTATGTTTTGATAGTAATGGTGTCATTATGACACCATCTTACACTATTCAAATAGCAGAATTGATAATTCCACGGAATATATTTAAGCTATCTTTCTATTCTGTGTATAATTCATTTTTAAGCCATTGGACGCTCTTATACCTAATTCACTGTAGCACAGCACATCAAGACATGATTTTATCGTCACGATACAATAGGAAAGCAAAATGTATGAAATTACATGACGACGCTGTTAATTCTCCGAAGACGATAATGCGTACCACGATCCGTTTGCCGTAGCACAGACAGAAATAATTGTGTGTAAATAAACAATTGTGTGTAAGTGAACAATTGTGTGTGTCGATGCACGGCATGCCAACCACGGATTGGAGGCGTGCGGCGGCTGAGGCGGCGCGTAAAAAGAAAGTTAAGTAGATTTTTGAAGGTATAAAAAAATATTTTTTGCAGACAAAAATACCAGTAACTAAAAAAACTTTTTTAACAAAAACTAACCGACTTCAAAAATCCACTACAAAGAAAATAATAATTTTGGTTTCGGAAGTCGGTGGCTTTGGTTTTTGTTTGCTTTTTTTTGCCACCGACTTCCGAAACCAAAATTATTATTTTCTTTGTAGTGGATTTTTGAAGTCGGTTATTTTTTGTTAAAACAAGTTTTTTATTTTTCCCTTTTTAGTTCTTTATCCCGTGTTAGATTACTTTCACGAATTCGTTCAACAGTAAATCTTCTATGGAGTGTGTACATTTATGCATATAACTTTGTACATAGGAATGATTACATAATGTATTATATACTAAAACCTTTCTGAAAGTATGTAGATTACGTTAGTGAAAACCGCATCCAAATCGAATCAGTAGTTTTTGAGAAAATCACGCACATACAAACATTCATACATACATACTTACATACATACATACATACATACGGGACGAATACAGAACCTCCTTTTTTGAAGTCGGTTAAAAATAATAAGAATTTCGAGTATGTAGTTCATATAAAACTCAGGCATTTTCCATATAAAATACTTCTTGCTTTAAAACTCTAAAAAGTTAACTACAGCAGTTTACATTACAATCTGATTTCGCGACGAAATTAAACGACCTCAAAGGGCAGGAAATATCCAATTTTTGTTAAAAAAAAAAAAAAATTGCCCGCCACGTCCAAAGTGGCATTGACCGTGGTTGAAATTGAATGTACCTATCTAGAATGTTTTTTTTTAAAGTTATATAACTTTTTAATTTAAGAGAGGAAGAATTCGTTACAAACGGATTTGTAAAAGTATTGAACTGAGTACCAGTAGGCCTCCTCGGTAACTACGACTCACTACAAGGATTTTTTTTGTTCTATCCGCTGAAGCGCCAAGTGGGTACTATAGTACCCAAGAACAAAAATTTCAGTTAAGCGCCCACTGGGTACTATTGACTATAGTCCTATTGGAGCGCTCACCGGAAATCTGGCGTGAAATCCATAAAGTACCCACTGGGCACTTCAGCGGATATTTTAAAATAATAAGGCTACTTGATAGTTTATTTCTATTAGGTACAATATAGTCATGCATAAGCTAGTAGGTAAGATCGTTTAATCTAGGACTGAACGCCCCTCTACTAATCGTGATTGTTTCAATGTATGAGAGGTGAGACTTATACTTATTATATGCAACACTTGTGTGCGTGCAGTAATTATAATTATGTGAACTAGGACTCGCCAATGACGAAGACCAATTTGTATGTATTACATACAAATTGTATTACATTATAATAAAACAAGTTTATACGGATTAAATCGCGTATATTACAGATTTTTACAGATTTTTCCTGACGTTTCCGTTCAAACTTAATTCGTAATTAATCTGTATAAACTTCTTTTATTATAATGTGTAGTAATCGCGAAAACCTAAGACATTATAATTGTATTACACTTAGGGCTGATTTTTCCATCATCAGATATTTTTTATGCCAGGAATAAAATTTTTATTTCACAGATTTTTTCAGAAAAACTGTCAACATTTTAAAATTATTCTTTAGATATGAAGAATCGGCCCTTAATAATTTTCTGTTGATACAAGTAAAGAAAAATACTGTAGTAATATTATTAACCAAACCCCTACCGCAGACAGGGTTGTTGATGCGAGAATATTGTTAGCACAAGAATTCCCGGGCGCCCGCCGTGTGTGACGTCATGCGGGCCTAAACTGTCTACTTTGTTTCTATTTTTGTACTTTAGCTGGCCTGGGTTCATATTTATATACCTTTTTGAATGCAAACTATTAAGCTGTCTTCAGACTACGCTATATACTATAATAATATAGTATAGCGCACCATACAAAGCATACTATAGCATACTATATAGTATAGCACAGTTTGAACGTGTCCATAAAGCGCATTTCAGACTACGCTATACTATATATAGTATAGCATAACGCAAAATACGCGCTTTGACGTGGAGCGGACACCAGCCCGTTATACAATACAATAGTATAGCATAGTCTGAAGACAGCTTTATCCTATCGTACTAATATAAAAAAAAAACTAACAACCACAACAAAAAGTTTCAACATTCACAAGATTTTATTCCTGGCCGAAATTTATTTTTAGTACATTACATTTATGGAAATTATAAAACATTAATTTTGACTTGATTTTGACGTTTCCTGGTTTAATAATATTGTCCAGCTTTTAACAAAATTGATTTTTCTATGGCTAATTCTAGTATTTTCAACGATATTAACTATTATAGACTATGTGTTCATCCTGTAATAAGAATGGCTACGACAAAACTTTTTTGCGACAAACTAAATATGACCTATCGTGTTCCCCGCCGAGGCTACGCGAAGACAGAAGCAGCACCAAAGAAGTCGGTAGCCCCTCGAAGAGTATTCAAAATATACCGTTATGGAGGTGCACTCACCAAAGACGAGCCGAAACTTCAAAACTTTGAACTAGACGTCTCCAAATGCGGGCCAATGGTCCTCGATGCATTAATAAAATTAAAGGATATGGACCCAACACTCACATTCAGGAAATCCTGCAGAGAAGGCATCTGCGGCTCCTGTGCGATCTGCCTCCAAGGCCACAACTGCCTGGCCTGCATCACTGCCATCCCGCAGGCCAAAACCATCACCATCCATCCGCTACCACACATGTACGTCATCAGGGACCTGGTCGTGGATATGACCCACTTCCTCAATCAATACGCATCCATCCGACCGTACCTTATCAGGAAGACTGGGCCAACGGTGTTAGGACAGACACAGTTAGCGCAGAGTATGGAAGACTGGAATAAGTTTGTGGGTCTCTATGAGTGCGTATTGTGTGCGTGTTGCGCGACGGCGTGCCCTAGCTACTGGTGGAACGGCCGGAGGTTCCTGGGACCGGCTTCGCTGCTGCACGCCTACAGATGGGTTATCGACTCCCGCGACGAGGACACCACTCAAAGGCTGTTCGAGTTACGTGATGACTTCAAAGCGTTCCGCTGTCACACCATCTTGAATTGCACCCTAGCGTGTCCTAAAGGCCTCAACCCGGGACTAGCTATAGCGAAGCTAAAAAGGCTAATTAGTGGACTAGATAAGAAGCCGCCACCTGGAATGGACCCTTTGAAGTTAGGCGGCGGCGACGGCGGCGGTGGTGGCTTGGAGGCTTGTATCAAAGCACGAGAGAGTAAAGGTTCATAGGCTTTTGAATTTCTTGTTTTGAATAAATATTGTGTTTTGATTGAGTATAGTTCTTTTCAATAATGTTCCGTACTTACTGCCTGCGCTGACTACCCACGACGGTTCCATAAGCGCAACGCGCTAGGCGATCAGCGCGGGTTGCCTGCTTTCTACCTGAATGCGGCCTAACTCTTCGAGGAATACAGCTAGCGACCCACCACCGTCACAAAAGTATTGGAAGTTGTTAGTGTTACATTGCTGCTCATAAATAATAGAAGGTCATGCAGCAATGTAACACTGACAACAGACTACCAACCACTAACCTACGAACACCAATCATTTTGCGGCGGCGTCGTCTACAGCGAGCAACGATTTGTGCGAGTCGGCTCTTTAGATATTTTTATCGATTCTCAACAAGGACTATTGACCTTGAATAAGGGTGAGTCGAACATCTCATAACTGGAAACCGATCAATCAGCTCCGAATATGATTAATCATATAAACTGATGTATTGATTCTACATGACGCCACAAACTTTCAAACTGATAACATTATTAACTTCTGCAAAGGAATTTGTACTCTAGTAAGAATCAAATAGAGTTTTTTTTCTTCGGCTAGCCTGGTGCGGTCGTCCTAACCTCTAGTTCGTTGATATAAAGTTGTTTTTGATGAAACCAAGCTTGTTTCGCGTCCATGTATGTAAAGACACCCTTTTTTTTTTTTTTTTTTTTGGGGATGGGAAATCATCAAATGACCCCTCCCGCTCTGGGCGGAGCGGAAGGGAGTGTCAGACTCTTACTGACTAAAACCCACCCATGTTCCTTCGTTGCCCGTTACATTCCAGGGCTGCGGTGTCTCTTTCGAACAGTCCCGCAGCCCTGGCAGGCTTCGGCCCTTGCGGGCCCCTACGCTGTTGCTGACTCTCTTTGAGGCGCGCGTGGAACACGAACGCGCCGTCGACACGGCCTGTCGTCATGAGACGGACGGACGGTGAGCATACCCAACTCACCGTCCACAGGCCCGCGCCTACGGTGGCCGGGGGCCATCAAATGACCCCCGACGCCCGGGGCGTCCACCGCCGCGGCGGCTGGGACGTGAGGCTCTCTCCCTCTCACGCCCCGCCACCTCCTTCGCTAGCATGACTGCTTCGCAGAAGGAGGTGACGGCTTCCCATTCCCTCTCGCCCCGGACCATGGCTTGAACCAGGGCCGGGCGCGAGAGGTCGCCGCCGCCGATCGCCGTTACGAGGACACGGCGGTGCTCCGCCCAAGCGGGGCACACCTCTACAGTGTGCTCCGCCGTGTCCTCCGGTCGATCCACGCAGTGGTGGCACCCGGGCGTTTCCTCCCGCCCGATTCGATGCAGGAACCTCCCGAAACACCCATGTCCGGTGAGGACCTGCGTCAGGCGGAAGGTGAGGACGCCGTGGCGCCTCTCTAGCCACTCCTCAAAGAGGGGCACTATCGCCACTATTGTGGCGTGCCCTGCACGGGGCTGCGACAGTCGCTCTCTCCATGTCGCCATGAGATCGCGCCGGAGGTCTGTCCGCTGAGCGACGATTTGCCGCGGCAGCGGAGTTTCCCCCCGGCGTAGTACCTCCGCGCGCCAGTCCCGCAGGCGCGCGAGGACTATCGCCTCCAGATCCCATGGCGGCAATCCGGCAAGGAGGCTCGCCGCCTCGCCGGAGATCGTGCGGTATCCACGGACCAGCCTCACGGCTACCACCTTTTGGGGCGCGTTAAGATAGTGGGCGGCTCGCCGCCCCAGAGAACGCGCCCACACCGGGGCCCCGTAAAGGGCCATGGACCGCACGACCCCCGCGTAGAGCCTCCGGCAGGAGGCGTTTGGCCCCCTCAGGTTGGGCAAGAGCCGTTTGAAGGCAGCCCCTGCCCGTTCCAATTTGGGAGCCAAACGTCGAAAGTGCTCAACGAAGTTCCACCGGCTGTCGAGGACGAGTCCTAGGTACTTCAATGTCGACTCGACGCCGATGGAGACCCCTCCCGCCATCAGCCGGGATCCCGGCGGTGGCGCATTCCGAGGCCCATGAAAGCACATGGCCTCGGACTTGTGCAATGCCACCTCGAGACCCAGCTGCCGGATCCTCTCCGCGACTATCGCAACCCCGCGCGTCATCAATTCGACCGCCGCCTCGTGCGACCCCCCTTGTGCCAGTACCAGCGTGTCGTCAGCGTAGCAAACTACGCTGACGCCGGTAGGGAGGTCGGCACGCAGCACCCAGTCGTAACCGATGTTCCACAGGGCCGGCCCCAGGACCGATCCCTGCGGAACACCGCACGACATCTCTCGCCGGTTCCATTCTCCGCTGCGACCGGGGTAGATTACTGCCCTGTCCGACAGGTAATCCCCGACCACCCGACGAAGGTAGGTCGGCACCCGGTGATACCGGAGTGCCTCCCTTATGCAGCTCCAGGGCATGGAGTTGAAGGCGTTGGCGATGTCGAGAGACACCGCCAAAACAACCCCACCCCGAGACACCGCATCCCCCGCCGTGAGGGCTCTCACGCGCATGATGGCGTCCACCGTAGAGCGCCCCTTGCGGAAACCAAACTGGTGTTCCGCAAGATCCGGCCCCGTCCCCGCAAGGTGCCCGGCGAGGCGGTTTGCAATTACTCTTTCAAAGAGCTTGCCCACCTCGTCGAGCAGCACCACGGGCCGGTATGCGGACGGAGAGTCCGCAGGGCGCCCCGGCTTCTGAATGAGGACCAGCTTCCCCGTCTTCCAACGAAGCGGGAACTGGCCTCTCTCCAAGCATGCGCTTAGGAGCCCTTCTAGTCGGGGCCCGAGAGCCTCAGAGGCCAGGAACCAGGCTTTGCCAGGCAAGCCGTCGGGTCCCGGGGCGGTATTTTTGGCTTTCAGCCTGCCTACCGCCACTCTCAGGTCTACCCCAGTCACTTCCGGAACGTCGTCATCGTCGGTGTGGTCCGCTTCCGGCACCGCAAGCGGCGGAGCCATAGGCGGGGGAGGATGCTCCCCTCGCGAAGGGAACAGAGCGCTCACCACCTCCTCCACCAGCTGAGGCCGGAGACTGCGTCAGCGGGGGGGCCCAGGTGCGGAGTTTGTTCCGCACCATTTTGTAAGGGCGCCCCCACGGATCTCTATCGAGAGTCTCCAGCATCTCCTTGCGGGCCAAGTCCTTGGCCCGCCGGACAGCCTCCTGGAGGGCGGTCTTCGCCGCTCTGTACCCCTCGTACAGCTCCACCTCGATGGCTGCCGCATCCGGAGGGCGGATGCGGAGCCTGCGATGCCTGGCGTACCGGCGCCGCGCGGCGACGCACGCCCCGCGCAGAGACGTCAGCTCACGCGACCACCAGTACACCTGACGCCGGGCGCTTCCTGGCCGAACTCGGGGCATTGCCACGTCGCATATCTCGGACATGGCCTCCTGGAACCAACCCGCCTCGTTGTTGATATCGGCAGGCCTGACCGGTGATGTCACCCAGGCCTGCACGATCGAGGCTTCCAGGAGAAGCTCCCGGTCCAGCTGCTTCAGCGCCCATCGCGGACCACTCGGGGCCTGTAGGACCGGCGCGCTTGAGGTCTGGGTGGAGACGTCGAACCGGATGTACCGGTGGTCGGAATAGGTCTCCACCTCCTCCATGACGCGCCAGTCAACGACACGCGGCGACAGAGCGGGGCTAGCGAACGAAATGTCCACCACCGACTCGCCCCGCATCCGCACACACGTGGGGACAGAACCCCGGTTTAGGACGACCAGGCCTGCCTCCAGAGCCCAGTCCTATGTAAAGACACCCTAAATCCTTCTTAGGATATTCTTTTATTGATAAAAATAAAAACATAATCGTCTTTTGCAGCGTGTTGCAATGATTTATCATAGTAAATAAGGAGATGTTAAAATATATTACCAATTATCAAAATTCAAGATGACCGAGCAGGTCGTGATAGCTTAGTTGGTAAAGCATTGGCACGGTACGCCAGAGATCGCAGGTTCAAATCCTGCTCGCGACATTCGATTTTTGAGAATTCTCTTAAAATATTTAAAACATAGTATGGCTTTGACATATTTTAAATTCACAAAAATATACATAGGTATTAGGTATTACACTATTGTGTACCATAAACATTAAAATGCCGCTCACGACGAACGAGATAGACTGAAAACCAAGCTGCCTCGAATCTGAAACCTAGTTGTAACTGAACTTATGAAACCAACCAAACCACATTATTTAGTCAAGGGATTTTGGAGAATAAGGCTGCCTTTCTACCAGGGATGTGCGAGGTAGCTCTAAACGATGAGCTACAAAACTACGTGTCTATTTCCACCAAAGTTAATTGCACTACCTGCTATGAAACGCAGTTCACCGCAATTTGCACTACTATAAAATTGCCATTTAAAAAGATTTTTATAAAATGCAACATCACACGCGACTTTATTAGAATGATAAATGAAATAAAAGTGGCACTTTTAAATAAATAAAAGTGGCACTTTTAAATAAATAGAAGTGACACGTTGAATAAATAAGGTTGACTCTTAATTATTCAGTACCTACAAAATTCGCAAAATGTATTTACAATTTTTAACTAATGCGGCTTGCGGTAGACGTATGGTGAAAAGTTGCATTTCACTATTAAATTTTCGGCTCACGAGGTTTGCAAACTGTAAACTAAAATTGTAAAATAACTCATTTAATAAAAACCGTTTCGTAGAACTAATTAGTTCTCGACACGTGGACAGAAAATCATAATTGAGCTTATATTTTGTTTTGTTTAAGTTTAAATTCACTGAATACCTATGTGGGATTGTGGGTATGTTCTAATTTCAAAAGTATCATTAGGTACGCCTGTAAATGTTTACAGGGTTATCTATAACTTAACCCCACTGCTATCAACGGTCTAAGAAAAAAAAACTTTTTTAACAAAAAATAACCGACTTCAAAAATCCACTACAAAGAAAATAATAATTTTGGTTTCGGAAGTCGGTGGCTTTGGTTTTTGTTTGCTTTTTTTTGCCACCGACTTCCGAAACCAAAATTATTATTTTCTTTGTAGTGGATTTTTGAAGTCGGTTATTTTTTGTTAAAAAAGTTTTTTTATTTTTCCCTTTTTAGTTCTTTATCCCATGTTAGATTACTTTCACGAATTCGTTCAACAGTAAATCTTCTACGGAGTATGTACATTTATGCCTATAACTTTGTACATAGGAATGATTACATAATGTATTATATACTAAAACCTTCCTGAAAGTATGTAGATTACGGTAGTGAAAACCCTATCCAAATCGAATCAGTAGTTTTTGAGAAAATCGCGCACATACAAACATACATACATACATACATTCATACTTACATACATACATACTTACATACATACATACATACGGGACGAATACAGAACCTCCTTTTTTGAAGTCGGTTAATAAAAATGGGACTGGTTCTGTCCTCACTGAAACATTTTACATTATATAATGCATGAACCAGTGCACTGTTACAATTGAATTTGGAAGCATCAAGAACCAGTGATGAAAGATTGCCAGTACCAAGTAATTAAATGATGAAGAAGAATCACTTCGTCCCACCATGGTCGCCCGCACTATGACTCAACAAAACAAGCTTAAAACAGTAACTCATATTTATGAACAAGTAACACGCAGACAGTTATCTCCCAGGATTACGCACGTAACAGATTAGGTGTACATACGTACGCCACCTATATTGTGTGCCCCAGAGAATTCTCTAACGTGCGACGTGCAAGACATCCTTGACACTGTGACACATTGCAGGTGCTGGACAGAAGGGTAAGAGATGACTTAAATTATACTATGCTGACCCAGCTATGCTATAATTATCTAAGATAGTTACAATCTGGGTGTCTTCAAGTCGCAAGTGAGTCCAATTTTGTTTGCACTAAGTAATATGAAGCTAAATTACCCCTGAGTGCTATAGGCTACTTTTTATCCCAAAAAATGCACATTTCTTGTGGGTCACACGGACAAAGTCGCCCGCAAAGTGCTAGTCTATACTAATACTCGTATAATAAACCTGAAGAGTCGGTTTGTTTGAACGCGCTAGAAGAATTTTTTGGTATGTGATAGCCAGATTAATGAGGAATAGTATAGGCTATTTAAGGCGACGGTAAATGGTAACGGCCGTAAATCTCAAGTTTTAAATCTCTTATTTCGCCGTCAAATAATGCAGGTTAGTTGTGCAATTTTTATGTTAAACTAGAACATATATTCATCAATTGTACCTGTCAATATTTAACTATTGTAGTAAAATACTTAATGAAATAAATTCATGAATTACTGTCTACCCAAAACATAAAAACGTAATTACTTTCAAATCGCTTAAGATATTTTCATGATTTGTTTTGTGTGAAAAGACTATGTTACTACCTATAATATTGCCTGTTACTTTTTTTTTATTTTATATTTTAGATACTAAAAAGTAATAATACGTCTAATTCGGCACAGCGCGCTCCTTGATAGGCGAGTCGTATTGCTCGGTGGACGTATGTCGCGTTGCTTGAGCTCAGCGCAGAACACTCAAGCTATACCACCCAAATCACTCAAGGCCGTTGGCAGTTATCAGCGCCTTAATATCACGCTATGACTCTTGGGAGCCGAATAACGGGAGTATAACCGCGGGGCACAGCTAGTATTTATAAGATATTTCCTAGACTTTCACCTTCTGCGACCTACCTTTGTCCCTGAAACGGCAAAGAAAAGCTCTCCAGTGATCGATGTCCCTGCTCTCATCAGTCTTCATTGCAACCGCTGTCGCCAGCGCCAATTATTGGTACAAAGATATTAATAGCCTATTGGATTACTTACGCAATGAATGGGATTTGAGCCTATTTATTAGGATAATGAGATTTATAAGAAAATCAATTCGCAGGGATATATGTATTATTTTGGAAATGAAGATGGAAATCGATTTCATAATTTTTGTTTAATATAATATTTTATGATATTTGTTTTTGTATTTAAATATTCACACATCCTCTCTCACACACACACACCCAACCACTAAATACAAAGAGGTCTTTACATACATCAACCGACCGCAGCGGCAGCGGCAGGCGGCAGCGGCACAGAGGCCCTAGACAAATAACTTTCTGCCAGTCTATTGTTGCTGAGTTTGTTGCGCCGTTTCTTCTTCGCAGCTAAAACACTAGGAAGCGGTGAAGGGTGGGCATTTTTGGGGGCTGTCTAATGTATATTGACGTTTAAAAAGTGCTAATTGGCTTTAGCCCACTTTGAATAAATGACTTTTGAATTTGAATTTGAATTTGAATATTCTGTACCGAGTCGCCGCGTGATACCACCGCGAGAACTGCCAATTTGTTTGCGTTCGAAGGAGAATGTCACAGTGAGATTCTATATGTATAAAATATCAAGCCCATTTATGTAAACAACATACTGTAAAACATTTTTTTTTTTTTTAATGTTAATATGTATTACTTATAACTTAAAAAAAAAATGAAATCTTTTATCATCATCGTCATCATATTAACCGAAAAATGTTCCCTGCTAGGTACGGTAAAATCATGGCGTTTTATATAAAGTACCTACACCCAAAACGGTACATATCATTCCTAGAATCCAATTTCTCCTACAACGAAACATTCGTTCCACTAAACAATACTCCTAAATCATTCAAATAAAAAAACCATTAGTAAACCTTAATGTATTAAATAAAAACCGGATAAGTGTGAGTAGGACTCGCGCCCTGAGGGTCCCGTAGAAACTTAATGATATCGGTATTTAGTAAAATTGCTTACAAGGGAGCAGGTTGAAAGACTCGAAGATTCCAGAAAATGTGATTATACATACATATTAGACAATGAATACCTAGGTTTGTACAGATCGATCATTCATTTTCGGGGCGAATTTATAACCTTAAGTCAGCGCTCCGAAGAACTCTAGTAGGTACTAATTGGTAATCCCGCTTGTCAAACTCACGGTAGATTTATCGACCGCCAGACAATGGTTCAACTATGTTCTCATAGATGGCGATATCACCAATTACCATTTATTATGTGACATAATATATGTAAATGGCCATATCTTTTGATTGCGTTAACTTAGAAGACTGAATTTATTTTTTTACTGTATTTGATATACCTACCTAAATTTTAACTTGATACCTTTACCCATTCCTGAGAAAAAGGGTATTGACAGACGGACAGGAAATAATCCTGTAAGGATCCCGTTTTTTCCTCTTGAGGTACGGAACCCTAAAAAATACAACACAAATACAAATCGCAGGTACGCAAACAGCCGGCTGAGTGATTTATGAAATCTTAACGGGGCCCTAATTAATCTCTAGTTAACCTGAAACGAAGTGTGTTCCTCGTCCGTGAGTAATTACGACAGGCCAAGCAAATTAGCAACCTGCCTATTCTGTACCGACTCGCCGCGTGATATCACCGCGAAAATTGCCAATTTGTTTGCGAACGTTCGCGGGAGAATGTCACGGTGAGATTCTGAGATTCGCGATGTGGGAGAATCGCTCACTTCTCGTAGGCATTGCAAAAGGCGAACAATTAACCGGAAGATCTTATATTACAGTTACATTATATGATCAATTAACTTGAAGTGTCGCGAGCAAGTTTCTGAATACACGACTTTCTAAATTGAACAAAGCGGACATCAAAAGGCGGCCAGATTGTGTATTTCATTTTATCTTCACAAAATATATTTTCTTCGTCAAAAAAAAACTCAAGCTCCGCTCATTTCCTTTGTAACCATTTTCCTTATCGTCAACATAAAACATTGCAAGTGCAATTTTTCGCTCCAACCCCTAATTCCGGCGGGCAGACTGAAATTGACTTTCAAATTATTTACCTAAAATGTAAATAAACATTTATGTGACGCAATTAAGTTATTTCAGCCAAATCAACATAACACTGTATGTTACGAATTTAACAATAACACATAATGTACCTATTCATTAATTTAGCAGATGCGATGCCTCTGCAATACTTTAATAAACGAATATTTAAAAAAACGGACAAGTGCGAGTAAGACTCGCACTCTGAGGGTTCCGTACAAACTTAATTATCTATGTAGGTAGATATATTACGTAAAGAAAATAAAATATTCCACTAGAAATATGCAATAGCGCAGATGACTTCCGTTTTTCCTTTTAAGGTACGGAACCCTAAAAATATATATCACGGCTTTATTCCTCGGAGGGAAATCAGAGGGCGTATAGTACAACCATATAATAGGGGGCAAAGTAGCAAACCTATCGCCATTAACGGGGTACCTTGACTCTAATCTAATCTCAGCACATGCGTGCACAGTCAGGACAGGTCCACTCAAATCTGTATGGCTCTTTCCTTTAAACTGCATTGCCATTCCAGACTAACCTGCATGGTCCTCGCATAGTTTCATTTTAATTTGTCTGGACTTTAAAAGAGACTGACCTTTGAGTTTGTTTCGGTGTTTCTTCTCAAAGGTAGTCAGATAGGAAACACCGACCTCATCTAGCTTAAAAATCAAAACAATTTTTGACGTGTAAAAGTGTTACCTGTAACCTATTTACAGAATAAAATATCATTTCATCATCATCATTTCATTTCATTTCATCATAATATTTACTATAGGTACTATTATAAATATTTTTGCGAATTTTAAACATGTTATAGCCATGTTATGCTTATCCAGACTTATCCTAATGTTATTAAATATATAAGACATTTCAATGATTCAGGCGAAGACACAGTAGTTCAGTTGGTTAGAGCGCTGGCCACGGTACGGCAGAGGTCACGGGTTCAAACCCCGCCTGTGTCAGTTGTTTTTGAAATGTCTCATATATTTAATAACATTACTAGGTACTATATCTTGAACATTTTAATTTTTAATCTTAATTTTAATTTCCGAGAAATGGCTTCTGTTTCAAAACTTAATAGTTCCTTGTGAAATGACAGTCATCTGGCCAATCAGTGTGTCTCATTAACGCCTAATGGTGGTGGTGCCATCTGTTTGTGATTTTGGATTACTTGCTAAACGATTGTAATTATTAGTAGCGATAAATTATGGAAAGACGCCTTGTGCTTAGCTCTTTGGCCGCTATTGCGACATAAAGCGCAGGCCACACCGCCAGCTAACGAACAAGCTAGCCGTCATACGCTGACGTAGCTTATATCTGTACTTATACAGGGTGGCAGGTTAAACAGTGGAAATATTTTAAGGGGTCATTGTACTCATCATTATGAACAACTTTTACTATGGGACCAACCCGGAAATTGCGAAAAAAATATCAGCTGTTCCATACATTTTGTTGAGATTTGTGAACATAAATGTATGGAACAGCTGATTTTTTTTTTGCGATTTCTGGGTTGGTCCCATAGTAAAAGTTGTTCATAATGATGAGTACAATGACCCCTTAAAATATTTCCACTGTCTAACCTGCCACCCTGTATAGTTCGCGGGGTGAACCGAAATACGTCAAAATCTGTTATAACGACATCGAAGGGACCACTCATATTTGGTTATAAAAACCGATAGTCGTAACAACCGGCGGTATTTTTAAGGGAACAGTCAGTGAGGACCTATGATTTGGGTTATTATAACCGGTACCTATGTTGTTCTAAATGATGTCGTCGTAAACGGTTTTAACTATGAACAGATTGAACAGAGGTGAAATGATGCCACGCCCGGCTCGCTCGCTCGCTCGCTAGCTGACTGGCGGTGGGGCCTGCCCTTTATTCATCTCACTTTTTGCTTGTTCACGTAAACTGGGCTGTGTCCCGTAGTTTTACCCCCATTGCTCGGCTCCTAAGGGTCGTAGAATGATGTTAAATAGCCTATACTATTTCTCACAAATCTGGCTATCATATACAAAAATGATTTTTCGAATCCGACTGGTAGTTCCAGAGATTAGCGCGTTAAAACAAAGAAACAAACAAATATTACAGAGATTATGAGAAGATTCTGATTATCAGTAATATCGAAGCACTCCCAGTATAAAAGAGAAGAACTTCAGTTCTTATATTAGGTCAAAGAATATCAAGATTGAAGTTATCGACAGTTTAATAATAAGGAACAAGTTTGAACTACAACTCACTACAGTGCTCTCAAAGATATCTATTGGAACAAAAGCATAGACATGTAAACCACGAGACGCGATACGGTCTAATAATGTATGAAATTCAGATTTACTCATTTTGAGGCACAAGGGCGGGTCATCTACATAATTATCTCTTCTTTTATTCCACTTATCACTGTATAACACAAAGGGAAACTGACAAAACCATATCGCAGACTGTATCCTGATCACAGCTCATAGCTAGAGAAGTAAGCTTTACTGAACACGGACCACTTGTGACAGCCACAAACGCCACCACAAATGCCGCCAAAATTACCACCATAAACACCGCTACAAACGCCACTACAAACGCCGCCAAAATCACCGCCATAAACACCACCACAAACGCCGCCAAAAACACCGCCATGAACGCCACCATAAACACGGCTACAAACGCTGCTAAAACACCGCCAAAAACACCGCTACAAAAGCCGCCAAAAACGCCGCCACCGCCAACACAATACAACTCGCATACAAACCTATGTTGACCACCGACCACAAAGGGCTGTCGGGCGCTGCAGCTTCAAGTGGCGGGGTTTGTTGCTGTGGCGAGTGGCCCGTGTGCGAGGTAGCTAACGCGAGAAGCTTATTATGCGTATTTCGCATCCGGATGTTAATATGTCTATGAACAAAAGTTACGAAGGACTAACATCGCTTCACTGCATTTATTGCTTTCCGATTCATGAGCGCTCGCACTTACATTTAGCAGTTGTTTAGACTGCTTTCCTTTATTACTCGTTCCTATATTGGGAAATATGAAAGAAGTTTCTACTATCTTTTTTTATTTGCCACGGTAATATTTCGAAATATATTTAATGGGTACCTACCTATATTTAATGTTTAAGGCATCTCTCCACATTAAAACTTACATGGATCAGTATACAATACTATCCATCCAAATAAGTGTCGTAAAAATGATGTTTTTTTTATTGTAACAATGAAAAAAAGAAATAGGCAAGGCAGAGTATATTTTTTATAATCCAGGGAAACTCAACGCGAAAAAGGTTGTATGATCTACACACATGGTATTCTGAACCTGAGAAAACTACATTCAGATGTATATCGGACTATTCTCTTTATTAAAGTTGCGCCTATGAATAAAATAAACATGTATTCATACTGTGAATATTACATATTCTTTGCATGTAAACCAGAAATATGCATTATCTTAACCCAGGAGATTCTTTCTCGAAGATCTTGACCTATTTCTCGTTGTCTGTTGAGGTCTTAATCTGAATATTGGTTTGTGTTTATTGTGTGTGAATCTATACCTATACAGGGTAAAATTAAAACCAGTGCGAATATTTTAGGAGGTGAAAGTACAAATGAATATGATCAACTTTTATTATGGGACCGACACTGAAATATGAAGAAAAAAATCAGCTGTTCCCTACAAAAATGCACTACAACACGATCAAAATGTATGGAACAGCTGATTTTTTTTTTCATAATTCAGTGTCGGTCCCATAATAAAAGTTGATCATATTCATGAGTACATTCACCTCCTAAAATATCCGCACTGGTTTTAATTTTACCCTGTATAAGTTTTATGTAGAAAACATTTTTCTAAACAAGCTTTTTCTATGACCACTTCTTCCCAGCTCCGTCATAAGACCCATCTAGACCTGTAAGTAGACCTAGACCTGTAGTAAATAACACATGTAATTTTTTTTCCTAAAGGGTGTAATTTGTCTTGTCGGAAATGTTGTATCCAAATTAATTTAAACTGAACACTATGTAAGGAAGCTTTATCGGGGAATGTCCCTCAGGGAAGAGTTCTACATATTCGGTGGTCACCGTTTACCTTAAAGAGATACTTGGAAAATATTCGAATCGGAATTTTCAGCACGGTTATTTTCGTTTCGGTCGACATTAACGGAAATTTTGGTATAAAGTTCCGTTTTTCCTTTTAAGGTACATAACAAAACCCTAAAAATTTATAAAAAAAATCCACTATCACCATATATATCGTCGTTCGTTCTTTCACCTACTATTCTCTAAGATCATGTAACTATGGCGACGACAGACGTGCTATGTGTTCTATTTACCGTGAAGCGATACACTTTCGACTCGCAAAGTCGGGTAATTTGTTGACTAGACACCTGCGAGTAGGTGCGAAGTCATCTTGTGGAGGTGGTATATCAGAAACTAGTTGATATTGGCTGCTAAAATTAACGGTCTTGAGTGTTGTAGAGTAATAAAGCTACAATTCCAACACCGCCACTTACCAGAGCCGCATACGTTTTTGATAATCATGTTTCCTTAGCAATGGAAGGTAACCAATTCATCCAATCATTCGTACTTTCTAAAGTAATATTGGACTAAGGTGAAGGAAAACATCGTGAGGAATTCCGAGTTTCAAATGAGAAAATTCAGTAGCAAAGATGGTCAAGCACAACATACCTAATACAAAATAAAAGAAAGTAAGAAAAATAAAATATCCCGATTGCGTACCTAATGATTAAATACCTATTACCCTGTGTCACTCGCATAATAAGGACGAATCTAACGACACCTCGAATGTTAAAATCCATCAAGCCGTGTAGGCTACAGAGTGTGCCAAAGAAACAGACATACATACACTGGAAAAACATTACCCTCCGTTTAGGGCAGTCGGGTAAATATAAAGACTGTTTGATTTTGCACACAATCAACACTAACCTCAAAAAGATTTCCAATCTTCATCGAATCCTCAAATATTTACCTCATTCTGAGGGTCTCTAACTGCCTTAGTCTGGCCACATCTGCCCGACATGTTAGTCGTTACATGCAAATCCCAAATTCCCATATCTGTTTCCAGAAACATCCCTCGAGAATCTGCACAAGGATAAAAATACAGCTCGGATATCTTACTCGGACGTAGAGTTAAAAATTTAAATTGCTTTGCAAATAGGGAGAACAAACAATTTAAGTTATGCACGGTGGCATTTTAGTGGACTCACTGAAAGCGCGTGTTTGCTTTGTGCATATTTTTTATAATACAAGTTTTTGCAACTCCGTCCGCGTGAAATATTGGAATACAATAAATTGACCATTTTAAATGACCTCTTTAGTGTCCGGTGACTTGTACTACGAAGAGGTCAAGCTGTATCTCTGTTCACCCCACTGAAATGAGGTGAAATTAAATTAAATATGCCGAAATTTTATTTTAAGTTGAAGTTCTTACAGTTTTATTGTATAGAAATATATTTTTAAAAGATAGATATTTCCACAGGCAATAAGTGAACAGCAACGTTCCACGTGTTATAAGTTTGAGGACTATGTCTGTGTGTCTGTGTATCTATGAGCCTGTCTGTGACTTCACAGCTCCCAAACGAATGGACCAATCGAATTCGATTTTTTTTTTCTATTTTTAAAATAAAAAAAAAATATTTTGCGTATACTATACATATTATTAACAGATAAAGGGAACGCCTTTCGTTAATTAACGCACTGTATAACTAATTTAATTTTTATTAATCTTACTTAGGTATATTAATTTTTACCCGTACACAGTAACACCATAACGCCATACTGCGTCTTAGCCGGGCCGCACACCATACACTTGTATTACGAATTTACGATAATTTTGGCGCCACATTTGAAACGCGACACAACGCCATACTGCGTCTTAGCCGGGCCGCACACCATACACTTGTATTACGAATTTACGATAATTTTGGCGCCACATTTGAAACGCGACACATTTAACGCCCCCGTACTACATCTGCGCGCAAGCACGCACACCAAGGACACATTTGTAGCGGGTGCAGTTTGTCGTTCGAAATATCACAATGACATTTTCCCCCTCCACTTCTGATACATTTCGTAGCTCCTTATCGTACACAGTTCACAAGCAACGTTGAAACATTGTGCTTTTAGTTGATTACGATACCGAAACTTATAGGTACATTCCATCTCAATACGTAAAGGAGGTGGTTTTACATACAATCTTATGTAAAACCATGGGTCTATGTTGAGTTTTACCTTTTCTTCTACATTTTTTAATAACAATGAACTATATATTTCATAGATCTAAAGAGCGGTAATGAAAGATTATTTTTAAGCTAATTTAGATTTAGGCCAAGTCTAAATAGATCGATCTAGTCTAGATCAATTATTATTCATATTTCGTGAAATCACAAAAAAAAATTGAAAAGTTTTTTTCTAATCTGTAATGAAATCTGGAATATCTTCAATGTGCAGACACGGCTTTTTTACAATTTTATAATAGTACCTATATATAGATTTGTGCCGAAGCTGCCCAACACACGAAATATAAATACATACCAAAGGATCAGTTTACACTTGATAAGGGTCGCAGTTTCACGGATCGCCGCTCTGATCCGGATTTATTGATAGTCTCCTGTCAAATGGGATAAAGTCGGCCTGTTTTTCGATTGCACAGTGCGATAGTACTTCTTCCGTTGCGATAGTTGGGTGCATGTGTTATCTTCTTTAATAGAGTTTTACTTTTAAAGGCATAGATTTAGACGTGTAAAAGATGTGTGCTATTATAAAAATGCGACGCCGCAGGTTAGATGTGCGACTGAGATTGCCAAATGGTCTCGAAAAAGCGGGCATGTCTTCCTTTTCTATAATTTGTCCTCCCGTCCTCCTTTACCATTTGTTAAAAAACCGAGCAAGAGCGTGTCGGACCACGCACAGTGTAGGGTTCCGTAGAAAGAAGTATTTCAGTGTTTCAACCGTAAATATAAGAATATTATGAATTTTTGCGGTTATCAAACTCAAAATGGAAAATAGTGAATATTACAAAAAGTTACTGACGTATCTTATCCAAACTAATTTTAATCGAAAGTATTTATTAGATGCTATAAGCTTGATTTTTTTCTGATTTTTCGATAGCGCGGTTGGAAAATTACAGGGGGGGGACACGTTGTTAACGACTTTCGGAGCTCCTAGTTTACTCAATATGCACTTAAATAAAAAAGTCATTTAGAAACCTTTAAGTTATTTTTAAAAACCTATCCAACGATATCCCACATGATGGGGTGCGCGAAAATATTTTTTTCACCCCTCAGTTTCATGTATGGGAGCCCCCCCTAATAATTTTATTTTTCGTAATTTTACTACAGGCCTTTATGGCGGCTTATAAAAGACACCTACCTACGAAGTTTCATACAAATTGGTTATGAACTGTAGATTTGACGAGGCTGTGACAGACGGACAGACGGACAGACAGACGGACAGACAGACGGACAGACAGACGGACAGACTGACGGGCAGACAGACGGACATGACGAAACTATAAGGGTTCCTAGTTTTACTACGGAACCCTAAAAATGAAAATATCGAAAATTGGCAGTTCAGCTAAATAATATTAAATAAAAAATAAAGTACTTACTTATAAAAATTAAAACATGTTTACTTATAAAAATTAAAACATGTTTAATTTTTTTTTTGGTAATAGTCTTACTTTTGACCGCATGCGGTCTACGATGGAGCACGCGCGCCTAGAAGAAACTGATCCACTCGTGACTTGAAGACACTCAGATTGTAAAAGTCTGGGAACACCCGCATTCCACTGTTTGGCGGTTTTCACAATGAAAATGAAATAAATTTATGAGAGTCCTCCTTTTTTTTAGAAAATCCTCCTTTTTAGACCTCTTAGCCCTCCTTTTTTTTTTAAATTATCATCTAGCAACCCTATGTGCGAGGAAGATGCGCAGCTTGAGCTATGCGATGTATCGACGACACAGCTGTGCCCGCGGCTTCGTTTGCGCGGGACTTTTGATGCAGCATGTTAGTCATGATACCCGTTAGATAGTTGTAGTAATATTTATATTCATATCTTCCTATATCTTCTGAACCCTGCAAAATAGTCAAACATACACCATTAAGTTAAAATTCCTGTTTTAATCCGTTGAGTCGATTCGGGGTTCCGAATCGACTCAACGGATTAAAACAGGAATTTTAAATTTTTTAAATTAAATGAAAATACATAGTCTACTAACTGTCTGTCTGAAAGTTTGTCTCGAATAGGTTTATTCGAGACAAAGTTTCAGACAGACAGTTAGTAGACTATGTATTTTCATGTGACAATGTGGTAGCAAGATTGAAAAGTTCAGGAACCACTGCTCTAACAAAATAAATGACGTCACGCGAGAATAAGCTCCCCAGAAATGTACAGCTACCGCAAGATTGTGTACAGCTTCGTGTTTCACTTTGTACTCGCATTCGCGGTCTCATTCTCTCCTAGAACATATTACAAACCTCGAAGAACACAAATAGAAACAGAAGTATGTCTGTAGGAACCTCAGATCATAGAAACAAGGAGATATTTATGCCATCATAGCAAATTTGTACGGGAACAACTGTCGCCACTTTTAGAAAATTGTTCGACACAATTACAAGCGCTCCTTGTGAATAAAAAGATCTCCCACACATTAAAATTCCGCACACCCTCAATCTAACACTGTTTACCGTCACTCAACACTAGCACTAAACTAAAACACGTCGTCGATCGTGTTCGGGTCGTCACCAGCGTGTACGTTTTATACATAAATATACTTATACGGTCAATGTGACCATATCAAAGCGTCATGCTCAATAGCGCCTTGGCACATCTCCCTTGTTTCTATGCTCTGAGGTAGGAACCTACTTAAATTAATGTAGTGCTTAGTTTCATTTCAAAGGATGAAATTCAAGCGTTTGCCGTAAATAATTATTTTCGGTTTACTAAAATATAATGTTTTATAGCAAACTAGTTCGTGTGAACTATTTACGCAGTATTTGCAAAAATGGAACTACTAATTTACGCAGTATTTGCGAAAATTGAACTATGTATTTGCAAGAATGTTGCAATTCTTACTTTTCACGTGATATTTGACAGTTCGAGGTCACTGACGCTCCTATTCTTATTTTAATGGCATTGTACCTACCTAGTTCCTCTATTATTATTATTTTTAGACACCGTGTTCTTTATAACCTACCTATATTCTTTAAAATAGGGTAAAATTGTACATTTTGACTAGTAGTCCAATACCAACGATTTAAAAGTAATATTATAATGACTACTTCCTCTGAGGGGGCTCGTGGCTAAATGACAGCCGCGCTGATCAATCGATCTGCGAGGTTAAGCTGCGCTTGCCGCGGTCAGTCCTTGGATGGGTGACCGTTCTTTACACATCGAGACCCCTCCGTGCCTCGGAGAGCACGTTGAGCAGTCGGTCCCGGTTGTCATAAGAATGTCTTTGACAATCGTTACGGGTAGTCAGGAGCCCGAAAGTCTGACAACCGGTCTAACATTCGAATACCGGTATTACCCAATAATTGGGTTGTGGAGGTCAGATGGCAGTCGCTCCACGTAAAATACTGATATTCAGCCGCAACCAGTTATACTGGAAGCCGACCCCAATCTAGTTTGGGAAAAGGCTAGGCGGATGATGATTATAATGACTTCCTCGTTTCCTTCCTCGTTTACTTACCATCGAAATTCATTCATAGAACACATACAAGTATCACTTTCATATTATGACACTTTATTTGCCAAACATCGTCTACAGCGTTCTACTTAAGAATTCCCTTCGATGTTATGTTGGCTCCCCTGAATGTCAATATGTTACAACGTTTTAACAGTGTTGGAAGTTTTCTTTCACTACCAATTCTCTTTCACCACTTTTTAGTGTCCCAGGCATTACTATAACACTTAAATCTAAAAAAACATAAAACGTTAGGACTTAGACAGGAGAGCCAACATAGCGTCGAAGGGACTTCTTGGTACCGATCATGAGTTTTTTTGACGTATAGTTTCGTTAACGTAAGCATATTTTGAATTTAAAATACAGCAGTCCTGGGACATTTTGATAAAATTTTATTCAATTTGCACATTAAAAAAATACAGAGAAATTAATTAAGTATTTAATTTATATAAACATTGTGTAACAAACGTATATTTTTAATTCAAAATATGCTTACGTTAACGATACTACACGTCAAAAAAACTCATGATCGGGGTACTTTTATGTGAAATGCTCCATACCATCGGAATTCATTCACAAAATACACATAACTTTCATATTATGACACTTTATTTGCCAAACATCGTATTTGACGACACATTGACATTCAGCCAATAGCCCGAATGAAAACATTTTAACCCTCCAATGCTCGTTTAAAAACGTCGACGTCTAAATTGGAATGATGAAAGCTACACCGGCCAGTTACGTACGTTAAGCCAATGGATACCGGCAATCTAAAAAAGAGTTGTGACACTGTATTTAATTTGCATTCGTGAGTGCAGGGTTAAATATTTGGGGATACATTTGAGCTGTGGTGAAGTTTAGCCAAAATGGGTTTTGACGTTTCAATTCTAATCGTACGTCCAATATAAATTCAGTCGTGTGTATATGTGTTTAAGGATTTTATTTAACTGAGCCGGTCTCTTTGTTAGGTAGGTAACCATTTCATGAAATGGTCGGCCACATCATGAACTGATCAATTTTAAGATATGGCCACGACATATAGATATTAATATGGAACTAGATTAATATTTTCTGCCACATTTTTTTTATATCGGAAGTCAAAACCAAAAATCAAAGTGTTTCTCTTCTAGATCTTAAAGTTCGATAAACTGTAAACCCACCACACCTGTGCGTCATCAATTAACGCGCTTCATATTGCGCGCAGGTGTGGCCGGATCTTAGCAGGCTTAATGGCATTATGAATGACGTAACTTACACTACACTTTAGTGGACAACGCATCTGCGATGCTCTGGTATTGCAGAAGTCCATAGGCGACGGTAACCACCCACCATTAAATGCTAGTTTGCCATTCATCAATATAAAACAAAAAAAAACATGCCACATCCTATCTTACTATCTTACTAATCCTACTATATCTATACTAATATTATAAAGTGGAAATATTTTTTTGTTTGTTTGTTTGTTTGTACCGAATAGGCTCCGAAACTACTGGTGCGATTTTAAAAATTATTTCATTAATAGAAAGCTACATTATCACTGAGTAACATTTTATCCCGAAAAAATGCACAGTTCCTGTGGGACAGGCGGACGAAGTCGCGGGCGAAGTACTAGTCCTACTATAAATGTGAAAATTTGGATGTTTATGACACCAGAACGGCTGAACGGATTTGGATAAAATTCGGTAAAGAGGCAGCCTGGGACCTGGAAAAATAATAGGCCACGTTTTATCCATTTTCACGCAGACGAAGTTGCGGGACACAGCTAGTTCATCGTACAGATAAACGATCGATTTATAACAATAAAGACAAAAACTTTTTTCAAACATCCGTTTCAATTTTGGCTTCGTGAACCGTATCGGGGTCACGACTATTTGTCGTTCATTACCTAACGAATGGATATTAATGGTGTAATGTGAGAATGGAAATTTATTAACGTTGTTTCGCTTAATCGATTGATGGCCTATTTATGTATTTTGTAAGTAACAGTAGAAAAATAATCACACCAGATTTGGGTAATTTAGCACACAGTAAAGTTATAGGTGAATTTTCTAAGTATTATTATACGTGGATAGTCGATTCCGAAACTTTAAGATATAGCGAAAAATACCCAAAGTAGTCTCGGGGCCTATTTTGATGACAACTAAAACAGTACCATTAGATTTATGAAAAATCAAACACTGTAATCATTGATTTATTGCACCATCCCATAGTGTCGCTAGATAGAATCAAATTCTGGGAAAAATCGACATGCAGCAAACTAAAGTGTGAATTAATTTAGTAAACTGATTCATATTTTCCAATTTTTTTTTTAATCTAATAATGCAAGTTATGCTGAACCGAAACATCAACAAGTGACGGTGCATCGCGTAATTTTGAATTCAGACTTTCATTGCTTAGGTTTTGTCTCAAAGTTGAATACTTATAGTATAATTTATTGACAACCTACAGGACAGAATTGGACCAGTATGTCCCATTGACATTGAAAACTTTGCTTGTATAGCGAGCTCATCACTATGAATGGACGAGACGAGACACGCAAAGTGGGCAGTCCTCTCATCCCTAGAGAAATCTGAGTCTGAAAAGCGCCATATAAAGAAGACGTGACGGCAAAATGTGGCAATGAAGTAAAACAACATTATACGTAGCAGTTGCTGTTAGAGACACCGGTTACTGCCTTAGTGACGTTTAGTGACCCGTCACTATTGTCAATAACGTACAGCAATTGTTCTTTCAAAAGTAACTAGTAGTTAAATTTTTTAAAAATCTGAAAAAAGTGCAGTGATAGCCTAGTGGTTTAACCATGTGCCTCCCACGGCCAATGGTTCGAGTTCGATCCCGAGGCATGCACTGCTGACTTTTCGAAGTCATGTGCGTATTATAAATTAATTATCACTTGCTTTAACGGTGAAGGAAAACATCGTGAGGGAACCGGCATGTCCTAGAACCAAAAAATTCGAAGACATGTGACGTCCACCAACCCGCACTGGGCCAGCGTGGTGGACTACGGCCCACTCCCTCTCACAGACAGAGGAGGCCTGTGTCCCAGCAGTGGGAACATTAAAGGCCGATTATGCTTATGCTATGTTAATTTTTACGAAACTTTATGAGCGGACTTAAACGTCAAACCGGCCATCATAGCGTGCCGCATGTGTAGTAAGCCGAGCCGCAAACCAGACATACACTTGTATAACGATAATTTTGGCGCCACATTTGTAGCGAGTGCAGTTAGTGTCCTTGGTGTGCGTGCTTGCGCGCAGATATACAGGGGCGTTAAATGCGTCGCGTTTCAAATGTGGCGCCATAATTATCGTAATACAAGTGTATGTAGATATGTCTGGTGTGCGGCCCGGCTAACTTTTATCTACACGAGTGAAAGTTATTAAACTCGAAAGCATGTCATCTACGTGGGCTTACCTAGACGAGCTCCTCTCCACATCTAAACATAGCCTGAGTCGACACGTGGAAGTCGGAAATACAAATTAAAACATTACCTAACAAATTAGTTCATCGCAATGCGCCAACGAGGCACACTTAAATAAATATCATTGCAAATGAATAAAGGCTACAGCAATTTGTGGCCCAATTTCATTTAATAGACGGACAGACAGATTTGTTTATTGAAACTCGTATTAAGTTAAGCCCCGGATTTATTTAATAAACTGATGGCAATTATAAGCCGGTCTTACACTGCGACCGTAGCGGGTCCCGTACGAAATACGAATTCCGTTTAACTCGTAACGGTAAATACTACATAGAAGCACTTCCACCATCAGAGTCTAACAGAAGGGGAATTCAAATGGAATACTTTTTTCATTTCTCATACTCGGAAAGTAGTGTTTGTTTGATCAGAGCAGCGGGTCGAAAACGATGCTTCCCTCCCTTGGGCGGGAAAGACTCATAGTAATTGCTTCCCTCCCTAGGGCGGGAATGAATTTTAAAAATAGAACTAAAATTGGTTATTTAGTCGGCTATAATTTTTTTTACATAATTAAGAAAAATATCGATTAAAAAAAAAATGCTGCGGTCTTGTGAGTGTATACGGCCAATGTGAATTAAAAAAAATACCTATTAAAGTGGGATGGCCCGCGGCGGTGACGCGGGCGGCGGTGTGTTCCATTATTCCATATTTGAAATTTAAATTAAAAAAGACGTAGAAGTATAATTTGGCGGGATACTAACTCTGTACCGAAATTATTTGATTAAAAATGAGTTCAAGCGATTCTGAAATGTCGACCCCAATTCCGTTAAAGAAAACTACTATTTTTTACTTTCCTTATATTTGAAATGAAAAGTAGAGTGTTTAACACGGGTGAAAGTCATCAATTCCCACTCGGACTATAGCCGCCCTCGCTTCGCTCGTGCGTCTAAATACCTCGTATGGGAATTGATTTCTTTCCACCCTTGTATAACAATCTACTATTTCAACACACTTGCTCATAAAATGGCTCTTATTTCGTCGCAATTAGGCACGTAATGACACCTGTAATCAAACTGTGACTTTTTCATTGCTATTACTCACTAGTGAGTTATGGAGTGGGCGCGCGCGTTGCTCCTCCGGCGCGCGAATATTATTTTATTCACAAGTGTGTTGAAAAACGTCGTATGATACACGTGTGTATTGTTGCTTACCGTCTTCGGCTCCCTTAAGACCCTCGCATGGCGGCTCGGGGCTCAATGGCGCCTCAGCGGTAATCACCAACATTACACACTTGTACCATAATGTACTATTATCTCGAAAACCTAAACATCTATGCAAATCAATGCAAACTTTGTCGCCTACAAAAAACACCATAAAACTTTTAAATCCATGACATTTTTACGACACCCAAGATTTTACTTTGTGATTTCCAAATCGTCTTCAGATGCCACCCTTGCAGCATCTTGACACTCCCCTCGTGGGTGTTTCGTGGGTGTTGTGTCAATATTTTTTCAGCTAAAACGTTCGAGTTCGCTTGCCTGCGTATCGAATTAGGTCAAATACACTTCACCCTGTATAATATGAACGTTCTGTAAATAATTGTTGAATATCGCTTTTAAGTGGTGGGTATTTCGAATGTCGGGTATACAGTGTAATGTAGCAGGTAGGTCAAATATTACTACTGCACTTATAAAATACTAGCACTTTTCCCGTGACTTCGTCCGCGTGGCCCACAGGAACTGCAAAGGCTGGGTAAAGGGTAATAAAAAGTAGCCTATGTTACTCAGTGATAATGGTGATGATTCTGTTAAACATCGCACTAAACTAATTTTAATCACACTATATCTCTTTCTTACAAATATAATTGAAAAAGGACAGAACATATTTACGATTATTACCTTTTGCGATTTCGACTAAATTGACATTAAAACTATTCAAGTGGACTAATTTGACAGGATTAAATTTCTCTTATGTTTTTTTATTAGAAAGAGACATAACAAGACTAAACTAGTTTAGTTCGTAAACAGCAGAATCGGCACCAATGTAGCTTTCTATTGGTGAAAAAACAGTTCAAATCGGTCCAGTAGTTTCGGAGCCTATTGGGTACAAACAAAAAAATCTTTCCTCTTTATAATATTAGTATAGAAGTAGGTATAGATAATGAATGATGTATATGTACTAAATGCATTTAAAATAATTATACATGATGAAATGAATGATGCAAGCGCCCCACGTTTTTCGTTTTAAATGTTGTAGCATTTAAAACTTGTATTTTTATGTTATAAATCTAGAAGGTCATGGCAGCAATGTAACACTAACAACTACCAACCACCAACTTACCAACACCAATCATTTTGCGGTGGCGGCGGCGTTGGTGAACACAAGCGTTTACAATCCATTTTGTCTGAGATTTTGTCATATACCTACCTACCTATAAACTCTAATTTTTTACTTTTTTTCTCAATTACAGTAGTTTGCAAGTAAAGCATTCCGCTCGATATCCTGTTAGGTAGAAGATAGATGGTTGAATGTAAATCGTATCACGACTATAATCCCGTCTGCACAGATAATTTAGTAAATGGAATACTAATGAAAAGATTCTTCTAATCAAGCATACTTTATATGTACGGAATAACATCTACCTATTCTAATAATTTATTTTAATGCAAGCTTATGTCATCATTATAATCCTAAAAACACTAAACACGTTCACGTTAAAACTTCTCTTAAACACATACAGGGGCCTATTTGACGTTTGAATTTGATAATGGGGACTTCAATAAATTGGGTTCCAGCAGAATGCCAGCGTCAGGTACACTACCTGGCACATGCTGAGCTGAATACCTATTTGGAGCAACCCTGAGACACGCCTTCGATGACATAAAATATCATAATTCCATGATTAAGCGATGTTATTTGAATTTATTTGTTTGAAATACGTAGAGGTTGGCATTATTTTTGCTAGCATTAGTTTTGTAAAGGAAACAAGGGAGATAATTGTTTCATTTCCTTACATAAATTTCAAAATGCTTTCTTTCTTTCAATGTTTTATACTCTGTTATAAGAAAAGACACGAGATGTAGGTACCCCATCTAATTGCAATGGCTGCAATTCTTGCCGACTAAGCGATGCCTTTTAAATGTGCTCTCTCAGGGCTGCGTCCAGGATTAACTGTCTTTGCTAAGTGTAAGTCTTACAAAGGTAGTTTCTTTTGGAATTGTATGATGTTTACTTACATTTTGGTCATAAAATAAAATTATTTTCATTATTTTTTTTTCCTTTTGAAACTATAATGATACACAAAACAACGTGATGTTATCAGTTTTTAATCATATGATTAAAAACTGATAACATCACATTTTTTGTATACTCGTACTGGACCAATATGGCAAGCAATCCTAGTAATATTACCTACTAGGATTGCTTGACATATAATTGGTCCAGTACGAGCGCAGTGTTATTTCGAGCTCGTAGCCTAGCTTGTACGCACATGGGCGTAGCGGCAGTCCGTTGTCGCGTAGGCGCGTCGTAGCAGCGCTACATGCCGTAGTAGTCAATCGAGCACAAACATCGTATAGAGCTGGGTACTCACTTAGCAGTGTAGCACGTAACCTATCAGATACGGTATCAACCTTTAAGTGGGTACGGCTCGTCCACGGTCCTCCGCGTATCTAGCTACGAGCTGCCGGATCCGCAGTGCTCGCAACGACGTCACGCCGACAACATGGCTCATGCTTTGAAGCTCGCGCCTACGTACTCACTACACAAGCGGTCGTGTCGCCATCCACGAGCACACTGCGAGCCGCCTTTGTGTTCGCAGTGAAACCGCCACTCGGCGGGTCACTGCGAGCTTACAGCGCCCCACGCGCGAGCGGCTCGCAGCGGGCTCGTGCCTACGTACTCACTTGATACCGTATCTGATACGTTACGTGCTACACTGCTAAGTGAGTAAGAGTAAGTGAGAGCTTAGCGCGAAAGCATGCTAATTTCTAGCAAATTCTACGTGCTAAGATGCTTATTTCGAGTGTGATGTACGCAAAGCATGTAAAATAATTTATTATGCTGTATTCAAAATCTTATGAAAATGAAGATGTATTTGGTTTAAGTATCGCGAAAATAAGTTAACGGTAAGTACTAATAAGTTAAAGTTAAGTTTATTAATGTCATGTTATGTTGGTTATATGATTACTTTTAACGAATATAAGTTTATAGCCTAAGGAACTAACTATTAAGTAACTTTTTTTTTCTATAAAGAATATTATTTTCAGAACTACTTTCCGACAATCCTACATTAGACATTTCTGGCCACAACGGGAATTTGATATCTTCATTTTAATATCAGAGGGTTGCAAATGAGAAATGGTGGGTGCTCGACGCATCAAAACTTCACTTTATGATTTTATTTGAAACCCCTTTTGTGATTTTATTTCTACTAAGAATTTAGGTAGGTACGCTATTATTGTGTACGTATCTAATTTCAAATTGAAATCTTTCAGATTGATGCTAATTGAATCTTGTATATTCATTTGGGTTTTTTAATAGGTACCTACAACAATTAAGTTAAATTGCTGTGAAATAAAAAAAAAAATTGTGTTTGTAGCACTTATGTACCTAACTTTTTAGGTAGTAGCACGGGGTCTCATCAGGAACAAAGGAACATTTGTTGAAATAACTCATAATAGATGGCGTTATATGTATCGATTTGTTATTGAAGTTTGTGTAAAATTGAGAACATGAAAAAATACATCATGAGAAATATTTGTTCAAATTTTGAAAAATCCTTTAAGCACGGAAAAATGTATAGCCCGAAGATAGCCCGCGCTAAATCGGTCACATTTCTTTGTATGAGATGAGGCATCTGTACGTATAGTATTATTTATCTGTGGTAGTAGGTACTTAATTAAGGTAGCGCACGTGCCAAATAGCTAGCACTAACAATATTGACTACCTAACTGTGAGTTTCCACCTAATGCATTAACATTTATAAAAATGTAACGTAATGTAACAATTATAAAATGCCTAAGGCATTAACGCTGAGTTGTAGAAAAGGCCATTCAGTTTTAAAGGAGACTTTAACGAAGGAAATTGTATGGGTAATGTCTCCATTAAAATTTAATTATCTTTCTGCAACTGACCGTAAGTCCGCCTATGTACCTTTAATGTTGCATGAAGTTTAAATAAATAAATTTGTTATAGGAGACACTCTCACAACTTGTTTTGTTGATCTTTACATTCGCACTGCAGGAAACTGCGTGAATTCTTTACACACATGTCTGCTATGAAATGTCAAACAAGTTGCGCTCTTAGGCCATGTTGTTTCATCTTACAGTTACGTATCTGTAACCGTCAAATATGGCGGCTTGTACGACAATTTCATACCGACTTAACGATTACGTACTGACTTACGAATACAGATGGTTTGAAGCAACCCGCCCTTAGGTAGATAATTCAACTTAAAACACGGCAACATTAATATGCTGCTACGGTAGTTTGCAATTATTTTCGTCTGGTATCACTGCTACTCCAAGGCTACTCCGGTTCCCAACGGCGTTATTTTTGGGAGCCGCCGCCGGCTGCGGAGGCGCTCCCTAAATACTTACATGACTAACGTGTGTAGTGTCTACTTTTTACATTAGAATGTAGGTTGGTACGGCGCCCAGCATGACCACGATAGAAACGGGTTTTGTCTACATAGAAATAGACAAAGTGACAGATTGTAGAAACATTTCTACCGTTTCATTCATAAAATTTAGAAATGTTTCTACAATCGGTCACTTTGTCTATTTCTATGTAGACAAAACCCGTTTCTATCGTGGTCTTGCTAGGCCGGCTGGTAGGTGTAAAATCAACACTTTTTATTGTTAGAAGTAGGTATCGGGTATCTAGCACAATAGCGACGTCTATGTATTGGCCACTGAAACTTGTTTTAGTTCTTTAAAAACAGCGCCATCTCTGAAACAGGTCATGAACTACAAAGCCATCTATAATCTCTTTCAATGTAATTTGTGATCATTGAAAATAATTACATTTTTCAGTCATTGCTGTTGTAGAATGAGAAAACTTTATAGCGTCCAAAATTATACGAAAATCATAAAACATTAATGTTTTAGTACCTACATTTATGTATTGTACATACATATTTTTATAGATAATTCAGCCGTAGATTATAATTGTCTATGTCATTTATTGTCTTTGTCAGTTGTCAATGTCATCAATCAGGCTGCCAACAGTGCCAACTAGGGAAGCCCAAATTTTTGCTTTGAATCGATTTTTTGGATCGTAACATTGTGAATCGATTCACAATATTATCGTATTGATTCGATCTCATTCGATTTCGGAAGATCGTATCGTAATTTTATAAAAATAGTGAAAAGCACAGTTATGCATGCAAAATTATTTACTTTAATTAATAAACTATATTTATCTAAAAAATAAAGTGTGCCACAGACGCCGACGGCCATGGGTTCGAATCCCTTTTCAAATACTTTGACAGGCCGTAATAAAGTATTAAACATGTTTCAATGACGTTGGTCTCAAATTATAGATTCCAGCATTTAATTAAAGAAAAGAGAGAAATTATATTTGAGGAAAAACTTTTTTAACAAAAAATTACCGACTTCAAAAATCCTTTTTCCGACTTCAAAAAAGTTTTTTATTTTTCCCTTTTTAGTTCTTTATCCCGTGTTAGATTACTTTCACGAATTAGTTCAACAGTAAATCTTCTACGGAGTGTGTACATTTATGCCTATAACTTTGTACATAGGAATGATTACATAATGTTTTATATACTAAAACCTTCCTGAAAGTATGTAGATTACGTTAGTGAAAACCCCATCCAAATCGAACCAGTAGTTTTAGAGAAAATCGCGCACATACAAACATACATACATACATACATACTTACATACATACATACTTACATACATACATACGGGACGAATACAGAACCTCCTTTTTTGAAGTCGGTTTTTCCCTTTTTAGTTCTTTATCCCGTGTTAGATTACTTTCACGAATTAGTTCAACAGTAAATCTTCTACGGAGTGTGTACATTTATGCCTATAACTTTGTACATAGGAATGATTACATAATGTGTTATATATAATTATTGTAAATGTGAGTACTATGTGGGTTATTATGTTACTGTTATAGATCTCAAGCTCAGTCTGACAGTTTGAGTACCTACTTTAGGGGGCCTACCCAAATGTCCTTTCTGATGGTAATGTTCGTCGGGTCGTTGAGCTCCCTAAGTCTGGGTTGAGCTACCACGATACCCGGCACATGCGTGCACAGTCAGGTCAGGTCCACTCAAATCTGTATGGCTCTTTCCTCTAAAGGCCATTTCAGACTAACCTGCATGGTTCTTACACAATTTATCTTAATTGTCTGGACTTTAAAAGAGACATCAACCTTTGAGTTTGTTTCGGTGTTTCTTCTCAAAGGTAGTCATATAGAAAACACCGAACTCATCTAGCTTAAAAAAATGTTTTGACGTGTAAAAGTGTTATTTTTAACCTATTTACAAAATAAATATCATTTATCATTATATACTAAAACCTTCCTGAAAGTATGTAGATTACGTTAGTGAAAACCCCATCCAAATCGAACCAGTAGTTTTAGAGAAAATCGCGCACATACAAACATACATACATACATACATACTTACATACATACATACGGGACGAATACAGAACCTCCTTTTTTGAAGTCGGTTAAGAAGTCGGTTAATGAAGTCGGTTAAAAATCGTAATGTTTTCACGAAATAATCGTATTTTCCTCAAATATAATTTTGATGATTATTATTTTAGTGACTATCATCATTATTGTCGAGTATTGTATATTTTGATCAAAATATACAATACTCAATCTTATACCAAAAAACCCAAGATATTTTGAATTCGCGCGCTACCTTGACGAATCCCCTATAAACTAGATCATGTACCTGTTACAATGGTGTAACTATGTTGTTTACAATGGTGTACTCCAAAGTTGATAAATCGACGGTATCATCTACCTCCATATTTCATACTAGCACCTTGCCCGCGACTTCATCCACGTGACCCACAGGAACCGTGCATTTTTGCGGGATAAAAAGTAGCACTCCGGGATAATGTAGCTTTCTATTATTGAAAGAATTTTCAAAATCGGATCATTAGTTCCGGAGATTAGCCCCTACATACAAACTTACAAATTTTACCTCTTTATAATATTTGTATAGGCGTATAGATATTACCGATTTTGATTGATGTAACTCGGTAAGTTCGAATCTATACTGTTCAATTCGTAGGTACGTAATCTTACTTTGTTGTAGTTCGTACGATACGTTTAGGTTTTAGTTGATACGTTTTTTTCATACGATCTTATAGGCTAAGATTCGATCTGGGGCAAAGATCGCATCCTGTTGAATTGATTCAAAAAATCGGAAAATTGTATGGCCGTGAATCGATCTTCGAAAAGATCGATTCAGATCGGGCATCCCTATCCCTAGTGCCAACATATAGTGTATTATCTATGGTGCCAGAAAAAAGCGCGGGAAATTCGTATCGATTGGGCGCCTTTTTTAAAACAAATTTTCAAATAATTAGTTTATTCCTTCACAAGTTCATTTGCTTGTTTTTCTCATGATGGGGAAGAAAGGGCATCCAAAGAAAAGAAAAAAAGAAGATGTTTCGTCTTCTGCTCCACCATTGCTGTCCTCTGAAGACGACGGTGGAGCCTCAAGCTCTTCAGAGGAATCAGTACCAATTGAAAAGGATAAGTATCGGGAATTCAGGATTCCTGACTACATTAGGTCATACCCTGAAAGCGGAGGCAATTTTGAATATGTCGTATTTTTTGAAAGTATTGACTTAGTCCCGATCGGTGATAGAGACATGATGTCCCTTTCAACCAGCATAAAAAAATACAACAAGGGAGTAAAACAATTATTGCGCATGAATCGTTATAAAATTGGTGTTATTTTTGAACGTCCTGGTTTAGCCAATGCAGCGTTATTGAATCGTAAGTTTTTGGATAGTTATAAATTGAAAGCCAGTATTCCTGCAACTGCTACGGAAAATACAGGTGTTATTATGCATGTTCCAATTGACCTGAGCAACGAACACATTTATAATGCTATAACTAGCACAAAGAATATTATTTCTGTCAGAAGATTTATGCGTCGTACTATTTCAGAAGGAGGGGGGGTGTCTTTTCAGCCTACGAAGACGGTGTCCATCACATTCTCGTGTGCAACAATACCCGATAGTGTAGACCTGAACAGCTGGCGATTCGAAGTACGGCCGTACATTCCGCCGGTGAAACAATGCCTGAAGTGTCTAAGGTATGGTCATATAGCCAAATTCTGTAAGAACTCCCAAAGATGTTCCATATGTACAAAGGACCATAATTATAAAGAATGTCAAATACCATCAACTGAGGCTACATGTTGTCACTGTCAAGGTAATCATGTAGCTATTTCGGCACAGTGTCCAGTCAAACAGCAAAAAGTGGAAGAAAACAAACACAAAATTAATAAGAAATCTTATGCAGATTTATTCAATGAAAAGTCATTTCCATCCCTTTCAAAGTCCAGTCCTGCTAAACAATTACAATCACTAATTGAAACAGAACCAATTTTAAATATTTTAATACAGACAATAGTAACATTAATTTCTCAAAATAAAAATAATGAAAAGAGTATTTGTACTCAAAGCATAAAAGATGTTCTATTATCAAAAATCCAGAATAATATAAATAAACCTTAATTTTATGGATCAGCTGAATATTGTACAGTGGAATGCTCAGAGCATCAATAGTAATAAACTTGCTTTTTCGTATTTTTTACATGAGTATAACATACATGTAGCTTTATTGTGTGAGACTTGGCTCAAGCCTCACATGAGATTTAGTATTAAAGGTTATAATATAGTAAGATTAGACTCAGGTAATTCACACAATGGTGTAGCTATTTTAATACATAACAGTTTACAATTTAGTAAAATAGATACTTTATATGATGATTCCATACAAAATATAGCGATTCGTTTAAAATATGGCAATAAAAAAGAAATTTCATTAGTTAGTTTTTATAGTCCTGGAAATGCTTCATTTACTAAGTATAAGTTTGATAATTTAATTCGCAATATTCCTGGTCCTCTTTTGGTGGGTGGAGATTTCAATGCACATCATTCGGCTTGGGGATGTAACAGTGTGAACATCCGTGGCCGAGAGGTGCTTGAAATCATTAATGACTGTAATTTGGTTTTATTGAACGATGGAGAAATGACAACTGTAGGCTCTGATAGGTGGCAAAGAAATGCACTTGATTTAACTGTAGTATCACCTTCAATTTCATTATCTTGTAACTGGTCTGTTCATGATGATCCTTTAGGTAGTTACCATTTGCCTGTAATTACAAAGTTACTTATTAATGACAATTATAATAACCCACATGATATGGAAGCTTCAAATTTGCCAAAACATTTTAATTTTAACCTGGTTGATTGGGAAATATACAAGAAGACTGTTGATAGTTTGTTAATGAATTTTAAAATTAATAAAGATAACCCATTAAATTCATATAATGACATGATAAAGTTATTAAATTTAGCTGTTATTAAGTCATTACCATCAACTATAAGATCTGATTCTTCTTTTGATACAGCATCAGTAAATAATAATCGTAAAAAACGCATTCCATTACCATGGTGGAATTTGAATTGCACTAAAGCAGTAGAAGACTCTAGGAATGCCTATATAGTATTCAAGCACCATCTCACATTGGAAAAATATATTGAGTTTAAAAAATTACAAGCTCTTAAAAAATTAGTGTTAAAAAGAGAAAGATATTTAAGTTGGATTTCTCTGTGTGAGTCATTTAATAGAACTACTCCATTATCTAGGGTTTGGCAAATGTCAAAAAGATTTAATAAAACATTTTCACCTTCAAGTAATAATATTGCTCCTTGGGTATTTGATTTTCTTAAAAAATATACTCCAGATACAGTTGAAGCTTTACTTTTACTTTTTTTACAGATGAAGTTGAAGCTTTTACTTCATGAGGAATTGATTGAAATGGCCCCTTCAATCAATTCCTCATGAAGTAAAAGCTTCAGGACATTATGAATATCTAATTTATCCATTTTCTCTTCAGGAATTAAAATCTGCAATATCATCTAGACGAGATTCAGCTTTTGGCCTTGATGGAATACCTTACAAAATGTTGAAAAATGTATCAATTATGGCACTTTCTGACATATTAAGTGTTTTAAATTTACTCTGGCAGGAAATGGTTATCCCTAATGAATGGAAAACAGATTGTCTTATCCCAGTACTTAAACCTAACAAAGTAAGACACAAAGCAGAATCTTATAGGCCAGTAGCATTAACATCATGCATGGGAAAAACCTTTGAACAACTAATTAAACAAAGAGTAGAATTTTATATAGAAAGTAATAGTCTATTACCATCCAATCAATTTGGCTTTCGACGTGGGTTCTCTACTCGAGATAGCATTTCTCATTTGCAATTAGATATATACAATTCTATTAAAATGGACAATCATTTTGTTGGTGTCTTCTTTGATGTAGTGGGTGCATTCAACAACATTAATCTGCACATTCTGTGTGGTGAACTTCGTGCCCTTGGTATTCCTGAAAAAATTATAATATGGATCTTTAACTTTTTACATGGTAGAGAAGTATATGTCAAGGTGAATAAACGTTTAATAGGGCCACGTTTTTCATATAAAGGCGTATGTCAAGGTGGCATCCTCAGTCCATTGATTTATCTCCTTTATTTACATAGACTAAACATTGTACTTGGTCTTGAAGTGGCAAATTTGCAGTTTGCAGATGATTTGGTTATCTATGCTTCAGGTTCAGATATAAGTTCTGTTGAAAGTATTTTAAACACAGCTTTAACTCGGCTAAAGAACTATTTTCATTATCTTAACTTAGATATTAGTCCAGAAAAATCTAAAGTTATAGTGTTTGGAGAGTGTGAAACAGACCTACATATCTATTACAATAATAGTGTTCTTCCAATAGTGAATGAAGTGAAGTTTCTGGGTATCATTTTTACAAGCAACCTTTCATGGACTAAGTATGTCGATTATCTGTTAGGTAGAGCTAATAAAGCATTTAATTTTATAAAGTCACTGTCGATTGCAGCTGATCCAAAAATTTTGCTTATGTTATATAAATCTCTAGTCCGCAGTCATTTCGAATATGGATTTTTGTGCTTTGGGTCTGATCAGAGATTGGTTCACAAATTGGAGATTCTTCAAAACCACAATCTTAGATGTGTAACTGGTGCAATGAAGACAACTCCAATTAATTCACTTCAAATTGAGTGTAACACTCCTCCTATGAATATAAGATTTCAGTTTTTAAAGTCCAAATACATTCTCAAGCTTTTATCTTTCGAAAATCATCCTTTATTAAAGAAAATATTATTTTATTATAGAGTATACAATCCCTCTAATTTCGTAAATGTCCCTTATATATTTCATGACTTTTCTAATCTAATCAGTATTGATGATCAATATCAAATTGAGAAATGTAAAGGCAGATGGCCATGTTACTCCGGTAATTACATCAGCAAATTCTGGCCCATGAACATTTACATTAATCGCGATCTTCGGAGTAAAGAAGATGTCTATCAGTTAATTGCAGAGTTCCCTGGGTACAGGCATATATTTACTGATGGATCCAAAAACAATAGAAATGTTTCGTTAGCCATATATTTACCTCATCTTACTGTTGGACATGGAGTTCGGTTACCTGGAGCCATGTCTATATTTACAGCAGAATCTCTAGCCATTTTATCAGCTCTGCAGTACATACATGTAAAGAATCTTGGGCACACAACTTGGCTTATAGCGACCGACTGCATGAGTGTTCTCATGGCCTTACAAAACCCGAAACTGGACGCCAATACCGGAAATATTTTATATGAGATTCGGACTTTATACGCTGATCTTTGTTCTAGAGGATTTACAATAAGCTTAATATGGACACCCTCCCACATAGGAGTAGCAGGAAACGAAAACGCAGATTATCTTGCAAGAGTTATTGTTGACGTTGACATCCCAGAGACAAGAAATGTTGCCATACCAAGTTCGGACCTGCTTACTAAATTACGTGAACAAAACACCTGTAATTGGCATGAGAACTGGCAAGAAACACTAAGAACTAAAGGAAAATGGTATGCGAAAATAAATCAAATCACTGGTTCTGCGCCCTGGTTCACCAGATCTGTTCTTCCTAAGAGCAGAAAATTTTACACAACTTTAAACCGTCTTAGATTTGGACATGGAAGATTCAATGCACATTTAGCCAGAATGAAAATTATTACATCGCCTGTTTGTATAAATTGTAACTTAGGAATTGATCAGACCCTAGATCATATAATTTTTGAATGCCCTGCATATGATCTACAAAGAATTCCTCTATTTGATAATTTACTGGAAATATATAAAACGCCAGCAAGCATCCCGCGCGACACTCAAAGTTTGCTGGAAAATTACAGTACATACACAGCACTGTATACATTTATTGACAGCACTGGTTGGGCAATCTGACCGATCGGGGCGACATAATAATATTAGAAGGATATGACCCGGATATGACCTTACTTTACAACATGATTATGACGAATACACGGATATGACACCTTAATATTATGATTTTGACTAATGAATACTGAAGACGTGGCTCTGGCCTAAAATAAATAAACATAATCAAGATATAAACTACTAAGGACGAGGCTGTGGCCTTATTTACTTTTGGACAAGAAGTATGAAACTGAAGACGAGGCTTCGGCCTTACTTACCTTTGAACAAAAAGGATAAAACTGAAGACGAGGCTTATGCCTTACTTTTAATCAAGAAGGACAATAATTACTGAAGACGAGGCGGTATGGTCCAAGACCTTAGCCTGCCCAAGAAGGGCGAAGAGAAAAAAAAAAAAAAAAAAAAATATCTATGGTGCCAACTTTCATTTTTTTATTCCTCATTTCCGTAATCCGTTTGATTTTCGTATTTCGTAATGGCTGCCTGTTGGATAAGTTGTTAAATTAGATTTTATTCGTCGTTCGTCGTAATCGTCGTGGTTCCATTTCAAGAAAAATGCAGACCTGTAAGTGTTTTGGAATAAGTCTCATTTGCAAACATTAAATTGAACTATTGTTAATTTAATACGCTACCTATTTCATATACTTTCATAACGCTTTTTCAAGGTTATCGGGGAACTATGGAAGGATCGCAGTCGAAGTTTCTAGAAAATCATGATGCAAATGGAATGGGCGCGTTTACCTGAGGACAATTAAGCAAATCCTAAGAGGCCACAAGCAAAGATGTGAAGAAGATGAACTCGACACCCGTTAATAGGGTATGAGGTATAACCAGGACCAGTCAATAGAACGAAGTGTAACTGACACGTTTTCAGTTTATCTTTGTTCACATTTTATATCTATGCATTCCAATCGCCCAGCCATTCTTAATTTAATTTGAAATTAAGATTGGAATAAATTATAATAATGCAACATACCCACAAAAGGGTTTTTTTATTAAATATAAAGTACAGACCTGGGTAAGCGAACAGTGCTATAATTTTCTTTTTCTGAAAACAGGTTTTCTCAACTTGGAAAGTAAAATATCCAAATCTTTACAGCTGTTTCCGGGAAACCTAAATGAGAATTGCTTGCTTAACTTATTGATCTTAGAAATCTGGGCCTTTGTAATGCATACTGAGCGGAATTCAGGTTCCGCTTTGAAGCATTAGGTTTAAGTTTAGGGAAATGTTAAGGTCAGTGTGTGCCCAAGGGCACTACACCATCCAATGTTAGGGCTACACTAAAAGAGGCGCTTCACGATGTAAAAATCGACTCTGATTATCAGTTCCAATGCAACAAGGTTACATGGTGCAAAGCCACTGTACAGGTAATGGTATATGAAGTTGCAAGTGGATTATGCCTACTGGGGACACCACTTTAAAAAAAACGCACCTAGTGTTCTACCTCAAGGGTGGTGTGGAAACGGACACCTGGATGGTTCTGCTGTACAAATAGTAAATGAAGGATCCACTGCAATAATGATAGATGTCCTTTGATTTGACTTTGTTTTGAGATTATTGCTTTTTAATTTTGTTATTGTAGAAAAATATTCATTTCATTTCTGAGCATTGAGCCAGGTATATAATTTTTAAAATCTTTTGTTGTCGAGATGACTAAATGTATTATATTGAGTGATAGAATATGTAACATACTTACATTTCATAATTATTGCAGTGAACCTTTTTACATTTATTCAACAATATTCTTCATCCATATTATTCTCTTCCATCGTTTTGTAGATAAGAAGCATCTACTGCACTAAACAGGTTATAGCTATTGTGCAGCAAATCAATATATTTTACATAGATGGTGATCTAAAACAGGACTAGCCTATCTATTCTGTAAGGACACGCGTGCGTGATATCACCGCGGGAACTGCCAATTTGTTTGCAAACGTTCGAGGGAGAATCTCACAGAGGTGCCGATTCTGTTGCTTACAAACTTAACTAATTTAGTCTCATTATGTCTCTAATAAAAAACATGAGAGAGGGATAGCAGATATTTAATCCTGTCAATTTAGTCCGCTTGAATAGTTTTGATGTCAATTTAGTCGTAATCGCAAAAGGTCACGACTATTTTCCCGTAAATAACAAGGGTGTAGACTAATTTGACAGTTCTAAATATTTTCTGTCCTTTTTCAATGATATTTGTAAGAAAGAGATATAGTGTGATTAAAATTAGTTTAGTGCGATGTTCAACAGAATCAGCGCCAGTGACATTCTCCCTCGAACGTTCGCAAACAAATTGGCAGTCCCCGCGGTGATATCACGCGCGTGTCCTCACAGAACAGACAGGCTGGAGCAATGTCACAATGTGCAAATCCTATAGCAAGTATAAGTACCAAATAAAAGCCAGAAGATTATCTAAAATTATTTATTTTCCGTTGCACTTACATCGATTGATTCACTGATGTCATTACAGTCTCCTTTTGTTAAATTAATTTCAATCATTCACATGGACTTGCAAAAATAATAGTTGTCATCCACTATTAGCCTAAACTATTACACCCTTACCACAAAAAAGATAAGCACGTGTTAAACGCGAATGCTACCAAAAATAATACACACTTGTTTTAGACAAGTTATTGCTAAAACAAGTGAGTATTATTTTTAGTAGCATTCGTGTTGAACACGTATTTATTTTTTTTGTGGCACGGCCGTTAAAATCTAATTAATAATGATATATTTTTACAAAACGGTGAAAGTAGGCGTACTACTTATTGGTTTCTAGGAAACTCCAGCTTATTACTAATTACAAATTCAATTATCAGATTCCTTGTTAACCTTTCAAAACATACAGTCAAAATTATTGTTCAAAACGTTGCTATTGACTAGCATAGTTGTTGAAACAGGAAAACCATTAATAGGTTAATAAAAAAAGGCGCGGATACAGGGTAAGGGCGTTTGTGCATTACAGACGTTTTCAATTCGTATTCGGTTTTACACGGATTTTTAGCCAATAGGCATGCAGAACAAAAAGTGGGGATCGTTCTGCAGGCCTATTGGCTAAAAATCCGTGTAAAACCGAATACGAATTGAAAACGTCTGTAGTGCACAAACGCCCCAATGGGTGCAATTGCCCCCTCCCCCCGCCCCATAACTCACGACGTTTGTTTCTATGTTCTAACTTATAACGATACCTGTTTGCAAGAATCGTTAGTAACTCCCTTATTTCTTTTTTTTTTTAAGAATTTTCTGGAAGATAGGTAAAATCACACAAAAATCGCTCCTCCCCCATCAAATAAAATTCTGTTTTTACGTTTTAATTTTATTGGTAGAAATAAGTCCCGGCATCAATCTTGATCACAAACGTCACCTGCTCATTAGCTGGTTTTTCGGTCTTTTTGGCGGAATGAAGAAGACGGGAGGCGCCGAGGCTGCAGGCAATTGGTTCGCCAGTCGATGCTCATCGTCTAATTGGACCATTCTCTATTACGTATTGTCAACTGTCTATTGGGCCGAAAATGTACATGCGCGATCTGTGATCATCTTTAGTGCCGGTACTTATACGTGACATTGCGCAAACCAACAACGCTTGGTCACAGTACGTTACGTGCTTTCGATAGTGCAAATGTATATTGTAGCTGTCAACTTGTCGTTATTTAAATGTATAATTATTATTCTATTAATTCGTATTATAAAACTGCTTACATAGGTACTTATAATATTAATGCGAGTTATATTGATATAGTTAAAAATATATAATGGCGCTTCGACTCATTTGAGGTCATCGCTTATAACCACACCGCTCCCGCACAATTCGAGATGACCGTCGGTCGACAAGTACCGTTGAAAAATTAAATAAAAATTATAGTTTTTTACCATAAGCATTTTGCAATTGTATGTATTTTTACGTAAGGATCAATTTCTTCCATCAACGTAACGGCCATCTCAAAGTAAATGGCTATTATATTATAACTAGCTCACAGATCACGGTGAGCGCACTTGTCGTTATAAAATGTATGGTACTGCACACGTCTTAAAACCCTAATTTATACAGGGTGGCAGGTTAAACAATGGAAATATTTTGAGGGGTCATTATACTCATCATTATGAACAACTTTTACTATGGGACCAACCCTGAAATCGCGAAAAAAAAATCATCTGTTCCATACATTTTGTTGAGTTATGTGAACATAAATGTATGGAACAGCTGATTTTATTTTCGCGATTTCAAGGTTGGTCCCATTGTAAGTTGTTCATAATGATGAGTACAATGACCCCTTAAAATATTTCCGCTGTCTAACCTGCCACCTGTATAACAAATTATTTGTGTGTTGAAGCGCTGCGGTTATGACCTTTAGAATAATGTTTGTAATGTACCAATTTTCTTTTTCGATTTATACAATGTGCCTTTTTGTATCACATCAAATGATTTAGTTACGCCGTAACACCTACATACAACAAAAAATATTTATTAAGTATCCTTGAGGCCGGTTTGTCCACCTCTGGATAAATTCTGTTTAACTTATCTGACAGATAATTGTATACAATATCTGTTCCACTTTTTAAATTTATCTAGTAAATAGTAGCAATCCGGAGACTGAAACTGACCCTCAGAGCATTATACAGCTGTCATATTTGTGTATGTAAAAAATTAATTCTAAAGTGTAATTAGTTTTAAATTCATAAAGTTTATAATTTTATTCAGATCATCACTAGCTACAAAAACAAAAGACAATAAATAACTGCACTTGCCGTCCCAAAAATGCACTTAACAAATCACAACATAATGTTTCTGAATTTTATTTTCGATCACAACACTGAAGCCTTTAATTTTCAAAATGCCTTACATTTTATAATTCGTTCCACATAAAAATGCCCTTAACATTTTCTTACATAAAAGTACTAGGCATGTCTAGGTCTAAACGTTCAGTTTTAAGCGTTAACGTAAAGCCTGGGACACTAAAAACGAGAATTGGTACTGAAAGAAAACTTAACACCGTTAAAAAAGTAACATATTGACATTCAGGGGAGCCAACATAGCGTCAAAGGGAACTCTTTTATGAAACGCACTATAGTAGGTCCCATGTGTAAAGGATTTTAAATAAAGAATGTCTTTGGAGCATTCAAAGGAGAATATAACACTTTAAACTACTAACTATCACTTTCTGTGATAACCGCCATTTGAGGCGTGTGATTGGCCAAAACGTCACAGGCCATATACCAATGATAAATTGACGCTGTTGTCCCAACTTGTTATTGGTGCATCTTAAGACGTAATCCCCTGAAGAATAACCTTATTTTATTCAGCCATTCTCCATATTCCATTTCTGTCTAATTAAGGTGGCGGTAAGTACTGCCAATTGCTAGTCTTAGGCTCTGTGCCCGTTGAGCGATTCTCAAATGTTGTTCATGTCGTACAGAACTTGAGCGATTGTTCGAGAAGCTTCCACGCTGCTCAGCGCGATCGTTGCTAGGTGAGCCTCGTAGGATCGGAGTTGTCTGTAACGGAAATGGTATTATGTATTTATTATTATTATATATTTACTAGGTATATTGTATGTTATTATGTAAAATGCATATAGCATTTTGAAAAAACCTACCTACAAAAATACCATCCAAATCGATTCACCAGTTTCAAGATAAACCCGAGAAGCTCACTAAAAATTTAAACAATCTAGATCTAAATTTATTTTGAATTGGATGCTTTGACAATGTAGTACTAAGATAACATTTGTATTGACTTATTATTAAGATTTCCATGCTCCATACTAAAACATTAAGACATAATAAAATTTCATCAGAAACATTGTTTTTCTCACCTTCGTCCAGTGTTGGAGTATATGACAATATTTCTCAATATAAGCGCTGCTGTCAACCGTATGCTCTTCGTTACAGGGCCCTCGTTCTCATCCTGGCAAAGGAACAACGTTATAATCAATAAAACATTAATTACTTATACAAATATACAGCCAGACTATTTAGAGATTACAAAAAAAGAAACATCAGGAAACATCGATGAGAGAGCGAGAAGCTCATGTTTCATATATCGCTCTCCCCCTCTAACATTCTCAACATATTCATTTTAAATACTAATACTAAATAGTCGACCTGTACATCTATTTTTTCTCTAAATGCACTCATGAAACTAATTTATAATTATGTGAGTTTCTAGTGGCATTGAAGCGTAGCATACGTCAAATAACATGCATTATATGTATGGAACACATTAGGACATACACAAAAACATATGCTCCAAAAAAATGCAAAAGAATACCATAAAACTATACTTTTTCTTTTCTTTACTAATTTAACAACATGCAATACAATATGAGAAAAATATAGTGGATTTGAATTATCTTTTTGTACACACAAAATATTTTTAGTTAGACATTTTTAATGTTATATTTGAACATTAAAAAATTAAAGTCAAATTACGAAAACAATAAAATATCATAAAATTACAAAACAGCACCCACCATAGGTGGGTGTGTGGGTCACACTAGTTGTTCCGACTGTGCAACTGAGTTCAACATAGTACTACACACAAACACATGGACATACACACAAGCTGCAACAAACACAAGTGTTAAGTAGGTGAGTCTCACCAGTTGTTCCGACTGTGCAACTGAGTTCAACATAGTACTACACACAAACACATGGACATACACACAAGCTGCAACAAACACAAGTGTTAAGTAGGTGAGTCTCACCAGTTGTTCCGACTGTGCAACTGAGTTCAACATAGTACTACACACAAACACATGGACATACACACAAGCTGCAACAAACACAAGTGTTAAGTAGGTGAGTCTCACCAGTTGTTCCGACTGTGCAACTGAGTTCAACATAGTACTACACACAAACACATGGACATACACACAAGCTGCAACAAACACAAGTGTTAAGTAGGTGAGTCTCACCAGTTGTTCCGACTGTGCAACTGAGTTCAACATAGTACTACACACAAACACATGGACATACACACAAGCTGCAACAAACACAAGTGTTAAGTAGGTGAGTCTCACCAGTTGTTCCGACTGTGCAACTGAGTTCAACATAGTACTACACACAAACACATGGACATACACACAAGCTACACAAACACAAGTGTTAAATAGGTGAGTCTCACCAGTTGTTCCGGCGTGCGACTGAGTTCAACATAGTACTACACACAAACACATTGACGTACACACAAGCTACAACAAACACAAGTGTTAAGTAGGTGAGTCTCACCAGTTGTTCCGGCGTGCGACTGAGTTCAACATAGTACTACACACAAACACATGGACATACACACAAGCTACAACAAACACAAGTGTTAAGTAGGTGAGTCTCACCAGTTGTTCCGGCGTGCGACTGAGTTCGGCCCTGTGCTGCACGTGCACAAACACATAGACACGTTAGTGACGTCACACGGCACACGCAGCGTGACTATTAGTGGTTCTTACTAGGCGGGTATAAGGCAATCAAATTATGAGTTTAAAAATTCGTCGTATTTTCTTTAATTTTTATTAATTTGATTACTCATAAGTTGATTCCCATATTAATGACGCAAGATTGACTAAATAATATGAAATAATATTTAAAAGTACATAATTATTACTTTTTGCGACGTTTTGATAGAATACTCAAAATACTTTTTTTTTAATATAAGATAAAGTCATATTTTCATAACGTAGCCTGATGGCATTTAATAATAACTTGTAAACATAAATAAAATGAGGATGAATATAACGATTTATAAGCTCTGCCTCCCAAAATGTCAATCCAAACAAAAATAAGCAATTTATGAAAGAATATCTGTTAAAATTTACCATGAATATTTTATTGAGAAATAATGTTTTTTACTGTTTTATCATGAATAATATAATTAACAATACGGTATCGAGGAAAAACTTTAAATCTAACTTCCCTTATCTGTTCCATTATTTTGAAACCTTTGTTCTGCTTTGTCCGATATAAAATCTTACCACGGCCGTCTTCCATTTGACCACTCACCAATTACAAAAACCATTGATAAAAAAATATGAATGCCACCCATTTTAAATATATTTATATCTCCTACTGCAAAAAAGTATTCTATCTACCAAATAAAAGCCAAAAAACCTTCAAACCGGCTTCACCAAAAACTAACCCTTCCCATTTCATTTCGAAATCATCAAATAAAAATTGAAATAAACCAGGGTTAGGTGATTTGATTTAACTCTCGATTTAAATCAAAGTTGATTTAAATTTTTCTATATTAGTAATTTGTCTTGTAAGCTGTTACACTCATTTTCCACGGAAAAGCACTGATTTCCAAGATAAGGTGTTTTTACCTAGTTTGGAAGTCAGGAATTCATATAGTTTTAGCAGCCTATTTTCTTACATGTATTCTAGTTCTTAATAGTATCAACTGTATTAGGCTATAATGTATTTGGTCCAAATAAACGTTATTATTATTAATTATGATTTTAAATCACGATTTATTTGATGTAAGTTATGATTTAAATCGCTCAACCCTGAAATAAGCTCACTTGAATCCAATCTTAATTCCCCAAAATTTTGAAATGAATACCCCTAATCTAATCTTATTCCGAAAAAGTTTCATAATTTGTGTCTTTTATGTATCATGATTGTGTTTCATCAAGTACAATATACAGTGTATTCTTACCATAAGCTCCCTAGGGTTGAACATATCGGCGGCATGTTTGTTGAGGGCAGCTAGCGCGGCGTTCGGCGGGTAGCCGAGCGTCACCGGCTTGCCATCAGCGCCTTCAGTGGCCGCATGGCGACGAGAGTTGTAGATAGCTTTCAACGCCTATAAAGTGAAGAAAATTGTTAATTTTTGCATGGAAAAAAGTTGCTTGTGGTAATGGTGAATTGGTATAATCCAATCAAATAAAGTTAGAGAATATTTTCTGTGTGGTTTAGATGCTGCGTCAAAGTTCTGATCAGGTAATGCTAAAAAAATTAACGCAATGTAATGAAATTAATAAAAACCGGACCACGCACAGTATACGGTTCTATAGCATCAGCCAAATACAACCCTGTAGTCCAATCGTCTCCCAAGTAAAATGCTTGTGACGTACTGAGGGACATAGTTTATTGAAGAATTCCTAGTTTGACGACGGACCCCTAAAAATTGTGTTTCAGTACACTGTGTATGAAATGAAATGATATTTTTGAAATGAAATGATATTTATTCCGTAAATAGATTACAGGTTACACTTTTACACGTCAAGAATTGTTTTGATTTTTAAGCTAGATGATGTCGATGTTTCCTATCTGACTACCTTTGAGAAGAAACACCGAAACAAACCCAAAGGTCAGTCTCTTTTAAAGTCCAGACAAATTAAAATGAAACTATGCAAGGACCATGCAGGTTAGTCGGTAGTATGTTACTATACGCGCCACATAAGTTCACGTCTCGGAGGTTAGCTACATGAAATGTCGCAGATCACGATTTTAGGGCGAGAGAGGGATACAGCGCTAACTTCCGAGACCAAACTTGTGATGCGCGTATGTGTTCATATAATTTGACTGGACTAATCTCAGCTGACCTTGTAACAACGTCAACAATCTTTCCCGTAATGGTGGGTAGGTTCGCGATAAACGGTTCGCGGTTGGAGGGTAGAACAATGCACCCCGAATTTCGTATTCACTGCGTTGTTTTATAAGGATCCGAGGGAGCCTTCGGGTATCCCTCAGTTGGCTCTAGGTTATACCAGCAGGCGTAATAATACTGTCAAAGTACATGTACTAACTTGCACAGTACAATGCTTGTCGGTGAGGTGGTTGAGCAGCGCGAACGTCTTGCGCGGCACTCGGTCGCAGTCGAGCCACAGGCACGGCGCCTCGCCGCCGGCCGACGGCGGGCAGTGCGTACGCGCCGCGTGCGTGAACACTTCCGCCGCGTTAGCGAACGATCTGACAGACATTATTTTATTTCAAAATACAATGAACAACATAACAGGGAACCTATGGCGTTGTACAGTAAAGTCAATAATATAACAAAATAAAAATTAAATTAAAAAGTTAAAACTGTTCAAGTTAATATGAAACTCCGGACAGTAGCGTGCCTAGGCAAGCCCAATGGATTTTTATTTCTTTAGATGGTATTTATGTTAATTTTTCATGAATTTAAGAGAGTAGATTTATTGTCGTTATTAAAGCAATACGTACATTAAAAATCACTTGCATTAATCAGAAAAATCTTAAACGCTCTCTAAAACGAAAAAAGTGCGTCGGGCTTGCCCTCTAGGCACGCTACTGTTCCGGACATTTATGTATTCTAGCAGTTAATATTCTGACAAAATCATAACCCCCTTTTTTGGCTTATCAGAGTTGGATAATTATTGTCCAGAATTTCTTTGCTACAGCTACTTCGCTCAAGAACTGTCATTTTCGATTTATTTAGACAAGGTTCCATCCCATTCTGATAGCGCGCGGATTATACCTGTCTTTAATCAATCGGGAGAAGCAAGCTTGTATGACACGTTCCTATATAACTTTCGACAACCACTCATGCGCAAAACTCACTCGCTGACCTTTGCGAGATGTGTTGGTTAGTTAAAGGTTTCCTGAGCTGTATCACTTACTTGCCACACCCCCTCCAGTGACATATCCACGGCGTCTCGTCCTGTGGACTGGCTATAGCCGGCTATGACGTTCCTATATAACTTTTGACAACCACTCATGCGCAAAGCTCACTCGCTGACCTTTGCGAGATGTGTTGGTTAGTTAAAGGTTTCCTGAGCTGTATCACTTACTTGCCACACCCCCTCCAGTGACATATCCACGGCGTCTCGTCCTGTGGACTGGCTGTGGCCGGCTGCGGCGTCAGTGCGGGTGGCGGCGTTGCTGACGGCTTCGGCGTTGGCGGCTTTTGCTGTATTAACATACAAGGATAAATTCAATTCATACTGTTTAGATATCCATTAGGTATAACTAGCGGTACCAGATATAATCACAAACACGCAACTGCGCATTAGCTGGGTTTTTGGTCTCTTTGGCGGAATGAAGAAGACGGGGCACAGTGTTGCAAAAACTCTTGTGAGCGGACATTTTGAGTGAAGCTAAGCAAGTGATCCTTCATAATATTCTAAACGCCGAAGTAGAACTCCCGAGTGCCGATTATGTGTGGTTGTTTAGAAAAAAAATCTGAAAGTTTGTCAATTTTAGATATTCAAAAAGTGAAAAAACTATATTTTCTCGAATAAAAATTATTTAACTACAAATTTCAAAGCGTAATCTTATGAAGCATGTAAAACAGTATTTAAAAACAGTATTTATTTAGCTTTATCGCATTTCCGAAACCCAAGCCTAACATGAGTAAATGCAAAATTTCGTTCAAACAGTTTTAATTTTTTTCTCGACTATGCGACATTTCTAGCACCCAAGGATATTTTATTAATATAATGTGCTATGTATTTTATTCACACAAATAAAATCACTTTCCAATACCGTGTAAGTTTTGAGATAATCATTTTTAAAGTTTTAAAAACCAAGACGCCTGTCATTTTATCAAAGTCAACGCGCATGGGTAGCTTGCTGTTAACTTTTGAGGTGACGTTTAAAGACTCGCATTTTTGTGAGAAACTACTAGCCTTCAAAAATATTACCAAACCTAAAATAAATAGCTGAAATATTTTATTACCCTTCAAAATTATATCAGGTATATTTTTAAGGCTAGGTAATGTTTGCCTATTGGTATATTTTTAAGGCCTTTGCCAATAGGCACACCGAACTAAGAGACATTTTGTAGTTTGTAATTTTTGTATTTTAGAGTTTCAATGTTAAGTGTTATTAGATCGGAATAAAGGGCTTTATTATTATTATTATTATAAGTGAGTAGGGTACAATAAAAACACTTAAAGTCATAAAAATGAACATAAATACCCTCGGGCTTGCCCTCTAGGCACGCCACTGGGTCCTAGACTCCTAGTACACTAAACAAGAACAGTTCATATTTACCTCAGTAACAGGTTGGTTGACAATGAGTTCTTTATCACCAATCTTGGTGTTGCCCACCATGACTGGCTGACGGGTGATCACTTGTCTCATCACCGGTTGCGTAGCCTTCTGTAAACATAGCGGGATATTATAGCCATTATATTGTAATACGGTACCGGACTATTTTTTTTTATTGTGAATCTGTAAACTATTTTAAAAAAGATAATTAATACCAAAAAAACCGATGAAACATCTACAAAATTGGCAAAGTTATAAGCGTTTTAAAATGATTTTCTAGACACGGACGGCATGCATGATAAGTGACGTAACACCACCTATGTCCGCTTCGCGCAACAAAGACGGAGCGATACTCCCCCCAAAAACTTTAAAAGCGTCTATGTTTTCCATTTTATGATATTTTTTTTTTTTTTTACTTTTTTGTTATTCCTATTCCTTCTTTGGAATAAAATAATTTATTTGTATTTTTTTTAATAGTAGTCCACTACCGTATTCTGTGGCTCTTTTTCAAAGGTATTTTTTTCTTTTATATGACTTTGGTGGCAAACTTGCGTACGGCTTACATGATGGTAAGCAGTTATCGTAGCCTACTGTGTAACGCTTGCAACACCGAGTATCACATGCGCGTTGTCGACCCCTTCAAATGTCGGTACGGGTAGTTGATACATAATTGTTTGCAGTAATTCGACAACTGGAGGGATATCACTTGAAAAAAAAAATGATGTGAATAAGTAATGAACAAAATTGATTGAACTGAATTTTATACTTACCTATGTTATATTTAAGCAGAAATTAACGTATTTACACTTAAAATACGCATTTGGAAAAATCTCACGTGACATTAGAGGGGATGGCAGGGGGTCGAGCCAAATCTCACGACATCTCACCATGGGGGCAGGGAGGGGTCAAAAAATCGCCTCACGTAATTAATGGACGCCTCCTAATTTATATTAGTTTTATTTAGATGTCTCAAACTTACGGCACAAGACTGTATGACGCTGGTTTTCGCCTCGCTCACAACCGACACCTGGTTACTCTGTACGCTGGTGACCACGGGGCTTCTCTGTGGTTGCTGCACCACTCTGTGCACGCCGCTCTTCATGGAGGTGTTCATTATGATCGGCTGGTTGTTCGACACGGTTATTATCTGCTGGTTGCCTTGAAGGAGCTGTTGGTTTCCTTGAACGTAGAAATATTAGATCAGAAGGTCAATTGTTACTATAATCCTATTACTAACAGTTCACAGAACTGAGATTATAGATTTTGAATTACTATCTAAAAAATACTAAAAAGCCGGCCAAGTGCGAGTCGCACTCGCGCACCGAGGGTTTAAAACAAAGTTTAAAAACGACAAAAAAATCACGTTTGTGTATGGGAGCCCTCCTTAAATATTTATTATATTCTGTTTTTAGTACTTAAATATTTATTATAGTTTTGTTATAGCAGCAACAGAAATACATCATCTGTGAAAATTTTAACAGTCTAGCTATCACGGTTCTTGAGATACGCCCTAGTGACAGACAGACGGACAGCGGAGTCTTAGTAATAGTTCAGTTTTTACCCTTTGGGTACAGAACCCTAAAAATTGTATTCCGCTAATCAGTTTTGTCGTATGTTTGTAAAATAGGTGGTAAATTCAATTAGAGAAAGAAACTACTTAATTATTAGAAGCTACCTTGAATAAGCTGTGCGTTACTGGTTACAATTTGGCTGCTTGACGACGTACTAATGAGAGCCGGTGGTTGCTTCTGAGTAACCATAATCTGTTGTGGTTGCTGCTGGTTCACGATCTGAGCCTTATGCGGCTGTGGCTGGTTGGTTATTATTGGTTGCTGGCTCGGAGTCATTTGGGGGGCGTTCTGTATAATATAATACTTATTTAAAATTTTAGTAAATATTTAATTGATTTTACAACAGATCGAAAATACACCAATAAGCTCTCTTTTAAATAAATACTACTTTTAAGAACTAAACGTTTACAGAAAGCATCACAAAAAAACTAGGAAAAATAGTACGAACTGCAATAAAACAAGTTTTTTTTTTTTAAATACCTATAAACCAAGAACTAAACGTTTACAGAAATAAAAACTACACAAAAACAAAACTAAAGATAAAATACGGACTGCATATAAAACAACTTTTTTTTAAATACATAAAGCGTAGCGTTTCGAAAAGACTATTTTTAAGTAAATAATGTGATGGAACATGCTTGCTTCTAGCAAAACACGCTTCTTGATTTCGAAGCAAACTTGAAAGATTGTTTTTTATGTCCGATCCGAAACTCGAATTAATATAAATAGTAGTACTTCACTCATAAGTCTTCACTAATAAACTAGATTTACCAAAAAATAATTATAATATCAATTATTCGTCAAGTCGTTAGATATATCTTCAAGCTTGCTTAGGTTTAAAAATATAGGTACATACACTGTGTTTCGCTATTGCAGCGCGAAATAAATAAGTATAACAAAAGCATCATAATAGCCCACATTCCGAAAATAAAAATATACAGCAAAGAAACATAATAAAGGTACAATTCGGACACCGGCGACAGTGACCGATCGCAGCGGCAGGCGACAGCGACACAGAATAAATGTACTGGAGGCGACAGGCGACACTGTCGCCGCACTTGGAATGTACCTTCATATAATCTCATTGAAAACGTATAGGAACCACTAGTGTCGCTTGCGGTCGGCGACAGCAGCTAGCACTGCGGTCGGTCGCTGTCGCCGTTGTCGGAATTGTACCTTAAAATGTATCATTTTATATTTGTATAAATAAACACAGACCAATAACCAATTCAAACTACCACGACGCCTCTAATTTCTTATATACTCTTTAGCATAAACATGACTAACGAATTTGATCTTTAAATTTAAAAGCCAGAAAGTCTACAATTAAACAGCATGTCATGCCCGGCAAAGAGCATTCATAACATAGAAGGGACAATACTCGGTATAAAATATTTATCCAATAAAATATGATTTATCCCATAATACAATAAGTACTGTATGATAGTCAAAGTACTCATGCACATTGACAATTACAACCACCTACTAGGAACAGGTTTTAAGTACAAGAGACAGCCTAGTTGCGATTGCGATAGCTGAAAGTGTAATTTTCACATTTTACAAAACCTCCACATTTTCAAAAAATTCAAGATTATGCACGAATTGCACGATCCGTTTATTTATCAAAAGTTCGATACACAATAAGTACATTTTTAAATACCTATTATTATTATTTTTTCTTACGCACGTCATCGCTGTTTCAGGGCTGCAGTGTGTAGTATATCTTGCCCAAAACTTTGGTCAGTCCGTAAAAAATATTTTAAAAAAATGCTAAGGACACAGATTAATTAATTTGGCAGTAATTTACATAATTTCAGTTCAACAAAACAAATGATCGAGACCTTTTATCTTTTTAGCTGTGGCATTCGCTTTTAAACCGACTTAGGCCGCGACCGCACTGGCACGGCGACAGCGACGCGACGGCGATTTCGTGAACAAATAAATGTCGCTTGTTGTTTATGTAGTGCGTCCACCGACATATTATGTTTATATGAGTTTGTTTTCACGAAATCGCCGACACGTCGCTGTCGCCATTCCAGTACGGCCGCGGCCTTATACCCAAAAACCTGTCCCACAAGCTATAGCCTAGAATATTCTGTGCATGGAACCTGAGCGAGAGCGTTCTTCACCATTGTGATCGCCTGCGAAGTACTCACTAACGCAGGCTGACTCAACACCCTCTGAGTAGACTGTATCACACCCGAGTTCTGCGATAACCAACTTTATTTCAACAACGTAAAGTTCATAATTTGTTCTCTACATTTTCTAAGTGCTGATGTATAGGTTTTAAACGTATAGGGCGTATGTGTTGCGTTCGATCAAAAAGTAGAAATATTACCGAAAATATTTGTGTATTATTTCTATACGATTTTGGTGTTCAGTTCTGACACTTATCATGGATTTTTTAATCGGAGCAGGCGCAGCACATACCCTCCATTTAGATAATTTTCAATTTTCTTGCACGTATTGACCATATTTATGAGTAGGTAGTGCGTTCAATACTTGAACGAATTTAGGAATTCTCTTCTCCATACTTGAAATTATACTAGGGCCTTTCTTAGTGTGCTTTTCACGTGGTTGAATCGCAACATACTCACTCATAAACATGAATAACTCTTACCATTTTTGTGGTCCATTTTAATATATCGATACGTCACCATAAATAAACCTTATCTATAGTTTAGTAACCCATAAGTTAGTAAAGCAATGTTTGAGTTATATGATTTGATGAAACGATTTACACGCAACATAATAAAAAAACGTGCAATATACAAATCAATTTCGAAAATAATTTTGTGATGAAATAGATTTTGTTGGACGATATTCTTACATTTTATCTAAATATCAATTAGAGTTAGGGAGACCATCTTTGTTGATATATTTCAGGGTCTTTGAGTCTTCAAAAGGCTCTAAAAAATATATCGACAGATTTGTGTACCCTGCAACAGTAATAAAGACCCTTCATCACTGCTGAACAAGTACAATTTGCTGATGGAAAAAAATGCTGATACAACAAATAAGTATCAAGATCCATTTCCTATTAAAAACGAGAATACCCACTTCACCTGTGAACTCTTGTTAGACACAAAGAAGCAAAAAAGAAAGAAAATGGTGATTATTATTATAATCAGAACCCAAAGTTGATATTAGGCATCCGGGTACTATTAGTATGAGTTGAAGCGAAGAGAATTATCACAGTGTAAGAATCTACTCCATACAGCCGTTCAATTTCGCTGATAGAACTTTGACATTCTAGGGTCGACTCATGAGAAACATGATAGTTAAAAAGGACAAGAATCAATCTCCCATTAAAAATTTAAACAGGCAAACTTAATGACATATCCCGAGTTGCAATAACGCAGCTCGGGACGTAATATCCCCCTTTGTGTTGGACGTTGACCGACTATATGGAGTGAGATATAATCTGTGGTGTTAGCTACTTGATTTGAGTGTAACCTGTATAATTTGCTGTTGGGTTATCGCCTCTGTTGCCTGCGTAATAAGGCTGTTAAGCGTCGCCTCATCCAGGCCACCTGGGTTGTTCACCTTTTTGTCATAACACTTAAGTTTTAAACCTTTTTTGTAAGGATACTGATGCTGAGCACACGATGTATATTTATTTGCATTATTGGAATAACAAAAGATCACAAAAGTCGCCAATGCTTAGGGTTCATTAAACACGCAACCAGTGTCAAAATTATGTTGCCAATACTTTTTTTGTTTTTTCGTGTGGAAAATCCTAAATGGTCTCCACCTTAGGGCGGGCGGAGGAGTCTGTCAGACTCTTACTGATTAAAAACCACACTATGTTCCTCCAACTACCTTTGACCGGGGGGAGGGAGTCGCTCGCACATTCATCCGCGCCCCCGGCAGGTATTGGCCCGCCAGATATTAAGAGCCCCGTCACCCTCTGTGGGTCCTCACATACGACCGGAGTTCGTCCTGAGAGGCACGCGATAATAGTGCCAGTCTGACTGTGGAACTGGCTATTATTTTACCTAATATATTTTCGTTTTTTTTTGTTTCATAATTATTATATCTATATTTTAATCCTAAGATTAATAAATTATATCAGATATGAACGTACCGTCAAAGTGAGAGGTCCCCCGCCAGTGGGTCCTTGAACTATTATAATAGTTTTCTGCATCATATTGCCTGGAATGTTCTGAGCTATGTAACTAATTCCACCTAAAATAAAGAAGTGAACATGAACAAAGGATAGAATAACAGTAACACTTACACGTGTCACGGGGTTTCATCAAGAAGAAAGGAACATTTTTTCAAATAAATCTCAATAGATGGCGTTATATGTATCGATTTGTTATTGAAGTTTGTGTAATAATCAGAATATGAAAAAATAAACCATGAAAAATATTTTTTCTAATTAAAAAAAATCCTTTATGCACAATGCCCAGTATAGGCCCAGTTACGGCGGGAGTTTTCTTTGTACGGAATGAGGTACCTGTACGTAGTATTATATTATCTGTGCATGTGTGAAACACACTATTAAATTGCGTTACAATACGCGCATCTATGTTGACCGGACTAAAGTTCGTACGAGTGGCGTCGCAGTATCTGTGTCTGTGTAATTAAACGGCTATACAATATGCGCCACACATGTTTGCGTCTCGGAAGTTAGCTACGTGAACGATTTTAGGGCATAGACATGCGCTAACTTCCATGACGCAAACTTCTAATGAACCTGTTATCGGACCGTTCAACTTAGATTAATGCATTTCACGCGGCGTCAGTCGTTGTAATTTAAACCTTATGACAATGTCCATAAAAGTCACATTCCGCCAGTTATACCAAAAAGATGTTACCTTGAGCATTGCTCGGTGTGGCTATGATCTGCATTGGCTGCTGCATGTACTGTGGCTGACTTGATATTGTTTTTTCTGCGAACACATCATAACAAATGAACAAACACACAAATAAAAACGCATCGGAAACATCATTTTCTGAGGTCGGTGAAAAACCTGAACCTGGTATCAGATCAGGCAAATTATCCCATAATAGTGTGGGTGCGTTTAGAAACACAAATCTCACATGCACAAACACCCAGAACAAAAACAAGTATTTGTCCTGTGCGGGAATTGAACCCGCGACACATCACGCAGCAGCCAATCTCTCAGCCACTGCGCCAACCTCGCACGAACATTTACGTCATATCATTAGTGACTTAGAAATGACAGTACTGACAATGACGGCAATAATAAAAATATTTCTTACTTATTTTCTGTATATTTTCTTACATCGCAGGTGGGGTGCAAGCGCATCCCCTTGCCCCTCCCGACACCCATGAATTTCACCATGCAAGGTCTGTTAGTTACTAAATGTCCCGTTAAGAATTTTGACATACTGTCTCACTACGCAGAACAGTAAAAAATACAGCCATTAAAATGCTTAACGGGACATTTAGCAACTAACAGAGCTTGGTGAAATTGACCCAGGCGAGTAAACTTTACCTTGTAGAATAAGCTGGCCGGCCTGCGAAGCAATTATATTCTGGACATCCATTGGTTGAACTTGCAGCATTGGTTGTTGCATTTGTAATGTCTGCTGTTGCACCGAAGAGAAAAAGAAACGATAAATTACTATACAGGATAAAATTAAAACCAGTGCGGATATTTTAGGAGGTGAAAGTACTCATGAATATAATCAACTTTTATTATGGGACCGACACCGAAATATGAAAATAAAAATCAGCTGTTCCATACATTTTGATCATGTTGTAGTGCATTTTTGTAGGGAACGGCTGTTTTTTTTTCATCATATATTATTTCGAAAACTATAAGGCATAAAAAGAAATGAAAATATACTTTGAAATGTGCAGATCAAGCCCGTCCACTCGATCTAGTAACCCTATTTCAAAATTTCTAACCCCTACTTCGGCGCCATTTGCAATGAAAATAAAAATATCTTTTAACATTTTTCATTTGCAATAAAGTTGAGCAAGCATTCTTTATAACTACATATTCCAAATTACAATTAAGTCGCTAGCATCAGTAGTTACTGAAATAATTAGCTGTGACAGACAGACAGACGAAGTCGCACCATAAGGGTTCCTTTTTTACCATTTTAGTACGGAACCCTAATGATTGTCCATCGGTATTAATAAAATCCAAGCCAAACTATCCCATGAACATATCGCTTAATCCTACTATCCACAAAACAATACCGTAAGATATGTTCTTTCACCGTGGGAGAGCCATGCTCACCGTGGGAGAGCCATGCTTCGGCACGAATGGGCCGGAGTAATACCACGGCCTCACAGAAAGCCGCCGTGAAATGACGCTTGCGCCGTGTTTCGCCGAGTGAGTGAGGGTACCGGAGGCCCAACTATGATGGCGAAGTTGATAAATCCATTGTTGTGGGGGGGGGGCAAAACTGCGCTCAACAATGCCCAAGGCAAGAGCAGTTTTGTAAAGGCCGGCAACGCACTTGTGGCTCATCTGGTGTTGCGAGTGTCCATGGGCGGCGGTAATCACAATCACGTGATCCGTCTGCTCGTTTGCCTCCTATAATATTAAAAAAAAAAACACCTCTTTTACCTGTAACGTAGGCCTACCTGTAATGTTGGTTGTTGAACCTGTAGCGTTGGTTGTTGCACTTGCATTGTAGGCTGTTGCACCGACATCGTTGGTTGTTGCACCTAGAAATAATGACTTTATTTAGTGGCAAGTGTAATTAGTCGTGTGCTTTAAAGTCTGGCCACACTAAATCCGATGTGTGTGCTCTTGTGCAGTGCAGTCCGTATGTGATGCAGAAGAATTTGTAATGTGTGACAAACATTATTTTGACATAGGGCGAGATTCACAGATCCCACTTACTACTTTGTTAAGTGTCATACATTACAAATCCTTCTACTTAACGTCCGGAACTCCGGACTACAACCGTATGTGGTAAGCTTTTCAAAGGGTTTAAAAAGAAATCATTTTTAGTACGTGGTTCTAATCTGTATATACAAATAAATAAAATTGGAAGTGTCTGTTTCTAATGTATAAACAGCTTTTTACTAAATGCATATAAAAGTATATACGGTAGGTAATTATAGGGTATTTCCGAAACGGCTGGACCGATTTTGACGGGACTTTCACTGGTAGATAGCTGATGTTATCAGGAGTAACTTAGACTACTTTTACTTTTATTTAGAAAAAGACAAAGAATTAGGATCCCGCGCAAAAAATGTAAACCCATGAAATCCAATGTTTGTATAGACTAAACATTACCCGTGCGAAGCCGGCACAGGTCAACTATTTCTAAATAAAATGCGTGTCACCTGCAGAATAGGTTCCTGTATAATGACGGAATTATCGCCAGCCGTTGTCATCAACACGGAAGGCTGCATCATTTCCACCGGCTCTTGCTTCGGCGGCAACTGTTACCAATAAAATACATTATTGATACATCTAGTTTTAATTAAATTGCTAGACAATCAACCACCAAAACGGTTACTTTAAAATCTTCCAATACGTGTAAAAAAAATAGACAAAAATCTGCACATTGCCAACCTTGTCGGTTTTTAGCGCACATAGCATTTAAAGTTCAAAAAACCTATGTCATTGCAGAAGAGCCCAGAAAGAGCTCTCGACAAACATAAGAAAATTATTATAGAGTCATATCAAACAAAAAACCGATTACAAAACATAGCAACCGTCGTATTACAAAAAAGATAAACATCTGTTGAACAAGAATGTTTGTCCACCAAAAATATTACACACTTGTTTTAGCACTAACTTGTCTAAAACAAGGGTGTATTATTTTTGGTATCATTGTTGTTCAACGGATGTTTTTCTTTTTTGTAGTAAGGCCCCAAACGTCTCCATAAATACCAAGTGGACCACCACCTAGCATCAGCTTTAAGAATTTCGATTCCACAAAGATAAAAAAAAAACAAAGCACAAAACCGACACGCAAAAAATATTTTTTATACGGCGTGTTACTGATACAATATACAAGATGACTGGTTAAGGAGGTATTGAAGGAAATCCTCGTTCGAACAACCTCAGGGCAATCCTGGAACCGAAAAAAAAGCTTGTTGAATGTTCCATATTCCATTATATTGGTCGAGTGTTATTTATTCGAAAAAAAATATGGAACAGCAGTTTTTTTTTAGTCCCTGTAGTTAATCGAACGATATTCGAAAACTGAATACCCATCGTCCTTCCTAACCCATACCTGCTTGTTTTCAGTAGATATAACGCAAACGACAAAGAAAAAGTAGATTTACCAAAAAAATCTGTTAATTTTAAGGAAATTGGTTGCTGACTATTAATTTGATCTACTTAAACGATGTCATCTGCGATCTCTCAGGTACATACAACCCGTGCACACACATAATACCTATGTAATAATAAATAGTGTTAGTATCAAGACCTTAGCTCGCAGGGCTCCCAAGAGCAATCCGTGGGGACGCTAAGTTACGCCGGAATGAACAGACATGAAAGGAAGAGGGTAAACTTATCTTAGTAATGTTAGGAAGCCAATAAATGCGTATTGAAACAACGATAACATTAGGGGTTCAGGTACCGGCATGAATCGTGAGCACAAATCGCGCATGTACACTTCCAGCTCAATAGACGATATACAATAGAGAATAATCCAATAGACAAAGAGCATCGATTGACGAACCCTCGCATGCAGCCTCGGCGCCCCCCGTCTTCTTCATTCCGCCAGAAACCGAAAATTGCACGGCAGATGAAGTTTGTGCTTACGACTCATGCCGGCAACTGTACTTATGTAAGGATCGTACCACGTGGCGTTCAGTACTTTCTGCCTACCATGGTAGGCCGGGCGTACTCCGCACTTTAGGTAAAAACGAAAAAGCTAAAAGTATATCAACGTGCCTTTCCGGGAGGCTAATAGGATGTTGAATATATTTTTTTTATTGTGAATCTGTAAACTATTTGAAAAAAGATAATTAACACCAAAAAAACCGATGAAACATCTACAAAATTGGCAAAGTTATAAGCGTTTTAAAATGATTTGCTAGACACGGACGGCATGCATGATAAGTGACGTAACACCACCTATGTCCGCTTCGCGCGACAAAGACGGAGCGATACTCCCTCCAAAAACTTTAAAAGCGTCTATGTTTTCCATTTTGTGATATTTTTTATTTTTTTTACTTTTTTGTTATTCCTATTTCTTCTTTGGAATAAAATAATTTATTTGTACTTTTTTAATAGTAGTCCACTACCGTATTCAGTGGGTTTACGCCGCGTCAGAAGAGATAGAGTTACGCGATAGAAAGAGACTACCTTGCAGGTTAATTTAGTTCATCAATATGAAGTTAGATTAAGTTACACTCTAGCGACATATGGACGTTAGAGCATCATTGTTATAAAATTATAAAATGAATTATATTTACCAAATCCTCTTCATCTTCCAATGCTGAAGCCGCGAGCGCTGCATAAAGATTCGCTGCCGTTTTCGATACGCTTTCTTGTGGCGCCATCTGAAAACGTTTTTTCAAAGTCAAAATCAAAGCATTTATTTCAATTAGACCATTTACAGGCACTTTTGGATTGTCAATGAGTCGGTCAGTTAATCAGAAAGATGAATATAGTTTTAGAAATTTAAAATAAATACATTATAGAACACCGGGAACCGGTTTATTTCGCGGTAACAACTAAAAACAAAATACCTTTTTTATACCCGACAGTTTATTGTGTCGTTAAACAGAAATTTATAAAAAAAACGATTTACTCATAGTGTCGGCTCATCGATGTTCATTGTTAAACATGGCTTTATTTATACACCACCATAAGGGGTATTGTGGAACATTGTCATGGGAAATGGCCTATGCCGGGCGATACTTCCAACTTTGACTAAAAAAATTGGATTAAATTCATGATTAAAAAAAAATCTAACTGAAACCATGGGGTCTCATCAGGAACAAAGGGACATTTTTTGAAATAACTCATAATAGATGGCGTTATATGTATCGATTTGTTATTGAAGTTTGTGTAAAATTGAGAACATGAAAAAATACATCATGAAAAATATTTGTTTAAATTTTGAAAAATCCTTTAAGCACAGAAAAATGTATAGCCCGAAGATAGCCCGCGCTAAATCGGTCACATTTCTTTGTATGAGATGAGGCATCTGTACGTATAGTATTATATTATCTGTGCTGAAACTAACCTTTTCTTCCACCTTTATTTTCTTCATAGGTGGCTCGGTATACGAATGGTCAGCAACAACGGTATCAGTTAAATCCTTCTCATGTTTTATCTGTATCTGACTTTCAGTCTTCACCTGAACCAATTGACCCTGTTCATTCTTATACTGAAGAATCGGCGCTTGTAATTGGTCACTCTTCAACTGAATGATTTGACCTTGTTCGTTCTTAATTTGAATTAGCTGACCCTGGTCATTCTTTATTTGGAAGTATTGGTTTCCTTGGGATACTAGGCCGGAGTCGGCGTTGATTTGTATGACTGGGGTTGAGTCGGACTTGACTTGGACGATCTGACCGGTTTCCGTGATTTGGATAGTTGGAGCGTTGATCTGGGGGCCCATTTGGACGACTTGCAGTGGAGGGTTAGAGTTTTTCTTCAGTAAGTCTGCCAGCATTTTGTTTTGGGCTGATTTCTAAAAATTAAAAATTATTTTATGTAATTCGCTGTTTTAAAATTAAGTACTTATAAGAAATAGATACTTACGATAGTAAGTTGTGTTTGCTCATCTATCTGAATTTGTACAGGTTCTTCTTTCGGCACTGTAAAGTTAAACAATAATTACTACTTCGCCTCAAAAATTAAAAATTAATAAAAATTATGAAGGTAGTTTTATATTCACCTAAAAGTTCTTCCTGCTGATTGATGTGGACCTGCTAATTAAAGTAATACTAAATTCATCTTCTATACCTTTAAGCTGGCAAGTGGCAACAGACCCGGAATGCCCCTCCGGAATTAATAAATTGAATGAGTGATTTTACGTCAAATTGAATGATATCGTTCATAAATTGAACGATTCCAGCCGCAATCGTTCAATTTGACGTAAAATACCTCATTCAGTTTCTTAATTCCGGAGGGTCATTCCGGTTGTCTGTTGGCGGCCTTATAACAGTACCGTTACTGAATTTCGTTGGCAGTTTTCACAATGAAATCGGAATCAAAGCGCTTCGTTTGTGTTTTACCTTTTCAGTGGGGGTGCTACTGGCAATACCGCCGGGCGTAATTGTCGTACATTTGATCAAGGCTTCTGGGTCGACATCCATCACCTGTTTGGAGTTAATTTTTATTTATTTATTTAATTCAGGCATCAAGGCCCATAGAAAATACATATTACATTACAATATAATAATATAAAATACTATACATAAACAATAACTAAAAAACTAGGTCACAATGATGTCAATAATTCAATATAATATTGTTCTACTTAATAAAACTCTAACACTGACTGTACTAGTATTCACAATGATAAAGTCATCAATTACCTGACTAGATTGCATCACAATTGTGGTCTGGTTAGCCGGTCCTCTCTGTTGACTTTGTTGTCTCTGCGCAACCTACAGTCGTTGGAAATGTTAAATTAAAATGTTCAAAAATGTTGTGCGTCCCTGATCCTATGTATAATGTAAATGATGAAAAGTAAAGGTTCAGAAAGTAATCAATGCATTACGATGTCTTTAATTTTTACCCGACTGCCTCAGATGGAGGAGTAATGTTTTTTTAGAACATGACTTGTTTAAAATTCATAAACTTTATAGAATATAGAAACAATAATTTGTATGTTCAATTATAATCGAGTTAAAGCTTACAAAAAAAAATTAAAAAGTAAACCAAAATATAAAATGTAAACAATAAATGAATATAAAATGATTACCTCTCCATAATGAATATTTTACCAGAAATAAGTAATTTAAATCATCTCTATAATTTAAATAATTTCCTAAAAAAATAATAATGATAAATCCATGCTCACAAATAAGCTAGCAGAATACTCATGCCGTTTCAAACCAGTTATTTTATTATGTTAGTTTAATTAACTATTATTTATAGTATACTTGGCATGCCTTTCTACGTCGCTTTATACTGCCACTACTCGGCAATGTTGCCACAATAAACTTTTTTTTTGGGGCAAAGACCTGACCCTTCAGACTTTTTTTTTAGGCAAAGGCATTGTCTCGCCGCAGCCTAGTTTGTCAAGCGTTTAATTTAAAAATCGATGCTACGGACATGCTAGATCTAATAGCTCAGAACAGAACTATCAAATCGTTGTTATGTTTGTAATCAACTCAAAATTACAGTTACATGCAAGTTATTAATTTTTCACTTTATATTCGTTGTGTATACCTTTCTTCGTGATACGCACGTCACCTGCTTTTGTCTAGTTTTAAAAGTAAATTACGAAATTATAACAAAAAAAATACAAATAGAAATTGAACAGTACCTAATGAAAATTATGAAAACATAATTCTGATTGAAGATTAATGATGATATATTCTTATATTTTAACTCTTAAATCTACCTAATATGGTTAACCATTGGCATAATTTGTTGTTAATTAAGTCTATCTAAAAACAAACGTTTTTTTTTTCACTAATAGCTAACATCTAACTGAATCAGACATTTTTTTTTTTAGAAATCATAATTTTATCTTAAAGTCTTTTCATTTACTGATACATTAGAATGTATCAGTGACAGGGTATAACAGGGTTTGGAAGGAGATTTTATGTGAGGGGTAGACCCCTCACATAAAATCTCCTTCCAAACCCTGTTACATAAAAGAAAGAAAAAATGAACATACATTCTCATCAACTATTCATCAATCTATCTCTCTAACCATTCAACAACAACTTTATTTTCTAACCCCATTGTATCAACAAATTTATTTTGAAGACCCCATCTAATCAACAACTTTATTCCCTAGATCCCATTCTATCAACAACTTGGCCGTACATCCCTATAAATGTTAATGTTAGTGTTGTTAGTAGCACTTACTTGCGGTTGCTGTAGGGCGGGGCTTACTTTGTGCGCTAACAAGTGCTTTATCAACGTTGTGTTCGATGGACTGGACTCCAGCGCTTGTGAGAGATGCGGGTGGGATGTTGTTGGCTGTTGTTGGGTCTAGCAAAATGTACAGTATTGTTAGTTGATATTGGTAAGACAAGTTGGGTAACTTTGAACACTTTTTTCAGTTTTTTACGGATATTACTTATATTTATTTATTTATTTATTTAAAAGTACTGGTCGAAATAGGTTTTATTGGTTAATGACAGTTTTTTCATACATAAGGATAATTTAATTAAAATGATGAATTTATATTTTTTTGTGGAAAAAATCGCGCTTTAGTGGCCGTTCAAAGTTACCATGAATTTTGGGTATCTTTGAACGGACTTTTAAATAATACGAGTTCAATGTTACCCGACACACCCCATTAAATTAAAATAGGTACTGAATTACACGGATGTGTAAATGTATGGTAATCTTAGGTAAAGGCATGGTTCAAGATTGTTATAATATAAACAATTATCATACCTGCACTTGGGGTTGTGAAACGACGGGTTTCGCTTCCGCTGCTGCCTTATTCGTCAGCTGCGCTTTCAGTATCGGCGATGAAGGACCTGTATAAAAATCACACAAGTTTAAATGAATACTCTACAAAAGTCGATGATCTCATTTATGTACCTATATTATCAGACAAGATCAAACCCGTTGATTTTGGAAAAAACAGACTGTACTATTGCACCATCCGTGTCACTATAATAAGTGTTAAATTATGGAATTAATTTCACTTATATAAAACATTTTTTTCTATAAAATCGGTTCCGAGACCCTTTTGAGTATTTTTCGCTATTTCTCATAGACTCAGATAATCCCTGTATAATCTTTGATTTCTCTCTAATATGGAGGAGAACATGTTTTTTTCCATTTTAAATACGAATATAATATCTAACCCTCTTACTTATAGACGGTTCTTAACTTTAACCAATGATTAAATATATCACTATCCTTGTCATTTGTATGACAATGAATAGAGATGCCAATCGACCTAAGAGCTGTTTAATTTAATCGTCGTCTATAAGTAAGGGGGTAAATAATAAACTAACCTGCAGTAGGGTTAGCCCTGTTCTGCATAGTTCTAGATCTGATACCGATGTACACCTGCTGTGTCTCGCCCGACGCTAACGTCACCGAGTTTGGCCCCACTGTGCCGCCGAACACCGTTCTAAGATATTTCAAAACGCATTTATAAAGGATATCGTTCATCTAAGGATGGGTCAACATTTGTGATACATATTAGGTTCACTAGTGATCGATTCGCACTGCTGCTAAGACGAACTCGCCGGTGGGCGCCGTCAAAACACATGTTATTTCACCAAGCGCCGCCGTGTTAAAAAGGGAGATGACCAATTCAGGGTAAAATTAAAACCAGTGCGGATATTTTAGGAGGTGAAAGTACTCATGAATATGATCAACTTTTATTATGGGACCGACACTGAAATATGAAAAAAAATCAGCTGTTCCCTACAAAATTGCACTACAACACGATCAAAATGTATGGAACAGCAGATTTTTTTTTTCATATTTCAGTGTCGGTCCCATAATAAAAGTTGATCATATTCATGAGTACTTTCACCTCCTAAAATATCCGCACTGGTTTTAATTTTACCCTGTATACCTACTTACGTAAAAAGAACGCAAAAAAAATTAAGGGTTTTTACAAAAAAACTACTTGATGTGTCTATGCAAAATAAAGTTATTTGAACTTTTTAAAAATAAACTACCCTTATTGCTAAACTTCGTTGGAGTTTCATTCTACTAATATTATAAACGTGAAAGTTTGTGAGGATGTATGGATGGATGTATGGATATTTGTTACTCTTTCACGCAAACACTACTGAACGGATTTTGATGAAACTTTAGAGTAATATAGCTTAGACATCAAAATAACACATAGGCTACTTTTTATCCCAAAAACGCGGGCGAAGCCGCGGGCGGAAGCTAGTATTATAATGATTTAAATAATAAAAAAAAATCGACACGTCATATTTTGAGGACGAACTTTTTGTCGAAGCTAGTATTCCATAATTATGTTATTTATTTACAAAGTTCCGTCAAAAGTGTTACAACATAAGTCTTTCGAAGCTCGTAACTTCCAGATCGATATTTTATTTACAGTTCTGTTTAGCAATAAGGCTAATAGATAATCATACATAATTTTGGACGTGAAACATCAAAGATGATAGTACATTATGGTACAAGTGTGTAATGTTGGTGATTACCGCTGAGGCGCCATTGAGAGCCTTAAGAGAGCCGAGGACGGTAATCATCAATACACACGTGTATCATACGACGTTTTTCAACACACTTGTGAATAAAATAATACTACAAAATCATTTTATTTAGTAATAAAAAAACCCTATAACTCACTAGTGAATAATAGCAATGAAAAAGTCACAGTTTGATTACAGGTGTCATTACGTGCCGAATTGCAGTGAAATTAGAGCCATTTTATGAGCAAGTGTGTTGAAAAGATAATTTATTGGCATAAAACATGATAAAACAGTACAAATGGTGGTTTGCAATGTGGTTGTGGCAATGTGGTTTGCAAATAGTGAAGTAGCCAACTTTCTACGTTTGTGTGGAAAAATAAGCGGCTTGCGCAGCCTTGATAATAACTAAGGGCGGGTTGCTTTAAACCATCTGTATCCGTAAGTCAGTACGTAATCGTTAAGTCAGTATGAAATTGTCATACAAGCCGCCATATTTGACGGTTACAGATACGTAACTGTAAGATGAAACAACATGGCCTTACCTGACTAGTCTGGGGAAGTGCGCGGGCGCAATGACTCCCTTCCTGGCGAGTTTGGTGCAGCACGCCACGTACTGGCGGTACACGTCGTTGGCGTCGACCGCGCTGTTGTCGGTCGCCGGCAGAACCTCGTACGACGAGCGGAGCCACGCTTGCGCGAAATGCTCGTTTTCCTGTACAATTATTTTTGTTGTTTTTCTTTTTTTAAGTGTCAGTAGCATAAGTAAGCAAAAAACTATAACAGAGAAGGGGGCCTTATAAGTAATGTATAAGTAAGCAGAAAATTATGACAGATCATCATCTGCCTAGCCTCAGTCACGCAAAATACGCGCTTTGACGTGGAGTTGCGGACACCAACCCGTTATACAATACAATCTGCCTAGCCTTTTCCCAAACATGATTGGGATCGGCTTGCAGTCTAACTGGTTGCGACTGAATATCAATATTTTACATGGAGCGACTGCCATCTGACCTCCACAACCCAATTATTGGGGAATATCGGTATTCGAATGTTAGACCAGCTGTCAGACTTTTAGGGCTTCTGACTACCCGTAACGACTGTCAAAAATATTCCTATGACAACCGGGACCGACTGTTTAACGTGCTCTCCGAGGCACGGAGGGGTCTCGATGTGTAAAGAACGGTCACCCATCCAAGGACTGACCGCGGCAAGCGCAGCTTAACCTCGCAGATCGATCGATCAGCGCGGCTGTCATTTAGCCATGAGCCCCTCAAAATTATGACAGATAAAGTACCCTAAACAGATAATATTTTGTTAGCATTTACGCCAAACGTTAGGTATAAAATGTATGGCAATGACATTAGTGAGGTCGCATGACTTCTCCGCAGGTGATGTCATTGCCATACATTTTGTATAGGCGTGAGTCGTGAGCACAGATCGCGCATGTTTTTTTTTACTTTTAAATGCATATATTTTATTTATAACACCTAATAAATGTCACAAATTCCTCTCTTTTCTTTAACTTCATGATTAAAAATAAATGATGGCAATACCCATAAAATAATAACAAGCAATAAAAGCGACCACTTTTTTGTTCCACTGAGTGCACGATGCGCGAACTTACCCCCACTTAGCCAAAACCTTGCCAAGTTACGTGCCGGGGACTGTACCAGCAACGACGGGTGAAACCGCGGGGCACAGCTGATTAATTAATAAAGAATAATAAGTTAAAAAAAAAAGATTCCCTCACCTTACTATCACTCACCTGCACAGTTCTCTGTTGTAGGTGAGACTGTTGTATGGTAGTGATGGGGGCTAGTGTGGAGACAGCTGATGTCGTCGCTGTTGTCGTGGCCGTCTGTGGAGCCTCTGTCACCGGCTTCGCGGCTGGTTGCGTCTGTGGATACGAATGTATCTATCAATCGACTCACGTGTAATTGTAGTAGGCTTCTGGATGAATATAGCTGGCAAAATGAGATTTTAATACTAAAATGCACTTTTATAATAATATTGCAATATAGTAGGTGTTAAAATTTCATTTTGCCAAAAAACGTGTTACGACTTTTTGCATAGGTGTCGATTTGGTCGTAAAAACCAATAGTTGTGACAACCGGCGATATTTTTGAGGTACAGTTAGCCGGGACCTATGATTTTGATTATTGTAACCGGTATGTTGTTCTAATTGATGTCGTCGTAAACGGTTTAACTGTATTATGTCATACAGTGTTCGGAAATTCGGATGCATATTTACATTATTTACCTAAAGTTAATTTTTGGCTAAGAAATTATGGAGGTGGCTTCTTAAAATCATTTTTTTTTAATAAATCCCGGGATGCCAGGAAATCCGGGTATAGGTAGATAACCAAATTTCACTAAGCACAATATTGAATAATTTGTTGTAATAGGTACTTGTATGAAATATTCTAAAAAGTATGAATATAGCCTTTTAACTCATTCTGACGTTGTTTGCTATGCCAGTTGGGTAACTACCTACTTTAAAACATTAGGTAAGTAGATATACATCCGATTCTATAGTCTGAAAAACATAAAATATTCCGATTCCGGAATCCCGGGATTTCTAAGATCGATAATAAAGTGCATTCCATATTAGCCAACACCTGAATGTAAGTACATATACATCCGATTCTATGATCACAACGCTAATTTTATCGATCCCGGAATCCCGGGATTTTTTCGGTACAAAAGTGCATTCCATAATAGCCAACACCTCAACTTTAGGTAAATATGCATCGGATTATCCGAACTCCAGTCATAAACATATAAACTCCTACCCCCTGTTGTTGAGTCCTCTCCTGCGCATCTCGCTCGGCCTGCGCGGCGATGGCGCTGGGACCACTTACTGTCTCAACTACCCGCATCAGTATGCACGCGCGAGGGCCATAGCTTTGTGCCTGGAATGATAATTTAAATGATGTATCTATTTCGTGATGTTTTGTTTAGGTAACACACGATTATTCATTACAATGATTGAAAAAAAAACTGCGTGATTACAGCGACAGAAAATGACAACCAAATCGTCGGTCCCTATTAACAAAGTCGGATCTACATTTTTGGCGATTTGAACATTTTTATTGTGTGATTCAGTGTTGATGTATCTATATTATGATACACTGTTCTACAGAAAAATCATAAAAATGTAGATCCGACTTTTTTAATAAGGGCCGTCGAAATGTACTTATTCTGATGCATTGAAATTTTATCAAGAATTCAAAACTAACTTTTATCTAGTTGGACATCTTGAAAATAATTCGTCAAAAAATTAACTTTACATAATAATGTGTTATCAGACCCCTACTGTATGAAATAAGTTTGTCTACAAATGTCTCAATTTGACTACAAATACGTACCTCAACAGTAACGAGCGAGACGAGCGTATGTATAAGCCCGGGCACCCTTGCGACGGACTCGCTGGCGCGGTCGCCCAGTGACGTCAGCGCGTACACGCACTCTAAAGTGCACACTAGCACCATTATGTCACGTAACGTCAGTAGCGCGCAAACATCGTGGTAAACCTGGAAATAATACATGAGTATAAATTAGGGTGGTCCTTATTTTTCGACTTTTGAATTATCATCGCGGCACTTTGTCATTCGATTATATACATCTAAATATGAAACTAAGTTTTTTCTTTTAATTTTTGGATACGATTTAGAGGTCGCTACCAGTTGTCAAAGTTTTACAAAACCCATACATGGCTGCTAAAATAAGAGTCTTACTAATTGTTCATTTAGGTGTTTATGAAGTGTGGTGAGCGTAGTGTTGCTGTATTGGAAGATTATAATAAATTGATTACAACCAGTGAAGCGCAAAAGCAATATTTGCTTTTGTTAGCGAAAGAGTATAGGAAAATCTAACAAATGATTATTAGTTGGTAGCGACCCTTAAATGGTATTTAAAAATTAATAAAAAAATACTACAATAGTTTCTTGTGGTATATATTCAAATTATATGGTGCCTCGTGAAATTGAAGAAACATTTTTTTTTTCTTAGGAATAAGGACCACCCTAGTATAAATATGTCAGGAGGTAAAATAATAGATCCAGCTTTATGATTGGGCGAGTCGTGTCTAATAATGGAGCACTGAATGAGTTACAAATAAAATTTTACTCAAACATTAAAATACACAAACAGCGTAAAATTCAATTTAAAGACAGTGTGACATAAATGTCCACATTAGACGGTAATGAATAGTGGACGAACACACAAGAATGCAATCAATATTTTTCGCTTATGTCTAGCAAGCTTTTTGTCTTTAGTTTCTAGAAACATCGTCGATATCATACTCAGCCACTGTTAAAAATCTCCTTTTGTAAGATGGAGTGGGCAGTAATTCACTACGCAGACCTAATGCGGGTTGGTTGACGTCACATATCTTCGAATTTTTGGTTCTAGAACATTCTGATTTCTCCAAAATGTTTTCCGTCACCTTTTTCAGAGCAGTGATGATGAAGCAAATAGTATGTGTAAAAAAGCCTATCTGGGGCCCTAGCCAAGTGGCCATTCTGCCAAACGATAGGCACAAAATGAACGGCAATGGCATTACCTGCGGAAAAGTCACGTGACCTCACTAATGTCACTGCCATACATTTTGTACGTAGCGTTTGGCGTATACTCTAACAGAGGCCCTAGACAAGTTGCTTTTCTGTTAGCGTTCCACGCCAAACACTACGGACAAAATGTATGGAATTGACATTTGTGAGTCACGTGACTTTTCCGCAGGTAATGACATTGCCATACATTTTGGACGTAGCGTTTGGCGTACACTCTAACAGAAAAGCAACTTGGCTAGGGGGGCTGGGCCGTTGACATCAATACTTAGCAACATTTTCGTACAAAAAATAGATATATGTCATATTCCTACCTTAGATTCAATCGCTTTAAGCAGTGCATCCTCATTGACCTCATTCTGAGCGAGCTTGTTCAGCAACTCGAGCGCAGCGAGCACTCTCGCGCGGTCCTGAGACACTAGTGCGGCTTGAATCGTAGACAGGACGTGACGGGATATCAAACATGTTGCTGGGTCCTACAAATGGAATTAAAGTTATTTGTAATGGTAACACCTGTCCCCCTTACTTATAGACACCTCTTAACCATCCTTGACGAAGTTGTCAGAGAATAGAGTTGACAATTGACATAAGAGCTGTTTAATTTAATCATCGTCTAATTAAGGGGGTGAATATTTAATTAAAAAACGGCCAAGTGCGAGTCGTACTCGCGCACCGAGGGTTAAGTACCGTTATTGGACGTTTAAAGTAAAAATAACTGGACCGCATAATTAAGTTTGTTGGTGAATGAATTTTTATAATTTTTTAAAAACTGTGCTAGTTGAACATCGTTGTATTCAGAGTATTACTTCAGATCGGAAACAGTATTAATGAGTTTTTCCATAAAGAATTTTTCAGTAGCAGCTAGGTCTTAAGTAGTTTAAAAACAAAAACTATACCTTGATTATAAGTTCAGCGGAGACGTTGCCGAGTGTATCGAGACCCGACTGCCGCAGCGTGCCTACCCAGCAGTTCGCACACAGCAGTAAAAATCTGTAACAAAATCATTATTAATCATCGACAATGATTCACAGTGTGTAATAATTTTAACCATGTATATCTCATCAAAAACATGAATGTGATAATGGGAGTCAAGTTCAATATTTAAGAATATGCGTGGTTGTCCACTTCGCCGAGATCTAAATGGGTGGCAAGTTCTTAGATAATTCTGGAACAGTCGAATTATTAACACAAAGCAGATAAGATAAATTGAAGCTCAAGATTTGACTGGACACATTTATCAATAAAATATTAATCCTCATCAAAATAAGTAATTCCATCGTCACAAGTATTTAATAGAGATGATTTTTGCCGTTTACTGTATGTTATTTAGACGTATAGTTTAATAGATAACACAGTATTATCAACACGCAACGGTAAACTTTACCCGTGGAAAGCCAGGGCGGGTCAGCTAGTAATTCAAATAAAAAGAAAACCTGTATGAGGCCAAAAAGGCTCCTATATCATCATAGCAAAAATATAGAAATCGAATCACAGCAATGCCACGGTCACGGGATCGAGTTTCGCGCGTTTCAGTTGTTTTTAAATCACTTATAGTGGCTTTGGCGTAGCATTCTGTATTGTCTGCCTACTCTTATAAGAAAAAGGCGTGAATTTATGTATTGGATTCTATCTTACCTGATAAGCGTAGTATTCTTAGCTAAATACTGCACGTTTTCGTCGTGGAACGACAGCGAGCGTACAATGGAGGCAATCTGCAACACTCGCTGGGTGTACACGCAAGAGGCGCCGCCGGGCAGCTCCGGGGCGAAGAGTTGGTTCTCCTCAGACGGCTCTGTCACCCAGTCTTCTAGCGCGTCCTGGAAGAGGCTCTGGATAGATATAGAGTTTGTTCATAAAACAGAAATAGAGGGAAATACGTGCTGATTCTGTTGTATACTCAGGGAAAGGGATTCTTTAGCAAGTTCACTATCATTCATAATTGGTCGTATATTGAAGCTTCGAAGCAATTCCGAGTCCGAATTGCTTCGAAACTTGAATATACGAACAATTCTAAATGATAGTGAACCTGCTAAAAAAAATCCTTTCCCTGAGTGTACATCGCACTAATGTAGTTTTAATCACATCATCACCCGTATTCACTAACATTACTATGAGGTCTCGAATGCACAGTATACAGAAAACTCATTCAAATTAATGCAACATCTCTTTGTATGTTAATAATCTATACCAATATAATAAAGCTGAAGAGTTTGTTTGAACGCGCTAATCTCTGGAGCTACCAGTCGGATTCGAAAAAATAATTTTATACATGATAGCCAGACTCATGTGGAATAGTATAGGGTATTTAACAGCACGCTACGACCCTTAGGAACCGAGCAACGGGGTCGAAACCGCGCGGACAGCTAGTGTAAGTTTATAAAGTAAAAGACATTAAAAATGACTCACATAATCCAGCATCTTCTCAACCACCGACTCCTCTTCTGAAGCTTCGTTCAGTAAACAGTCGGTCAGCGTATTATAAGCTGCCCTCGCCTGCACGAGTAGGTCTGGTTGTTCGACCCCCGGCTGCATGAACTTGGTCTCGTCAGCCAACTCCTTGGCCCCGCCGCCCCCAGCCCGCATGCTCCAGAAGTCGTCAGGGTACCGGCCCCGAGCCTCGAAGTAGGAACGGCCGATTGTGTCGCGAAGACTCGCTGGGGATGAGAGAGGGTTAATAGGTGTTTGGAGTGAAAGAACTTTTAAGCCGGGATGCACACCAGACATACACTTGTGTTACGATAATTTTGGCGCCACATTTGAAACGCAACACATTTAACGCCCCCGTATAGAGGGATACGGGGGGATACGGGGGCGTATGTATGTATGGCGGGTGCATGCTTCCGCGCAGAGGCGCGGAAGCATGCACACCAAGGACACATTTGTAGCGGGTGCAGTTTTGCAGTCTTCTCGTGACCACGGTCAATGCAACTTTATCAGAACATCGAGGTTAGTCAAAATACTGATATTTTGATTATGTTTGTGCGCAAAAAGTCCCGATATAATTTAAAAACATGTGTACAATTTGTACTTTCGGTAAAACAATCATTCGGACTGAAAAAGGCTTTCATAAACCATGGCTAAGTTAATGACAGAAAATCTTAACAAAAAATTATACTTACAATGATTATAAACACCGGCATGAGCCAACAAGAAGTCCAGTATATGCGGCGTAGTACTCAGGGGCAGTCTGTTGGAATGGTCAGCGGCCAGTACGGTGCAGACGTTGACGGCGAAGTCCTGTTCGTTCGGCATCGGCGATAAGAGCGAGAGGGCCAATCGTTCCGATGCTGCGGCCACGCGGGAACTAGTGCGGAGCGCCTCACCTGACGCTTAGATGCCGATAAATAATATTGCCTAATAACTGGTAAAGTTGTGATTTTTTGAGGTATTATATTGGTGGTTAATAGCGGAAGAAAATATAAATATTATTAATAAGGTTTATTAGTACATCGAGGACCCCCTTATTACAGGTGAGAACAAATATTACGACAAAATAAGTCGCCTTATGAGTAAGTCTAAACGAATACAAGAGATATTGCAAAGTAAAATAAACACTACTGTTACCACAATAAGGACCAAATTTAAATCTTCCACCAACTGGTCACAGAAAAAGTTTCAGAACTTTTGTATAAAAAAAATGTAATCCCAAAGAGCAGTTATTATACCAATATTTTTTTATGTTTATCTGTTATACTAATAGTAAAAAGAGGTAAGGTTTGTAAGCTTGTATGCAGTGGCGTGCCTACAGGGCAAACCCGAGGGTATTTCGCGTAATTTTTCATGATTGTAAGTGTTTTTTTAAGTGTTTTTTATTGTATGCTACTCACTTACATTCATGAAAAATTTAGAGATATACCCTCGGGCTTGCCCTGTAGGCACGCCACTGCTTGTATGTATCAAGTAATCTCCAGAACTACTGATCTGATTTTGAAAATTATTCTACTAATACGACGCTACATTATCCGAGTGCTATAGATCCCGAAAAAATGCACAATTCCTGTGAATCAGGCGGACGAAGTCGTGGTAAAGTGCTAGTTTATTATTATTTTTATTTAAGGCACTTGGTAATACTTGTCTGATGATTAAAATAAAACCAGTCCAAAGTAAAAAATAAAAATAGGAGACTAAGCATAGCTATGTTTCCATTTGAAACATACCTGATATGTACGTACCCCCACCAAAGGATATGCGCGGCATGGCACCCCCCCTACCGCGCCGCGGGTCCTCATCCATATCATTATCATCATCCCTGCCTGGTGGACCTTTTGTTCTCTCATACCTGGCAACATTAAAAAAAAATTTACAACAATTAAGAAAAAACCGGACAAGTGCGAGTATGCCTCGCGCCCTAAGGGTTCCGAAATATGATCATAGATGGCGCTACTGCATACTTCCAATGGCGCCATCTATGAGCAGATGGCTCCACTTATGGTCCGGTGACTGACGGCGGACAACAAAGTGATCCTATAAGGGTTCAGTTTTTCCTTTTGTGGTACGGAACCCTAAAAAAAATCCGGACAAGTGCGAGCACGACTCGCGTCCTAAGGGTTCCGAAATATGCAAATAGCGCCATCTATGCCGCTATTACATCATAGTAGATATATCATATCTTGATCATAGATGGCGCTACTGCATACTTCTAGTGGCGCCATCTATAAGCAGATGGCTCCACTTATGATCTGGTGACAGACGGACAACAAAGTGATCCTATAAGGGTTCCGTTTTTCCTTTTGAGGTATGGAACCCTAAAAATCATGGAACAAAGTATGTAAAGTCCATGTCAATGAAACTTGTGAAATTTTCGATTTATGGTATTTCTGAGTTATATTTAAAATTCGTTGTGGCTGTCTTTACAAATGCAATAATCGTATTGTCATGATTTTTGCAGTCAAATAGTAACCATGGAGGTTCTTGTCTGTTCTTCTCCATAGGAATCTCTATTTGGAAGGGGAACTAGCTTCCAACTTCCGGATAAACAGACTGACCAACTATTGCTTGAAAATTCAAAAGTGCCTGTAATGGTCTAATTGAAATAAACTTTGAAATGTTTTTACTTTGACTTTGAATGTTTATTTGTAAACATGTTTATATTTACATGTTTACAAATAAACAGACAACAACTAAAGAGATAAATCTTACTTTTCCAAATATGATCCGTATATTCTTCTAAGCAGTGTGGATCCATTGATACATGGATGTGGCAGCCTCAATGGTCTCAGGAATGACTCCCATGTATCATTTAGATTTACCTGTAATTAAATCTTGTATTTACTACCAGTGCCATAACTAGGGCTATACCAGTGGTGCAGGCACAGGGCGCAGATCCCGAAGGAGCGCAGAAATAACCAGGCCAGGACTTTTACAAGGGTGCAGTCATAGAAGCTAGCACAAGGCGCATAGAAGGCTAGTGACAGCGCTGTTTATTACATGTCACATTATAGACAATGTAAAACATACTAAAAATTATTGGGTAGTTGTAAAACCAAATGATTTTAATTCAATGAATGTTTTTTAGATCAATAAACATGTCCTTACATAATCAATAGACTTAATGATGAATTAATGATTTAATATTGAACTTAAAAAGATATGTAATGCAGACTAAAATATTAACTATTATTAATTTGTTATTAAACTATTAACATCATTATCTTTTTAACTTTAATTAATAACTATAATAGGAATTCTTCTTTTTCCAAGATGTGCAAAAGTATTTAAACCAATAAAACAACCTATTGATTAAAACTGCACACACAGACAGACTTTTAACACCCCTCGGTTTTAGGTAAACAACTATTGAAAATGTCCTACCTTTCCGAGTCCTCCTCGCTGTTGAACTAATGTGTAAAACAGGTACAGATCTATTTCTATGCCATTCACTATCGGCGTTTTTGTAGGTAGACTGAAAAATAAATTATATTGTCACTTCTCAAAATAAGTTTGTTTGATCCCTAAAAGGTTAACATAAAAAATATATTTATTTTAAATATGAAGGCCTACCTTCATATTTAAAATAAATATATTTTTTATGTGTTAACACAATCATGTTGACACACTATACGGTCCACAAAGCGGTTAGTAAACTGTAAATGTTTGTAGGTTAGCTGCTTTAAGTACCTACATAAACACAGTATAGCTAACAGTTTTACAGAAAATGTATGGAAAGCAATTTAGAAGTGTAATATGTCTGAATAAAGAAAATATATCCAGTTATCCGTATCATAAAATTAAATAGCTTAATTTGATAATGCATACTGACAGACGCTCGATTATGTAGTGTAAATATATACAAACAAACGGTATGGCAAATACGGTATACTAACTTTTTACTCTCATTGAACTGCTTCAACTCCTTGAGGAAACCTTCTCTGTCTTTTATATAATTGCTGGATTTTGTATTTATTGGTGCTTTTGCCATTATAACAGTTTATGCAAACGGCTTCCAACGCACACTTAGAACACAAAATACAGGCACTTATTAATGGTGTCACGCGAAGATAGTGTTTATAAAAGAACGCGCATATCACACAATTTACTAATTGATCAATTTTATCTCATAATTCATAAAGAAAACGCAATTTTTCAATCATTTGAACCATGATTTGAACAGTTTGCTTGGTTTTCTTTGACATTGACAGCAAGCCGGACGAAAGACGCTTGTTTGTTGCTAGTAAAAAAAATACCTTTTTTAAACTCATATTCTCTTTAGTTTTAAACAGTTTGCGACGGCATCTCCACTTATTACACCACTATTCCGAAGAACATGTTCCACCGTAGTACAAAGCTTATAATTATGGCTATCATGCTACTCGAAGGGGCCCCGAGAATTCCATCGCCTAGGGGCCCCGGCATACTGCTTAGTTATAATAAGCTGATGCTGCATCAGTATAATGATGCACAAGTTGCTTAATAGCACAATACCTATGATTCGGAATTTCGGATGACTGACGCTGCGCCGGCGCAACTTTTTGTCAATTAACTCAGCTTATGGCAGTCCTTTAGCTAAGGTTTCTCTCAAGATTAGACTTACACCACATTTTCCTAAGCATTTTCCACAACACCAGTGTTGTCAGTATCGATGAAACTACCAACAACATGGTCGCAGGTGCGGTATGGTGCGAAATGCGATATTACTCCAAGAGTGCGATACATACATAATTATCTTTATTGATGTTGGCCGTGCCCGCGCTGTACAGATGCTGTGTCGGGTTGGGCTAATGTGAAAAGGATATCAATCAATCTAAGAAATGTTTATAACATTCCCTGTAAATGGAAGATTGACATCGATTGACAGTAATTTAACAATCAATGACAATTGAAATGACATTGACAGTTTATAAACATGCCTGTCGTGTATTATTTATAGGTTAGAAAGTGTAAAATACGTTTTTGTTTTTTGAATTTTATAGGAATTAACTTAACAAAATGGTGAAAAAGAAAATAGATAACCGTATCAGGGTAATGATAGAGAATGGTGTTAAATTGGGACATCGAACTATGATACTACTTGTGGGAGATAAAAGTAGAGATCAGGTAAGCACATTGGTTTGTTATTATATTAAACTAGCTGTTACCCGAGACTTTACACGCATTATTGGAGAACCAGGGCCTGCAGTCTCGACAGAGATAACGATCGCTTTACGACCGAAATCGGTCGATAAATATGAAAAATCTATGGAAAAATACGGCGGAACAACCGATTTCGGTCGTATAGCGATCGCTATGTCGAGACTGCAGGCCCAGTGCTTTATGTACACGAATACAAAGTATCCAATGTGTTAATACAGGCCATAGCCCAGCTGTGTGTCAAATTTCATCCAAAACCGTTATGCCGTTTCGGCGTGATTCACGCACAAACATAATTAAAAACATTATAAAATTTGTAGGAAGAAAAACAGAATTACAAGTATGTTATGAACAGTATTGGAACCCATACTTATTTAGACTAGACTAAAACAAATAATCTACATAGAATATAGAAGTTAGAATTCCTTGTATAGAAGATAAACTGTTCAATTCAACTCAGCCAGGCTTTCCGGAATCCTTTACTACATATTATAGACTAATAAACATATATTTTGTTTATGAACATATATTTTCTACAACCTGCACAGATAAAGAAAGGGATTATTAAAAGCATTGCCTGTATTCAAACTTTTGCTTGCTCACTGAGAGGCGACGCCATTTTCGATCCCATTCTTTATAGAAAGAAAATGTATTTATTTACATCAATGAAACATGATTCACAAAAATTATAAATTGATAACTACAATATTATTATCTACTATATACTATATTATTACACATAATAATATTTCTTTTGCAGGTGCCCATTTTATATGATATGCTAGTGAAATCAACTATTAAGGCCAGGCCAACAGTTCTATGGTGCTATAAGAATAAAGATGAAGCTATTAGCAAGTAAGTTGAAATAAACATAACCTCACTAAATAATATTCAGATTAAAAGGTTTCACAGTAAATAATAAAATAACTTTTCAGTCATGGCCGCAAAAGAGCAAAGAAGATAGCCGCAGGAAAGCTGGAAGTTTCAGAAGAATCTCTATTTGATTCGTTCAGAGTAGCAACCACAATACATGGACGATATTACTCTGAAAGTCACACTATGCTTGGTCAGACATATGGAATGTGTGTGCTACAGGTAATGCCATTTCCACTGTATATTTTGTTAGTACTTACCTTTAAAAGGTAATGGTTTTGTTAGTACTCAATGAACAAAAATCTTTAAAACCCTCTAATATGTTACCCTGTATAATTATTTACCCTGTGAATTCTGTCAAAATGAACCGAAATTAACATACAATACCTGGCACGAATCTTGAGCACTGATGCAAAATTATTTAAAGTGATTTTGGAGCTTACTTCGGACATGCACAAAAACCCCCACCACTGCGCCGAGAGCTCAAGTTAAATGCTGGCAAATATACACAAGTTTTATAAAAACAGTTGAATAAGAAGCTCAGTATTATCCAAGGGCCGATTTTTCAATCACCAAACAAAATTTAATCCTATGAATAAACTATATTGGTTTCACTCTAACACCTTTTGTTTTATGATAGATTGATATAGTAGTTTATTCCTAGGAATTCATTCATCTGGCGGTTGGAAAAATCGGCCCCTAGTCAACCAGATTTTGGTGCATCACAGCATCAGTGGAAAAATGTAACAAATATTTCTCACAGGATTTCGAAGCTCTCACACCTAACTTGATGGCGCGCACAGTGGAGACAGTGGAAGGTGGAGGGTTGATTGTGTTCCTGCTTAAATCTATGGACTCCTTGAGACAGTTACATTCAATCACTATGGATGTTCACTCCAGGTAAATTTTGACTCACTGCTATATTTGCCCCAGTTCAGACATATTTTACTCATATGGCCCAAGTCACAATACACTATACATTTTATAAAGTAATAAAAAGTCCAAAAATATTTTTCTCAAAAAATAAACCTCCTGTTTTTACGATTAAAAAGGTGTATGAACACTTTTATGTAAAGTTGCTACAAATTGATAAAAATCAACATTTTTATTACGTACGTATACAGGGTAAAATTAAAACCAGTGCGGATATTTTAGGAGGTGAAAGTACTCATGAATATGATCAACTTTTATTATGGACCAACATTGAAATATGATAAAAAAATCAGCTGTTCCATACATTTTGATCGTGTTGTAGTGAATGTTTGTAGGGAACAGCTGTTTTTTTCATATTCATGAGTACTTTCACCTCCTAAAATATCTGCACTGGTTTTAATTTTATCATGTATAATTTGTGATTTTCAGATTCAAGACAGAAGCATACGACACTGTAGTGAACAGATTTAACGAGAGGTTCCTACTGTCACTAGCTGATAATCCTCGGTGCTTGGTGCTAGATGACTCGCTCGTTGTTCTACCAATTTCATCGAAAACCGCCCAAGTGGAACCAGTTGATGTTACTCCTGAGGTAAAGATATTATTTATAGAAAACTTTTTGTTTAGAATGTCTTTATGGAATACTAGCTTCCGCCCGCGGCTTAGCCCGCGTTTTTGGGAAAAAAAATTGCATATGTGTTATTCCGATGTATAAGCTATAAGCTATATTACTGTAAAGTTTCATCAAAATCCGTTTTCTGTATCAATTTAGAGCATATTATAATAATATAGAAAATAAGCAACATTTTACATGGTATTCCTTAAATTATAATCTAGTGTTCTGACTTTGATGTTCTGACTGGCTTTTCCGTTTGTCGCAGCGCGTCAATCCAAAACTGACGGAACTGATATCGTCTCTGTCGGATTCGCCGCCAGCAGGCCCGTTGGTTGCGTTGTGTCGCACGTACGACCAAGCGACCGCGCTTGTTGCGCTCATCAACACGCTAGCTGACAAACAGTCGAGGTAAGTCACGAGTTTATACTAGGTTTACGCCTAGGTTTTCCCACAATTTAAACCAGTTTTGTAGTATTTGCAGTTGCTCACTCAACTCACTGTATCTGACATAAATATTAGAAACTACTTGTTGCCTATGTATCCATGTAAAAAATATCCTATGTTCTTCACTAGAGTTCAAGCTATCTCTATACAAAATTTCACCTAAACTTGTTCAGCACTGTTACGTTTTTATGGTTAAACTAGCTTCCGCCCGCGACTTTGCCCGCGTTTTTGAGATAAAATCTAGCCTATGTGTTATTCTGATGTATAAGCTATATTACCGTAAAGTTTCATCAAAATTCATTTAGTAGTTTTTGCGTAAAAGAGTAACAAACATCCATACTTATATATACTTCCATCCATCCTCACAAACTTTCGCATTTATAATATTAGTAGGACAACCATAAAAACGTAACAGCAAACAGACATTCTATCACAGACCTTCGCATTTTATAATATTAGTTTAAATCAATAAATAAAATGTTTTTTATTTCTTCACATAAAGACTTCTTATTAACACAAAATATCTACATCGTCATTAATTTCTTCCCTTAGACCACCTCACTGTTTAACCGCCGCTAGAGGTCGCGGCAAGTCTGCTTGTCTCGGCCTATCCATCGCCGCAGCAGTCGCCTTAGGCTACGTCAACATCTACGTCACATCCCCTCACCCTGAGAACTTGATCACACTATTCGAGTTCCTGCTAAAAGGACTGGATGCATGCCTCTATCAAGAACATACCGATTATAACATTGTGAGGTCGACGAACCCGGATTTTAAGAAGGCTATTGTGAGGGTTAACATTGCGAGGAATTCGAGGCAGACTGTACAGGTAAAATATTATTTTAACATTTTTATTCAAAGAGTATGCTTTTTCGATTTTAGCTCTATTTCCTCTAATTTCTATTAAAAAATAAAATAAGCTGGTATACAGGATTGTTTCTGAGATGGGACTTCAGGACGTTTTTCGAATGAAGTAGTTATAACACAAGCTCAATTTTGGAGAAAAACTATAAGTACATTTTTTTCGGTTCGCTGTCAATGTCAGTGCATCCAATGCAATATAAATTAAACTTAATTCCGTTCACATACGTCACATTTTTAAAAGCGCGCTCTCGCACACCATAACATCGAGCATGCGCGATGTTGTGGTGTTGTTTGTTTGAAAGCGGTGACAAGGTCACGCGCCTTTGCGACTTCTATAGACTTATTTAGATCTCTGCATAGAACGTGTTTCACGTGAAGTTCCTTCGACGCTATGTTGGCTGCCCTGAATGTCACTCTTATTTAGGTCTTAACGTTTTATGTTTTTGTAGATTAATGTGTTAAAGTAATGCGTGTTAAAGTGTGTGGTAAAGTTATGTGTTAAAGTAATGTGTAAGTAATAATAGGACACTATAAAGTGGTGAACGAGAACTGGTACTGAAAGAAAACTTCCAACACCGTTAAAAACGTTGTAACATATTAAAATTCAGGGCAGCCAACATAGCCTTGAATCCCACTTCTTAAGTGAAACGCTCTCTAGTTGGTAACCAACCTGCACAAGCTTTCAATATTTTTTCTTCCAGTACATAACCCCGGACGACCATTCCCTCTTATCCGCGGCAGACTTAGTCCTGGTGGATGAAGCGGCCGCCATTCCGTTAGTCCACGTATCGGCGGCCGCCCAACGCGCTCCCCTGGCGCTCCTGTCGTCCACCGTGTCAGGGTACGAGGGCACTGGGCGGGCACTGTCCTTGAAACTCTTCGCGCAGCTGCAAACACAGCATAATGCGCCGCCTCCGGTAAGTTATGACTTAGCTATAGGTAGAGATTGGTAGATGTTGAGTAGATGATGAGGAAATTATTAGTTACGTTACGTACGTTTTAAATCGCTTATAATTTAATAACATAATTATACCAATTTAATACAGGTAAGTATGTATGATCATGAGAACATTAACCCTCGTATTCACGAACTAGAGGGAAATTAAGAGGACTTATATCATATCAAAGTGTACAAAAAAAACATTCAAATATGAACATTGTATGTATTACGTTAAAGTTCATATTTGTATAAAGCGCTTGTTTATATTCGCTTAAATGAATATGTACCTTATTTGTATACATAATGATTACATATTCATATGAGTTTTCTGTACACTGTCCGTTCGAGAACTCTTAGTAATGTTTGCTCATAGTAAACTCTTGTCGGTGCAGCAACTTCAGGCTCTTTTTATTAAAGGGCAGCTCCTTGACCTATTCAGTTAGTATTATTCATATTTCAGTGTCGGTCCCATAATAAAAGTTGATCATATTCATGAGTACTTCCACCTCCTAAAATATCCGCACTGGTTTTAATTTTACCCTGTTTATACGTTGCGACCTTCACTGTGTTCTTTGAGTGATGTAACTAATGGCTTGGTGTCAGTCTACCCCTCTCATTCTTTCTTTAAATTATCTATTAAATGTTTTTATTTATTTATTTATTTAACAATTTATGTACACACAATAGAGTTTACAGTGATAAATTAAAAAGTGATTGGAGTACAAAGGTACTGCAAAAAAGTCTTTGCAAATGTGTCATCTTGACATAATATTAAGCAAGAATAGTATCAACAATAAAATATTTTTCCCCAGATAAAACTCGAAGAACCAATCCGTTACCGTTCCGGCGACCCAGTGGAGTCGTGGCTGAACTCGCTACTGTGCCTGGAGGCGCCGGCGCCGGGGGCAGGCGCGGGCGCTCCGCCGCCGGCCGCCTGCGACCTGTTCCGCGTCAACAGGGACGCGCTGTTCTGCTACCACAAGGCGGCCGAGGCCTTCCTGCATCGACTGGTCGCCATTTATGTGGCTAGTCATTATAAGGTGAGGATTTTTAGGGTTCCGTACCTCAAAATGAAAAACGCAACTTTTATAGGATCACTTTGTTGTCCGTCTGTCATGACCATGAGTGGAGCCATCTGCTCATAGATGGCGCCACTAAAAGTATGTAATACATTATAAGGTGAGTTTACTTTTCATTTCTGCTTTTTATGATGAACTAGCTTCCGCACGCGACATTTCAGGGTTCCGTACCTCAAAAGGAAAAACAGAACCTTTATAGGATCACATTGTTGTCCGTCTGTCATGACCATGAGTGGAGCCATCTGCTCATAGATGGCGCCACTAGAAGTATGCAATAGCGCCATCTATGATCAAGAATGATATATCTACTATGATGTAATAGTGGCATAGATGGCGCTATTGCATATTTTGGAACCCTCAGGGCGCTAGTCGTACTGCGACCTATTCCGCGTCAACAGAGACGCGTTTTTCTGCTACCACAAGGCGGCCGAGGCCTTCCTGCATCGACTGGTCGCCATTTATGTTGCCAGTCATTATAAGGTGAGAGATTAATTCGTCGGCTTACTGCAAGAACTCATTACTGACAGAAACAAACTTAAGAAATCAATTTATTATTTTTGATTTAATGGAACGCCCTATAGATGTAGAATATAGATATAGGGCGTTCTATAGATATATTTTTGGTCATTAGTCAATAAGAGGCCATTCTGACACGATTATGACAATTGCAATAGCAGACTTGGGGCCCTGTTCAATAGAAAAGTTCCTGTTATTGTTTTTGAATATTTTAGGGTCATTCCATGCAACATGTAACTCCGGTTACACACATATAGGCATATATTATCAATGATCTTAAAAGAAAACATACTATTTGAATATTCAAAACACTCACTGTTATGTATGACCATTCAAATAATATGTTTTCTTTTAAGATCATTGATAAAATAAGCCATTAATGTGTCTTACGGGTGTTACATGTTACATGGAATGACCGTTTATTGTTTTGAGTATCAAACCACCATTAAACAGTCAATTGTGAACATAAAAACTATTCATTTTAAATAATTACTTATTCCTCATCCACAGAACAGTCCCAACGACATCCAGCTGCTAGCAGATGCGCCTGCGCACTGCTTGTTCGTGTTACTAGCTCCCACGCCGCCCAACAGTACGTCCATGCCAGAGATACTGTGCGTCATACAGCTATGTCTTGAAGGAAACATATCTGACAAGTAAGTGCGTCATCTGTATAGCTGCACCGATTTTAAAGAGACTTACAGACAGAGGACTTTACAAGTAGTGCCTACTGTATAGGCTACTTTATATCTCGGAAATTCTCGAATTGCGATAGCATTCGCGATTGAAAGTTGCGGGGAAATACTATCCAATAAATATAATTGTCCGCGTGGACTACAATAAATTGACTATTTTAGACGACCTTAGTGTAGGGATCAAGCTATATCTCTGGTTCATCCCACCGGAATAAGATGAAATGTGGCTTAGATTTTAAGTTGGAGCCCAAGCTACTAAACTGTGAAAACCACATCAAAATCCGTTCAGCACTTTTTTACAATGTTATAATATGTAGTATAGATAGATAATAATAATTATATCCCTACCATCAACTTGATGAAATTGATTTATCGTAATCACGTAATCACCACTAGAAATTGGTTTCTGCGATACAAGCCTTGAGCTTAGTGCAGAAACCACTGTAAGCATATCTATGTAACCTTTTTTGCAAATAAATACTAAATACGGCATTTAAATAAGTGCTATATTTTCAGGTCAGTCCGGGACAGTTTAGGGCGCGGTCGCAAGGCGGCCGGCGACCTGATCCCATGGAACATCTGCGAGCAGTTTGGTGATAAGGACTTCCCCAAACTATCAGGAGCCAGGGTCGTGAGAATAGCCACGCATCCTTCTTATCAAAGGGTATGTATTTATTTGTGCTGTTAGCCTGGCCGCACACCAGACGTATGTCTGGTGTGCGGCCAGGCTAACAGCAATAATAATAATACAAGTGTATACTTGTATTAGATACTTTTGGCGCCACATTTAACGCCCCCGTGTATCTGCGCGCAACCACGCACACCAAGGACACAAATGCACCCGCTACAAATGTGTCCTTGGTGTGCGTGCTTGCGCGCAAATATACGGGGGCGTTAAATGTGGCGCGCTTTAAATATGGCGCTAAAATTATCGTAATAAAAGTGTATTTCTGGTGTGCGGGGGCGCGAGTACTACTCGCACTTGTCCTACTACTCGCACCATAAAAATCGTCATAAGTTTTTCAGGTTGTCTTACGTACCTTTCACTGCAACATTATGTGAAAGATTCACTAATACTATAAATGCGAAAGTGTGTATGTTTGTTACTCCTTCACGCTGTAACGGCTGGACTGGACAGATTTTGATGAAATTCGACAAAGTGGTAGCCTGGATCCTGGAGAAGCAGGCTACATTTCGTCGCATTATTCACTAGTTAATAAAAAAGCGACCTTAAACACATACAAATAAGCTCCAAATTCCTTCAACAGATGGGTTACGGCAAGCGCGCGTTACAGCAACTAGCCGCGTACTACTCGGGCGACATACCGTGCTTAGATGAAGATCATTCAGACGGCGAAGACGCAGGCACTAATGGTAGCAGCAACACGTTGCAGACTGAAACTATCGTGCCTAGGTAAGAACTGCAGTACAAACCCCGACTTTAATCGTTTTAACTTAAGGTTGATTTTTGAATAATAGTCTTGAACATCGTGGGTATGCCCTTTATTCCAAGATCTCTCTCTCCATACCTATATTTCTGTCGTTAAACAACATTGGTATGTACCGGTTTAAAGGGTATGCCGGTGCAATTGTTGTTGTAATTGTTGTACATGAGTTTATGTTAAGGCCATGTGATAGGGGGTCTATTGCGATTAACCGGTCACAAAAATACGACTTTGTTTGGAGATTTTTTAACTCCAAAAAGTCGTAGTTTTTTTTCAAAAGAGACGAAAAATTTTAACGCCGAATATTCAAAATAAGGTACTGAACCCATGGTTTCAGTTTTCGTTACGCTGTCACTAACACCCCGTATAGCGCAAAAAGAGGAATTAAGTTGGCTGCCCTGAATGTCAATTTGTTACAACTTTTTAACGGTGTTGGAAATTATTTTTCACTTACATATTCTCATTCACCACTTTTTAGTGTCCTAGGCATTACTTTAACACAAATCTACAAAAACATACAACGATAACACCTAAACAAGAGTGACAGGCAGGGCAACCAACATAGCGTTGAAGAGACTTGTAACGTGAAACACTCTCTAGTACCTATTTTGTTAATTTTCTCCTAGGGCTAAACCACCAACTCTGCTGAAACGGCTAACAGAGGTGCGAGCTGAACACCTAGACTACCTCGGCACCAGTTTTGGACTCACGGAAGAACTGCTCAAGTTCTGGAAGTCGCAGAAATATGTGCCCGTGTATCTCAGGTATGGCTCGTTTAAACATTGTTATTTACTTACTAAGTATTCCCCGAGGTTTCACCCCAGTTGCTCGGCTCCTAAGGGTTGTAGCGTGATGTTAAATAGCCTATATTATTCCTCATGAATCTGGCTATCATTCACAAATAGAATCTTTCCAATCCGACTGGTAATTCAGAGATTAGCGCGTTTAAAGAAACTCTTCAGCATTTATTATATTAGTATAGATGGTGGTAAACGTTACGGGGGGCTTGGCCCCCAAATCCCCATAATGGGTACACTCATTTTGTATTAAATTCGGGCCCATAAAATACTGAGTAGGTGAATTTAATACTCATCATCAGTCGCCAGTATTTTTTTTATTCACCCGATTATTATTAGCCCATTTAAAAACAACTGAAATCAATTATTTAACTGATACTGAACCAGGCGCGGTCGCAGCCGACGATTTTGGGGGGGTCATACCGCAGCTGAAGGCTTTAGGGGGGGTTATACGTGCTATACCGTAAATTACCGTGTTGGCGGATTTTTGTACGGTTTTGGGGGGGGTCATGACCCCTATGACACCCCCCCCCCCTTGGGACCGCGCCTGTAACTGAACAAACTACATTCAAGTTTCGTGTGCAAAAAAATAATGTCCTATACGTATTTACGTTGTACAGTCAAAAAGCGAACGAGTTGACGGGCGAGCATTCCTGTATAATGTTGCGAGCGCTTCGCGACGGCGCGTGGCTCAGTGCCTACAGCGCCGACTTCCGGCGTCGCCTGTCGCGACTTCTGGGCCGGGCACTGAGGAAGTTACCAGCCTCGCTCAGCCTCACCACGCTCGTCAATGATGGCGTGAAGGTGGACAAACCTGGTGAGTGGCTAAGGCGCTGGTTGTGATATTTTTGGTCAAAAATACTTCAAATAAAAACATTTTTTTTTTGAAAAATAAAATCTGTGTAGCATTTTGCCCGCGACTTCGTCCGCGCGACATACACGTGGCGCCATCTAGCGTCCTAAATCAATTGTGACCGTCGAAAGTTATTGTTCTTTCCCTCGGGAACAGTACAGTATAAAAGGCACCCTATACCCTTTTCTGTACCCCTGACAATGTATGTTCATGATGATCGGTTTAGTGGTATAGACGTGAAAAGGTAACACGAACGCTACAGTGTTTTTTTATAAAGCCTGCTGCAAACTTGTTTTATTATAAAGCCTTCAATGTGTTGTTACTTTAGTACGGTCAGGGAAAGGGATCATTTAGCAGGTACACTATTATTCATATTTGGTCGTACATTATATTCAAACTTCGTAGCAATCCGAATCAGAGTTGCTTCGAAGTTTGAATATACGACCAAATATGAATGATAGCGTACCTGCTGAAGGATCCTTTTCCCTGACTGTACGTCTAGCCCATCCGAGGCAGTCTTTACACAGGTCTATTCTCGTCTGCCGGCACGACAGACAATTCAGCGCTGATTTAACACTATATTTTTTCCCCTGCAGCTCTAACAAAGGATTTAATAGAGCAGCACCTCTCCGGCCACGACCTCGCTCGCTTAGAGGCGTACAGTCGCCAACAGGCAGACTACAGACTCATCACGGATCTCTTAGCGCCGCTAGCTAATCTAGTGTTCCATACACAGACTACTGCGAAATTAGACGCTATACAACAAGTGAGTACCTAGTATACAGAGTATTTTGAACAGGTATTACTATAGCAGCTCTGCAAACCGTTCTGTTTTGAAACTTATAAAAACTGCATCTAAGGATATTTGAACAAATACCTTGGCGCACAAGTGAGCCAATTAACTTTTGGTCAAAATCGAGTTATGTGGAGTTATGTACATTTTCGTTTTTTGAGACCATTATAATAAAGTTTTTTGTAGAACATTCCATCATTCTAATTGCATGGACACTTGGATCACTTGTGCATCAAGGTATCCATTTTTTTTGGGCAAAATTCAAGAAAATTACCAAAAATGGAACCTCCTATGTATAACAATCAAAAAGTTGTATGGACATATTTTTCTAAAATTTCAACTTTATGAAAATAAAAATGTTGATTTTGAAATATTATTTTATAAATCGAAATAATTTTCAGGTCCTATTCATAGCAATGGGCTTTCAAATGAAAGACGTAGATGATATAGCGTCCGAATTAGGCCTCCCGGGCTCCCAGATCCTCGCGAAATTCTTCGAAGCGTGCAAGAAGATCAACGCTTCATTAAACGCTGTTCTAGAAGATTCTGTCGCCAAAGAAATCGGCATAGAAGATAAAAATACAGACGATGTTAACATGGGACCTGTGAAACAGAGTTTGCAGGATGAAATGTCGAAGGCTGCTAAGGTAATTGTTTTTAGTGTATTTGTGTTGACTGTAGTGATGTGGTTTAGAAATAAATGATTTCAGTATTTAGTCATTGTTGGATGTTTTATTTAGGGCGGGTTGCTTCAAACCATCTGTATTCGTAAGTCAGTACGTAATCGTTAAGTCAGTATGAAATTGTCATACAAGCCGCCATATTTGACGGTTACAGATACGTAACTGTAAGATGAAACAACCCGCCCTTAGTTGTGCAAAATTCCTTGTGTCGCATCTTGATAATTTTGTTCTAACGTGCGAATTATTTTTTAATCACAATATTTCTCAGGTATTAATTCGTTAAAACGCTGAAGTATTAAAATTATTTTTTGAATAATGCTTGCGGAATGACATCAGAATTTAAACACTCGCCGCCTTGACCGTAAAAAAAGTCTAAATACGCGATTTAATCGAACTCAAACACACTTACCACAAAAAAGATAAACGTGTTGAACGCGAATGCTACCAGAAATAATACACACTTGTTTTAGCCAAGTTAGTGCTAAAACGAGTGCGTATTATTTTTCGTAGCATTCGTGTTGAACACGTGTTTATGCTTGTGGTACGGCCCTAATGGTTTTATTATAAAAAAGAAAGTCTGGCAAATGCACGCCACTCAGGCAAATGCCGTTTCTATTTCCAAAACCCACAATTTTCACGTTACCTAGTGAATATCCAGTCCAGAGTTATCCTGCCTAGCTGGATAGATGATTATGAATACAAGATAAAATATACTAAAATATCGTGGTGTTCAGGACTTGGAGCGCAAGCAACGCAAGGAGCTGTCTCGTTTGATGGGCGAGGACCTCGCGCAGTACCGCATCAAGGGAAGCGACCTCGACTGGGGACAGGCTCTCACCGGCACCAAGCAGAAACAACTAGTGTCTGTCAAGAGGTTTGTAGTTACTGTTCAATTTTTCATTTACAATAACAATTTACAAGATGAATAAAGTTATTAATAAAACTCGGCCCCGAGTCATGCGATGGATGGACACAGACTTTGGGAGGGGGTCATACCGCAGTCAACTTTGGGGGGTTACCGATTAATGCCGACATGCTATACCGTGAATTACCATGTTTCGCACATTTTTGTTAGATTTTGGGGGGGTCATGGGTCATTCATGACCCTTACGATCCCCCCCCCCTCCCACCGCCCCTGGCAACGCATAATTTAGGCTGAGAACATGTTTATAACACGCCAACATGACGCCATTAAAGGGAAACCAAAAATAAATTGTCTCCAGTTATTAAACAACTGGTTACTATATTTATTAATATACATATAACCCGCGCCAATCATCTTTAATATTCATTACCATCTGTTTCCAGCGGCGAGAAGCGTCTAGGTGATGATAGCAAGGAGATTGACGACCTGATAGAAGCTCACTCGCAGAAAAAGAAGAAGAAAAAGAAGCATGTACGGAACCAAGATTAATAAATGTTGTTAACTTGTATATTGAGTTTTAATTGTTGCCTACTGTCTGCTGTCTGCCTATTCTTCCTAAGGCATCGTCCTAATAGAACGCGAATGCGCGATCATCGTCGGTGCGCGCGAATTTTACTCGTACGAACGCGCGATCAAACATATTGAACTCGAATTGGTGTCCTAACTGACAATCGTACGACGCGGTCGCACGACTTAAATGTTTGTAAGTCTATTCGCGCGAACTTAGTTCGTACGAACGCGCGATCAAACATATTGAATTCGAATAGGTGTCCTAATTGAAATTCGCGCGTCCATGGTTGTTGGTATCGACCGTGCCACTGCCCTAGTCCACGGTCGCTCGCTCGCTCGCGTCGTCAATTCGCGCGATGATAGGACACCCAGTTTTTGCCATCGCGCGAACACGCGATGGTCGCATCGCTTATTCGCGCATTCGCGTTCTATTAGGACGATACCTTTTTTTTTTTTTTTTTTTGAGGATGGGAAATCATCAAATGACTCCTCCCGCTCTGGGTGGAGCGGAAGGGAGTGTCAGACTCTTACTGACTAAAACCCACCCGTGTTCCTTCCTTAGCCCTTTATGTTCCGGGTCAGCGGTACCCCTTTCGGACTATCCCGCTTTATTAGGACGATACCTAAGAGCACATTCGCTTATATAGGTTCCGATGATCGCGTCGCGTCCTATCGGATAAGAGGCATGATCACGCCACACGTGCGATAGATCGAACGATGTTGAGATCACATAAAAAGAACGCTGGACGACATGCGAAGACAGTACGAGGCATGCTTGGCGCACGGCGCTCATCGCATGCTTTGCAATGTGTGGACGTTCGTATTCGTGGTGAGTCTGGTGAGGCATGTGCAAAGATATACGCGACCGATGCGCGACGGGTACGGGGAGCGACTCAGAGGAATAAGTTAATTAAGGCCCCGGTATACGCCAACGGCCTTGAGTGATTTGGGCGGTATAGCTTGAGTGTTCTGCGCTGAGCTCAAGCAACGCGACCTACATCCACCGAGCAATACGACTCGCCTATTAAGGAGCGCGCTGTGCAGAATTAGACGTATTATTACTTTTTAGTATCTAAAACATAAAATAAAAAAAAAGTAACAGGTATTATTATAGGTAGTAACATAGTCTTTTCACACAAAACAAATCATGAAAATATCTTAAGCGGTTTGAAAGTAATTACGTTTTTATGTTTTGGGTAGACACGAATTCATGAATTTATTTCATTAAGTATTTTACAACAATAGTTAAATATTCACAGGTACGATTGATGTATATATATTATGTTCTAGTTTAACATAAAAAAATTGCACAACTAACCTGCATTATTTGATGGCGAAATAAGAGATTTAAAACTGGCCGTTACCATTTACCTTCGCCTTAAACGTTTTTAAAATGACATGCTGTTTATCTGTAATTGCCTTTATTCAAATGTCAGAGCACAGCAGCTTATCTGATACTTTTCATATATTATGATTCATTCACTATGATGATATTGATACAATCCATAGAGCAACCATCAGGCTATTTTTTTTTTATAATTATTTGGCAATTTTTATTAATTAATTGTGCTGGGCAACTCTGTTCAAGTAGAAGTCAGAAAACAACTTATTTTCTTCACACAAACTTTACTATCCATTTTGTGATGGAATATCAAAAAATCCCTCCTAACTGGACCTTTAGGGTACTTGATGAATATTGCCTTTTAAATAGTGTCCACCAGTTTACCTGTATGTTGTCTGTCAGTCAGTCATAGTACTGTTTTATAGGTTGAATATTGGAACTAAAATATATAAAATTACGATATCATACATGATTACCTTACACATTTAAAATTTTTACACATCATTTCTTTTTCATTTTAATATTTATAAATGCTTGTCTCAAACTGCAGAGTGCACCAGGTACATCATTTGTTTCTTGTAATCTTTTCTGCAACTCTTTGAATACTTTAAGTTGTGGTGTGACACTAGATACTGAAATGATGAAAATATAATCATTTAGTAAATAAGCTAAAATCCAACATACAGAGAAAATGGGGTCTGTGCATGCTTACTGAGAGTTCTGTACCTCATAATTATTCCTATCAACCAACATTGAACTTGAACAACATGAAAACATTGACTTATTAAGAAAATAATAATGAGGGCATAGCCAAGCATAGTACGCCAGGTATTACAGAAGGAGATGGTGGAGGTTCTCAAATAATTAAATAGAAAAAAGGAGCAAATGAACAAAGAACTGGATCATAAGAACCTTGATGTAAAAACAGTTACAGGCAAAGATAAAAATGAGTTACTAAAGTAGTTACAGGTAATATGCACTCACACTGATAGCGTCCTGTCTTTGTGTCTCTCAATAGACGAACAGAATAATTTTCAGATTCAGTTTTTGCTTCTGTAAAAAATTTTACAAATATGGTTTGTGAATCCCCACTTTTAGATTCAATTGTGTAATACATTTTCAAAAACTTCACATAATATTTCTTGGCCATAAGAAAAGATTCATGCCTGTCTTTTATTTCTTCAGACAACAGTTTTTGATCTGTAATAAAAAAAGTAAAATAACAGTTTAAATGAGACTTGCTGAATAAATACAGTCGGCACAATCTTACTTGAAGGAGAAGTTAGTCACAAGCAGGTGCTACTTTAAATTGCTAATTATCCCTTACTACATAAATCAAAATATAATTATTGAAAAGTATATTTTAGTGAGACAACAAAAATGTTTAATTGTTTACTGTCCACTTTGAACTATTATTTTAGCAACTGTACATGCGCTAATGTCTTGGTGAGCCAACTTCATCCCAGTCAAGTTAGATTGTATTGACTGTACATTAAAACAACGGCAGATACTTTTCAGAGCAAATGTTTTAAGCATATTATTATTTGTTTCGAACAGCAACGAATGCAATAGAAACGCAAAATCAGATGATTACGTATGTACCTTTTTTGTAGTTCTCATACTGAATCTTCTGTTGTGAAAGTTCATCAAGTTTCATTTCAATATCATGCCGCAGTTGCTGATTTCGTTCTATTAGAGTTTTCAGTTCGTCGTCCAGATTTTGAGCTGCATTGTTGTAACAATTGTATTTCATAACTTTGAAACAGTTTTCTATAACATTCAGGACATGTTCATGTAAATTATTCACTTTAGTTTCAAACTTCATGTAACCGTTTTCTTCAATATTGTTTAAATTAAATTGAATATCCCAATTTTCTTCAAATAAACTCATTTTCGTCTAATAAAATTAATGTAAACAACTTTTTATTATGACCAATCAATGACCAACCGCCAACGAGTCGCTCGTTTTGAATTTGATTTTGAATCAGTGCTGCCAGATGGAAAAATGAATTGAGGGCTAAACCTGTCAAAAAAAGCGCTAGATTTGCAGATTTTCACGAGTCAAAAAAGCGCTAGATTATGCGCTAAATGTATGACTTACAAGAAGGAAAAAAAAAACTTATCAAAATGGAAATATACATTTTAATCAGTAACGTTCATAAAATCAACACGTCAAATAAAAATTTTGTAAAATGGAAACATACTTATGTATATTCTAATCAAATAAATAGTCATTTAAGATCAACATGAGAAACATTTTACCATATAAAAAATGGAAACATAAATTATAATCACAGAAACAGTAATAAAATCAACACAAAAAATAATAACATTACAAAATAGAAACATATCGTAGTAAAAACAGTCTTTTAATCAGCATGAGAAAAGAGCATTTTTAAATGGAAACATCCCTAAAGTACTTGAGTACCTATATACTATAGTTTTACTATAGAAATTTTGTCGTCGGATTTAAAAAAGAAGGCTGTTGTTTGAAAACTAGTATTTTCAGCTTAGCTCACGTTTCTCGGTAGAGTTAGTAGAGTGCCTATAGTATATTCCTTGCCCCTTGGGCCGGATCCAAGAAAGCGCTAGATTAAGCGCTAGGCGCTAAATTCTTAGATTCGGCGCTAAACATGTCAAAAAAGGGCTAGATCTAGCCCCGAAAGGGCTAAAATGGCAGCACTGTTTTGAATTCGCATTTGACATTGACAATTTGACATTAACAATTTGACATTGGCCATAGATAGTGCAGCCAACTCTAAAAAATATTATACGTGGTTAATATAAAATAAAGAGGGTCCGCAGCGCCAAAGAACAAAACATTATTTTACGAACATGTTCACGAACGAACTTAATTCACGAACATACTCGTCTGCTGCGATGTTCGAGTAAACAATGTTTTTGTATAACTAATCTTTTTTTTAATATGAGTTCCGTTGCACCTTTCTGAAACCGAAATGTCTTCACTTGTTTAAATACTAAAAACAAAATGAATGACCTCACCCCCCACAGGCAAACTCGGGAGATGTTTTCCGCCAGTCTCGGCAAACATGTTCGAGTGTTTTTGTTAAACAAAACATGTAAGCCACGCCCCTTTTTTGTTCAATTAACATGTTCCATGTTCATTAAACACGAAGACAAGGCGCTGTGGATCCGCTTAATCTGTGCCGATAGAGAAGCGAATTTAAAATGGCGGCACGCACTAATCATTCCCTCTCACTCTCACAACGTTCCTACATTCCTTTTATAATTATTATTCTACTCTTTGGTTACTTTATTGCTGCGGGTTATATAAGGTCCTACCCTTCATACTCGAAATATTTTAAGAGGTACCCTGTAGGTGGCAAAGATGGCATACAAACGAAAAAAAAATGATCTGAGTATATATATTTTTTAAATAAATTAATTTACAATTATTTAAAACACATAAAAAAAAATATTTTCATCATCCATTACGCTAGTTTTTATGTACCTTACTATTAATGTTAGAAACAAGCGTAATAGATGTCGAAAATAGTATTTTTATGTGTCAAATAATTTATTTCAAATAATTTTATTTATTTATTAAAAAAAAATACGCAGATCAATTTTTTTTTCGTTTGTATGGCATCTTTACCACCTATAGATGTGCCTCTTAAAATATTTCGAGTATGAAGGGTAGGACCCTATATAGAGCGTTTCAAATAAAAGGGCTCATTCACTATCCTGCCTAGCACGCCGCCGCTAACCTAGCCTCCTTTTTTGAAGTCGGTTAAAAAGTATGTAGATCTACGAACTTTTCGTAAGCAAATTGTACCAACAAGTAGCCTACGTATTTTTCAAAATCTGTGCTGGCAGCACTGCAGTCCAGTGCTGCCAGATGGAAAAATGAATTGAGGGCTAAACCTGTCAAAAAAAGCGCTAGATTTGCAGATTTTCACGAGTCAAAAAAGCGCTAGATTATGCGCTAAATGTATGACTTACAAGAAGGAAAAAAAAAACTTATCAAAATGGAAATATACATTTTAATCAGTAACGTTCATAAAATCAACACGTCAAATAAAAATTTTGTAAAATGGAAACATACTTATGTATATTCTAATCAAATAAATAGTCATTTAAGATCAACATGAGAAACATTTTACCATATAAAAAATGGAAACATAAATTATAATCACAGAAACAGTAATAAAATCAACACAAAAAATAATAACATTACAAAATAGAAACATATCGTAGTAAAAACAGTCTTTTAATCAGCATGAGAAAAGAGCATTTTTAAATGGAAACATCCCTAAAGTACTTGAGTACCTATATACTATAGTTTTACTATAGAAATTTTGTCGTCGGATTTAAAAAAGAAGGCTGTTGTTTGAAAACTAGTATTTTCAGCTTAGCTCACGTTTCTCGGTAGAGTTAGTAGAGTGCCTATAGTATATTCCTTGCCCCTTGGGCCGGATCCAAGAAAGCGCTAGATTAAGCGCTAGGCGCTAAATTCTTAGATTCGGCGCTAAACATGTCAAAAAAGGGCTAGATCTAGCCCCGAAAGGGCTAAAATGGCAGCACTGCTGCAGTCGACTTGGTATAGTTACTATACTCTTTGAGTCGACTGTCAATGACACTGTCAATCTGTCTTCTGTCATTGTCATGTCTGTTTCTGTTATGTCATGTGTCGTCAATCAATCGTGAAAAATTGTTGTATATGTTTTTGTCCAGGATAATTTTATTTTTAAATAAATAAATGACTCATGAACACTGTGGACACACAAATTCAATAATTAATAATTTTCAACAACGAACGAACGGTATACAATTTTACTATAATTCTATTGATTGTGGGCCTCTGCCGCCTCAGGGATTTCGCGCCGATATTGATTGTGGATAATTCTTTGAAATTTGGTAAAAAATAAGCCACTAAACAAGAAATACTCAGGTAAATAATTTAATCTAATTCTTTAAGAACTACAGCGCTAATTTTATCCAAGGAAATTGACAAGTTTCTGTTTGTAGCCATATAGGCTAAATAATTAGTTCAAAGGAGATACATTTTATGAATTTTGATCAATAAAAGTAAGAAAATACAAGATATAATAAGAAGGGTTTTTAGACGAGTGAGAAATATTAAGCGTTTTAGGTACCTAAAACACAAATGGTGGTTTTGGGCGTTTTGGCAAAAACCGTACTAATCGTTCAGGTTCATTTTATTCATCTGAACCAAAACCCACCAAATCACCTAAATCTGCCAGTCTTGAAACACATCATCACTAGTATTTCGAAATGATAAAGGTGTAGATTGTGGCTGCTTAGGCAACAATTGTTTGTAGGGATGCTCTCTGTTAGAATGTAAGAGGAAGGTGCAAGGTTTTTGAAAAAAAAATGGCATTGCAACTCACTTACTTACTTTTATTTTGTTGCACACTGGCATGAGTTGCAATGCCTTTTTTTTTTAAAAACCTCGCATCGAGAGCATCCCTACAAACAATTAAATTTCAACTCAACCATTTGCAGTCACTTGTAATTGTCAAGTAGTCTGTCAATAAAATAATTAAAACATGATGTGCGGATAGTACGTACCAATTGCAAGCTAACCTTACAAATATAGCATAAATTTGAATTAATTACAAGAATACCGGAAAACTTATTAAGTGTTTGAAGTAACAAGCAGCTGCAGAAGCGTGTGCTACTGTTGCTAGCACAACTCCAGCTCCTCCTAAGGTATACTACGTAATTTTATTAGCTCTTGCTCCCAGTTTCTCTCGATTTTAGAGAAACTATTCTTATGTGTCTGGTTAAAATGTAGGTATCCTACATTCATTTACAGGATTGTTTTTGAGATTTTTGTGCTGTTTCTAATCTACAATATTATTAAATTCCATTTTTTATTGAATATTCCAAATATACTGATAGTAGTGATCTATCAGTATGTCCAATAAATCTTTAATGTTTGTTATTTTCATTCAAATTACGATTACATCACGAGCATCGAGTCGAGCACGAGAGTCGAAGTACTGAGTGTTTCTAATTTCGAGTCTTGCGCTCTGTCATTTTACCTGCGAGATTTCATACAAATTGGTTATGCACTGAACATTCCTATGAAGACTCATAGCAAATTGTACAAAAAACTCATTCAAATATGGACATTGTACGTATTAAGTTAAGGTTCATATTCGGATGAATCGATTGTTTATATTTGCTTATATGAATTGATCGATCGATCGATTGTTTATATATATGTATATGAACCTTATTTTCATACAAATAATGTTCATATTCGTTTGAGTTTTCTGTACACTGTGCGTTCGAGACCTCATAGTATTGTTCGTGAATACGGAGGTCAGTCATCAAAGATGTTTAGACGGGGTAATTGTATGGTGCAGGGCGAGACGGGTGGATTACGGCTGCTTCAGAAGAGATAGAGTTACGCGATAGAAAGAAAGGCAAAAAGAGGCGCCTTGCAGGTTAATCTATACTAATATTATAAAGAGGAAAGATTTTTTTGTTTGTTTGTACCGAATAGGATCCGAAACTCCTGGACCGATTTTAAAAATTATTTCACTAATAGAAAGCTACACTATCAGTAACATAGACTACTTTTTATCCCGAAAAAATGCACAGTTCCTGTGGGACACGCGGACGAAGTCGCGGGCGAAGTGCTAGTACATAATAACTTTAGATACGCAGCGCTGCACAAGCTGAAATGCACTTTATTGCGTTGCAGCAAGAGCCGATATTTATTTGTCTTTGCGGTGTTAATCTTCTGAACAACCCGCAAAGATATAGAATCTGATTGAAAATGGCGTCACCTATATTCACCTTTCGCTCGCACCCAGTGTGTTTATAGAAAGCAATAGTGTGCGAGCGCGACGCCATTTTCAATTCTCTTTATCTGTATCGGTTTTACGTCAGTACTATTAGGTGGTAATGCTACAATAGTACAATATTAGGGGTGCATTGTTATCATGTACGCTTTAATGAACTTTTCCTTGTTTTAGAAAACAACGCAAAATCAGGAGCTTTAGATAAAAATGGAGGATCACCAAGAAACTGCCACAATGTTAATATTTTTCCGAAATGGTGTACAGAGGCTAATTACTTTCACACTGCCAACAGAAAGCTGTACACTCCAAGAAGTTCTTGAACAAGTATGTATTTTTTTTAATGATCGTCATAATTGGCTATTAGGCCAGGGCCGCACTGGTGCGGCGACAGCGACCATATGAACAAATAACCCTTCTCGTTTCTGCAGTGCGGCCACCGACATTTATGTTTATATGAGTTTGTTTTCACGAAATCGCCATAGCGTCGCTGTCACGCACCATACCAGTGCGGTCCTGGCCTTAGGGACTAGGCTTCCAAAACTGCCAGTGCTAACCCCTACTTAACGATTTAGGCATACCTTTTTCTTCGTGATTTCAAGCTTGGTCCCTTGGTTAATCAAAGTACATATTATCAAATACTGAATTTTCTTCAAAATGTCCCTCGTTTAACGTAACAGACTGTTTATCTATTGTGTTTATATATTATGTGTCCATATATTGTTTAAACGCCACTAAAAATTAATTCCTTTTTAGGGTTCCGTACCAAAATGGTAAAAAAGGAATCCTTATGGTGCGACTTCGTCTGTCTGTCTGTCTGTCTGTCACACCTGGTTATTTCAGTAACTACTAATGCTATCGACTTCAAATTTGGAACAATTATAAAGTATGCTTACCCAGCTTTATTGCAAGTGATTGAAGTTAAAAAATGTTTTTAGTTTCATTGCAAAAGGGGCCGGAGTCTGAAATTGTAAAGTGGGGTTACTAGGTCAAATGGCATATCATATGAAAGGGCTTGATCTGCACATTTCAAAATATATTTTCATTTTATTAAATGTCTCACAGTTTTCGACATATGATGAAAAATGTCTGAAAAAATACCATTCCTTATCTCCGAAGTTTGCGAAGCGAAAAGTCTGAAATAATTAGAGCTGATAGAAATTGACCCAAATATTGCACCAAAAATAAAACGATGTTCCTAACTAGTACAGTTTTATTAAAATCATCAAAATTCCGTCACAAACAAACTTAGCGGTCCGGTTTTTTTCACTCTATGCGTCCAAAAATGAAACGGAGCCCTCGGTGCGCGAGTACGACTCGCACTTGGCCAGTTTTTTTTTTATTTTGTTACAATGAAATTATGATTTCTCATTACTGTAATGTTTATTTTAGGTCATTGTTCCCTTTGACCCTGACGAACTCATACAGTGTGTGCAAACGCATCTATCAAGAATTGATATTGACTACTTTGTGTCAGTGGGTATAACGACGAAACTCCAGGATATCGTGGAAAATCTTGTGGTTTGTTAATCTTACTGTTTTTAACTGAAATATTCGATACCTTTGGGTTCAAAGGGCGTAAAGACCATTTTGACCAAAATGAGATTTGAGCCATATAATCGATACCTTTAGGCCCAAATTTCATTTTTGCCAAAATGGTCTTTACGCCCTTTGAACCCAAAGGTATCGGTATCATCCATAGTTATAATTAGCGGCACCAGTTATGATCACAAACGCCACCTTCGCATTAGCTGATTTTCGGTCTCTGGCGGAATGAAGACGGGGGCGCCGAGGCTGCACGCGATTGGTTCGTCAGTCGATGCTCGTCGTCTATTGGTCTATTCTCTATTACGTATTGTTAACTGTCTATTATCTATTGGGCCGAAAATGTACATGCGCGCTCTGTGATCATAATTCCTGCCGGTACCTATACCAATATTTAGGATTGCCATACGTCCCGTGAATACGGGACTGTCACCGTATTCGACTATCGCGTCCCTATTGCTAAATGTCCCGTATTTGTCCCGTTTTTTGACAAAAAGTAAAATCATCCTCAAAATTTGACGGGTTGAAAAAATATGTTAAGATTATACGATTATTTCGAATGAAAAATAAGATTTAGATCAGAGGTTAACAAAGGGGGGGGGGGTCAAAAAGTTGCTTAAAAACATCACGTGATTAATGGACGTCCCCTAATCGTATGAGCTTTCTGTACATTGTGTAGGTAACGTTTGTGAATATGGGGGCTAGGCTAGTCTTACACATAATTAGCCTACAATGTACCCATTGCTGGGACTCGGGCCGCGCTTTGAGAAAGAGTGGGCCATCGTCCACCACGCTGGTCAGTGCGGGTAGGACGTCCCACGTCTTCGAATTTTTGGTTCTTAGACATGCTGATTTCCTCACAGTGGTGCTGATTCTGTTGTTTACGAACTAAACTGATTTATGTCTCTTTCTAATAAAAAAACATGAGAAAGGGATAGAAGATATTTAATCCTGCCAGATTAGTCCACTTGAATAGTTTGAATGTCAATTTAGTCGTAATCGCAAAAAGTCACGACTATTTTCCCGTAAATGACAAGGGCGTAGACTAATTTGACAGTTCTAAATATTTTCTGTCCTTTGTCAATGATATTATTTTGTACGAAAGAGATACAGTGTGATTAAAATTAGTTTAGTGCGATGTTCAACAGAATCAGCACCATTATTTAACTTTATCTTTTTTGGCAGTGTGAGTGGTAAGAGAGAAATAGCACAGTGTGCGTCGGTCTGGGTTCGAACCCATGATCTAGACTTGTAGTAGTTAATATTCAATACCTATCTTCTTTTTCCAGCGGCGAAGAAACGCTTCTGGGTGAAGACGGCAAAGATATTGACAACCCCATAGAAGCATGTACGGATCTAAGAGTAATAAACATTGTTAACTTGTATGTTGAGTTTTATTTCCTAGGTGTAGGTACCTTAAACACAAAAACTTTGCGGAATACTGTAATAGACGACGAGCATCGAGTCATCGACTGACGAACCAATCGCGTGCAGCCTCTGCGCCCCCGAGCTGTTTTCTTGATTCCGCCAAAGAGACTGAAAAACCAGCTAATGCGGAGGTGATGTTTGTGATCATAACTGGTGCCGCTAGTTATACTTTGAGTATTAATTAGGTTATATACCCTAAGGGCGGTTTCGCACTACGTCCGATCCGAATCCAAGAAAAGACGGTCCGAAGTAGCCGTAGTACTATTTGTAGTGCGCAACCACTTGGTTGCGCACTGCGTCCGATCCGATTTCGAGTTGTTTTTCACAGTAGGTATTCATACATATTTTTTTCGGACCGGTCTTTTCACACGGATTCGGATCGGACGTAGTGCGAAACCGGCCTAACCGATCTAAGCTTAGGGTACCTAAAACAAGCGCATCGATGGCAACTGCGAAACTGAAAGTAACAACCGCCAACAGTTGAAAATGGTTTAAGTATTTTTAGGGTTCTGTACCCAAAGGCTAAAATTGGAACCCTATTACTGAGACTGCGCTGTCCGTCTGTCTGTCTGTCACCAGGCTGTATCTCATGAACCGTGATAGCTACAGTTGAAATTCTCACAGATGATGCCGCTATAACAACAATTACTAACAGAATAAAATAAATAATTGAGCGGGGCTCCCGTACAAATAACGTGATTTTTTTGCTGTATTTTTCTCGATCTTAATAAAATAAATAAAAAATGTGAAACAATACATACATACATAATAAAAAATAAAATAATGGAAATATTAGGATTTTGGGGCTCGCTTCCTGTGCCTAATTATTACCCTACTGCAAAAAGTTCGGTTGTACTTAAAGCCCAGCGAAAGTGCTGCCACCAAGTGTGAAGAAGTCGCGCCTTTTTTAAGGGTATTTATGTTCTGTGTTTTTAAGAGTCGAATGTGCGAACCACGGAATAGAAAAGTGCGAACACATGGAAATCTAGAAATTCATTAAAAATAAATATTTAGACCTTTTCAAGCACTAATAAGTATCGGACTGTGATAATAACTGTTGTGAAGTGCACTGTTTTACATCGTATCCATCCTGGGACCCGATTTCTTGCAGCGCGGTTATAATTGGTGAGTCAAATTATGGTAAGTACCTACATATTTTCTGGCAAACTAAATAAGAATACTCAGGTACTTTAAACTACCTATCGTATTTAACATTTTGATCCTTTGAGCCGGTTACGGTACCTATCAATAATTAAATATTTCACATTTTTTCTCAGCAATGAGGGTAAAATGAGACAAAATTAGAAATCTATTGTTTTGCGGCCGCATGAAGCCGCTTGAATGTGCATCTGTAAATTAACACATTATTTAAAACAATTGCGCATCGAATTTATTTTATTGTTTTTTTTTATGATTACCTATACAGAAGCTTTTTATACGGTAGGTTAGCTAGGTACCTATCTCAAATACTAATATGTATTTGCTTTGTATCTATATCCGGTATCCATCTTGAGTCAAGCACCAGTCTTTCTGCCAGTGTCAGCTGATTTCGTTTCCTTTCCGCTGGTGGCGCCCTATATACCTACTTAAGTTTTTACTAGGTACTTCACTGATTTATAATACTTAATTATGTCTACATACACCATGAAAAAATTGTTCATTTCAACCCTACTCCATATTCCTTTAAAGGTAACAAATCAAAATATAAAATTCTGTTCTGTAAATGAATGACTTAGGCCATGTTGTTTCATCTTACAGTTACGTATCTGTAACCGTCCAAATATGGCGGCTTGTACTACAATTTCATACTGACTTAACGATTACGTACTGACTTACGGATACAGATGGTTTGAAGCAACCCGCCCTTAGTTTAGGCAATGGTAGCTCAGTGGTCCGAGGAATGGCGCATGGTTCTCGTGGTCATAGCAATGGCACAGTACGCGTGGTCTAGGCAAGGACACAGTACGCCAGTGGACCGAGCAATGGCCCGGTATGACAGTGCTTTGAGTACTTACTGCGTGCGTCGGAGGTCATAGCAACGGCACGGTACGCATGTTCAAAGTAATGACACGGTACGTCAGCGGTCAGAGCAATGTCCCGGTATGACAGTACTAACTGCGTACGTCGGAGGGCATATGACACAGAACGCGTAGCCAGAGCAACGACATTGTACGCCAATGCGAACATTTCATGATCTGATCCAATTTAGCAGTTTTATTCATGGTTTTCGGTTTTTGAAACTATATAGGTACCTACTTACACACCTTTACAGGACTGTGATAGGTACGTAGACGATATGTCTTGACAGCGATTTATTAACCAACTCATATAAATGACTACACTCATATTATTTTAAGTTATTGGTCTAAATATCCATTATATACACAAATACATATTTTGGTGTCGTAGGCAAGTGTAATCTAAATAAATTAATATTAGGTAGGTAATATTTTGTTTCTATAAATATATACTTAGGCAACAGGTATCAGGCATATTACCTATAACCTCCTTTGTGGGAGTTTTGAGTGTTCCTACTGTTGATGATCAATAATCATGGGTAATCTCCATGCGGATGGCGTTTCAGGTACCTATAGATATTAGTAGGTATATTACCGATGGCTCATTTTTACCAAGTCATACTTCAGGAGCGACTTTCGCAGTCGAAGTTTTGTTTACATTGGGTGTACATTTCTTTTGGAAGGTAAGCACAGACGACCTGCCGACCTGAGAAATTACACACACTCACCCCGGCGAAAACAATGTGCAAGTTGTGTCACGATTAATGGGGCTTGAACCCGCCAAAACTGGCGTACCGTGCCATTGCTCGGAATATTTTATACAATCCAACCGGAACTAATAGTAGATCCTTTTTGGTAAGTAAAGAACCTATCAATGGTTTATCAGTCGTCGCAAACGCAACTGTTGAGCTTTGGGTCCTGGGTTCGATGCCCGGGTCAGGTCTGGTATTGGATTTTTTTTACAAGAAAATACTTATTCTCTACTTTATAAACATCTTGGAATCCGGTCATCAGTAAATATTATAAAGGAACATACCCATTCTACGTGACTCGCTATTTAGAGAAGGTACCTATTTAGATTTTTTTACCGCCCTGCCTCCCATCAGTGAGCATGGGTATGTATATGCCATTGCCAAGACACCCCCTCCCCTCCCGTTATCGCGTAGGTAGTAGGTAATTCATAAATTAGAGAGGATATTGACTACGTGACCAAAACCACTTCTCACGAACCCGCTGACGATTGTTCCCGGAAAATTCACGTGGATGTGTCTCATCAAGTCCCGCGGCATGTTGCTCCATTTGTCCCCTAGTGAATCCATGGCAAAGGTGCTTACTTGCCTATTCCTCATTATGTAATAGCAGTACTTAGGTAAAAGGATAAAGAAAACGACAGGTTCAATAATAATTTCTATAATTATTGTAATATAAAAAAGTGTTGGTAGTTATTCAACCCTTGGAATAGACAATAGATATTTCCTCTTAAACATAACAAATACGAGTGCGCGCGGTGCGGCCGGGGCGGGGTGCCGCGCTCGTAAAAAAATATCATTTTTTAATCCGACCGTGCGCGCGCATCCCCTCCCCCGTCGCGCCGCCGCACGCATACTTCTATACCATTTTATTACAATATAATGTGATCTAAGAAAAATAATATTTTCGTCTAACGCCCGATAGGGGGCGTCTGGTAAACAATTTTATACTATAATTTGTTTGTCCCTTATTTTAATACACGCGTTCTACTCGTTACAAATGTACGTAACATCGGCTCGTGCCGCTATGTGTGTTACAGCGAAGGCCCGACGTCGATCTGCTGGCTCGCGGCCCGCTGCGGCCGCCGGCCGGTGGCCTCGGCGCGGCCGCAGGAGGCCGCGAGCTCCGACCCCGCCCGACAGACTCGCGTCAACCTCATCGATTTACCACAAATCCGCCGCGAGAGGCCGCCACTTACATTTGCTCTAATATTTGTTAACATACGAAGACCACCTCGTACTTTACGCTATCATATCGAGAATAAAAACATCCACTACAAAACATAATTTAGAATATCATTAACATTAGCTGCTAGTATCGTTAAGTTAAACGTTATGGGATTTCGTTAATTTATACACTATTATTTTCTCACTTTGACTTGCGGGACACTTTCAAAATCGAAGGAAGGGAAAGAAGGAAGGGAGGGAAACGATACAAACATAACAGACAAGTATAACGGTTTGTAGATACACACAATCTTGCTTAAGCTAGGACACTTAAAGTAGAATGTTCTTATATTAATATTGGTGTTAATGATTAAAAGTATCCCGTAGTAGAAAACTTTGGCTAAGCGAGACGACACAGCGGGAGTGCGGACGCCCGCAGCGTGCGCGTGAAACTATCAGACATAGATACATAGGTACAGAGTAATTGAGAAGGAATTGCACTTAGGAGAGGATTCGCGACTCTTGGCACTTTGACTTACGCTAATAATTTGTCTCGGACATGTAGAGTAACACAAGAGATAGGACAGTGAGAGGAAACGTGCGATGTAAAGCGATAGATTGTGAAAAGTAGATTCAATAATGTAGAGCGCCACGCAACTCGCCATCGAGTAGAGCGCTTGACACGGCCGCGCCACGTGGACGCCGCGTGCGCGACACGAAAACGTAACGTGAACACTGACCAAACACACAATACTCGATACATTCGATTCACTACGTAACTAATTACTTTCACTTGAGATAATATATTATAAAATATAAATATACTTTTAAAACGTCAAGAATTTGAACTTATTGTACGTACATGATGATGTAAGCAGTGTACAGCGTCGGCTCGACTAGTCGCCACTGGGTACTCTATACTTAAACATCGTTTTATTTATTTACTCGACAGACACAAAAGCAAATGCACTAGACCTTATTGCCACACTTAAAGTTATTGCTACGACATATACATACCGCTCTACGTATAATATATAATTGTAAATATAATCAATCACAACATCCAATAAAACAAAAATATTGTTTAAATATTATTGCATTAATTTAGTTCAACTATAACTCAGAAGGGGTTCTCATTTAAACCGCTGTAAGTATATCTCTTTACATTTAGTGCGATTAGTGTACAGTGCAGTGAATACCAGAAATACTGCGAAGTTAATACTTCAAATCGACATCGATGAAAAATAACGTTACACATCTCTTAACCGCGTCTCAAGATCGAGAGATTCCAAACGAAATTGGAACTAAACGATTTGTCACTAAGGCACAATTTAAATTTCCCATTTGAACTTTATTTAACTCTAAAATAAACGAATTCAATTCCCCTTCTCACATCAAAGGCTGTGTAGACGCGTGGCGGACGTGGCGGTGACGTCGCCATCCTGTGGCGCGAGTTCTCCACATCTAACAGATCGGCGCGTATCAAAATCACTGCAAAAATATTCAATGTGCGCGTACGACTTATTCATTTACTATATACGACATTCAGTTTAGAATTGCGTGAATAGTTTAGAATATACAACGTTAATGTTTTAGAGGTTTGCTTACTGGTAACTTATATTATAATTGCTTGGTTGGTGGCATTGTTGTAGTGCTCTTATTATCTTATTGTAACAACTATAATTACCTCTGCGTTGGTACGGCAAATGAGAGATGACCACACTTTTAGGTTTAGCAAATTTATAACAGTATAATAATGTGTTTAACAGACATAACTTTTAATATTTGACTAAGTAGAATGAGTTGGCTGTTATTGAAGCTCTTTATTAAGTACAGAACCACTACTTGAGTATAAAACTGTTAAAGTTAAGTTTAATTTTAACCTTGGTGTTCTAAACTGAGAGTGCTTTCGATATAAAAATATAATTTTTTCGCAAAATAAATTGTGGTGATTTCTTCAAAAAACACTAACTAAAGGTTGGATGTAGCAAATAGTCTGAAACCTATATCTATAGTTGAGCTTAGGTATCGTTAATAAATAAACTACAAGATTTTGTGTGAAAATAAAGGGCACTAGCGAATGTAAGATAAGAATGTAAGAAAAAAATTCTAACATTTAACATAGCGCTTTTACATAAAACCGACGTTAATCTGGAGTTTTATCGACTCAGTTGTGTAGCTTGTATAATCATACATCTAAGTAGATACTCATCACAGGCAGTCTTCTGATTGCCAATTTAACTCTTTAATTTGCGACATTATGAATGCTGCCTTAGTAACGTTGAGGTACTGTGCTTATTTAAGTAACATGACCGCATTATGCGTAGCATTTCGTGCCAAGCTACATGGCAGAATATAATGTAGGTATGCCCTTATATGCTGGCACTTGATGTATGACTAAATATTCGCGTTATTAGGCTAATACAAAATATACCTTATTTCTATTAAAATAAAGTCTATTTTGTATTAGCGAAATAACGCGAGTACAGTCCTAAAAAAACACAGTATCTCCAATCCTATGCTACGTCAACTATAAATATAAGTGCAAGTGAATGATCTTTATAAATATTATCTAATTTATCAATATCGATCGCTGCGTAAACATATTTATCGCAAAACTATTATTATCTATCGTATACAAAAGCGCGTTGCGTTAAGGTGCTTGCCCACAGACGAGGCGAGGCATGACGAGAATTAAAAAATTGTATGGCAAAAAAAATCAATTCTGTTCTAGGAGAGAATTGTCATTTTTGCTATACAATTTTCAATTTAAGTGTCTCTTCAGCTCGCCTCGCCTCACCGGTGGGTAAGCGCCTTTAGGCCGTGTGACCGGCCACAGCGTGTGGGAGCTTGCAGCGGTCCGACACATCTAATGACACAGACAACTAGAATTACAAATACGAGCTTCATATGAGCTTTATAATTGATATAATTTTTGCATACTGGTGTTTGTTATACTGTGGATTCAGTACAGCAGAGTTTGTCGTAGGCAGTTTAACATAACATTTAGGCGTTCCTTTATAACCTTCAATTTTGTACCATCCCTTTGACGCTTGCTTTAGTGGATGCGCATGCGCATGTCTCCTGGTGCCACGTCCAGTTAGATGTCTAAAAGTATTATTGCTTTCATTTACTATTTCAGTAACTACATACCGTTGTACTTCTGTATCTTTTAACCTATTCTAACATCAATATTATGTATTAAATCTTATTAATAAATACATAGAAACAGTAAATAATCTTTGAACAAAAAAATATTACAAATTGAGAACCTCTTGTATTGAGGTCGGTTAAAAAGGCTGATCGTTGTATTAAAATGTCGTGTGGAAGCAGAGATAAATATTATATTTGATACTAAATAATCTGTAATAAGTAGGTATTTGTTTCGATTGGTGTTTTATACAGGTACATCATATTATACTTATGTATCCTACTTAAATACAGTGAACAGGGCTCTATACTACTACTATACTACATGATAAGCGTTTCTCGTATCTCTCGTAAGTCGAATCACGCTTGATCTGCTGTACTTTATCCACAGTAACTATACTGTATAATAGTGCTTCAAAATTACTCTAAAATCGGCAGCTGTAAAAGCCCCTTCTATAAGGCATTACTGACGATCACATCTGTGCTGAACGACAACATTATTGCGACGATAGCTTGTACTGCCAACGCGAACTGCGGTGACGTGGTGTCTCGAAATGGCAAAATTGACGAAAGGCATTTTGTATTACACTATCACTTAATTAAAGCGTCCGTATTATATAAAACGCGATCCAAACTCGCTGCGACACAAGCTTCCTTCCATTCTCTATAACTAATATTTTAAAAAATCCGAATTGACTTATGTCTAATGTCTGCTAGCCGCACACCTCTCGTGCAAAACCAAAAGGAAAAGGTAAAATAAAGAAACAAATATAAATCCATACATAAAAATTAATGTATTCTATTATCAATAACATAAGGTATAGTTACACAAATAATAAAATTAGAGGAAAACAAATTTATACATAATTCTTAACGCGAATAAAAAAAAAACAAATTATACATGCTATCAACACAAGATGCTATTAAAAAAAAGAAAACAGTATTTTACAATTTCCTAAAACAATCGCCTAATGCTTACCAGCGCTCACTTGTTCATCAACTTAGCATAATAATTGTCAATTTGGTTTCAATTTTAGGGCTCATTTAATTGAGATTTAGAATTCACCTCAAAAAGGTCAGAATCATACCTACTACACATGTGCGAGGAAAGAATTAATGTACTTAATTAAGTATTTAATGGTATTGAAAGGAGGTGCAGCACTATTACATAGCTAAGTGCGAATAATTAAATAGGGACTTAAAGGAATAATTTAAATAGGTAAGCCAATTAGCAGTCTGTGTTCTTTATATCAACAAAGTCATAGGATAACTTCAACAAAAAATTGAAACGGTCCATTAAGTAAATAAATATTTTCATAATAGATTAATAATTTGTGGATTCGTAAGTAATAACTCGATCACAGTTCTTTTGTCAATGGTAATTTTGTGATACTTTTTAATAATAAGGCCAAACTAATAGCTTAATCACAAAAAAATAAGCAACAAAACAAAATAATAATTGTATTATAACTCATTATGAACTACAACGATAACAAAAACCAAGTACATAGACGCGAGTTTCAAACGAGATGCATTTTAGGATTTTTGATAGGTAATTAAAAAAACATCGAACGGTCAAAAACGATACAAACTGTGTCAATTGCTTGCAAGACTCGATAATGCCAGATCTTTGATATAACGCCTCGCAATAACATCTACAATTTAAGTAAACTTCGCTTCATGTGCAATAAAATAAAAAGTAATACAATGCCACAATAAATAAAATAATCAACTAAAATTTAAGATAAAACATTTGTGCGGATAGTAAGTACCGACGGTTTCGAAATAATGGTCAAATGTTGCTGCGAATATATCGAATTAAGACAAACAAAAATAACGTAACGTTACATTATAAATCTGTACGTTCAGATGTCCGTTGGATATACGAGTATCCATGTTGTATGAAAGTGTGCGACGTAATCTCTGGACTAACTCCGCGTTATTCGCACGACAGTGTTCGGGATCTGCTACAGTACTATCCAATTGCATCTGAGATTTGCGTTACCTCTTTAAAAATAAAGGTGAACCATTACTTACGAACTTACGTGTTAACACACTTGACGTCGAGTACTTAGTTACAGGCTAGCCAACGTTTATTGGCCGTTTTAAAGTTAGCTGTGCGCAATGGATTGTTTAAACGCACGATTACTTTTTACGGCATTCTCTGCGTTAAACCCGCTGCGATTGACGCACACTATTTTGATATAGACGCGCGCTGCGATTGCCGCTGCGTTCAACGTAAAAATCAATGCTAATTGTAATTGATGTTATTAATACAGTACTTAGTACTAATATTATAAAGAGGAAAGTTTTTTGTTTGTTTGTACCAAATAGGCTCCGAAACTACTGGACCGATTTTAACATTTTTTTCTTTTTCTTTCTTTACTTTTTATGCCGTCAAAATGTACAGTTCCTGTGGGCCACGCGGACGAAATTGCGGGAAAAGTGATAGTAAAATATATTTTAAAAGACATTTCGAAAACAACTGACACAGGCGGGGTTTGAACCCGCGACATCTGCCGTACCGTGGCATCGCTCTAACCAACTGAGCTACTGTGTCTTCGCCTGAATCAAAATAGTGCGCATCAATCGCAATACGTTTAACGTAGCGAATGTCGTATACAGGAGCCGCGCGCTTTAGGATATAAATTGTCTATTGCGCAGCCAAACAGCTAACTTTAGAGCGGTCAAGAAACGTTGATTGACCTATTCGCGAATGCTCTAACATTCACAATAACCAAGTTTAAGCAGTGTGTATAATTATAACTATAATCTAATTTTTATAACTAATTGTAAATATTGGCGGCACTGTGTATGTGATGTTTTCAACTACTTTTAACGTGTGAGATGCGTATGAGACAGTATTGTAACTTGTGGGGACTACACGTAGATCGGTGGTCATAGGATTTGTATTATTGCTATATCGAGCACCGATGGTCTACGCAGTGGCGTGCCTAGAAGGCAAGCGCGACGCATTTTTTTCGTCTTAGAGAGCATTCATGTTCATTTTTAGGGTTCCGTACCTCAAAAGGAAAAACGGAACCCTTACGGGATTACTTTGTTGTCTGTCTGTCCGTAGGTATATCAAGACCGTTAACGGGTGAATACATCTGCTCATAGATGACGCCACTAGAAGAATGTAATAGCGCCATCTTACTCATAGTTGGCGCTATTGCATACTTGTCCGGTTTTCATGAATGCAAGATTGCAATGCATGATTTTTAATGTACGTATTGCTTTATAAACGACATTGACTCACTTAAATTCATAAATAATTAACTTAACCTCTGAAGTCAAAGAAATACTTCGGGCTTGTCCCCTAGCCACGCCAGGTTAGGAACACTGCGTGCGTCGCGCTGAACGTACGGACGACTACAAACAATTAAGTAGAGAAGTATGCGCTGGCTCGTGCGACTCAACAGCGGGTAACTAGCGTCGGTATAACGTACCGCGACACTGCTGCAGGTCCGAACGCGTCTACACTAACTATAATATACTATAAACTGAACGCTGCAAGCTCAACTACTAACATTTACAATAACCACTTCATTTAAATATAAACAAATGGTGTGTTATAAACAGGATCCCGTGAACTTGCACCCACGCCAGGCCTCACTTACACATCCGAAACACGCACCATTATACAAACATTATTATGTTAATTTCTCCTTGTCCGCTTAGCTATAAATATAGTTTACATAATATAAATTAAAATATAGAGTGAAAACTACACATTTCTTACAATATACTATGTACAAGGCATCTCTTGTCGCTCCTAACAACGTGTAGCCGGCGCGCGGCGGTCGCCATCACCACTTACTATAAACGTTCATACAAAAACCTATCTGGCACTAACATGTATATTCATTACAAAATGTATAATATAATAATATTATGTAGGTATATACAATCACAACATAAATTTGATAAACAACCGAGAGAAATAGATAATATATTGGTGTTACGGACACTTTGTTGCAGAGTCAAATCTGTTCATGTCATTGTACTCTTTAAAAGTATTCATTAAAAAATATTTGAACTTTTTATTATTATTAAACGAAACGAATATTTATTTTGATTTGTTCAGGATTGCGCTTCACGATCGAAACAATTATGTTTAGTGATTTTTATCCTCCATAGCGTTTCGAAGGGCAGTGTGGAATTTTACATAATATAAACGAATCTAGCTCCCCTAAAAGAGTATTTATTGTCACTCCAAAAAATGTTCATAATGATCAGAGATCAGCGACTGTCTTGATCGCGTACTTTAACGATTTCTAAGCGTACGAAATTATAGTTCGCCATTGATTACATCCGTCATGAAATTACCTGATTTGTCCCCAAATTATTTGATATGTATACGAAAAAATGTGTATATATTAAGACATGACAATAAACAGGGTTTTGCTCAATCATTGTTCAGTAACTGTTCAGTTATCTATGACGTAGGAACATGTTTGTGGAGTACGTTGTTCGCTATACGCTGTCACTGCGCGGTGCGGGACGAGACGTGCGCCTGCGCTACGGTCCAACTACATTATTTAAACTTAAGTCCTTATTCAGTGTAGCTATCATGTTTTTTTTGTAATCTTCATGCAATATACAGGGTGGCAAGTTAAACAGTGGAAATATTTTAAGGGGTCATTGTACTCATCATTCTGAACAACTTTTACTATGAGACCAACCCTGAAATCGCGAAAAAAAATCAGCTGTTCCATACATTTATGGTCACATAACTCAACAAAATGTATGGAACAGCTGATTTTGTTTTCGCGATTTCAGGGTTGGTCCCATAGTAAAAGTTGTTTATAATGATGAGTACAATGACCCCTTAAAATATTTCCACTGTTTAACCTGCCACCCTGTATAATGTTAGATATAGACTGGGCTCTGAACCAGTGTACCTAGACCAGGAGTGGCCACCCGGTCGATCGCTATCGACCAGTTGATCGTGGCACGGCAAAGATAAATATTAGTTAAAATACGATTTGATGTCATGATGAATGAAGAGCTACTGATTATGTAATTAGTAGATCGCACAGAATCTAGTCAGTAAACAGTAGATGTTGGGTCGAATCAAGTTGGCCACCCCTGACTAAGACTTTGCAAAACCAAAAATGCATTTAAAAAGTAGCTCCAAAGACCTATAACTGGCCTGCATTCGCCTGTACCCAACATTATTTAAGTTCAAAGAAACTGATCGAAGCAACAATGACTTTTATCGCATTAAAAAATATTTAGTCCATCTGTTTTAGTATTTATCGGCTAATTTTCAAGGACCACTTCAAAGTAAGCGTTCAATTCGTTCATGATACCATTTTTTTGAGTCATTGTTATGTCTCACTCCGTATGGAAGTCTATCAGTGCGGAAGTATTTTTGTATCAACTCTATGTTAAGTAGACCTTAACGTTTGATGAGGTAGATGGAATATCACGTCATTTCATAGTCACAGGCAATTTTGATAAATTATTAGTACAAATTCATAAACCAACCGTTTGCCTTTAAGTAATTATCATAATTATCTAATCTAATTGGTGTTGTATTAGGCTAACTATGGCCGCCACGTCTCGTCAGCGCCGCACAGGTAAATATTAATTTAATTGATATATTTTAATATCGGTGTTTACTTTGTAGTATAGCCTAGTGTTGCCATTTGATAGTATTGATTAGTATCAATACTATCGATTGTCGAAGTAAGAAGCTGTCGATAGTATCGATAGTTTATAAAGCAATACTATTGATTGTCCTATCGATAGTATAGCCCTTTTTAGATGAAAACTAGTACCTTTAGTGGATCGGCAACACTAGCATAGCCCCGTTACATCGTCGAGTGATCATTTGCGTCGCCGTTGCTCTATAATTATACATCTAAACTAAATTATAAATCAAATTACACGTACCGCACTCGCGTAAATCAACATAGCGAAAGAATAAATCTGTAAATTATTGCGAAGACCTACAAGTGATCCCATACATGTTGAGATATTAATAATATACTCGATTGGCCCACATGCGATCAAAATATTATTTTTGTCGTATAACTCCCATTACACTAAGAAACGAGCAATTCGTATATGTGTTCCCGACAGTAAAACATTTCCATTGATAGGGAAGTAACGCTACAACGAAAAACACTTAAGATATGATTAGTCTATCACTTATATAATACAGAGTCGGCCTCAAGTCGGACTCGGCGCTCGCCCGTTGCTACGCAACGATGCCTTATATACAATTTTCTTACAAATTTTTACACTTTGCTTTTTGGTCATCGATTTGGGAAGAGAACGTATGCGAAGACTGAGTTTAGAGATATTTTTGGAGTGGCACCGCCATGTATTGGGCTAGTTTGAGTGGAAGCTACCATCAGTACAGACAACTCTTGCGTTCTTCTGTTTATTTCATTAGTGGGTCGGTTAAGTTGGTTTGCGCACCGTTTTCATCCGTATTTGTGTCGCTAGGACAATGCGAGGTAACCAATGCATTAATACCGATATCTTAACGTGGGGATACAGTTGTATTGCCAACAAACCTCTCTTCGTTCAATATTGCTGAATTATAACTTATATCAGAAGACAACCTTCGAACAGGTGATGTTCTAATAAATGCGAACACCAAGCCACTTAACACCAATCATAGCGATTGAAGCATGCATACTACTTCCATTGAACGACAATGAGTGATCAACATTCTCATTCGTTCAATGAAACTATAACTACATATTTGCACAATCAAATCGCTACAACCATTATACAGCGTGTGACATCAGGAATGAGTTTAACATCTATCAATAAACCGCTTTTCTAATATTGCTGTCAAATTTATTTTTTCATACAATTGAGTCAGCTCATAGATATGTTAATTAATTAAAATAGCATTTAAGTTTTCAATACAACACATTCAACTTAAAAGTGGTTTATTAATAAATGCTAATGACACCAAAATATTATAAAAGGAAAAAGAGCGACTTATCACTCTAAAGTCCATGTAATTAAGTACTTAACTAAATGTAAACCAATTACGACGATAATTAAAAAGCGAATACTTCATCCACATTTAGTTGAGTACCTAAAAATATTTCCTTGTGCACACGCTGTATGTCACAATGAAGAACAAAATCACCGTGGCCGTGACGCGACTGTGGCGTGGCGGTGGCGTGGCCGTGGCGTGACGTATGAAGAGTGTGTGTGCGCGCGTCACTCGCGCGGCGCGTTCTTCAGCAGCGAGATGGCGTGGCGCACGTACTGGACGAGGTGGCGGAACGTTGATGACAGCGACAGCGGCCCGCACTTGCGGTCCACGGAGATGAACAGATCTGGAACACACGGGGAATTACTTAGCTTAGGGCTCACGAACTATTTGGGGGTCCGTATTAAAAATATAAAAGATTGTTGTGGTTCTATTGACATAATTCCGAACGGCAGAGAAGACAAAGTGCGGGGTAATAAAATTACCAAGTGCACGTTTTGATTTTATCGATCGAATTAGATCGAAGTCCGGAAATTAATTCATTTTTTTTATTGTTTTCTTTCAGTACCAATTCTCGTTCACCACTTTATAGTCTCCTAGGCATTACCTTTACACATACCTAAACCTACAAAAAACATAAAACGTAACCTAAATACGAGTGACATTCAGTATAACCAACATAGCGTCGAAGGGACTTACGTGAAACGCTCAATAGTTTTAATTTTTTCAGGATAAAAAATGATCTATGCCGCATTGATGTCTGATTTTATACTGATACATGCAGGTTGAAACTGTTATCATTGATCTTTTCAAGTAGTGAACGTACTCATAAATATTTAAACAATTTTTATTATGAAACTCTGAAAACAGCACAAGGTAAGCGAGTCTGTTTTACACGCAGACTTTCAACTCTGAAGCGTTGCAAAACTTGTGGTATTCCCAACTTCCTAGGGTATACCAGACTTAGCAGTTTTATTACATGTCAATTTTAGTTTTTTCCGTAATTTGGATTTCCCGACTACTGAAAATATAAAACAACAAATGTGTACGCACCTCTATTGGCCCGAAGCCTGCACAGCGAGTCGGCCTGCTCCCACAGGTCGTGGGCCACGTACAGGAAGGCGTAGTACTTGTTGAGCAGCAGCAGCGCCTGGTGCGCGTGCGCCGGCACCGAGTGCGCCAGCGAGCAGTAGCCCGACGACGCCGACCCCGACCCCACCGACCCCACCGACCCCGCCGGCGACGGCGTCGGCGACAGCGGCGACACGGACTCCGCCAGCGCCGGCTGCACAATAACGGGGCGTTGGGATGCGTGTTCACGAGGTACACATACTTACAACTATTTTAGTCGAACAGTGTATTGCACTACTGCACATTTTGTAAAGTCAGTGCGAGTGTGAAATTACATAAAATCTAGAGAATATGGAGAAAATATAGAAACACTTTTTGAGAAATCATTTCATTATTAATTTATGAGCAAGGATTGAAATACCGATATTTTCCATAACCGATTCAAGTAGCCTTGACAAGATACTGGTGTAAATTTATCCCGGTACCTATAACTTTTATACCGGTAAAAAATCTGTTAATTTTAAGTGCGAGTGAGAGAACAACACAGCTCAGTCCATGCGTCGCGTCGTTGGTGTAACAATAGTGATTTGTTAGAAGTGAGAATATGGATCGAACAGATCATATCAGTAACTCATATAAATACCGTTTAAAATACCGGTAATCAAGTAACCTAATGTTAAATACCGGTATAAACCGTTATAATACAGATATTTTTGCAACCGGTATCAAGTACTGTTCATGACACAACCTCAATGATGGTAGAGATTAAACATAGGGAAGTGGGACATTTGCCCCACCCTGGATTGTAGCCAAGATAGGCTACAAAAGGAACTGCTCAGTTTGTTCAGAGCTCAGGCTAAAACGTGAACAAGTTGTTCAGTTAAAAGTGTTTTTACCATAGAATATAATTAATTCTGAAAACAATATTTTTCCAACCCTCGTGGCAGGAAATTCTATGTAAAATTTATCTAAATAATAAGTATTTAAAGCGTTTACATCCCACAAAGCAGCGCCATTTTTGGATTACAGACCGTGTTATTTATGATTCATAATCACCAGTGTTCGGAAAAGGGTGAGTATATTTACCTACAGTTTGTAGAACAGAGACGAAAATCGGAGACTTCCTTATAACTAAAAATATTTTTACCAGTAAATTTACCAGAACTTTAACGTAGTGAATTTAAACGTTTTATTAATTTAATGAAAACGTCTATTGCGTAAATATTATTTACGCAATAGACGATTATTAATTTATAAAATTTAATGAAATCGTCCATTGCGTAAATATTATTTACGCAATAGACGTTTTCATTAAATTAATAAAACGTTTAAATTCACGTAATTAAAGGTATAAGGAAGTCTCCGGTTTTCGTCTCTGTTCTATAAACTGTAGGTAAATATACTCATCCTTTTCCGAACACTGATAATCACTAATGAGGTTTTAGTCTACAGTAATTATAATTAAGTTAGTGTACAAAAGTTTTTGTTGGTTTTAAATCCAATAAAATAAATAAGGGTGCATTATAAGGTCATAAAATAACGTTTTTAAAAACAAAACAATTTTATACATTATTTTTATTTTAAAAACTAAAATTTCATTGTTGATTAAATACTCTTTGACACGGGTCTGTAACCAATTAATGGCGCGCTTTGTGGGATGTAAATGGCTTAAATACTTATTAATACGACTTTTTTTACGTAGAATTTCCTGCAACGAGGGTTACATAAATATTGTTTTAAGAATTAATTATATGTTTAGGTAAAAATACTTTCAACTAAACAGCTTGTCCACGTTTTAGCCGATAATGGGTGATTCCCTTTACTAAACAAAAACTAAATTGCTGTAATAAGTTGTGTAGATTAGGCGGGGCAAGGTATAAGTAATTAGGTATTAATATTACTTATCAATATAATAGCATTTTTAGTATTTACCTACTATCGAGTTTTCTTACTTTTGTCCCACCCCTAAGCAAATCCTGGGTATGGCCATGAACATACGCCGAATAAAAATGGATCTGAAGCTTGCCACGTAACAAATAAAGCGCGTTGTTCCGTGTTTTACGACAAAGCAAGTAGTGCAATACAATAATTTTGATCAGTATTTATGTGACTATAAAATATATGTACATTATTATAGTGTCACTGTCACTGTCAAAAATAAAATCATAAGCCCATTAAAATGTTAACTCTTTTAAAAGCTCTTTAACGTGATTATAGTAGTCTTAAGATTTTGGATAGCTAATTGTTATATCTGGTTTCAAGCGACACGTTGAGAAAAACAAGATTACCAAATGAATTAATTGTCCAAAAACCAAAAACAATGTCAAAAATATCGAAATTTTGTCATTGATACAAATACCCAATCATCATTTAGCTAATAAGTAATAAGCTAATTTAGTAACAATAGTTACAGACGGGAATCGAACCCCTACAACATACGATTCTTACTTAAAGCAAAACCAACTAGCAACTACAAGAAGTGAGCAACAAAAAGGCGTATAGGTAAAAATAAAAGACAATTGATACAGACATCAGCGCGTACCTTCTGTTGGTACTCGTGAACGATCTTGTTGTACTCCTTCACCTCGCGGTTGTACATCTTGAACATGCGCAGGTACAGCAGGGCTTGCACTCGCAGGCTGGAAATATGTCACGTACGTGTTATTTATAAGAAAAACGAAATTATTAAAAAACAAAAAACTCGACTGTGTAATATTTAAATCCTAACTAAAGTAAGTTTTCTTATAAATGTATTTAGGTAATTAAAATAGTTTATTTAAACTTTTATAAAATGACGTAAATTTCTTGTGCATTCGACAAGTTTAAAGTTTTGAACGCCGTGTCGGTCACCGGTGACCGACAAACAATAAATTTTCTATTGTGTCTGGTGGCGTGGCGTTCAAAGTGTTAAATCAGCCCGGCGCTATCTTAACAAGCAGTAGGTAGTCTGGCAAATGCAATGACAAAATCCGTAATTTGGGTACTACTTGGGAATAGTTGGGAAATATTTTTTTAAATTTTATATTTCGAGTCCCCAATAGCCCTACTATGAGGTCTTTCAGGATTATCCATTCTTTCTGGGACACACTGTATATGTATGTCAGAAATGGTATTTTCTTATCCGTTCGACGTTGTCATTTAGTACATTATAACACCATTTTTGACATATAAGGCATTATATCGAAACCAAATCGAAATTATATTTTTAACATTCTTATTTACGAGATTTACGAGAATTGGCCTTCTGAATACAACCCAATTTAATGTGAAAGAAAATGGTTTTGGCAATGACAAAAAAAAACAAGGAATAATTACCTGAGTATATCAAGCTTATTGAAGGTATCGTGCGGCGACGCTCTAAACCGCTGCGGCATCGAGTGTATACTCTTTATATACTCTATGGTCTCGCGGTAGATGGTGAAGGCGCCTTTAGTGTCCAGTTCTAGCTCCAGTACTCGCCCGGTGAGAACGAAGCACAGTACGGACTCGAGGTACAACATGACGCGGGGGAGGGGTTCCTGTTCCTTCTCGGCGGCTGTGCGCAGGCGCGTGGCTTCCTCTAGGTAGTATCTGTCGAGAGAAACGTTGGCGTTACGCCTAGTAACAACGGAATAATGATTAGTATGATGATAATGAGGGTGGAATGGACGAGTTAATCATGATACAGCAATTATCCTGAGAAAATCTTTTTTTTTTGTTCGCTTTGATGAGAAAGTGATGAATGATTATGAAGAAAAGAATGTGTGAATGATCATTTGTTTCTATAGTAAAGCATAGTATAAAACAACTATGAGAAGAAAATAAAATACCATTTTTTTGAGTTATTATTTGGTTTTCCCGTAACTGAGAGTCATAAAGGAGAAATTATACATAGAATCAAGGCTCAAGGCAGCAAGCAGCAACGTTCTTATGTCTGTTAAAGTCAAACATACTGCGAGCATTAATCTTGAAGAAGATCAGAAGATTACGAATGGAGTAGGTTATATGATACGTTTAAAATAAAGCAATATATTATACAACATGAAATTTTAGTGGTTGTTTTCCCGCAGCAGAACGATTTGCCCTCAGTAGTACTATCGAAACATCGAGTTAAATTTTAATAACTACCAGAAAAAAAATTTTTTTTTTTTCAAATTCCACCTTTTTAAAACGGTCTAAAAAGTATAAAACAATTTCTAATGAAATAAAAAACGTGGGGCGCATCTTACAATTATGCGTCCTACATTTTTCATTTCATTAGAAATTATTTTACACTTTTTAGACCGTTTTAAAAATGTGATTATTGAAAAAAAAAATTTTTTTTTCTTCTATTAATTATTAAAATTTAACACTGTTTCGATAGTACTACTTAGGGCAAATCGTTGTGCCGCGGGAAAACAACCCCTAAAATTTCATGTTGTATACAACATAACATCATGCCTGTCGAAACGGTCTGCACAGAAACTAAGGGTGAGCGATGAGACGCGCACTTTTTAAGATAGCGATACAATATAGAATTGTTGTTGTCATAGGACTTTGATAGTCGTTACGGGTAGTCAGGAGAACAACTGGTCCAACATTCAGCCGTAACTAGTTAGACTGGAAGCCGACCCCAATCTAGTTTGCGAGTCTAGTTTCTGATGATGATGATAATATTATGATGATGATGATGAAGAAGAAATGATGATTATGATGAAGATGAAATTATGATGATGATGATGATGAAATGGTGATGATGATGACACTCACTTGTGATCCCTCTCCTCGTCAGAGAGCGCGTCGGCGGGCAGCCGCTCGAAGTACGAGAAGTAGATGGGCGTCTGCCCCGCGTACGTGTCCGTCCGCTCGTGGTTCGTCGCTGCCACCTCACCGCCCTGCACAAACAAATAAGTTATGTGTTAAAAGCGATTTCAATTTTGACAACTTTATTGTAATCAAAATCTCAGTCAATTCGTTTGACTAAGATTTTTGGTTACTAAAACCTTTACTGAGATTTATGAGTAAGGCTGGCAACAGACAACCGGAATGCCTCTCCGCGATTAAGAAACTGAATCAGGTATTTTACGTCAAATTGAACGATATCGTTCATAAATTGAACCATTGCAGTTGGAATCGTTCAATTTATTAACGATTCCATGCAATTTGACGTAAAATCACTCATTCAGATTCTTAGTTCCGGAGGGACATTCCGGACGTATGTTATCGGCCTAATTAACACTTAAGGCGGGAGAGACCAGTATTTGGTTTTAAAAAAATATTCTTGTGAAATCGCGGTCCATTATAAGACCAAAAACTTACTATTGAATATGGGGAGATTTTTTTCCATTACGATTCGGGCGCAATCGAACCAGCGCCACGCGCACCACAGTCGCGTACAGTAAAGTCGAGTTATCTAGAATAACTAGAAGCACCAGTCTTGATCACAAACAGCGCAATAGTTGATTTTCGGCCTCTATGGCGGAATGAAGAATACGGGGTGCGCCGAGGCTGCACGCGATTGCTTCGTCAGTGGATGCTCATCGTCTGGACTATACTCTATCACGTATTGTCAATTGACTATTGGGCCGAAAATGTACATGCGCGATTCGTGGTCATGATTCCTGCCGGTACCTATACAAGTGAGTGTTACCTGCTCAGGATGCGGCCCCTGTCTCTTGGGCGGCGCGCGGCGCGGCGGGCGCTGCAGCGCTCGCACGGTGTCGGCGCGCAGCCGCGACAGCGCCACGCGCACGACTAATCGCGCGCGACCGCGACCCGCTACTGCGCACAACACAGACACCGTTATACACATCGTTCCATACATCCATTGGGCGCGTCCTTCGAGCCGGATATGGATCCGGCTCGAAGGACCATTTTTATGTACAGCTCAGAGGCCTTAACCAAGTTGCTTTTCTGTTAGCGTTCACGCCAAATGATACGCCTACAAAATGTATGGCAATGACATTACCTGCGGAAAAGTCACGTGACTCACAAATGTCACTTCCATACATTTTATCCGTAGCGTTTGGCGTTAACGCTAACAGAAAAGTAACTTGGTCTGGGGGGCAGAGGTCGTAAGTTATACACACTCGTAGAACCTTTCGCATTTATGATATTAGTAGGTATGATAAATTGCTTACCATTGGAAGACGCCTCCTCGAGTCGTTCGGAGCCGCGGCCGGACTTGAGTCCCGACCCAACATCGGCCTCTGCGCGGACATACCGCTCCGTCGCGATCCGCTCAACGCGCTCCACCGGCTTGTCGAGCGACACTTTGCTTTCCAACCTGTCGAGCGCTGCTTTGCTCTCTAACCGGTCGAGCACGGCCTTGCTCTCTAACCTGTCGAGCGCTGCCTTGCTCTCTAATCTTTCGAGTGCCGCCTTGCTTTCCAACCTGTCGAGTGCCGCTTTGCTTTCCAACCTGTCAAGTGCCGCTTTGCTCTCCAGCCTGTCGAGCGCCATCTTGCTCTCTGACAGTCGACCTTTAGTGTCTGGAAGACGGTCGTGCGACAGTTTCTCCCCCGCTATCCGCTCGTGCGTCCTCTCCCCTGATAATCGGTCGTGAGCCAACCGATCTATCGCCATTTTCTCGGTCGGCAGACGCTCTGTAGACCGCCGGTCGGCGAGCCGATCCGACGAGAGGCCGCCCGATAGCCTGTCGACCGACAAGCGGTCGCTCGCCGACGACGACCGGTCGGACGCGGCGCGGTCCGTCGACGTCCGTTCCGTCGATATCCGATCGACGGGCCGCTCGGGTATCCGGTCGTTGGAGGTGCGTTCGGTCGGTATCCGGTCGACGATGCGATCGGAGGGTATTCTCTCGTAGGAGGTCCGCTCCGGTATCCGGTCCATCGTTCTTTCGCTGGTGGGTCGTTCGATCGGTATTCGGTCGTTGCTGGGTCGGTCGAGGCGGTCGGCGGAGCGGCGGCGGTCGGAGCGGGCGGCGCGGTCGGCGCGGTCGGCGCGGTCGGCGCGGTCGGCGCGCTCGGCGGACAGGCGGTCGTCGCGGCGGCGCGGCTCGTGCGGGGAGAGGCGGGCCAGGGCCTCCTCGTTGCGGCGCTCGGCGCTGCGCTCGCGGTGCCGGCGCTCCTCGTCGTCGGCCTCGGGCGCCGTCACCTCGATGATGGTGACCTGCCCCTTGCCCTTGCCGCCCTTCCCCTTGCCCCCCTTGCCTCCCTTGCCACCGCACTCGTCGCTCTTTTTCGGTGTAAAAACCTGAGGGCAAATTGAGTATTTGGTGAGTAGGGGCCTTAACACATATTGGCGATTTAGAAGCGTGTTTCCAGCGAGGCGATTAGTGAACATACTTGCAGCGAACTTGCTGCGAATATGCAGCGATACCGCGACGCGAACACCATGGTGTACACTCGCGTATGCATAATAAATTGAGACTGCCTCGCTGTTCAAAACGCGACTGAACGGCGCAAGCGCGAACGATTCTATGCGTATACGCGGCGAATACGTTGCGCACACGAGAACTCGGTAGGCACACGCGACGGGTGCGTTGACCAATCGCATCACATAAACACTTTCACAAATAGCATAACTAACGAGTTCAAACACTGACCTTGCGAAAGATGTGCGTCTTGGTGTCTTGTAGGGAGTGGTGGTGAGGCGGGTCGGGCTCCACGTCGCTGTCGGGCGGGGCGGGCGCGGCGTGCGGCGGGGCGGGCGGGGTGGGCGGCCGGGGCTTGGGCGGGCGGCCACGGGGCCGTTTCTTGACGGGCCGCTCCTCCGTCCTCGGTTTGGGCGGCCGCCCGCGCTTCAGCGGCCCCGTCGGCGCTGAAGGTATCACTCGGGGGGACGTCTGAGAAACAAAGCGTATTCATTGAAAGGACACTGGCAGACGCCCATAGAACGCTGGGCTCGAGATTGTGTATGTCGGTACAGATATGTAATTAGTTTGGTGTGATCGAGTATTTCAAGAGTAGTTGAATTCATTTTTTTTGTTTTTTGCGTAATTGGGTTAAAGAACAATCTTCGTATTTGTGACAGTGAGGTTAAGTTTGTATGGTGTGAATGATCCAATGAAGTACAGCCCGACTAATGAGTTCTCAATTCAAAGGTTTTAGTTGCTGTCGACATGATATTCTGTGGAGGCACGCGCCAGCCAGCATGCACCCGTTTTTGTTTTATTGGTTTTTTCAAAATGTCAACGGCATAATCATTTTATTTCTTATTTATTTCGATTTTTGATTTCAATTCTTAATCTCTAAGATAAATTAGGCAAAGAACAATTAAAATGTATTTTTATTTTTGGTTAAGCTTTTATTACTGTACCATGTCAAGTCCAAACTGCCAACGTTCTTCATACTAAAAATAAATGGAGTATAGATTTAACAAAGCCTTTAACCTGGTTTAAAGAAGTTCTTTTGCACGATTTTTTGTGTCTAAAGGCTCTTTCTATTTAGACGTTTGCCCCCTTACTTATAGACGCCTCTTAACTTGAACCACTGATTAAATATACAACTATCCTTGCCATTCAGATGACAATTGACGCAAGAGCTGTTTAATTTAATCATCGCCTTTAAGTAAGGGGGTAGGTGTCAGACTGCTGCCGTGCGGTACGGTCGCACGGCAGTAGTCCGACACCAAACGTCTAAATTGAAAGAGCCCTAAGACTCTCGTGTTTTCTTATACGGCAGACATTCAAGATGTACCGATATTATAATAATACTAGCCTGTGCCCCGCGGTTTCACCTCTGCTCGGCTCCTAAGGGTCTTAGCGTGATGTTGAATAGCCTATATTATCCCTCATAAATCTGGCTATCATAATAGATACAAAAAGATTTTTTCGAATCCGACTGGTAGTTCCAGAGATTAGCCCGTTCAAACAAACAAACAAACTCTTCAGCTTTATAGTGAATGACATAGTGCACAAGTGAAGTGTTCTTACTAACATAAGCTAAGTTTTATTACTAACATAAACTGTATAATATTATATATATGTTATTTATTTATTTAATACTTTATGCACAAGTAAAAAAATACTGCACAAAGGCGGACTTAATGCCTTAGGCATTTTCTGCCAGTCTACCTTAGGGTGATGCAGAGACAAAACATGGTAGGTGCCACAAAATTGAATGTTAATGCTAGAAAATAATAAATATATGATATAGGAATAAATACATAGATAAATACATATAAACAAAATATACTTTGTTAAGAGAAATAAAAAATATGTTGATGGTGAAATACGATTCCAACAAATCAAATCAAAATGTTAGTTTGTAAGGTATATATCTATGGGCCAAAGTAGCCTGATAATAAAGAGTTTATTATATTATATTATATACACATCAAAAGTGTCTAGGGATCAAGCATTTTTATGCGGATTTCTTGAGATTGAGATGTGGCTTTGTAATAAATTTATGATTTTATAAATTTATATGGATCCTTTTTGGTGCATTTCATAATTTGAATCAGGAACTCTCAATCAAATTCGAGTAAAAGATGAAAATAAGCTGTCAATATTTTCCCTATAAAAACATACAACGCATTGAAGACATTATTAGTGCTACTGTTTCCCTACTACTGATTAAAACCAACGTTATTATGGAGCGGCGACGTCATTTAAGCAGGGAAGAAATGCTCAGAGCCGTGGGAATGATAGAAGCTGGTTCCCGGCAACGTACTGTAGCTTTAGCTCTGAATACAAGTCAGAGTGTTATCAGTCGACTTTGGACACGTTACCGAAGCACTGGTACCGTGGCTGAGCGCCATGGAGGACGGTATCGCTGCACCACACGGAGACAAGACCGATACATTCAAATCTTAACTCGAAGAGCTCCAACAATAACCGCCATGATGTTAGCCGTGAGGCTTCATCACTCTTCAGGGAACTTAATTAGCGACCAAACAGTCAGAAACCGCTTGCATGAAGTGAACCTTCATTCCCGAAGACCGCTACGGGTACCACCTATAGCAATGCACAATCGTAGGATTCGATATCAATGGGCTCTTGAACACAGAAATTGGGCAGAAGAACAATGGCGTTTCGTGTGCTTTTCTGATGAGTCTCGTTTTGGTATGAGACCGGATACAAGACGTATACGACACTGGAGAACCCCTGGACGCCAACAGCGATTAAAATCCTGCCAGGAAGTCCATCCTTATAGTGGTGGAACCATCATGGTATGGGCGGGTATTTGGATCGGCGGAAGAACTGAGTTGATTTGGATCAGAGGCAACCTCAACGCTCAAATTTATGCTGAGACGATTGTATCAGACGTCATCGTTCCTCTACAAGTGCAAATCGGTCCCTTATTTCAGTTAATGCATGATAATGCACGACCGCACACCGCAAGAGTTGTAAGACAGACTCTCGCCGCAGCTAACATCAATGTCCTGCCCTGGCCTGCTCAGTCGCCAGACTTGAACCCGATTGAGCATGCATGGGATATGCTACAGAGAAGAGCTCTGCCGAATATGGAGGGTATCCAGTCGCAAGAAGACCTTTTTTTGTTGTTGCAACGAACATGGGCGGCCATTCCACAGCGTGATTTGGATGAACTCATTTTGAGTATGCCAAACCGATGTTCTTGTGTTGTTAGTGTTCGCGGTAGAAACACGGATTATTAATTGTTTAAGTTACCCAATAAAATTTTAAAGAAAACTGTTATTTCAGTCTTTTTTTCGAACTTTAATGTTAGTGGTTCAAATGTCAAAAATCCCTTTATTAGGAAAATGGCAAATTTCTTTATTAATGCAAAGGTGACTTGGTTTATCGTTACTGTGACAAACGAAAACACTTTATTTGATGAATCCTTAAAGAAAATTTTAATTAATATCAATCAGGAGAAAAGTTATTGCAAAAATATATGTTGATCCCTAGATACTTTTGATGTGTGTATTATAATATTAGTATAGATCTTACCGTGTGCCTGGGCGCGTCGTCGTCGCTGGAGGCGGCGGACGCGCGCGCGGCTATGGAGCGCCGCCGCCGCACGCGCCCCGGCGACGGCGACGACGCCTCCGAGTCTGACATCTCCGAGATCGGACTCTGGAACAACAATTATTTACATATATTAGTCTACTAATCGATGTTATTGGATTCGGATATAAGACTTAATTGCTTTCTTCCATTGCATGACCTTGCAATGTTTACTACTAACTAAGTCTTCTTGTAACATCTAACATCTAATCCTCTACTAACAATTAATCCTGCCTTACTGAAGGATTACTCTCTTTCGATTCAAAGTCAAAACATTGATTTCAATTTATATTCAATGTAGACCATTTATAGGGACGAGTCAAGATGTAGTCGGTCTGTTAGTCATATATGGACCAAACAACTGTTTTTCCAGGCACCCTGATAACTTTTGTCACGTCCTACTTTTTGCTTCAATCGCATATTTAACGTGACGATATCTTTTTTTTATCGTTTCACAATCATGTTTTCAGTGATAGCCTAGATAGTGAGAGAGCAGTGATAGCCTAGTGGTTTAACCATGTGCCTTCCACGGCGAATGGTTCGAGTTCGATCCCAAGGCACGCACCCTCGACTTCTTTTCGAAGTCATGTGCGTATCACTTGCTTTAAAGGTGAAGGAAAACATCGTGCGGAAACCTGAATGCCTGAGAGTTCTCCATAAAGTTCTTGAAGTGTGTGAAGTCTGCCAACCCGCACTTGGCCAGCGTGGTGGACTATGCCCTCTCATTCTGAGAGGAGGCTCATGCCCAGCAGTGGGACAGTTTATAAACAAGGCTGATATTATAATCATATTTTCACCTCAATAACACCCGGCAAAGATGCAGACGCAATATTCCCGTGCACCGCCCCCACAGCTTGCCACAACACTGCCTTCAGTTCGAGGAACTGGTACCAAACGTCCTCCCGATCTTCAAAAGGCACATGACGTATAGTATTCTCGAAGCAGAGTAGACCGTAACGCAGACTGCACTTCAGTAGAGCAAGCTTGATCCATTTCTGTCTAATGTCCTGATCAGATTCCGCCAATATTGCATGAAGTAGGTTGTTGAATAGTTCGAAGTAACCGTCCATTTTGTGGAAACGTTTCGCATGTCAGCGTTTATTCTGTAAATGGCTTGTTCACACGGCTCGAATAATCATGAGCTTTTAGAAAACGTCCTTTTCGAGTTTGATGATTCCTCACCATGTCTTCGCTGATTTGAAGCTTTAGCCGTAACAAACTATACTTAAACCGTTAGTACCGTGCAACGTTTTGAAGTAGTAGATACAATTACAAAACGTCTCGTAACTCAAAACACAAGTGGTTTGTATTCAACACGATCTTAGAATCAACCGCGAGCTTAGAAGTTAGATTGTAACGAACGCTTACTAAGTATTCTTACTAAGAAATGTATGGGTACATCGTTTCCCGAGAAGTGTTTATCTTTTGGAACATAACACCTGGGAAGGGTCGCTGAATATAGCCGGGGTACTATTGCAAGTAACTGACTAAATACAGATAATGCTGGGTGGGTAATTTTTTTGACCGTGAGAAACAAAGGAGAGATGCCAAGGCGCTATTGAGCTTCGACGTTTTGATTTGATCAATGTGATCATGTTGCCGACGCGACGGACCGAACGCGATAGATGATTTTAACAGTGTTAGTTTAGTGTGAGTGACGAATGACTAATAACAGTGTTAGATTGAAGGTGTGCGGCATTTTTAATGTGTGGGAGATCTTTATATTTACAAAGGAGTGTTTGTAGATAGGACGCACACTGCTTTAAAAGTAGCGATGGCGGTTCCCGTACTAATTTGCTTGCGTGTTGCTCGTCCCGTGGATGTCTATAGAGGCTAAGTACAGCAATTGTTTATGACTCAAATGACGATTGCTTTCTTTATATGGTTTATAGGCAACCCGAGTGCAATTTGTTGACGATTTCTATCAACACCTGCTGACCTTTGAGAATCTTAGGCGTGTGACAAGTTGACGACAGCTCCTTAGAATACCAACTTGTCATCCGATCTCAACATCACGTTGGCCAGCTAAATAGGGCAGATGTTTATACATAGAATACCACAGGTGCACCTACTGGATATATACAACAGATGAAATATAGATGTTGAAGTGAGTTCAATCACTAAAGTACCTACTTAGGCGAAGTTTTTCGAATTTTCTATTGCAAGATAATAGGACGTAACATTTACATAGTAAAACAGGGTTAGGTGTACCTATTATGATTTAAATCGCGATTTTAATCAAGTTGATTTCAATCACAGTAAAACATAGCTTTATTTGCAACTCATTTCGTCATTTCACGTAATCAAGTAATCATTGAATCCCAACTCACCTGTTTCCCTTTAATGTCAGCGAGGGCATGTCTGACATCCTTGCCGGAGTCATAGGTCTGGTCGGGCGGGTGCGCCTGCGGCGGGGCGAAGTTCGACAGGCTCCACGAGGGGCGCTGCGCGGGCGCCGGCGCGGCGGCGGGCGCGGGCGCCGGGGCCGCCGCCGTCGGCGCAGGCGCAGGGGTCGTGGACTCCGCGGACGAGGACTCGGACTCAGAGTCCTCGGAGGGCGATGAACTACCTGAACTTGGACTGCCCGACCCAATTGGTGAGACAGGCCTGTAAATTTTTAGTTTGATTCTATTGTGTGATGTTTACATTTTAATGAGGACGTCTTAAGGGCTCCAGTGAAATCGTCCCAATACCTAAACTAACATGGGCCCAATTGCTTATTATCAAATTGGAAAAGGTGGAATTGGTCCGTGGTCCCAGGTTCGAAGTGGGACGAGTTGCAAACATCTACAAACTACAAGCTTTAGCGATCACCTGAGGCGAGGTAAATGAAGCGAGTCCATTGGTTCTTAACAAAAACATCCCTCGCACACATCTCTGGTGGAAACGCAGCCTTAAGGGCTCTTTCAATTTAGACGATTGCTGTCGGACTACTGCCGTGCGGCAGCCGTGAGGGTGTTGCATTGCGCACCCCGGATTGTTTTTTTCCATACATTTGACACGTCGAAAGAGCCGTCCGACTGTCATGCGGCAACCGGACGGCAGCAGTCCGACACCAATCGTCTAAACTCAAGAGCCCTTAACGTTTGTACTTTGTGATGTTTGCTATGGATCAGGATTCGAAATTATCAAGATAATTATCGACGCTAAGTCTTGTTTTCCTCCCTCCTAAGATAATTATCAAGAACTTCGCTTCCTTAAGCTTGGAAAAGGAATCCTGACATGTGTGATCGGGGATTAAAGAATAATTGGACCCTGTTAAGCAGAAAAGATCCAACCAACATTTTTTGTAAAATCGAGTTATCTACCGTATCCTTAATGTACTTATCAATCATTATGGATACGTAGATAACTCGATTTTACAAAAAAATTTGGTTGGATCTATTCTGCTTAACAGGGTCCAATTATGTGTTCCATTAGTATTGTATGCCATTATTAACTAGGTGTAAGTCTAAAAGGTAATGTAAAAACGTTGAGCATTCGAACGCATTATTAGGAAGTAGTGAATCATAAAACTGCAATCCTTTCAAATCAAATGTGAAAGCAAACGAAAGGAGCTTGGCTCTCGGACTTGTTAAAATTAATTCAATTTCAGTCGCGTACTTAAAACTTGCGAGTTTCCATTCGAGATAAAAATCAATTAAAAACTTAGCGCTTGCAAAGGGAAGTGCAGACACGGTGTAATTTTGTTAAGCACGGGAATGAACTTACGGTCCTATCGCGTGCGTGTTGGCGTTGACCTCGTCATCGCTCTCCGATAAGCCGAGATCCTTGTTCACTACGTCACTGGAAACACAAAATGGATACACATAAATAAATGAAAAAAAAAAATTGAGGTCGGGGGATTCCCCGTCACTAACGAAGTTCCTTACGTCTCGTATATTAATAGAAAGATATAGAGAGAGAAAATCGCATGGAGGGGCATAACGCGTTTTCCCTACGTGACGATTTCTACCAGTCAACTCCTACTGCAAGCCGCGTTAAAGAACTTCGTTTAAGCATCAAGGATTTAAATGTTTGGTTATAACACCTTTATTCAGCTTTCACACAAAGGATGGAAGAAACCTAACTTTGACAGCAATATAGCCATGGAACACCCATTTGTTTGTATGTGTGTGCGTTCCATGGTGTGTGCACGATAGGTCTTTCATTATCATGCATGGAGTCGGCTGCGTGCGCTGTGTTTGTAGAACGGCCCACGGTAACTGATATAGGATTGTTTGGTCAACGCCATAGTACCTAGCTATGTCGACGTTCAGTCTCTAGGCTTAAAAACATGTGTTGAAATTGTTTATTTCGTGCCTTAAGATTTACAGTAATTAATCCCTTTAACCGTCCAGCCTCTCAATTCTGTACCGACACGCCGCGTGATATCACTGCGAGAACTGCCAATTTGTTTGCGAACGTTCGAGGGAGAATGTCACCGTGAGATTCTGACTCGAACGTTCGCAAACAAGAAGTTCTACTCATACCGAATCAGTTTCATTTTCTAATATATCTGGTATCATAGCCCTACATTGTGAAACAGGCCGTTATACAGCATAAGCATAGCATAGCATAATCGGCCTATAATGTTCCCACTGCTGGGACACAGGCCTCCTCTGTGAGAGGGAGTGGGCCGTAGTCCACCACGCGGGCCCAGTACGGGTTGGTGGACGTCACATGTCTTCGAATTTTTGGTTCTAGGACATGCCGGTTTCCTCACGATGTTTTTCCTTCACCGTTAAAGCAAGTGATAATTAATTTCTAATACGCACATGACTTCGAAAAGTCAGCGGTGCGTGCCTCGGGATCGAACTCGAACCATTCGCCGTGGAAGGCACATAGTTAATCCACTAGGCTATCACTGCACTAGGTTATACAGCAGTGTCACAAAATAAATAAATACAGAAAGCCGACGACGACCGATAATTGGCGCACGCGCAGATTAGACGCAAAATCGCCGTACGTACCCGGCGATCTCAAACTATCTCAAACGAATGACAGTCGCGAGTGCGCTTGCACTCGCTGTACGAAGACGTGTGTCTGGGTCAAATCGCCGCATGTTCCAAGTTGTGTTCTAGTGTGTTACTGATTTGGAGTGTGTTATTGTGTGTTACATATTCTGCTGTGTTACACACAATAACACACTCCAAATCAGTAACACACCAGAAAATCTTCGGCGATTTCACCCGTCTCTGTAGGTATGCGTGCCTTTTCGCTCGTCGAATCAAGCCGGCGGTCTGTATTTACTTTGTGGTTATAGGTTTCCAATAAATAGTCTATGTTTAGAAAACCCATAAACAAACAACGATATCCTTTTATCGATCCCACAACTTGAGAGCAAGGCAGCTACCTTCAATGTTTATCTATTACTCCAAACTTTATGAGTAACCCTTTTAAAATGAGATACTTACGGCGACACTGAACTCCTGGAGTTTGATATCCGATTGTCCAAACCTGTAACAACAAACAAACATTTATTTATAAAAGGTTCAAACATCGTAAGCTTTCAAACATCGTAAAAAGCTCGTAAAAAATACCAATTATGTAAATCGTCTTCGTTAATTTGACTTAAACATACAATTTCATAATTATGTAGGTACCGTTGGATAAACTTGAACAATATCTTCTCATTAATAAACGTAATTAATCTTTTGATACTTTTATTGATGAAAAATATTTCGAATTGGATAATAAAAGGGTGTAATTAAAAAGTTTTTGCTGTTTTTTTTTTAGGTGACTGCGATTTTTTTTATCTGGCGAAAATAGGTAGTTGAATAGTGTTTTGGGCTCAATACGGTTCTTTATTTTCTTCAATATACAGCTCTATACGTGGAATAAGATAAGCAAGTCACTCCCTCGTCCATCAAAAATTATTCTATCTTATACATTTTTCGAACTCGCGTCCCGAGGTCAATGGTGTCGTGTATTTGATTGTGTGATCGTTTGTGCTGTGTCCACAGACCATAGGTCCCAGTCGCTGAGCCCAAGGCTACGACACATTAGAGTACCTATTTAGCAACCGTTAATTCTACCAACAGACTCCATTAGTTGATAAATACCAACAATATAAATTTAACTGATATTAGAGTCTTGCGATTTGCGATTATTGTCCTAAGTAATCTCCTAAAAACTTTACTGATTATTTGCGCAAATCAGATTGTCTACTAAGTGCCGGATAGTGCGAAACAGAATAAGTAAATCAATGTAATTACGAGTGAACATCAAGCATAATACTAATGCAGAGTACTTTGGAATAAAGCTGAAAGCTTTTTGTTTTACGGTTTTTTTTGTAATACCTAAACCTATAGTGGCTCGAGCAGGCGGCCAAGTGGTCACCGCTGTCTATAGACAATAGACATGCTCCGTATCCACAAAAATTACCACGAGGATAAGAATAAGAATAAGAATAAGAATAAAATTTATTAAAAGAAAACAAAGAATTACAGTAGAGTAATAACTAAAAGTACTAAAATATTATCATTTCTTATGAATATACTTAATGAATACATTTACAAAGACTTCCTACACTAGGCTAGGCCTGTCTCGCAGGAAGCTTTATTTGGCGTATTCCTTATTAAATTAATAAAATAAAGTTTCAGAGCTGAATATAATTAAAAAAAAAATATTAGGTAAAGATAAATATTTTTGGAATTATAAAACTATTTACTTATTGAAATGTATGGTATGTAGGTAGGTACGTAATTTTATGTATAAATATTTATAAAAAAACTAAAAGTCTGCTTAAAATTATGACATTTGTTAAACAATGTATAGGCTTATATATATATTATTATACAACTATGAGATCAAGAGATATGAGATTAAGAGTATCACAACAAGTGTTTTATTGAATCTTCCGTTCTATCGTAGGTCCAGGTTATTAGTTCTTTGGTTATGTTTGTCTTTGCTTCACGGAGCGATAAATTTCTTATGTTACAAATTTTGGAGATGTTATTATATATCAATGGTTTTAAATAGGTGTAAAATCTTTTGGCAAATACGGTTTTGACAGAAATGAGTGGGAGCTTGAAGATGCGTCTGTTTGTCATGTTCACGTAGTTGTCTGAGTTAAGTACTTCCTTATGGGTTAGGAGAGCAATTTTTAAAATATATAGTCTTCTAACACTGAGTACTTGTGTTTCTTTAAACAGGAGAATAGTTGGAAATCGGAAGGGATTGTCTTAAGAACAGCACGTTGAGATCTTTCTAAGCCTATAAGATGAGAAGTGGCAGTGCCACCCCAGGCCAGGATACAGTAAGATAAAACCGACTGACATAATGTGATGTATATGGTCTTTAGCAAGCTCATAGGAGCTACATCCCTAAGTTGTTTCATCACGTGTATTATTTTTCTTACCCTTGCCGATGTAGCAGCTATGTGCTCACCAAAGTTGAGTTTTTCGTCTATAATTACTCCTAAATATTTCGTATGTTTCACTTTATTTATGGACTTACATGTGCATGATTTTGGAGAATTTGAGATGGCAGTGAGGTATGTATTACAAGTGTGTACTACTATCTTGAGGTCGGCTGGAGGGGCTGTCCTTGAAGTTTTATGGAAGCAAATAAAGTTGGTCTTTGAGGAGTTAATAAATTATTATTTAACCATTCCACCACGTAGGCGAGACCAGCTTGAGATGAGGATAATACTCTGTCCCACGTACGTTCATGGAATATTATTACTGTATCGTCTGCATAGTTTATTATATCTGCATTTTGTATGTTTTTTGAGGAAAGGTCGTTCAAGTATAATAGGAAGAGAGTAGGTCCCAAAATACTGCCCTGTGGGACACCAAAAGTTATGTCGTGGGTATTACTTGTAAAGAGATTTGCCTTTGTGCATTGTTTTCTACCCGTTAGGTAGCTGCCAAACCATTCAAGGCAAGTACCACGGACCCCAACAGCTTCAAGTTTTCTCAGGAGGATAGGAATTGACACAGTATCAAACGCTTTCGCCAGGTCAAGAAAGATTCCGATGCATGATGAGCCTTTGTCGAGGTGATCTGACACAATGCTCGTCAAGAGCGAGACAGCATGCTCGGTGGACCTGCCCTGACGAAAGCCGAATTGTTGGTTTGATAGAATTTTATTTGACTCAAGATAGCGAATGAGTTGCTTGTTTATAATTTTTTCGAGCATTTTAGAGAAAGTGCTAAGAAGAGAGATGGGCCTGAAGTTATTGGGGTCATCAATGGTACCCCCCTTATGGATGGGTGTTACAGCAGCAACTTTCCAGATATCTGGGAAAGTTCCAGAAGATATACTCAAGTTAAAAATGTATGTTAACGGTTCAATAATATGGTTTTTGATGAGTTTTACCAGCCGGTTTGTTACTCCATCCAAGCCTGGGGCGCTGCAATCTTTTAGTTGAAGAATAAGAATTTCTACATCGCTTGTACTTGTGGGATGCATAAAGAAGGAGTTAAGAGTAGAAGTAGTAATATTAATTTTGGAAGCTAGAGAGTCCTGAGTTTCATTTTGGAGAGTTAATATTTGGTCAGCAAGGCGTTGTCCTACGTGAGAAAAGAATTTATTGCAGTAATCTAAAGAGTCGATTTCATTATCTTTAATTTTACAAAGGTTGTGCGATTTGCTTTTGTTAAGATGTTGGTTTGCGATGCGCTTGACCGCATTCCATAGTTTATTAGGATTTTTTTTATTGTTTTCCAATTCTTCTCTATCATATCGAGTTTTCAATTTACGATAGAAATAACTTTGTCTATTTTTTGGTAGAACAGAGATAGAATTGGTCATGCTAGGCGTGCTGAGGATGCTCTATGTTGTCAGCGGGTGACCTGCTTGTCTCCAAAGGTGTCGGCACAGTGAATCCTCATTTTAAAGGGTCGGCAACACTTATGTGACAAGCTTTTTCACAAAGGGCTCCACTACTACTTCTATGGACATGATACTCGTAGTTTGTTAGGTTATACAGACGTCTGGTTCAGATTGTGGCACAGAATCCGCAGTGAGTATTCATTAGCCGCGACAAGGCTCACAAATAACCCTATGCATAATAAATGCCACTGTACAAGTGGCGGCTACGTCGATAAATTAGACTTATTCAAAACGACTGGACTAATGGTACTCCATTGTTAAATGACGCAGTGACATATTGACGGCATGTGTTTCCTTTTAGCTTCCGGGTAGTACCTATGTGCTATTATCTATTCTGTGCTTTCGGTTTTATTTTTCAATGACGAACGGACGCAGTTTTTAATGCATGTTATTAGGATGTTATCGAAACAACCTACAGCTCACCTCGAGACTAGCTATTATTTTTACCCGACTGCGAGACGCAAAGGAGGGTAATGTGTTTATCAGTCTATGTATGTATGTATGTATGTACGTATGTATGTATGTATGTATGTATGTATGTATGTTTGTTTCTATGTGGCGTTCTAGAGACCAAATGCGTAGGCCGATTTTGATAATTCTTACGTCAATCGATTCGTCTTAACCTTGCGAGTGTCACTAAAGACATAACAGTAATCAAAATTCACCACAGCGACAACCAGACGCGATACTGTCAAAATGAAAAAAAAAAAGTTGATGAACTATGTCAAGTGGGGTGTCGTTGAATAGGTATTTTAAAATCATCTTTAGGTTCCTTTTATCATTTTTCATTTTAAATAATAGTTTAGGATATATAACGATTTAAAGTTATTTAACAAAGCAATCATTCTCGCTAATTCTTACTTATTGATTTAAGTTTTTATTTCAAGTATTAACGATATACAAACAAAAAAGAAGATTACGAAAACATACATTAAAAACTAAAAAGTGAAAAATAAAAATAGTAAATTAAAAATTAAAAAAACCCGACTGCCAAAAAACAACTAAAAAGTTCAAAACAAGAGCACTTTTCAAGCAGTCTGATGCAGTTGGTGGCATAAAATCTAAGATTTAACACAAATAATTGCCACCAACTGCATCAGACTGCTTGAAAAGTGCTCTTGTTTTGAACTTTTTAGTTGTTTTTTGGCAGTCGGGTTTTTTTAATTTTTAATTTACTATTTTTATCTATTTTAATGCTTGTATAAAATCATTATTGATTGGTCACGCTCACGCATCACATCAAATTATCAAATTTTTTTATAGAACTCTAGAACGCCAATGTCAAAATATAACTTATGCTATAGGTACTAATCAGGTTCCATTTTTCACAATCACACCGTTGAAAAGTATTTATTACAGCTAACTTTATTAACAGAATTCTTGTTGTCCAGTGATGCATTAAAGCCAGAGCCCATCGGCAAAAAATAGAGCGTTGCATGAGAAAAAACTGAATACCTCCATTGGAGCGGAGTAATTTGCTAAAGAGTCCAATTGTGTGGTTTGACTGCGGCACATACACGCTGTATAAGTGCATCGCACAGAGGAGAGCGGCCTGTGTTTACTTAGGCGTAGAGAAATGTAAACATGTCGGTGGTAGCGGGTTCGGTGCCGGGCCGATACCCTGTCGACTTTAAACAACCTATAAAAGTGCCTTGAACTCTACGGTGCACATAATTATGTTTAGTGTAAACATTACACTTCTCACAATTCTCACGGATCCGTCTAAATACTTGGAAAGTGGGAACGATTTGAAATTCATTTTAAGATGTTTGAGAAGTTAGATGTGTGAACTGAAACATCGATTTATAATAATTTACAAAAGCACTGAAGTTTCATTTCAAACTTTTTTCGTATCTAAACGAGTATATTGACCTATAAATATTTCCACAATCTATAAAAAGCCAGACGGTTTGAGCATAATCAATCTAACCAAAATATGAACACTCATGAACAGAATAAAAACAAGATGGAAACTACGCAGTTATTTTCCACGTAAACACCTGTAAACCCCATCAATAATGTCAATCGATCCCGTCGATCAAACTCCTACACTCACTCACGGCTTATCCCGCCAATCGCAATCGAGAACAGAGGTAACACATATCGGGCGAAGTGAATACACTAATTTACCCCGCGACCGATGACGTAAGGCGAGGACTATGACCGACAGACCTTCAGGGTCAACGACCCGTAGGGTTGCGGTGACTTGGCAGTGTCAGACAGACGACGGCTGAACCAACGACCCACTCGGCTACCAAACTTAGAATTATATAGGCCGTTTTCACTTCAATATAGGCATTACCTTCGATCTCGAATGAACCCGTGAACTTGAAAACGAACGCCCAGTTTTTTCAACATTGTGTATTCTGACAGTTGTAATTTATGTTGTGTATATAATGGAATTTCATTAGTGGTTTGTCCATGCCAATGTCAAAGTCAAACGAGACAACCTATAAACGTCCTAATATTAGCAGAACTTGACGACATCTCATTCATACATCCCACGCTCCAACCTGAAGCAACTAAAAACACACTCATCAAACTTTGTCCGCTATAAATAGGTTGAAACTAACGTTGTTTGTAGCGTCACGGCGTGGAGCGGAGCTTGTGACGTCATTGTACACTGCTTGCTACGGAAACGGAACAAAGAGTAGTAAACTAATGGAGAGACAATGTGCGGCGTGTTTCATCGACTTGACCTATCGGAAATACGTCGTATGACGCGACGCTGTCATCCGCTTAATTACAGAGGTTTATTTACGGGCTTTTGAGTATAGTTCACAGGTCTTGGTGTTAGCTGTTCGTTTTGTTTGTACTCTGTGGCACGGAAGCTATAGAGTAGTGTGGCACACCGGCGCTGCGACATGCGCTAACTTGCGTAATGACCACCCACGTTACTTAAGGTGCATGCACATTGCACGTGGAAGCGGTGTTGAACGTGAGAACGCGTGTGTTTGCTTGAAGTTAGAGATAAGTTGGATTTAGTACATATTGCCTGATTTATTAACTAGAGATAGAGCATGAATGATTTTGATAGCTCGACTAAATAAAACTATAAGTAGGTACATTTTGCGAATTAAATAGCATCTAACTATTTTAATTGGTCTACATCAGGCTTTATTAGACAACAAAAAATACATGTTACATCAACATTTCATCAAATCAAGATATGAGTTCAGCGATTATTTTAAAACGATAAAATCTCCATACCTACTCTCAAATTCAATACACCAATAAATTCAGAGTTAGCTAATTATGTACAGCAATAAAATATGTTTGTTTATTTTCCTCGGTGGCCGGCGGGCGTTATTTCACTGGCTGGCCTTATTAACCGTGCCATAAGTACGCATAAGGCAAGCCAGTGCGTGCGCGATAGTTTTTCTCGTGACGTATACAAGTTACCGTTGCGAATCCATCATGTAAATGGAGAATTGTTTAACACTTGATTCGACATTTCAAATGAGTGTAGAACACACACATGAAATATCAAATCAAATTCGCCATTTCAAATGTGTGTAGAACAACGTGACGTGTGACGTAATAAAGGGTTGATGTTGTTGGACTGTTTGGTAAAGTTTTCGTGGTAGAGTTCGATAAGCCGGTAACTTTTGAAGGACTTCAACAACATCCCGTTTTGTTGCCATGCCTACATATTATTCTCGAATTATTGACTATTTGTTCAATCATAATGTGACAAAATCATAGTATGGGCCAGTTACAACGGCTTGGGATTGGCACAATCACGAAAAAAAAAATAACATTATTTATTTATTTTTTTATCATCAATATCATGCGACAATATGTATGAAATTCAGAAGATTTTTTTTCGTGATTTCACGGTTGGTCCCGTGCTCAATCCCGTTCCCGTAGGTAATCGAACTAGTATGAGTATCAAATATACTGAATACCCTCTGTCAATTACCTCTCGTTGGACCTGAGTGATCGGCGTGAGTTGTGAACTTATGACGAAGTAATCTAGACTTCGATTTCATTAAAAGGTTCAACTGGCTATTCATAATGAAACCACGAGATCACAATTGTATGCTACCTATAATCACCACAGTGCGGTACAATCGAAACAAATAGTAAACATATCAATATGCTTTATTATAGTTGGTGTTATGCCGTTCTTACGACAACATCCGCTTCGTTGAGCAAGCCACTTAACATTGAGTAGGTTTTAACACTTCACACAGTACAGAAAACTGCTAATGAGTAATAAGTAAGTGTATTGCTTTGCCGTTTGAGTATAATTACGGGCTAGTTAAGGTTCAAAGTATCCACAGTATACAGTAAATAAATACTATTCTGTATACTTTTGTAAATTAAACAAAAGATATATTACCTAGGTAAGTAACTGATAAATGTCCGTGTCCTTCATTTATTTGAGCGTTGCATCACGTCGCGTAGTCTCTAAGATCTGACGTCACGTCACAAGTAATAAGGTACTAAAAATATGTATGTACTCTAAATTATTACGCTTTAGAAAAAAAATCTATTTACATTTTTAAATCTATGTCATCAGCAGATGTTATATTATGTACCTATGTGTTCTTCTTTTCTATACTTTGGTGAGGATCAAAGCCGTTTATGATATAATAATTGTCAATTACCCCATTATTTTTATTTCAACGACAAGCCGTATAACGTCATTAGAAGCTGAGCATAAAATAATTTGTAACATACATGTACTTATAGGTAAACATGTTTTTTTCCTTAGTCACTAAGAGCTCTATATCTAGCAAATAAGATTCAGATAAACAAAAACCACTACTGCTTAATATTTAAATATTATAGGTACTCTATGTCACTGCCACTATGAAGACGAACAAAACGAAAACACCACATGTTGAAATCTATCAAGGCGTTTAGGCTACAGAGCGTGCCACAGAAATAGACATACATACACTCGAAAAACATTATCCTCCTTTTAGGGCAGTCACGTAAAAATTGTCTGGGATATTTATAGAAATAAAATCGATAGAACGGCGATTAGTCGCAGACCGCAGGTCTATTAACAAAGTGCGTAGCGGTCCTTAGCGTCGAGTTGGCTATGCAGCGTTACGAATCGCACACAAACGATACGCATGACGGGCCGCGCCTCCCCGGTCAACAACTCCACTAAATATTTGTTTACATCGCGTACATTTTCATGTTTATAGCTTGATTCGGACGAAACATGAGTATCCTATTCAAATCGGAATGTATGGGAGGGATGGAGACCTACTTTATTAATTCCTACTATTTCCAGTGTGAATATGAAAATGAAAACATAGTTTTTCGCTACATACGATACGATACGAGTGATGAGTATACTGGCATAACGATCGACAAGATCTTTAGCGCGATTAATTAGACTACAGATTATGTGGATTTAAAAAAATACAACCTTGGCGAGCGAAACGCCTAAGTCTGAAGATGATTACATAAAAAAAATACGTTGTTAAATTACGATAATTATGAAGTTAGTCTCATAAACCCTTAACCTACCCTTTTTCACAGTACAACATTTGAATAAATCAGTTTACTTTTTTGAATAGCATTATTTTACATATACTATGTATTTAAAAGGACTTCGGCAGTTTTGGGCTTGATCAGGTACAGTAATAAAAGCTTAACCAAAAATAAAAATATATTTTAATTGTTCTTTGCCTAATTTATCTTAGAGATTAAGAATTGGAATCAAAAATCGAAATAAATAAGAAATAAAATGATTATGCCGTTGACATTTTGCAAAAACTAATAAAACAAAAAAAACAACATTGGTGCCTAAACCCAGCAGCGGAAGTCGCGTGCGCTCTGGCGCGTGCCTCCACAGAATATCATGTCGACAGCAACTAAAACCTTTGAATTGAGAACTCATTGGTCGGGCTGTACTTCATTGGATCATTCACACCATAAATAACCTCACTGTCACAAATACGAAGATTTCTCTTAAACCCAATTACGTACAAAAACAAAGAAAAAATTAATTTAAATACTCTTGAAATACTCGATCACACCAAACTAATTTCATATCTGTACCGACATACACAATCTGAAGCCCAGCGTTCTATGGGCGTCTGCCACTGTCCTTTAACAAGTAAAGGAAGAGAAGCAAGGACGCATACATAAATCATGTCCCAGAGTGCAGTTGCAACTGCGACAAGCCGCGAATAAGAGCGGCGATAGTAAGACAAATATGCTAAACATGGCATCTGTTGCTGAGTTTTCTCAGTCCGCGCCTCAACGACCGCGCATCTGTTGACTTTGTTTTTATCCAGCATGAAATTTTCATAGTTTTAGAGACATTTTATACAAATGCGAGTTATGCATTCATATCATAAGACTTGATTAAAAATTTCGTATTTTTGTCATATCGGATATAACGCTATAGGCATTTTCTACCATTCTACCGTCTGTTCATCATTCTATTATTCATCATAATCATCATCATATCATTATATTTCTTTTTACCAGTATACCTAATCGTAAAAAGAAAATAATATGATAATATTTATTTAAACATACATCAAGGTTTTCTAAATTTTGTTGAGCATATTTTGTCTTATTGTTATTAAATACCTATCGAGATTTAAAAACAACTGACACGGGCGGGATTTGAACCCACGACCTCTGCCATACCATGGCGTTGTAATTTATTGTATTTAAATCTCTTATACAGGGTGGCAGGTTAGACAGTGAAAAAATTTTAAGGGGTCATTGTATTCATCATTATGAACAACTTTTACTATGGGAACAACCAAGAAACCGCAAAAAAATAATCAGCTGTTCCATACATTTATGTTCACATAACTCAGCAAAATGTACGGAACAGCTGTTTCTTTTTTCGCGTTTTCAGGGTTGGTCCCATAGTAAAAGTTGTTCATAATGATGAATACAATGACCCCTTAAAATATTTCCACTGTCTAACCTGCCACCCTGTGTATTTAATAACAATATGACAGGCATAACATGGCTTTGCCATGTCTAAACATTCACAAAAAGTATGTCTCTCGGTCTACAAGAAAAAACATAAAAATAAATATACATACTCTTTCTTTCTATAGTATATGCATAATTTCAATATGAATTTACCCCGTCAGCTAAATACGATTACTTACGTTAAAAATTCTCTCACTATTTGAGAGTTGACATTCAGGATATATGGGCTATTTTTAACTGTGAGAACGATGTGGGCGAAAGGACGTTAGTAACTTAGTAGTGCTCTATAATAAAGTAATCCCACTGCAAAATATAAAATAGAAACCAGTTTTTATTCTTTTAAATGTCAGCCTTATTTACCGCATCCTAAAACTTAATATGTAGGTATTAAAATTTTTCAAAAATGTTATTCAAGTTTAATAAGCTTAAGTACCTATGTTACCCACTTCATTATTTATATACCGTAATCTTACTTACGTAAGTTAAGTTATTCAATAACCCGTCGTCTGCTAAAATCAAGTAAAGGTTGAAGAAAAGCCTAAAATCTACCTCTAATACCAATTCAATCATGTCGCTAGAATCAAGTATTAAAATTAAAACGCTTTTAACAGTAGAACATTAGTGACGACATGATGTAGAATGTTGACCTTTTAATTACTAGCAACGAGTTAGAAATGTAATTAAAAGGATATTACACAAAGCATTTCAATGTCAAGCAAACATCTTTATTGAAGCCGTTTTTTGAAGAAATAACCTGTATTTCGTCGTAATTTCTTATAAACAAAAACCATATTTTTTATTTAATAATAATGAAAAGAACGTCGTAATTATTTGTATAATTAAACTAAAACTTATTTACATGTCACGGTTGCTCAGTCTGTTGTTTAGGTACACGATGCGAAGTAATTTTGAAATGTGTTGCATATTTTGCTGTTGTTGTTGTTGATGATAACAAAGGACTTTTTGCTAGAGTTATTTTCAATGCCTTTTCTTAGTTATTTAAAAAGAAATTTTTAAATAACTAAGAAAAGGATACCATGCAAAATCAGAACAGTATGCTTAACGGAAAAAAGAATAATAAAGTTCCGAATAAAGAAACACAGGGTATTTATAAAAACAAAAAGAGAAACATAAACATTTAATAAAAAAAAACAGCAAAAGAAATGTGTCGTCCTTAGAAATTGGACTTAGTTGCGCAAAAAGGGGTGAAATATTAACAGGGACGGCGCTTTTGGGTCTCATTGTTTACTGCAACCAATTAGTTACAAAATGCGAGGCTGAAATAATGTTGGCATTGCTAAACATATTATTATATCTTTTTCATAGTCAACCAGTTAAACAATTATGATGTTGATCAATTGAAAATGTAAAAGTCGACATAAAAATAATATTTTGGTACCATTTTTGTTGGTGTATTTATAGCTAAAAATTCACAGTATAAATCGCTACACAGACCAATATTTCAATCAACTCAACATGGAATAACAAAAGTCGGAACTGCCACTAAATTGTGTCCGCTAAACGGAAGAATTTCAGTCACATATAAATGCTGCAGTGAGTTCAAAAAGCCGCACTCCGTGAAATGTTACATTGATTTAATTAAACTCGTATCCGGCAAAAGCGATACAAAATGTTTGCCGCTTTACAACCCTGTTGACAGTGTTGGCACTTTATTTATTATATTCGTTTGACAAACGCTTGTGTTCACTTTAATAGCGCTAAGAATTATATTGAATCGCGAGCTCCACTGCCGTCGCAGACTCGCAGTATACTTTAAGTATCATTTTGATTGCTCTTTGGCAGTTACATTCTTTTTATGTAGTACTTGTTATCCTTGAGAATCCGTATCTCTATGGTTATTTTATTTATCGCTAATAGCATGTTGAACATAATGTAAATTCATTCAACTTAACAACTTTCAAGACAAATGAACTAAAAGATTATCTAGCGGGGAAAGCGAGGCAGAGCGGGGTGGCTATATAACCCACCCCACACTAAGTGCCCAACCAGACAGGTGGCTATTGTCCAATTCAAAATGAAAAAATAATACTTCGAAGTCAGTGATACAGGTGGTAACATCACTATCGCATTCAATGGACCTCTTTTCAACAGGTTTATGCGATTTTTCAATTACAACGCCTTATCTAACCGTTTTTATAAACAATTTACTTTCAAATGCCATCAAAGTAGCTATAAAAGGCACAACAATTACCCGCACATGTGCAATTTGTAACCGACAAAAACTGTTAACTATTAATTGCGGGGTGTTTTGATAATAAATCTCAATTTACTATTGCATTCACGACTATTATTGGCTGCAATAATAACGTAAGGATGTACTCGTGGTATTACTTTATTGATTTTTATTGACTTGTTCTAATTAATTTGCATATACTATGTAAATGTAGAAGGGAATCGTGGGTGGCTAAATAAAAGCTTAGGCTGCGCTTGCCGCGGTTAGTCCATGGATGGGTGATCATTAAATTGCATACCGAGACCCCGTGTCTCGGATGGCACGTTATCCAGTCGATCCCAGTTGTCATACGAATATCAACGACAGGCGTTACGGGTAGTCAGAATCCCGAAAGTCTGACAACTGGTCTAACCTTAGAATACCGGTATTAGGTACCCAGTAGGTCAGATGGCAGTGGCACATTCAACCGCATCTGGTTAGACTGGAAGCCGACCCCAACCCACTGGCTAATACTTCTATACTAATATTATAAAGTTAAGATTTTTTTGTTTGTTTGTTTTTTTGTTTGTACCGAATTGGCTCCGAAACTACTGGACCGATTTTAAAAATTCTTTCACTAATAGAAAGCTACATTATCACTGAGTAACATAGGCTACTTATTATCCCGAAAAAATGCGCAGTTCCTGTGGGACACGCGCACGAAGTCGCGGGCGAAGTGTATATTATAATTATGCAGATAAATTGTTAACTCTATCACACTTATTACCTTGATGTCATACGTGGAAAAGATAATAATTATGCAAGCAGATTTTCCTTTGGAAACACGTGTAGACATGGACTTCCCATAAAAACATAATGAATATGTTTATTTTCCTAATGTTTATAATTTTGTCTCAAGCTTTGAGGACACATAAACTCGAAATAGGATTTTCCTAGAATAAATTAGGACTGAGTACCTACAATTCGGTACTGATAAAACGCTTATAAAAAGACTACCATTTAGCCCGCGACTTCGCATTACCTACAGAAACTGTGCATTTTTTCAGGATAAAAAGTAGCCTATAGGCTATAGCACTCGGGGATAATGTAGCTTCCTATTAGTGAACGAATTTTCAAAATCGGATTAGTAGTTCCGGAAATTACCTCATACATACAAACTTTACCTCTTTACAATATTTGTATATATTATGTAAACTGTGGATTGTTTAAAGTTTAAACTAATACTAAAAATAATTTAAAATTGAATGTATCTTCTGAAGCTGAGGCAGGTAAATGGAAGTTAATTAAAGCAGAAAGGCAATATGTGGGAACAATGCGACAATAAATAATGAATTGATACGATCGACGCGTGCGCAGTGCGCCCGTCAAACGGTGTGCCGCATTATTATCGCCGTTCCACTTCTGCATATAATATGAGACGATTCTTGGTATTATAGTCGTTTTATTGGATTATAGTAGCGCTTCAAGCATCGCTTGAAGATCTGACTCCGACTGACCATTGTGGATAAAAATCCGCTGTAATTAGGAGCTGAATGTTGACTGTTCGTAACAAACGACAGCTTTTGGGGTTTTACAGCGTCAATATTCTAAATAAAAAAAAACAGATGTTCCATACATTTTGTAATAATTTTAATAATTAACATTTCCACATTATTTTTGTATGGAACGGTCGATTTTTTTTCGTGATAACAAGGTTGATCTCGTTAATTGAACTACTATCGAATACTGACTGAATACCCTCCTTCAACACGTCCCTTGTTTATTCTTACACCCTGTATATAAATTATACTGGGTGAAAGTTCCACCGTCACGAAAATTTAAACCATGGCTTTAGTACCTCATTCTGAAACCCTCAGTGTCAAAATTTTGCGTCGCACTTTTTTAACGAACTGCAAAATCAAGTCGTAATTTTTTTTTAAAGACTGATCCAAAATTTTAACGCTGACGTTGCTGAGGGGTTCTAATAAGGTACTGAACCCATGGTTTTAGTTTACGTTACACCCTGTATGAAGAAAAAGTTATTACTAATTAAGTTAGTTTAACCAGGAAAGTATAAATGCACATCGCGCTAATGAAATGTTTAATTTAAAACTTTTTAGATTTATATCACAGTAAAAACATGTAATAACAAGGTAGCAGTTTTATGTCGTTCGCTTTGTGGGAAACAACACAATTTTCTATAACGATGGTATAAAGACGACATTAACAGTAACAATAAAAATAAACAAATAATGACAATATTTTTGCAAGGACTTTACGGTAGTCATGATGACGAACATGTCGATATCACTCATATTAGTAAAGTCCATTTCAATAGAACTTGTAAACTATGTAAACAAACTTTCTATACAAATTCATCAAATTTTGACAATTTGCCATACTGATATTGTTTATAAAGTTCACAAATTCAATTGACATGGACTTTAGGATCATTGTTTACAAGTTTAATCGAACAGGCGCACTTGACATTTCTATAATTAATTAGGTACTTTATAAAATATATTAATCTCTTCGTGACAAGTTAGGCTTTCAATCAGTTCTTGTTAATTTAAATACTTTCTGATAAAGAAACTGAATCAAGTGGCTGTTCCACCATGATAAGTTATTCATATTTCCATAAATAATCATGGCGAAGGACACTTCATTTGATAAACAGTGATAAGTGGATCAAGCGCGAGTCATTACCATTTAAAATTGCTATGTAAACATCATCTACGGCGTTTTTCAAGCTGAAAAGGATTACGTCATTCTGAAAGAACAATAAAAACGTACCGTAAACTAACTCCCGGCCCAACAACACATCGCCGCACTCTATAAGCTGCTGCAGGAGGGTTAAGCGGTTCTGGTAGCCAAAATCCGACGTAAGCAATCCCAACATTGTGTCACATTTTCCATTTGCACGAAGCACAGCCTTAAAAAACTGTTTATACACTTTCAAGGTACTGTCGCACACTCCATACTTTATTCAGTGTTCATTGTTTTAAATGTACTATCAATAAACACGTGTTGTTTTGGCGCGAAACAAGGACAGATGCGCTCGCGCCGCGCGCCGGTTGCAACTGCGTTGCGCGTCTTCCGAAAGCTATTACAACGGACAGGTGGTGACAAAGGAGACCCTACTTCCCCTCTATTCACTAAATAAGCTCTTCGACTCGTCGCTCGATTGATCGCGCGACTAGTCGATGGGGTACTCTATAGTTTGATTGTAATATCGAACTAAGAAATTAATTAACAAAATAAAAATATAACGGTCGTGAACTCGTGTCGGAGTGAAATGGCAATTAAGGCTACACTGTGTAGCTTTTAATTTTCATTGATTTTTAGAGATTGAAATGAGAAACTTTGTGAAATTGTTTTCTTTAAGAAACAAATTAATTGAGAATCGGGAAACTCTTTTTTGATCTTTCATGTTTTTTGTAGAAAAAAAAACACTCTCATAGTAAGTAATTACTTTTTTAAACGTAATCAAACGCACGCGGCAGTAAAACGAGAAAATACACAGCTTCCAATATTTTTGATATATGAAACTTCCGGATCAATGGGAATATCGAATAACCCAATTGGAATTGGCTAAGTGCATGCATCCACGGTGTACGTGAGCGGGTGCACGACGCACGTCCCACCCGCGCCCCTTCGCTATTATTACTCGCATCGTACGAGGGGGTGGTTGAATCGGAGTTTGATTATTCGCACATCAACATGTTTGCATTTCATCGATTTCGTCTGAGAATAGGCCGAAAGGGCGATTTCGGACAAAAAAAAATGAGTACGTGTATACAGTGTACTCTTCACACGTTCGGTAATTACTGGCGAATGGCTTATAATCGTTAAAGCATATTGGATGGTAAACGATAAGTGAGATAAGGCTACCGATGTATGGTGGCGGTCGAAGCACGCGACGCGTTTATTTATTTTTGTCTGCGCGGCACGTGGGTACCGTCACGCGCGGAACGGTCCGGGCAGGAACGTCGCGACGCACTGACGCACGCGAGTGTACTGACCGCGCGGGTTACGGACGCGCGTCATTCGTTGCACTATTGTGCATACGGCGTTAGAATATTATGGACATAGCCCTTTAATTAATGTAATTTGTGTAATTAACTTTATGGGTGACGACACGGTTTAACATTAATTTTGTTGATTAATTGTTAGATTAAGACTAATTTATATGCAAATTGACAAGTTAATGAATTTTAATGACTTCACCAAAATTTGAGGTAAGTGTAGTTTGAACTATTTCTTAACTTAATGACTAACCTAAACAGCAATCATTGTACATGTTTATTGATATAAATTTAAATTAACTTCTATCATCACATACATTATCCTTTCATGAAAACACCGAGACGACTGGAAATCCCCGACAGTGAGAGGCGATAATGTGGCGGCGCGTCGCGACGACCGTTATAAATATTTCATCCAGAGAAAAGGCGTTTAACGCATCAACAGCGGTCGCACATGCCGACAAATGTACGTACATGTATACGTGCATGGACTCACAGACAAACCCCATCTATTTCCGTACCCGACAAGTATTTAAGCTAATTCTACTTGCTCACCGACAAGCAAAATAACTAGTGAGATAAACTTTTAACACTTTGGTCGTTTGACGTTTGTTTTTGAGGAAAATATAATAAAATATGAGACAGACATGAATTTTTGCCCCTTTATTGTTAACTTTAACCATCTTTACGACGACAACATTAATTCGATAACATAATATTTTCCTTTTTGCCTAAGTCAAGCGCTAAAAAGATAGGTAGTTTTTCTAATGTAGGTACCTATCAAGAAAATAAAATGAATACTTAAATAAGAAAAAACTCACATTTTGTAAAATATTACCACTGGTGATAGTCGCAACTAATAATTACATCACCCTTTTATCAAATCGACAGATGACCCAACTTTGAAAATAATTGTGAAACAAGTTAGTAAAAACAATGAAATTTCACCGTCAAAGTGTCGCATAATTAGAGAAAGGGCCGTTTTTATTATACCGAAGCCTCAGAGCCTGCGACAATACGAAGTGAGGGGGAGAACTCCCAAAGGAAGACAAAAGATTCACGAGCCCTAAGGAACAAGGCTAACGGAGGCTTTCAAATATCCTATTCAGTATTCCTAATTCCGAAATGTCGTGCCAATTCTTAATTTAACATTCACGCGATTAACGTGTCAAATAATATCTTAGAAAAAAATCTGTGACGTCATGTTTATTTAACACATGACAAAATATTATGTTTGTATTTACCTTATTTTGATACACATTTTCCGTGTTAACCCGATATTTATGAATAAGCGTTAATATTATGCAATTGCAACTTACAACTCGTTTAAATGACAAATGAAATAAAATTACAAATCTTGAGTGTACCTAACGAAAGGAGACGATATGAAAATCTGAAGCAGTAAAGCGGTAAACTCCGCGACCAACTAACGAGAAAGCAAGCAGTTAAAGGCTTTCATCCAATGCGAATAAATATCCAAATACGGATCGGATTAAGCTAACAATTTTACGAAATACCGGGCACAAGGCCGTCCGAGTGAAAACTTTTGTTGCGGGGAAAATTACTGCTGCCAGTCTGGATTTGACGCTCAACGTTATTTGATTGAACGTTTTCATAATTAATTACGAAAAATTCAAGACAGCGGGTTAAGTCTCTCAAGTATAGTTGAAGCAATCAATTAAAGCTAATGCAAACTAGCTAGCGAGTGTACCGTGCAATTATTTTAAGATACGGACGTCTCGCACTCGCATAATTCCCGCCGCATTCAATTAATTGGCAGACTTGTACCTACTTGCTAGCAACTAGCAAGTGGACCGTGTGACATCATTTTCGTTGATAAAGTGACTATGTGGTTAACATTATAGCCCCCTTATCGCTCATCGCAAAACCACACACTGACAGCGCAGTACATTAAAATGGCGAACTTTGTACACAAAACAAACACCGCAGCTGAGCTCTCACCTGATAAATTATTACAACAATTTAATAACGAAGTGATCCACATTATCATCAACGCTCATCTACAATAGAGGGGTTGTTCTCGCATGAATACAGCGGCGAAATCACTACCCTAAAATTAATATCACGCTGGAAAATTAAACGGACCGCTTGTACCAAGCGTCGGGCTCTAATTCATATGCATATCTAACTTTGCCACATTGGCACTGACCCCCGCACAAATTGCGCAAAATAAGATAAGCGGTGTTCGCCGCAGACCTCGCTACACGTTGGTGCGCCACTCAAATCGGTCGGTTAATATCATTCCCCTTCAATTGTTTAATGGATGTAATACGAACGAGTGAAGATGCTAATTGTTTATACGCTACAACTTTGTGTTGTGTTGTGTCGGTCAGTTGATATTATTGTGTTACGCTTATTCACCTTGCGCCCCTCATCCGGCAATCAACAGGGGATAGTGCAAGGTCGCTACAAACATACGCAGCCCGCCCTAGCGCACAAATTATATAATTTATAACTGCTTCTAATACCGAACCCGTCGGACAGTTTATCGCGAGAAAAGGGTTCAGAGACGACGTTGTACATCGATCAGGATTAAACTTGGGAGATGACTTCCAAACTCGGTAAATAGGGCACGTGTAAATTAAAATACGCCTTCAACCCGAAAATTCCTTTAAAAACTTGAAACAAAACCCTTATAGAGGATCCCTCGCGCGGATCAAGAGGCAATAAATCACGAGAACAATCAATACAAGACACGATTTGATCCCACCGAGGCGTGAACAATAACGCGTTTGTTTACGTAAACCCTAGTAAAACTAGTGCTAATGAATAATGATGTGACAGTGACATTCATCAACTATTACATCATGCATCAGTCAGATGTCTATAGAAATGTCTACAGAAACAGAATCTAAAGATTGTATGCACAAATAAGTTTGTGAACAGCATTTTAAAAATTCCATCTATCGCAACTTCTAAACCGCAAGCGTTTAAAGACCTGACAGAAATCGCCTAAAAAGCGGAGCAGTGACAAACTCGAAGAAAAAAAATTAGCTCTCGACCGGGAAGCGGAAAGTGCGACGCCTTCAGCTTTCAGACGCCATTATTTCATCCGGTATTAAGTCGGGAAATATTTCGCAACAACCACCATCTTTTTAATGTGAAATATAACTTGACAGCGATATTGTAGAGTTCAATTTTCATCGGGATCGGATTGTTTTTACATGGGTCTTGTTTTGCGAAGCTTTGTAAGTCCCTTCTGGTTGAAGACAATAGGGTGTATATTGATTCCTAAATAAACGTGTAGTTGAGACGTTTTATTTCGCGGTGAGGCTCCTTGTGGATGCGATTCGTCTTTCGTATTGGGGCTTACAGAGATTTTGTAGAATGCAAGGCACGAGACAGTTTATAGTTTTGATTGTAGTGAATTTTCCATGAGCTCGACGTTGCTGCGAGGTAAGCCTCGCTCGCTCCACCTAATATTCTTTGTTGACGTTATTATTGAATGCACGGAAGTGGTTTGTTAGTCTTTAAATATTGATAGAACTGCAGAATCAGAGCAAATGCTCTGCGTCTAAGGTGCAGCTGTCTTTAAACATACCTACGTTTGTTTTAAAAACACACAAGTAATAAAGAACTTAATAAAACCTCCATATACCGTCGCTCATGTATGTCCGAACCTAAAATTAAAAAATAACTGGAAAGTGCATCGCCAGCGGAGCGAGCGGCCTCAAATTAGTGCGCTATAAAACAGTAGCCTGAGAAAAATATACACATAGATAAAATCTATAAGTGTTTGTGTGTGTGGACATTGCGTAACAGAATGATGGCTGGTCGCGGAGCTGCGAGGAAGTGTATGGCTGGGGGGCACGGCATACGCGCGCTGCATTTTAATGCCGCGTCCCGGCTCAGCGGTACCCCTACGATTGCAATACGATTACACGTACATCTCATATCTCTTTGTTTTAAAAATCTTCTAGTCGGATATGTGTCAGATGTTTATCATAAAGTTGCTGGGCTATGCTAGAATACTAACCCGGTATGTGGCTTCGTAATACATTCTTTGTAATGGTACTGATTTTTTTCAAACCCAATTGTTTACTTTACAGCCTTATTTGTAATAAGGCCTGTGGAGCTCGTTTCGGCTAAACTAGGGTAAAATGAAAACAATACTATGATACAAATCAATTTTGAATAACAATATTCTTCTAATACCAGTCAAGAATTCAATCTGTTTCTGACACGACATTGTTGTTGTTACAGCTAGAAAACGGGAATACAGGTCACAATCGAGACGTTTGTCCTAGTTTCTTTATTTATATGCCAGTGTTTAAGACTGAGCATTATAAATAATGTTTACCATCATCTAATAAATAAAATAAACTTCAGAAATAACGACTACAACGGCGCTCCGACTTCCTAATCCAGTTTTGTTCGAATAAAAGTCGGTCGCATCGAGTCGCACTCGCATGGCTCTACAATTTATATCAGTAAATGTATTTCCGTGGGAGTATATGTATTGTTGTACTAGACAAGTAGACACTACGTCTGCATGATAATGCACTTCGCGGCACATCTTCACAAAAAAAAACGTGTTAAAAATCTCGAGAACCCATGGTTGTCGGCCCCCACCCACATTACGATAGGCGTTTTATCACCAAGTCACCCGCCTATAAAACATAACATTGTACTGTGGCATACACCTTCCGGAATTCACCTCTTCAATCCCTTTGTTCGGAAAGATTCGGTGAAATGAGTCACACAGAGTACGACGTTCGTTTCCACCTTATTTATTAAACAGTTCGTTTGGTACGCGTAAACCGTACCACTTTATTTTCATGGTACTTTGAGCCACTCAATACATGGTACTTCGAGCCGCTTAATAACGATAAACAAACAGATAAATTGCGAATTCAGGACAGAACATCACTTATCCTTAATACTCTTTATCTAATAATAAAGCACTGGAAATGGAATAAAAAACCTAATTGACGTTTACTCAATTCTACCGTAGAATTAAATGAGGTCTATCCACAAGATTTAAGCTGTTCATAAACGCCTGTGACAGCAGCGATGGGCCAGCCCTGAATCAGTGTCGCAAATTATCATTTATCTTCGGAAGGATTAAAGGATATTGTTACAAATCTACCGTTTACACTTCGTTAGAGCACGGAGCTAGGGCATAACTTTGAATGAGAAGGGAGTCGTTAGGCGTCAGGCCGTCACCCACTTTAAATATTCCGTGATTCCCATTGACCGGGGCGGGTGATGCTGTGGCAGCCAATGTAATCTAAATCGGTGCACATCAATACACTAGTAGTAGTGGTATCAGTAGTAAACTAGTGTCTGCTCTCGAAATAGCTGTAGCTACGTTCTCGTATACCGTAGTAGCGCGTAGTATGGGCGTCACGGCCGCGGCCGGGGTTGGCCCCGCTCCCGCCCGTGCCGGCCCCGGCCACCCCACCTCGCTACCTATGCCGACGATAGATGGCGCCCCGAGATTAAATTGGCATATCGGATACACGATTTATTTCGCTCACCGATCGAAATGAAACATTGCTCCTTCGAGTGAAATAAAAAATAAAGTCAACCGATATCTACGTACAATCTCATAGCGATTATCGTCAAGTAATAGATTTTCTTGCCAGATAGCGGAATCCTTCAATTTCCCGTCGGCGCGTCTCGATAGGACGGAGTTGCTGAAACGAGTGTATCTGGATCGACTCGGACCTCGGTTTGAAACCCTACTTTTCTGTAACTTCTAGTAATTTAGGACTGTGTGGTGCGAACTGTTCGCAATACGCTAATATATTATTTATTGGAAAATGGTCGCCAGTGTTCATTTATAGGTACGCATCTCTTTTATATTCTGTGAAATTCTTCATTAAAATAAAATTCTGTGCACGTGCGAGACGCAATTGGACGTCACATAATTTCCTACTACTTAAAGAGTAGTTTTTGAAACAAAACAATATGCAAGCTGCTCAAATATGCAAACAACGTTGCAGATGTTAATTCAAGGTGGCGCGAGTATAAAATATAACCGTAGAATTTTTATTTCATTGCGCTATGATAAGCATATCTAAGTATCAATAACATGGTCATAAACTAGTAAGTCGCAACTGCGTCCACAAACTGTACGCGTTAATTAAAAGTTACAGAAGATAAGACAACTTTGTTATTGAATAAATAAAACGTCCGTTTAAATGTCTACGGAGGGAAATGAACGGATCGGCTTGTGGATTGGCGCCTTTTTAGCGGGAGAAACTTGCCAAATGAAAAGTTCGTTCGTTCTATTCCCCGTCCGCGGCTCTACAAACTTATCGTACAGATTAATAACTGAATCCGAATACGACTTAGATCGAATAAACAACGAAAAGGAAGATTGTTGTGTTAAGATGTTTATTGTTACACATAAAATAGTTAACTTATAGACACTTGAAACGTGGAACTTCTCAAAATTATTGGGTACGCGTGCAAGAGCAACAAATGTAACAATTTCAATATCATTGCAATAAATTACGCTATCAACGTGAACCTATTTCTCATACGTTGCCGATGTGAGCACAAATTGTATTCGTATCTCGTCATATCTAGATCCGGGGCACGGAAGTACATAAGTAAATCCCAGATCTAGAATCCGCCACATATTGGTAAACAGCCGCCAATGAAATCCCGCAGACGGTGCGCGGTACGAAACTCTAAATTGATTCACCGAGCCGTCGGTCACCCCTTTTATTTGTGTCATTTATCAGTGAATTTCAAAGTTATACCGTACATTTTTATTATCTATTATGCTCTTAAAACCGAAGGAAACCTTGTCAGAGAGTATCGTAAACTGTTGATTATAATATAAACTGATAGTAGGAAAAATGAAGATTATCTAGAACACCAACAAGGTACCTATAATGAATAAATGAACCTTCCCTTGAGTTAGAGACTTTTTCCGGAAATGTCTTAAACCTGAATAATGGTACCTACGTCAAAACAACATTGTTATATAAGAAATGGTGTTTCCCCACAATAGTTCTGAAGACAATTAATTGATATTATTATTTTAAAAGGTAAGATCTAGTATCAATGAAGTGCTGATTATCATTAATATCATTATAGCGAATAGTTTAAGCTTATCTACATGCTTGAGGCATCACGTAAGACAATCACGTTGCCATATAGACAATTATGTAAAAGTAAGGATTCTTGTCAATGACACCACAGATTGCATATGTATTGATAAAATATTGTGAATGACCTAGTTTAAAAGTTACAGCAAAGAAGCTTTTACGAGGCCACTGCTGCTCCTAACTTGCACCACAAAATTCAATATCCTTGCGGAACAATAGTTTGCAAATCAAAAATTCTAACTTTAAACAGTTATAAAGCGAGCGCTTGCATTGTCGAGTGGGAACGGGCATTAGGCACGCTAGGTTCCTTGTACAACTGTACTTTGTAGACCAGTGGTTCCCAAAGTGGTCCAGGTGGAGTTTGGATTTGGCGTGAGAAAAAAATGGGGGTTCACAAGTTGTAAGCGGCGGTCCACGAAAATTTACCTGATTTCGATAGTTAATAACAAAAATGTTGGCTTGGCTTTAACTACCAATGTAGGCAGATAATAAACTACCCGAAAAAATTAAGGGAGCAAAAAAAAACTCCTAACTTTTCGGTGATTTTTGACAGGTTATATTTCAGTGAAAAATTAGACTTTAAAAAAAACCATTTTGAAGCTTTAAGATTCTAATTTTCAGATTATTTGGCTTTTTAGGACAATCCTAACAGATAGCGCGAAAAAATAATATGGTAGAAATGTAGCGGCAGGGGCGCGGTCCACCCAACAAGGCAAATTTTTAAAGTGGTCTACGAGTAAAAAGTTTGCGAACCTCTGTTGTAGACAACCAGGGTCTCGTAATCACCGTTGATCGTCGTCAACACTTGGCAGTGTTCTCGACTTCCACACACGTTTAGAATTCATAATTAACGTATAGTAGGTATTTCAACGGAGCTTTCCACCGGACGCGCGGCTCTCGAAAAGTGAATGTTATTCTAATGAACTAGCTTTTGAGGGAAGCGAACAAGTGGTATACCATCAACCGGCCTAGCATGACCATGATAGAAACGGGGTTTGTCTACAGAAGAATAAACAAAGTAAAGATTGTACAAAGAATTCTACCGTTTCATGCATACAATTAAGAGAAGAAATGTTTATATTCTTCAGTAGACAAAATTCTAATAAGCCAAGCACGGGTCGCCGCGTGCTCGGGCAAAGAGATAACGAGTTGGATAGAAAGGACTTTGTCTATTCTTTGGTAGAATAGAGATAGAATCAGTCATGCTAAGCGTGCAGGTCATAGAAGCGAGAAGTAAATAGGATATCATAGAAAATTAGTTCCTACAGGAACTGCTGTCACCACTTTTAGTGTGCGTCAGACAACTACAAAAGCTCCTTTGAAAGATCTCCTACACATTAAAAATGCCGCCCACCCTCAATCTAAAACTGTTGTTCGTCACTCGTCAAGTCGTCACTCAGACTAAAATAAAACACTGCATATAAATCATCGATCGCGTTCGGCCCGTTGGCAACATGATCATTGACCACATTGATCATTTCAAAGCGTCAAGTTCAATAGCGCCTTGGCACATCTCCCTTGTTTCTATGATCTGAGGGAATATAGGGAACTCTATCAGAAGACTAAGGTCCTAAGCAATAGCTTATCTTATTCCGCGCTGTCACTGTCTATCACTTCAAAGTGACAAGACTATAACGCACCCCATGTCTTCTGAAGTACTGACCACAGGTCGACGCAAGAAGGGTAAGCGAGATCGCAGCCTGTGTCTTCTGAACTTCTGACCATCTGCATATCCAGGCAAGATGAGTAAATATGAGTCCGACCGTTTCTCACATCCATGGTTAATATTATGACTCTAAGCTTTCCTTACCTGTTTGGTTTTACGTATGAATTTGAATTTCCTTCTACAAGTTTTTATTTTGTAGGAACGTAATTTTTATAAGGTTCGTTCTCACCGTGTAAGTATCGCATTTAATATTCAAATGAAATAAAATATCGATGAAGTCATTGAAAATTCTTAACTTCAACACTTCGCCGTGAGCTGAGTGCAGTAACTTGTGGGAGTTTGAAACTTTACATAATAAAACTTGGGACTGAGGCGGTGAGTCTAATCTAACACTAGTTGATTGGTTCTGTAAGACGACGAAAAATTTTAAGAAAGTTACGAAATTCAAAATTAATTGAGTTTTCTTTCAAACTAAAACCGCAACCTAGGTTGAAAAGTACACTGTCGCAGCCATTATGGAATTTAAAAGCACCTAAGGTCTTGAGAATGTTAACACAACAAAAATAACACAAGAAGAATTGATACAGAGTCATAAGGTATGATTTTATCAGTCAAGCTTCGCTGTCGTCTCGTACAAATCGCATTCTTCACATAACAGCATGTGGCATCAATGACAGCAAAAATCTTAGATATGGTTTTATTTCATACTTAGGTATTTACAATAATCAATCTTATTGGCTACACTGAAGCCGTACTATTGCGTGATATTACCCTTATTGTTCCAGTGTGGAAAAGGGATGGAATTATAAAGGCGAAAAGCACTATCCTTTTTTCGCAACGCAATAATAATGGGTTTAAATCGCCAGTATATTCATCAGGCATCAGGGATACAGTATTTTAGGAGTTTTTATTAAACACAGGACGTTTGTGTACTGATATGTATTAAAACTTAGATATTTACGAATACAAAAGCTGTCTTTTGCTAAATTTCCATTTTCTTCTGTTGTCGTCCATTCAAAACGTTTGTAACGGGGTCCTGAGGTATGGTAATCGCTGCGACATCGGCGCACTCATGAAGACTAGTGCTGCTTAATGAACGTGTTAAATTATGCACGCAACAAAGTAGACAAGAATAACTACATTACACATGGAGAGAGACAGGGAGTTAGTGAGAAATGGAGAATAAACGCCATCCATCGAGCAATTAAACCAAACTTTAAAACAAAATTTGTAAACAGAAATGATTAATTGATCGCTGTCGTCGCTTGCTTTTCCCCTAGGATTTCTCGCGGCAATCGCGGCTATTTAGCAATGAGGCGCTGTGAGCACAGACTGCTTCATTGGTCTAATGATCGCAAGCGCGACTCTTTTGCGCGTGGAGTTCGATCTTAGGTTTTTTTTTTTCCTAGGAAATTCTCAACAACAGCCTGGAGTCTGGATTTGTGCTCGGTTGATGGCAATATACTCGCTCCGATGGATTTACAACATAACATGGCAAATGTGGGTGGACTAATAGATCATGTTTCCCTTCTGGGAACAGAATGAACATAATCTGTCCATTTGCCTCATTCTCCGTGAAGTGTTGCACATGGCGTGGTCGCTTATGCAACATCTCGTAGGTGATATTAATTCTGATATTGATGTCATTTTGTTTACGACTGCCACGTTCTACGGTGTGGATGAAAGGAATGCTGTGTTCTGGCCGTTTGCACCATATTTTATGGCAGGATATAGTTTTAGCAGTTGCTGATGATTTTTGAACAATATGATAAGAGTACCTACATTTTTTTTTAGTTTAAAGTTTTTTGTGAATTGATATCAATCTTGTTACGCGAAGTTTAATCCATCAAACCCCAGCTAATGAGGCACAATTCGGAATTTCTAATCAACAATTAACTTGGCATATCAAAATGTACAATTGTAAGGTATTGTTAATAACAATATAGTATTCTAATAAGTTATTGAAATTAACTCAGCAGAGGCATACACTTACCGAATCGATTATTCGAAACGTTTTACTCGTATCGATTCATATTTAATTACTCGTCTCGTTCGTTAATGCTCCGTCTAACTTCGGTCGCGAACTACATGAAAACTCTTATTTGCCGAACATATTTAGTAGTTTACTCGAACATGTTGAAAGGCCCTTGTTCAGTCCTGCATGTCGGTATTTAACGTACCTAGTTATAATGGCTGGATTAATTGCATGCTTCACATTGAGAACACTGTTTTGATTGCGCGTGAGATTAATACAGAACAATATTGAGGAAAGAAGCAATTATTTTATGATTTTTTAAGAAATACACGTAAAGATTGTTAGATAAAACTTTGGTAAACATTTAATACATCAACGTGGTTGATTATTTGAGGCCGGGAGTGAGTATTAGATTGTTGAACGTCTCAACAATACTGAAGTGTCGCGAATCTGTCGTGTTCATCTATTATTCCGTTATTCGCGCAGAATTCTGCTCGCGAAGTAAGAAAGAGTGACGATACGTACAATGATATTATTCATTCATGAATACTCATTATCTTTGCATTCAAAGAAAAGAATTATAAGTAACTGGTCTCTACATCTTCGGAGAAGTGATAAATGGTGAGTTAAGCTAGAATCATCTTAACATGAGTAGGTACCAGACACTGTATTGATTCGGCTGCAGCAGCCGTTTCAAGCTAATAAAAACAATTGCATTATATGAGAGAGATATAATCTTTATAAACTTTGCATAAGCCATCAGACAGAATATAGCTCGAAAAACAATAATACGTACAAAGCAAAGTAATGGACGCATAATGTAACAAGATAATGACCGCCATTGTCATATTAAACGCGGCCGAGTTTAATCACATAATGGTCCGTTATTTATTGCAGAGTACACGTATACATCGTCCAATAAAAGCTACACCTTTTCAATGACCTAAATACTGATTTATTTATCAGCACTGAACCCTCCACATAACTCATAGGGGGTAAGGGAGGGATGCGAAGATGCGGACGGCAACGGTTTTACGATTCGACAATCGTAAAACTTGGAAAACAATTCTGTTGAATACGTTATATTAGAAGGTAAAGCTATCTATATTTTTCGTGGAGTTTTATTTTCCTTGTTTTATCGGAAATTTTAAGTTAATTAAATTAATGTGTCTATATTCGTACTTGGTAAAGCTAAAAAGTCAAGAAAACTTAAGCCGGTATTTTACAACCATACCCAAGCACGAATGTCCTCTTGTTTTAGATTTGAAGCCATTTGATTGGTTGAATCGAGTTTTTAGTCTGGTTTCAAGCTTATTTTACAATACCATCCAGAATGTTATTAAATATACATAAGGTTTCAAAAACAATAGACGCGACCGGAACTTGAACCGGCGACCTCTGCCGCACCGTGGCATCGCTCTAACCAACTGAGCTACCGCGTCCTGTCTGCTTCAGTCGAAATTTGGAATTCTTATGAGAAAGTCTAAAACATACGTCAATACAAAATAAATGAAGAGTTTATCTCCAAAATAAATAATATAAAAAGATTCACCTTAAGAGGGCTCTCGTATTCGGCACCTCTCTTGCTCACACAGAACCATTTTTAAGAATGTTGAATGAAAAGATGGATTTTTGCAAAATGTAATCTGATACAGAACTACAAAAAGATATTAATTATAATATTATAAACTCCAGTTTAATGATTAAAAACACATAAGTTAAACATGTCTCAAAAACACATCGTAATCGTTTTTTAACCTTGTTTATTAGATATCACAGTACAAATGTGTTTTAATTAATTACCTGTAAAATTAAAATTATTTTGTAGTTCTGTATCAGATTACATTTTTCAAAAATGCATCTTTTCATTCAACATTCTTAAAAATGGTTCTGTGTGAGCGAGAGAGGAGACAAAATTCCGAGAGCGCCCTTAAACTTAAAACACAAAGTTATAAAAATATTCACAAATTCGCATTCACTGTTCATTCACCGACTAGAAAAGGTCGAGTAGGTACGTCTGGGATTCGAAGAAAATTCTTACCTATACATTTTCTAAGAAAACCAGTTTTATTTAGCAATTTTCTGTATGACTTGGACTGAGCCACTCCTAAATAGGACGGTGGATATTGAGCAGAAAAACTATTTCACAAAGGACATCAAAGCTTAGTCCAGAGATAGTAGGTTTTGGAAGATCCGTAGGTAGGGACTATCCGGGGAAATAAATAACGCGGTGTGCTCGTAAATGCGTCGTCAACTCATATTAGTTGCTCGATACGGATTACGCAAGACTTTCAAAGGAATCTAACGGTTATAAATAGATGTTTTAGCTTTTTAACCAACAGTTTGGTAACGAAGTTTTGCAATGTTGGCTTCGATCAAGGATATTGCGGTCTCGACTTTTGAAGCGACCTCAGATCATAGAAACCAGGGAGATGTACCAAGGCGCTAATGAGCTGACCATAATTAAAACTTAGACCCTGGCGACGGATTGAATGCGATCGATGATATAAATGCAGCGTTTTAGTTTAGTGCTAGTGATGAGTGAAGAATAAGTGTTTGATTGAGGGTGTGCGAAATTTTTAGTGTGTGAGTAATCTTTATATTCACAAAGAGCGCTTGTAATTGTGTCGCAAACTGTTCTAAAAGTGGCAGCAGTGGTTCCCGTACTAATTTGCTATGATGGCATATCTCCTTTTTCTATGATCTGAGGAAGCGACGGATCCGTACTCGCGGGAACGCCGTAGTAGCGGGCCGTGGACATTTTTACCTCTGCTTTTATTTTGTTCTCTTAATTAAACGAGTTTCGGTTAATAGTCCACTGCTTCAGTTATTAAATTGGACTATACAACGAGGAAGGAATAATCTGCTGGTAAATTGGCGCATTTCGCCTTCATTACAGCATTTACGTCATCACTACTTATGACGATTTGACATTTTATGGCAGGGGTCACCAAATGGCGAACCGCGGTCCGCATCCGGACGGCCGACTAATTTTGTGCGGACCGCGAGAACACAAGAACTTGCACTACAGAGTAAGTAATGTAATAAAAATGTACCTATCGTCCGCAACAAAAAATAAAGAATTTTCTCATTGATATGTAAAAAAAAATCCTTTGTTATTTCCCTTAATACATTTATTTAATTTTATTTTCTATAAAATGTTGTGCGGACCGCGATGATGAATTCATTTCTTAAAACGGACCCCGAGCGAAACTAATTGGTGACCCTTGTTTTATGGCATAAAGATTAAATCTTAGAATAATAGCAACGTATAGCAATTGCTTTAGAAAAGTTAAGAATAGGGAAGCAATAAAAAAATCCGCAACCCAAGAAGTACAGTCGACCCGAATAATAAGGAAATAATTCAAAAAATAAAATATGCTATCGGCACCCAGATGTGTCGAGGATATGGGGGAAATTGGCGGAAGGCCCCCGTGGAGATTGAAATACGAACAAAAGGTCCCGCCCATGTGATATACAGCCTTTATAGAGCACAGGAAAAAGTTATTAGCTCAGTAGATGCATTCATAATATAAGGGTCGGTCACGTGTTTTCCTAAAAGGTTGAGCGGAATCGGCGACGCTCAATAAGGCTGGCTAATACCGTTTGGATACAAACACGTATAACGTATGATACGTATAAACATTGAGATGTTTAAGTAGTGCATCGCTTATGGCGGCCATTATGGGTCCCGTTTTCAATTAACTAAGCGATAGGTAACTGATACTCTATGCCTTAGCTCAGAGATTTCATTGAGTATTCATCATCCGTATTAGAGTCCTTACTATTTACGTTCAATTTTTTTCTAAATAGCAGTCGCACTAATCGATCTATCTGTGAGGTTAAGCTGCACTTGCCGCTGCCATTATGGATGCCTGGATGGGTTACCATTCTTTACACATCGAGACCCTCCCGTGCTTCGGAGAGCACGGTAAACAGTCGGTCTCGGTTGTCATATAAATATTCATAACAATCGTTACGGTTAGTCAGAAGCCCGAAAGTCTGACAACTGAAGGCCAATCTCGTAATTAATTTAGCACTATGACTGACAGTTGACTGCACTCAGATTAGATTTTGAATTAACTATACCTGCAAATCAGTTTTGTAGTAGGTATATTAATTAATCACGAGAATATATATTTTGTAATTTATGTGCTAGTTCAGAATGTTAGCAGAATACCGCTTTGATCAACTTTTGGTCAAATTTCGATTTAATTGCGAAATAAGTTCACGTTTGTCAACAATATCATATATGACATCGATGATACTGAGACTAAATCGAAATTGTATTTTGAGCATATTAATTAGGAGAATGCCTTAAGATCTAACCTTAGAATACCGGTATTACCTACCCAGTAATTGGGGTCATGGGGTGTGTAGGTCAGATGGCAGCCGCTTTATGTAAAATATATCTATCATCTGTAAAATATCTATATTCAGACGCATCTAGGAAGTCGCCCCCAAATTGACTAGTTTTTCGACTTGAATCGCTGGAAACATAGAACACCAAAAATAACCAGACAAATTTTATCACTCGTTTGCGAAAATAAAAATCTATTTTAGAACGGTTCAATTTACAGACAGAAAAGGAAGGGTTAGTCAGTTTTCATTGGATAAAAAAGAGGAATCTAATCCCGGGAAACTGACTCTCATGTTCGTGTCACAGACAGGAACGCTGATTCTCGTCGGCTGAACGTTCTAAACGATTCAACTATCAATAGACGAGCCTATGGGACACGGGGGCATTTAACAAAACGAATTTACTTTACAAGAATGTGCTTTACAATTGGATAAACCGAAAACTGAATTTAGAAAATGTTTTTACCAATTTAAACTGTTCCAGGTAACAATTACATTTTAGAAGAGTTACATTTGTCAGCTCTGCAAAAAGCTCTAATTGTCTACAGTGGAACTTTATGAACAAATCCTATTAAAGTTAACATTAGCGTAACATAGTTCTGGCTGGCCAGTTTTTGCTGGCAATTGTTAAGGGCAGATTAATACAAATTACAAAATAATGCAAGTTGAAAAATTTTTCTTGTTGCGGAAATAAAGAAGAATGACAGGTAAAATATTAGTATAACAAGTACCTAAATGTATAATCTTTCAGGGTTCGAAGCACAGACCCGCGACTACTTCGTCCGCGTGACCCACAAAAACTGTAGATTTTTTTGGGATAAACAGTAGCCATAGCTTTCTATTAGTGAATTTTCAGAATCGGATTAGTAGTTCCGGAAATTACCTCATCATACAATCTTAAAAACTTTAAGAAGTTATATTAATAAATTGAAACCCTGATTAATAACAGTAAAGCGTAGTTGGAAATATGAGAATGCAACTGTTATCGCAGTAATTTTAAAAATCTTAAGCAGTTATTCTGAAAAAGTTCGTTATCGCAGCGCGTACAACTACGAATGTACTACAAAACGTACGATTTTAATCTGCACTTCGCACAGGTTTTATTTTACTTTTCGTAGCTCTATTCGCGAGTCGCGACCGCTCACCGTGCCAGGTGAGGCATACGTAGTATACGTACTCGTTGTACGTGCACGAATATAAAACTGCGACGATTTAACGAGACCTCAACTTTAAGCCATTATAATAGGAATGCCGACAGTAAAAATGGCATTTCGAGTATACAACACGTTTAGTTAGTGGTTAGCTAAGCTAGTTTTTGTTCGTCGTTTTGGACAATAAATGTGCGGCATAGAAAAAGACAGGGGTTTGAACTTTCATGGTGGAAAAAAGGAAGAATTCGTGATTATTGCGTGCGCGTAATGATACAAGAATGAAGTGTTATGGCATATCGTAAAAATGAGAATGCGTATGTAACATAGCACTTTCTAAATAACATTTCTGTTAACGCAAAAATAAAGTTTGAAATGTAGACGCATTAATAAACAGAAGACACGATTATTGTCATAAGCCTGTAATTATAACGCCACTAGTTTTGAAATCAAGACATAAAATATTAATAACGTGCATAATCACAAATGCGTTACACAAAGCAGTAGAAATTACATTGAAGCGATTCCGGTTACGTCCGGTTCGGTCATATTCATTATTATTCAGTTAGCAAGCGCAAATATTTTCGCTTGCAGTCTTGTTTTATGAGCGCGGACATGTGTGTGCGGGCGTTCTCATGTGTGCAGTTTGCACGTTTGCGTTTTGTGCTTTTTTTCACAATTTATTTATTTACGTCGCCGACAGGTGGCGCTGCCGGGCGATCTGTGCCCGCGATACGTGTAAACTGGCTCTTAATATTTCATTCCACATTTTATTTAGGCGCAGTCAACCTGAAAGCGCGCAAGCTGTACGTACGACCGTATTGTTATAGGTGGGAAAATATTTAATATATTACGCAAGAATTGATTGCGCTTCACTTAACATATCACAGTTACTTCAATTACAGACGTAGGTACCATGTTTGAGTTTTACATTATTTATATAAATTAACAAGCAACACTCGGACCGAATCTTTTAATTTCTTACGACTCTTTACCTACACAACAAATACCGAAGTGGTTGGAATTAACTTTTTCCGAGTTTTTATTGGTCGTTGAGTGAGTCGGTGAAGTTATGAGCCAATTAGCGGGCTGCTAGGATAAAATAGGGTTTTTATCGCGCGTTTGAGGAGCGACATTTTAGGCATAGCCGTGGGCGGACGTGGAACAAGTCTGCGCAGGTTATCGTCACTATAAACAACTTCACATCGTGCCTTCACACGCAATACTTTATCTTTAAAAGAACCTTTTTGCACCAACAATCATCATTGATACGAAGCTATATATTCCACTTATCCATGATATCTCGGAATCAATTACTGTTTGCTTCATATCTCCTTCAATTGATCACCTATTAAATCAGAGTTAATTCCATTAAACCCTATAATTAATATCTAATAAGTATTTTCTAAACATCCAACAGGATATCCGTTCGTTTCATGTCTCGCTTAATGCATTTATCGCGTATGTTTATCATAACATTCCGTATCAGTAATCGATTGAAAATAATGAGAACATCGGAAAGCGTTCACTGAATACAACGCACGTAAATATTTATGAAAGAAAATGTCCATTAACTGGTAGGTTTTAGCTTTGACGTCACGAACACTGATCTATAAAAAAAGGAAAAATACACAAGATGGAACCGAATACCGGAAGAAGGCGATGAATTAAATATGCATGTAATTTAAAGGCAAAACAGGAAAATGGGCGAAACGGCCGGATAACCCCAGCTTGTGAATAACTGATACTCCACATAATTGACCGCAGAGAGTATCTATTTAGACAAATAATGAGCTATGGTATGCTAGGGTTGCAAGATTTTAAAAAAATACTGTATTATAGTGATTACAAAGTAATTGTTCTTTTCAGTTTGAAGTAGGCATTTGTTTTAAAAAAGAAACAAATACGTAGACTTTTTTATTTTAGATCTGGCAACCCTAATCTTAAAGTACTATTCACACTTACCGGGCTTAGGTAGGGGTGTTTTGAGATCGTTGGCGGCCAACTGAGGGTTTTCTTGGACCTGTAAAAGTGTTACATGTTAACTATTTATGTAAACATATTGAGTAAACGGCGGCGTTGCGTAGACCAAGGAAATAAGTTGAATTGAGCAATATAACAACAATAATTTTTATTTCTCTCTAAATCAATGAAAGGTCAACATTTCTTAAGTAAATGTTGAAATTTTATAACATTCATCTATTCCGTTTGTATGTAGAGTACTTTACATTACAGTTACTTTTCTAATAAAGTGTTTTATTAGAAAGATTTACGAGTAGCCATAGCTTATAAAAATATTGGTAATCTAATTTTTTCCTGTGTTACGTCAATGTTCATACGATTACCTAAATTCTGGATCTAGATTTAAAATCCAGATGTTCTACACAGAATTCAAACGGTTAAATAACCGTCACTGTTATAGTATATGTATGCGTAAATTTTCAGAACATTTACAATAAACTTGAATTGTTGACGATAGATGGAGCTACTAGTCATAAATGAGGCATTTAAAAACTGGGACCTGTTGTCGTATTTAAAAGGGAATTCCCTCGTAAAAACTCCCTACAATTTTCATGTAGGTATTACCAAAAAAAATAATAAGTATTCAAGACAAAGTATTACTGTTTTGCACTACAAAGTAAAGACTTTATTATCTTCCACATGCAAACTAATTCAACGGAATATAACAAACGTTATGTACTAAAAGTGATATGAAACAAACTTGATCATATTTCTTTAACAATACTTATGCCGAAAAATGTTTCCACTTCCAGCGCTCTATCGAGACTTTTCATTTGCATTTTGGACTCTTTCTACAATTCAATAAGAGTTCTTTCAGCTTGGAATTTAGTGTAGTAAGTTATGGCCTTTCTCCTTGAATAAAATTAATATTTTTATCGCCGTGATAAGGATTACACATACATTTTGGCTGTATTACTGTCCGCTGTCCGTAATATAACCTCTAAGCCTATTTAGGACATTAACTTTTCGTTACGATTTTTACATAAGTAGAGAGATATCTGCGCCCTATCCCACGAAACTTTACAATTAAAATTTACAAGTGACAAGTCTCTTACAAAAATTACAAACTTGTAATTCAGACATTATTTGTAATTTTTGTGTTACGTTACTTTTTACGTCACGTTACAATTTAACAATTTTGTCGACTTGTACACTTGTGAAGTTTTGTGATAGAGCCCTGTTTGTTATATTTATATGTAGATAGCCGTAGCCTACTTTAAATTGCAATATAGTTTTTACTTATGGCTGTAAAATATGAGAACTGTCACTGTTTCAAAATTGTCTTTTCGTTTAGGCTTATTTATTTTTGTTGCCATTTTAAAATTCTTGTTAAGTTAACCTCAGGAAGATTTAGATATATAATTTTATGTCAAATGTAAATGTAAACTAAGTAGGTATTGAAATTAAAACCAACAGAATGCATAACCGCTTCCTTTTTTTGAAGTTAGTAAAAACTAAAAATATATATTTCTAGTGTATCATCGTAATCTTCAAATGCCACTAAGGTACGTAGCTACGCCAATAAAATGTCCATGCCTACCTACGCATCCAATCACATTTTTCGTAGAACTACCGTCGCCGTCGGAACAATTTCGTAAAAAAGTATAAGTAACTATAAAGTAACGTATATTCAGTTAGCAACGTATGGAATATTCTCGAGATATTTCCGACGATATCAGAGCGTGGCATCAATTGTCTTTTGTCACCATAAATCATGGCCGCATGCGCGTATTTTTCGCGCGTATTGTCGAGTCGCGGCCTTGCGGCGTAAGCATATAAGCGTACACACACGTTTTTAGCGTAGTCATGAACTTGAAATTTGCATTTATAATTGTTTTCATATTTTCCGACTGTTGTGCGAAGCTGTTAGATGTTATTGAAGGACATTTTAATTAATCTTGTTTGCGTAGCGTATTACATACTCCACTAGGATTACGCAACAACCGATTGTTGTGTGAGAATGTGCAATTTATAAAGTCTTATGTCATTTCTTTAACGAATCAGTGTCAAGGTTGCTGACCTAGTTTTTGCTGTTAAGTCACTGTCCAAACGTAGACACCGTAAAACGACAGTTTTTCGTCGCACAGCTAGCCAGGCAGTTAACAAGCCAGGAAACAATTTGACAGTGTATATATTGTCAAGAGTTTAGAGAAAAGAATCTAATGGATCTAGAAAAAAAACCTCTTCGTCTCAAATTGTTCAATATTTTGAGTGACGGCTATCAAATTTTGTGTAACCACAAAAAAGAAAATTTTATCAACTAAAGACATTTATCTGAAAAAAATCAATCATGTCAGATTATTTTTTTTTATTAAATAAAAATTGCGAAATTACGCTCATGTACCTAGGCTTTGAGATTCAAATAACATCAAACCATTTTCAACCTTATTTTCCTGCTACGACCGCTACGGTCGCGCGCACGCCCTGTCTACGCCGTCTACGGCTACGGCTAGCTTCAAATAGCGCCCTAAGGCTAAATACAGACGACAAGCGCTTGACGGGGGTTGCCATGTGTCTCTTTCATGAACAACCTGTATATAAGCACTTGAATTGGACCATAAAGCAAACATTAGTACTGAATTATCATTTTTACCTTATTTGTAAAAGGGTTGAAGATGAATTTGTTCTCCAATTCCTTCCTCGGCGTCGCAGCTATCACTGACAACGGCGTCGGTAGAGACTTCATCTCCTACAATAACAATGTTACACGTATTAATATTGCTAAAATAACATTGAAACAATGCATTTGTAAGTGAATCATACGCACCTTTAAAATACTTTCTATTGGCGGTTGACTGCTATCGATAGCATTCTGCAAAGGAAATAACAAAAGGTTTACATATTTTGGAATTTATACAGTAAATGTCTGAACAACGTTGGTATATTTGTAGTACTAAAACTAACGTACATTTTAAACGTTTAAATTGTTCGATATTCAACTAGACTGCTGTCAGATACAGACAAAACAATATTATAATTGTTGTCCGGGTTCCGTGCAGCATTTAAATCTACGGCGAAACCACACGCCCACGTGAAAAATGTGTGGCACGTGGACAGAGGAAATATTGTGACGTCACAAATGTTTAACGTTTCACGCTTTATAATTCAATGTGGGTGAAAAACAGGGGTAGTCGACACGATACACACGCGTACCGAGATAGGGCGCGTTACTCACATAAAAAGATTGGACAAATTTGCACTGGCAAGAATAAAACTATTTTTACGAGAATACATTATGCCTCCTTAGCGAAGCGGGGCGATTAAATTTAGGGCCCGTTTACGGCCCACTGTGCTTGTATGATTTACGAGTTTACGGCAATAAATGTATTGTATTGTTGCCGTTGAAAGAATCTGCCGGGGACCTTAAATATTCAATTCAACCAACTTATTCCGTTCTTTTATAACATTGCGCCAAATCAATTGGAAAAAGAGAGATAGAATGTTTATTGGACAATGTCAATCGTTTCTGAAGACTTGTAACGGCAGTAAAAGGTTTAAATATTATTTTTGTGAACACAGTATCGATGATGATTGTTTTCTAGGAATAAAGGTGGAATAAACTACAAAGGAAAACAGACTATAGAATCTTTTATATTAAAAAACTCTCATATTACATTGTTAAAAGATGTCCCGTTTCATTCCTGCTAAAATAAAATAGCACTGTAAATACTTAAAAAGTACAAAGTAAATACGAAAGAAAAAAATGTAATAAAAATATGCCATTTTATACGAAGCTTGGAACTGATCACAAGCGGTTTTCCTAATAACATAGTGGTATATTACTTCACAAGTGATCTGTTGGTAAAACAGAAGCCATTTTCATTAAGTAAACTATAAATTTTGATTCAAGTCACGCAAGAACCCCTATTTTGTAACCAATACCCATGACCCTGTTTACACTTCACCAAAAAACAATGAAACGCCATAAGCCCATTGAATCAAATTAGTAGAGTTATAAAAGGCTCACATTTGACATATAATAGTGAACTCCCACTTGTTGACCTATCCAGAGTTGGAGGCGTGAACGACACCTGCGGCCAACGTGGGTGCAAACTTCACAGTTCAACATGTTCAACAAGATAGGCTTTTGAACTGTATTTGTGGTTATCCCATCCAATAACCATTACCATAAAATGATATCGGAGCAATCGGATGATATTACCCGATGAAGTGCCTTAATATTTATAGCAAATATTATGTGACAGGTTGCTAATGAATTTCTAATTTAGAACCTTTTGGGCACCTAGATTTTGCCGTCGGATCCCGAGAAACGAGTTGGGAACCTAGATTTTGCAGGCGAATCCTAGGAAACGATTTTATAAAAGGACAAGCTTACTTGTTAATACAATGCGGTAATACAGCTTTTTATATCCCATCCCATAATAAGGACTACATACTTAAATTCCTCAGAAGTTCACATAGTTAATTATGACGAAGCAAATAAAAATTGCTTGGTAAAAACTAAACAGTTGACGATCGCTTAATTATTGGCAACATTGATGTTTGCCAGGGGACCGAATAGGCATGCGACGGTCATTAATTCAACCCAAGTGTTTACAATACTTTGCAAACAAATGGACAATTTAAAATCACTAAAGTGCAATATTGGCCTTTCAGGTTGACTACATTTCATTTGCTGGACTGTTGTGTAAGTCGTGACCACGATTTTAGACCTATAATAATAATTGACGAATTAATCGACTTCAGTCAGGCGGGGAAATACTTGAGCTTGATGTTGAATGGACGTTAACCATAAATAATTGTATCAATGGACCAAAGCCATATTGCGAATGAAAATGGTGATGTGATTAATAATATACGTCCGCTAAGAGTGTCGATTACGGCAGAGATGACATTAAACTATTCGAAAGCAATGAATGAGAGAGGTTTGTATGAAGCAGTGAATACTTTCGGGTGAGCAGAAGACGTATCAAACTGACCTGTGACTGGATACCGTTGGGTATCTTGATCGGAGGCGGTCTGTGCGGGGCTCCCGTTGAACCGGAACCGTCGCTCTGCACCAAAAAATATACATTAATATTCTATTCACCTCGCCTCTTAATAGAATTACGTTTTGGGATTTCGTAGTTTAGTATGTACTACACGTACTTACTGTACTTACATGTACTTAGTTTAATATGTACTACATAGGTTTTTATATCGTTTGAAGGTTTACATTGTGAGGTAAAACACAAAGCATACACACGAAGGCTTCGTTTGATTTACTAACTCGCCAAGTTGCCTGTATCAAATGTATTCTGCCATTCATCCGCGTATGTACCTACATGTAGCAAGTTTCCCCGAGTGATCGAAGTTGGTGGCGCCGTTTTGGAGTTAACCACATTAAACTTAATTACAATGTACGCCTGATGAATAATTCAGGCCGGAATTAACTAGTCCAAGATGTGGCTGTGTTACGGCATGAGAAGTTTCAAATGAGACGTAAAAAGGCCGGTCACGCATCGTATGACCCCCTTAATCAGCACTAAGACCATCATTATTAATGCGACTCTTTACACGTCCGTGGTTATTTCCTAAATAAATACAAACGCTTAGATAAAGCCTCGCAATAATAAAACAAGTTTTGAAAGAGTTAAACCTGGAAGAAGTTCCATTGTCGTTAAGCATATTTCAGGGAAGCAAAGCGATCCTGCACAAAAGATGGTGGAGCCCGAAGCGACGGAGTTTGGTGGGGAATTTAAAAAGTTTCATGATAACACAACATTTTCCTGGTTGATATTGCTTTGTAAAGCGTACAGCGTGACAATAAACACCATTGTGTACCGATAAGCAGTTGTAACGAAATTTTTCTCGATTCTCGCAAGGAGCGCAATAACGAGTATATCTGGCGCGTTTGAACGCCAGTCACGTGTCGCTTATTATTTATCACAACTTTAGACCATTTTGTTCTAGTTTTTTTTTCACATATTTAGGAAAGGCTAAAAAGGGTCTTTAGAAATCCCTAGATGTTCATATATTCGCTTACACGTTCTGCTTAGTAAACTTCTTTTTTAAATCAGCTTGGCTAATACAATTTGTACTCTGTAAACAGATTTGAATCCATTAAGACAGTGAGTTCGTTCGGATCGCATATAAAATCCCGTCGCGCCGCATATAAAACATTGGCAGGTTGCAGGGTGGCTGTGGCTTTAAAGTACATATTTTATAGTTATAGTTTAAAGTGTTTACCTTGTTGTGTGGGATATGGGGGCGGTGATGGCGCACGCCGTTCTGAGGGGCGTGTGCCGGCTTCTTGAACTCGCTCTCTCGCCGCGATGGTGGGCCTGGAGACAAAGGAACATGTTTATTAGTACTGGTATTATTGACAACAACTTTGCTAGCAAGTACTGGCGTCTTAAGATCTAGAGTGGATAGGTTACTAAGCAACCGTGTACCATAGTCGATCGCATCATTGCATACCATCAGCACGCTTAGCATGACCAATTCTATCTCTATTCTACCAAAGAATAGACAAAATTATTTCTATCCAAATCGTTATCTCTTCGGTCCGAGCACGCGGCAACCCGTGCTTGGATTATCAAAATGTTGTCTACTGAAGAATAGATACATCTTCTTCTCTTCTGTCCCTTTGTCTATTCTTCTGTAGACAAAACCCGTTTCTATCGTGGTCATGCTAGGCATGCTAGGTAAGATAGTGGCCAAACTTGAGCCTACAAATTATTTATAAAAAGTACACGGCCGTAAATATCAAATAACTGGCCCATCTCAAAAAGATGACTCTTTATGCAATGTTAAAGTTTAATTTACCTTAACAGCTTATTCTGTTTCGTTAAAACATCAATCTCCCAAGAGACTAAGTAATTATTGTTTGGTGTCAACGTTTACGGCTGCCCGAGATTTTTATGGATTAATAAAAGACCGACATCACCTCAGTGAGGGAAGTCTCGAAATCATAAGGCACTTTAACTCCCGTATAACTAAAAGAAGGGGGTGGGTTCTGCCCGCCACCCCCGGGACTCGTGAGGGGAATCTCGGCTAGGTGTTTAGCTGGTTTATGGAGATTGCGATCAGGACAAAGGAGTCCAAGTTACGACGCCTAGATTGCGCACTGATCCATATAGTCCCCTCTAAACAGATAGCTACCTCACCTTTTTTCTATCAGAAAGTTATAGAATGAGTTTTATAGTGTTTATATTATGTGTAAGATGTATGAGAATAATGGAGTTTTTTGTGTAGGTACTGCGGGCTTTATTGAGACGGATGTCGTTAGTTTAATCCGAGCCATTATTCGATGAACCGCGTACATTTATACATTATAGTATAATAGAAGTTTAATAGAGGAATGTAAACTATCACAGGTTATATTACTGACTAATAATTACACGAATGATGTAGTTAATTAACATCAGGATAGTTTAAACATCACAAATATAACATAAGCCAATAACGATGTTCAATAGAAATATACTAAAACGAAACCATATCACAATTTCTCAAATATTTTCTAAAGAATGCGTGGGAAAAAATCTCATTCTGTTCACATCGTAATTGGATTATGATAAACATTCAATAAATCAGATGATTTGGTTATTTTGAGGCCACCTCTTAGTTGAGTGCGCGCGAGTGCAGAATATCTTCAATCACCGGCACGCACGTAATGCTTACATGTGATTGGTCAATTTACTATTTCCCATTACCCGCTACCAGTTTACAACCGCTAATGCGATTCGCTAACAAGAGCCGATCATAAAATTCATTACTGAATCTCATTTAGCGATAAAACGACAAGTAAAGCGGGACACACAGTGAGGATATCGTCAAATACACGTTATTGCCATTATTGTTCCAGGGTGAAAAAGAGAGAGAGAAAAATAACACCATCACTTTTTCACAAAGGAATAATGATGGCTTTTACACTTGATAGTATGGCTAGTCTTGAGATACGACACGATATTAATCAAGTTTAAATAAAGTATTTTTAGACGATATATTTAAAAGACAGTAAAACATCATGTTAAAGATGACTTGAAGAGAATCCTTGAAATCCCAGGATGTTTAATTTCACTCTACATCATACGTCTCACGCTTTATCTCGAGCACGGCTTCAAAACTCTCCAGCCCAGTACACGTATCGGTGCAATCCGACCACTTTATTGGATTAGAGGCAAAAACACCGCACGATAATCTTCTCGGCAATAACTCTCATATTTTTTTCGGTAGCTGATATTATAACTGGATATTTATTTTATGGGAACGGATACCGTGTGAAAGAATCGTCGCTTAGATGCTGCAATGAGTTCTTTGAACTAGGTTAGACTTCGGCTCCACAAGAAACAGTTCTAGTTTTCTGAAGTGAAACAACTTTTTTCAATCATAATGATAAGATCATTGCAACCATTTTAAATACTACTAAACAGGTTGCCATTTTTGCATCCATATTCAACTTTAATTCCTGAAGCGAGATTAAGGAATTACACGTGCTTGCATCCTAACTTTGTTCACTGTTTACAAACTTATGCACGAGTATCAGAAACTTAGACGCTTCTAAACAAAGACCAAAGTTCAGTTTTGCATCGTACAATTCTGCGGATGGATATTTTGAGCAACAAGCCAGTTATCAGTTAAGCTCTCCACCCAAATCCTCAATATCCAGTAAGAATGGTAGCTGAATATTGAGGACTAGACCCTCGACAAAGGAAGATGGGCACACAATGCAAGTCGGAGCGGCCACGGCAGATCAGCGCGCGTGTCGAATTCACCTTACAAATTCACAACGTTACCTTATTATGGCCATTGTTGATTCATGCTTCAAATCTGATGCTGACCTTTTGTAAGAAATCCAACCAATATATGACACGAATACGTTACAGCTTTATTTTTTACAAATTGACCTATAAGGTCCCAATGATGACAGTTACAATGTTAAAATACCTCTTAAGGTTTCCAGTATGAGAGAAATCCTATAAGATTCTCAGGAAAAAAAATTACATCTCAGCAAAATTATATCGAGAATCTTTCATTAATGTGCGCGTATTTGGCTATAATATTATTGATGCTATAATAGCTACTAAAGATATCCCTTCAACACTTCAACATAAAGGTGATGAAGGAAAATTGTGACTGATGTCCACAATTAATTTGCTGACAACTTGCCACTTGCCACTACAATGTGCAATTTGATCGCCTCTTAGCCTTTCATTATTTACGCTACGTGTTCCAAGTCCTTTGACACTGTCATTACTACCCGTCATCACCGTCATCATTCCTAATATCATGTTTATACTAAAATACCAAATCATTTTACTTTGTTTGCATTTTTTTTCGTTATTTGCTATTGATAGTTCATTAGAGTCACATTGTCGGCCAAAGGCCTCAAAGGTCGTCTTCAGTTAATCATTTCATCGGCCTGTTTACGATCAGATCACATATCGAAGATAATAGTTATTTTTAGTACAGAGTGCTTTTTGCGGTAGATTAGCCACGCCTTCTATGTATTCAATGCTAATAAGTTTTTCTACCATCTTTGGCTTCGGTGTTTGTTACACACCTGTGTGAATAAATACATACTTAATCCTTTATATTTATATGGTTGTTCATAAATAACATACGATTGTAGTTTCATAGTCAACAAATAAAAGACACCAGGTGGCTCAAGTCCATATCCTGTGAAAAAAATCTTTATTTGTTTGCGACCAAAGTTGAAGTAAAGCAAAAAGATTAAGAATCGATCAGCTGCCAGCCATGATTGCTTGTAGGGTAGTTTTATATGAGCGGGCTGGTGGCGGGGTGTGGGGGGCGCGGTGAGAACAATGGCCAGTGCTGGCCAATGACGCGAGCACCTGCGGCCGTTGACACGTGCGCACGCGCACACAAGCGACTCACACTGCTTTGTCGGTAATTACTTGCAATTATTTGTGCAAACGATTAAATTAGTATCATGCAGGAAAGTCTGGTTTATTTTAGCGGTTCTCATGAAATGCTTGGATTAAATTGTCAATTTACCAACCACACTTTTTATAGTCCCTTCATTGTACTAAATCAATACAGGAAATAACACCCGCGAATTTAAAAACTGCTTGTAACTAAACATTTTTGTAGAAATGAGTAAATACAAATGCAATATCGCCAAACCACTATTTTTGGCGTTCCCTCGGGCATTATCCCACTAACTGGAATAACAGATAATGTTTATTCCGCGTCGTTCCGCTCTTTGAACGTAATTGAATATTAAAAACGCTAATATAGCCACGTAAAGTAATTCACAGCTGCGATTTGCATATTTCTATTGGAATCGAATGAAACGGTAGAATCTGTCACCTAAACACGCGAGCATTGCTTCGGCAATTATTGTCATGGACGTCACAAACGTTTCAAGTTTACCGTCCGATTTGTATGAGACTTGAGGTTTGAACAAGTGAACTTGACCGGTGTGTATGTTAATTTGCATGACAACTCTGTACCTCAGAGACAAACGTTAGTAACTTCACTTTTTGCGACACTGCGATTTTATACCATTGGCATTGCAAGAAACAGCTCTATGATGGTATAAAGCAATAATGACATACAGAATCAACGTTAAATAACTTGCTTATTACGGCCATTACGACTTTCTAAGTATTACTTGGCGCATTTGTGCACGGTTTTGCACGTGCTGTAAAATTCATATGTTGGTGTTAAACTCAGATCATAGAAACAAAGAGATATGCCATCATAGCAAATTATTATAATCTAACACTGTTAATCGTCACTCAACACTAGCACTAAACTAAAACACTGTATTTATACCATCGATCGTGTTCGGTTTGTCGCCAGCGCGTACGTTTTTATTATGAGCAATTTGCTCAAGATCAGGCATCAATCTCGATAGCGCCTGCACATCTCCCTTGTTTCCATGATCTGAGGTGTTAAATGTTGTATGCCTCTGACGTACAGAACTGGACATTGGATCCCGAATCAAGCCTCAAATCCCATGTAAATTGTGACGACAAACTTGAACATTTGTAGTGTCATGTTAAATGTTGTTAAAGATGATCTTTGATCTTTCGAAAACTCGTGTACTCCAACGTTTATGTGAAGTGACAAATGTCAATCTACGATTATAAGCGCAATAAAATCCGTAGTATTTGGATCCCGTGACTTCGAAGACATTTCAGCTCATGTCAATCTCAATCGGATGTCAATAAACATTTCATTGACTTTTGAAATCGTTAATGGTAGCAAAGCGAATTTATCAACAGGTATTGAACAGTGTTAACATAACAGAAAGTTTGAAACTTTGGACCACCTTAACATTGTATAAACTATAAAGGTCCTTGTGAAGTATGATGGGCAGAATGCGGGGCACGCGTCGTCTTTGTTGAGCGGAGGTCGGACCGCACCGCGAAACGTAACGTAAGCGGGTCAATGCGATCCGCGACGACACGTCTCGAGGCCTTTCCCTCCGCTATAAGGAAGTTAATACGATTTATTCACAACGGCGACACTCGTCCGTGTTATACACAATTTATAAAACTGCTTAGATACACGGTACATCACTAGCTTCCGCCTCGGGACCGTGCCTCCGACCTTTGACAGAGTAAAAATGGTTTTTGACAAACTTTCTAAATTGGATAACACTTAAATATTCGTGACTGTTGATGCTATAGAATCTGCTTGGCATTTAGTCAGCAACTATTTGCAATCGCTGTAACTTTTATATGGTTACAAAACCTAAAGACACATTTATGTCCACTTCTAACTAGCGACCCGCCCCTGTTTCGCACGGGTGCAGTCTGCTGATGTGGCGACATATCAAAACATCAAGATTAATGTGTGCTATATCTCAGTTAAATAAATTAACGTAGGTATTACACACATAAACCTTCCGGACTAAATTCTCTAAATGTTTGTGAAAATCGCATTAAAATCCATCCGATGCCAAACTAACAAAAGCTATAAATTCGTCTGTACTCAAAAAGCTCGGGTAAAATTTGGCTACACTGTTAAAACGCACAACATTCTGCGCAAGGTGATCAACAAGCGTATTGCATTCTCTTTTTACGACTGACAGGTAAGAAGCAAATCATTGAAGCACTCAAACCATTTGCCGAACAAAGGGATTCAAGTTGAGGAGTTATTTTTATATGTTTTCTATCACAGTACGTCGGTTATAGCGCGGTTGCGAACGACGCCTGTATTTTGTATGCAGACGACCGACTGCATAAACAGAGAGAACACACTCGACAACACACAGACACAATCAATGGACTGCCTCGGGTACAAAGAGGTATGTGTGTTATTGAACATTTTGTGCGAGAGAACACAGTTTGGAAGATAGCAAATTACTTTAGGGATAAAGAAGATATGATTTGACACAAATCAACAGCACAACGGAAATTGCACCTCAAATTCATAAGAGTTCAGAGAGAACGTAAGTTATCACAAACTTATCGGCGGGATAAAGGAAAATCTGATGAAGAGAGACAAAAAAACTTGCCGCAACCACATAAAACACGAAGTAAAACCAATCATAAGGAGTGATGTATATCTATTGCGGTTCGCAAACGGATTAAATGAGTTAGAAAAGAACATTTTCGTAGCAACTTCTGTAATCTTGAGGTAATTCGCAATACCTTAGACCCACACAGTTTCCTCGTCAATAAATAACTAAGTTTCTTTCATGTTGATCCTGGCCCTAACATATTTCATTCCCTTCAGCATTACGCAGAGAAATCTTTCTTACAAGTCTTGTCATAAAAAGAAGATAACTCTCGTCATAATTTCATAGGCCGAACGTTTTGGGGTTGTGACCTAAATGAATATTAGTGAGGACGAGGTTACTAAGTATAGCTCGGTTGTGATCGCAGATCATAGAAAAAAGGACTATGACATCATACCCAACCACGGTCGCCCCTTTTTGAACAGTTTGTGACACAATTACAAGCGCTCCTTGTAAATATAAAAATATCCCACACATTAACAATTCTGCACACCCTTAATCTAACACTGTAATAGGTACTTATTCGTCAGTCATCGTCATCACTGACACTAAACTAAAATACTGTATTATTTTATATCATCGATCGCGTTCGGTCCGTCGCTATAACGTGTACGTTTTAACTATGTTCAATGTGATCAAACTAAAGCTTCAAGCTCAATAGCGCCTTGGCACATCTCCCCCTTGTTTCTTTTCTATGATCTGAGGTTGCGATATAGCCACGATTTAGACTTCCCCGAGTAATAATCCTGTCCGAATAATTTACCATATTACAACAATGGGGAAAACCGAATGCGGAGCTCTCTGGGTTAACCTTTACGTGGATGAGGTAGTAAAGTTTTTTAAGGTTGGCATTCAGTTTACGTAAGCTAACAAATAATCTTAATAAACAGTCCGGGTTTCTTTGAAGCGTGGAGAAGGCCATTCGGAGGAAAGTACTAAAAGATTCCTGCTTTGTAGATCTATATCATCGTGCGTTACTGTTCGCCATTATGTTTGGTTACCGAATCAGTAAAACATTCGTCATAATCTTTTACGGTATTACGGACTTTTAGACATTATGTAGGAACTTGAGTTAAATATCTGCGGTAATGGGTTTCGGAGAGGGTCTAACAAGTCATGTTTAATTTCGTCTGAAATCAAAATTTTGTGGTTTCGTTGCCAAAGGTCACGGCTTCACGAGTAATATTATACAAATGTTTGTAGATAGAACTTATTTAATTATCCACTGTGATTTGCGGAATTGTGAAGAGAAAATGAATAAAATTGAAGTTGACCCATGTTTAAATGTTTACATTTCCCAATCGTTGGTTACAAAATATATAAGCGTATTATGTGGTAACTAACAATTCGACACTACGATACGCAACGAGATAAATAAATGTTTGACTGAGGTTCAACGAGACAGCCATGTTGCGACACCGTGCAAGAGTATGTTACATCAAAAATGGCATCGTGGCACAAAATACGAGTAATTCTTGAAATTTACATATAATCAACGTCTATTCGAGGTCTGGCGGGGCACGCTCGACGTCTACCGACAACACTCGGCCCATTTGCATGCACATCACACACAGGCGGATTTCAAACGCAACTCACTAACAAGCATCTGTTTATAAGTATTACTGCTTATTTCGATAAAACTCTAGCATCCAGGTATCAGTTGCATACTCCCCTTGGTCGGATAAAGCCACAAGCGCTAGGTTGGCTGTATTTATAACACACGGTTAGAGTCGTATGTAGCAATAGCAGCTAGATTTAAAGATTGCAGTCGTGGCACGATATCGCTTTCATAAACACAAGTAATTTTATGGAAACAATTTTGCAACAATTATAATTATTATAGCTCAAGTAGAGAAAATGCAATGTTTACTGAATCAAACGTTAAACAAACCGAGTATGAGGAAGTCAAATCTCGGGCTTGGATAGGTATTTGTATCAAAGGGTGAGCGAACATTTTACGAATAAGAGACACGTTGAAGATTACAGAAAATTCGCAAACATAGGCCCCGCCGCCCACCCCAACCCGCCCGGTGCGGCGTCCCCCAAACTCGCACAATGAAAATAGATTATAAGTTGGTAACTGGAGATAGGAATAGCGAAACGCATAACATGCGTCCGGTGTCAAACGGCCATAAATTGTCCAGCCGGCGACCTTACACGCTACTTTATGAATGCCACAACTCCTAACCCGATACACACAATATATTGTATGTTGTTCATTTTTCTCGGCTGGTGTAGGAATCAATTCCCAGCTGTCCCCCGGGGGCAATACCTCATATCGGTGTCCTGAGAGCCGTGCCTCATGCCAATATACTTTGTAAGTAGACAGTGCGCACACCAACAAACAGCTCATGTTGTTTGTTACACGCGATATAATCCACAAATAAACATGTTATTATGTTGCTGTAATTTCCGCAGCGATTAAGAATTTTGCGGCGCGCGTTTCAAGGGTTGAGCCGTCAGAAGGTGAAAATAAGAATGGAGAACTAATGAGGCTTAATCCTCTAACAACCGTGGGTAATAAGTGCATAATGATGTGGCTAGAAAGCGGGCGTGTCTAACGACAGCAGGCAGTGAAGAATAAACTCCATCCGCTCACACAACTTCCTGCACATTTATCATATTTTCATGCATGCATATTTCACAGCGACCGCACAAAGAGGTGAGCGAAATAAAAGAGTGAACTAACAGAAATAATAAGAGTAATTCAGCATTCGCGTCGGCTTTACCACCTCCGAAGAATTACCCTCATAAATCTTTCATTCGCGCGCCAGTTCAGCTACTCACTTATTAAAATAAACCTGAACTCTATACGCGACGGTTTACCGTCGTTATTCCGTAAATCTCCGATATTACCCCAAAATCCGTATCCCATTTAAACAATACGTACATTGTAAACTCGATTACAAATGCAAATTATATTTGCGAGGGCCGTGTAATAAGGCCGGGGAGCCTGAATGAATGTCAAGGGTGAACAAACCACGTTTTATAATAAAACATCCGCATTTGTGGATGTGTAAATGATGAGTGATAGACGAGATGGATCAAAGGCCACCGTTTGCCTCATAGTGTGGAGTTGCGAAATGTTAGATGATTTGCATACTCTAATGAAAATAACACGTTGATAAGGAAACGTGCGGAAGTTACATTTATCATGGCCGTGGGTCGGGGAAATGTTGGTGAAATAATTTTCCCCGTTTATTTTTAGGGTTCTGTACCTAAAAGGAAAAAATAGAACCCTTATAGGACCACTTTGTTATCCGTCTGTCAAGAGTCAAGATCCCTTTTCTCAGAAATGGGTAAAGGTATCCAAGTTGAAATTAATAGCAAATACTAAGGTCAACGTAATCAATAGATACAGTCGTTTATGTCACATATTTTGATGTAATTGATAATAGCGCCATCTATGAGGAAATAGTTGAATCATTGCCTTGATATTGACAAATCTACAGTAAGTTTGACAAGCTGCTTGACCAATTAGTACTAGGGTCCGACGCTTCGGGCGCTGACCTAAGGTTATAAATTCCTCTGTGCGCGATTTTATAACAGACATAGTTGTTTGTACAGAATCCCCAGGCTCGTGTCCCACTCGCACTTGTCCGGTTTCTTTCTATAAAGCGTACCGGTAGTATATCTACTTGTTATGCGCACAGTATCCCATTGTAAGTCGCTATAAATTCTAATTATAGTTAAAGTAATTACGACAATGAGTCTGTTAACCAGAGGAATATCTTCCACTAGAGAGTAATAATTTCAGGATTTGCATAACATTTCTAAGTACCTACTTACTTTAGCAATTCTGTCTATAAGTCACGTTATTACCTACTCCCAACATTGCACGCAGTTATATACTAAGGAGAATTAGTTAAAATTTTGTAGAGCATAAAGTGCTACATGCAAAAATGACTGCCAAAAGTTGAGTTAATATACAAAGCCAGATGAAAACGAGGCGTAATTTGAAAAGTACGTATAAGACCTGCGGTTTTTGGGGGAGGTGATGGCGAAACGAGGGGGGAGCTTTTATTTTATTAGGATATAGTAACACTAGCAGTAAAACAGGCACGTCGGGTGGTACCCGAAGCGTAAAGCAATAACGTTTAGGGTTTATATGTATAAGCCTACATCACCTATAAGGTAACCTGTACGCTTAGCATGACCACGATAGAAGCGGGTTTTGTCTACAGACGAATAGACAAAGTGACAGAGTGAGATTGTAGAAATATTTCTATCGTTTTATGCAGACAATGAAGAAAATAAATATTTATATATTCTTCAGTAGACAAAATCCTGATAAGCCTAGCACGGGTCACCGTGTGCTCGGGCAGAAGAGATAACGATTTGAATAGGAAGAACTTTGTCTATTCTTTAGTAGAATAGAGATCTATAGAATTGGTCATGCTAAGCAGGCTGATACCGTCAGCTTATCTGGTAACGGTTGAATAACATAAAGCGTAAGTTTTCTTGTATTGACTTCACATGTAATAAGCGATTGAAGACAGCTTAATTTACTGTCTAGAGTTCTAACACAATAAGCCGAAACTGTAGCCTTCAATATGAGCAATAGGCTCGCCCCCAATTGAACTAGAACCTTATTGGCAAACTGTGGGCGTGTGACATCTCTGCCCACACATTACCTTGTAACAGGTGTGACGATAACATGACTCATAGTTCAGAGAAACTTGAAGTATGACTTACGTAGAAACCTTTAATTACCTCCATTTCCCTCAAAGCTAGATATTGACTGATATCCGTGGCTGGATGTTTCATACAAATTCTGATGATAACAAAATGGATCATTCATCGTACCATTCATAGAAAAACTGCTCAACTGCAGAAACCATTCGACAATACCATAAATTGCAAATTTTGATACTCTGTCGTTGGTAAGCGAAACGGTTCGTTTCAAACTGGGTATAATCGAAACGAATAAAAAAACCGGCCAAGTGCGAGTCGTACTCGCGCACCGAGGGTGCCGTATCATTTTTGGACGTATAAAGTGAAAAAAACCGGACCGCATAACTAAGTTTGTTTGTGAAGGAATTTTGATGATTTTGAAAAAACTGTACTAGTTAGGAACATCGTTTTATTTTTGGTGCCATATTTGGGTCAATTCCTATCAACTCTAATTATTTCAGATTTTTCGCTCCGCAAACTTCGGAGATAAGGGGGGGGGGGGGGGGGAATGGTATTTTTTCAGTCATTTTTCATCATATGTCGAAAACTGTGAGACATAAAATAAAATGAAAATATATTTTTAAATGTGCAGATCAAGCCCCTTCATATGATATGTCACTTGACCACTTTGAAATTTTGGACCCCCACTCCGGCCCCTTTTGGAATGAAAATAAAAATATATTTTGACTTTTTTCATTTGCAATATAGTTGGATAAGCATTCTTTATAACTGTTCCAAATTTCAAGTCGATAGCATTAGTAGTTGCTGAAATAAACAGGTGTGACAGACAGACAGACAGATGAAGTCGCACCATAAGGGTTCCTTTTTTACCATTTTGGTACGGAACCCTAATAAAATTGCAGTGTCTGTTTGTAATGTCAAAATAACAGCTTCTTAATATGTGCATTTATGAAAGTATACGAATTATACGATACGTATAAGAGTTATAAGTTATAACAAAAAAACATTTTTTTTATTTTTTGTCTGTCTGTTTGTTCAGGCTAATCTCCGAAACAGCTGGACCGATTTTGACGGGGCTTTTACTGGCAGTTAGCTGATTTTATAAAGAGAACTTAGGCTTTAATTTTAGATAAAGAATTAGGCGCACAAAAAAAATTAAGCCCATGAAATCCAATAAACTATTATAGTAAAGACTAAACTTTACCCGTGCAAAACCGGGACGGGTCAGCTAGTTCGAATATGAAATTAAGAGCGCAACAGTTTCCGTAAACCATGGGTAGGCGTCTATTAGTAATGGTGAGAACAATAGTGGCCCACTACGGGCCACACCGCCAGCCTCACCCTCACGGCCATGATTGGTAAATTGAACCTTGACTCCGCAACTAGGTCGAACACGTGAAGTAACAGTACAGTATGCCCACTCTATGCACGATCCGATAGATTAGAGACCTTTACTGAATTTACCTTCATCAATGGACTTAGCGCCGCTTCAGGGAGATTTAAGCTGTTTTGTACCGTTACAGTCTGTAAGATCCTAGTCTTCAAGTTGAAAAACGAAATATCTATTCCCAAACCATCAGATTACACACAAATGACTGAAATCATCAACTCAACGACAACTTTGAGGTGAGAGCTTCTTTGCGCGCTACATCTAGAGTGATCCTTCTATGTCTATTCTATTTTGTGTCATAAGTGAGTCTTTTCTGGTGAAAAGCCACTGAGTCATTTCGGACCTTCACATTTAGTTAGAATTTGTGACGTATCATAAACGTTTCCCACGCTTTCACTTGCTGCTGGTCCCCTTATGTCGAAGTTCTCGTAGTCTAATGATTAAAGCACGTATATTTCTTTGAGGAATGCAGTATAATATATTTTAAAAACCATTCTTTTTCGCCCTTAATGGCTTGTGTGTTCAGAAAGAGAAAGGAAAGCGATAGGCAAGAAAACAACGGAATAACAGAAAGGTGGGAAGATACAAACTGCCGCAGGGCAGATACCGATGCTTTTGATGACATAGACAACATATTTTATAAAAATCGGGGGACATGAGTTTTAAACGTTGGCGTAACAAATGATATAAAAATAAAACAACTTATTTGTGGAGTGCGGTCTTCAATTCAACTTTTATAAAAAATTAAGATAAGATTCCTTCATTCGCTTAATTAAGGTTTGCAAACGTATTTTTATATCATAAATGAACGCATAAAACTCTTAACGATAGTCTTACATTAAAACTGCTCGCTATTGGCATTATGTCCGCAGTACACCACCCACTAAGCGCACCACCGAACCCTTAATTTCTCGCGGCCCGCGTTCTCGCAACACGTTATACGAGTAAATAAAACAAGCAGCTACTGAAACGCTTCATAACTACCTCACTTTTTATTACCAGACTTATTATTGCGTTGCATTGCACTACTTTTGAAAGCTTTCGAATAAGCTTTTAAAGATTTTTTTTTAGTTTTCACTTCAAAGCGGCTTATTTGGATGGTATTACATCGGAGAGTTTTTAGTTTTATCTATTTTTCAGCTATGATCAATATACATTAATCTACAAAGAAAAATCTATAATTAAAACCGTATTTACGCATAATATCAGCTAACAACCATTCCCATTAAACATCAATTAAATTGATGTTTAATCAAAGCGGCACTGTTATTAAATGGTTATTAAAAATACAACAGGGTTTTTCTGCGTCACATCAAGCGATACCGCTCAATCATTATTTTTACCATAAGGAAAAATTGCATGCTCGTATGTGCGTCATTAAGTAATTTCTCCTTACGGTATCACAATACCTTTATCCTGGTATTATATGCATGGTTGCATAAATTCACGAAACGAAATCTTGAAATTCCAAACAAAATGAAATTCAAAAGTGTGTTTGCAACCAACAAGATAAATGCGGATGACAACTGAAAGAAAACGCCACAGAACAATAATACTCTAGCGAGAAGAATATCAACTTCATAGTAAAAATATGAGACGAATTTGCACGCCATCTAGTGGGATCCCACTAAATCCAATGAAAAAAATTATATGCCCACCTAGAATAGATATTATTTTATTGACAGTTTAAGACAATAAAATAATATCTATTCATAACGGTGGGCATATAATACAAATTAATACATCTTGAGATACTGAAAATCCACAAGTGACGCACTTTCCTATGTTTTACTTTTGATTAATTGCGAAACAATTCTCGTTCTCACAAAGAAATCTCGAAAGAGTCACTATCTCACTCAACACAACACTTTTTCACCAAAACAGTGCAACGGCGTAACAGTATGCCGACTCAACGTTATGATGGAAAAATCAGAAACAGTTTATCGTTTTAAAGCACAACAAATAAACAGAAACAAGAAAAAACGACCAACCATAACAGCAGACATTTATCATATGGTGTTGCCAGAGCAAACTACCAGAGTCCATTTTTTAAATTCAAATTTATTTCTAAAGATATAATTATTTTTCCAAATTTCGTTTAGAGTTCATAATTTTAATTATATAACCGTAAAAAAAATAGGTGTTAGTTATTAAGCTACATTTTAAATTAAATTAATCATGTTTAGGTCATAATTTGTTACACGATATTTCATTTTATTTTACTTGGTAACATTTCATTGTAATCAGCCTGTTAGACAGAGTCATCGATATCGCTATTCTTATCATGAACTGGAACCCACCTTGTGTCCAAAGTCACCCATACACAGTTGACCGAGCCTGGAAAACGCCCTTTACGTTTTTATTCTTGAATTCATTAAAATATTAAACGCTAGATGGGACAATCAAGAACATTAAACTCCACCCAATTCGTTTGAATGCCCCCCCTGGGTTCCCGTTAAGAGGTAACTTGTCAAATTCAACATGCCACAATTTTATGGAGATCTGTGCTCAAAATTAAATTCATTTTGACGGAAGAGATGGCGTGTCGACATATTGAAACCGTGGGTCTTAATTGTTAAACTGCTCTATCGTAAATTACTAACCTAATTTAATATTTAGAATTAATTTTCAAGATAGAATGAATAAAATTCAATTCTTAAAACATTAAATTCCAAACTGTGGTTATTATAATGGGCGACGTTCTGCAACCAACCCTCAGTGTATAGGGGGCTGTGACCGGTTGATATACCTACCAAAGGAAACACGTCCTTTGATAAAAAAAAACCGGAAGTGTCACACCATTCACCTTGTCACCAACATAAATAGGACCCTAATCGATACCAGAGGGAACGTTGTTAGATATTGTTCACCCTTATAAACGCAAATAGGATAGGTACCTACCAGATTTCTCATTATGCTCTTCGCATTACATACGAAAAAAGATTCCTCAAATCCAACGTTTGATTGAGATATTTTTCTTGATCCAGATATTCCGAGAGCTTACTCAATTACAATCACATTACATGAACATCACATGAACGCGAGCCGAGGCAAACGATCTAATATATAACGACGTTTTTATAACCCGTAGCTGACCTACCTCTTATTTACCAATCTGTCAGTGTTCTTAGCTCGTTTACAGACCTCTTTCACGATAATGCGATCATAACCCAATATTTAGGAGAGTCTTTTAGCGATGTCTTCGCCGAGATACCGAAAGCCTTTCAACTCTAATAAATTACAGCTTCAAAACGTTCGTCAAGTCTACTGCAATAATTATGAGAACTTAAGGTTATTGAATTACCCTTTTATCCTTTTTAGAAAGGATTAAGTGTCTCTTTTTTGTGTGTCTGTAAAGTATCTTAATCTCTTTCATGTTTAACAACAAGGTACCCATTATTATATGAAAATCTCGTTTATTAGCCCGCGAGGTTAGTTGTACGATTTGTGTAACCATGCATGAAGAAAGAGCTGATTTAAAACTAGTATTACACATGTTCACAGTCACCTTGTCCTTTTAGAAAACAGAACACGTATTTAACACTCCCAAAACCGTCGGGCGTGACGTCGCAAATGAGTGTTTTCATCGTGAGGCGCTCATACATCTTCATCTGAACCTGACTACATTTACATAAGCTGAGGAGACTGGCGCGCAGTGCACACCAGGATATTAGGGCCGCAATAGTGCAGTGACAAGTCAATTAGAGAGCGTGCGTCGGGCCGGACCGTCCGCGGTTGTCAACGCTGACCGATGCCCATCATTTATCACGACCGCACATCAAATCACCATCGGAATGTAATAGACACAGAACATGTTGTGACGAGAGAAGTCGTTAACGGAATTAAACCAATGCACGCTCTTGTTGCCCGCAATGTCAATATAATCACGGTTAAATAATGGCTCCGGCAAATTATCCTTTACGTGGAATACTCTACCTGCCCGAGATGAGAACATCTTTATTTTGCTTCGTAGAAACTTGAGTTCCATTTCCTCAGTCTGCCCGATCGCATAGGGATTTATTTTCAGTTGTATGAATATCTAAAATTCCTATCTAGTTAAATCTGAGCCAGAGTTTTTATTCTCTTTGATTACGATCCTTATAAAATCCGAAGCACACGCCAATTTGATTTAAGATTTTATACTGCGTATTCAATGTAAACCTGGTCGACCCCAATAATGTGTAGAATATTCTTAGAATAAGAAATCCAACCGATACATGCCTGCAGCTCAATAACTCACTGGGAAGTCAAGCAATAGCTAACTCGGCGGTTCACTACGTCGCCGTTCGTAAGTTATGAGACGCATGCATCAGTGAAATGTGTTTTCTTACACCGAACAGACTTTACTACGAGCATGTTTCGACACAGTCGATAGCAAAGCGCTGTTTAACAAAAAGTGGTAGATGACATTATTAGACGTCACTAGGTACAAATAAGGCTTGTCGCGTGACAAAGTGCTCAAACCAATAAACCAACGGTTTACGTGATAAGGCGGCTGGCCGAGTTAGTTACGGTTTGACTGTAGCGTTACAATGGGAATTATGTTTTAATGACTTTGCTCATTGTTCTTCGGACATTAATTGTTTACACATGTATTGCATGCAGAAAGCATGGGTGACGTCATCGATCGTATTACTCTACCTGAACAAAAGTTTTTAATTAAAATTCCCATCCCGACTTGCGTCGCCTTCAAGGCAATAAAGTGATCATTCAACTACTTAAAGCTTATTTAAAGCGAGTATCGTAAAATACAAAATACCTCTCTAAACCCTAAGCTATAAATTGTACGTGAAAAGACGTGTTTGTTATACGCGTTAAATATCATGTTCTGGGTTTTTTATTAGTCATTCGATAAATACTACAGACGCTGTAGAGGCGGGGTTGTGTAAATAAAATTAGGATATTAGATAATTGTTTGGAACTCTCCCAGAGGAAATAGTGAAAGCCGTTGATTACAAACAAGTGCTTAGTTTCAGTCATCAGGAGGAGTGTGCGGGGAGCGGCGCGTTGTCTCGTCTGCGGGCGACAGCGAGCGCGTCGCGTCACACGACACGAATGTTTGTCACGCGACACGGGCGTCGCTCGCGATTTTTGAATCATTTATCAACCGCTTGTTTACTCCGCTTTACGCTACTGCGACCGGTTTCGACGGCTGCGCAAAAACTGGGTCATTCTTCATTATAGCCACAAAGGAGCAAGTCAATTCATTGATTTCCACAATCACTCATGAATACAATTTTACGTTTAATTTGTCTCGCGTGACAGGACACTATTGCATTACGATATTGACTAGGGTCAATAAAGATTCGATTTTAACGAGATAACAAGCACATAAAATGACAATAAGTTGGTAACTAATCGCGTTGCATGAGAGCGCGTTTTAAACGTTTTAAAATAAGTTAAAGAGCTAGTCGCAATGGAGAATGACTTTCACAATGCACTCGTCGCATGCGAGTAAGGCAGTAAATGTCTATAATGTGCATTTGCAGAATGAGGCTTCTCGCATAAATATAACACGTATGTAGGAGCGCACACGAGTGATCTTGCTACATATTTATCTCAGAACTTTCCCGCAATCTGTTTGGCGTATGTGTTTTGCATGTATATTTTATAGGACATCAAAGGTCTGGAATAAGGTTAGGTACATTGTTCTAACCGGTTTAATTAAGAGCTACCGAGCGGAGTGTATCCGAATGATCGTAAAACGCGACGATAGTTGGCTCGGCTTGATGCGATGTCTTACAATTATTTCCTTCTGGAGGAATATCATTATTATATATTACTTCTTTTTATGGGGGTGAAATTTTATAGCGGTTCATTCTTTTGGATAAATCCCGGAGTTTTGAATAAATTGTTCACGGAGTGTGTAATGATATTAGTTACCCTATTTTGGAAGGATCAGCTTTGTAAGCATATAAAAAAGGTTTGTTTCATAAAACATTATATCTTGTTTACCGACGTACATAGTAAAATAAAATGCCGCAATAATTATCCAAGCTAAATTATACTAGTTGTGTTTGATTTTATACATATTATAAAAACTAATTTCACACCAATTTGTACACAAAAACTTAAATACAGTCAGAGTCTTTAAAGCGAAGCGTGTCACAAGAACGATACCTACCTACGTACGTACTGTTAATAAGTTAAAACAAAATCGGCAAGTTACGCATGGTCGCATCTCCTTTGGCAAAGCACTAAACAAACTGAACATCAAAACAAGCTAAGTTTAATACGCCCTAGACTTTAATAGCGTTTCTCGCTCAGTAGACTACGAAGTAAAGTTAGCTTTTAGAAGGCGTGTGAGTGTGACTGCCCCTACAATATTTCGTCACGTCGCTTGTGCCGTGACGAGCTGCGCGTCACTCTGTCACGGCGCCGCGCCGCTGAGAGCGATGTGACGTCAGCGTGACAAAGTGACCAGCCGGCCGTGATCTCGCGTCCAAAATCGGTGGACACCACTGAATCATTTATTATCAGCCGAACCCACAGCGGCAACCGTTGCGTCGATCACAAGGAAACCATTATAATATTTATAACAGCCCACCATTCTACCTTACCATGCAATCTTACAATTTTCTCGCCTCACCACCGCACTAATAGAAATTATGAAATTAATTTCATAATGGTTGGTAATTTTCACAATTTATTTAATGGACGTATCAAGGATGTTGTGTCACGGTTTATTAACAAACTCACGTAAACAATTTTAAAAGTTTGTATATTTGTGAAATATTGTGTTTACAAAATTCAAAATGTCTGTAATCATCTCTCTTCATCATTGTACTGTTTACAGAGTAATGGCGTCACAAAAAGAAGGTCCATTGTCCTTTCATGAACTTAGGACAGGTATAGGTACAAATTGGGATAAATTACCTGTTAAATAAACAATATCTTCTCTAGGTTCACCTGAAAAATAGTAGATTTTGTAAAGTAGGGAGAACAGGCGGCGCGACCGCGTATCAAATAACTTTATCCTCTTTTGTTATGGTAATGTCTTCCCCCCAAATTATCCGTAGGTACTGGGTATAATCTTGAAAGGAATAAAAACTTTCCTCTGCGTTTAAAAGGAGTTTGTTTTCCCTACTGTTTTGTTTGGTAACTTGACCGACTCTGATTGAAACAATATTGCTATTAATGTTAATATGATTACAATTTCGTAGTTACGTAATGTTTATTTAGCGGATATAATACAATATTTGGCGAGGTAAACATTACTGTGGTATTTAGTTGTTGAAAATCTAAGTGGAAATCGGCGTAGAATGCTCTACCTACATAAATATTGGACTTAAAATTACTATTATTATATTATTACTATATGTTTTTGTTACTCATTTCGCGTAGGTACCTACGTGTTTATCGTTCACGCTTTCTTCTATATTAAATACCACCTATTCGCGCGGATCGAGCATTATAGCAAATTTTTTTTTTTTTTTTTCAGAAACCTTTCCGGGCTTGCCAACAACAACTGTATGGTACTGTACAAAGTTCAAGGCAATTGGATGAACGATACGCGAAGGCATAGGTAACGAATAACCAACAAACAAACAATAAAGTGGATGTTTCAAACAATCAATCAACGCAGCCTATCGAGGTCCACTGCTAGATTGTTGGACATAAGCCTCTACCAAAGTGGATGTTTACCTTGCCCTCAATCTACTGAAAAATCCGTTAAACTTACGAAGATATTCTAAGCTCGTGTTAAAAGTAACTACCTTAACTGTAACTGCTTAACCCCTTGGGTTCACAATCATGATAATCCTATTATGCACGAAGTAGGTACAAAGATTTCTTATTCTATAGCTACGTCACCGGATCGGGGCCGAGACGAAATCTATACGAAATTAAATGAAATTTCCACGTCAATGGTTTGCGGATCTCCGAAGCCTTTTACCGGAGGCATGGCAACGAGCCGTGATCAAACGGTACGAGCCTGTCACGAATAGTTCAATTATTTGGTCAAGAGAATGCAGAGAGGATAGTCCATAGCTCTTTGACTAAAGTTTATTTAAATATGTCAAAGATTTAGGCAATTCAGAACAACCAAAGTTCGTCAGAAGAGGCGTAAGTCTAAAAGCGAACAGACAGATTGGCTAGAACAAATTACCGATATGGGAGTCGAACCCAAAACCCCATTCTTATCAGCTGCCCACCACTACCTATACCAATTTATTAAGACTAGGTTGAACCTTTCAGAGTTATTAAGTAATAACGAGTTGGAAGCGCTCGAAACTCGGCACTGCCTTCTTTAAGGACTGAAGCGGACTCAGCTACGTATGAACTCCTAGTTAATTTCTTCAAAGTTACTTTGAATTTGAACTAAATTCGTTGCAACATTTGTGTTAAAAATGCTTTAGTTATCACGGCTTTCTATGTAGATAATGTAGACGATAAAATAGACTCTGTGTTACTTACGAACGATGTAATAAAAATCAATACCTACTTATAAAGAGAAAAGTCCTGACTCACTCACTGACCGACTTATCAACACGCAGCCCAAACCCTTGGACCTAGAAATCTGAAATTTTGCACATAGGTTCGCTTTATAATGTAGACAACAAATAAGGCTGGAATTTTCGAAATTCCGTCGGGAGTGTCGTGTCGGAGTGTCGTGTCGTGTGGACCCTTCCACACGACAGAATCGCGAGCAAAAGCTTGTAATCAATAAAAAAGAAGCTTTTAATTATAAATCTACAACACTTCCATTTATTTAAAAAAAGAGTACAATGATACTTGAGTGCAAGTGGTAATACGCAAGAATGCGGGTAGCGGGGCGTCAATTATTGTTGCGATTTTTGGGGCGGTGGAGGCCTATGTCTAGCAGTGGACATGTTCTGGCTGAAATGATGATGATGCCTGAGAAACTAGTCCAATTCATGACGTTTCTGTGAACCAATCTTATCTCTCCTCTTTAGTTTTGAATACTTCTTTCTATGGTTTTATTGCTTACACTTAGTTTAAAACCGCAAATTTTATTGCAGCATTAACATTAACATTAACGTTCTAGATGCAGATGAATGCAAAGTAACCGATCATATCGAACAAGCACGCAATCAGTATGCACGTTCAGTACACGACTACTATCAACACACGACACAAATCCCTAACCAAATTACGATTGGACTTAATCAGAATCCTTTGCCTACATACGTAATATCACAATTCTCATCTCCAACGGGTTAAACACAGTTGAAACAGTACCGAAGGACTATGAAACCAGGTTCGATAAACATAGCGGCTTAGGAGTTGATAACAATGTAGTGGCAGGTTGCCAGGCTATGGTCTATCTACAAACGTATACTGCACCGACCCGACTGTGACCCGGATTGACGTTTCGACTTGCTCGGGATTATGTGCACATATTCAATTAGCTGAGATTTCAGAGAAGTGTACACAATTGGACAACTTACATTATTATGGCTTAGAAGTCTTCTAATCATTTGCTGAAGGTAGTAAGAAGGTAGGAAGAAGCAGTAGACTGTAATAGGAGCTGTTACTTTGAAAGTGGAATCATAAAAGGCTGATGTATGCACTGCACGGTAACGGCATAAAAGTACGTAATGTAACATGATGTATCGTGCGACTTGCAATGCAATCAATCAGCCGTCGAAACTATTGCTGCTGTATTGTAATGCAGCATTAATTACAATGCATGTTGCACAAGTGGCATTCTTAGTGTACTTACATGGTGCAGGACTGGGTGGTTCAGCGCAGATCCCGATGGATTTGCTGGGGTCATCGATGAACCACTGCGCGAGGTGGTAGTCGCCAAGCTTGGTCTGAATCTGCTGACTCACGCGATCCCTGTTGCCTGTCACCTGCCAGACAAAAGGAGTTGTTAGTATTTCAATCTTCAATAGCATCATTAGTAAGTCGGTCAAAAGAACTCCGCTTTGAATCTAGGTCAAGTTTATTAAGTAGGTGTCGTTAGAGACGATTAAGATATTACTGTACAAGGCAGCGACGGTCTTTTATAAATTAACAGCATCCTTCTTTTTCTTTCAAGCAAATTAAAATAACTCTACAGTAACAGGTTACCCAGATAATTAAGTAAAGATCTTTTCGGTCTTGAAAGAATGCGGAAGATGAAAACGGGACTTGAAATGATCAAGAACTGAACAGGAACACTAGGACGTGCCTGCACTTTGTATTAATTGGAAACAAAGTACCATAAGATAACAGAGATAATATATTATCAAGCAAAGCCAACAAGACAGTTGACAAAGCCCATGTTTGCTTTAAATGTCTAAACCTATTCCCTTACATTTTCTTGCACGCCAAATTTTTGACCTCGTTCTATAACCTAGTTTCCCAGCCTGGAAAATGTCTAGGCATCTGTCTCAACAGTGCCAGGTTTGTATAGTAACTTGAAGCCTTAATTGAATTGACTTGAACTTTCGCAAATATGGATCAAATATGAGCATAAATGATAAAAACTAAATCACGAAGAATGAATCTATTCATTAGTGCGTTATCTTTTATTCCAAGTGTTGAATGACGCATTACCTCGAAGAGATGGATCTTTTGATGCCCAAAATAAAGTTTTTATCGTCAATAATTTATAATGTCGTGTGTGAACTATCAGAATGATGCCATCATCTAACTACATTTGATAACATCTTAATTCTAAATTTTCATAAGAAAAAGTTGCGATACGATCTCGTTTGATGTATCGTGATTTGGTTGTCTGTTTATCAAGTGATACATCGTCCAAAACATTTGTTTATGTTCTATTGAACTCCATTCTCTCAACTTGTAATCTAGCTGATTTAGCGTTAACATTTGATTCTACTTATAGGAATTAATGACTTATTGACATCATTAAGGGGAAAAAATAACGGACTTCAAAAAAACACTACAATCTTTATCATAATTTTAGTTTCGGATTTCGGCTTTGGTTTTTGTTTGGATTTTTTTTGCTACCGACTTCCGAAATTAAAAATTATCATTTACTTTGTAGTGATCGTTCATCAGTAAATTTTCTTCGTAGTGTGCACATTTATGCATATAAATTCGTACATAGGAATGATTTATCTTATTAGGTATACTTTCAGGAAGGTTTATTAACCGTCCTGAAAGTATAATACAAGTTGGTTGGTTGATTTGTTTAGTAGTTTTTGGGAAAACCGTGAACATACAAACAGGTCTAATACAAATCCTGCTTTAAACTTTCTGGCCCCCCATTAAGAAAGTTTGCCCACCACTGTTTTAGACCCTAATTGCGTAACTCAATTTCTATCACCATGGTTTCCATTCTGACAGTTCAACAACATTCATTGCGTCGTTATCGAAAACATGTATTTGCAAATATGCGGCGTAATGGATGTCAAAATGAATACCATGGTGATAGCAATTAGGTTACGCAATTAGGGTGCCGGTGTCAAGCTATGCCATGCTTGTCAGTCAGTGGTAATAATTTTATTAAGTAGATCCTACAGATCCGTAGTCTGAAAATCTTTTGCTCAGACAAAATCTCTAATGTCGACCTGTTAGAGAAATGCCATGAGTCACCTATTGATAGCCAAATTAAGCGTCGCAAGTGGAACTGGATCGGCCATACACAGCGGAGGGCGCCCGACCACATACCAAAGAAAGCTCTTGATTGGAACCCGCAAGGCAAGAGAAAACGCGGCCGCCCTAAGCAGACTTGGCGAAGATCGGTACTATCGGAGGTCAAAGACATCAGGAAAACCTGGAGCGAAGTAAAACGCGTAGCTCAAGACAGATCTCTCTGGAAGCTCACTGTGGACGCCCTCTGTCCCACCTGGGGGTCATAGGACATTAAGTCAAGTAAAGACAGATCCGTAGTATTATTTCTCTTACAAAAGTTAAACACTTAAGAATCTTAAATCTTCGAATAAAGAAAAGCTTTACGCTGTATTAACTCAAGCTCTGACACGTGCCTCTTGTATCGAAAGCCCATAGGTACTTCAAGTGGGGACAAAATTCAAAAAGAAGCAAAGGTACGCAAACTGCATCGTATAGAAAGAGGACTGGTAAGCTTATAAATGGTAATACAATCGTAAATAGCGTATGTATCATCGCGAGGCCGCGGCCGTGTGGCCGGCATGTGTCGTCTCGGCCTAAATAAACCGGCTCACTGTCGGCCAACGTGATTCACAGCGTACGCTTATTGGGGATACATGCAAATAATACCACTATTTTCGCCATAATCTCCCGTTATTGAACGTTTGGGCAGATCAGGCTTTTATGGTTTTATTATAGGGTTCAGCCCCTACCCGCTAAGTGCTTTTCAAGACTTATGGGATGCCACGTGATGAATTCCAAAACTGCTATTATGCAGATAGTGATGGCAAATTGTTGGTCCATAATTTCTTCTGTGTTCAAATTTTTTTGGGTAAGCAACATTTTGGCAGTGAACTTCACAGAATGCGGCCCTATAAATAGGATGAAATTTATCAAACCAATTTCGTTGCGATGATTTATTGATTGAAAATCGTAGCGGCAAATTGATAACGCCAGTTTTGTTACAACAAGAATATGATTAATTAAATCGGTTCACCGAATGGGCTCGTTGGAATCGCTCAGCGTGATTGTTTAAGCTTTATTTAATAATCGGACTCTAGACTCTGTTGATTTAAATATTATTTCGAGTTTTGGAAATGGGAATTTTGATTAGATGTAATAATCAAAAGAGGGAAATGATTTAGGACAATGAACAATTTTAAGACTGGAAAGTTGTAGAAGAGTCTCTGTATCAAGAACGCGAGACACGATTACACGATCATTTTCTAAATGTAGGTACCTTGGTATGACAACAAAATATTTATCTACTTGAGTATAAAATGCTAGTACTAATTAGGAGTGTAGTGTATACAGAAGTCGTAGGAGTTGTCTAGTACCAATCTAGAAACGAAATACAGCTTCCGGGAAGCTCGCCCACAACTGACCACAAAATTATTCTATCTTCACAAACGAGTTCACATCAAAATAATCTCAGCATCTGATTCAATTTCAGAGCACACCGATATAAAAAAAAACAAAAAACGAATCCATATAGTTTTTAACACAATGGAAACAGGGTTCGAAATGGAATAAAGTAAACGTATTCCAGTTTGCCGTTGAATGTGCAGAGATTTGATTGAAACGGCAAATCATTTACGAGACCTGTTTCACTGGGGTATTTTCCGCACGGCTATTTACTAAAGTACCTTTTACGTCCCTTTTATTTATGTATTGTATTCACATAATCCTACAGTGTACCGTCGAAGACTAATCTTTATTTTAGCTGTACGTTTCCACATTTCACTCCTATGTCTTTGTAAAGAATGATTCGATTTTAGATCTAATATAATCTCCGATAAAGGTCTTTGGAATTCAGCAAGCGTATGTTACGCTTTCTTCCTAAAGTGACCTTTTTCGAGTGGGAATTCTAATGTTAACCCTCGAGGATCAGGGTATCAATAAAGTGCTTCATATTGTTGATAGCATCGAAGGTCTTGATATGCTCGTTAACTACGACGGCGTGTCTGTTATTAACAGACATAAAAAGGTCGTCATGTCCATCCATTATGCGCTTGTACATAAAATAGTCAAGTTAACTTTTATATAGGTAAGGTGGTAAATGCCTTCAAACATTGACAAAGTTTTAATTGAATATTTTTACTATTTGCTTACGAAATTCAAGTAAACATGGGATACGTTCTCAAACGTAGAAGTCAACATTTTACAAACACGTTCGGCACCGATATCACGAACTCCAAATATGTACAAATGACTAATACGTCTGTGTTTAAAATGTTTAAATTCATAAAACTGTTTACTCTCTCGTTTCGTACGATGTTCACAGATGATGTGAGATGTAGGTCAATAGGCACATAAAAACAATCATTCTGACAACTACGAAAATACATAATGTATGTGTTGCGACTGTAAACGTAAAGTAAGAATAGATCTCTTTGAAAATAATAGAAGCACTATAATTATTAGACTCGACATCTTACCGATATCACTTCTGAAGTTCTGAGCTCAACAATGCCAAAGATAAAGGAAGAAAAACCTTTCAACAACATTCAGTGTATAAGACCTTTACAGTTATGAACATAACTAAGGTAATGATATGCTATCTTCCGACGAGTTTAAATTAAACGAAGCAACAAGTCGATCCGTCTTGTATACTCCTTCCGATAGCACACACATCATCGCACGGAATTAACAATCTAGAACACGTCGCACCTCCTTCTATAAATCTTGCCATTAAGGTGAACAAGTGAATTTCACCACGTGTTATTCGTATCTGTGACTATCATAAATCCCGTACGTGCGGTGGTACGGACTACGGGTGGTATTGCGGAGTCAACGCCCCGCCCGACTGCTGTGGCCGCCCGGCGCCGCCCGCGCCCGCCCGGACGAAAGGACGCACTTCAGAGGCCGGGTACATCAAGTAACCACGAGTCGTGAACCATGCCTTTGAATAAGTTTGTCCATCTTTAATTTTGTCTATCTATTCTTCACTTAAATGTGGCGTGTGTTATGAAAACTAAGACATTTTGATGGGATCTCGGTGGAAAATGAATTGGTGTCAGTTAAATCAGCGTTGAATATTGTTATACTAACTGTTTAAGCTTGCCTGTATCAATTCGAAAGTTTCCGGCTAGCCATTTCACAACAAGGTCACAAAAATCGCACCAGGAAATTAAATTATCTTTTAAAACGTTTACCTCCTTCATCAATCTAGAATGACAAATTTTAATTGCGAAATAGCATTATCTTTAGAAATTCCGCCCTTGACAAGATATTTTGTGTGTCGATAGCGAGAATGGCCTGGTATCAATAGAGATATTAATCATCATGGCAACAATTATGCAGTTTGCATTCGCGGATATTTCCTGGAAGTGTACCTTGAATTATCGAACAAACAGCGATTTCCTCGAGGAAAGATGACGCACGCACATCTTCAATTTGGCATCTACAGAGAGGAAAATACCAGCACGCCGTCACCATAATAGGAAGACATTTTTTTCTTTTTATTGCCATATTGCATACTATTTTATATAAGCCAAAGGAATATAAATATGATTTCCCCTAGATTAATATGTAGTTTCGACAGTCGAAATTAATCGTACAACACAAACGGGAGACAATGGTGCGGATTCTGTTGTACATCGCACAATACTAATTTTAATCACACTATATCTCTTTCTTAACAAATATCATTGAAAAAGGACAGAACAAATTAAAAACTGTCAAATTAGTCTATGCCCTTGTCGTTTACGGGAAAATAGTCATGACCTTTTGCAAAACCGACTAAATTCACATTGAAATGAAGTGGACTCATTTGACAGGATTAAATATCTTATATCCCTTTCTCATGTTTTTCGTTAGAAAGAGACAAAATGAGACTAAATTAGTTTAGTTTGTAAACAACAGAATCGGCACCAATAAAATCATTCCATTTACTCAAACAACGAACGATATTACAAATCAGTAAAACAGAATTTCATTAAATACATTCTAAGTAGTAAAATTCGAATCATTACAGGTAGCAACAATGTAGATACTCAAAGATTTTACGACACAATAAAGAAAAATATTCGGGGAGTCAACGGCCTAGAGTTCACAAGAAGGGTGCAAAATAAGTACAAAAAGGACGCGCTCAGAGGGGTCGCGTTTTATTACTTACATTAGTACAAGATGGGGTAGGCATAGGCAATAGACGACATACAAATAGGTACCACCTGGCATGACAGGAGTCCATTGAATAACGTCCCAAAACGTGTAACTATGACGAGTCATCGACCCAAATCGAGTCAACGACATTATCTGGTAGGCGCGCCTAATTTATCCATAACTGTAAGATGATAGGCCTCCCGAACAACGAACAATTCTTCTGAACTCGAAACGGGTTTCCATACCGTTCCCACGTTACGCGGCTAGGATCAACGAGGGATAATCTGTTTACCAGATTTATGGATATACAAGCGTTTGTTAACAGATAAATGTGGGTTTTATTTCGTTTATGTGGTTTGCTGGAAAATGCGTGTATTTGAATGATTAAAAAGGCATATTTTCATTAGATATTTGTGGGGTGGGATGGGGCGCGCGCCGGAGATGGGCGGGCGGCGGCTTGTAATGAGGCCGTCTAGACGCTCCGCAATACTACATTGTATTTGTACCGAGCTCCTATTGTACCACAACATTGTACATAGCCACTTAACTTATCGTTTACATTAATGAATAATGAGAAAACGAATTAACTACGGTCCCAGGTGTGATTCCCTGGTTGGTTAATATTATTTCAATAGTGGGATTATTTATTCATAGCCGAGATGTGTCCGAGCGGTCGTCGACTTGTCCTTATTGAACTGCGGCTCACCAATGATTAACTACGTTTACATTGTCAACCGAACGTTATTGAAATGAAACCAGTTAATAAAACGATTTATTCTCGTGTTATATTGGCTTGAAGCTTGAAGCGAATATTCCATTATTTATTGAAACCCAGACCTCAGCAGGCTTATGTTTTACTGTGTCTTCTTCTAACATTGCTCTCAATTCCATTTTAATAGGTTATTTATAAACAATCTCCGTAGCCATTTCTTTGATACAGCTTCTGATTGCATAAGATTGGTTGCGATGCATTTACTCAATGAATCTACTTAAAAGGAGAGATACCTAAGTTAAAGTATCTCAAAATACAATATAATAGTTATAACAGTCAAGGCGCCATTGATATTTGATGAAATAACAAACAACTTATCACAAGCCGTTTTAGTGAAGCTTTTAAAAGTTTGAATAGAGGTAAACACAGAAGTCCTCGTGTTAATGCATGTGCTGATGATAGATGTGTTGCCACATGTGTGCGCTGGATGTTGACAGGCTGTGTTGGAGCGTCACGTTTCACGTGTAGGTACACTAAAGCTCCATCGGTTATACTGGAGAAATGTGTCAATACAACAAAATACAAAAGGACATACCTACTCACGTTTCTCATAAATAAATTATTCTAGTTTCCATTCATTGTGGGTTTAACAGCAAAGTTTTAATACGCCATATTAGTATTGTGGTTGCCGAAAAGGTGACCTCAGGGTTTTATATAGACATTGGCAGCTACGTTTTCCTTTGTTCAACAGACATCGAGGGTATTGGATTTCCCGACCCTCCTGACAAAGAAGATTATTATAGAACAACACCATGGACTGTTCATTGTGGCGTACCTACCACGATGGAGATTTAAGTACAAGTTCTACAACAATAAATATTTCCGGGTGTAATATTCTGCTGATATTAGTAAACAACTCACCAAACTAATCAATTAAAAGACAACAGCACAGACGCAAAAGAATCGTAACAAATCAAACGAAGAAACTGGCAATAACAATGAAAGCATATTTTGGCGAATAGGAAACAAATCACATTAACATCCTCAACGTAATATAACAAACTTTACACACAAAGAAATGAGAATATCCACGAACGTATAAAAATAAGGAGGTACGGAAATAGATCTTACTTCGAAAGTAACCTCTATCTCACACGTTTACAGTTGGAGTGGGATGAGTTATGGAGAAATGTGCTACCATACAGTCACGTTCAGCACCTCAATTTATATTTACATTTGCGGCCTTCACAATGCGACAAAACCAGTTATTTGGAGAATTCTATAAAAATTGTAAAACCATCACAAAGCACCAAATAGGTTTATTTTTAAAGCTTTTCTGACCTATTTTCCAAGGTTTGCCGTACTTTAAGGATCTTGTTGCTGCGCTCATTACCGACCACGATCAGCGGAGAGTCAATCTAATTATTCTCATTAAAACTTCCCCGATTGACTTTCCTGCAAGCACCGTAAACACATCGATATAAATAATGATGTAAACAAAAAACAAATTGATAAACACAACGCTACGAAAGTGAAATTAAAATAAGACCACATTGCCAATAACAATAATGACACCGGCATTTGAATAAACTGTTCATTCCGCAACTATTATCGTGTGTAAACATATGATACAGCGATGCAGTGCCAGTGTTCCACATATGTGAGGTAGTTGCACATGTCCAGAAACACGGGTGTCTAGCTTCGTCCCCCTATCGGCTCCATTTCCTAGGGTGAGCGGGAGGCGAGGGAGCTTTAATTACAGTTGTATTTGTGTTTATGCACATATGTGCGGCTGTATGTCATAAAGTGGGTCGTGCGAGTGCACCCGCGCCGGCTCAGATAAGCCGACCGCTTTTAAAAAGTTATTATAACTCTACTTCGTTTTGGCGCTGTTTCGACGACACTTTACGTCAGACCTCTTAAACATGATCAAAGTATTATTGAGAACTGTGCAAAGTATGAAATCACGAATAATTTACATTCTGTTATAGTATCGAGGCCCAGGTGCGATGGAAGATGATTAAACAGTACCTCAGACGTCAAGTTATTAAGTGAAATCGATAGATACGACTGTGAACCGCTCGGCCAGGAATATTTACGGAGTATAAAAGAGAATTCAGAAAAGGAAATATTAGTGAAGAGTTTATTGTGAATTACGAGTACAGTGTGCATTTTCAGAACAATAGTATAAATTACTCTGTTAGCTTCATAACGTTCGGTTTGCTTTACAACGACTAACACGACTATTTCAGACATATTTTACACTGTTTACAGTTCGTTCATTCTGCATTCCAAGGAAACTACTTCTCCAGTCAAGTATATCCTTCTTTATTACGTAATCTTTTCCTGTACAAGATTTCGTAATCGCAACACAATTGAGCAACAACATGCAAAAAGTTAGGAAGTTCAAACATTTTAAAACACAAATTACGTGTCTAAACGAACTTCTTACCAACTTTAAGCAAATAAACATAAGTCTTATAGGCGAACAACGGCCATTATCTTAATTTTGTTGTTCCATTTGAGCACTTTAAAATCATTTTGGCAACAATTTACATAGCGCTCCAACAGAACGTATCAACGTAATTACCGAAGTCGACACGTAAACAGCGGACGACCTCGAACCCGCTTGACACTGGTCGCGCGCCCAAACACACTTGATCTCCCTCGACCCGATGGCCATTTAACACCACTAATGATGGCCGAGGGGTGTTTGTGCGTTATCAGGGGCCTACTTCAAGTGGTCGAGCGGTGGCTATCAGTTTAAGGTAGGTAGTCACCAGTCAGTATCTACGACGACTAGATCCGAACACGGCACGTGCTGGTGGCAATAAAACCACATACTTCACTTTTACTGCGGCCGATCACGCGATCTGTGGAGACACTCATATCGCAAGAAGTAGATAGGCTTCGTGGAAACTGTTATTTGTGCAACCGCTTTGAGTATTTAAAGTTACGTGTCTCCAGTTTGCATGCGTGGCGTGCATTAATGTTCATTTCAGTAATCTAACGCTCAGACGGTAAAACGACAGTAAGTTTAAAGTGAAAACTTTTGTTTGCGGTATCATCGTGACTGGCCGCGTCTGCTCAGACTGCACTCATACTATTGTTCCTTACCAACCTAGTATAAAAGGTACCGGCTATGCTATGTGCTTGTCTGCTCAAACTAGTTTGACAACTGATCTAGATTTGAGAACATTTTCACTATTGGAATTAAGATTATAAAATTCAAGCCTAGGTTTATACGAATATTGGTCTGGTAAGTCAAGCGGTATGTCATCTCTCAAGAACAACGTTCTTTCATGCCTCTCTAAATCAATTAACTGTAGACAGTGCTTCGAATCTAACGTAATAACTAATTACGTTGAATTTTATTACAGTAGTAGGTTCCGAATAACATTTATCTTTTCACCGTGTACCTCGAATTTGTGGAATTTTCGTGTTATGACATTGTAATGTGACACGCGCATGCACAATATCGACACGTGAAATGATTGCGGCGCACATGCTTCGACGAGAACAAAGGAATGCACTAACCAGAGACACTATAGTTTAGCCTCGGCACAACCAGCTACCTCAATATATGCGCATAGCATAAGCATAGCATAATCGGCCTATAATGTTCCCACTGCTGGGACACAGGCCTCCTCTCTGTGAGAGGGAGTGGGCCGTAGTCCACCACGCGGGCCCAGTGCGGGTTGGTGGACGTCACATGTCTTCGAATTTTTGGTTCTAGGACATGCCGGTTTCCTCACGATGTTTTCCTTCACCGTTAAAGCAAGTGATAATTAATTTCTAATACGCACATGACTTCGAAAAGTCAGCGGTGCGTGCCTCGGGATCGAACTCGAACCATTCGCCGTGGGAGGCACATGGTTAGACCACTAAGCTATCACTGCTTCTTTTGCGCATACATTTATGGTTTTTCCGGAAATATCCACATTGTAATTAAGAGGGCTCTCGCATTCGGCACCTCTCTAGCTCGCACAGAACCATATATTTTAAGAATGTTAAATGAAAAGATGCATTTTTGAAATATGTAATCTGATAGAGAACTACAAAATGATATTAATTAGAATATTATAAACTCAAATTTAATTATTAAAAACACATGAGTTAAACAAACCTCAGAAACAGATCATAATTGTTTTTTAAGTTTGTTTATTAGATAATTATCACAGTAGAAATGTGTTTTAATTATTTACCTGTAAAATTAATATTATTTTGTAGTTCACTATCAGATTACATTTTTCAAAAATGCATCTTTTCATTCAACATTCTTAAAAATGGTTCTATGCGAGCGAGAGAGGAGACAAAATTCCGAGGGCGCCCTTAAAATCAGAATTGAAATGAGCTTGTTTAACATTAATAACTTCAAATCGCATCAAAGAAAGGAAGAAATGAGCCAGTTTGTGAATGAACGATGAAACACTGTTATGATTGTTATATTTACATAAGAAGTTCGACCATATTTGTTTCGCTTCACGAATCGTGTGTAACATTTGAATTCAAACATTACACAAGATTCGCAGAAGCAAATATGTATCGCCTCAACTTCTTAATGTAAATAAAACAAACATAACTTTGTTTAGTTGCAAACATGCGTTTTTGGGACTTAACAAAGTTAACAACACATCTTTAGCAAGCAACTTTTTCAATGTAATCAATACATAAATATTAGATTCATGCGGGATTATTTGACATTATAGCGATTTCTATATCAGTGAATGGCACTGCTAAACCCACGAAAACATTTTTCAGCGGCTCTGATATTCACAAAACGCAGAGCAATTCGGAACACTCAATTTAAATGTATTTTTGTATACATTTGACGACGTCGCTGCATACTAATGTAGGCAAAAATTCCAACTGCGTTGTATTCTGTTCAAGGCTGGTATATAAAGTAATTGACGTTTAATGAATAAACCCCTAATTAGAATCAGTCTCAATTCTGCAAATTAAGTTCCCGCTGAGATTTGATACGGTTTGACTTTAAATTATCTCTTTCAGCCACTGGATAGATACGTGCACGTCATGGGCTTACGATTTATTTGCTTTATTTACATAGAAGAGGGAGCTGTGTGTTCTGTGGCTGTATCATATCAGTTTCAAGTGTGCAATAGTGCACAAACGTTGAAGGTTGTGCGTGGGTAGTGTCCTTCGCGCTTCGGAATACATATCCTTCGGACAACTCTTCAAACTCGAACAAAATAAATAGGAAAACATTCAACCATTTTAATGCCCTTGTCAAGTTCTTTTATAAGAGAATTTGCATAATTCTTTCTTCTATCGTGTTTTGCTTTAGAGTCTATTTATAATTATTTAGGGACTGATCAGAATTGCAGCATTACTAGTTCATACAGAAACTTAGATTTCAAGAAGTTTTTTAAATTGCAGGATACTGCTTTTCCATCTAATTTTCATCATTTCAGACCAGGGAGGCTGACCTAGTTTGTTAATAAATTCGTTGATTCCATTATGAAACTCTGGAATCCTTACGAAAATCTAATTAATCGTTAATTAGCATTGAATGTCGACTAAAAAAACTCTATTAACATTTTAATTTAACACTCTGTTGCCAACATATTCCTGTTAGTTAAGCAGTTTTGTTTGACTTTTGAAGTAATTTATTTTTACTTTGTGAATGTTATAATTAAGTTTTCAGCAAACAATTTTCTCATACATATCTACCGTAACATAGAACTATATCGGTGCAAATATTTCTAGCTACGACATTATGGGCCCACCGTGCTATCCAGTGCTGAGGTCAGCACAAACTAAACAACACTGCACTGGCAAAAATGCGCCTGGGAACGTTTTCCTGCACTTTATATGGGCTTATGGGTTGCACAGAAAAACACAAAAGGGTTCATTGGGATTTGTGTGCTTACTATCAGTCTATAGTGCTGTTCTTTTATTTTTTCACATGGAATGGTCACGTAGAATAGGTTGTTGTCATTGTAAATGAGAACACATAACATAACAATATTTGTTGTATAAACAGTTCCATTTAGATGTTGTATCTGTGAATTATATTATGCTGAATTACCGGTTTAACAGACAGGTTGTGAATCAGTGTTAAAATATAATCAAAAATGTTCAACGTTATGATTTTCCGTTTTCAGAAGGCCAATTTTCGTAATTAATTTAGCACTATGACTGACAGTTGACTGAACTGAGATTAAATTTTGAATTGACTAAAAATGGTATTGGTTCTGTTATTCAGTCCTGTCGTATATTTAAGCACGAGAATATATTTTTTTGTTATTTATGTGCCAGTTCAGAATGTCAGCTTTGGTTTTGATCAACTTTTGGTAAATTTTTGATTTGTTTGCTTGATATAAATTCACGTTTGTCGTTGTTTGAGATTAGATCGGAACTACATTTGGAACATTTTAATTACTAGAGCTGCTCTTCAGAAACGCTGTTACGCGCGACAATACGACAGAAACCATAATTTGTAGAACCACAACCCCAGGCATAAAAGGCCTTTAGCAATGCTCCTTATAAGATTCTTTCACGTGTGCATGACCACACGTGTGACCGTGGCCATTACTACAAGGTGAATGTACGTGTACAGTATGTGTAAGCGTCTGATGTCGGAGTACTAACCCTGAACGGCGCCGGGAAGAGTGACGATGCGTCGGGCTCGGCGGCGTGCGCCTGCGACATCTGGTGCGCGCGCGCCTGCCGCTCGCGCTCGCGGTCGCGCTCGCGGTCGCGGCCGGCCCACGCGCCGGACCCGCCGCCCCCGCCGCCGCTCCCCCCGCCCCTGTCCCGGTCCCACTTGTCGTACCTGCAACAATGCAACATTCACATTAGATACATCGTCACTCATCAAAAAATACTTAAAACTAGGTATAACATTCTAAGAAAACTGTGGACATCTTGTAGACTGAGGGCGTTTGTGTTTTATCCGTATTTTTACAAACCTGTTTTATACCATTCCCCCTCTAAAAAGCTTATTTTATTCACTGAAAACAGTGAATAAAAAGCACTTTTACTCACTGTTTTGATGTTTGAAAATGGAACACACCAATGTATTCGACCACAGATTTAAAGAACCTATGCTAGATGCGGCACGTTATTAGATTGTATGAAAACCGAACGTGTCATCTTTTTTATACCTACGATAACTTCACCCCAGCCATTTAGTGATGTGCTCAGAGTAAACAGAATTGTTTCAATCACTAAGCGTCACTGAGCTAACAGACTTTTTTTAGTACGAACAGTCGAACATGCAGGGCACGCTTGGTCGTGGCTTGCCGTATCTAGTGTAAGTGTAATCTGTGTATTCGACCTATATTGATGTGTTCTAAATTCAATTTGATTGGTCGACATTTTCGACAAGGAGTTTAGCATTAGAATAAAAACTGTTTTATGTTCTTTGCTGTCCTTAGTAAATTGTCTCTATTTTGAATACTTTAAGTTGTACGAACACAAAGTTTAGTGTTACTTTAATCTTTAATTTTGTGTTTGTTTAGTGTTGTTCTAATCGATTAAAAATGCATTCTAGTGATGAAGATGTGTTAACACCTGAGTTTGTGAAAGAGAGGGCGGCCGATATAGTGGAAAGGTGGAAAGCTTGCTACCCAAAAAATCACGGCTGGTTTACATCAAAGCCAATTTAACTTTACTTTTTCTGCATTATATGTATATTTTCACTTAAATCTTTCTTTTTCTCGTAGTCATGGTATAAAGTATAGTATGCAACTCTTGAATAAAACGGATTTATATCGAGGGCCATGAATCGCTCGCGTCGCTCAGGATTCTAACACTTGAATCACTCGCTACGCTCGTGATTCAATCATCATGAATCACTCCCTACGGTCGTGATTCAATCGTTAGAATCCTTCACTAGCTCGTGATTCATCTATGGCCCTCGCTTTAAATCCGTCCTTTATTCACTAATTGCATAATATACTATTTTTTTCATGGATTATAAAAACGGATAGGTATCGGATGTATGTAAAATGGTGGTACGTAAAAATACGAATACGAATTGAAATCGATACGAATACGAATTGAAAAGAAATTGAAAATTGAAAACGCTCTAAGAGAGTTAAAGACACTAATTACTGATTTCTGAAAAACAGGAGACACAGCTGTAGTCTATCCTTATAAAATGTAGCTCTACTGCGAAATTAATCTAAACTGACATGGTATCCCGCGCCTGACACAATTACAGAATTACTCACACTTGTAACGTTGAGCTGAGCAAAATTTATATTAAACCACGTACCAACTTTACTCTTGACGAAACAGCTATACACATTCAGAATTTTATTCCCAAGAGGTTCCTACAAAGGTATTTTTCACACATCTACTTGATCACTAGCGATATTAGGATTTATCACGTACGTATAGAATGAGTTTACTATTCACAGTACCTACCTCAGATCATAGAAACTTCTATGATCTGAGGTACCTACATAACTCTTTTTAATCCCTAACGGAATGGCCCCAGGTCGGAGCCGAATCTACGTAGGTAGATCGCAAAGCCAAAAGCGACTAGCAAAAACTATATTTTCGGAATGGTTCGAACCTCGAACAATACAGGGTTGGCAACGCAAAGCAACACAGTAGGTAACAGAACCTTTTCTCTCGGTCCACATACAACCTGTACCTACAAAAAGATGAACAGCTGACACCCTGCTTTTCTTCGGTTTAAAGACATTTTTTTTCTCAAAAAGAACAAATACAGTTGACTTATATTGAGAACAATACAAACTATATATTTAAAGGTTAACAGATCGAAATGAACTAAGTAGCTTAGGACTAATGTTAGTTTATACATTACTATGTTTATTTTTAATATATTCTTCTAGTTTCTTTTAAAAAATATTAAGGCTATTGCTGTTAACAATGGTATTTGGTAGTTTATTGTACATTTGGGCACCTTCGAATAATATTTTTTTTTCCCATAGTTAGTTCTAGGGTGTGGTAGTTGTAGTTTATTGCGTTGCCTAGTATGATATGTGTGTTTTTTTTTTCAAAATTTAGTTGTGAGTATGTTTCGTGTGTCATGTTTTTTTATTAATGTGCATGGTTTGAGAGTATATAATTGATTGATATTGAGTATTTTTGTTTTAGCGTAGATTTCCTTAGTAGGCGTTAGGTAGTCAAAGTTGTTGTTCTTATAATAATAATATGTATTCCCATTTCCCATACGTGTATGAAAACAATAAACACTGCTCATTAAGAATAGCCTATTGTGAATTGAAGGCGGTGAACTAACTTCCACTACCGATGAACTTGCTTTCCAAGAAATGTTTTCGACCAATAGAATGCTGAACTTGTATAGTTTCTGAAAGTTCTAACGTAGCAATCAAAACAAAACCATACAAATTGAAAATTAGGTTATTATTAGCGTTTATAATAGAAAAGCGATTGTGTAAATGTCTGTATCGAATGTGTGAAGAATTTCAGAATTTCTTTTGACTGAGGAAGTGATGATTCATGGACAACGAAGAAAATATCCAAAGCATATCCACATAACTATAGGGTCTTATTTCTACCGTGCTTGCGAAAATCGCAGTAGGTAAGTCCATTTTTGTCGATATTGAATGAAATACCTACTTAATTGGAATGTAGAGAAAATCTACATTTCTGAATAAAAATAATTCGACTTACTACGATTATCGTAAGCACGGCAGATGTTTTTTCGCGATGCTTTTCTACCAATAAAAAAATATACAGGGTCCTTTTTTATTAAGAAAAAAGTTTATTTCTGTTTAAGTTTAGTTCGTATGAAGTTCTGATTGTCCTTTGTTCATTCTATTAATTGCCGCCTACAGACTTGCAGAGACCTTTAACTCTAACTGAAAATGGCTTGTCTGTTTAGATTTTTATACATCAGTTCATCCTTATGGAAATTTTAGGTGTACAGTGTAGGTGTACAAATAAACAACTTCGCAACATAGCAATACGATCGATTTACGTGCCACCGACAGAATCCCAAAGAAAAAAACATAATCTACATGGAATACAATAAATATGAAAGTCACTCATTATACAAACCGAGCAAATTCATTTTCCTCGTTTTATCTAGCACTTATTAACACAATTCTCAAAGCGAATATTTATAAACAGTATTTTAGATAACGTAGTTATTTATCGATACAGTTCTATGGAAGCGTTATCTGTTGCATTACGGTTAGTTTAACAATAAAACAATAGTGATCGGCTCGGTAGCGCGTCGTAAAATAACAATAATGTGATGGTGAGCCGGCTGGGCATGTTCGTGGGTTGCATTATGCGCCTACTGGATATAGCAGTTTTTAATATAAAGCGCAATGGACCGGTACAGCGTGCGGCATTACTATAAACACACGACAGCTATAAGATCCCCGTGGCATAATAATGGCCACGGAGATCTTATAGCTGTCGTGTCATGCGTCTTTATATGACCGACTTGTTTGTGCATCTCGTGTCGCGTCCTTGACGGATGCCTATACTGTGGAACGAGTTTTCACATCGATATCTTATGACACCGATTGAGGTATATTACAGCGCGCGGTATCGAGTGCAATTGCAATGCGTGTTCGAGCGCCTGCCATTGTTCATATTGTATTTAACATTGTTCTGAAACCGGTTGTTACATGTGCCGATAAGTGTCCTGCACTTACGTAACGTGATCGACGTGCTATTGAACACTAACACGTAAATAGGTCTCTGAATAGTGAATATAAAGGATCATTTAGATAGAATCCTCATTATTATGCAAACGGATACTGACTTCTAGGTTTTTTTATTTCGCATTGTTAGTAACACAGTATACCTATTAGCGATGAAATTGAAAGAGATAACTATAATAACAGAGGTTTCTACACGTAATTATAGACATGAAGTTACGAAAACGTTGAAAAAAAAATTTAAAGTTTTTATACCAGTATAATTTATGAAATAGTAGAGTGAACAATTTCACTTTCGCCGTGTTCCCGGTGTCAGTAGTTAGTTGAAAGATTTATTTACCGGCACGGCGGCTTCACTCGATTTAGCCGGCGGCGTCAATTAATATGTTCACTCAAATAAAATAAAAAACCAACCGAATGCAGAACCTCCTCCTTTTTGGAAGTCGGTTAAAAACGGAATATACGCTGACTCTGTGGTAATTCAGTGCATGTATGCAAAGTTGACTATTTATATTGTACTATGCGATTTTTATTTACTTTTCTATTGTCACAAATAGGAAGATTTCTTACCAAGGGCCGTAAGATCAATCGTAGCCGTAGCTTAACCACGGAAGAGAGTTTAATCTCCCGTCTTCGATTGTTTTCTAATACAAAAACCCAAAGAAACAATCGAAGACAGGAGATTAAACTCTCTTCTATGGTTTAAACTACGATTGATCTTACGGCCCTAAGCCGCTTTCGCCATAGTCAGAATTTTTTTTTCCAAGGAATAAAGTTGGGATCTGACAGATTTTGTATAGAAAATCTATCAAAAATGTAAAATTAATCCTTGAATAAAGTTATCTAACGATGTTGAAATCGGCTCTAAGTTAAGTTGAGAAGTCAGTCTTCTCGTGACCACGGTCAATGCAACTTGATCGAAACGTCGAGGTTAGTCAAAATGCTTATATTTTGATTATATTTGTGCGCGAAAAGTCCCGATATAATTGAAAACATGTTGAGAAGTAACATGAGAAGAAAGAAAATTATGTCAAAGAGGCTTATTGCGTAAGTCTCGAACCAAACATTCTGAGAAACTCGGTCGAGGTTGAGTGTTGAGAGGTTCGATTAAGTTATCCTTTTTGTTTCGGAATCAGATAAGAACAAAACAATCATAATATTCAGGGTAGAATGGTTTAGAAAATATTTCTACATATTTTAAAATTTATAAACCCTGTATAATTTTTTAGGTAAGTACAGATAACGAATCAAAAAACATAAAGGGTGAAAAACCCTTTTTCACCATTTTCGTTTACTTAAAAAAGTCAGAACTTCAAAAAAGTATGAATAGGTAGGTAAATAAAAATTGCATTGAGAACGTAGAGTAAATTTTGCCTAAGAAAATTAAGATGTCGTTTTTTCGATAGATTTGCCGTCGATTTTTCGCATTTTAATTAAGTAGTTTTAATATCTTAAAAGTTACCTAGGTGAAGTCTTACACAATTATTTTTTTTTCAATCTCGGTCGGCATTTCAGCATTTATGGCAGCCCTAGCTAGGTATACAGGAAGTTTATTTGCAGCAGATACTCGACGATAAACTTGACGATAATGTGATGAGGGATATTCGCCACATTATAAACCAGCACGGATGATGGTGAATAAATCATGCTGACACATCGGATATCCGCGCCGGAACACGGCGAATAATTGAAAAACGCTCTTAAAGATACATATTACAATATTAATTGCCGGGCGAGTTGTATAATTATAATTGTACAATTTCCAATTATTCTGATATTATCAATGAAGGAACTGACCGTGAACTAGCTAATGAAATAATGACTTAATGACCACGCAAACGGACAAACTGTTAACGAAAACAACAAAATGTACATAATTTACCTTTGTTTTAACCGACTTCAAGACGGAGGAGGTCTCAATTATTCAAGTGTATTTTTTTTTGTGTCCTGTTAGGCGATATTTTTGCCGATCATAATGATTGTAGGTATTTTCATTTGGTAGGTAGGTACAGAAAACTCGCGACAGACAGACGGACAGCGGAGCCTAAGTAATAGGGTCCCGTTTTACCCTTTGGGTACGAAACCCTAAAAAATCATTACAAGATGCATTTGATGGATGCGTCAGCAAAATACTGACAAAATACATTAAGACCATTAAATTGAGCGCTCACGCACCCAGCATTAGGTCACTAGAGAAAAATAAAGTTAAAATCGCCTTTAGAAAAATCACAATAAAGCAGTTTTAACTTTTTAAAAGTTTTTTTTTATTATTTTTCTACTTTCAGTGATATAATAAACACACGCAATTACAGCAATAGCGTGAATTCATTACCAACCGCACCAACATACCACATTTTGCTGTGAATCAATATATCGTCAACATAGGCAAAGTAAACTAAATACCGTTTATTGAAGCTGGTAAAAGAACTACTCAATCAAAGTTAATAAAATTTATGTGCGAGCACCACACGAGCTTTCTCTATAAAATGAAAAAAAAAAAACATTAAAATTGGTTATAAAATCAGCGAAGATATCGCGTAAGATACATAAAAAATACATACATAGTCGAATTGCAAGCCTCGTCCTTTCTGAAGTCGGTTAAAAACAAAGATAACCTACCTTGTGAACGAGTGAATGAAGGTAAGGTGTCATACGACCACCCGGTATAAGTAACGAGGTGGCCCAACAATGTCCAATACAAACCAGCAAACATTTCGTTGTAGTTTATCTTGGTATATAACACTTAAGTTGTGGTACGATTAGACCAGGGTCCCTGAGACAGCGAGAAGCGGGAGTTTAAAAGCCTAGAAACACTACATCATCCAATGAGGCAGTCATCTTTAAGTGGAATATAATTATCATTATTACTTGTGTGTGGCTAAATAGCCGCGCTGATCGATCTGCAATGTTAAGCTACGATTGCCGCAATCAGTCCGTGGATGGGTGACCATTTCTTACACAGTCGGTCCTGATTGTCTTACAAATATCAAATACTGGATATTTGATATTTGTAAGACAATCAGGACCGACTGTCGGACCGTCGGACTGCTCATATAGTCGAGGTGGCGTTTGCCAGCCGGGCCCCGCGCGGGCCCCCCACGGGCCTGGCTTGCGGGGCTTGCCGCAAGCCAGGCGGTAGGTAGGATAGACCAGTCCCAGCTCTTAGGATCTAAATGTAAACTAGATCAGCCGGCCTAGCATAACCACGATAGAAGTGGGTTATGTCTACAGAAGAATAGACAAAGTGACAGATTGTAGAAAGATTTCTACCGTTTTATGCATACAATGAAGAGAAGAAATGTTTATATTCTTCAGTAGACAACATTCTGAGACGCCAATCATGGGTCGCCGCGTGCTCGGGCAGAAGAGATAACGAGTTGCATAGAAAGAACGTTGTCTATTCTTTGGTAGAATAGAGATAAAATTGGTCATGCTAAGCGTGCAGGCGTGGTTATGTATGTTTGTAGACAGCTTAAACACGACCCAGAGAAGGACACATGATATTTTTTGTCACAAAAATAGCAGAGCTATTAAGGTTAAGCACACAATCCACACGGGCGAAACCGCAAGCGAAAGCTATAGGGCTGTAAAGTCGTATAAATAAAGGTAGGGTCGATTAAAAACGACTTCATTTCTGGAGTTTTATATCTCCTGAGGCTTATAGTATTAAAACTTAACAAAACGAAACCTGCAAAATATGAATGAGAAATACCTTTTACATTTCAATAAATACTTTCCATTCCTGTGCTCTGTTGTTAATCGGCATCGCAACGTAACTGTAAACATCATACAATTACCGGTATTAAATTAAAATAAGAAATGTTTTTCGTTGCATTTTTCACAGTACTGGCTTATCAAGGTGAACGACCGATTTATCAGACGTGTCGGTTTCTAGGGTTGTTAGCTCTTTTGCAGGATACTATATTGTTATATTTGACAGCTTTTTACTCTATGTTTTGTCCGCTTAACCATTCAAGACCGTGAATCGGCATTTCATTGCTTGTGATAGCAAACCTACTCTACCTAATTACAAATAGTGGTCTATTGTTTGTAGACACAAACCAAAACTATCGTTAAACTATGATTGGTAATTGTTAATAAACTTTCACTTCTTTTTTTTCCTGATATGCTGTATTCAAAAGCATCCATAAGCCTTCAAATTTTTATTATTCGCTTCCGCCCGCTTCTTCGCCCGAGTTTTTGGGATAAAAAGTAGCCTTTGTGTTATTCTAATGTATAAGCTATAATCTGCTATATTACTGTGAAGTTTCATCAAAATCCGTTCAGTAGTTTTTGCGTGAAAGAGTAACAAACACATACATCCTCACAAACTTTCGCATTTATAATATTAGCAGTATTTTAATATGCCAACACTGCACACGACGGCAGATGCCCGCTACCCGCTCACGGTGTGACCAGCGGAGCGCCATTTAGTCGCCTTCCAACTAGATAAGAAGAACAAACAGTACATCAGAGCCAGTGCTTTTACCAGCCGACATACTTGCATATGTAATGGGAAAAGTAAACGTTGCACAAGCCTTAAAGATAATTTAGAAATATTTGTACACTACGCTAACTTATCACCTCAAACAAAAGAGGAAATCCATAAAATCTCACACGTGACTAATATAAATGACTAAATTAGTAATTTCATTTAACTTAATTGAACAGTAAATAGAAAACACATTTGCGTCGATAAATTAACTGAACCATTTAGTTCACTCGTAACTATTAAAGTCTAAATAAAGCAGGACCGTGTATATTACGCAACCACGCCTTAAGCGTTGATGATGAAACTTTGTTTAAAAGTCCCTCGTCATACGAAAGGACAAACTATTTTTATCTCGGCAGGACAGGACAGGTAGTTAGTTCCCTTGGGTTACATAACGAATTATTACTTCCCTTTGTTGTCCAATCAGTGCCTAGCGGACGATATTATTTAATAGAAATGTTCACACATGGAAACGCATTAATAAAGCCCGTTCATAATAAGTATAACACGGAAGCGATCTGCATTACAGCTCGTTAATTCAGTGATTGACGTCATAAAGATTTACAGTTCATTTTTCGTCGAACATAAAAACCTTATTACGTATTAAAAAGATGAAAAAGTCGAGTCTACAAGACTAAAAAAATCCCTTTTAGCTACCGGCACGGGGTCTCATCAGGAACAAAGTAACATTTGTTGAAATAACTCATAATAGATGGCGTTATTTGTATTGATTTGTTATTGAAGTTTGTGTAAAATTGGGAACATGAAAAAATACATCATGAAAAATATTTGTTCAAATTTTGAAAAATGCTTAAGCACGGAAAAATGTATAGCCCGAAGATAGCCCGCGCTAAATCGGTCACATTTCTTTGTATGAGATGAGGCATCTGTACGTAGGTATATTATCTGTGCTACCGGTGAAAAAATAATTCGATTAGTTATAACAAACCGGTGCCACGCCTAAAGCGAGCGGCTCCCGTGTCATAGGTTGTGAGGTTGCTAGGTCGTTGACACGATTATTTTTCAGTGGTTATTTTTATCAGTGGCTGATAAGTACTGACGCCATTGTTATTCTGATAACGCTTGAGGCATGATTTGCTGCAGAACACGTAAATTGTGACTTATGGCGCTTACGCTGAGTTGCAGAAAAGGTCATTAAGTTTTAAAGGAGAATTTAACGAAGGAAATTGTATGGTTAAATGCCTCCATTAAAATTTAATTATCTTTCTGCAAATGACCGTTAGTGCCTCAAATGTTCCCAGGGCGAACGCTAGGGCCAGACAGCCGTGCATCAAATCAGTTAAATTGTTTTATTGTGCCATGAAAATTATTATTTTTGAAAATTTAAATTAAAAAACTTAAATTTCATAAACCTAAATATTGACAATAATCTAATAAAAAAAGTATCTAATCTAGTAAAAGGAGTATAAGAAAATGTATGCGTAAATCATAATTCATAGGTGACTGGATTTTTTTTTTCTGTAAAAATGTACCTACTTAAAAAAAATAATAAGTAATCTTAAAAAAGGATTAAAGCATTTAGATCATCCGTTAGGAGAAGTAGGCTTTCAAAGAATGGTCTTATTTGCAGTGGTATTTAATCGCCCAACATCGCGTCGCAGGCGCCCACGCGGACTAGCTCGAATTGAATTTCTCACAATAGAAAAATCCCGTCTAGCTATTCGTGGGCGTCATACAGACATTGTAGCGTTACTGAATGGGGAACCCGCCCTTGTACACGCGGTCTATAGTAATTATAAAACCATTTGTATAGATGGCCGATTAAAGTGGAGTGCAAACGCCTCGCAAAATAGTACAAGATTTTATGTTATATTTTCAGATGTGTTAGACGTTTATTTTAAGACTAGGTGTGCCCGCGACTCTGTCCTCGTGGAAGTCGGTAAACATCATAATGTAATTTTTTTTTTCATACAAACTTTATTTAAAAAAAACTCCGTGGTACGCCTCTAGGGTTCTGAAGGAATATTTTCTTCCAAATCTGAAATCTCTTGGTTTACCGGTTCAGGCTATGCGTTGTCTGTCAGTTAGTAACTGACCACGGTACTGTTTTATAAGTTTAGATCCCATTAATATTATAAATGCGAAAGTTTGTGTGTGTGTGTATGTTTGTTACGCTGAAACGACTGGACGTGTAGGTATGTGGATGAAATTTGACAAAGAGGTAGCCTGGGACCTGGAAAAACACATAGGCTACTTTTCATCAATATTCCGCAGACGAAGACGCGGGGAACAGCTAGTAAACCCATAAATACAAGTGATTTAGTAATATCGATTTATTAAATTGTATGGTTTTGAAGATAATCTAATTATGAATAGTTTCAACTTAGACTTCTTAGAAATGGTTGGATCTCAGTATTCTGTTAAAGTAGAAGCTAAAATAAATAAACTTCTAAGTTATTTCACAAAGGTTAACACAAATGACGTACCTAACTCATTTGATAGTAAGTATTACAATTTCATGTAATGCGAAACCTCATTTAGCATGTAGAAAGTTATGTCATCAAGTGCCAGTAAATATAAAAAAATCAATGCATTTGTAGGTATACCCGTATCTTAGAGAAAAACATTTGAAAAGTCATTCGTATATTATATGATCGAATCACAATTCATTGATAAAATCAAGGGGAGAAGCTTTAAAACCTTCCCACGGACTTTCTACAAAAAAAACACAGTTACTTTTTCATGTTAGCATTACACCATCAAGATGGAAGATAAGACGCATTCAGATGCGGATTTATGAAAATTACGATTCGAGGAAACAACTACTAACCTAGAAAGCATTTTAGTTTCGCCGTTTGAAAGCTCAGAAACGTATGACCTAAGTCTGAGAACTTATTCTTATGAAACTTGAGGCGAACAACTCTAAACATTCTAACATTTCTAACACAATTTTATTTTATTTTTTTGACGACTGAAGAAAACTGTATATCGCAAGAAGGGTGTCACAATCACAACACATAATAATACGAAATTCAGTTATGTATGCCATCTGAAAGGCAATTACAAACTTGATCTGCAAAAAAAATTCATAATTATAGTGCGATTCCTCGCTGAGAGATGGCATTTAATACAGAAAAAAATTTATGGAATTCTAGGATCTAAAAATAAGAAAATCGTGATTTCCCAATAACTACATTATTGTGTTGTGACTTGTGACACTCTTCTTGCCGATGTGCGATATGTAAACATACCGTATACTCTTTATGGATGATTCTAAAAATTTAAGCTGATTCGAGACCTCAGTATCATTCTTGGAGTGCTATCTTTTTCATTCGAAATAGCATCGTTAGCGGTTACAACGAAAATGAAAAGAAGGTACGTATGTGTCATGTTGTTAGTAAGAATTTAGTCATCAACTAATACATTGGAAGCTTGGTAATTCCAAAGTGTATATTCCGCAACAAGGTATTTGACTGTATTTTTTTATTAAATCCATAACCAACTAACGAAAAGATAAGCAACAGTGTAAAAACGAATGATATATCGTAAAAAAATCATGAAATTAAGTAATGAAATAATAGAGATGTAACTTCTCTATTATTTCATTACCTAATTTCATGCTTTTTTTAACACACCGTTTTCTTTTTATGCAGTTTTGTTTAAATCCTAAAATTAAAGCAGTCCAATTTCCCTTTGCTAAATAATTTCTCAAGGTCTTTTTGCGGTTAGGAAAAAGTTATTATCGAAAATATTGTTTCGTTTCTAGAAACATCACGATTACGTCAAACGTGAAAAATACAAATAATGGATATTTAACCAAACGCGATTTGCGAGATGATTTTTCAATTTCGGCTCATGCAAATTGTATGAGTGATAATTTGACTCCCGCAAAGGTCAAACGAAATACATGTAACTTACATTGTTTCTGATGTTTTTCAATGTTGAATATTGGAGTCATTATGTATTTATTCAACAGCTATCTACTTTTCTGTTAATGTCATGGCAGTAAATAAAACTAGCATTTATCCTGGATTAGTTTTTTTAAAATAAACGGAACAAAAAAAAACAAAGAAAAGGCATTTTATAAACAGTGAATTCCCACAAAGCCGCGAAAGTGCCTGCAGGTAAATCTAAATAGTTAAACACATTCAGTCTTATTACAAAAAACGTAATAAACCTTGGTTTAAACCTGGACTATCAAGTCCAGGCTTATCTGCAGAACCATGGTCTAAATTTGTCCGTATTGCAAAACATAAATAAACCGTGGACTTCTTAGTACCGTCATTCGAACCGTGGTTTGTATATCAACCACAGATTAATACAAATATCATTCGTTCACCATGTTATCATTCAATTGCAACGTTCCGTATGCCCAGAAAAGAAAACGATTTGATGATATGCTAATGATTAAATGATGTTTAGGAGTGTTAAAAATATTGAAACTGTTATTTTGCATGAATATAAACATTAGTTATTTCGTTGATTGCAGTTTTGTTTAGGTTGAAGCACATTACATTATGTAGTATTAATTACTAATAATACATACTTATGTACGTGTAACGAAACGTAACATTCTCGCGCGCTATATGAAACCATAACAATAAACAAAACTATCGCAAGTTGAACAAAGCTTATTATTTAGCTTTGGAATTTTTAATTTATCTACGTCTTTAGAGAACAATCGCCTCATTAGTAATTTTGATATTATATTGTGATGGAGCAACAAAAGAAGCGAAAGAGCCCAGCTTCGTAATGCGCAAACAACTTGTATTTCGGGAGACACAGGGCATCCTCGAGCATCTCTAGTCAGATCTTCTCTTATTAAATCCACTATTTTCATTGCATATGGTTTATTAAATCTATACTTTTGTCTGAAACCTTCATCAGATAATTCCACGAACGGATTGATTCTAACACGGTTTCTGTTGTGTTGGCGTGGCATTTCCAACAACTCAGCGGCTTCAATATCCTCTATATCAATTAAATCGACCATGTTAATATCCATTTTCGGGTAAAAACCAGTAAAAACAACACAACACAATGAAAAAGATGCTTTAACCTAAAAAACAAACTTTGACAGCTAAGATAAACCACCGTAGCCACCGTTAAACTAGGGGTCGCCGAGGTTTAGCGTTAGTCCATGATTTGGTCTATGGTTTATCGCAAAACCACGTTTTGTAATACCATTTTTGTTTAAACCGTGGTTTAAAGAGATTTAAACCTGGGTTTTTAGTTAAACCGCTTTTTGTAATAAGACTGATTGAGCTTCGGGTTTCCACCATTTATCAACACAGCTCAAAGAAAAATGAAAAAGCAAATTTTATTGTACTGTCACTTTTATCATCGTTCTTTACTTTTTAACTGACTTCAAAAAGGAAGAGATTATCAATTCAAGTATATTTTTTTGTATCAGTTCGTTACGCGATATCATGGCCGATTACAAACCGATTTTAATGATTGTTTTGTAGAGAAAGCTCGCGCGGTGGTCCCAATAAAATTTTATTAACTTCGGTTTAGTCGTTTTTTAACCAGCTTCATTAAACGGTATTTAGCTCACTTTACCCATGTTGACGATGTAATTAAAGGGTTGAAAATCTAAAGGGTCTAAGTTCCAATTGTATTGTTTGCCGGTATAACTAAAAAACAGTAGTAGGTATAACAAATAGGTACACTGGCACTGCTGGCACTTAGACCGCATGCATAAATTAATCCTGTGTGTGTAATTTTTTTATAGAAAAGGGCACTTGACCCATTTAGATATTAGTGCCGATTCTGTTGTTTACGAACTAAACTAATTTAGTCTTATTATGTCTCTTTCTAATAAAAAACACGAGAGAGGGATAGCAGATATTTAATCCTGTCAAATTAGTCCACTTGAATAGTTTTATTGACAATTTAGTCGTAATCGCAAAAGGTCATGACTATTTTCCCGTAAATAACAAGGGCGTAGCGTAGACTAATTTGACATTTCTAAATATTTTCTGTCCTTTTTCGATGATATTTGTAAGAAACAGATATAGTGTGATTAAAATTAGTTTAGTGCGATGTTCAACAGAATCAGCACCATTGTAATTGTGGCTTGGCACTTAGAGTTTTTTTTGTAAAAATATTGATATTTGATGTGATATTTTGGCAGATAGACCTTTAGATTTTTAAACCCTTCAATGATTGTGTTAGGTATGTAGGTTCCGTTAATGGTAATTAATTTATACTATTGCTGTAGGTAGGTAATCGTGTTTATGTCATTCAAAATAGAAAAATAAAATAACTTAAAAAATAAAAGTTTAAACTACCTTCAAAAAGCTTACGGATTCGGAAGTCGATGCTTTTGATTTTTGATTTGGTTTTATTCGTCACTGACCTCCGAAACTGTTTCACAAAACATTATTGATCGTCCAACGCAACGCAACGCAACGCTTTGAAACATGATCTTTTTGAATGCGGTTTTAACTTTTTTTAAGTCTTTTTTGTGATAGTGTTTAACTAAACCTTGAATGACGTTTAAGCACTGAACGTCATTCAAGGTTTAATGTTAAAGTACGATTTTATGTTCATTCAGTAACTATTCTTCAGAGTAAATATTTTATGGTCTAACTCCAGAATATTCTCTGTTTTATTACCCTTTAACTTTTAAGTGTAATGCACCGGCCCCATCGTCCGTTACGAAGGTGGGCGGCTAACTACATCGCCAGAGCATCTGTATTAAGAGACACAATTTTATATCTGACTATAGTAATAAAAATATCAAAGTTATGTAGAAAATTCAGTTCAAAAAGCAGGCGGGAAGCGCATCACAAACGTTAGCTAATTCAGTTTTAACATCACATTTACGTAAAGTAAATGAGCATAGCTACATTTGTCAACAGCATAGTTAAGTGTTCCCTGGCAAATAATTAACGGCTGGTAGCAGCGTTGCGTAATAACCCGACAACTTAGTACCCGAGACAGCAGTAAACGAAGTAACAAGCACCGAATATACCTCAGATCATAGAAACAACGAGATATGCCATCATAGCTTAGTACGGGAACCACTGTCGCCACTTTTAGAACAGTTTGCGACACAATAATTACAAGCGCTCCTTGTGAATATGAAGATCTCCCACATATTAAAAAATCCGCACACCCTCAATCTAACACTGTTATTCGTCACTCATTACTAACTAGCACTAAACTAAAACACTGTATTGATGTCATTGATCGTGTTCGGTCGTCGCCAGCGGGTACGTTTTAATAATGGTCTATGTGACCTAACTAAAGCGTCAAGCTCAATAGCACCTTGGCACATCTCCCTCGTTTCTATGATCTGAGGAATATACGAATATGCGCGAGCCGGTGTGAGCGCGACTACAGGATGCATTAATTGTACTCATTTCGCAATCTGTTTTGCGATTTTATTGGATAAGTTGGTCACGTGTGCGTCTAGAGTCTAGAAGCCGACACTCGATACCTTATTATACAGATAACGTGAGTTAATACCACATTCGGAACGGATAAAACAGCGCGAAATAAGATACATGCATTTAAATGTGGATATAAACGCGAATATAAATGCTTAATAAAGCAAATCTGGCGCTAGTAATTTATTGTGCTCGCTGTTTACTGTAACTAGAGCTCAGTGAAATGTCTGGTTGTTTATTCAAAACATTTATACCAAAACCTTCTTACATCAAGCCAAATTCGCCTTAAATTATACATAAAAACCGGCCAAGTGCCTGTCGGACCACGCACGCTGGAGGGTTTCGTAGCAACGAGTATTATTGTTTCAGACCGAAAATAGATACATATAAGTCTGTACTAGATCCATAATATATTATGAAATTATAAATACATGTCATATCTCAAAAACTACACAACATATTTCATTCAAAACAATTTCTATTGGAAAAGTTTTTTACATTCTACCCCCTTAATTTTATACAGAATTTTCCACTCCCATTGTTGAAAAGTTAAATGATTTTTACGAATTTCGACGCGCATATCTCAGCAAATATTCACCTAAATAAGAAACTCACTTGGAAACCTTTATGTTATTTTCAAAGACCTATCCAATGATACTCCACATGAAGAGCTGCGCGAATTTTTTTTTTTCATCCCGCAGTTTCATTTACGGAGTGCCCACCCTAAATGTTTTTTTTCGCGATTTTACTACACTCCTTTATAGCGGTTTACTAAAGACATTTGGGCACCTGCGAAGTTTCATGCAGTGCCAATATAGTCTCCAAGTAAAATGGCTGTGTCATACGGACATACTGATGGACAGGACTAAATTATAGGGCCTCCGTTTTTGCCATATTTGACTACGGTTATGTTCTCTGCAAGTATTGATGATTTGTTATTACCATAATCAGGAGCGGTCCCAGGGCGGGGGGGGGAGTCACGGGGGTCATGACCCCCCCCAAAATCGTAAAAAATGCGCCAAACACGGTAATTCACGGTAAATAACGTGGGCTGGGTATGACCCCCCCCCCCAAAATCGTCGGCTGGGACCGCGCCTGCCCATAATGTCTAACATATTTATTTACCTATGTTTCTTAAGCTTTTTAGCCGTAGGGCCCTATCTCATTAGGATGCTATGGCAGCGACGCCAGCAGCGCCGCCAATTAAAACATGTCAAATTGTATTACAAAGTACCTAACCCTACCTCACTTGGGGATTGGCGACGGTTTGTCGTCGACGTCAGTTAGTACAATTTGACATGTTTTGATTGGCGGCGCTGCTAGCGTCGCTGCCATGGCATCCTAATGAGATGAGGCCCTTATCTACTCACAAAAACACATGCTTTCGCCAATCATTTATGTTCAGAAACAGTTACATAATCATCTAATTTATGGGTACATACATACACTTGTGAGACAATCTCTCAGTAGAAAAATTATTACGTGAAACATTCATTCAGAGCCGTGAACACAAAACATCGGATTTGGAATTCCTCGCATTGTTATTTAAAAAAAACCGGCCAAGTGCGAGTCGTACTCGCGCACCGAGGGTTCCGTATCATTTTTGGACGTATAAAGTGAAAAAATCCGGACCGCATAACTAAGTTTGTTTGTGAAGGAATTTTGATGATTTAGAAAAAACTGTACTAGTTAGGAACATCGTTTTATTTTTGGTGCCATATTTGGGTCAATTCCTATCAACTCTAATTATTTCAGATTTTTCGCTCCGCAAGCTTCGGAGATAAGGGGGAATGGTATTTTTTTGGACATTTTTCATCATATGTCAAAAACTGTGAGACATAAAATAAAATAAAAATATATTTTGAAATTTGCAGATCAAGCCCTTTCATATGATATGTCACTTGACCTAGTAACCCCACTTTGAAATTTCGGACCCCCACTCCGGCCCCTTTTGCAATAAAAATAAAAATATTTTTGGACTTTTTTCATTTGCAATAAAGTTGAACAAGCATTCTTTATAACTGTTCCAAATTTCAAGTCTATAGCATAAGTAGTTACTGAAATAAGCAGGTGTGACAGACAGACAGACAGACAGACAGACGAAGTCGCACCATAAGGGTTCCTTTTTTACCATTTTGGTACGGAACCCTAAAAATTGTGTGCAGATCACATAAGTAGATAAAATATGAATGGACACACCTACAAAGATTTGTGCGAGAAGCATACTTCAAAACAATGGTTCTTAAGGTACTGCTCTAAAAACTTGTTGGGAACTGATTCCGTTTCCCTTTTGCGTCATGAATATTGTAGTAGTCGTCAAAAATTTATTAAACGAAATGTTCCCCAGTTTCTTTGAACGTAAAATTTAATTTGCCAAGGTAGAAGGACTTTATTGGTCTAAATATTTTGCTCTGGGAATCGAGTTTGGGCAAATGGAAAGAGATACACATTGTGGCAGATGACAATTTGCTCGAATGTTACGAGGGCGAAAAGTTGTTTATAAATTCAACATAGGTATTTAATTACCACACACGTAATGTGGGAAATACGGAACGTTAATTATATTGCGGTTTGTGACACTGACAAGCAAAATATTTTAACCCTACATTTCGCTTACGTCAAAAGTAATATAATTATACGGGGGTATTGTTTAAACAATAGCGCAGTTCCGTAATGTTCATGAATTTATTCTGAGGAATAAAATCATATTAAAGTCAATATACACTAGCAATTACTGTGGGATGATGTCGTCTGTCGAGCTTATTCAACATGCTAACTAGTTAAATTGGGTGCTCTGTTCTACAGATAATATTCGCAAAGATTTGCATAAATTAACTCTATACAATCGATTCTTAATAGCTGGTTTATAAGAGATCCCAGTCTTGAGACGACAGAAATTATAATTAAGTTCTCTTGATGAGCATAGCCTATTTTTAACCGACTGCTCCAGAAGGAGGGTAGTGTTTTTTTTAATAGTGTTTAACATAACTTAACTACCTTATCAGGTAAAGTAGGATTAAATTAATATTTCAAGACTAAATTAGTCCTTCAGCTTGGTTGAACTGAATTATATTATCCCTTCGACTTTGAATAATAATTTTGTTATTATTCAATGAACAATTATGCTGCTCTCTTTTGCAAACCATAACATCTTCTGCTGAACCTATTAAGTCCCCTTCACTCCTGATTTTCTGAATCACCGCCGTCGTAATGATGGGTCGTAGCAATCATCACCACTCTTTACAATAGTAACTACAGTAAGTGATTATTAGCACAAAAAGTAAATACCGATGACTTAATAAACATCATAATATATTTCTTTTCCTCATCTCTGCGGAAGTACTAAAATCCTTAAAGCCTTAATTGTTTCATTCATCTATTCCCCGTTGTGCGTCATGTGACACTAACTCGCGCCAGTCCCACAATTGTTGGTGTAGTGTTCCTAACATTGAGTTATTCATATAGAACTAAGTAAGAAGGTTAATTCGAGCCACTTCCAATTCAGCTTATTGGATTATCGAGAGCTTACCGTCGCGTGTATAGGGTACAGTTCGCGAATAAAGCCGGTGAATGCTATAAAACTAAGTACCAAACTCTTGAACGGGAGAATGAAACCTAAAAAATTTTATTAAAGTAACACTTCATTAGACTATTAAGAAGAATGATAAATCATTGAGCTAACACAGTTGGTTAATGGCATAATTACATAAAAAAATGGTGTATCTCTTCCTGTGGCTATCGTACACTGCGATTAAGCGATAACATCGAACGAACGAGCAGCACCATAAACTTGGGCGCTGATAATATCAGAATTCAAGAAAAGCAGCCAGTCGCAATGCGTAACAGTAATGATCCCAATAATTGATTCTTACAACCAGCTAAGTAAGATAATCGAGAACACGACATATTTAATCCAGTTTAATCATTTACTGTCGTTCCAAAACGTTAACAAAATAATACCTTAGCCCAGTATACACAGTACTACAAATGCAACGTTAACTGTGCTAATGCTAATCAGTTTGTAATTGATATCACGAGCCAATACTACCACATCTAGGTGGTAGTCGGTGGCAGTGCCGAGAAACGCGAATAGGATGTTGTGTAAGATGATATGGAAGACAACTATCTATCGGAGCTGTACGTGATCGAAACATGTGAAGAAAGATAGAAAGCGACCCTTGACACTAGGCTAATATAGCTATAAGAAAACTAAATCTGAAAGTAGAACTTGATATAAGTTTAGGATAAACAGAAGTTAAACATCTTGCCAATCAACCACAACCTATCCCAACAGAAATAATAATGAACTTCTAAATTGCTTCTGCGTTTACAAACAAAACAAACTCCCGCGCCAAACATTATCAACATGAGCAAAAGAAACCTTAGTCAAACAGTAGGTACTTAGCGGCAAGTAAATAAATACATGCAACACAAACTGAGTAAAGTACGTATGTTAATCAATTTGTCGGCAGCACGGCGAGTTCACGAGCTGTTTACTCAAGTCGCCACTGTTGACAGTGAACACCAAACGTCGTATTATGACCTATGACTAATATTCACGCTAATGTTGATACTACGTGACTTAGGACACAACAACATATAAATAATTGACTGCAATCAACTCGTACATAATGTTGAAATATTTTTTTATTTTGTAAACCGCGTTAAGAATCGAAATAGATGGTGAAGCAATAGAAGATTCTATCCAAATTATAATTGGAGTGTAGGTGTGAAAGCCAAGAAACGTTAAATTGGTATAACTGCATTCAGATAAATCAAAATAAACCAAAGGTAACTTAAAAACACGGGATCTTTTGTTGAGTTCGAAAGATAAAATTGTCGAAGGTAAAGCGGAAATATCCGAGAATATGAACAGGACACTCTTACCTGGAGATTGCAGGGAAATGCGATGGAGCAAAGAAATGGGATGTGAAAAAACCGGCCAAGTGCGAGTCGTACTCGCGCACCGAGGGTTCGTATAATATTTGGACGTATAAAGTGAAAAAAACCGACCGCATAACTGAGTTTGTTTGTGAAGGAAATTTTATGATTTAAAAAAAACTGTACTAGTTAGGAACATCGTTTTATTTTTGGTGCAATATTTGGGTCAATTCCTATCAACTCGAATTATTTCAGATTTTTCGCTCCGCAAACTTCGGAGACAAGGGGGGGGGGGGGTTGGAAATGGTATTTTTTCAGACATTTTTCATCATATGTAGTTGCTGAAATAAGCACGGAACCCTAAAAAGTAAAATATGATACAGTCAAAGACGATGACTGGAAGAACTTTTAAACAAAGAGGAGAAAAACATACAAACAGTACCGTCATCATATTCTGCCTTACAAGTTGCTAATTACATCGTTAACATTCCAGCCAGTGTCTTCGAACCTAAACATCAAAATTCAAATGAATATCCGTCCTCATTAGACTAAAGGTCAAATCGTTACGATATATCAGTCTCAGATGATGGTACAAGCAAAAAGTTAGTTAACGCCGCGTACGCATCGCTGAGCAAAAGCTAGCCTACCTATTTGAATTTCGTTTTTAATTGATTCCGCGGTAGGTAGGTACTTATCGCATGATACAGGCATATAAAGCTGGATCTTAATGCGTAGTACCCCAACAACACGTATATTAAATGGACAGTTTTTAGTGTTATTCTTATCACTTAACGTGGTTACATTATTGATAACAACTATTTATTAATAATAATGACAACTCGTTATTTTGTACATTACTTCTAAAATAAATTTGATTAAGCTTCTAAGATCTGTTTAATAATCTCTGATAGATAGCAACATCATGCATTTCATGCCCCAAAAATATTCTAGAAACGATCCAAACCACCAACTTATATCAAAATCTCTCACAATGTAATTTATATGGTTGGCCGAGAAAACTGGCGTAGACTTGGGTATTCTCTTTACCGTTCTAATATGTCCTTCGACACAGAGCTCGCAAATTCTATTTCAGGAATTTCATAATTCTGTTCAAAATCGACTTTAATGTTTAACACTTCTCGTTGTAAACAAAGATGTTTGGTTAATGCGCTTGCTTCAAACAACACTAATCCCGAAGTGAAGGTATCTTAATTTTTTAAAAGGGTTGGTTTAGTACTAAAATTTACATTTGTCCCGCCATAAAAGTGAATAACACCTCAAATTCGCGGTTTACTGTCTTGGTCTCGTATTAATTATGTGCATACTTTGTTGTGGAGCACCGCTGTTTTTAACAAAATATTCTCTAGGTACTTAAAAAACAAAATTCCTGTCTGTTTGGCGTTATCTCAAATATTACTATACAATTAGTTCGGTGTATTACTTAGAGCTGTCTTTAACGGATATTTTCACATTAAAGCCACTTAATTTATAGCATACCTAATAAGACTATTATCCTTGATAATATTCTGAACCACAAAATGGACACAAGCAACTTTAACCAAATACATTATGTTAAATATAACCAGCGTATAAGCACAGCCAGGGTGGATTCCTAGCAAGTAATAAATAACGACAACACGACGAGTTCGCAGGAAATTAAAAAATAATACAAAATGGTGGACCGTTAGTGACCCCCAATATATTGTCGTTTGTATGTTCTTTGGATATTAGATATAGCTAACACGATTGCCGATTACAGAACCTTTCATATCACCTATACCAAAATAAGTTTTAGTAACTATATTATAGTAATAAGCAATTTACTTAGAAGTTCTAGAACACCTACTAGATATATGGGTTGGAAGGTGTCTTACCCGTTCAGCGCGGTGACCAGGCCTGGCCGCTCATAGCACACATGCATACCAGCAATGTTTGCTGTGCACTTATCAATACTGATAGTATTTTGTATCACTGTTTTACACTACACAACACAATGTTACCAATTAATCCACTCCACGAACGAACATTTTTGATTGAAAGTTTCATCCATCAATTCACACCGATAGTTTGGATACTGCGAAACAAAATTATTAGTTACGCCGAATGTAGATCAGCACAGGTCCATTGCGATTTAATCGATTCATGTCATGTAACACTCGATTGCCGTAATCGATTGATATTTACAACAAATTAACAACTGCTGGGAACTCATTAAACGATTCGATGACGTTTGTTTAAAATATTTGATAGAAGTCAATTTATGAGTTAAGTGGTTATTAGAACGAATAAGGAGCAAGATCGCGACGAACAAAAACAATAGTCGATTAATCATTGTAATTATCTTGACGCCGTCTACGATAGATACCTTCTTATATTGTTAAGGAAAACTGTTTAATTATGTTGCCAATACGTCACATGATTAGGTCGACGTAGTATAGTAAAATTCGCATGATACGGCAGTAACAACTTGCATGTAACCTTGTCAAAGCTTATCTGACCTTGCAGAAATTGCTAATTACAAACCTAATTAGATACACGAAACCGTCGTAATATTTCATACTGTAATGGAATTGAAGAATAATAGGCAAAGGTTACTTATTGTGATGGGTAATGATAATAAGCTTACAGATTTCAAGGATGTTGAAGTCTCAAGAGTCTTTTAATTTATCCAAAGTGAAAAAGCTATAGTCTGTCACAAAGTCACAAGTGCGATATTAAACGATAATGGATTACATTTTGCAGGGCGCCCGGATAATCTTAATTTAAAGAAACGGTGATTACAGGAACTGCGTCCCGGTCAGATGATTAATTGGGAAGCAACGTGGCGGATACTTTTTGCCTTATTTAGCGAACATCGGGTAAATAGAATGTGGCGGGTATTTTTTCGCCGAGGGTCACGTGGAGCCATTACGCGGGTGTTTTCTCGTGTGATTGATCTGCGTCCCGAAGCTCTAAAGGAACACTGGAGCTGCCACCCCTACTTGGGGAAACGGCGTGTTTATGGATAACGGTATCCACACAAATAAACCCGTGTACGAGCATATAAGTCTACTCCTTTTATTGAGAAGATGGTATTCTAATGAAGCTTCGTGTAATTGAAATGGCTTTGACAATATAGAATGGTAATCATATGTACTATGCGAGTGTCACAAAATTTACATTTTAGTTAATAGATACTCGTTCAAACAACCCTTCGGGCTGACGTGGGAAAAGCTAGTTCGTCGTGTAACGTACTCTTTTTAATATAGACACGTACATTTAAGCTGATTTAAATGACAATACAACAGATGGTCAAATTGAGAATAACAGGTAACGCCGGCCACGAATATGCGGGTGCATAACAATATCATACATACTATGAATGTCTGTCAAGGTTGTGACAGCAGATATTTCGGCGTTTTAAAACTAGTTAATTTTCTATACGAGCCAAATACTGAGTGTCCTACATCTGAGAAACATTAACCTAGTTTAAAGTCGAGGTCATAGTGTGGTCACTTCGTCACTGGGACTCGCTGTGAGCGAAACAATCTACCAAACAGACAATGAGGTGACATAAGTGTTTGGTCATCAAAACTCCACCAAATGAGATATCGTTAAAACTTAGTTTGGAGCAAAATATACAATTCCTTTATCAGTTGGTCATGGTGCGGTGAAATAAGCGCCCCAAAAGGGATAAATAATGTTGTAGACAGAACACATTTTGCTGGATAGTTATTCAGCTTTTGCAAGACTATTCAAGATAACCCTTGAGACATTAGAACCCTCTTCGAGTTCCCGTGGGAAGACCTCAGTTTATCTAAAGATAAGTGTCTCGCGCACTGACCACCGGCCTCATTTAGATTACACCCTATTAATATTTAGTCCTTGCCAAGTAAAGGATCTTAAATTGTATTAAAAGCAATGAATAAATTAATACAAACAAATTGATATTCATTTAGGATTGATTTTGATTCTGTCAATGAAATATCCAAAGTCGAAGGCAACGTTTCTGGAAACCATGTTTATTTGAAGACATGATGTGAATTATTCACATTATTTATTGTATTTGGCGCTTTAAAGTATAAATTAAAAGGAATTAGTATGCAATATCCAGCTCCATGGTATTGATATGTATTTTAATATTGATATTGCATATACAATTGGAAATTTAAAGCCTTCGTGTGTTTTGCACGCGCTTGTGTTTCTTGTTCGTGAGAAGACAATCATATTGTTTCAATGATTTTATTTAACGAGTTATAATAGTGATAAATATAGAAGGAAAAACAAGTATTAATTAAACAATAGGAGGAAAAAGCGTTGTTTATTCTAACCTGACCAAAACGTTACCAATATTTTTTGATTGACAGAGTAACAAAACATTTTTCTGGTTGTTTTTTGATTTCGTTTAGTTTTTACAGCAAAATCATAATTAAATAAATTAAAATGATTAAGCAAAGAGTTGTTCAAGTCTTTGTGAGGATGAGTAATGTAGTAGAGCTAGCGACATTGCGGCTAGGTGTGGAACTAAAGTGGATAATAATGCGCGGACAATTGTAGGTACATAATTGTACCTGAATTAACTAATGAGCAAAGGTGCTAATTCTATTTCCTAACTTCATGTTTAAATTATGTTTGGGATGAGATCATGAGTAGGTACTTTACTAGAGCTAATACATATGATGGTATCATGGTACCTGCTAATTTCATAAACATTTTAGTACAAAGCTAGTTATTTAAAATAAAGGTACCTATATGGAAATTTTTATTGTTGATTGCTGATACCTACTACTTAGGTACTTAATGGTAAAGAAATAAAATACTACAATATAAAGGATTTGACTTTATGACTGTACTTAATTAAAATTCATAAAGTTTTAACCTTGTCATTGGCTTCAAGAGCGTGACTGTAATAAAAATACAAAGACAATCCAATTTTAACATTTAAGTTAAACGCCTAACATAAACAAAGCACTTTCCAACACCGTATACCTAGACAACGGTTTCTAATTTATATAATTGGTTACAGTTTTGAAAAGGTATCGTAAATCATAAATTCCCAGTTCCAGCAATCAAGTGCGTCATGCATGAGTCAACATCATGGACATAACATCCGTCGGAGCGGTTCGTTTCTTACAAAAAGCTGATGCGGTTGCGTCGTCAAAGTCAATCCTACGATCCAACACTGCAATCCAAGTGATCACTGGTGGTCCTCGCCACAGATTTCACTGTGACGGCGCACAAACACACAGAGAGGCGGAGCGCGCTGACAACACGCACGCATTCCGTGTCCGAATGCAAAGCGCATCACGATCACCGCTCACGTCTGTGCGAAAACCCGCCAAAAGCGAGTTCCTCGAGTACCTTTGATGAGGTATCTGAGCTGTAAGCATGCGCCGCACAACGCGTATACGACCAAACGGCAGGCGAGGACGCGCGCGACTGCCGTTCGACGCGGGGCGGGACCGACCGACGACGCTCGCAGGTTATCGTGAGTCGACTACACAGATAATGATGTCAAAAGTGGATCGGACTAATGCTCTCTATATTATATTGTAAACGTACCCAAAGCCGGTGTCCCGGTGCCGAATGTTGCACACACACATCCGATACCATAAGATTTCCATTGATCAGTTCAATACTTGGCCTAATTTTTTTATAATTCCGCGCTGTGAACACTATTGTTATGTTTATGATTGGATCAATTATGTTTACTTGCTGTTGATTAATATCAAGACTGTTTTGAACTTTAATTAACTAGATATCAATACAATAATTGTTCGAAGTAGTTTTAGATTGTTTTATTAGCTTTTGGTCCTCTGAGTCAAGCGCTCGAACGTTCTTGTCCTTTGTGTCGTGAGATTAATAAGATTTTATGTCTTTTGGGGGTAATGTGTAATTATAATAAAATAAACAAATGATTGTAGCGTTTTCTTTCCTGAAAAAAGTCTTGCCACGCCTCTGAACCAACAAAGAAGTAAGTATTAGCGGAGAATATCACTCATCGAAGTGAACGCGCGCCCGGCGCAAAACACCGGCCGTAATTTTTATTGTCCCACGCTGCCCGTCTCGTTAAACCAATCTGATTCTTGTCTCGAAACAACAAGATAAAAAGTCGCTTAACACCGTAGCATGCCCGCAAAATATTAGTCAAATCGAATAATGTTGATATTTTGACGATCCACCGAATGTGTACCGTATCATGGTTGTATTGGAGTCTTTAACGGAATGCTCACATTACTTTGGATGACACATTTTGTATTAGGTAGTACTGGATTTTATCGGTTTACACTTAGCATTTAAATCTTGCCGTATTGTTGCGGTAATAAGGTTGGTTAGGAATTGGGCAGTATGGTTATCGCCGCCTTTTTCCATTAAGTAGTGCGAGTATGCCTCTATATTTTGGTGGTATCAAGAGGGAAGCTTCGTTTGATGGATGTTTTAGCAGTTTGAGGTTTTTGCGGTGGATTTCGTGAAAGAGCCGCGACGTGGAGAACGGAAAAGTGCGGTCGCAGTGGTTATCGAGTGCCGCGGAGACATTTGAAAGGAATTTATGAAACATGGGATAAACTTCTAAATAACCAATTTCGTTCGAATCGACATCAAAACTAATTAACGCAGCATTCGCTATGTAACGTTTATAACTACAGTGCGGCAAGTTTGCACAAAAATAAACACTGACACCAATTAGCACATACTAGTACGGTCTCCAGCGAAACTATTCCATCGCGACCAATTATTAGTCACGTTCAATAGCAGGAGTGAGCTATGTGGTAACTGAAAATAGTGCTATATTGACCATTAAGTGAATTGCACACGGATAACTAATTCGTTGTGACCCAAATTTGGCGTGACAAGCGGAGCGCGCCTGCGACGGCCGTAGCGGAACTAGGCGGATCATCCCAGGGGAGGGGAGGGAAACTTTAGGGCCGCAGAGGGAACATACCCGCGGATCGCCTACCACTTTCTACTCTCGTCTTACTTAGGTTTCACTAACAAGTGTTTGCCAAGCTCCGCCGCGAAATAGACGGACGCTATAGCAGCTATAGCTTATGATTGATTCGAAACGGTTAATTCTGCGGTTATTAAACATTAAGACATACTTAAGTCACTTTCTACAGCAACATTTGCATAACAAAGCAACCGTGTTTGCGTCTAGGATAACCGTAGTGATCGTGTTACCAAGCAGAATTTTGAAAGAACTAACGTTTAACGCTTCTTAATATGTGTCACCTGCGACAATCGTTTACGTTTTATTGTCAGCGTACGGTCGACCCATTTCTTGTTTCACTGTGATATTTATAACAGGAGAATTTCGAAGAGCTTTATAAAACAGTTATTACATAATAAATAACACTTGAAAGAGTTTTTTGATTGGATATATTATGTAGGTACATTTAATTATCTGATATGAATAATATTCTACATTATCGGAATTTAGTATTATTTGTTTGGCATTTAAATGTAATGGCTTCATTAATGATTTTTATTAAATTAAATATTATGTTTCACATGATAGGTATATCTAGCATTAAAAAAAAATCCTTTACTTGGACATAAAGACTAAAACAGGACCGAACGATCAAAACAGGATCAAAGGACCAAAAGTGTGCGATACAGTTAGAAATCACCACCTTTATTCAAAACTAAATAATGTGAGTAAAACCTCAACCCCCCAAACCCCTACAACGGCCATAGTTAGTACACAAAGAGCTTTTGATAGGTCAAATTCGGATTGTTCCAAACTCCGGTATGAATGCAAGAGGCGAGTTTCACCCCGGCATCCCGGTTAAATATGCACGCAAACGACCAACCGCTTCGGAAATTGGCACTCTAGTAAAGAACGATACTGAATGTAGTTCTCCTTAATGTAATTACATCGAGTACCTACCAACACGTGGAGCTGTCTATTTACACTGAATACATAAGCAACAGCTCGTTGGAAATCAAATGGCGTTTAAGTAAGAGCGGTGGTACACGGGCTGCTAAAGATTTTGTAGCTGGAAGTCGGGATATAGCTGTTATAATTGTTTATATTAGTGTAACTAATGATAATAGCAACGGGATTGCTAAAACAGCAGTCAACTCAGCAAGTTTTAACAAAGGAAAGGTAAATTCTTGGAATTGCTTGACTCCCAGTTATAATGAGGCTTTTTGGATAAATTTCGGCTCTGTAGACGATGCCAAAGCCAATGCCGTTTTCCTAACAGGAAGATAAAGAAAGTATCCACGAACACTCGATAGCATGAACGTCTGTGGCAGTTAAATTCCTTAGAGCATAAATCCTGACTGCTCGTGTATTGAGAATTTGCATTAAAATTGCAGATTGAATGGCAGGCTGTATTCGAAATATAGAAATCGTCGGTATTGACTGCAATAGCGTTCCGTGTGCTCCCATCTTTACCTTAACAAGGGGATACTGTAGGATTGATCGTAGAAAGTCTTTAAAACCGCGTTATAATTTCAATAAGTTTATAAGTAGGTACCTAACTAGTTTCACTACTGCTTCAAGGCTGCAGGAAATACACCTTTCTTGTTATAAAGTGTGCAATATAATGAGAATGAAATCTCTGTTGCCTCGTGTCTATAAAACTGTGTACTTTGAGACAAACTTACACAAGAAAACCTCTTTAACTGCAACAGCGGTCTTTAACTTTAATTTAAAAATATATTTTCTGCAGCATAAGAGTGTTAATAAACTCCATTCGTATAGAGATGACCAGCTTTGTTGTTTTGGGAACCAGTAACCTAGCTCAATAGACAATAGTTGCCGCAGCGATATCGTTAAGAGCTCCTAAAGATCCCTAGATCAAAAGGATCTCAAGCAGGTACGTGAAGTACTGTTTAAGACTTCTCATTACACCCAAACCTGACCTATTTTCAGACAAAACGGGAAAAATCGTTGTTATAAATTAAACCAAATTCAAGGAGATCGATATCAAATTATTTGCCGTCCCTGACCGCGCAATAAGCGCAAAAGAATATAGGTACATAATCAATTGTTGGTGTAAAATTCGCAATATCATTAGCGGTTGGCGAGTCCCAAACATTCGTCGGCTCTTATCGCTGCGCTCGTTATCTTGCCGCTCGCGACGTTTAAACGAAACGTTTCCGAATGTATTAAAGCGAATTTCAAGGCAATGTCTCGCTGTTTATAAACTTGCTTTATTTCAGACATGGTTGAGTTTAAATGGCGAAGTCGTTTATTTATATATGACATGTGGTTCGGTAAAAATATCTGTTGTTTGGCCAATGTTTTTTTGGTTGTGCGTCCCAAATATTGGCGTAAAATTGATGATAATATTTTGGGTTACATGGGTTATATGGACTGTTTCTGGCCGTCCACCTGATATAATCCTTTAGTCGTCGCTTGCCCCACCCCCACTAAAGGGGTGGCTTACTCTAGCGTCCAAATACCAATAAATGGAAATGCAACGAGAAATAGACCGCTATGTGAGCTGACGGTATTAACTTATATTTTTTCGCAGATTGATATGAAAATAAATATAAAATAAAACTATCGATATCTATTACCACACACAAATCGACACGCTATAAATCTTTGTAGCATATACTGATAATACTTATCTGTTATATCGCGGCGATATTGCCAATCTTGCAGATAAGCTTTATTGTTTCCGATAATACTTACCAACGTGTATATTACTAATTAAATTAATGTATTGTATGCGGACGGTGTTCACGCCCAGATTCAATGTCAAATGAAGCTTTACAAAACCCTGTATCTATGGCAAAATGTGCTCTAGTAAACGAAGTCCCCGAAACGAATTAAGTTGGGCGGTCAACCGGTCCAATACACTTACTCAATATATGAAATTGATCCTGCTGAACTAGTCAATCACTTTACCACAACACTATTCATTGTCTATTCTATGGTTATATGGTCATTTGTTTGATAAGGCCTATTTTAGCATGAACTGCAGTATTCATGACGGAATAAAAATTGCTTAGATGCGACCCTAAAGTAACAGATAGATGGATAAGTATTAATATCATATAATGTACGTGTATAATGTACCTACGTGTGTGTAAAGTGTACGTATATTTTTTGTACAACCCTTAGTAAATTCAAGCACCAAGTCCATCAATCGGCACATACCTAGATAAGTAATTTCTGTAATATTTATAATTTCCATACATTTTTAAACTAACAACACAATTATGAACACAACACAGGTGAGGTTGAACCTATTTTTTGCAGCTAGCTTTTTGTCTTTATTTGTAAAGTTTTTGCATGTGGTGTTTACCGCTTGATATTTTGCACTTAGTTATAAATTTTGCATGCACTGAAAACATGTAACATAAAGTGTAACAATTGTTAGTGAACCAATAAATAAATAAATAAATAAAAATTGCGTAGATACGACCCTAAAGTAACAGACAGATGGATAAGTATTAATAATAATATCATATAATGTACCCGCGATATGGAACAAGAACAAAGACGTATCAGGAGCCTGCATTTATTGAGAGCGAAGGGAAAAAAAATGCTTTTTCAACCCCATCTAGCCAGACGGAAAAATACGTCGTTGCCGATTGTTTCCCTGTCCGGGACGCGAAATGCAAAGTATGAAATAATTATGGCGGTGAGAGTGCGCGACATGTCGGTTCCCCCGCCCCACGGCCTCCTCCCCCTATCCCCATCAGGCGATCGTCCTCGTCGCCAATCTCCGACCCCCTAGACTAGAAGGTGGCGAGGCGTCGACAAAACGTCGCCACAAATGCGGTAAAAAGGGACTTGTTGCTTTATCAGCGTCAGGTTTTCGTGTGAAAATTTGTTGAATAAGTAATGTTGCGTTACACGACCTATATTCTACGATGTAGAACAGTTGTGACACTCGATCCCGAAATTCGGGTCTATCGTCGTGTATTTTTTACCCGACTGCAAAGAACGACTCACATTCGGGGCCCATTTAAATTTTACCAATCAAATCTTCCCAAGGGGCCCCGACTGTGAGTCGTTCTGTTCTGCATTAGAATTTATGATTTGTTTTATGTGTGTATCGATTATAAAACTATTTCAATTGTGTAGTTATTTAGTATTACTTAACAGAATTCTAAACTACTGGGCTTGTTTCTTTCTTTTTAGTTTTTATTTAAGTTAATTCTTTCACGTATTTTTTAAAATTAGTTTTTACGCAGTCGGGTTTTTTGTTTTTCTTTAATTTTTTTTATTTTTTTTGCAGCTTTACAATTGAAGGAGTTTACTTCATTTCTATCCTTACGTGTTCAATAGTTCTCGACGTCGCATAGCGATTGCAGCAACGGAATAGCACAAAATGCATTAGTGTGAGCGCACACAGAGGAGTACTGTAGTTTCCGCCGATGCATGACTAGGGTGACAAGGGCGAGATTCGAAAGAGGAATGTCCCGCAATCGATTCTTTAGAGCGCGCGGCTGGCCTGGCATTGGCATCGCGTCCAACAGAACGCCGGATAATTGAAATACCTGACGGCAGTCACAGGAGACAGGATTGGGTTTGGGAGCGCCGCACTACTTACTATCCAACGTAAACATTTTGATGAAATATTTGCCATGGTTTACCGATTTTTAGGGTTCCGCACTTTAAAAGGAAAAACGGAACCCTTATATGATCGTGACCGTCAGTCTGTCACGGAGGTTTTTCTCGAAAACAAAGTAACGTAGAAAAAACTAACATTTCGTGTGGGTATCATTTAAAAGAGCTAACTGTAAGGATTCAAAAAATATTTTTTTTATAATTTTAAATTGCGTGGTCTTAATGATGTCTCCTCTGTTCGCATAGGTTTCTAAAGTTTGCATTTTAATAGGGTTAGTCTTAGTAGATACTAAGCCGAAGACTATAGGAAATCTGTAGGTTTTTTCGATAGTGTAATATACCTAATTGCGGAAAAAAAAAGTATTTTTAGTATAATTACTATTACTAATTTGTGTGTTTTAGTACGGAACCTTAATTGTGCGAGCCTGATTCGCTCTTGACCGGTTTTTTATAACTACTGGGTTTCCTGCTTAGTGACGTCCGTGGTTTATTTATCACAAGCGATTTATAAACTCGTTATTTTAATATATTTTGTGCATATCACTTCCGCTTAAGAAGGTGACATTGTCCAGCCTTCAGTCTGCGGATCTTACATGTATAATGTATATCACACTCGTTTTTCAAGTATAAATCATGTCTTTACCGCTAAACAAAGCTTAATTTTAGAACGTTATTTCTCAGAAATTGTTGTGTATCTGAATATCTGTGAAGTAGTTTTTCACGAACCCGTGAATGCAGAGTAGGTAACTGACAAAAAAGAAAATATGAACTAGGTACATACATATAATACGAAAGATTTAAATATTTAAAAGCAAAAATTAAGTCAACAGTATGACAGATGACAGTATAAACACAGAGTTGACAATAAAAACGATAAAGGGAAAAAAATTGCCGATGACCGATACCGTAGGCCGTACGACGTTGCCTGTTTGATTTGATATTTTTCAATTTTTTTTCTTTTCATTTACACCGTACTACGTTTCCTCGTTCGATTTGTTATTTTTTCTATCATTATACGTACACGCAACATTGGCAAAATTGTGAATTGAATAATTTCACACAAGCCACAGGGGGTGTAAAATACCCCATAACCAAGAAGTGAAGAAAACGATAAGTTATTTGCCACGTAGGTAAGTACAATCAATGATATAAAATCACAACACAAATGATCCGACGACAGCAGCGCAGTAAACGCTCCACTTTAACCGCATTAGCGTCGATAATAACCTATTCTTACTATAATAACCGCCATGTGTATGAAGCCCGATCGTTTTCAACCTTTCAATACTAAACTACTGCCCTTTGTCCATATTGTGACAGGAGCAGGAACGAGATGATATTTCATATGAGACGACTTTTCAAACACTCGTTGTTTTATTCCCCGTTCTATTCAACGCGGTTCAGAGCCAACGCAGCCCGAGCACGTATTGTACATAATATTGTACTGTAATTCGATATTGCCGCTATGATAATACTCGGAGTTATGTTTGTAGTAAGGAATGTCACGTAATACCGAACGCAATTCATTCAGTTCTGTTTAATTGGACGTAAATGACACGCAGTCTGAATTCTATTTTTTATAAACATCTTTATTGATCACGTTTGTGAGATGCATTTCATTTGCTTTTAGTATTAGTAATACTAACTACGAATCCTGAATGAAATTTCTGTTTCGTACTCAAGGACCAAAAAACAAACACAGACGCTGCCATAAAAGTTGCATTCGTACCATTTGTCTACAGAACGTTCCTGAAAGTTTCTACTAAATTCAACTCCTTACTCAAAATAGCGAAATAAAACAAGTTGTTTTAATGAATACACGTCTAGACTAGACACATGTACAGCTGTTCGGCTCAATTCAACATAAACATGATCTAATAGACGAGCACATCTCTATAACACACTACGCTGTTATAGCTACGTTGAAGTCTAGATTAATCAGGTCCTGTCTACTGCTATGCTGACGTACACCACTAATGTAAACCTGTTGATTCCTTAATGTGGTCCTACATTACAACGAATAACGAAACATCAGTTTAATAATTGAAGATGAACAAAGTCGTGGTTAATGTGGAAGGTTTAATTGGAAATAAGACTAATATTAATAACTAGCTTTTGCCCGCGACTTCGTCCGCGTTTCCGTCGTTTTTCGTAAATAAGTAGCGTATGTCCTTCCTCACGGTTCAATGGTTTTGATGTAACAGACAGATTAACTTTCGTATTTTAGTAGGGAAATATAATATGTCAATCCACAATACTGTTGAAAAATATCGCAATAAGGAACCGCAGAATATTATTATTAATAGCTGTGCCCGCGACTCCATCAGCGTGTAACTCCTTGTGTGTAATACAATCAGAAAGCTCCGAACAAAGCAAAGCTATCGGGAGTTACACGTGTTATTGTGAGTCAACCATAAAAGATAGACATATGCTGTTGTGGGATATTTTTTAGATAATTTTATGTAGAACATTTCCGAAATACATGATTTCTATGTTGCTTTAACCATTAAGGCTGCACATGCGACGGAAGCTTAAAAAATGGAGTAACTTCTCCCGTTTTCCCAACATTTCCCTTCACTGCTCTACTCCTATTGAGTGTAGCGTGATGAAAAGTATACTATAACCTGCCCAGGAGTATGAAGAATAATTGTACCAAGTTTCGTTAAAATCCGTCGAGTAGTTTTTGTTTCTATAAGGAACATACAGACAGACAGACAGACAGACAAAAATTTTACTGATTGCATTTTTGGCATCAGTATCGATCACTAATCACCCCCTGATAGTTATTTTGAAAATATATTTCATGTACAGAATTGACCTCTCTACAGATTTATTATAAGTATAGATGGAAGGAGTAAAGAACCTAAAAATGAACATAAAATTAATGGATCCATTTCTAGCAATAATAATAAACCCATCTAATCAAACACAAACGCCCAACAACAGCTTATCATTTTAACTTAGCTTTTGAGTAGTTGAATAAATTAGTAATATCAAATGACGCTAGAAAACGACAGATTTCAAATAAATACTAACGATTAAGCTAGCCAACAGATAAAACTAATTCATGATAAAACTAGAGGTACGGAAAATAATTTCACTATTGACCCGAAACGGCAAAAGCGTAATAGAAAAGAGAAAAGAGTTTTATTTTACCGAACCATTTCAAATCTCATAGCTGGGCTAGCAAAACACAGTGTAGCTACTAGCTAAGCGGGTTACGATAAATGTGCACCAGCAAACGTTATAAATACTCGCAATTTTTTGTGTTTTTTCATCGGTACACCACGTCAAAAGGCGGCGAAGGGTTGATATCGGATGGTTTGGCAGTAACATCAACGGTATTAAAACCATTTAGCGATCACCTATTTGGCCATTGACGCGTTTATTAGTTACTATGGTAATTGCAACGTCGGTTTTAAGTTTAGATGAAGTTAAGACGTCATTTTAATTATTTCGTAAATCACAAATTACTTGTTTTTAGCAAAATCTTACAAACATCATGAACCTACTGTATTATTCCGTTATATTGACAATAAACGCTATTTAAATGCAAACTACTGACCTTCAGTAAATACATAAAAACCATAATATTAAAATCCTCCATTATATTCGAGTGGTGTTTTAAATTAGAAGCCATTCTACAGTTAATTAAATTGTGTATGTTATGTGAGGAGTCCAACATTTCAATTCCTTTGAAGATTTATGCAGCAATAAGATGGATTTATAGAGTATCATCCGTATCATGGTTATACTGTAAACTTAATTGGATTAACTAAACGTTTATTAAAACTTGAAACACCGTGAATGAAAGCTTTGCACCAATCCCAAGTTAATGTTGATTCATAACAGTTTTTAGAAAAGGTTTCTGTTTGACTAGTTTTCAATTTTATTATGGAATGCCAAGCCATTGTCTACGATGAAGCAACCAATAAGCCATGCCCAAATGATAATTATTCACGTGCCTTTAAGTCTTCAGCGGGGTAAATCTCGCGGGTGATAATATATGTATATTGATATCGAATTCGATATATATCGCAACAAATGTCAAAATGGTAGGGATTTTGACAGTTGTTGCAATATATGTATATCGAATTCGATATCAATATCGAACCCGCGAGAATCACCCCCCAGGTTACATTGATTAGGTAGGTACTCATATTATACACCTGTCATAAATGTCATTGACCTTATACCTAACCATCTGACCTAGAGCCCTACTTGAAGTCACCTCGTATGAAGCAGAAGAACTAGACGGGTATGTATGAATAAACTAAACACCACCTAATAATGAAAACCACAATGATTAGTACACCAAAAATGGAATGATATACGTAGGTATAAGACAATGAATTCGTAGCGTGAATCGTGATGCATATTTGATGCGCACGCGATGCCGCTGGACGGACAATATTTACCTAAGACAATAAACAGACGGTGACATCATAGCTTTAACATACTGGTGGTGGTGGTCACGTTTGCATATAATGCTCTAATTTGTATCTGCATGAACGCTTCATATAATTAAAATTAAAACCAGTGCGGATATTTTAGGAGGTGAAAGTACTCATGAATATGATCAACTTTGATTATGGGACCGACACTGAAATATGAAAAAAAAAATCAGCTGTTCCCTACAAAAATGCACTACAACACGATCCAAAATGTATGGAACAGCTGATTTTTTTTTTCATATTTCAGTGTCGATCCCATAACAAAAGTTGATCATATTCATGAGTACTTTCACCTCCTAAAATATCCGCACTGGTTTTCATTTTACCTGTATTTGGGAGCGACATGCTTAGGCACAGGCAGCTAGTAAGTGCACAATATTGTATGCCATTTTAGCAAATATGCGGCCGGGTTTTTTTTCCTTTAATATTTATATTGATATAATATCAGCCGCAACACTAATGATGTTTTGATTTTGAACGTTATTAGTAACTTTACGCGCCCAAAATTCTACCATTCAAGCTACTGTAAGAAAAACCAAAACATTTTAATTCAGGCGAGACACAGTAGCTCAGTTGTTAAGAACGATGCCACAGTGAAGCAGAGGTCGTGGGTTCAAACCCTGTGTCAGTTGCTTTTGAAAATCTCTTACCTATATACATTAAATAAGCATAACATGGCTTTAGCAATTTAGCATATTCAAAAATTTGCAAATATTTTTTTCTCACTAGTCAAAAACTTAAACAAGGTACCTGTGAAAACAGTTTTGTGGGGCTTTGTTTAATTACATGAATATTGTGAAACGTTGATAAATAAAGATACATACATACATACATACCTAGGTACATCACACATCATGTCACACATCACATGTCACATCATAGGTACAGTCGCATCGTTTTACCTCGTTTGAGTATTTGACTAGAGCATTTAACTATTTCGTGTCATTAATTCTACATTTGGAAATAAAACAAACAAAGACTGCGTTTTCAAAACTTACAGAGATAGTTGCGTTTTCAAAGCTTACATAGATACTGACAGAAATAGTTGATCCTTCAAGATAGTTATTAAATACTTATTATCTTAAAAAAAACCGGCCAAGTGCGAGTCGTAGTCGCGCACCGAGGGTTCCGTATCATTTTTGGACGTATAAAGTGAAAAAAAACCGGACTGCATAACTAAGTTTGTTTGTGAAGGAATTTTGATGATTTTGAAAAAACTGTACTAGCTAGGAACATCGTTTTATTTTTGGTGCAATATTTGGGTCAATTCCTATCAGCTCTAATTATTTCAGATTTTTCGCTCCGTAATCGGAGATAAGGGGGGGGGGGAATGGTATTTTTTCAGTCATTTTTCATCATATATTAAAAACTGTGAGACAAAATAAAATGAAAATATATTTTGAAATGTGCGGATCAAGCCCTTTCATATGATATGTCACTAGAGCTAGTAGCCCCACTTTAAAATTTCCGACCCCCACTCCAGCCCCTTTTGCAATGAAACTAAAATCATTTTTTAACTTCAATCAAGCAATAAAGCTAGGTAAGCATTCTTTATAATTGTTCCAAATTTGAAGTCGATAGCATTAGTAGTTATTGAAATAACCAGGTGTGACAGAGAGACAGACAGACAGACGAAGTCGCACCATAAGGGTTTCTTTTTTACCATTTTGGTACGGAACCTTAAAAACAACATTATCCAATTAAAATCGTGATATACAAAAAGTAGTAATCTAACTACTAATTAACATTAGATTACTTATTCTGAATCAGATATCGCCAAACTGTTATGATTAAAACATCATACAAGTTTGAAATCCAAATAATTCTAGATATTATTTTCAAATATTTAACATACCTAACACATAATAAAGAAGAACACCGATATCAACATTACTATTATAAGAAACAACATAATATCCATTTTCCATACTAAAAGATACAGTATCTAATAAAGAATCTAGCAACAAATAGAAGAGAAGCGTTATTATAATCTCGACCAAAGATGGTAAATTAATGCATCATTTTCCTAGTTTATTTATATGAGACACTCCTTACAACTCTCAGGATTTCAAATGGATGACGTTTCCTGTCGATCCAATTATGAAGACACAGTATATCCTTGCGCGTTACCCATTAAAAGGCGTACCGCAAGGAACTCTCTTGGGCCCGCTTTTAATTGTAAATAAGAAGACAATTTTAATCGCTTGTCCTGGTAAATCTTAGTTTATTGTCATAAGTCCGCTTGTAAGATATAAAGGTAAACAAAAGGAGGTCTCAGTGCCAAAGGTAAAGCTTATAATTTCTTGAATTTAAGGATAGCTCAAAGGAAATTCTGTTATATTTAAGTTTTTAACGTAATACCTACCTAACCTAAAAAATCTGCGAAGTTATTACATAGTCCGTCGTTAAAATCTCAAATACATAACTGTGCAATGTCAAGGAAAAGTATAGAATTTTGATTCTAGTTTAACTTGACCTTAGACACTACATTTCGTAAATATGCTACTACATTATTCACTTCAGAAAAAAATATCAGTACCTGCTGTCTGCCTACGCTACAAAATGCTACAAAAAATGCCACTTTTGAGTATATTTAGAGGAAAAACACCTATAGATTTCTCACCTTGAAGTATGGATATGCATATCATTATGATCAACATTTACTTGAATACCGGTTTTAGTCTACTTGAGCATACATTAACCACATACAATATAGGTACCTACCTAAAATAAAAATCACAACAACATTCATTGGTATCTTTCTACCGAATACATCAGAGATTACAGGGATTCATACATTTTAATCAGTTTGTAGGAGACACGTGCACTCGACGTTAGATAAATGTGAATATGAATCGTATAGGAAAATAATCAAACTTTTTATCGCACGTGTTTTTTACATGAGGAAAAGGTACCGTATCGCGTTGTCTGATTTACATATTGTTTGATTTGAATCGGATATGTTACTAGGCGAAACACAGTTAAGTTAACAACTACATGACAAGTGTGTTCGTTTGACGAATAGGTGATTATTTTAACATCAGTAATTATATAATTAAGTCTAAAATCTTCTCCATTATAGCCATTAATAGCGTAATGGACTAGTTTCTGTTAATGATATGCCGAGTTCCGTATTTTAGCGGAACTGCTATTGCACCTCTGCAACCCTAAGTGGAACCAGGTCAACTATAACGACCTCTTATTTCTTTAACAACATAATGACCTGTTTTCCTCAAATGTCTTCAGCTGAAAGACAAGCTGCTAACACACTCTACATTTCTAAACTGCCATGAAACAGCAATATTATTATCATGTCTTAATGGTATGCCTTAGTCTAAAATGAATTTGTCATCGTATTTAATAAGCCATGAAACATCCCCAGTCTATCTATTTGAAGTTGCTATAGAGTCTATATTATAGACAATAACTTATGTCATCGCTCATCACAGAGTCGACGCACGAATACGTTAAGTGAAAGCGTTGAAATATTATTTAATTTTTCGTCAACGTGGCGTATCTAAATGTCGGCATGCAATGCAAACGTATTGAAACTATTGTTCAAGAGAACAGCTCAATACTAAATGGAAAGTTGCTTAGGAAAACTATTGTTCCTTTTATGCCTCTTGATCACAACAAAAAATAAATTCGCTTAAGGGCATTGTCTAAACAGATTAGGCCCAAATGAATGTTTAAAGAGGTCGGTGTATTCAACGGTTGCGCGATGTAAGCGTTATCGATGGGACATGGTCAACAAACGTGATTTAAATAATAATTAGTTAAACAATTTGATGACCGACTGGTTCATTTGGTCGAGTGCTCATTCCTGTTTTATTTGGATCCAAGATTACCATTGTGATTTAAAAGTGATGATTTCTTGGAGCTCAATAGTTTAGTTAGTTTAAAATTTAGTAGGTCAGGTAGGATTAAAGAACAAGGATAAACACTAAATCTTAAAACAAAGACAAACCACACAATATAAAAGATGGAAGAACAGTAGAAAACGAGAAACTTTATGATATGCTCGGACGTGCAAATGAGGGCAATTTCATTAAAGGCGAACCGTAAATCAAGTCTGTCAGCATTGTTAGACTAGGTACATTATTCTATCACAAAAAAAATGTATCATCGAAGATTTAGTGTGATTTACTCACGCATTTCACTGTCGTCTTGGGAAAATTCTGAATAAAAATATGAGACACTTCGCGTACGGACGAGTATCATTTGTTAAATGTCTGACGTGAGATGACACACACATGTCGTTCTATTAAAATCATTAGTAATGTAGGACGATCACGATTTCCTTAACGCATTACGTAGTATTAACTGTGATGCTTTGCTTGTGCATATCGTTTCAATTTCAATTAACGTATAGCATTTATAATAAACTTCGTGACCATTTGCCTACAACTATTACGCTAATGATAGAAATCAACATTGATAATCCTATGTGGAATAAATACGGAGCTATCAATTCTCATGTCCTCGAGTCGGATGACAAATAACAAGAGCAATGTTATTTTTATTAATAATTCAATAACAGAAAAAATATAACCTAGGCATAGAATCTAGGCATTTGGAAGGAGACAAGAAATCTGCGAAACGAATTTGGTTCCATAAAGCTATCTATATAATAAGAAATGAGATTACAATATCGCCAGCTGAGGCTAAACCGTACAAAAATTCCTTCTCACGGCACAACGGTATCAACGCACGCGCACGCTTGCTAAGGCCATTGCGACAAAATTGACATCTCTCTCCGTCTTTTCGTTTTTGTTGAAAGTGCAAGCGAGACAGACGGCAATGCAAATGAGCCGCCGGAAAAAACGACCATTTGACTTACTGTAGCGACTCGCAGTGATTGATTAGATGCACCTTCTTCTTCTGGAATCGGCGTTTACTTGGAATCGGACGAGTCTGCTCGCCCCCATTGTTTGTCCGTTTCGACATGGCTTCACATTATTACAATGGTTCTCCTTTTGCTGGACGATGGAGCAATAAATACATCGTAAACTTAGTGCGCGCACATAAATTCTTGTACCGGACTCATAATGCGAACATTTGATGATAGCGCGCTGTCTGGAAGCTACACCAGAATTTGTCAAGGAAAATGGCATCTATGAAATGAACTATGTAATTCACTATTATGACTTTGATCAAAGTTATACAGATCCATCTAAATAGTAATTTATTTTTACTATCATTTTATTATAAGGAAATACATATATCAGAAATAACCGTCTACACTACACGTAGCTCCATCTATCGTCCTTACGGAGCAATTCCTATGTTTACAGTTGTTTGGCAATGACCATTTACGATAGCAATATCAATGAAAAATTATAAATTCTAATGCAACACGTGATGTTTGTATTTAGTTACATAAATAACCACAGAAGAAATAAAAGAATAGGGCTGTAAACAAATTTAACTCTATAATGCCCTATGTTTACTTTCACAGTTCACGGCCGCAATAGGTATCGGTACTGACGAAGTCGCGCCGTCTCCTTCTTGCTTGTTAAGATTTCCATTTAGAACGTGTTGCTCTGTCTCTGGCTAGTGGTGATTTATAGTGACTGAAGCTTTACATAACCGCGACGGCTACTTACTACATGTTGTGCTAGTGCCAGTCCGTTTATCATGATTATGACGCTGTAAAATAATTATTTTATCTAGTTTGCATGGCTTATCGTATACGAGTTTTCAAACTTTACTTATTTAGTCAAATATACGGGTTAATGAGCGTATAATAAGCCATAATCTAAAAGTCTTTGGAAAGGACGACAGAATATGTAACCTACTAATTATTCTACATAGTTTGAAACTTGAGTTAAATGTGCTAAATAAATTAGAATTACTAAACATTACAGCAATGTTTACTAAAGGGAAGAAAACATGACAAAGGAAATACGATAACATCAATATACATAATTATGAATTTATTAAAAATTTCTTAATCAATTGGAACTATTTAAGAAATCGTTCATCACAATAAATATCAAATCTAATTAATCTTATTGCTCACCATCTTGGTGCTAACCAAACACACAAATGAGAGTAAAGTATTCATTGCAAGTGATCTAGTAAAGGTATAGCACGGTCGTACATCGCAATTAAATTAGAAATTAGAAAACGCGCAACTTTCACGTAATTGATGCTCCCATAGTACGCACCTGTGTCGGTGAGTGAATAAGCGAAACTAATTATGAGCCGACAACTGCACCAATACACAGACAATCTACGAAGAAATCTTTGTAATTCAGTTCAACGATCGCAGCATAAACAATGTTGCTGATGCTTTTAACGAATCTACCAATTTACAGGAACGCCAACTAAATTACCTAGACGAGATAAATCGCCTTTAAGGGTCACTAAAATAAGAAAAGTTGTTAGAGATTTTGCAAAAGTTTGACGGGTCAACAGCCACAGAATAACGGAAAAATGTGCCAATGAAACGTGTCTTAATAATGTTATACTAATAGATATGAACGATTTACGTTAAACAGATATTTGTGGCGGAGTTGACTTACCGGCTCGACTCGAGCATCATTTTGTGTGGCCTGTAAACAGAAAAATAGACACTTTAACAAAGGGAGACAATTACCAACTAAATTACATACACTGGCACACCTATGTATGTAAATAATGTAAATATGCACACTTGAATGTGTAACCGTATTGGAATGTGAGCGTGTGTGCGAAAACAATAGATCATTAACAAAAGTAAATCACGTTTTATGAAAACGTCAGTACGACGACCCAACGATCAGTAATAATCTTGAAAATGTTGCAGACGTTTAACCATCAGGTATTAAGCGATCACCTCGCGGAGAATATTTATTACATTTTGTACCATCCAAAGTGGATTTTATTGAGGCAATCATTCAGATAGATTATTTTATGATGGCATATCTTATTTTGAAAGTGCGTTTGTTTAATGTGGTGTTTCAGTCTCTTGGAATCGTGTTTAGCCAATAATCTTGGTGGTGGACTGGTGGCGGGGTGAACAAGGCTAAATTCCCTGGTACGCTAATTATGTGGTTTAGTCCAAGGTTCGCGCGATATGAACTAAGCGGTGCGCTATGGAAACCTCGTTTCAACGTCTTCACTAAATCTGTCGACCTAAATAATACTTTGTTTTTATATAATTCCTCCAAGGTTGTCACTGTTGCCAGTCACTATATTAATTTTCGTTTGAATAATATGTTTATACTATCTGACTTTATCAAGGGACCTAAAACTAAAGTTTCATTAATTAACTTCAACGCATGTAGAGATCATAAGGATAACAGTCAATATAGGTATTTAAAATAAAGCTACGAAAATCATGAAACTATAATAATTAATAACATTACTAAAAATGTTACATGAACGTAAGACATCAAATAATTAAGATGATAAACTACAACAGTAACAAACAGATAATATTTATGAACTACACTTTACTAGATAATAAGAAGCACTAGAAACAAATAATCCATAAAAAGTAACAATTAATATCAGAAAGCAACGACACGACGCGCGACGGGAAAGTAGCACGCAGTTTCTGACAATCATGTCACGCGAGGGATATTCCACTCACCATAACCTCACGAACATCGTCAAGGTCATCGAGGTCATTGCATTGTTGACTCCAATGGCAACGCCTGCCCATTTCCATACACAGTCTTATCTTTTATCAGTCGCTGATAATTTTGGAACCTTAACCTTTGCAGCTATAATATTATCATTGATTTTATCATGTTTAAGATACCATTCTTTCCTTTCAATTTCGATTTTCAAATGCTTGATATTATATTTATTGCTGGGGCATCGAGGAAAGTACAATAAGCATAAATAATTTATAGTTTTCCGGTGATTATCTTTTTCATTATTGCTTCCTTCGAAGCTAATGTTTAAACGTCTGCGATATTAATAAATAATGATAATAATAGTAGTGAGCGCAATTAATACACTACGATAGTATTGATTGCTGCAACTCAGGTGGGTCAACTGTGTAAACTCTCAAGTCCCTGCGCTGTCATACATATTTCCCGCAGTGGCCACACTGCGGGAAATATGTATGACAGCGCAGGAACAATTGGAACCTGGGAAACAGTCGCTACCGTCATAGCGCCTATCACTTTTAACCGCATCCTGTCATCCAGTTGTGCGGTCGAGTCTACGCCACACGAAATATTCACTTTCAAATCACAACAAGTGATCTAACATTTGATTCTCTCATTTTGACTTCAACATTTTTCACTCAACGACTGCCGGTAACTATAAAATCGGATATGAGCCATAAAACCGAAGTAAAACTTACGAAATGAAACACAATTGGGCAGTTTTTGAGTTGATAATAAATACAAATAGCCGTATATAATGTTTGAAATTTGTATTATTAATCAGATATTTGTTCATAACGTTTGAATTGTTATATTTGTTTGCTGAAGCTTGGTAAAATAAATATGAAAGACACTTAGCACTTAATCATACCATTATTTCATAAATACTAATTGCAATACTGGCACTACTTAAATCAAGTTGGCAATAGAAAACGTAACAATCGCCGAGCCATCGGTGGCTATCTGACATCCTGTTAGACGTAGAGCAGGTAAATTTGCAATTGCCTGAACTCTCTTCGGACAAGTTGCTTCAAAAAAGGTTCAAGCGATTTTGAACCTTCACAGTAGCGCGATAACTTAGCATTGCCCATCTAAAAACATATCGTGGCTAAGCTAATCTGCACCCAAAACGATAAAGAGTGTTATGCATTGGTAGCTGTCCGGCTTATGAATGAGGATGTCGGTATCCCACAAAGAACACTCGAGGGAAAAAACTATTTGAAAGGCAAAGTTTGGGATCAGCAAAAAAACGGAATATCATTGAGAAATTATTGTTTTCAATGATTTTTTAATATTGTACACAACTCTGCTGCTGTTACGGAAAGAAAAATTGTTCTCATAAAATGTTCCAGTGTTTCATTCTATTGTCGGGCAATAAGAAAAAATAAAGCACCAAGGCTGTTGAAGAAGGTGCAATTGAATTAACATTCGCATATGATTTGAAAATGAACGATTTACAACGTACTGACATAAAACATAAAACACACTGAATTGGGACGCGTAGGTAGGTAGTTCACTGAAACATACAGGTGATACGGACAATGAAAGTAACAAAGGGTTTAAATGAACTCCGTGTGAATTGTTTTCATTGTGATTGTGACGCAACTTTTTGTGCATAATGCCACGCGACGAAAGATACGATTTCAAATCGGAAAATCTTTTAATTTGTAGAATTTCGCAGCTACCGCGAATCTTATAATTCAACAATAGGCATTTCGTATCGTTTATGGTTATTTAATTTAAGGTATAGGAATGGTTACATCTCGTGCTTTCAATTATTAAAAAAAAACCTTTGCCTTTCCTCTGAATTCTCTCAACTCACAATTCCCATTTTACTCAAGTTAAGAGCCTTTTTACATCGCTCGTCGGCTCAATGGTCTGTAATTTTGTTTTGATGAATTAGCCAAACGACGGGATACTAATAATTGAGGATGGACAGAGAACGCCGAAACCGTTCGAGCCCTCCAATTTATAGCGGATGTATCGAAAGCTTTTTGCAAATAAAAATATGGAATTTTCGGAAAAGGGGGTTCATCGTTCGCTTGATCGCGCTGCCGACCTTGACGTTTGGATGGCGAAGAACTGCGTATAGTAACTGACAAGGTACTTTCTGACGAAAGTTTTCAAGACACACTGCCGCGAATTCTTCACTCAACTTTTTATTCGACTTTTATTGCGTGGCTTTGTGTCTCTCACAGTTCTGCTAGTAATGTGGATCTAACATACAAACAACAGGAAGGAATGGTCACAGTAAAAGCACTTTTTGAAATGTTTCTAGTGCCACTTAAACTTTTTACAACGGGAAGGAAGAAATAAGCAAAATCAAAAGAGTAATTAAAAATGAGGTCAATGACAAGAGAATAAAAAATGCAGTTGTAAAATATGGTATGGTCGACGTCGGCGCGATAGTAACCCTCTGAGATGGCAATGGAAAGAATATCTCTAGGGTCTCATTAGCAAAGCGAGCGAAGCATGCTGCGGTTAGGGAGACAGTCGCACCGAACAGCACTTCTCATAGAAGGGCCTTATTAGTAAGCGGATGGGTGTTTTGTCTATTTGTTAATGTTGGAGTGGTCTGCCGTTGCACCTTACATACAAAACTACTTACATCGCGGATTAAATATCAGTTCTTTGTTTGTGTTCAAGTTGATATTCTTTAGAACATGCTATGCTAAGGTAGACAAGAACATTTCGCTTATCAAGCCAAGAAAGATAGACGAAGTCCTACTGTAACGACCATGTAATAAAATCAACGTAGTAAACGAGCAGCTGAAAAGAAGCCGGGCAAACTTTTGAACACGAACGCACCGTCTTAGAACAAATAGCACGGAGACGGAGAGCTCTCTGAATTCTGAGCAAGTAAGCTTTTTACCCAACATTGCATCGAATGCGGGAAACAGTGATATACAAATCATAATAATTATTCTGTAATTGTGTGTGTGTGCTGTGTTCAGCGTAGCGTATCCAAAGCGCCTGCACGCGTCGAAGGAGCAGGGGGGTTGTACATACTCAGTCGGCACAATTTATGACAAACTTCGCTAATTCCATATCCGAGTCGAGTAGTGTAATTACTTTGTGTGCGGGCAACCGATCGGTTCCAAACATAACCCGGTTTCAGGCACAGTCGTCATGTAAATCAAAGAGCAAACAGTAATGACTCGTCGAGATTACCAGTTGGATGCGTGAGCTCAGGCTTTAATGTGTGCTAACGTGTGAGGCCGTCCTAGATAACAATATACTTGTCACTGCAACAGGTCTAGATAAACTAGTTTTCTATTGTATAAGTATTTTGTGTAAAAGAGGAGCCGAGTTCAACATTTGTTATGGAGGATAGATATGAGTGTATGTAAAACATGTTTATTGCTTATATTGCGCAAGCTGATGAGTTAATTTGAGAAAAGCAGTAAATAGAACTCATATCTAAGAACAATAGTTTGGATTTCATAATATTATAATGAAATACAAAATTATATTTTAGGTTGGGTAACTCAAAACTGAAAATAGCGGATAGTTCAAAACTTTAGCGTGTATTGTTTAAACGTGTTTATTGGGATACTACAATCTTGATATTTTCAGATTTATTGTTAACGCGGTTAGAAAATTTAGAGATGGGGAAAGCATTGTTAACTACTTTCGGAGCTTATATTACCTAACTAGTAACTTACAAACCTTATATATTTTTAAAGTCCTAGCCAACGATATTACACAAGAAGGGGTGCGAGAAAGGATTTTTTTTTTCATCCCTCAACATTAATATGGTGTGCTTCTAATTATGTACTTATTTGAGTTTTTTTTACATTTCTTCAAATGGCGGTTCACAGAAGAAATCTACCTGAACCTACGAAGTTTCATCTGTAAAGTACCAATACTCTCCAAGTAAAATGGCTGTGACATATGGAAGGACGGACGGACGGATAGGACGAAATTATACGGGTTATTAGTACAGCAGCCTAATTGCGTAACTCAATTTCTTTCGCCATGGCTTTCATTTTGACAGTTCAATAACATCCATTGCGGCGTTGAGGTAGTTACGGGAGCACGGATAGCAATCACACGGCGTAATGAATGTCAAAAACAATGCCATGGTGATAGCAATTGAGTTACGCAATTAGGGTGCAGGTTGCCATTTGGCAAAAACGGAACCCGTTAAACACGCGATGTTAATGTTAATCAAAAGCACATCATTGTGAATGAAACTAGATAGGTACAATAAGAAAATCACAACAAAATGTAAATGTTAATGAATCAGTTCGGACGGGCGCGTGCAAGCGTTGCTGGAACGGGTAGCGAGCGGCCACCCGGTCCGACCAGACTGGTTGCCTTCGTCGACCTTGCAGCTTTCGATTCTGCACACTATCGATTAACTACCATTATACACTTTGCTACCAATTCGCTTTTATGCTAAATCAACTTTCGCTAGAAATCACTTGATGTGTATCAGTCAGAATTTGTTGATACAAATGACGATTTCCCAAAAAGTCTCGACAAAGGCTGCTAAATGGAGCACTAACGAGGGAATAATTGCCATAATCAATATGATTTGCAAACGGATTGGATTTGGTGACAGTATTTTGTTGTCATTAGACATCACGAGGATGCTCTGCATAATCATTTCATTAAAAAAATCCATGATTAATCTCAACCTTTTTCCTTCTTCCATTGTATTCAATATCGAAATTACCCATATCGTTTACAATTTTAATATCATAGCGTAATACAATTCTGAGACATCAAACGGCGCAATTACGCTGTGATTGAATTCCATTATGGACGCGATTATATTTGAAATAACGAACCAATGTTGATTACATTTGTTATAATAATATGAAAATTGTTAAGAACAAATATACGATTACGAAAATAGTTTTAGACTATGAGAAATTTAGGAATATGTAGGTACAAATGCAACTAGCACGCAAAGTTTTTTGACCTAAATAAAATTCTCTATTCTTAACAGGTTTATATTCTTCACCAACTGAAAATTAAACAAAGTTCCAAATATTCAAATATTAATTTGTTCGGTTCAATTCAATGAATTAATCTTAGCGGAATGCAGTTTGTCCAAAAATAGCACATTATGCATACTGACATAAATTTTAGGGTTTCGGATTCGGGGCGTCATCTTCATTGAAAAACTTGATTGAATATAAGTATAACTGATACAAATACAAGTGAAAGAATTCTAACATTATTAGGCATCTAATAATAAATCCCGCGACAAAACTCGTTTATGTGGCAAAATAAGATTGTTTGTCCAGTTCCAAGCGCATCCCCGCAGACATTACATCTAAAAGCAATTCAAGAAATAAGATTCAATGGATTTACGATCGATTAAAGTGTTCATTTACATAACTATGGCGTCTCGATTTGTTTTTATTAAGCGAAATACTTTTAAGTTGAATAAATGTGCGTCTGCGAGGCGGTGAAATATTGCTCAGTGGTATACGAGTTGCTTAATACTTGCTTATTTACTTGTATTTTGTAATGGAATACGTGTGGATGTAAGTATTGTAAGTAAATGTAAGGAATAGTGCAGCGAAATTGATACAAGACGACTGATAAATTACCGTTGACCATTAAATAGAAGAGATGAATCTCAAAGAAAATCGTCTTGAATTTAAAGAGCAACACATCGTAACGAATGTTGATCCAATGTTGGCAACAAACGTTATGTAAGTACACATAATTAAGGAAGGGTTAAGGATAACAAGTTGAGCGCGGCATCAAGAACATCATTGTTGCCAAGTCACATTACACCTTTTGTGCGCAAAGCTATCGATTCCGTACTTCGTTACCGTGTCCCAACTGTGAATTAACTTTTCCCGACCCACCACACGAGCACAATCGAGGAGCAGATTCATAGAATTTCCAATCAAAATGTAAATTTCAACCCAACTATTTTACATTCATCCATTCATTTGTCGGCAGAAACTGGGAGTGAGGTGAAACGTATTGTATCGGTCTCTTCATTACAATATTTCTTTATTGTACGCCACGGGTAGGCGACAATCGCGACAACACTGTGTATACGGACATTTTTTACTCGGTAAGTAAGTTCTGAAGCAGTTATTGCCATAACAGAGGCGATTTGTCAAATTTATTGCGCTTCCGCACTCACAACAGTAAGTTACTACCTATTTAATAGCCTGTTTTATATATCGTTTTTGCAATCAAACTTTTGAGACTGAAAATTTACAAAATAACTAGGCAATAAGGGTTGAAAAGCTTCAGCAATTATATTCAATTATTTATCAACTGTAGTAATTATTTTATTATTATAGCTGAGGAATAAAAAAATAACTAAATGAATTTACTAACATTATTTTATAGCGAAACTATTTTGAATAAAATATAGTAACCTGGCTGACAGAGATTAATAATAATTACTAGGAAGCTCCAACGATCTATTTGCTACACTGAAAAATAACGTGCAAATTACAAGTTAAACTAGCCGTAATATCAGCTCACAAACCCATGACACATCAGACGCAATCATAACGTAAATCTGCGTGGAGCGACGTCCACTTGTCATCGGCGCAGACGACATACTCCTTCCTTTATTATCATATCATTTGTGCCCACTACCATAAATACAAGTACAAACTGACAGAAATTACTCAGCTAATAAAACCACAGAGTAAAAATAACAACTTTATTGACATTTTAAGTTGTAAAAGTGGTACAATTATAATTTTAGTCTGGTGATCATAGACCATACGATTATTTGCTCTGTAGCGGTCGTTGAACTTTAGAGCTTATGCAGTGTGCCTTTGAGCAATGCCAATATTTGCGTCTAGCTAGACAGTAAATAATAAATACAGAACATCATTAGAAATATTGATACTGAGTAGAAAACTTCATCAGTTAGTAGATATGTTTCATCATAGATCTAATTCTAAAACGAGTGGACCGTGAATTCGAAATGTCTTCAACAATGTTTGTTTGAAATCGGGTCAGACGTTTTAAGATCCGCATTAGCTTTCAGGTTTTTGAAGTTTTTATTTAGAACTTCGTACTTTAGCGAAAACATAAAGAACTCTTTAGATTTACAAAATGGCCATAGTCTTTGCAATAAGGTTATTCAAATCTGCTGTCCTTACTAACTGCCATTATGGAAATTATTGTGCACACAATGAAAATAAAAAAGGTCAACACTCGATGACGAATAAAATCGCATATAAGTTTACGTGGCATTTTTATGGCATCAAAAATGTAACGTTCAAGGCTGGAGGCCTAGGCAGGTTATCATGTAACCCAGAATATTTGTCTTGTAACTAAAATAGCAATTATCTTGCGCACTAACGATTGGAGCGTGAAGTCCATCAATCATGGCGATCGGCGGCCATGACAATAATGGAGTTTATTAAACATGCAGCAAATTCGCAACGCTTTCAAATTTCGTGGAGAACGCGTCTCGTAAGGCCGCTCAGGGCGCCCTGGACACCAGCCAACAACTCCACCTACTTCAATCTTTAATGCTTTTCAACTATTTTATTATAGCAATGTATACAAACACGCAATATAGACTCATTTCTTGATTAACTGACATGATAAGGTGTCATTTGACGCTACGCTATGTAGGCTATAATAACGCGGTATTGAGCAAGCCTGTTGCGAAACTTTTATAATCATTATGTTACTAATCATGTACAATGCTACTCATATACTTGTAATATATTTGTACTTACAATGGTTACTAATACGCCTATATCGATAACTAGCGATGATGTCACCTCGATACTATAGCCACGGGGTCTCATCAGGAACAAAGGAACATTTGTTCAAATAACTCTTAATAGATGGCGTTATATGTATCGATTTGTTATTGAAGTTAGTGTAAAATGTAGAAGATGAATAAATAGACAAATATAAATATTTGTTCAAATTTAAAAAAATCATTTAGTTACGAAAAATGTTTAGCCCGATAGCCCGCGGTACGGCGTCGAACACGTTTTTTTGTATGAGATGAGGCATCTGTACGCGTAGTATTGTATTATCTGTGCTATAGCGAATCAAGCGTGCACTATAAAAGCCAGTGTTACCATTAAAGTCGACACAAAAGCAACCGCTAAATATGGTATTTTAATAATTATCATTCCGACTTAGGTTATTATTGTCAGTTTGTACGGCCCGGCTGCGTTCCCACTAAAATGTTACGCAACTGAGGCAGTAAAATAACTCGGTCGAGATTGGCAGAATTAATACCCACTCCTTAGGTGGACTTGAAATTAAAAGATTTATTGTTATAATTAAAATTTGTCATAAAAAGGGTGTGGCATTCGTTGATGGTTAAATAAAATTAATGGTTGTAAACGTTAACAATTTTCCACGGGCGGCGGTTCTGTCGCGACTCGTGCTGTCAGCGGCGATATTTCAAGATAAGCTACTTGGCCGTACGCTTCGCTCCTGTGTTCCGTTCCCACGCGGCCACGCAACAAATAACAACACACAACATTACCGAATCATTTATAAAATGAAAATGAGCCACTTGAAATTGGAGGACTTGCGAGTGAATTTACTGTACATTAAACTACTAAGAGGTAAACAGTGTTACGCAATGGAGCGACTTGTCCATTCCATCAAAGTTGACCTAAAAACGTTGATTAAGTGATTTAACAGTTTGTTCAGACCGGCAGAACACTCGTTAATCTTTATCAAAATCGTATAGTAGGTACGTGCCTATTGATAGAATAACTATAATTTCAAATTGTAGGTACCAGGATAATATGGCAGTGAGGAGTAACGGAACCCAGTGTGAGTGGCGGGCGGCGCGTCGCGGTCCTCGACCCGCGCCAGCGGCGGCAGCGACGGCGGCGCAAACCGCCTTGACCTGCGAACTCTTGCTGGCTTCCTATTGCCCACTGCAAGCCTAGTACTAGAACCCGATTATACACGAACAAAGCCGATTAAATACGAAGTGGCCTTCTGACAAATCATACGTCTTTGGAGGCGTACTTAACGTTTGGAGGCAGACTATCATTTACTTGAGTCTGTAGGTAGTGCGCAATTTTATTGAGGCCGTTTTAACGATAGAACAAAATCCAAATATTACTTTACTAAATTCAGTCGTATCTCGGGGAGTTCAGAAGTGATAACTACAAAACTACAAAATCGAACGATTAATATTTGGAGTGTTCGTCAATGAGGCTCAAGTCCACGTAACATTAGCATTATAATTGATGTTTATTAACGCGTGTGAGAATCGTGAGCCACATTAAATGAGTCGATCGATCACTAAGTTACTTGATACATGATTGCGCACGGACATTGCTTGTGAAACAATAATATCACTACCGCTTTTGAACTACGAGTCTCGACAGCGAATGATAAACAGATGTCGAAACAAATTGTGAATTCATGACGGCGGAGACGAATTGTTAACTACCTTTATTATGTTTTATAATTGAAATATTCCACTTAAATGTGCAAAGATTTTAGTTGGATTTGATTATAAATTCGATACAGGAGTTTTAGAATTACGGTTTAACACGATAGCAAAATACTTTAAGAATTTGATAATTAATTTTGAAGATTAGTTTAATTGAGGAAGTTTGACAGGACATGTTTTTAAACTGCAGTCCAAACTGTGAATGATTGCGCTTCTTGTATTGCAGTGCAGGTTGGGTAGTAGTTCGTAGTACTACAGGCTAATAGCAGCGAAGCAGTTCCCACCGCCTGGAGCCAATTACAGCAAATACGCTGGGTTCAAAAACCGCATTAGTGCTTAAGTAACGTCAACGAGCCACTCGCCTATCACCACCACAGTAACCTATTTTATAGTACACTCCCATTTCCGCGGGACGATAATCAGCTGATCGAACATCCTGTTTTTTCTCATAGTGACACAATTATATTGTAGTTAGAACAAAATTAAAGGAATCGCGGAGCGTGTCGACGAGCTACGAGGAGGGAGTGTTCCCAGCTGTGGGACATCGTAGACATCGATAAGATTAAATTTGTAACCAAGTTACCACCACAAGCGAGTTTTAGTGATATCCGAGTACAATTCTTCAATTGAAGCGAGTAGGGACTTATTTTACGTCCTTATAAGGTCGACAATCTGACAAAGATAAATGCGGAAGGCCCAAAATGGCAACGCATGCGTGCTTTTGGATATACCTTGATACAGCGTCGAATGAGGTTGAAGAGGATACCAATAGGACTAAAGATTTTATAAAACCTGTTGTCAGTAATTAAATAGGGTTCCAATACTGACCCTACAAGCATACTTTTTAAAGGAGTATTTTCTGTTTTTGTACTGATTCCTTTCATCTCGTAATCATCATATTTATGATAGTTGAACATCAAGGATAAAAGAAACCATAGTGTCAAGACCCAAAAAAGCCATCCATGGGCAATAAAGAAGCTCCTAGCATTAGCCTACAATCGCGCTACACAACGTTGCTTACACGCAACCGCATAACGGTACGCGTGCATCGCCGGATACGGTGCGCGTCATCCGGCCTCGTACGTCACACTCGCACGACAACATCAATCATCGCGGCCAATTGCGAAGCGTGCCTAATGATCTTACTCTTCCTGGACAATACTGATTTCTGACACTAGTTCTCTTTAAATGTTATTTGGTTCCGCTCTTTTTCCGGCACTGGTTGTAGAACCGGAATCGATGAATGAAAGTAGTGTATCAGCTGTTTGGGGGTCACTAACCGGTCTTGGTCGTGGGTGGTGATTTTTGTGGCAACAAAACTGGATTATTTCTTCTATTCATGATAATAAAGCTGTTCTAATATTACTGGCGGGTCTGCGAAACTTCCGTTATATCAACGCAGATTGTTTTATAGTTTCGTGACGATCTATGAATGTAAGCAAGTTATTAAAGTTTGTGGGATCAGAAACCGGTCTCGGGCATGGTGACTATGGCAACATTCTTATTACATGAGGAAGTTCTCCGTTCAAACGTGACTCCACTTTCTTTTGCCTGACATGATACTGACAATCAGCTGTTTTTGATCAGCCACAAGTTGTAAGTGATAGTGGTAGAATTGTTTCTTGGCACGGAAGGAGTTTTTGGTTTCTTCTATTCGGTTATTTATTAGAATAAATATTCAGGGCCACAAAGTATTAGATTCATTACAAGCTTTTATTTAGCTTCACCTGTCGCGTTGTCTGTGGGTAATCAAATGTTACATATTAAATTTGACCCACTTCCCGGTGTTCGATTGACCTGAAATTTTGTATACATATGTGAATCGCATGACAATGCAATATAATGATGTCAAAGAGCTGATCTGATGATAGAGCCTATCGAGTTTGGACTTGTTTAATTTGTCTTCACGAGTACTCTGGTTTTAGATGATGTCCAGGGCCTCATGATGGAGTTCGGAAGCGGTGATTATAAAAGCTTGTATTGAAAAAGGTTTTTCAACATAGAACTTGTTTTCTAAATATGTATCTAGGTAGTTTTTAATTTTCAACCATACTTTCATAATTCGTAATGGCAAAGTAATGGTTAATTTTGTTAAAATGGTTTTTCCAATTATTATAACAATCGCTCCCAGATTGTTAGATAAACATCCTAGTTCTGTCCCAAGATTCCAACGTGGACTAGTCGCCACAATTTTCATTGCCATTTCTAGATTCCTTTTGGAATGGAAATGCAGCGGGTGAGTAGCAAGGCAAACTTCCAACTCAGATAATATTGTTTACACTGACCGGCTAGGTTCATCGTTAGGGCATTTAACAACTAGGGGTCCAACTCTTAGTTAGTTCTCCGTTCTGTTATGACGTCACCGTTCACCTACGTCATAAATTCTCGACGTAAAAACATGAGTTTATGAAGCAGCTCCACTTAAGTTACGTCACATTTATTCCAGAATTTTCTGAGTCGAGTGGTAAAAATAAGTATGGTGGCCGTCCAATGCCACATACTTACACATTGTGGTAGGATAAAGGCCGCTTTCGAGTACCGGCGCTGACCCATATCTCACGTGAAGCAAGATGTACCGATACGCTCTATTTTACTTCCATTCTTCAGATTAACATGGGACGTAACAAATTGGTTTGTTGATTTAATACAAAAATACTTAGAAGCTCGCTTAATGACTTACCCATTTCAAATACAAGAGGAAAACTACATTTGTATGGCATAATTTTCCTGGAAATTGTGACCATTCTAACAGAATCACTAACTAATGTTATGTAAGCCAAGACTTTTGTTAGAAATGATCTCGTCATGATTGTGGACAAAGAACATTTACTGGCGTAGTAAAGGTAACCAATAAAACAAATGATTACTACCGTACTGATATAAAGCTACCGACAGTCGACAGACTGGCGTTTATTGACACAAGTCTGCTAGACAACAGTGGCGAAGGGTCAGTTTTTGTAAGCTACAAATGCTTACCTGGCCACGAAAATCGAATTATTAAAAGTAGGCAATACTGCCTGTGCTATTTTACTAAGGGAAGCCGGTAGGAATCGTATTGGGACCCTTCGCCACTGCTAGACAACGTGTGTCTGTGTTTCCGGCGTTTTAAAAATTCACGTCACAATACGAGCTTTGGTTATATATTGTGGGAATCGGCTCCAATAATAGTAGAAGAAGACAAACGCTTATTTTAAATGTCTCTCCATCAGAACCAATTTTCTGGATAAAAAGAAGACATAAAAACACACAGCCGATATAAAAGTAGTAATTTATCAATCCCGAATAAAACTGTCGAATAGACGATAAAGTAATCTTCATATTTACTTAACGACCGCTGAGTAATAGGTACCCGAAAACTGGGTAGAAGAATAAGTTGAGACATTAAATAAAGACAGACACGCGACACCATCTAACGTATTTCTCAAGAACTAAACAAGTTTCCGAGTCGGTGCTCGCGACAAGTCGTGGAATGAAATCCAAGAGAGGCACCTCAATAAATGGCCAAACATTTATCTTTGGTTGAGCAGTTAATACTAGACGGGGCGTCGCCTACATCTGCATTACTTATCTGAATATCTTCACTAATTACTAAAAACGAAAGCCTGTATGCTTAGCCCACTTTATGGATCATATGCAACACATTTCTATGTTAATGAATCCAGTTTTCAAATATAAATCTAAATAAGTAAATATGCAATCCGTGTGTTAAATGTTGACATAGCATAAAGTGATGATCAAGTTATTATGACATCGAAAACCGAGGGTCGTAACTATGTCGTGACATCCTCAGGTTTGTTCCCAGAATTAAGTGTAGTTGCGGAAGTGGTCATTTGTAACAAAACAACGTCTTTGTTTGTAATAGTTGCCGATTGACTAAGGATTTCTTCCGGCGCAAAAGTTTGATTAGTAAGAACAAATTGTTGACAATCTAAAGCTTTATCTATTGAGCTGGACGAATAAAAAGAAAGAGTATGTTGTGTATTTAAAGGACACGTTATTTGAACACTGATGTATGTATCGTGTGTGTCGACAACGTCTACCCAGAACTCGTAATGTGGCCGATGCTTCGACTGAGCCCGAGATCCCGCGATATATCGCCGAGCGAGATTCTAACACAGAAGTTAAGCCTTTCCGAGAAACTTGCCAGACTGTGGACATTCTTTCATTAAGCGCATTTTCACATACCGTGCTTTTATGTATGCGTTATGTACTGTTTAGAATTCTAAAGTGAGTATTCATTTAAATTTATAGCTGTGAATGACTTTTATATTTGAGAACGAAGCTATCATCATCTTTTATAAATTGAGGTTTATGTAACTGATTTAGAACTATTCTTCTATAAGAACTATTTCGTATACATTCTTGAAGAGATTCACATAATAAATCACGAATCTTTTATTGAAGTGTGTTGGCACAATAGGTTTTCTATTAATAGTTGTACGGTACGTACCAAGTATTTATATAACATTAAGTGTATCATTATTATTGCTAGAAGCACTAAGTAGCAACCACATCGCAAATCTTACACGGGTTCGTGGGCGCGACGCGTGGGTGATGATTGGTAGGTACTAGTATTGGATATTAAAACACTGGCATCCTATTATTTATTACCTTCAATGAATGTTTACCTAATCCGTTAAATAGATGTCTTACTTAATATCACCTTACGGTAATAATTACCGAGGTTCCAGTTTTTATAAACGTCATATTTGTGAGATACTGTTCTAGAAATGGCTCTAGTCTGCTATATTACAAAGCCGTAAAAAAAACTACTACATTATGTTACATTCTTGCTCATAAATCGTAAGCTTATAAAAACATTTAAATGTAATTAAAAACTAAGTGAGTAATTCAATAAGTGGTAAAAACCTATGATGTAGCCATATTTCAAAGTTTCCGTTAGTAAAACACCCATATCAAAAGCTTTATTATTTGAAAATTCCCCATCAGAGTTCCGGCCACAAATTCCTCAATAAGCTTAAAATTCCCCGCAGTTTGTGGAATTCCCCACGGACCGGCAAAGCGGCCACTGCAGTTGATAACTTGGACACCTTAAATTACTGAAAGATTATCCAGTAATACAAAATTGTGGTCTATGACAAATTCAAGTATTCAATGATTTATTTAGTAAGTTCTAAGCTGATAAAATATATTATTACAAAAAAGAACTCAGAAGAAGCAAAACACAACAGATTATAACCAGTAATTGAGATTCATAATTATCCTTTAGTGAATTTAGACCTCATATTATAAAAAGAGAAAATCAGAGACTAGTTTTGTCCTAAAGTACCTACCGGAAAGAAAGATAGGTTCAATTCGCGCAATCATTAGGAATAAAAGAAAATCCCATTTAAGGGTGCATTACGGCAAATCCTGTTATAGGATTTCAATGAGTTTATATAGAAAACGTAAAGTAGTAATAGTAGCCACGAAAAAAAACGTCTGACAAGATGAAGAGTTTGACTATTCTTTATAAAAATCGGCCTAAGGATAAACCTTGTAGATGAATGTAAAAAAAAAAATTGAAAATCACTAAAAACGTGCAAAAAAGCACTGCCATACTTTCATAACTTTGAAATGAAAATTTTATAAATTTGACACAGTAAAAAACAGAGAACCCGCATTTTTTTTTTTGTTTTACATAACAATGTTTCCATTTAGTGTAAAAAGATCGCAATTTTATTTACTTTTTTTCCCAAGATATCCATAAAAATTATAATTCAGAAAAATTCAGCAAGTTTGCGATTTTTTTACACAGAACAAAAGTATTGATAAGTATAGAAAATAAAAATCATCAGCTACTACTTCTTTGTAGGCTATAATGAAGTTAATTTCATTAAGTGTTCGTTCTTATTAACGCTAAAGTTATGTTTTTACGGCAGTGCTTTTTCCACTTTTTCAATATTTTTTTTACATTAATCTATAAGGTTTATTCTCAACACGATTTCATTAGCCACTAGTGAAACTCTTTAGCTAGCCACCTTTTTTTTCGTAGCTACTACTTTATAAAGTTATGGTTTTCCCATAGGACTTTTGCATGGTGCTGACCCTTAATAGCACCAATTTCTAACGACAGAATAACTACGGTAGATGATTTAGTAAATTGTAAGATTTTCATACTTCGAAAACATCTAAGCAATCAGTTGGACCCATCTTCTTACTTATACGCTTAGTAGCTTCATCTTTTAAATGAAGAGATAAGATGGCTTACTACCAGAGACCGTACAAGGCATAGCCGGACCTAAATCTCTTAAATCTTCTAACCTAATACCGTTGTGAAGAAGATCCATTTATCATAATCGAAACATCTAAAGTTTTACACAACTTCTAAAGTCTAGACAAAATAAATTCACACAAACCGTAATACCTTTTTTGCAAATATACTCTCGCGAAAAACTTATTTTCTCTGTAAACTTTTGAAATCCTTAAAGTTTTATTAAAGTCCATTCACGGGTCCCAGACACGTTTAATAGATTTAGTTTTGATGGCAATGATGTAAATCATATTTTCTTATAGCTATTAATTTTATAATAGGTCCCTTGGTCCTAGGTCCCACCCTATGATTACCTATGTAAATAGTTTTACTTTTGCACACCCTTTTGTGCGTTCCGCCTATCAGCCGACCTCTCCGCTAAAATGTTTATTAACTTTCAACATACTGAATTCGTGCAAAACTTTTAACCAAATACTACTTCAACTCGAATCGTTTCATCATAACGTTTTTTAGTACAATTTTATGTAGGTATGGCTATAGATGTTCGCATGTGTATAAAAACGGTCAAAAGAAACAATGGACAGCTTTCAAAGAACTCTATCTTATCGGAACCTAAAGTAAACACGTTTTTCTTCTAACTAGACGATGTTTATGGGATAGCGTGATTATGCCAACAAAGCGCACGGATTCCTAAAGAATCCTTTATCTAGTAATCTTACGATAATATTTTACCAAACTAACGTAATTTTACCAAGCTAGTTGACGATTGAAATATGTGTGAACGTTCTGTTAAGGTGTCAAGCATACTTAACATTTTGGCTGATGGTTACAAATGGAATTCATACCTTTGGCCTAACTAATTCACTATGGTAAAGTCCAGTAACAGTATTAAGATACTATTAAGATAAAATGGTCTGGTTTGAGTCTAAGCAGAACTTTAACCCCTGAATAAACTATGAACTAAATGTGCAGACGCCTAGTCTAGTCGATCTTTACATTAACAGGGGTACAAAAGGTCGCAATTTTTCCTCTTACTTTAATACCTGCATACTGATTTATTTATCCAACTATGAAAATGCACTTGTGCACGAAACTTGGTCTCGACACAGTATGCATTCAACGATCCAGCCTACACAGGGAGATATTAAAGTGAGGGGGGTGGAATGGGAGCTTGCAATCTGAACACCCGCGCCACCCCTCCCGGCGACTAATTTCCGACAGACTAGTATACTCCTTCGGTATATTCTGTTTTACACTATTTCATATTTTATTGGCTACAGAATAAGATAGTACGACAGCCTCAACTGGCGTTAATACTCCTACAAACACTGCCCGACGTAAAGTTGGATACTATTTTTGTTTCTTCGATGATACTGTTCTGCTAATTTTACATACCTGTAACAAAAAGAAAAACCATTTAGTATTTCAATCAAATCATAATCACGCACTTCCCCTAAATGGAAAACCAAATATCCACCGCCCGATACCAATTTAAAACGGTAATAATTTTAGACCAAAAGCTGACGTTTTATCGCAATTTCATCGTCTTCACTTCGTACCAAGCGGCGATAAGTTCCTTTCCAACGGCCTTGCCTGTTTGACCTTTTTGTTTTAACTCACAATATCTATACATTGCACTACTGTTACCAATGAGTTCATTAAGCATAATATTCCTGTCATGTATCGTTTGATATATTTTGGTACTTTTTAAAATGTCTTTGTATTACTTATGATTATTATTCATCTATTGTAACTTACAAGTCTAGTCACAAACAAAGCATTATGAATAAGACGTAGATAGTAGTTGTAAATATTCATATCATGACCCAAATAGAGCTTTCCTCTGGAGAAATAAAGTTCAATTTCGTACTGCAGTCGGAGCTTCCTTAGTAATAAATCCATTGGAACTAATATCGACACATAGATGCCAAGCCAATGCTTGCCAATTCGTCTGCAGTATCTGGTTCCCAAGACAACAACTAGCTGGTATAATCGACAAGTTATAACATTTCCTGACTATTGTTTGGAAGTTTCGGCCTTTTGACTTATGTAAAGAGCTTTTACGATAGTTTAATCTGTACGTGACGTATATACATTATCTGTGTCAACTGTCAGAAGTTCAACATGTTATGAGTTATCAAAATGCTAATCCTCAATGTTCTGTGAAAATTTCTAGCAGGAATAAAAACCAAACGTAGATACGCGACGCAGGTCGTTAAGTTGAAAAAGGGTTACAATGGCTCACATACGAGCTCCTAGCAACACGTTATTACATGGTGCACTATTGCAATGTTTTATGTGCTCCAACATTTTCTTGGAGTGGCAACATACAGGAAATCCTGGCTTAACGCTTTTATGGAAATATTATTGTTATTCTGCTTGTGTCAATTGCTACCCGAGATCTGTTTTCCTATCAGAACTGTTATTGTGCTGAGCTTATCTGGCGCGCGCACATTTAAATGCTCATCGGGTGTAGTTTTCATATCACATATTGTGTAGGCAAATTCGACATTTCTACTGACATAAATGTAGATGGTGAGTCGGTTAGATACTTATTTCATGTAGTGAATGCTGGAAACGTATTAAGGCACTTCTCCGAGGCATTGCAGGATTAATGCTTCAACAAGATGCGACTGAAGACTGTAAAACATTCGTTTGTTTGCAAGTAGGTACCTACCTTTAGTTAAATTATGTTAAGGATTCCAACCAAACCCAAATGTCGATTTTAAAGAGCGTAATTACAATGTAACCCTAGCGATCAGTCAGTGTAAATCGTTGCCAACGAGTTCATCAGTCCCCTGTTTACGTCAACGGTATTCCAAAATTCTTAACAGGACTTCTGCTTGAAATGAAGTTTGTTAGAGTAGATACAAGAAAAATCTATTGTTTAAGGACGCCGGCAGCCTCTCGGCGGCTCAATGAATTAAGTGCCATTTGCATTACACCACACAACTTGAAACAATTGTCGAGTAAGGTTTTAATGTACTACTTGAAGCTGCTTATCGGCGGATTATTATAATTGAATCCTGTTTGTCTTTAATTTGGGTCACGCTAGGAGCATTGCAAGAGCTAAGAGTGGAACATTACTTTTCGAAACGACATGGTGGTGAGTCTGCAAAATATTTCTTCAATTGACATTTCACAAATAAAAAACCGGTCATATTATTATGCAATCCGGATTTGCGCATCTAGGGTTTTCGTGCCTTCTAGACTGTTGGATGTATGAAAAGTTTGGACCATAACAATGATTTAATAAGAAACTTAATCGCACAACTATATGTTTGTGCAAGAATAAGTATAATTTTTTACATTTTTAATCGAAAAGTATGCGGCATAAAAAAATTAAAACCTGTGTTGGAATTTGCAAATGAAGCTCTTTCGTTTCACTTGAACAAATAGTGAAATTGCCTCACTTTTAAATGTTGACCCCCCATTTAGGCCCCTACAACAAAGATTTTTTTTTTTTTTAAAGTACCTATTCCAAACAAATCGATAACATTAGTAGTTGCTGAAATATGTCGCTGTGATAGACGGACGGACGGATAGATGGATGGAGCCGAACCGAAAAGGTTCCTTTTTTATCTTTTTAGTACGGAACCTTAAAAAGGTCACGTGGGCTGGTACTGCAGCTACAGCTGCCGGCCTAGCATGACCACGATAGAAACGGGTTTTGTCTACATAGAAATAGACAAAGTGACAGATTGTAGAAACATTTCTACCGTTTCATTCATAAAACGTAGAAATGTTTCTACAATCTGTCACTTTGTCTATTTCTATGTAGACAAAACCCGTTTCTATCGTGGTCATGCTAGGCAGGCTGGTTCTATACATATAAACCTGTACACAGCGACCGCGCCGGTGGGCAAGCGACCTATCGATTCAGCTAAACTGTTTAATATCATGATGCTGATGATTACATAATTACTCATCGATAAATTAATTAAGCGCGCCAGCCAATCAATGCCATGGTAACTTTGTGCTCCGGTTTATATGATGCTTAATTTAAGTTGTTTTATCTGTTAATTTACATAGAATACAACCAATGGATAAGAATTGTTAGTGTGGTAAGAGGCGGTGAAGAGAATGGATCAGGTGAATGAGCAGTAGCATCCATCCGTGATAATTAATACTGCATGCATGCGTGAGCTAATTAATATACTGTACATCGAAAGTGGCGAAGAACGGTCCAAGGAACAAAGATTGCCAGAAGACGAACCTCAGGAAGTTAACACGGTGAGCTAAGAAAGAAGACAAAAGGACCATTCACATTCTGCAAGGACAATTAAAATGTTTTGGTGTTTTTGAAGTTTTTTTACTAACGATGTTGGCAGCTAGTACTAAAGGAAAATAATTTAGTGGTGATGCCTGTATTTCGAGTCAACAAAAGTAATAAGCTAAAGAGCTATCCGACTAAATGGAAAGTACTTTACGTACTCCTGATACTACAAACTTTCTCTTCAGTTTTTGGCAATGTGAAAATATTAGGTATGAACTAAAATATGTACGAACACAGCGTAAGGTGGGGCACGTGGAGTTACAAGAAGACATATCAAGGAGTTGGTGGAAATATATTATGCAAGATTAAGCGGAAGACTGAAAAAGTATCCCGATGTTTTAGAAATCTTATCATCTCATAATTATCCAATTACTTCTTTATACTGAACTCTAACTCTACCATAAACTTTTCAAGAGACTTCTCCAAGCAACTATGGTATAACTTTTTCTGGTAATCCTTTCTCTACACGTTCTTTGGTTAGCGTCGCAAGTCTCGTAATTAGATTGCTGAGAGGATAATGAAATTATAATATCACTAATGTGATATAATATTTCTTACTTTTAAAATATGAGTTTGATTTCTGATAGTGTCAAAGTAAGTCTCCATATCAGCTGTTTAATACAGGTAAAAATAGACCCTCCGATTAATCTTAACTGATAATTAAGACTTATTTCATCTTGATTGTAATTGTAATGCTGTGTAAAGTGACAAATTCATTCTTATTATGACAAGATAATAATTTTTACGTCTTTAGGTCTATCGGTCCTCTAAGCGTCTTATTGAGAAAGGATTGTTACTCTCGACCCTAGTTTGTGATACAAGTCTCGCCGGAAAGCCTTCCAAGTTTATCAGAATTACATCTTACCATTTCGCTACAATTATTTCGCAGCGGTACCTTTACTGCTATGAAAGTATAGACCCCAACAATTGAGTCAGTCGTTTACAAACTTTCAGCTGAGTCACATCCTTTTTTCCTCCTTTGTAAATAATGTGGGGAAATGTATTAATTTACTTAAAATAAGTGAGTTTCCACCTTTAAAGGGCAATTTTATATCTCTTTGGGGCGTTACGTGGGTGTTCTCGCAAAGGTTATCCAACGAAGAGAACTTGGCTACAATCGACTACACTTCCCAAGTTGAACTTTTAATAAATAATTTGTTTCATATACCTAGTCTTGTCTGCATTATACAATATACTTGTGGGATCCTTTTAAATAACTTAAAGTAGAACGGGAGTAATGAATACTATTAGCTATTTCCCGCGGCTACGTCTGCGTAGTAAAATATGAGTATTCTTAGAATAAAAAGTAGTCTATGTCCTTAACCCATATTCTGTCATATTTTTGCTATGATACGTTTCTAAGTTTATTTTTGAATTTCATGCAGTTGCGCCAACTGGCACTTTTGGACAACTTTTGCCGGTTAATCTGATTTTGACGATTGTTGCGTTGCAGTTGTTTTTTTTGGAGGAATATCGACCATTACTGATTTTCCTGCATGCTAAAGAACCTTATTTATGAACTAGCTGTCGCCCGCGACTTCGTCTGCGTGAAAATGGATGAAAAGTAGCCTACATGCTTTCCCAGGTCCCAAGCTACCTCCTCTTTGTCAAATTTCATCCAAATCCGTCCATCAGTTTCAGCATAAAGGACTCTGAAGGAGTAACAAACAGACACCATATAAAATTTCGCATTTATAATAGTGTGACTAGTCTAAGTTTCAGCACCGTGGGATAGTTCGTGACAAGCAGGACGCGCTACTGTGAGCCTTAAGTAATTACTTAACTTTATTACTATTCACTTTGTATGTAGTTCCGTGGGTTTAATAACGGAAGGAATGATATCCATAACAAAACGTATAGGTACTCTTGAACATCTACATTCATAATATTTATCCACATTCGGTAAAAAAATCCTAATGCATCCGAAATGTAGGTATCTACCAGAATACGTTTGAGCCAGAGTGACTTGAATAAAAATGAGGTCAAATTGGATGAGAGTGAGATAAAATCTATGGGAGGCATGTGGGACCAAGGGACTTTGTTTTTGTCGCTCGATGGCAAAAAAACATCTGCATAATAGACAGGTACCGTGAGCATACTTGAAAGACAGTAGGTACCTACAATAGGTCGAGTAATAACTGTCAATTAGACTGCAGCTACTTTAGCTTTACGCAACTTCCACTAATAACAACGTCAAGCTAACTAACATCCAGGTAGTGAATAGTAGTGATTTCATAATTTCCCAGCGCATTATTAAGTGTCAAGTATTTATATCATTATCTATACTTATCGCAAACAATCACACCTTTACGCAGTATCTCACGTAGGTACAATAAGAACAGAATGACTGGTAACTTCTGCCTGTTTAATCAAATTACTTGTTGTCCATCCATCAATCTTCACATCACGCACACATTCAGATTAAAATCAAGCGAACAATGTTATCTCCAAGCGCCATCGACATCGTCTAATTAGAAGACAGTCGGCCATTCCACCTATGATGCGAGCCTAAAATAATAGTGCACTAAAATGTCTGTCAGTCTGCGAATCCAAAGTCAAGGCAACAAAAAAATAATCACCGATTCCAAAGTATGGCAGAAATTTGTGCCGACACGCACGCCCAAGTGAGCGGCCCCTTTATTTGACAGCAAATTAATAATCACTCGGGAGACCGGAACGCCTTAACTGACACCCGCAACGATTCAACATCGACTTTATAATGTAAGCAATAAAGTCTAAGGTAAACATTTAACATCAAATAAATGTTCTTATGCAATTTCAATCCTTACGGTGTGAGACATTAAAGCTTAAATCGAGCACCGGAACGAAGTTAATAGGATGTAATTTATCCGGGTTGAAGCGCGTGGTTGCCGCTCCGGGTGCGGTGCGAGGGAGACGGGTGGCGGCCGGTCACGGGGCCCGACGAAGACGGAGATGTTTTTGTTGTTGCGCGCAGTAGTCATTAGTCGCCGGGCAGGCAGCTCGCGGCCGCGCCACCGTCGCCGTATTGTGGAAACGAGGTGCGAGCACTAAACGTCGTAAGCGGCATTCTCATTAATTTTCAGGAAGACGTGAAATTCCCTCTCATTGCTCTCGCCCTTCGTTAAATAGCTTCCAGCCTGTTTCTCGCTTTTCGAACGCTGCACGTCCGATTCAATGATATTTAATTCGACTTTTAATGATTAATTCACGCCAATTTCTGGAGTGTTATAATTAGGTAAGTAATTAACTAAGATGACAATCAAAACAAACCTTGGATACCAACTGTGTAAATAAGATCAGGTGAATGATGTTCCAAATAAATTCAAAGTATCCAACTAAAATGTAATTCAGATTAAACACACAGAGACTCATAATGAGATGATAATATAATTTTATACAAACAGCAAAAAAGAAAACACAGGCAAAAAGCTGTTCAACAATCTTACACAACCTGCACAATTTAAAAAAGCGTATGAATATTCATAAAGTATCTCTAATAGCGTACTAAATATTAACGTCAACGCGACAAAAAAAGTTTGAGGGGCAAAGGCGATAACCCAAGCGCGGTTTTTGTGCCTGGCGTGAGGTCACTGGAAGATTTACATTCAGCCAATAGACTGCCGCTCACAATTAATTTATGTTATAGCTGATGGGCTGTGTGACACAGATGTATGTTAGTTATGTATCTGTTAATCTTCGCCGTGTCTGTTGCATACCTAATATGAATGTAAAGTAGTCAATTGAGGGAGTCTTAACTGTTATTGCAGATTAATTGTTTTATTATGGTGACATATTACCAGTATTAAGTAGTGAAAGATATTAATTTTATAAGAATCCAATATGGGTTAAATTTCCACAACTTGTGTTAGTCATGATGGATGAGTCAGCTTTTCTTAAAATGTTGGATGTTAAGGAAAATTTCTACCAAAAGGAACCTCGACATTTCTATAGAATAGTGTGCTAATGTGATTCCAATCACATAGTTTCATACATGTAATTTCGGTTATCAGTGCGTCATACAAAGGTAGGAAACAATGGCTTAACCTTGCAGGCTCGGCTCATCTGTTCGTCCGTTCGTCCGTAACAACTGTTGCTAAGGGTCTACGCTTATCATCATATCTACCTTACTAAACAATTTACTTACGGGATAACTTCCGTGATTTTTGTATGGATTGAGTTCCCGATATTTCGACGCTGTTGCAAGCGCCATGATCGCGGGTAAACTGGAGAATGCGGGTGGATGAACACTTAAAATAAAATAATTGTTAGGAGCAGACAAATCTGTCTACCCTCTTTCTTAGTCTTTTGCTACGCTCACTACTGGAACTCACACTCGATTGAAAGTCACGGCAAAACAGATCTACCTTACACTATTATCCCGGAAAAGCACTTTAGCAGTTAGCTATAGTCACTAATAGGAAGATATTTTTCAAAGACTTTCTTGCCTGCTTTTCTCAGTAAAACCAGCGATCCAAACTGCGGCAATTATAATTGTTATTGCCATAATAGCTTTTTGTAAGCCCAAATGAATGAAACCATTCTAAATGTGATGTTAACGCATATTCATCAAATGGGACTGCGGTGGGTCTGGGTAAACCCAGCTTTTGAAATAATATTTTCATGTCATGCCGGTCAATCGTATGATAATTTGTGGCCGCTGATACAAGTCTAGTGTACCGAAATTAATCAAACCATTCAGAGTTCATCGACCTGAACAAATGGTTGACCGTCAATTTCGAGGAAAATATTGATTGAAAGTATCCCAAGATGCTGGCCTAGCATTTAAGCAATTTCCAATGAAAACACTGGAGCACCTATCTATAGGTACTTATAATATATCTGTAGAGAGGTCAATTCTGTACATGAAATATATTTTCAAAATAACTATCAGGGGGTGATTAGTGATCGAAGGCCAAAAATGCAATCAGTAAAATTTTTGTCTGTCTGTCTGTATGTTCCTTATAGAAACAAAAACTACTCGACGGATTTTAACGAAACTTGGTACAATTATTCTTCATACTCCTAGGCAGGTTATAGTATTATATTTATATTTTCATCACGCTACAATCAATAGGAGCAGAACAGTGAAGGGAAATGTTGGGAAAACGGAAGAAGTTACTCCATTTTTAGGGTTCCGTACCAAAATGGTAAAAAAGGAACCCTTATGGTGCGACTTCGTCTGTCTGTCTGTCACACCTGATTATTTCAGCAACTACTTATGCTATCGACTTGAAATTTGGAACAGTTATAAAGAATGCTTGTTCAACTTTATTGCAAATGAAAAAAGTTCAAAAATTAAAATATTTTTGAACTTTTTTCATTTGCAATAAAGTATATATTTTCATTGCAAAAGGGGCCGGAGTGGGGGTCCGAAATTTTAAAGTGGGGTTACTAGGTCAAGTGACATATCATATGAAAGGGCTTGATCTGCACATTTCAAAATATATTTTTATTTTATTTTATGTCTCACAGTTTTCGACATATGATGAAGAATGTCCAAAAAAATACCATTCCCCCCCCCCTTATCGCCGAAGTTTGCGGGGCGAAAAATCTGAAATAATTAGAGTTGATAGGAATTGACCCAAATATGGCACCAAAAATAAAACGATGTTCCTAACTAGTACAGTTTCAGTCATCAAAATTCCTTCACAAACAAAATTAGTTATGCGGTCCGGATTTTTTCACTTTATACGCCCAAAAATGATACGGAACCCTCGGTGCGCGAGTACGACTCGCACTTGGCCGGTTTTTTTAAGCTTCCGTCGCGTGTGCAGCCTTGATGGTTAAAGCTACATAGAAATCATGCATGACGGAAATGTTATACATAAAATTATCTAAAAAATATCCCACAACAGCATATGTCTATCTTTTATGGTTGACTCACAATAACACGTGTAACTCCCGATAGCTTAGCAGTTCGGAGCTTTCTGATTGTATTACATACAAGGAGTTATACGCTGATGGAGTCGCGGGCACAGCTATTAATAATAATATTCTGCGGTTCCATAATGCGATATTTTTCAACAGTAGGTATTGTGGATTGACATATTATATTTCCCTACTAAAATACGAAAGTTAATCTGTCTGTTACATCAAAACCATTGAACCGTGAGCAAGGACATACGCTACTTTTTTACGAAAAACGACGGAAACGCGGACGAAGTCGCGGGCAAAAGCTAGTCTTTAATATTATTATTATAAATAGCTTAGACCTCGGTCGTTCCACTCTAGTGTACCTATGTGGAAATCTTCAAGATAATCGTTGTATGCGCAAAGCGTTCCTACATACAAATTGTATAGAAAGAGTCAACAAACACACTTGGTGATCTCGTTCATAACTCCGCATGATCCCGAGATGGTCCATTCCACACACTTCCGACAACCGAGGTCCTTTGCCCACGCATTGGGACGACGCCAGTGTGAGATATACACATCATGTCACACAGAGATGATGTTAAATGCCACCACTTTAAAGCAGGAAATGTATTTAAATGCAAGCGATATCCTGCCACACCCGCTTTGCACTTAACGAAATTAGAATACAACATTGTCTTATGAAATCACATGGAGATAAGATATTGCAAATAATGGTATTCAAATTGTAATCTGCAAAATCATTATCGCATTTAGTTTTGTAATATTGTAGATAATCAGGTAAACCGACGAGAGCGATAAAAGGTCTACAGGACAAAAAGAAGTTATGAAGCCAACGTATGCCAGCTACGACATTTACAAAGGCTACTTAGCAAGAATTGTCAACCTTTCGCCCACTCATCATCATCATAGAACACCTTTCTCCTTAATTCGTATTAGAGCAGACTGAGCACTTGTAATACAAGAACTTTTAAAGTGAATCAAAAGTTTTGTATTAAAATGCAGCAGTAAAGCCATCGTCTCACGCGGCAGTCACGTTTGCATTTCGCATTCACAATGGCGCGTTGGGCGGGATGCGCCCAGCCACTTCCGACAACGGGGACCAGCCCACGCACTGCCTGATACCCAACGCTGTTCCATTCAGAAAACAACATAACAGCTACTTAAAAAACAACCAATAAAAACTAGGTCAAAGATTCATGGCGGAAAACTAAGAACTTTAGTATTCCAATGGCTTTCAAGTTTCATTTTGGAATGCAATCCCACTTTAAAGCTGATCTGGAGATCGAAGAAAATTTATCTTCTCGTGCAAATTGTACAAAAGAAATAGGTCACTAATAATTATGGTGACCGCTGGTTATGTGTGGTGTAGCAATAGGTCAGGCTTCGCAACCTTCCTTTCTGTCGCAACCTTTCGTACCACAATGTTGCTGATACATATATGATTCCAAAACAACAATTATTATTATTCGCAATTTACTATCCCTGTATTCTAGAACGCAAAGTCTGAGTATCGTTCACTACTCAAAAATCTGACGGAACCTAAGACTCATATCAAAACATGTGGACTTTCTTAATGAGTCTCAGAATACCGCCGTTCACCACCAATAAATGAACTTCAAAGTCCATACACCCTTCTTCATTTCGTAATCCTTTGTTTTGTCTTCACTAAAGGAAATACACATAAAATACGTATTGTGTAAGCATAAACTTAAAGTTCCGGAAATTAATAGGGCGGCACCTAGCCTCTTCCCGTGGGAGTCGTAATAGGCGATTAAGGAATTATATCAGGTGGATGAATAGCAGCATCCACCTAGATACATATTGCGAACACACTCTCTTGTTACACAAAGATAGTAGAAGTTAATGACAATCTTAAAATGTCAAACCATTAACGATGCAAACACACAATGGAAGTATGGATTAAACACCTGAAGTAGTTCAAGACCTTAGGATTCGGACGAATTTTTTTATTGCAGAATGGATCGTAGCAATTACACGTACGCTTAGATTAAGATAAGGTAAAAAAAAATTAAACAGTAAAAGAAAACAACGATAACTTAAACGTTTCTATAGTTGTGTTGTTATACAGTAAATTAACACTTTTAATTATTACGCAAGTGTAACAATGGGGTAATTATTTACGTTATTATAATTATATATGGGAAATGATTGGTTTCACTTATGGCTTGGTCTTTGTTAGTGACTGCTTTTGTTCCAAGTTTTATGTAACTGTTAAGTAGCAATATCGCAAGTTGAGAGAACTTTAAGTTTTAATGTCTTTTATAAAGTACCAAGGTAACCAACTCTTGAAGAGGTTTTAAACCACTATTCTATAATTTTGTAGAGCTTAACTTAGAAGTAATACTTCTACTCAATCTCGTCTTATAAGTTTTACCTTAATAAAATACAATTTTGTATTTTTAACCTAGTAACTCACAGAGTCTATATCATCAATATAAACAGAACATTGACATTTGGAGGAAACCGTAAGCAAGATCAAGATAAATACAATCACAAAATACAAAATAATAGGGCCAAAACGTGCTTAAATTTTCCCATGGGTAAACTACCCTTGCCGATACTGGCCAGCCTTAACAATTATAATATAACGATACGTACGACTACTCATAACCGTATTAAAAGCTTTCTTTTATTAATATTGCCTAATGCAGAAAGGACTGCGACGTAAATAATAATGTCCATAGTATGATGGTAATGCGATATACAGAGCCAATGTAATGACATCATACGATAAACAATGCCTACTATACTAAGTATGGTGGATATTATTACCAATCCTACAGTACTCAATACAAGAGTTATGAACAAAACAGTAGTCCTGACATAATGGGTTCTTCGGTTCTTCCAAGTGATTCTTTTGTGGGTAATGTAGGAGTTCTAGACTGTAATTGGTAGCGTGCCATGTAGGTACTTATAGTCATCGTGGGAAAATCTCCAGCGATACGGAAAAGCATGGGAAACTTATCGAGTCAAACTGTGGAACATTCAAATCGATAAATCTAATGAGTCTAGCTCGGATTATTGTCCCCGATGTAAGTAATTATGCTAAGTTAACATTGAGAAGTTTTGATTTATTACTTTATTATTTTTCAATTGATAAATTGCCTGCCTGTACTATCTATTTGTTATTTTGAGCTTGTGTTCTGATACCTGTATTATAGGTGGTCTAGATAAGTATGATACGCTTAATCTATACTGTCCATAAAATCCACGCCTGAAGTGAAAATAAATTCTTCATCAAAAACGATGTTATACATCAAACGTTCCATATTCAACCCAACAGCTATCTGACGGCAGAGAAGGTATGTTATAGCTTTAAAACGCTTTACAATTAAACACTTTAGTCGTTTATAGAATGTGTTGTTAGGCAGTATTCGACTCAGCAGAAACTTCGATTAATAGACGAGACAATATTCAAGCGCTGTGTACCTACTTACCTAGTGTGTCTTATCATCTTGCCTTAGTTGCCTTTATGATCTTTCTTTAGACGTACAATCCAAGTCTCTTTCTATGTAGAGAATGAATAACAGGAAAAAGACTAGTAGGTATCGTTAGCATAAAATACCATACGTAAGAATATATTTAATTATTTACCTTGCAATAATTTGTACTCCAAAAATAAACGCGATATTTACGACAACAGCAAATATTAATCAAGGTTCGTTTTGTAATGCGCTGTGAGTGCACGACCGTGTTAAATTAAAACAGTGACCAGTAATGTCTGCACAATAAGGTGCTAATTCGGAAGTGGCAAGTTAACGTTTAAACACAGTTCATTAACATGGGTCTGGAAGCAAGGTCATTCAGTACTTATAAGCAATGTTATTTATGTCGTGACGTGCACAATTTGCAAATTGTCAATCTTCCTCGAAAGTCTAAAACGTGAAACTATTGCGTTTCAGTTAAAGTTCTGTCTGTAGAGGTTTTCTAAGGGAAATTTTGTTTTCTATTTGGTAAGCTCTAACTGGTTGCACTGCAAATATTTGTGTGTCGAACATTGACATAAGTGGTATACCAATTGAAGCAGCGTAAAGTGTTTAACGTATTCAAGTGTGTTATTATGCTTGGCAATTCTCCAAGTTTAATTTTAGCCATTATTCCATTTAAAATTAATGGCAGAATAACATTCGAGTTAGTGTTAAAAGTTTATACAAAAAAAATTCAATACATGTTAGGCGACGCTGTTAAAGTTTTTCATTAATATTGTTGAAGACGAGGCGAGAAGACCATCTGTTGTGTCGTTGACGTGACTTACAGTTTGTAGGACATCGGCAGGTGGCGTTGCATCGCGCTATAGCCACCCAAACACGGCGTGACTGATTTAGTACTGGACCTTGAACGGTTCACTTGATATTGATGTTAAATCGAATCGCAAATTATGAAACTGATTCATAAACCCAACAATATAAATATATGAGAAAAGCATAGCAGGTTACACTAATTAATAGAACACAAAAGTGTATTGTGTTACCGCGATAACAATAAATAAATGGTTCGATATAGCATGTTTATATGCGTTAATCTACATACAAATGTACACAGCTCATACAAGATCATAATTTGAAATAGCAACACATGATATGATAAGATACAGCTATGATACTATGGTGATGAAGGCTAGTAGAGTGTTTTGTGTTTGCAATTTTTATTATATCTCTCTGATAACACGTCTGTCGTCTTACTATCGACCTTGTAGTAAAAGGTTTTAGGTGTATATTTCTGTAGCACGGAAGGAGAATCTGTATAAGGTCAATTGAATAAGTAATTATCAAGTTTTATGATAATTTTAAAATCTAAACGACCTTCGTTGAACTGCTGGTATTTTCAGAGAAAATTAGTTCTGTTTATAGACATAAGGTTGGATTTTGAAACACTTTTTAAACCTCTACTGATTGAATGCATGACGTAACAAAAGTAATTTTAGTTGGATATTAGACTAGGTTCAATTTGAGGAGCTGTTTCAATTAGTTTTTTCTTCAGCGGCGCTGTAGTACTTTAAGTTATTTATTGGCTATTTATTTAAACGAATATAAATGAGCAGTAGGATAGCGAATTTAAAAAAGTTATATTGTCAACGTATTGTTGCATTTTGTTATACTTAAAGTATTCCAAGCTAAGCTATTGTTATGCTAATAAGCTACTAAAATTTAAATTATTTTTAAACTGTAGCGACTATAATTTTGGAGATTAACTTGGCTTACTCATTGATTTGTTTTGCTTAAGTAGTTTTTCGAGATGTTTTCCGGTCATTTGACTGCGCAATAGTCGTGTTTTTGCATTTTGCATCTTGATTGATGAAAGCGTAGGTACGTGCGCAAACTTTACTCCATTACGCTGCTTTTGGTCAAGATGTTTGCCGGCCTCTGTACCTACATAGATAGTGTGCAGGTCGGTCATAATATCACATAAATGTATATAGGTGACGGTACTTATTCATCCAAGTCAATTTTATTCATTGAGGTCACGTAAGCCACAAGTACGTTAAAAATAAAAGATATATTGTAGTATGTGTTTTTCTTGGATGTTTCATGTTAATTTTCATGAAGAGCCCGCTTTGAATCACAGATCTATTGTTTTCTTTTGAATCTGTGTCATTTACTTATTTGATTTTGTATGAGCACATTTAAGGGTACCGTACCTCAAAAAGAAAAAGGAATCCTTATAGGATCACTTCGTTGTCCGTTTGTCTGTCTGTCAAGATCCTTTTTCTCATCAACGCATGGAGGTGTCAAGTTGAACTTAATATCGAAAACTTATGTCTACGGTCCTTTGGAGCTGTGTTGACATAAAATCAAGCTTTTATGTCAACGCAATAAATAAATCCCCAATTTTCCCTTTAACTGTTTAATTGTAGTGTAGCTAGTAAGGACGCCTTTCTCCACCTGTGGACAGTCAAAATTAATTAGGTACCTACTTAAGTATTTAGTAAAAATAAATAAGCTTTTTATCACAATCATTTGAGTTTGATTTATTTAAGCCTACACATTATGTAAATTATATAAAAACACTATCAGCATCACCGAAATATATGCTACATGAAACAATTAAATAATTTTAAAATAATACTCTACAGTGTAATTTTGTTCGCTCGGACTTCGGGGTCTTATCTACACCTAGATAATTACGAAATAATATAGCAATCTGAATATTATATTAAAGGATTGATAATTCAACAGTACTACGTCACGAACAAAACATTACCAGTGTAGCCAGTTGGATAAAATATTATATATTATAGCAGCCTCAATCAGGGTTGCCAACACAATGGTTTTATGAATTATGCGCAAATACGCACGGTTATAAGGTTCGCCAGACGCTTTCGCTCGGGTAATGTCCAGTTAATTCATTAGAAGCAGGTATCGATCAATTATAGAATACACTACACTTCCTTAAAAAGAGAATTTCAAAATATTCTATTGAGGAGGTCGAACCGAACTTGTCTTGGGTTGGTAGTTGGTACCGGTTTTACACAAAAGATTCAAAATTGGCAACCCTAGTGACATTACACGCGCCGAGATCGCGAGCCGGCGCGTACGCATAATGTAGTTAGGGGATTATTTTTTAATCCAATTACACAGTGAGATCTCAAAATAAATGGCAGTAGCAATAAATACGTCGTGACCGACAAATAGTGGCCTACATCAGTGGGATAAAACTAGACGGGTTTATTAAGAAGGCTAATATCTATCCATCTGTATATTTACGGTATATTGATGTATGGTACACTTGCAGAATAGTAGGTGTCAGTTGGTATTAAACGTGTTCTGTTAGACCTCTCATTCAGAGACTATCCTAGCGCGCGGCCAGTTCACGACATTTTGGAGTCAAAATTCCGAAGTCGAAATCCCGGCTTTACCCAACCTAACCGTCAGTACTGTAATTTTAGCTTACATAGCCTACAAAAGATCATGAGCATTGATTACTTAGTAAATGACTCATATCGCTGACTCATACATCACGTCCGATTTACGAACTACCAAACGGAATATGATCCACTTCTTTGGTAATAGCAATCATAATGAATCTATTAATACTACTGGAGAGGAAAGTTTTTGTTTGTATGTTACATCATACACGAACGATACACTATCAGATTGTAAAAAGTCAATTGGTCAACATGGATCTTCTACAGACAAAGACAGACAGATACGTATTGCTGGGGAGTCTGAAGACTTGTTTAGGGTTCCGTACCTTAAAAGGAAAAATGGAACCCTTATAACATTACTCCCGTGTCCGTACATCTGTCACAAAGGTTTTTCTCGAAAACGAACAATGAAAGAAAAATAAATATATTTAAGTACCAAAAAACCAGACAGGTTTGAATCAAATAATTGCATCCTTATTTCTTTGAAGGTGGTACTTTCTTTGAGCACACAGAATGATGATTAGGGGTGTTTCTTGAAAAAGATGCAATTTTGACGTCCGGGGGGTAAAAATCTCATTTTTTAGGTTTTCAAAAGTGTTTACCTAATTAAATGATTGAACAAAGTTTATTATTTATGTTTCCATTTCATATTATTTCAGTTCCATAGTATTTTCAGGAAATAACTAACTTTAGAGGTGTAAAATGTCATTGCCGTGGTTGTCCCAGGACCTGAAATTACTGATATCTCATAGTATAAAAACTACACCGTAACTTTATGCACCATTATAATACTACACTAAAGAAACTTAATACTTTTGATGATTAAATATGTATAAAAGCATATTTTATTAGAGGTAATATGCGACGCTATGTTTTTGAAATTAGTCCCACGAAAAAATCGTCATTTACGTGTCTCGACATGTAACAACACGTCAAATCACTACGACCGAACGTTTTATTATTTTATTACTCCCCCCGCATCACACCAGTCCCGATCGAAACGTCAATGAAAACGCAAGTCACTTTATTCGTTTTTTACCCGGTACCCGTCTTCTGTATTGTTTTACACGTTGGGCGCCAGTATCCCTGAGTCTTTTGTATTTTTTACACGTTGGGCGCCAGTACCGACTCTTCTGTATTTTTTAACATGTTGGGCGCCACTACCTAAGTCTTCTGTATTTTTTCACACGTTGGGCGCCACTACCTCAGTCTTCTGTATTTTTTTTACACGTTGGGCGCCAGTACCCGTCTTCTGTATTTTTTTACACATTGGGCGCCAGTACCCCGGAGACTTCTGTATTTCTTTACACGTTGGGCGCCAGTACCCGTGTTCTGTATTTTTTTACACGTTGAGCGTCAGTACCCCGGAGTCTTCTGTATTTCTTTACACGTTGGGCGCCAGTACCCGTGTTCTGTATTTTTTACACGTTGAGCGTCAGTACCCCGGAGTCTTCTGTACTATTTTTCACGTTAGGCGCCAGTATCCCGGAGTCTTCTGTATTTTTTACACGTTGGGCGCCAGTACCCCGGTCTTTCGTATTTTTTTTCTCGTTGGGTGCCAGTACCCCGGTCTTTCGTATTTCTTTTCTCGTTGGGCGCCAGTATCCCTGAGTCTTTTGTATTTTTTACACGTTGGGCGCCAGTACCCGTATTCTGTATTTTTTTACACGTTGGGCGCCAGTATCCCTGAGTCTTTTGTATTTTTGTACACGTTGGGCGCCAGTACCCCGGGATCTTTTGTATTTTACACGTTGGGCGGCAGTATCCCGGGGTGTTCAGTATACTTTTACATGTTGAGCGCCAGTACCCCGGAGCATTCTGTATTTTTTTACACGTTGGGCGCCAGTTCCCCGGAGTATTCAGATTTTTTTTTACACGTTAGTGTACGTCTAGGGTACCTACCTAATCAAGGAATATTTCCTCCAAATTTCAAATCTTTAGGTCCACTGGTTTAGGCTTTGCGTTGTATATCTTGTTGGTACTTTTTCATAGGTAGATTCAAAATTGTGGGAATCCTTAACAATATGAATTAACATTAATATCATGCATTCCGTTTAACCAAGCTAATCTGATAACTCACCGTTTGAGAGACAACCATTCATAGAACGCAACAGGACCTATTGTTTGTCTATTTTGATCGCTACTTGATTGGCTACTAACACCACAGTGGCTGTTTTGTTTATTCTGTAGGTACTGCATTACTAGGCCAATATAATTACCTAATTGAATCCTATTAAGAATTTTATTATCATCCCTCAACGTAAGAACAGGCCAAAATTATTCAAATCACACTGGAATATCCGACAGCGGGATGTGCATAAAAAATTAGTTACTATTGTTCTGGTAGCATTAGCTAAATAAATAAATCTCTGACACAAAGGTTTGAATTTTATGGAAAATCCAAAGAAAAACTGCTTCATGCCTAGCCTCGAGGTAGGGATTGCAATCCAGTAAAGTGGGCCCCGCAATCCTGCGGGATCTAGCATCATTTGAAGGCTCTAAAGTTACTAGCATTTGAAGAGGAAACTTCAAAAAAGTTCCTTCTTCAAAAAAGAACACAATAATGTTATGTGTGAAACAGTTTCGGAAGTCGATGCCTTGTGTTATCTTATTAAATATATAAAAGATTTTCAATAATCGAATGACCCGAGCGGGATATAATAGGGGAATAGCCACGGTTCGGCAGACGTCGCGGGTTCAACCCGCTACGTCTGCCGAACCGTGGCTAACTCTCTGAACCATCTAAGCTATTGGATTCGGATCGCTCCACCCGAAATCTGAAATCCCTTTGTATACGCCTCTTATGAGCGTTTGGCGACATCTATCGAAAGCTATACAGACTTCCAACTCAATGCCTTTAAATTTGCAGTTATAGGGTGCCTTCATGCCTTGTCGTCCCTTTGCTTTGGTAAAACTACTCGATCAAAGTTAATAAAAATTATATGGGTCCACCGCCCGAGCTCTTATATGAAATGAAAAAAAAAAATGCATTTCTTGTTACACGTGTAACGTGATGTTTACAAAATAATTTTCTCTCGTTCTTTCTACGAAAATTCCAAACAAAACTTTCCTCTCTACAATCTTATATAAAAAAGTATATTGTTCTTAGTAACGTCACAATAATTTATGAAGAGGCAACCAAGTTTAATAAGCTTAAAGAAAAAGTTCATTACATCGAATATCAATGTAAGTAATATCCAATTTGGAGCAAATATCTTTGGCAGCCACACCAAATTTAAAAGTGCTCATCTCCATTCACCAAGTTATAACGCACTGGAAGAAAATGTATGTTATTCGACAACTTAATAAGTTGTAGAACAAATCTGAATAAGAAAAAAAAACATAAGAAACCGTAAGACACTCTCCTAACATTCCATAAGCGCCTGAGTCCGCCTGACAACGCAATGTCAGTAATAGCTAATGAATGACACGCAAAGAATAACCCGGATAAATTAAATACTCCTCATATTTTTATAAATGATCATCAATAAGTCGGTGTACCCAAAATAGTCGTATAGCACATCACGGACGCAGAAGGAGTGCGACCTTTCACTTTCTCTAAAGAAGTATGCGACCGCTCAGGTTTTTGCAATGTCAGAATATAAAAAAAACGCTCGTAAAAATACCGAAGCTGGTATAAAATATTTGATACTTGTTCCAATTATACGAGCAGCCTTCAATAGGATGGAGGATGATACCAAGAAAACAGTTAATGACATAGATACCGAATTCATACTGAAGTCCTTGGAGCCTTATCATCACTCATGTTCTGTTGTGTAAAAGAGATGGTGCTATTCGTCCTGTATCCTACATACTGCCGTCATATGGAAGTCATCTACAAAAAAAATAGAAAACTCGTTTTTGATACCGTTGAAATTAGTACAAAATTTTCCATCGTTTTGTACATAAAACAAGGCGGTATTTACACTCGAACTATGGTTTCAGGATGGAAAATGTCGTACTCGATAAAATGTAAAAAGGCGACGTCTGTAGAATACAGGCCTTTTACGACGCCGCGATATTAATTAAGGAAAAAATATGCTTGATTTGTGATCTCAATAAACCAATGTTTCTATTCTCAATTTGTTTTATTGAAATTAATGCTGCAATTGGCTTAATTATGGGCTATTTATTTCAAAACAAAATCATCTCTAGCTGCCTAAACTGGTGGACTTTAAAAAGGGGAAATACTTCTTGAATACCTTAGAGTTGCACTAAGAACATTTTTTTTTGAAATTTTATCCCTAAAGGGGGAAAGAGGGTGGTATAGATTGTATGAAGAAAAAAAATAACGACATTCCACGCGGACGAAGTTGCGAGCTCAGCTAGTGACATAATAAAAGTCCACATCCACACGTAATTCGATAAAAAAACTTGATCAGGGTATAATAAAGCTCGTTGCACAACAAATAACAATTACTTTACATCTCAACCGATTAATTAACTTCTCTTCCTGTCACGACAATTGACAGGACTTCACAAGGCATAACGCATGTATAATTACAAGGAAAGTAGCGGTAAGTAACTAAGCATTCCGACTGCAGTGACATCCTTTGTGTATTATTTCAGACACGTCGCATTCGCATCATTATGTACGCAAGATCGAATAATTGACTAGAAGAATCGCTTAATTCTTAAGTGGTTTGTGCCGTAACGTGGGACTAGGAAGCTAAGAGAATAAGCGAGAAAAGGAATTAGAACGCAACATTTGTATAGTCCCAAAGCACATATGGAGAGACAAATTCCCGGGTTTGTTTATTTTAAGACGGCTCTGTCACTAAACGCGTGTCAAAGAACGGTCCCTCAGTTCCACGCCTGTCGACATCCTGAAACTATTAATTCAACCTTCCACCGATAAATCAGCCGCGACGAGCGATGAAAATAATTTATTCCCAACTAACCAACAATTTATAGGGCGTAAAGTGTTAACAGCTTCTTTAATATTTCCTCATTTCTAGTAACTAAGCAATGCAGGTAAGTTTAAGTGCTATCATAATAATAGCTTCCGGCATTTATTCACTCAAGGATTAAGATACAACCCTCATCTCGGTTTTAAATAAAAGCGGATAAAAAAGTAGGTCAGCGTTTATTTAAAAAATGATCAATTCTCTTATTTTCCCTACCTTTGTGGCGTTTAATTATTTTTACGTAGAATGTTGCATACAAAAGTTTTTCTTACAATTAAAGAGTCGGTACTAAAAGTCGTGACAAGACTTAATTGCAAGTTACGTTTATGTGCGTCAATAGAAAAGTGAAATCGAAGGTGCTTAGAGACGTGTAAAGTACAAAATAGAGCATAATATTGTTTCTTTTAACGTCGGTTACGTAATGCCGCTTGAAGGGCAAAGGGTACAGACCAGACAGTATTGTTATAAAATAAGGTCTTTATTCAAACCTAACAGATGCTGTAATACAGACATTTACCTATTAACCTACATTAAGACAAAACTCATAATTAGAGGACGTAAAACAATGTAATATACAGTATAATAAAAAAATAACATGTTTACCGTAGTAAAACCTAACGTCGATGAAAAAAAACTTAATAATGCTGATGGAAACGGACTGGTTTAACAACAAACCAGTGAACAAAGGTCAATACATTGTGTTATAGTGTTAGACTCAATCGAGCACTAGAAAAACATCCAACCGGACGCACGAGACGCCCGGCTAAAGCCTAGTACAGATTACACTAGTTTATTAATCGAGCGGCGGATACTCTACCAATAGTACCAACTAAACCCTGACTGGCTACAATGTGCCGGAAATAGTACGAATGAAAATGCATAGCACTTTCTATTGTAACATCCGACACTTTTAAGGTGGGATCTTATTCCTATTCAAGGAACATCTTGGGGACAGTTTCGGGTGTCTCCAGCGTCCATTCAACATGCCCGACTGACTAAAGAAAATATTGGCTAAAGTATTTCTACAGCACCGTTATGAACTAGACTTAAATCCTTCTGAGAAACGGATGCGGCTCAAAGAATTTACTTTCACTGAGGTGTTACGAGTCGTACCTTGGTCGCGGATCCATAATCCAAAGTGGTAACAAAGCGACGAGGAACGTAACGCTGCGCTTGGACCGTCTTGCGAGGCATGACTCAGATCAGAAGGCTCTCGACACCTTCAAAGTTTAATGACAAGAAAATAAGACTATTATGCATTTCATATAAGAGTTTCATTCGATGCTATGTTGGCTTCCCTGAATGTAAATGTTACAATGACAGACCATGTAGGGCTTAAACCGGTGGACATAGAGATTGAAATTTGGAGGAAATATTCCTTGAGTAGGTACCCTAAAGGAGCACTAAGGAGGGATTTTTTTGAAATTTCATTCCTAAAGGAGTGAAAGGGAGTGGTAAGTTTGTAATTTTGTACGAAGAAAATAACAGCTTTGTGTTGTTTTCAGACTTCCACGTGGACGGAGCCGCGGGCTCAGCTAGTAAAGAATATACTTAATTATCCAACTTTAATTAGGTAATCAAGTAAATTCCTTTAATCTTCCGATGAAATGTCCGTAAATAAACAGTGTAGGTACTTGCTTGTTTCTGTTGAAAACATGATAACGTAAGCTTGAGTTCAAGGTTAATTATTCGCAAGCAAGATAAATTAACTGGATACATTATTCACAAGTAGGTTGTAAGTGTTTTAATATCTACTGGTTACAAGGAATCACTGGGAATACAGGATGAGTTTTCCAAGTGTGCGTGGCCGAATATGAAACTATAAAAAATACCGAAAAATACTCAAAGTAGTCTAGGGGCCGATTTTTATGACAACTAAAATGGTATCATTACATTTTTGAAAAATCAATTTGCCTAGCCAGGAACCGCACCCGTTAACATTAAAAAAAAAACAACAAGGTATTAGTGCACCCATCCGATAGTGTCACTATAATAAGGATCACATTCATGGGAAATAATGACATATAATGCAAAGTAAAGGAAAGTGTTGATGTTCAATTAAGTAATGAAGTGATAAATATATTCAAGTACCTACGGTACGGTACATTATCCTTAAATTAACTACTCAAATTTTTAAAACTCTAATAATCCAGTTATAGTTTTTATTTTTGAGACTTTTTGAGTAGGTACCTATTTTTACAAGCTTTTATTTAGCTTCACCTGTCGCGTTGTCTGTGGGTAATCAAATATTACATGTTAAATTTGACCCACTTCCCGGTGTTTGATTGACCTGAAATTTTGTATGCATATGTAAATTGCATGACAATGCAATATAATGACGTCATAGAGCTGGTCTGATGATGGAGCCGGAAGGTGGGCATAGGAACTCTGTAACGAAACGGCGCAACCCCATCGAGTTTGCGCTTATTTGATTTGTCTTCACAAGTACTCTGGTTCTAGATGTCCAGGGTCCTGATGATGGAGCCGGAAGGTGGCCACAGGAACTTTGTAACGACATTTTGTACGACGTAACCACATCGAGTTGGGGCTCGTTTGATTTGTCTTCACAAGTGCTCTGGTCCGAGATGATGTCCAGGGTCTCATGATGGACTTGGGCAGCGGTCATTATAAAAGCTTGTTTTGAAAAATGTTTTTCAACATAGAACTTGTTATCTCTATTTCTTACAGTTTCCGATTTGGCCATCCACGCATACTTAGAAAATTCATCCTATATACCTGAAGATTCGAATAAGCAATGATAGAAAATTAAGCTACTGTTCATCAAGAATCCATTCACAGTAAGTATAATGTTGTCGTGATTGGATAAAAGGTTCCGAAATGTTTCGAGGAGTAGCTACTCTTACTATACACAACGTTACGTTATCAGCTTCCACTGCGAGCGGAGCGGACCTCGTACGGACTCCGTTTTACTCGCAAATTCGCAATGGTCGCTGGACTTGTTGGTGGTAGTGCTTATATGCAGTCGCATATAAGCACTTCCACCAACAAGTCCAGCGAAAATGACTGACCGAGTTAAAATAGTTGAACGGAGTCCGTAACCTAGCAATGGAAGCCCTGCTGAAGGCAATTGTCAAAACTTTTCGTAATGGGTGAAATCTATTTTAGCTAAACGGAGTCCGTTCCCTTCAGCTATTACTGGCTCATTACCCTTTCGCAGTGGAAGCCTCGCTTTACGGCTGTATCCCGTGAAGAAGTTAGCAGAGGTGTATTAGTAAGCACACCCCATTTCGCCAGCTACACGTCCCATGTAATAGCGAGCAAACCTATTGCCAGAACCAGGTGCAAATCCAGACCCTGGGCTGCTATTGGGAATTTGCTAATGGAAAAATTCAATACAATGGCGAATGCTCCTACAACTCAATTCCTACCGGCTTCCCATTGAAAAATGGCACAGTCGGTAGGTAATAGTGGTGTATATAGAAAAGTAGATCAAAATAACAATGTAATGAGACGGTATTATAAATACTATAAGACTTTGAAGCCAGGAAGTCAGCCTCAGCTAAAGTTACTGGACTGCATGCGTCACGTGTGTCAAAGGTTAGCATTTCTTGCTCGGCTTACCTCTTACAAAAATAGACTGAGAGGTATATTTTTGTAAGAGGTAAGCCGAGTTGTACCTACTTCACACTTTGCCCCATTCAGGCATCGAATCCAAGACACGCACAGTTATGAGTAGTGCTTGCTACCAGTAGACCAATGAGGTAAATGAGGCAATAAATATTTACTTATATTAATTTAACAAAGTACAAGTTACATGAAGTTAATGTTCAGTTTATGACTTAATAAAAGCTAATTAAAAATTACTCCACAGTTACTGAGAAAAGTGTTATTACGAGAAAAAGTAAGAAAACTCTTACCTGTTACCTCGAGTAGCTTTATAAAACTGCTTTACAATTTCCAAAATTAACTACGTTAGGAAACACAATTTGAATTCCTAGTATTTTCGTGGGGTGACCTCTAACGTCCGTGACATTAGAACTATTTTGGTAAGCAACAAATATTTGTTGGGAATTGTAAACTAAGAAAATATCATAACATAATATCACGCCTGTACTCCCCGAAAGGTTACACTACACCCACTACACCTACATACTAAAGTGCACACTACACCCACATAGGGTTGCCAGATGGTCTCCTAAAGGAGGACATGTTCTCCTGTATAATTCGTTCTCCCGAACCTTTACCTACTGTATGTCTTCCTTTTTCTCGCTAATTAATACGCAATGTAGCAAAGAAAGAAAGAGTCGTGGCGTCAGTAACTTCTTCAGATTTTTACACATTTAAAAACTGTGATTTTCATGTAAGTACCTACACTAAAATTTGTTAAAAAAACAAGAACAATTCTTTAAAAAAAATGCTAAATATGATGAAAATAAAGTAAATTATAAAAATTCAAACTTATTTAATTATGAAAGTGCAGTCCTGAAATTGTGATATCCAGGGTATAGTCGTGGTTGCATGCCGCCGTATTGTTGACTAATAAGCCGGTCCAACAGGGCGGCATGCGACCAAGGCTATAACCTTGGATATCACAATTTCAGACTATCAGACAGGAATATTTTCTTGTTTCATGCTTTTCAGTTTTGGTCGTAGTCGGATTTTAGTATTTGTTAACTTTATTTTTCAAATTAAGTATCATCTGACAACCCTACCCCACATTTCATTGGTTATAATTATTGTAATTAATTAATTCCCATGTAGGTAATAGGGAGCTACCCTATTGCCACCACCCGAGCACAAATCCAGACTCCGGGCTGTTACTGAGAATTTTCCAATAACACTTTACCCGACCCAGGGATCGAACTGAGGACCTCGCGCTCAGCAGTTGCACATGCTATCGCTAGACCAACGTCGGCAGGCAGTCCGAGAAAAAATCAATAGGTGAAATATGATGGACTAGTCAACAAACAAGAAGTCCTCAACAAGTTGTTTTAACTGCACTACAACCTTGTTAGGTAAGGCAGAAATAATTGAAGTTCTTTCCAAATGAGCCTTTGTTCCCGGCGCTAACTTACTTAGTTTATTAATTAACTTGTTCGCGATCTAGACTGCTTGCTGTTCTGTTTCGAACCTTACTGTTTACTCCGAAATGCGTTCTGTACCTTGCTGTATTATTATTTCACATCTTACCTTGCCTAACTCAGTTTTAGTACTTTTCATTGTAATTAATTTAAAGTTAGTACTTATTTATCGATCTTCTTGTTATCGAAAATTGCTTTGTCTATAACCAATAGGTACATTGCGTAAATGAATAATAAATGACATTTTATTTTAGTTCTTCTACAAATGTGTCATCATGTAGGTATAAATCTTGAGTCCATATATTAACCAAGTGCTTCGTATACTCTCGTTAACTTGTTAGTTTTAAGAAATATTACTTGCTAATAACTAGCTTGCTAATAGCTAACCAGCTTGTCTAAAACAAACTTAACTTACGAGTTTACAACAGACACGACAGTAAACTGTCCAAAAAGTAATTTTTTGCGCCATAAAAACACCGTAATGATGTCTTCACTCCGCCAATACTTCACGTGAGCTTTACAACAATCACGTTTCTTTAAATAGACGAGCAAAATGTCAACTTTTCAATCTTCGAGGGGTGAGAAAACAGAGGGGTTCATCAAACTACAGCCGCGAAAGCTTCCATTCAAAAATAACAAATAAAATATACCGGCAAACAATCAATGGACTGAAATAGAGTGCAATTTCGGCTGTAAGATATAAATAGGGACTGTTAGGTTACCGAGGGTTAAAATAGCTCCGCTCGTTAGTTAAAAGATTTTAAAAATAAAACGAAGTTAAAAGGAAGAGATAACTTACGCGTATCTTGTTAGCAAGTATCGTTTAGGGAAATTCCGTTTCGTAAAAATGTATTTTAGCTTTTTTTTATCCTTTTAACCAAGTTATTTATTTACGGCTATAAAATATTCGGCTTTATTGCAGCAAGGATACTTTATCTACTGAAGTCCCAACTTTTCTCTAAAAAAAGTCTACGTCAACTTTTTACTAGGTTTACATTCAGAAACTATCTCCCAAAAGTGTCATTTTTGGCCTTAATTACATACAAATTCGTGCAATAAAATAAAGATAGCACAAAATGGTTCGTAATTCTCGAAAATATTATAAGGGTGGCACATTGTGGGGATCGATGGTTAGAATACTGATTAATAGTGTCGTAACTGTTAAAATGTTATAGCACTATCTACCGTTAAATAAGTGGAATGGGTCTATTTGAAGTAAAACTATGTTTAGGGTGGCAGCACAATATGCAATAGTTTGAGGCTAATGGCCGTTGTTTTCAATAACTTATCCATCGGCTCTTTTCCCTACTAGAGATTGAATTTTCACATAAGATACGAGTCGCATCATAATCGGATAGGGGTTCCTCTATCATACGCAAAATATTCAGTTATAGCTTAGACTCCCTTACACCCCCTTTGATTAATTAATGGTGAAGCTTAGACTCTACCATTAGTATGATTAGTAATTTTAACCAGCCAGTTAAACACCTCTTCCTAATAGCATTATCTTTAAATAATAGTAACTAGTACAGGAGTCCTGAACAAACAATGTGATACCTTACTTACGCGACCAGCTGTGAGTACTAAAAATACTCCAACCATTTATAAAGGGTGAAGTTTGAGAAGACCTTACATTTGTGGCATGTCATACAAATCACAATCGCAGACTCCTTCTTTTAAAAATACTAGCTGATGCCCGCGACTTCGTCTGCGTGTATTATTGATGGATGAAAAGTAGCCTAAGTCCGCCTCCTGGTCCCAGGCTACCTTTTTGTCAAATTTTATAACGATCGCTTCAGTCGTTTAGACGTGATGAGGTAACCAACAAACAGACAAAGTTACTTTCGCATTTACTTACAACATTAATAGCGTTCTGACTTTTGGTTGCAACCGTTATTTGTTACAAGCTTTTGTTTAACTTGCTCTGTTAGTATGTACCCAAATCTTGCAACAGCAACAGCAACAGCAATTTTAGACCAATTCCCCCCAACCGATTGAGCTGAAATTTGGAACACATATGTAACCTCCGTGACAATGCAATAATATGGTACCATAGAGGTGATCTCATGATGGAGTCGGGAGGTGGCCATAGGACCTCCTTAATTTCTCAATATAACTCCGTCGTTAGGGCTCGTTGGATTTGTCTTGACAAATACTGTAGACGTAGATGATGTTCAGGGTCTCATGATTGAGCCGGAAGGTGGTCATAAGAAATCCTCAAGTACCCATTATAACTCTGCCGTGTTTGGACTTGTTGGAATTGTCTTGACAACTACTACAGACCTAGATGATGTCCAGGGTCTCATGATGAAGCCGGAAGGTGGCCATAGGAAATCATCAAGTACCCATCATAACTCTGTCTTGTTTGGTTTCGTTGGATTTGTCTTGACAACTATTATAAATCTAGATGGTGTCCTAGGGTATCATGATTGAGTCGGAAGGTGATCATAGGAACTCCTCAAGTACCCATCATAACTCCATTGTATTTGGGCTCGTTAGATTTGTCTTGACAAGTACTTTAGACCTAGACGATGTCCAGGGTCTCATGCTGGAGCTGGGAAGTGGTCATTATAACAGCTTGTTTTGAAAAATGATTTTCAACATAAAACTTATTTATTTGTTAACTAGCTTTAGTCTGTGTACTGTGCTGTTTATAAATATGTAAGCATTGTTATTTGGATAAAAATAAATTATTTATTTGCAATAATTGACCTTTACATCAATAATAAAACAAAATATTTTAGCCAAATTTTGTTTTAGAGCAAACATTGGCTGTTTGTATTTGTTGCTCAGTCTATTGTAACAGATTGTCTATTAGATAGTTAATTAAAGTTAAAGTAAATAAATATCTAAAGTTAAAGTAAATAAATATCTAAGTTTTATATCTGTCTACGTAATTAATGTGTTAAAATGTGGTAAACTATGATTTTTAAATACACTTTATATAAACTATAAATAGCTTTATTATTACGTAAAAATATTGACGTAGAGTTAGAAAAACATTAACACAAATAGGTTAATGATTGATAAATCGACATCATCACGTAAAGGTTATTTAATACACCCACAGTTCGCCAGTTATGTTTAAGTACCATGTAAGAGGGCGAATATATATACCTATAACAAATTCAAACACCGAGCTGCTACTGAGAAATTCATAATGGATAAAATAACACTGCCTGACCATGGGATCTGGATCCAACCCAGGACCCCACGCTCAGCAGTCTTCTTGCAAAAGTTCGAATCTCGTGGCTATTCGACGAAGTGGCTGATAGCAGCCAAATGAGTGTTATTGTGCACGTTTTTAGTCAATACCATAGGGTTTAACTCTTATACAACAAAATTGACCAATTGACCATGTACCAACGTACTTATTATTTAATTAATTATTTTTTCTAAAGTATGTACGAAAACATTGACTGTATTTTCCCAAATAACAACTCGTTAACCGGTATTTTCCAATTGATTGATTTTGTTATTTCGTCAAAACTTTCAAAGGAAAGTAAAGCAAAAGCCCAACCCCTAGAATGGACGGTTCCTATGGAGTTCACCCAGCGATGGTTAATGAATTGGTTTCCCTTTTCTATTAATAGTTTTACTCGTTTACTCGACTAATTTAAGGGAAGTAATGAATGTTGCACCGTTCATTGACATATCCGTTGCAATCTGTCTGATACTTTTGCCGACGAAGGATCGATTCTGCAGAGATTAGACACGATGTTCGTTCAGTTTAATTTGTCTGCGCACGTATTACTGCTTAGGTATTCGTGTTACAAGTAAAATATTTTGCCCCTGACTAACACATCGTGATAAATCGTTAGCGTTGCTCGTCCAAAAACATTACAAGAATGCTGTGATTGAAAACAACAACTGAATAATATGCTATGCAAATCGGACATTTCCTAATTCACGAAAAAGGTTACCACTGCCGGGCGACCTAAAAACGTAATCGCTTAAAAATTCTAATAGCATTCAAATGGGGTAAAGATATTTACATACTTTGTTCAATTATCGGTTCACGGAACTCAATAACGACGGCTGGGTTAACCCTCAGCTTATGTTTTGTTTCTTAATCAAAGCTTTCTAGATAAGCTGCTCGTCCAGGAAATTCGAAGAAACTGTTCCCATTTTGTTCGTCTTAAATAGTTTTGTTTTGAACCGGCTTTAAATCTGTTAAAATTTCGTCTCTGACACTCTTTTTTGCGACATTAATTAACCGACGTCGTTTATAAGTAGAGTTAGGCATCAACGGAGCTGTGTTGGGCGTCGTGCCAGCAATCTTACGAGTGAGGATCCTACTCCATGTTCGCTATTTATTGCAATTATTCGCGAATCCCTAGAATGCTCCTCTCTGAACTTGAATGGACTGTTACAAACTTACAATAATTCTGTCAAAACTTCGCTCTACTGTGTCTGGCTTGATCGTTTGCAGTTAACAGAATTATCAAGCGAGATTGGTTCTAATATGCTGCGACATTAGTTAGAACGACTTCAAATTGAGAGCGGCAAATATAGGATTACAAATTAGTTAGCAACTATACGTATGTAATAATTATCTGTGTTAGTAATTACATTAACGCCACCAACATATCAATTTTAGCGTGTTTGATGGTAAATTAGATTACATGCCCACATCTAAGTAGGTACCTACTATGTATATCCAGTGTTCGATGAAGTATCTACTAAGAACTTAGTTACGTTTTATAATTATTATAGTGCAAGAGCTTCATTATTCACGTTAGCCTAATTGCTTTTAAAGTCTGTTAGGCACAAGTGAACGGTGCCGGCCTTAATTATCACCAGCTCATTGTTTTTTCCGACTACTAATACTCAACATTACAGCCTGCTTATAAATAAATGGTTTAAGTCTAATGTTTATGTGACACAAACAATAATAGACTTAAACCAAGACTTGCAAAACTTCATAAAAAAAAGAAATTCAGTAAAAATTCCCAGTAAAAAATATCTTTAAAAGTTTAACGACCCCAAAAGGTCGACCAAAAAGTATTTCACCCTACTGAAGTGGATAGTTTTAAAGTGTCAGTTTCAACGACCGATATATGTTGAGACATGGCGGATGATCGATGTCCCTCTCACGGCTGCAAGCGCTAAGGGGTCGGGAGGGTGTGGTAGATCTTTTATAACAGCTGGTTAGATGGTAACAAAAACAAACAAAGCTGGGTGGCCCAATGTCCGCTGCCGGCTAGTTATGCGCTTACGCAAGAGAATATTTCCCTCATTGTTCACGAAATCACGACTAACTTCATAGATTAAGTTATTATAATGGCAGTTTCTGATATCCAATTTTCATGTCCATTTAACCAGTTCATTAATATCGGTTTCTTAACATTATTTACGTAAAGAAAAGCTATTAGAATTTTTAAGGTAGAAAAATAAATACAGGGTGTATTTTCTTTTTGAGTCTCTTTAAGTTTACTTGACTATTACACTTGTATTGTGTACGAACGCATACATTTAGTTACCTTTTCTAAGATATTTGTGTGCATGAAGGATAACCCAATATACAGGGGTTTGTACATAAATAATACACATGTGTAATTTATTAGTTTGCAACGTAAATGAACAAATAATCTTAACAAGACTAGTTCATGCAATTACACACGAAACCTTTGTACCTACCTATTGACCTATGAAATCTTTGATAGTACAACATTTTATCTCGACTAGTGGAACTAGAAACATAAATACATCACTACATTGTACATTGGTTTTAGGAGTAGGAATTAAGAGTCGACCAATCGTAAAACTCCGATAACGAGGTTGTTACAAGATCGACGCGTGCGCAACTGCGATTAATATAATTGCCAGCCATTATTGACTATCGACGGCATAACGTTACCCGATAGTTACCCTGACTTAAACACATGTTTTAACAATACTAGGAAATTTTCTTTAGTGCACATTTTGTGGTAAAGAAAGTTCTTAATGATATCTTCATAGTTTATTTAAATTCCCCCTTTATATATGAGGAGGAACATAGGTAGGTAAATCCATATAGAGGTAATTTTTAAGTTCCCTGAAGTTTTCCTCATAAAAGCATTAATAACACAGTTTTGTATATAGTCTATCAGGAAAAACGGTGTAGGTAGGTACTGAAACTGATGACTAATATTTACAAACAAATACCTAAATAGTTTAAAACCAAATTGTATTAAGTAGTAGAACATCAGTTGTAAGTAAAAACAAATCATATGGTCATAGGGAGACAGTTTTAAATATTTCGAAAAAAAAAATACAATGATGTATTACTTACTTAATTATTACCTACACAGGTAGGTACTTACAAATAAAACTAATATGTAAATAAAAACCTCTAGATAAATATTTCAATTTATTGGGCATGGGATGATTTAATACATTTAAATATTATTTATTCATTATTTTTGATTTTTTTTTTCATTTATGTAGTAGAGACCTAGTGCCACTAACTCCAAATACCATATAGGTACCTAGCTAGTATGTTTTTTTTAAATTTTGTGGCCAGAAAATAAATATTTTTTAATGATTGTGGAGACTATGATGCTGACCCTGTGTATTTTAATCAAGTATTAAAATCATATTAATTTGGTTATTACAAAATGAAAGTATTTGGTACCTACTTAACATTAGTGACAGATCAACAAAAAATAAAATAACAGAATGTACTTTTTAGAAAAGCTCTTGCTTAAATACAAAGACCATTAACAAGTCATCTTGGCAACAAAATCTGGCAAGTAATACACCTTGCAAAACTACTAAAGATCCAAATATGTAAGTATAGGAAATAATAATCCCATACCTTAACCAGTTGGTATATACAAAAAGACAGGTCTGTCCCCTTAAGGAAGTGGTTGGCCCTTGACACAGTGCCACTTGCAGGGGTCAAGGCAGCCCACTTGACCAAATTGTTCATACTGGCTTCACTGAACTTCAATGCAGCATGGAATTTCTATAGAGCAAGGAAATCAGTGGAATATTTAACTCTATTTTTTTATTACTTTTTTTTTAAAAAGGTGGCTGTGTCAATTATTTGAACTGGTTTCGTAGGATTAAACATTTTAAAAATATAAAAAAAAAATATTATTCTAAATACGAGTTTTGTCAAAAGCATTTATGACATAATGTATACAGTTTTCCACAGGCTGAGAATCAGAACTTCAAAAGTAACAAAAAGACAGCCTCAATAATAATAATGACCACCTTTCACCACTTCCTAGTGTTTTAGCAAGGAAGTAGTGATGCAACAAATGCCCCAGCAACATGTCTCTGTCAGTTCTGTTTTAACAACTTGAATCTATACCTATACAATAATGATATGTAATTATAATCAGTTTTATAGTCATTTTAACTTTGCAAGTTTTTATGTACCTAGGTGTTTTCTTAAGTATGAAAAAGGTAAAATGCCTTTCGACTTTCTACCAGAATCGTTACTGTACTACTTACGTATTGAAAACGAAGGCAATCAATGGGTTACTTTATACAGAGTATTTTAATGATTAGGGAAAAAAATGCTCAATTATGTATAAGAGGATAATGATTAATGATGAATGGAGTCATTAAAAAACTTGTGAAACTTGGTCAGATATTCTGTTTCAAGATGATAAAAATATATTATTTATTAAAAACGAAAATCAAAAGAATAATAAATAAATACCTATCTCCGATAAAATGTGACAGTTGAATAAAATTCATATGCTTTTTTATGTTTAAGTAATTGCAAATACATAATTTACTATCAAGAATCAACAGATCCTTTTCTGATAGTCTGATAAAATATTTTTCACTAAGATAGGCTTTCAACTTTAGTACTTACTTAAATGAAGACAAACTTTAAATTCAAATTAAGTAATAGGATGATAAGACAAGCAGCAAAATATACTGTAGGTATTTATTAATTAATTGTATCATACTCAATGATTTATTTGATACTTAGAAACACATGTGTATAATATTTTATACATATTTTTGAGACTGACTGTACTATGGTCCATTTCAATAGAACTTGTAAACTTAGTAAACAAACTTTCTATACAAATTCATCAAATTTTGATAGTTGGCCATACTGACATTGTTTACAAAGTTAACAAATTTAATTAAAATGGACCCTACCTACCTAGTACCTATCTACATTTAATAAATACAACAAAAACGTTGTTAAGTATTTATTTTTTAAACAATACACAGGCAATGTCAAAGTTTCAATACATGTGTGTTCAAGGTGTTTTTAATGAGATGTAACAAGTAGGTATTAAAAGTAATTAATTAGAGTCATAAATCTAATAATAGCATGCAAGCGATATTGACAACTGCTTTCAAAGTGTGCGAGGGATTTAATGATGTTGTAAGTAATTAATATTGTGTTGGAGACTAAGAGATGAATGCCAAGTCACCTACTTATAAACTGCAGAAGAATTTAATAAAAACCATGTCGGAAAAACGATGTTGTATAATCGCATTTGAAAGAAATTCCACTCATACAGTTCAAGTAAATTTTAATGTCATGTGTAGCAATTACCTACTTACTTTAATCTTTTTGTTCAGATTCAAGGAAATTGATTTTCTTAAACAGTATTACCTAATACTAAGTTAATACAGATAATATAAATGTGCTAACGTTAGGGTGCCACTTAAAAGATTCTGTACAATTTTATCAGTAAAAATTGACCCTGTTTATAAAACTATCACACCCCACTATAATAGTGGGGTGTGATAGTTTATAGGTAAATAAATGGGGGGAGGGACTGTTTTCCTTGACATCAAATTCAACGATAAAAATTGTGGTAACAGTGGTAGATATGGTAAAATAGACCCAGTTAAATACTGACAGAATTGATACTGATTGTAATTCAAATTATTTGAATATTATCTAGGTACCTAAGACCTAGATTTGATTTAATGTGTGTTCAATGAAAATCTTTTTTTTACACTTTTAGCCATTAATCTGTAACATAATGTAACAAGTCAAACTATTACAGAAATTACATGGTGTGTTGTTACACCACATTATCCTATAAGTGATGTGATGACAAAGGTTTTCAATTTTAAAGCTGTGAAGTCACTTTATTCTGCAAACATATAATCAAGTGTTCAACGCGTTATTAGAGGAAGAATGACTAAGTTTAATAAGTTGATGTGATCTTTCAGAGGTGTTTCAATTGAATGATATTGTAGGTTGATTGGAAAAACGGACATTTTTATAATAATGTTGAAGTACAATAACTACAACATATAAGTGTTCAATAGTATTTTTATAAATAACAACTTCACCAGTTATCAACTTATTAGTTGTTCTTCTTCTATTTAAAGTTTCCAATTTGCAGCCAACTACCTAAATAAATATATTGCTGTTTGATATAACAGTCATGATGTACATTTGTATTATGTTGCCAGTATAAATAATGGCAACCATACTCCCATTCATATTGTAGCAATTATTTATTCAAATAGTGTTAATAATAAATTCATGTCATAGCTCATACAGTTTATGCTGTTGCAATAATCTTGAATCATTTTATTTAAGTAAGTATACAATAATTAATATTATACATATATTATGATTTGTTGTGATTATGTATAAAGTACAACTTAGGGCCGGCACAGATTTGGCGAAGCGCAACGTAGTTTTCACTGCCAAATAAATATCAACATTGCACACGTTGAAATAACGTCGAAAATAAATAGATAATGTACCTCTGTCCGCTTTAGTGCGCGCGGACTGTGGTTAAGTTTACTTATTTTTGTCTTTATTTCAACATACGTAATGTTGATATTTCTTTGGCAGTAACATTGTTCTGCACTGCGCTTCACCAGCCTTAGTTGCTACCAGTAGCGTGCCTACAGGGCAAGCCCGAGGGTATATCTCTAAATTTTTCATGAATGTAAGTGAGTAGCGTACAATAAAAAACACTTACAATCATGAAAAATTACGCGAAATACCCTCAGGCTTGCCCTGTAGGCACGCCACTGGTTGCTACAATATGCCTGTTTTGTTGTGGAAAAGGAAATTTATATTTGTCTTGTATAGAAGCTCTCTCTCTCTAACACTGGAACAATTATGGCTCCAATGTGTTTATAATACAGGCCAAGAAACATTTCCGAAGACTTGACCAAGTCTTTATTAGTTAATGTGATGTTAAATTAGGACTAGCTTTTGTAATTGGCTGGCTAAAGGGTTGAAAAAAATCATGTGTTTATTTTATTTTATTATCATATAAGTAATTTAAAAAAGAAAACAAGATTTTTTATTTTAATTTACGGTTTTTATTACTTCAATACATAGTTTGTGAGCTGGCAACATTTTACTGTATAATAGAATGATGATAGTGGTAATACTGAAAGGCTTAAAAAGGTTTTGCTGAAAAAGAGTGCTGAAACCTGATTCTGAGTTCCGTTTCATAATCAAACGGAATTTAATGAATACAGGCGACGCCATTTTTTGTACCATTCTCTGAGCATGTTGTAGGTACATATTTTAAGAAAGAAAGTAAGTAATTTGATTGGGCTTTAATTTTATTTTATTCGTTTTTAAGTGATTGAGCAGTCATTGTGACTTACTAATACTTCCATTATAATTATAATTTTAATATACTTTCCTTATAATTATAATTTTAATAAGTCTGAGAGAGTCTATTTCCATTTAACTTATGTGTGCTTTATAAAAATTTATAAGCCTTTATGATTTTGATTTAAATCATGATTTAAATCACTCAACCCTGGTCTAAAGTAAGACCAAGCATGAAAGTTAACATCAGATTGATTTAATGTAAATAAATAATAAATAAATAGTATATAAAATAAGTAAATAGTCTTTCTAAGACTACAGAATTCAGTAGTTTGACAACTCATTTTGCACAAATGTTGCCACAGTTCATCTATTGTTATTTGTATAAAAACTACAAAAAAAAATTATAGGCTTTTGTTAAGTACAAAATAGAATGTGTAAAAATTCTGAAAGTTTGTGTCAAGTACATAAGTCAAAATTGTATTATCAATTAAAACATTTGAACTAATTTTATAAGGTGAAAGCTCCACAGTTAGTTTATTTCTAAGGACTATAGCTTTAGTCCTTAGAAATCTTAGAAATAAACTAACTGCGGAGCTTTCACCTTATAAAATTAGTTCAAATGTAAATAAAAATGTATGCCTATAAGTTATTTATATTAATAAAGATTGTTGTTGAAGCTGTAAGAAAACCATGATAAGTACATAATATATCAGACATGTACCTCTACCTACCTAGCTATCTGTCCCAATTACTGGCTGAATCTTCTATACAGGGCAACAATTTATCTGTCAAGCTAGTCTACCAAATTCTGGAGTTGGGTATAGAAACCAGATTTATTAAGACATGTAAAGTCATCATTGTCCCAAAGTGCAAAGCTATCCAGGTTGAATAGCACCATCTCTTTTCCATGATTGAACAATAATATGGCTTTTATCACACTATTATCAAATTAATATTAAAAATGCAAAAGTTTGTGTGTGGGTATGTATTACTCCTTGATGCTGAAATGGCTGCATGAATTTGAATTTGACAAAAAGATAGCCTGTGACCTGGAGAAGCATAATGGCTACTTTTCATCTATTTTCACCCAGACCAAGTCATTGGCAACTGCTATGACTTTATAATATCAAGGTGCTCGATGGTAACTGACAAATAGGTACTTTATAATATGCACAACATAACTTGACTGGGTCGTTTTGTGCGAATAGTGTCACAGTATCTGTATGTGTGTATTTTGAACCTTATTTCAATGACTGTATGTTTGCAAAATTGTGCCTTCACTCTTTTGGGTTATCAGCCTAGTAAAGCTACAATAATTGCAAAGATACAAAGATCTGTTATTTTCATGATAAAGTCAAAGTTAATAGACCATCTCACTAGGAATATTGGTGATTGGACCAGATTGTGAATTCTAGCAAAAGCTGCTATAATTAATCATGCCAAAAATAGGTATGTTTTTAAAATTGATAATCAATTGTGCAACTTTTTATTTAATGTGAGTATCTAGGTATATTTGTCAGTTCACGTGAAAAGGTACCTTGTGGCCATTTATAGTTTCGAAGATATTTAAGTACTTTAAGTAATGTTTTGTGGAAACATGCAAAAAAATTTTTTTTTTGCTTTTTAAACTGGATGATTTGACATTTGCTTTTATATTTTTAATTAAATAGGTGGCTTTCAACTACAACTTATTATTTTGTGTTGCTAAACTTAAATAGGCTGTTTCGTGAAACTGCAGAAATTAAATGATTAAAAAAAAATTATATCTCCATAACTACACATTTTAGGAGGTTGATCTTTTTTGATATCAATAGCTAATGAATTGCAGAATATGGGAGTATGCATAACTCCATGCTGGCCATAAGGTACCTTTACCAGTGAACTGACACAATTTAACTTTTATGGGTCATAATCTTAGGTAATGTTCTACATTCACATGCAATGTGCTGGCTCTAAGACAGTGATAATGGAATGACAAATTCTCATTGACAATAACATTAACTGTATAGGTACCTGTTTTATGAGTTTAGAAATTAGCAATTTAAATAAATCCAGATTATGCTAAGACATGAATTATGTGAACACATGTGCCTACAATAACAATTTTGTACTCAAACTCAACATTCAAAGCTTTCCGGCAACGTTTCTTTCATGTTAATTACTTAATATTACAATTTTCCTAAATAAAGTAAGTAAAACAGCAAAAGTAAAGTTTTCATGTCACTGTTGGATATCTAAACATGGCCATACAACTTGCTATGTAGAGCGTCGTCTCTCTCACACTTCACCAGCCGGCCATTTACCTGTCTCCCTCACTCCCTTCACTCCATGGATAAGAGAAAGTAACAAAAGAAAAATAACACATCCCAGCCTCAATACATAGTAGTAACTGCATCCGCATTTATGGTAACTAACTTACACGTTAGAAATCATCACAAAACAAATTATATAATTAAAGGTCTGTGAGTCAACAAACAACTATGGGCCTTATAACCTATACCCCTCAAATAACCATCCAACTTTCGCAATGATACCGTAATTATGATATTAATAGACGTTACATGTATAATCACAGGTGTGTACGATATATAAGGTAAACATAAACAGGTAAACTAACCCTTTCTTCATGAGCCACCTCTGTTGGCCCCACTTGATAAAAGAACGTTCCAATGAAGAAGACACTCATCCATTTTACGATCACTCATCTATTTACACGATTTATATAATTTATGTTTGCACTACTTGTCACAATCAAACTAAAATTCCACTTTTTGCTGCGCTAAACGCAGACGTCATTGACAAACAACCGAAGTGACGAGTTATTGCACGGGATCACATAGTAGATGAAAACACTGCGTATTTTGAGAGCCATTGCATCGATATATCACAATTGTTATCACTTGAGGTTATTACATTACTAATCACTTCGTCTACATCGGTTATTTATAAAAATAAAAAGGTAAAAAGCAAAAATTACTCGTAGACAGCACTCACGACGTCGCACACTCACATTGACATAACGTAACGTGCGATTTCGTTCACACTGGTTCACACACACACACACACACAACTGAAGTCAAGGTGACATGACAGTTGGGACTTTGGGAGTTGGGCGCTAGCGTCGTACAATTTCGTCCGATTCCGACTCAAGTCTATTTAGCTATTGCAACACTGAGCTAAGTTTCCGTATCGGACCGTACCTACGAGTGCGATTCGGACCGATATTTGTTCGTGTCATGTTCCACGATCACAAACAATTTAAATCACATACATACAACTTTTGGTTCATTCATAATTTACTGCTTAATTTATATACTTACTTTAAAGTATTTTTTGAGCCTGGCTAATTTTATTAAATTCGAAACAATACGCGCAGGGACAGAGGGTAAAGTTGCCAACTACATGAGGACTTAATGTCGGTGTGGTGGTCGTTTATTATGGGGATGAGCACTTGAGCAGCAACATCCTTCTATGTGCTATCATTAGCTAATACCTTACTAACACTTCGTGACTTCGTGGGACTCAATTGAGTTAAGTTCTGTAATACGATCCTTACTGTATCGCAATGCCTCTGTTTATAGGTACGAGGAATCATTATCAGCAGTAGTAGTGGACGTTTATAAAGGTAATTACTTACTTCGCTAAGATGAATGAGTGTCCTACTCATTCATTTTAGCGATGTAAAGCCGTGTCTCCTGCGCCCTGTTTTCGTGTTCGACGAACATCGAACAGTGAACGATAAAGGGGCGTGGTCTACTAGTTTTGAGTGTTTTTATTCGTCAAAACACGTAGACCACGCCCCTTTCTCGTTCACTGTTCACTGTTCGATGTTCGTCGAACACAAAAACAGGGCGCAGGAGACACGGCTTAAGTAATTACCTATCGAAACAGCAACTGACGACTCTTCAGCACGATCGACAGTCACAACCAACATGCTTTGAGTAACACTGCAAGTTTTTTCACTCCCGATTTCTAAGTTTCTTCAGGGGAGGTTTTGGCATATGGGCCAGATAAGAGCACCCTTGTCGAAAAGCTGATTGAGATCCACTGTAAAATACGTGTAGGTAACCTACGCTGGACAGTTCGTGCGAATGATTACAGTACCTACCTATCTGGATATTTTTATCCGACTTCAAAAAAAGAGGAGGTTCTCAATTTGTCGGAACCTTTTTTAAACCATATTTTGACACCTTCTGTGCCCAGCACCTGGGTGCACCATTATTGTGTACCTAAAAATTGTCTGCTTCAAGGACAGTGATGTTTAAGCGACTGTAGAGATGTGCGATCGTTTGGAGAACCTGGTTTCAGACTGGTCGACTTACGATTGCGCGTACTGTAAAAGACGACACGTACCTAGACGTACCCCAGCTCCCGTATTTTCCCTACTTTTTTGGGGTTCCGTACCTCAATTCTGGAAAAAAAAACAGAATCCCTAATAGGATCACTTGTCCGTCTATCTGTCAAGACACTTTTTCTCAGGAATGCGTAGTGATATCATCAAGTTGAAATTAATATTATTAAAAATCTAAGAGATTTTCAAAAACAACTGACACAGGAGGGGTTTGAACTCGCTACCTCTGCCTCACCATGGCATCGCTCCAACCGAGCTTCAGTGTCATGCCTGAGTCAGTTAAAATTGGAAACCTCTTTTTACGCCTCTGAGCGTTGGTGACGTCTATCGGAGACTAAGGGTGCGTTTCCTCTGACGCGAGCTGGGCGGAGTAGAGCGGAGCTGACCGTGAATTGGCCAATCAGTGTTTCCACTGATGCGGAGTGGAGATATCGACCACTGTGATTGGCCAATTCACGGTCCGCTCCGTTCCATTCCGCGTCAGTGGGAACGCACCCTTACAGACTCCAACTCAATGCCTCTAATTTTGCAGCTAGACGAACATCGATACATGGTGACATATTATCGTATACACGGTCACTTTTCCCTTGACTCCGTCTAAGTGACCCACAGGAACCATGGGCGTAGCCAACCATGAGCTCAGGGTGGGGCAGCAGTCTAAAATAATATTTAACTAACAAATTATACTAGCGGTTTGATCGCATTTTTTTTTGTGTCGACTGTCGAGTGTGAACTTTGTTACGGATATTATGTATTGTAGTTAGTACCTAGATAATTTATTTTTTTAGGTTTGGTTAGGTACCTTACAGGTCAGTGCCAGGGTGGGGCAAGCGCCCCACCCTGCCCCACCGTGGCTACGCCCATGACAGGAACTATGCATATTTATGAGATAAAAAGTAGCCTATGGCACTCAGAGATTATGTAGCTTCCTATTAGTGAAAAAAGAATCTCAGAATTGGAGCAGTAGTTTCGGAGATTACCACATAATACAAACTTTGCCTCTTTAAAATATACAGGTTGTCCCACGGCTATGCCACATGGAGGGAAAGTACTTTAAATATTGTAGATAGGAAGTTTTATTTCATTCGAGACTTCACTTTATTTTTAAAATTGAATAATACTGCGTGCTTTTCACAGATTTTTAAAAAGTTGCTTTATTCACCTGGGAATCGAACTGACCAAATGTGAAAAAATTAACATTCTAAGTAACATAGTACTTATCTTAAATTAAAATATTTAAGTTTAGGAAAAGAATTGATTAGAATAACTTTTCGTGTCGATTTTCATAGATAGCTTGAATTATTTAATAATAAGTACTGTTTTACATTGTTTTCCTTATTAGTCCATGATAAATGCAATAAAAATTCCATTTGGAATAATTTGGATGCATCTTTGCTGTGAGCTAGACAGTAGGCGAATATGAAAAAAGTTAAAGTTTAACGGTGTTCCTTTAATTTAGGATACCATGTTACTTAGAAGGAATTAATGCTTATAATGAACCCTTTCGATCGGCATCATAAAAATACAGGATGTTAATTTTTTCACATTTGGTCGGTTCGATTCCCAGATGAAGCAAGCAACTTTTTAAAAATCTTTGAATGCAGTATAACTTAATTTCAAAAATAAAGTGAAGTTTCTATGAAGCAAAACTTCCTATCTCAAATATTTAAAGTACTTTCCCTTCATGTGGCATAGCCGTGCGACACCCTGTATACGAGTAGTTAAAGAGCCCTCTTCTTGGAGATTTGCCGATGAAATTAATAAAACGAGCCTTTATTAAATACATAGTTTTATTAGAAAATGAAAACAAAATCCCTTACACTACCTAAATAAGGCACGACGTGTTCAAACATATCGTGTGTCCGGCCGGCGACTGCCCGCAGCTCCGCTCACAACGACAGCGGGAAACAGGGATTTAGCACATATGCACGTAGACTTTCACATAAATCAAACAACCCTGTACATAATAATGCTGTTTACAAAATATACAATTATAATGCCAATGCGCAACCAACGTTTATTGCTGATTACACGAAACTTGCTCACAATACTGTAATTTGGCCGGAAAACATCGATGTATTAACACTAACATTTCTTTAACAAAAGCACATAAAGGCTTTTGAAACAAGGACGAAAATACGTCGGTTATACACAAGTCTCTTAACGTCGATATGTTATATTGTAAATATTTATTTGATTGATATACAAGTGGTATGAAGCAGAGGATTGATAAAATTTAATAGATAAGCTTTACAAGTATAATAATAAGACTGAAATTTACACAATGTACAACAGAATATTTATAAATATACATAAAATTTGTGCTTTTAATGTGAAGGTGAGATATAAAATTGGCGCAAAATTTTGATATATTTTTTTTAAGTTTACCTATTTTATTAAAAATATGTGTCAAATGTGCCGTGTATACAACTTTCTATATTACAATAAGTTAGTATACAAAGTAGCGTAATATTAATAATCGTATATATCTATAGCGTGATTAAATTACATGTCCCTATATGAATACAATCTCTAAGTTGAAACAAAATGCAAAATTCTTACTATGTAATAATAATAATAAATTACTAAACCAACATTTGATACACTACTCACTAAATTTGTAAATAATAATATAGGAATAATATCTTAATTTGTATGTCTTTGTACCAAATCATGATTTAGATAGAATTTTAAAAATTTTGAGCTTCATTGACAATGAGAATGGTGCGAGAGAGCATTGATCGATGAGAAACGATACATACAGTACACAACAGCTAGAGGTTGAAAATGTCGAACTTTTCATCGTCTGAAAAGGTAATTTCGCACCCCTATTGAAAGACATTAGCAAAATTTTCACGAGAAAAATTTTGTATGCCGGAAATTAAAATACAAAGTGTTTATAAATTAAAATGAACGCAGACGACATAGCAATTGCATAACAACATTCAACAATGAAATGATCATGAAAACGTGTGAAATTGAAACGACGAATAACTTACTAAAATCTCAGATATCAATGTCCACAAGGTTCAACAAATTATTGTCTCCGCATTACTGATACGTGCCCAAATAACTCGTTCTCCGAATTGGTCAATACTACATTAACGTTAGGATATCAGTGTCCTAATACTTATGTAAAAAATATTACCAAAAAAATGGTTAAAAACTTTTTTTAGTAAAAGCCAAAATTTTAATTATTGGATTTCTACATTATCTACGCAGTACAAAAGATTGAAAGACACCGTGTTTGTAGTTTATCAGTCATGTTACGTGTATTATAAATTTAGTTATGCTAGGGCCTCCGCACCAGCAGGTTGGCACAACAGGCTAGATGTCAGTAGTGGTCAAAGTCGGCCGTCGGCGCGACTGAGTATACTGACGGAGGTCTGTGGAATAATATTATTAGTATTAGTAAGATAAGCGATATAACCTTTTGGACGTTAGAACTTCGATGGAATACAAATTATTTCGTGCCTTCTACGCCACGACTTTGTTAAGGTGCCTACGAATGACCCACTTTGACGACGATCTGTAGAGCCAATCCGGGCGAGTCTCAACAGATTGACACGTTACCATTAGCCCAACTTACCCATTAACGAATCTGTTGAGACTTGCCAAATTGGCTCTATAGAGTGGGCGTCAAATTGGTTCTTCATAAAGACAAATAATTTAACAAATGAAAATCAACAAAAATAATTTATTAAAAAAAATGTAGGTATTTAATATTTTCGACATAATTTTAACCTGGCGTCTGGAAAGCCACTGTTTGAAATACACATCTAGCATTACGTCCAAAAGGTTGATGAATTAGCATTTTTATCGTGAAAATTATCAAATAAACCGTGTCATTTGTGTTCTTCTAATGCTCAACGTGTGGTGCTCATAAAAGTGGCAGTCATTTATGCACCTTGTTATTTCAATGGATTTTTATTGGCAAGTTAAATTACACATTAGATTGCGATTAAACTTATTCAAGATTATCACCAGTTAATTTTCCAAAAACCTTCTAAGCAGTCGAATTTTGAATAAGTTATTTTTTTTTTATTCTGTGTGATATAGCAGTTACCTAAATCCTATTTTGTATCAATTATTCAAAGGTATCAAAAGGTAGTCAATTTTCCAAAGAACCCTAAACGAAATCGAATTTCTGATTACGCCTAGGCACTAAAATGTCAGATCTGTACAAGCACAGAAATTGAAATAAGTCAATTATAGAAATAATTATCTACAATATTTTTCTGCCAGACGCGTGTCGCCGGTTCTTAGTCGATGTCAGTATATCCAATGCAATATACTTAAATCAAACTTAATTTCGTTCACATACGTCACATTTTTAAACGCGCGTTCTCGATGACAACATCGAGAACGCGCGTTTAAAAATGTGACGTATGTGAACGAAATTAAGTGTGGTGTCACCTGCCTTATATAATTTGTTCGAAAGCGGCGACAAGGTCACGTGCGTTTGCAACTTCTATTGACTTATTATTTTCTGTGGGTACAACGTACAGTCAGGGAAAGGGGTTCTTTAGCAAGTTCACTATCATTCATAATTGGTCGTATATTCAATCTTCAAAGCAAATCCAAATCAGAATTGCTTCGAAGTTTGAATATACGGCCAATAATTATGAATGATAGTGTACCTGGGTCATTCCCCGGTATCCCATTGTTTGGTAGATTTCGATGGCACAATTTTCTTTGATTAATTAAGACATTTTAAAGGAAATATCTGTACCCTCTGCTACCAATACTCTGTAAGTTAAATCTGGATTCGATATTTCCTGTTAAAATGTCCTAATTAACAGAAAAAACCGGACAAGTGCGAGTATGCCTCGCGCCCTAAGGGTTCCGATATAAGATCATAGATGGCGCTATTGCTTACATCTAGTGGTGTCATCTATGAGCAGATGGCTCCACTTATGGTCCGGTGACTGACGGCGGACAACAAAGTGATCCTATAAGAGTTCCGTTTTTCCTTTTGAGGTACGGAACCCTAAAAATGTGCCACCGAAATCAACTGGATAATGAGACTCCTGAGAATGCAGGCATGTATACAGTCGTGTAGTAATGTTTACCGCAGGGCGCGTCGCGGCGCGGGCAGGCGGGAGGGGCGCGGTAACGCTGACACGCGCGACTCGGTGCCGGACGCGGGACGCGGTTGGTCCAGTACCGGGGCTGGAAATATTCTTGTATTCAATTTCACCTTATAATTGGACAACACAGTCCAATTATGTGCAGAAATGTTTCAGCCCACAAAACCTTAATCAAAGTGAAAATTAAATGCATTTTTCTTATGACAGTCACCCTATTACACCATGACATTTTAAATATAATTGAATATCGATTTTGGGATATCTTGTTATTTCTCAAGAAGTCCTTCAACCTCAGGGAAAAATTTACACATGAGAATACAGATAATTTTCTATAGTTTGACATCAATACATTATTTTGGCGAGTTTGTGGGTTGGATAATAATTTTTGCACAACACATTCAATTATACTCAAAGACTGTTATTCAAATGTAGTGCTGACTTTTTTTTGTGAGAATATTCGATAAGTAAAAAGTAATCAGCTGAGTATAATAGGTTAGGTTCCGTTAGGAAAGTTGTTGTTGGCTAAAATGTTGGTTCTTATCAATTTTAGCAACTACGAAAATGTTTCCAATGTCCATACAATTAAATATGATTTGCAATTATTTTTTTTATTTTACCCTGAAAAAAACTAACTGCATAAAAAGTTCTTATAATCAAATCCATATGAAGAAGTCTAAATGGTTTTTCTAATATGAAAGAAGAAGAAAGAGAAACTAACACTGTATAGGTCCAGAAATTTCGGAGAAACGGGTTGTAAGTACACACGGCTACACATCAAGCTATACATTCCCAGTTTACACTGACCTCTCACTGCAAGGAAATCCTATACAATGCGAGATTAGCTTATACTGGAAATGTATAGCTTGATCTGTAGCCGTGCGTACATAAAAAACATCAAATACAAAACCTTCTTATCTGGAGTCGGTTAAAAATGAGATGGATGATACTCACGTGGTGGCTGTTTGGGTGCCGGGCCGGAGGCAGGTCTAGAGATGCGCATTTGTGACGCGGTCGCTATCGAGTACGGCCGGCTCGGCGGGGGCTGAAACACGTCACACTAACATACAACGGCTACATTAATAAGATAAGTTTATTAGGATATTATTGGTTAGCCTTCCACCACTGACTATACATCGCACATCAGCAAGAAAGGTGTCACAACACAATAAATGTAGTTTTTGGGAAATCACGATTTTCTTTTTTTTAAATCCTAGAATACTATGAATACTATGATATAGAATAGTGGCCTACTATTAAAAAAGTACAAATACATTATTTTTTTTCAAAGAAGGAATAGGCACAACAAAAAAGTAAAAGCAAAAATAATAATTTATCACAAAATGGAAAACATAGACGCTTTTAAAATTTTTGGAGGGAGTATCGCTCCGTCTTTGTCACGCGAAGCGGACGTAGGTGGTGTTACGTCACTAGTAGGTAGTGCCGTCCGTGTCTAGCAAATCATTTTAAAACGCTTATAACTTTGCCAATTTTGTAGATGTTTCATCGGTATTTTTCGTGTTAATTGTCTTTTTTCAAATAGTTTACAGATTCACAATAAAAAAAAAGTAGTTAACATCCCTATTCCTTTAAAAAATGTCTGTATTAAATGCCATCTCTCAGCGAGGAATCGCACTATAATTATGAATTTTTTTTAGCAGCTCAAGTTTGTAATTGCCTTTCAGATCGCATACATAACTCAATTTCGTATTATTATGTGTTGTGACACCTTTCTTGCGTGCGACATATACATTATAGTTATCTGGCCCACTCATCGACAACTTAGACCAATTAGGTGATTCGCACACTGCACCGCATCACGCAGCGTAGCGCGAGAGTGCGTGTTGTTAAGTTGTTTTCAAGTATCTATGTTTGTATAGAAAACACGCGTAGTGCAATACAACACACTGAAAACGCATTCACGCGCGGTGCCGTTGTCCCGTCGCCACGCACCCCGCAGCGTAATGCGGTGCAGTATGCGAATTGTCATAATGGTCCTCGCTCATTATAATTTGTAAGTCAGTCACGGTACTGTTTAATAGATATAGATAGAAGAAGAAAATAAAGGATTGGAACTTGGAAGGAAGAAATGTGTACAAAGCAACAAGTCAAAAATATATCATAACGCAGATTGCCATAATTTGTAGTAAAAATAGTAAATAATTATGTATTCTTAAACGGTAGATTGAAGGCAGAGAAGCATACATTTTGTTACTTTATAATGACCCACGCCCACTACACTACTACATACAAACAAATAAATCTGAAGTCATTTTCAAAACCATTTTTTTTTCAAAATGTCTTTAGATAATACATAACTTTAACTACGATACACTGATGCCGAATCATTATTAGGTGTACACAATTACAAATGATCACGAGGGTTAGATACACAATATTTGTTTAGACAAAGTTACATACTTTGGGCCGATTTCACCAATTTCACCAATTTAAAATTATAATTGGGAATTTATCGATATTTACGATCGACAGAGTCACAGCTCTAGCGACACAAAGTGAGATTCGTGATTATACCGCAAAATAAATACATACAGAAAGCCGGCTCCGTACAAACAGCTACAACAGCGCACGCGCACATAGACGCGAGATCGCCGTACGTACATGGTGATCTCAAACGAATGCCAGTCGCGAGTGCGCTTGCACTCGCTGTACGAAAACGATTGTCTATGTGTGCGTGCATTTTCGCTCGTTGGAGCCGGTTCTCTGTATCTATTTACTTTGTGATTATACTCAAGAATTGCTAAAACACGTATAGTGGGTGACGACGTCACTAGGTAAACGAAGGTTAAGGCCGAAACGCAGACGATAGCTCTTTGTCGATGACCGATATTTCTCCAAACACGGTCGACTTTACTCAGTGAGAATCGGATACCGACTAAAAACTGTTGGCAGACAGCTGTTGTCTGTTCACTTTGTATGTTCTATCCTTCTATCTCACATAATCACCGACAAAAAATATATCGGATCGGCTAGAACCGGTCATGCTTAATTGAGATTCTTGTAAAACTGACTTTTTAAGTGACTCCAACGTTAAAGTAGTTGGTAAAGCCACTGTTCTATTTTCGCCGACAAAATGTATCGACAAAAGTCGGACAGAAGCTATGCCGAAAACAGGCACAAACCATTCAGCGAGATAATTATAGTGCTGTTTAAGCCAAGCATCTCAATCCAAGCTGCAAGCACGACGTATAAATGACCATAAAGCGAATCCTCACAGCATTCAGTAAAGTAGCGGCATGAAGAAGCAAGATCCAATCGTTAATGCGCGTACGCATATGTATTCGGCATCAGTATACCATGAGCTAAATACAATATTAACTCTTGTACACAATGGCCAGTTTTTAAGCATCTTTATAAGCTTAATATGTTATCAGATAGAAAAACTTGCATTTTCAGCGATTTTTTTAGACATATTGGGGATGCCTTCGTTATAAAGTGTCGGGCGACAGGTACAGCCAACAGCGAATGTTGAAAACTTTTTTTAATATTTTGAAATATTACAAAAAAATACACGCCGAATGTTTAACCTCCCAGCTTAACATCCGTCTAAAAATATCGCAGTAGAAAATTACTGTTCAAGAATTATAATAATATTAACCTTTACCTTACAGACGTACGAAATAATCATTTAAGCAAGATTTTTTTGAAAGAACACTTTTTGAAAGTTATGGCTCTTTCAATTTAGACAAACTGAATTGAAGGAGCCCCGTAATTAGCTTTTGATGTTGACTGCACATGTCCCCAGCATGGTCCAGGCAGGCCACTGTGTACACGAGTGTAAATAAACAGTGGACACTCACAGGTAAGTGATGGTTTCGCATGGAGACGGGCGCGCCGGTGGCCGCGGCCGCGCGCAGCTGCGTCAGTGAGTTAGTCACGCCGTTAGTGCGTTGTGACGGTATGGGGTTAACGCGTTCAAAGTAGACCCGGAGTTTTATGGGACAACAGTGGGCCTATCGCGAATAATCCTACTAATATCCTACTAATATTATAAACGTCAAAGTTTGTGAGGATGTATGGGTAGATGTTTATTACTCTTTCGCGTAAAAACTATAACTGAACGGATTTTGATGAAACTTTAGCAGTGGTTCCTAACCTTTTCAATCTCATCACCCCTATGACATATTAAAGGAACTCATTTTACCCCCCCTGCCCACGCCTTTGAAATGTTATGACATGAAAATACATCTAGTCTTCATTGATCACAATAAATTGCACAAAAACTTATTATACATTACCAGTCCTGTTACCCCCGCAAAATTTACCCCCGAGGGGTTAATTACCCCCAGGTTAGGAACCCAGGCTTTAGAGTAATATAGCTTATACATCAGAATAACACATACCTAGGCTACTTTTTATCCCAAAAACGCTTTACAATATTCTTATAGATACCATATTATGTCAAAATTATTCGTGATAGACCCACAGATATCCACAGAAACCAAATGCGTAGATTTTATAGGTATGACATAAGTATGCCTATCCTTTTGAAGAATACAGGAGTGATATTATAATTTAATAAAAAAAATAAAAATTATTTTATTTTTTTTATTAAATTATAATATCACTATCGATAATAATTATTCAGCAAATTGCTTCCAAAACAGAATACAGTCGCATTGAACGAGTTAACCTTTACGATGTTAGTTTCATGTTTTATGTAATGTATGAAGTATGAAAGACACATTTTAGACACAATGTATGAAAGACACATTTTAGACACAATTGAAATGACGTACAAATTAAATATTAGGACAAAATAATATTATTATTACTATTTTACCAACACCACATAATAGACATGTAAACAAAAAAGAATGAGAGTTTTAGCTTAGCCACAATCTCTTTGGAGATAAAACATTTTTTCATAGTTATAAGCAAAAATAAAGTTGAAATAAGTGCAATTAATTTGATAGAAAAACGTGTTGGACTTATTACTAAAAACAAAATCAACTATGTATCTTGCGATGCTTTCAAGTTGATTATAAGAAGTTACAAAAATACTCTTTGAATGGTAGAATTTAAATATCCCTTGCATTATTAATTAATTAACTTTATAAGATAAATATCCCGAAAGTCCCAAAATACCTAGACGATTATCTTCTTCTAAAGGTCGATGTGTAATACTTTTTGCCGGGTACTGTATATTCTTTTGTAGCACCGTACTGCTGCGCCGACGTACTATCAGACAAATCTGTATCTGACCACCGTAAGGGCTATTCTTGCTTGCAGCGCTTGGCCGCTATAGAAGCTCGTAATGTTTTAAGAGTATTGTCAATGCAAAATGGGCGGTAAACAGCTATGGTCATCATGTGCACGGGATTTTGTTTTCAAAATTGTCAGATCTAGACTTGTCTGATGGTACATACACGGCCCGTATAATCGTCACTGACGGTTTCCGTACGCGATATCTCTCAATAGCACAGTGACATCATAACTTAGTTAGTACATGTGTTTAAGCAGTTACGTATAAGACTTACATCTCTAGGCGCAACCAGTTGACTTTGGGGTCGCTCCCTCCGTAGAGTTTCAGTGCCTTGTCGGACTAACGCTGGCGTGGGTGGGATATCGGCTTTAGGAGCCGATTTGTCTTCAACTTTCTGTAATATCAGGGAGAAGTGATAGGAAAGAGCACATTCTGTTCAAGCAAGCTTCTCATTCAAGGAAAGTTCGTGACTGGCACAAAACAGGGAAGAATGGCGTATGCATTAGGTTGAAAAAGATTGTGGGATCATGCGTTGGGAAAAGGGCGGATCCACGGGTCATGACCCCCCTGGGCTAGGTCTAGGTCGACCACTGATAATATTTCTTATCTAAAAATAATACTATATAGTAAAATACATTCTGTCGATTTCTTGAACACAAATGTATAGAACAGCAGATTTCAGGCTTGGTCCAATAGTAAAAGTTGTTCATAATGATGCGTACAATTCCTTTCGTATTTCGACTGACACTTGTATATAACTTCGGCTCACGTTTCGTCAAAGTATCGAAACTCAGGCAAGTTGCGCGTAGGCACGGTCACAGCTGAAGACTTTGGGGGGTCTTACCGCAGCCGAAGACTTTGGGTCATACCGATTAATACCGAAATGCGATATCGTGAATTACCGTATTTGGCACATTTTTTTACGATTTTGGGAGGGGGTCAGGACCCCTACGACCTCGTTGACCATAGGTTACTCGCTTTAAGTCGTGTGTACAGTACATACCTGATGTGTGACGGTGTAGGAGTCGGTGGCGACGGGTACTGGCGGCGTGGAGGCGGTGGGGCTGAGTGCGGGGTTGGACGCGTACACGCCGCGTCGTACCATCGCCCGCCCGCCCAGGGACAGCCTGCGTGACGTCACGGCCTCGCTGGGGACTGCTGCAGGTTGCTCGCTGTTGGTACAGTACATACCTGATGTGTGACGTAGGAGTCGGTGGCGACGGGTACTGGCGGCGTGGAGGCGGTGGGGCTGAGTGCGGGGTTGGACGCGTACACGCCGCGTCGTACCATCGCCCGCCCGCCCAGGGACAGCCTGCGTGACGTCACGGCCTCGCTGGGGACTGCTGCAGGTTGCTCGCTGTTGGTACAGTACATACCTGATGTGTGACGTAGGAGTCGGTGGCGACGGGTACTGGCGGCGTGGAGGCGGTGGGGCTGAGTGCGGGGTTGGACGCGTACACGCCGCGTCGTACCATCGCCCGCCCGCCCAGGGACAGCCCACGTGACGCTACTGCCACGCCGGGAACCGCTGAAGTACCTGTAATTGATATACGTTATAACAATACATCTTTATTGGTCAATCGCCTGTGACACCGTTCAGCCGGTGGTTCCGATGTTACCACTAAATCGCTCGCCCGAAAGTGACAGGTTAGGCAGACCTGGATTATTGTAAAAAATAAAGTTTTTATTGATTTTAATTTAACGAAGTTTCCAAACGCTTGAAAAACACTAACGACTGCCGAGTTGATCTTTGCTTGTCCGTATTTCTAGCTGCAAAAAAGTATAAGCATTGTCATCTCAATTTGCTAAACATTACGTACAAATCAACAAAATTTTCTGGCCCGCTCTGAAGTTAGCCTTTTGAATGCGCAATGGATTGTTTAGGATATAAATTGTCTATTGCGCAGCTAAACTGCTAAGTGCAGAGCGGGCCAGAAAAGTTTGTTGATCTAAATCATATGAATATCTACTTCAAGTAAAATATTCTGAAAAATAGACATGTAACACAGATTGCTTAAATTATTTAACTATTGGTTCCTACATGGCTAAACAAGATTAAATCTTTAAAGCCAATCCGCAGCCCGCAATAGCCCGCGTGGTGGATTACGGCCCACTCCGTTTTAGGAGGCCAGAGTCCCAGCAGTGGGCTGATTATAATTAAAACCCAAGTTATTAAAAGCTGATTATGATTACGCTTAAAACTAGTGCTCAAAAAATAAAATAAAAATAATGAATAAGAAAAATCAGATAAAATTAAAATATGACGTTTCTACTTACCGGGTATCCTGCTAAGTTCCCTGTGTGAACTGTATTGCCTAAGTTTTGACGTTGGCAAGCTTGTTTTCCTCGGAACAGCTACCGGTGGTACCATAGAACCGTATGATGCTATAATAAAAACAATATGAAGAAAAATAAAACAGGAAGCGTTTGAAAAAAAACTGTGATAAATGACAGTGATTGTATGTAAATGGTTAATGCATTGTGCATCTAAAAATATAATAAAATGATGAACCTGTTTCTTTTGGAAGTTGGATAAAATGATTTCAAACTCTCTTTAGTTGTAAGTTTCCCAAAAAGACACATTAGGCTTTCAGTAACAAATGATTAGGTTTTTTTTTTAAGTATATACCCTTTGAAAGTCACTTTGTTGGCATTTTTAGGATTGCGTGTCTCAAAAGGAAAAACGGAACCCTTATAGGATCAGTTTGTTGTCTGTATGTCAAGACCCTTAACGGGTGGAATCATGTTCTCATAGATAGCACCACTAGAAGTATATGATAGCGGCATTTTGCTCATGTTTATCTTGCTCATAGATGGCGCTATTGCACATTTATGAACCGTCAGGGCGCGAGTCATATTCGCACTTGTCCGGTTTTTTAAATAAGGAGCAGTATCTCCGAAACAAACTCAAGAGGTAATAAACGTAAGTCATATGTATAAGCCACAGAAATCTAAATAACATATCAATAGAAATGTTAGCAACTACATTTTACGAGACGCGTGCCGGTTCGCAGTCAATGTCAAAGCATCCAATGCAGTATAAAGTAAACTTAATTCCGTTCACATACGTCACATTTTTAAACGCGCGCTTTCGATGCTGTGGTGTCGCGTAGAGAGCGTTTCACATGACAAGTCCCTCCGACGCTATGTTGGCTGCCCTGAATGGAAATATGTTACAACGTTTTTAACGGTGTTGGAAGTTTTTTTTCAGAACCAATTCTCGTTCACCACCATTTTAAAACAGATCTACAAAAAATATAAAACGTAGCGTCCAACGGACTTCTTATGTGAAACGCTCTATAAAACCACGTGCATTACATAATTTGCTCGAAAGCGGCGACAAGGTCACGCGCCTTTGGGACTTCTATTAACTTACTACTTAGAAGATTTCTGTGGTACAACCGAATCCCTCAAACCTATCCACACTTACCAGCACTAGTAGGTATCATCCTGCTCGGCTTCGGCATAACACTCGGCGCAAACATCTTCTTCTCCGGACTCGTCTTCCCCGCCATAATATCTCTCTTAACCGCAGTCTTCTTCACCATAGTCGCACTATTTATAACAGTCGCATTGTGCATATCGTACGTGCGCTCCATACCCGGAGAATTTGAACTTGCAACTTTAGTGACAGTGTAAGATTTGTCGTCGATCATATCGTAGATAGGCGATATTGTGTTGTGTAGGTTCAGCAGTTCGTTCCTGGATCCTTTGCGCAGTGACATTAGCGGTGTTGAGGCGACTTGTGGCCCTGTAAAGCGGAAATGTGACCTTGTACCGGTGATTAAGCGTTTGGAAGCGCTGTTTTTTGGATGAATAGTTTCGCCGTTACATATTTTAATAAATTATTTTTAGTCACCTCCATATTTAGAATGTGGGTGGTTGACAAAGCGAGGCTTTATTTTGTCTGCGTTTGCGATTAAATTGCGAACGGACGACCCAACTTGTCGCCCGATCTGTTCAGCCAATCCAAGCGAGTCTATAAATTCTTATAGCCTTACCCGCAAAAATCGACCATTGATTACCATGAAGTGTATAAGCGCATCATCACCATATTGCGTGAAAGACGTCCAATGTTGGAGGGGGAAAGACATACATTCCCCCTTCCCTTATTACCACCATCTTCCCGTGACCGTTACCGGTGCGTATCAGATCGTCCTAGTACTCACGTGTGTCATGCGCCGGCGCAGTGTCGGGTACACTGTCGGGCGGGCTGGACGAGCTGAACGTGCCTGTGTCCGTACTCTCGCTGGAACCAACCATCGCTCGCTCCTGAGACCCCCAGTCCTGCAAATGACGATACGACTATTTTTTTATGACGATTATTTTCTTTATTACGATTACTAGCTTCCGCCCGCAGCTTCGCCCGCGTTTTTGGGATATAAAGTAGCCTATGTGTTATTCTGATGTATAAGCTATTTTACTGTAAAGTTTCATCAAAATCTGTTAAGTGGTTTTTACGTTAAAGAGTAACAAACATCCACACATACATCCATACATCCTCACAAACATTCATATTTATAATATTAGTAAGAAGAAGTAAGATAAGAAGTAAGATTATTTTCCTCAATTTTTTTAAAGCATGGTCACGTAACTGATTAATCTGATTATTGGTTTACCGAAACGACATTGACCAATCATATCATTTGACATGAGATTTGACAACAGATTAAATTGAGCAGGCTTTCAGATTGGGGGTTAATGTTACAGTATTGGAAGAAAATAAATTTAATTTGTGGTTAGTTGCCCGAAATCACAACCGTCAATCAAATCACTTGACTTAAGGTTAGCGGCAGATCAAAATTAAATCGGTTTTCAGAAATAGGGTAAGTTTTTTTTTCTTAAAATGACGGATCTTCAGTATTTTTTACAACATTACCACACTGCACTGCATTGATTACAGCAATCAAAAAAATAAAAGGTAGATCAAAATTTAATTACAAAAATTCAAAGGTAAAAAATACGTACCCGACCATCTTGCTGTAGCGTCCTCTCACCAACATCAATGAGATTAAGCGTTGCCGAATTAATATCTATAATTTGATTATCATCTGCCTTCACGTAAACGACCGTTGTGTCCATAGCGCTCGCTTTTGGCGACACCTTCTTAAACGTAGCATTTCTTTTAGGAGTGTCCCTGGTTGGCTCTTCTTGTCTGTCAACACCATTGCCGTTCAGAGCTCTCCGCCTCGATAACAACTCAGAAGCGTTCTCCATACTTTGTCGCGGCACTGTTATCGTTTGATTCGGTAACTGAATCGTTTTGATAGGCGAAGTCTCTACTTGGGCTGGCGAAGTCTTCTCAGGGTCTGTTGGCAATGCTTTCCTCGCTAAGGACAGCTTCTGCCGAGCCTGAATGATCTCATTCAATTCCTGCTTCCCCAAAGTCACGTTCAGACTATTCCTCCCCAAATCTTCAGGTCTCTGTAACCCCATATCCTTGTAAAACGCATCGTCAGTTTCAAAGTTCTCCTTCTCCGCGTCATTGTCCCGTCTGTACCTATTATTAGAGTAGTGTAAAGTTATCGTTTCCCCCATTTCAGGGTTCGGTTTGGGTACAGTTTTCTTATCAGAATTTTCGTTTAGGATTTTCCCTGTGTCAATTTGGCAGGCCTCTTCGCGGGATTTTGTGTAGCTTTCCGAGTTTCGTATGGACTCTCGTTTGGTGAAGCTGTTGTATAGTTGGCAGCGAGGTCGGGCAGAAAGAAGCCTTTCGGATTGTTCTAGATGCGTGAAGGTAGCTGAGCTGAATATGTTGGAGTCTGTGCTGTCTTTAGGTTTGGAAGTGTTGGAGATGACGTAGGAGGAGTTGACGGAGCTGACGAGGCTGGGCGGCAGGGAGTCGATGAGGCTGTCGTTGTCGGGGTACGTGGTCTGCGAGAGGAAGCTGGTGCTCATGTCCTTCTCGTCCAGGATGCTGAGCGTCATGCTCGTCATCATCGGGTCGAAGCTGTCGCGCCCTGACATTGGTAGACCTGAAAATAATGAAAACAAGTGTTTTACATTGACACACGGATATATGAGAGTGGTGCTTGCGGTGTGAAGAAATATGTGTAACGTATGAAACTTCTATACTATTGTAAAACTGTAAAAAGCTATGTCTGTACAATTTTACATACATTGAAGATATACCAGAAAAAACAGTCCATATAGGGTACTGAGCAACCATGGCCATAGTACTGAACGCATTTTGATGTGGTTTTCACAGTTTGGTAACTTGGGATCCAACTTAAAATCTAAGCCACATTTCATCTAATTCCGGTGGGACGAACCAGAGATACAGCTTGACCTCTTCTTAGTACTAGCCACCCTACACTAAAGAGGTCATATAAAATGGTCAATTTACTGTAATGCGCGCGAACGTAGTCGCAGCAAGGTCTAGTATATTATATGCAGTGCACTTGTATTGCAATGCGTGTGCAGCGTGACCCTATAAGGCGAAAGTTACACTGTCAATCAAGTCATCAAATATAATAAGTACATTATGTACGCATAGTTTATAACGCCGACAATATACTTCCCTATCCGCACAGGTTATGTTAGCACTGTAATCAGTGAGCCGGTAACTTGACGGATGATTGTGTAACGCAGCCCTGCATAATATATGTAAAGTAGACCATGGCTGCAATTCTTGATACGTAACGTTACCGTGATCGATACCTATTAGGATTTCGTACAGCGGGGATTTATCTATCTATCACGTTTTATAGCTTGGGTTGTGGTCAAAACTTAAGAGTTGTCAATTTCAGATACATTGATGCGCATGCGCTTCAGCTGAAGACCGTCAGTCGACTGGAACATGCCTGATTACTTTTTATCTTTGAAAATCCTCAACTTACTATGGATCCTTTTTCTAACTACTTTTGGCCAAGGGAGCGGGAGTCGCTCTGGGGCCCTAGCCAAGTTGCTTTTCTGTTAGCGTTAACGCCAAACGCTACGGATAAAATGTATGGAAGTGACATTTGTGAGTCACTTGACTTTTCCGCGGGTAATGTCATTGCTATACATTTTGTGCTTATCGTTTGGCGTGAACGCTAACAGCCACTTGTCTAGGACCTCTGACACCCTATGATTGCAGATCCTCCTGAGCGCACGTAACATGTCGCGACGTATCTGACAACTGAAGCCCAATTCTCGTAAATAAAATGTTCAAATTATAGTTCCGCACCCTAATTGCGTAACTCAATTGCTATCACCATGGCATTGTTTTTGACATTCATTACGCCGTATGATTGCTATCTGTGCTCCTGTAACTAGCTCAACACCGCAATGGATGTTGTTGAACTGTCAAAATGAAAGCCATGGCAAAATAAATTATGTTACGCAATTAGGCTGCCGATCTAGTCTCAATATCATGTGTCACAAATTATATTTTCTTATCCGTTTGACGTTGTCATTTAGTAGGTATATGAGAACACAATTTGTGAAATATATGGCATTGAGATTAGATCGCAACTATATTTTAAACATATTTATTTACGAAAATTGGGCTTCTCGTCTAACACCGGTATACCCAGTACTTAGGTCAAAGGGTCTCGGTTCCGATATTAGAGCTAAATATATTTTAAACGTTTCTGTTTCTCACCTGAATCCTTATGTGAAGTCATAGACTTCCGACTGTCCATAGACTCGACGTTGAAGGTTCCAGAACTTTCCATGAGGAGCGACGACACGAGACTCGGCGGCGACATGCGCATCAGCGACTCGCCGCTCTGGTACATGTTCAGACTGGGCCGCTCGTTCAACATGTTTGTAAGCCCTCTGAAATTATACAGAGACTTGTTGTTGAGAATTTTAGAGGATTTTCGCAGCCCATATCTGCAGAAAACTTGATGACATACCGTAGAGGCAGGTTACTGTGGCCCTAGGGCATAACTTTAGCCGGAATCGAAAAAATGTTTGAACTGCCCGCCCGCCGTGTCGCGACCACACACACAACCGATCGTCGCAGTTCCTTCGGTAACTAATAGATGGCGAAGGAACTGCGACGATCGGTTGTTTAGTCGCAACACGGCGGGCAGATCAAACATGTTTTCGATTTGGGCCAAAGTTATGCCCTAGGGTCAAAGTAACCCGCCTCTACGGTATTAAAGTTTCAAGCCTGTTTCTTATCTGAGGTATTCTAAATCGGCAAATATGCTGATTCTGCTCATCACAATGTGCAACTTTTACTATGCTCTGAAATCGTGAAAATAATTGGCTGTCCCATAACTTTTGGTAGCGTAATATACTTATATGAAATAGCAAATTTTACCGACAACAAATGAGCAAATGAGTCTCAGTATGCAACCAGGACATAGCCGAAAGAAAAGAAACTCTCGATACAGAAAAAAAATCTAAATACAATTTAAGTGGCAGTAAATACATTACATGAGTTTGAGAAAGAGATGGCTAGCTTTGACTTTGTAGTGTTGTATTCGTCACTCATACCTATGTGACGTTTTGTCACTGACTTGTTTATCAGATACCGAACTGTTAGTGCTGCGTGCGACAGAGATGAAGCTCTATGGAGCCGAAGCTAGACGGTTGGTTATCTTTTTAAATATATTTACTGCCACATACTGTACCTATTCCCAAATAAGTGCCAGGCTTCTTATAAAAGCGAAAGACCACAGAAATCCAAGCGAAAATATTCCAAAGCTTATTGTATATAGAAGCGAAACTTGCACAACAACCGGACGCCGACAGTAGTAGGTAAGCATAGTATAACCTAAAACAGTGCAGCGCCAGATTCTGCGCAGACGCAACACCGTAACACCTCCTTTGCGCTTGCGCCACATTGAGGTACAAAACGAATATCCACCTGGGTAAACATCATGCAATTTTGTAAATAGAACTAACCATTTGCGTCGAGGAAAAAAGATTATAATATTAACATAACATCACGCCGTTATTCCCTGAAGAGATATGCACACCCACAATTCAGCAGTTATGTTTTAAGTCCCTTGTAACAGGGGCCGACTCTATAGTTCTATTTTTAATTTATCTGCTGGCATACCATGACCACGATAGAAATGGGTTTTGTCTACAGAAGAATAGACAAAGTGACAGATTATAGAAAGATTTCTACCGTTTTATGCATGCAATGAAGAGAAGTGAATGTTTATATTCTTCAGTAGACAAAATTCTGATAAGCTAAGCACGGGTTGCCGCGTGCTCGCGGGCAGAACAGATAACGAGTTGGATAGAAAGCACTTTATCTATTCTTTGGTAGAATAGAGATAGAATTGGTCATGCTAAGCCGGCTGGTACACAGTGTTAATCAGGACATTGTAAAAAAAATTACACATGCTGGCATGTACAAAATAATTTATTTCTAATTAAAGAAGAATTTTATTTCATTACTGCCACTTATTTTTCTAAGAGGCGAACTGATGATTTTTACCCGACTGCGCGAAGCAAAGGAGGGTAATGTGTTTATCAGTCTATGTATGTATGTATGTATGTATGTATGTATGTATGTATGTATGTATGTATGTATGTATGTATGTTTGTTTCTATGTGGCGTTCTAGAGACCAAATGCGTAGGCCGATTTTGATAATTCTTACGTCAATCGCTTCGTTTTAACCTTGCGAGTGTCACTAAAGACATAACAGTAATCAAAATTCACCACAGCGACAACCAGACGCCATATTGTCAAAATGAAAAAAAAAAAAGTTGATGAACTATGTCAAGTGGGGTCTCGTTGAATAGGTATTTTAAAATCATTTTTAGGTTCCTTTTATCATTTTTCATTTTAAATAATAGTTTAGGATATATAACGATTTAAAGTTTGTTTTCCTCAAAACCTATCATGTGGGGTATCAAAATGAAGGGGTCGAAAAGAAGATTACGAAAACATATATAAATACATTAAAAACTAAAAAGTGAAAAATAAAAATAGTAAATTGAAAATTAAAAAAACCCGACTGCCATAAAACAACTAAAAAGTTCAAAACAAGAGCACTTTTCAAGCAGTCTGATGCAGTTGGTGGCATAAAATCTAAAATTTAACACAAATAATTGCCACCAACTGCATCAGACTGCTTGAAAAGTGCTCTTGTTTTGAACTTTTTAGTTGTTTTATGGCAGTCGGGTTTTTTTAATTTTCAATTTACTATTTTTATTTTTTTTCTTCTGCCGACACATCTGTCCAAACCAACTTGTAAATCATAAATTGTACAATACTTCATCAGCTACATTGTCATAACATCAAAAGTAAAAGTAATATCTGTCTCACAGTTCCATAGCTACAAAAAAATTGCGCTTTCTTTAGATCCGTCTTTTCCTACTTTCCCTTTTGATACACTGGAATCGAATGCTTAGTCATGCACGGTAATTAATGGGGAGAAGCGGCCAAGCTTTTGTTTGCCAATTAGGCTGTAAATAAATTAATCTTTGTCTTATTTGAGTATTGGGGAATTAGTACTGTAGTGATTTTTGACAGATTTGGATATGAGCCGTTATTTGTTATTGATTATAGTTCGTTGGAATGGAGGTGTCTTACTTTCTTCTGACGTTTTGTGAAAACATTAATATATCTTTATAAAAAAAAAATTTTCTTAGTAGATATAGTAATCATTCAACTTGAGTTTGCCATACTACTACGGCTAAGACCGAAAAAAAAAAAACATGTCTTTTAAAATGCAGAAATATTTAGAGAAAGCGACGAAGCTTATCTATACTATCTAGATCTTCTTTAGCTTTCACATTAGATCTTAATCGTTTTTAACCATTGGAATGGCGCAATATTACAGACACAATAAAAAAATGTATCTCGTTAGATCTAAATTCCGGTCATAGGACGGGTGAAACAAGATGAACGCTGGCCTTTAGTCCATAATAATGTCCTGCCCTCATTAGTGATGTAACACACTTAGTCCCAATTCACAGTAGTGTCGTTCTCGCTGACACCGCTCATTATTTTTAGACCCGTTCTCGGGTTGTATTTATCGAGCAGTATCGTTTGTCTGAATAGATGCATTGTTTTAATTTGATTGATTAGGCACGTTTTTATCAGATCGAGATTGTTTTTATATCGATACTAGCTTTTACCAGTGTCTTTACTGGCGTCGAGATCAGAAATTATCCCTCCGGAACTTACTACCGGTAAAATAGAATGGATAAAAATAGAATGTCATTCGCCGACACATAAACTATCTCTATGCAAAACATTTGATCAATCCGTAGCTACGTCGTTGCGTAAAAGAAGAACGAACCAACAAACACACTTTCGCAGCCTTTATATAATAGGGTTTGATTGACCTTATAAGCTCTTTCAATCATTACAGCAGGACGGCGCTTTCGAAGCGTCAACTGTATGGAAAACAACAACCGTCCGTGCGCAAGGCTGCCGCACGTCAGCAGTCCTACACCAAACGTCTAAGTCTAAATTGAAAGAGCCCTAAGAGATGAATAGAGGCTGACGGTTGAGGTCACACCTGACAAAGCCAGTATTAAAGCTTGTATTGTGTTAGTAGTAGGCACGTGCCGCGTGGCTGCGAAGCCATAAAACATTTAGATTAGGCGTAGGTGGCGCGGCTCAGAACTCTAACCCTTCATCACGTGCACACATCACAAGGGGTCTTTAAAATAAAATAGGTAGGTACGACTTTTTTTAACGAATTGCAAAATCTCAAAACAAAGTCGTAAATTTTTTTAAAGGACCTACGAAAAATTTTAACGCTGAGGGGTTCAGAATAAGGTACTGAAGCCATGGTTTCAGTTTTCGTTATGCTCTGTCACTTACACCCCGTATACCAACGAGAAAAATAAATTTGCAGAATTCAATTTTAAGTCAGTTCGAAATCTAATTTCAGTTTAGTTATGTTGCTAAATTAATTATGAGAATAATTTTATTGGCTTTCAGACCTTAATTAACCCCTCAATGCTAAATGAGACACAATTAAAAATTCTATTGTTTTGCGCCGCTCGCTGCCGCTCGTGCACTTGTGAATTTAAAAGTCTAAAGCTAAACGTTGACCTTCTAATAAACCGCTTCGGGGATATGGCCTATGTGCGCTTTAACCTATTTGTCCCTAGAGAAGCAGTTCCGAACAAAAATCATACTCCACACGCGGGTACTATCTGTTGCTCACCGCATCAAACGTCAAAGTGAATGTGAGGCTTGTGTTGTGCCCGCACAACACTTGAGTGTAACATGTATAATGTTCGGAACTGCTTCTCTAGGGACATATAGGTCAATGTCTATCATAGACTTTGTACGGCGTAAATTACATGCAGGCAAAGTGACACGGGACGTTTCCCCCGTCTATCTTTAATATGAACAACCTTGTCTTCTAAGTTGTAGAGAACAATTTAGTATGACACAAAAGAGGGATACATTCGTCTACGCCACGTCTCCGGCACTTGTATATTCTATGTCGTAGGTCGTAGGATAATCAGATAAATCGAATCTTTGCGAAAATTCTAGGACGATTGCAAATGACCGGATATTTGGTATCTAAGAAAGATTTTCGTAGGTAATCATAAGAGCTATCAGGTAGGTATCATAAGAGCTATAAGAGCTATCAGGATCATTGCAAAAATACGACATAGATAGGTTAGGTTCGAAATACATGACGGGGGCTAGTAGTGCCCTTCGTGTTAGGTTACTGCAAATTGCACCATCGACCATCGCCTTCCCTCCTTTAAGTTGATGCCGTTTTAGATTCAAAATATCCGGCCCTTGGCAATCGTGCTAAGATGTTCGGAAAGATTCAATTTGTCTGATTACCCTACAACATATAAGTTTACCACCAAATAAGACGAATTGAATACTGGAAGAACTATTGCGAAGCCTTTTACAGCAGAGGAAAAATAAAATTTAAACCCTGTACAGCAGTACTAACTTGTTGAAGGTGTTGTGAAGATTGTGCGCGGGCTGCGACAGGTCGATGTTGATCGGCTTGGACGGCGCGTGCTCCATCGACGAGCGGCCTGACACCTCCGATGCGAGAGTCACATCCAAGTCCTCCAGCTGTAATGTTCACAACATGGTAAATGATTTACACGAATGTTTGTACCTATCTTTATGATTCCTAGAGGAATCGAGTCAACAACTCGAGTAAGTTGGCTTTAGCGCCTATAAAGAACAAGCTTAGGATATATCATCAGCTTCAATCACCCACTGATGGCGTAGGCAGTAATGTTGCCGACCAATAGGTTCACTATAGGTCCTATCGAGAGATCCACTGTCGATAGTTTTCATCTAAGAAAGGCTATACTATCGATAGCATCGATTGTATCGATACTATCGATTGTTCTATCGATAGTACCTATTGCTTTCTAAACTATTTATACTATCGAACGGCAACACTAGTACCTAGGTAGGCATTTCTAGTCTAGATTTATCGGACAGATTAACAATCTATTCGGCAATATTACTTGAATATTAGCCAGTCAACAGGTTGGTAACTCGGCTGATTGACAAAGATGCGCCGGACGAACATTTTGTACAGTCACTCGTGCAAGCCTTTTAATTGCACCATAAAATCTAGTAATGGAGAAGTGACAGGGGCAGTCGAGACAAGCAGCTTTCCATATTTAACCCAGCAAGTTTAAAAAACAGCATGAATGAACCGCAAAGAAGAGACGCGGTAACACTGAGGTCGCACGAAATGAACCGCACGAATATTTTTTCGTTTATTTACATTTTTTATCCCACATTGTTTGTACTACGAATGCCAAAAAAACCTTGACAATGCAAACATGAAGACTACTACGATAATAGTCTCAATTTGTTTGTCAATCCGTTTCACACCTGTGCTTACGTAATTTGCTTTCCGCTATATATTTTTACATGACACGACATGCGCACACGTCATCGGATTGCGTCAGGAGAATGCACTTATTTTATAAAAATGTTGGAATCTCTTCTTTCTATGTTTAGATGTGTGTGAGGATTATGATTATGTCTTCTCATCGATGTAGGTAGTACGTTGATAGTGAAAAAACTATCAATCTTTTCTTTGCTGGGAGCTTGATGCGCGTTTTTCCCAGCTTAAACATTAGGAAGTGGGGAAGGATTAGGCGTTTTGGAAGCTGTATTTTGTAACTTTTGACCTCCTTACATCAAAAAATGTTAATTCTTTACCTAAGTTACAATGATTTGTGTTTTTATTAGATTTTTTGAGTAACAGAACTAACAGACTTTAATGTCATTGTTGGTAACAAAAATTGTAAGCTTGTTTTAGCGTCCCAGTTATCAGTAGTTCTATATAATATGTTCTTTACATCTGAGTTATAGAATCAAACAAAGCTCAAGACCTAAACCACAATAAAATACAAAACTAGTATACGTGTAGTCAATTTTGATTTAAATCTATTTCAAATTGACCAAAATTCGCCAGAACGCTACGTGAAACATGATACAATACAGCCCGAGTCTAAATTAATACTCTTTATGTAATAGCAATTATTATGAAAGTGCCTATTTGGTGCCCACCTCAGATCATAGAAACAAGGGAGATGTGCCAAGGCGCTATCGAGCTTGATGCCTGAACCTGAGCAAATTGCTCATATTAAAAACGTACGCGCTGGCGACGAACCGAACACGATCGATGGTATAAATACGGCGTTTTAGTTTAGTGCTAGTGTTGAGTGACAATTAACAGTGTTAGATTAAGGGTGTGCGGAATGTTTAATGCGTGGGAGATCTTTTTATTCACAAGGAGCTCTTAATTATGCGCGTAATTGTGTCGAAAAATGTACTAAATTCCCGTACTAATTTGCTATGATGGCATATCTCCTTGTTTCTATGATCTGAGGTGCCCACTTTATAAGAACAAGGTCACGAATTCATAATTTAATATCGAAACAAACTAGGTATTTCAAGTCAATCACGACTAGAAAGAAAAGATACCGTTAGATTGTATACTTGTGGTCGCCCAGTGGTCGAAATTCAACCGTAATTCATTATTTTTTTGTAACACAACCTATACATTTTATTTCTGCACTCCTTCCTTGATATAAACTTTAACTATGCCAAAAATCTCCTCCGTGCGCGCAATATGCAGAAGTTAAGGCCCCGGTATACGCCAACGGCCTTGAGTGATTTGGGCGGTATAGCTTGAGTGTTCTGCGCTGAGCTCAAGCAACGCGACATACATCCACCGAGCAATACGACTCGCCTATCAAGGAGCGCGCTGTGCAGAATTAGACGTATTATTACTTTTTAGTATCTAAAACATAAAATAAAAAAAAAGTAACAGGTATTATTATAGGTAGTAACATAGTCTTTTCACACAAAACAAATCATGAAAATATCTTAAGTGGTTTGAAAGTAATTACGTTTTTATGTTTTGGGTAGACACGAATTCATGAATATATTTCATTAAGTATTTTACAACAATAGTTAAATATTCACAGGTACGATTGATGTATATATGTTCTAGTTTAACATAAAAAAATTGCACAACTAACCTGCATTATTTGACGGCGAAATAAGAGATTTAAAACTGGCCGTTACCATTTACCTTCGCCTTAAGTTAAGAAGGTACAAAGTTTTCTTTTCAGGTATTTATTATAGGTACTGGGTGGCAGGTTAGACAGTGGAAATATTTTAAAGGGTCACTGTACTCATCATTATGAACAAGTTTTACTATGGGTCCAAAAATCAGCTGTTCCATACATTTTGTTGAGTTATGTGAACATAAATGTATGGAACAGCTGATTTTTTTTTGCGATTTCAAGGTTGGTCCCATAGTAAATTTTTTCCATAATGATGAGTACAATAACCCCTTTCAATATTTCCACTGTCTAATCTGCCACCCTGTAATGCCCTGTATAAGTAGACTCTAGCTGTTCTTCGCGGTTTCACCCCCTTTGCTCGGCCCCTAAGGGTCGTAGCGTGATGTTAAATAGCCTATACGATTCCTCATGAATCTGGCTATCATATACAAAAATAATTTTTCGAATACGACTGGTAGTTCTAGAGATTAACGTGTTCAAACAAACTCTTCACCTTTATTATATCAGTTTAGATTATAATCAAACATGGTCAAAACTAAAAATATTAGCTTCATTAGACCATTACTGTCACTTTTGTTGTAGCTAATGGACATAATACACCGAGCTAGCGGATCTAGTTCGCCGGTTTTGTTCCGTGATGTCATACCAGTTTGTTTTTGCCCCAGTTGTGGTACAAACTTCTGCCATGAAGCTGTCGCAAAACAGGTAGAACTAGTGGATACTAATTAAGAAAACTTTGTTATTTTAAATGGAAATTGCTATATATAACGCTTGACCGCTTGACAAACGATTTGTGGACGCTGCTGTCTTGCTTGAGTGACATTATATGGCTCAACCCAAAACAGACATGCGGCTTAAATCCAGGCATAATCCACCGCACTGTCAGTGTGTAGTGTCCATTAAGCAGGTCGTATGTAGGCCGCACAGACAAACCTATGTAGCTTAATTACATAGCGGCTATCGACCGTAATACGAAAGCCTGAGTAGAGTAGAAGGATTAGTACCTACATACTTAATGGTTATTGAAACATGTATGAAACATTAAACAGAGTTGACGTCATTACTTTCATGTTTAATTTTCTCATCTGGGCTTTGCTTATCAAAAGTTACATGTCTGATTATAACGGTTTTCTCTTTGTAAAATAGTAAGTACAAACAGCAAAAAAACTCGTGCAATACAAGGCTTGTAAATTTTGATAAACACCCTAAAAGGTGCGTAAGAACGACCCAACTTGACACCCGATTTGCAGAGCCGATCTGAGGCCCTAGACAAGTTACTTTTCTGTTAGCGTTAGCGTCAAACGCTACGGATAAAATGTATGGAAATGACATTTGTGAGTCACGTGACTTTTCCGCAGGTAATGTCATTGCCATACATTTTGTGCTTATCGTTTGGCGTGAACGCTAACAGAAAAGCAACTTGTCTAGGGCCTCTGGGATGTGAATAGTAGTTTGAGCTATTGTATTACGCAATTAGGGGGATAGTCTTTGCGTTTATATTGCCTTGGAGGTGGGAAAGGATAAAACATAAAGAAGAAGAACCATGTCATTCGCGGCAAATAGAACCTGCAGCCTAATTGCGTAACTCAATTTCTTTCACCATGGCTTTCATTTTGACAGTTCAACAACATCCATTGCGGCGTTGAGCTAGTTACGGGAACACGGATTATCAATCAGACGGCGTAATGAATGTCAAAAACAATGCCATGGTGATAGCAATTGAGTTACGCAATTAGGGTGCTGGTTCTGCTAAATGTCTAATTAAACACTACCCTCCTTTAGGGCTTCGCAGCTGTCGCGTAAAAAGGTAGCAAAGGAGGCAGAGAGAGTATGCACCAACAACTTTCTGTTAGCAAAAAACCGGGCAAGAGCGAAAGAATATTTTCGCGCACCCCTTCATGTGGGGTATCCCACATGAAGGGGTGCGCGAAAATATTCTTTTTCATCCATCAGTTTCATGTATGGGCAATATTCTTTTTCATCCATCAGTTTCATGTATGGGCCGGGCTTCTAATTTTTTTTTTATAATTTCGCTACAGGCCTTTATGGCGGCTTACAGAAGACATCTACCTGTGAAGTTTCATACACATTAGTTATGAACTGTAGATTTTACGAGGGTGTGACAGACGGTCACACAGACAGACAGACAGACAGACGGACATGACGAAACTATAAGGATTCCTAGTTTTACTACGGAACCCTAAAAATGGCTTAGACTGTAATCACAATTTCGAATGCGAATTCCGGTGACTATGGTGATGTCCTAAAAACACTACGGTGTTAATTAGGAGGCCCGTGTGTCAGAGGCCCGTGTGTCATCCGTAATTATTTTGTGGCTCATAAAAACTTCGGGAAGAAACACGTCATCAACATTGCGATCTAGACTTTAGGTCATTCTTTTGGCATGAGCTCGGCTTGTCTCTAGTCGCTGAATCAGAAGCTATGAGGCATCTATTTATTACTTTATTTATCTACTAACTGTGCTTCCTCGGTTTCACCCCCGTTACTCGGTTCCTAAGAGACGTAGATTGGTGTTAAATAGCTTAAACGATTCCTCATGAATCTGGCTATCATTATACAGAAAGAATTTTTCAAATCCGACTGGTAGTTGCAGAGATTAGCGCGTTCAAACAAACAAAATCTTCAGCTTTATAATATTAGTATAGATAGAATAAGCACCCAGTCAACGCTTCTTAAAGTTCTCTCAAGGTCGTCTCCCGCTGGTAAATGAGCTTTTCAAGTTCACGCATACACAGTAGCTATAATATATGTTAATGTATTGCGAGGACCGGCTCAATGCAAGTTTAGTTTATTACCCTATTTGAATGAGATTACACACTACATACATGGTAATTGAGAAATAGAAGGACTTTATTCTTCGTTTAAGTTAATTTCAGGCTTTCCTACTTAAGTTTTGGGACATTTTCGCCACCAGTCTTGTAAACTAGAATCTAATGTTGACCAACCAGAAAAACAGCGAAAAGATTAGTCTGGAAAACTGCCACTTCCCTCCATATCAAGCAGGAGGGAGAAAACGGATCCTTTCCTGTCTCCTACACAGCCGCTAGGCCCAATGGCTTAGGGTGTGCTTATGCATATGGGGACGTTTACAACTGGGTCTTTCATGTCATAACCATTCAATATAATCCATCGTTGTCTAATACTGAACTGATAATAAGTAAGCAAAAGATGGTCTTAATTTTTTATCATTTATCAAGATTAATTCTTAGAATAATACTGACTATCGGTAAATTATGGTGGTTACATCCTTAAATTAAGTTCATTGTTATTAAACATTATTAAAACAATTTGCTTACCTGTAATGCCGAACCATAATATACTCTAGTTCTATTTATGCAGCTGGGAGGCTGAGCTTATTATTTATACAATGAGTCAATGTTTCACTTGTTATAGTTTCGTTGCAACATCGATATCACCATGTATAATTTTTATCTTGAGGGTTTATGGCGGCGCTACTTGCTAGAGCAAATGTCGTAAGAATCTTCAAATTCAGTACTTTTAAATATGGTTGAAGGTTGAAGCCTATGAATCCTATGATAAATGAACAAAAATCTAAAGAGATTTTTAATTTTTTAATGATAAGAAAATAGACTAGTTACATGTTTTAGAAGATTTTGAAAGAGGGATTCCCGAATTATTCAGAAAATCTACGATAAAATACAAGGTCTACAAGCTAAGGTCAACTTGGGACAGGCAGATCCAGCAGTGGATTGTGATAGGCTCGAGTTGATTGAAATGTTTAAGGTTTTAGATGGGGAATTATTGTTTTTGTCGTAAGCAACGAACTTCTGATAGGAGCAGGGAAGTTGGGAGTTACTATTTCGTTATGTTACTGTGATGTCAGCAGATACTAGTGCTATCTCTAACTTGAGCGCTTTTCTAAATATTTCATGCGGTTTTCTATCCAATTGGTTTGAGAAATATATAAAAAAACCCGGTCAAAAATACTATTTCGCCGCATACCAATGCTGCAAATAGCTGCGGCAACAATACGTGCTTGTCACAGCTAGTTTTGTAAGCGATGCTGTGTGCAGTCACCTGTATCGAGGCGTTACCTTTAATAGTTGCAATTTGATAAAGGTACAACAATTGGGCCAGATTTTATATGGTCGTTAGGTTATTTAAGTGAAGATTCTTTTGGACCACGGTAAATACACGATATTTGGAAGACTCTAAGGTCTATTTGTTGCTCGACAATTAAGTGCCAGTAAATGGTCTAATTAAGAAAAAAAATTGAATGTATTTATTTATTTATTTATTTTATTTTATTGATTTACACGGCATATACACACCAATTACATAAATCAAAGTACAAAATTATAATAATTACAAACATAGACTGATAATAGAAATTATTCAAATCTTATTATTTTCCAAAAAAAGTAGGCATGTAACCATTAAATTGGCGAATTTATTATAGAAAAGATCGAAGTCGGTATGTAAGTATGTGTATATCTTCTTCGTCCTTTCGTGTCAATAGACCAACTCATTTTTTTCTCGACATGATTTATGTCTGGTGGCGATCTCGACGGCGCTGTCGTGATTTAAATTCTGAAAGATGCAGGTGGTTGTGTATGAGGGGCACGAAAGAAACATATCCTTTGAAGAAGCTTATGTATCATTATTTAGGAATGTCTCAGAAACCACAAGGATTTCAATATACTTACATAATATAATGATTCACCGTAAGCTATTAAAACACTATTTATCGTCTTAGTACTTTTAGAGACACTTCAAAATCCGTCGTTTATCAACTCAGCTTTGCTACATGACCTGACATTTAATACGTTTAGATTCTACGAAACCATTTAATGATTTTGTACTATTTTTAATCTGACGGCCATTGAGCGCAATTAACTCTTAATCAGCCGTGAAACAGTTACCTACGGTATTAAGTACGGTCATCAATTTTAAGGCATGAACTTAGTCGAGTATTCTTTTATGTTTTTTTTGTGGGTTACATCACAAAACGGATTGGAAACCACTCCTATTTTGCATGGATAAATGTTAAATGCATAGCAATGTTAATTACATAGTCATAGCAGGAGTGGAAGTAAGATTTTATCTTTCAGAATTAACGGATTTTTCGGTTCATAGTAAAATTGGTAAAGATATTGAGAACCCCTCAGATCATAGAAACAAGGAGATATGCCATCATAGCAAATTAGTACGGGAACAACTGATGCCACTTTTAGTACATTTTTCGACACAATTACGCGCATAATTAAGCGCTCCTTGTGAATAAAAAGATCTCTCACGCATTAAACATTCCGGCACACCCTCAATCTAACACTGTTAATCGTCACTCAACACTAGCACTAAACTAAAACACTGTATTTATACTATCGATCGTGTTCGGTTCGTCGCCAGAGCGCCTAACATGCGCACCGCGACAAAATTTTGTCGACGCTTTTATCGTGCATCTGTCTCGTATTCGCACGAGTAAGAGCGAGACAAAACAGTCGATAAAATTTGTCGCGGCGCGCATGTTAGCCCGGCTGGGCGTACGTTTTTATTATGAGCAATTTGCTCAAGATCAGGCATCAAGCTCGATAGGGCCTTGGCACATCTCCCTTGTTTCTATGATCTGAGGAGAACCCCATTGTTTTACCCGACTGCGCGACGCAAAGGAGGGTGATGTGTTTTTAAAGTCTGTTAAAAACACAACATCTATACATGATTTACAATTCAATTACACCGAAGGACGTATTCTGCTTGCCTCACTTATTCCATGAATACAATACACGCCTGCATTTTTAAAACTGTGTCGTTAACTTTGATGATTTTACCAGCCGTGATCTCATTTATTATGCAAGTTCAGTGTCATGGCCGGCTATCGAGGTTGTCCACTGATGACGATTCGGAATAATACCGTTATACCTAAGTATAGAGATACCGTCTTTTTGAAAGCGCAACCTCTGAGTATGGGATCCAGGGTCATGCATGTTATTAAACTTCTATGAGGAAATTCCTCAGATTTATAGAAACAAGGAAGCGGTTGCGTAGGGTGTGAAGCCGGTACAATAAAATAGTAACAAAATCTTAGATAACTCCGTTTAACATACGGGGTGTAAGTGACAGCGTAAAGAAAACTGAAACTATGGGTTTAGTACCTTATTCTGAACCCCTCAGTGTAAAAATTTTGCGACGGACCTTAAAAAATACAACTATGGAGATTTTTTAACGAACTGCAAAATCTCCAAAAAAAGTCGTATTTTTTTTAAAAGACCGACGCAAAATTCTATCGCTGACGGGTTCAGAATAAGGTTCTGGACCCGGAACCCACGGTTTCAGTTTTCCTTACGCTGTCACTTACACCCAGTATGTAATTACGGGCATGTTCTTGATTCATATTGATCCGCCTAGCCTTTATCCAGTTAGGTTGGAGTCGGTTTCTAGTCTAGCCAGATGCGGCTAAATATTGTCAATATTCTACATGGCGCGGCGGTAACACAGATATTTTATGGTAAGAGCAGACGTCAAACTTTCGGACTTCCTGACTCCCCATTACAGCTATCATAGATAATTATGTATGTGGACCACGGAGGGCTCTCGACCAATGGTCACCCATTCTTGGACTAACCGCGACAATCGCAGCTTAAAGTCGCAGATCAATCGATTAGGGCGGCTGTTTACCTTTGTTCATTTTATGTTGGTATATTTCAGGGGCAATAACATTCTTCAAGTGCAACAGTTTTATGGAGTCAAACTTCAAACGCGAGGAAACCACAAATAACATTTTGCTTTTTTACTCCCAAATAAAACAGCCACCAAGAAATCTTCCAGTTTTACGTCGAAACTCGAGAGCAATTAAAAACATGCGCGTTGGTGCTTACTTGCATAACTCAATAAAAATAAGACGCAATCGCACGCATATTAAGAAATAATCACAATTTATGTTCACCGTCGTTATTTAATTCCGCTTTGCTTAAAATAACTGATAAACTGCTCATTTTCATGCGCTTGCGCAGCGCATCCGTGGCAACTTGCTAAGTATGTGCTGTTTTAGGACGTCGATTTCATGCTTTATTTCTTTGTCAGTGTCAATTTTTTGTTTTTTTTCGGATCACAAAGTTGCAATGTTTCTGACATGAAAGTCAAGAACAGTTCGAGGTGGGGAAGAATGATAAAGAAGGTTGACCATAGCACCATATGGGATTGATAGTCGGGAAGAGAGAGATTATGAATTAGTTAGTTAGTCTAGTTAGTGAAGTAGTTAGTTTAGTTAGTTAGTCGCGGTTAGTCCAACTTAACTTTGCTGTGCCCGACAGGGTCCATAATTCGACCTAGTCTTAAGCCTACCACCTACTGTACATTATGGAATGCAATAAAGAATTGAATTGAATTGAATTAAATGAACGAACGAGAAGTCTTAAGATTAAAGTAGACAATTCATAATCGTTATAAATTAAAGTGTATTTATACGGGACGGGACGTAACGTCAACTAGACTGTTATTCTTGTACATACAATTCAAACCATATATAAAACTTAAGCTCTCGACACATAAAACGATCATTTAAAAAGTGAAAAAAAAAAAAAACTTCCGACGAATTTAGAACTTCCTCCTTTTTTGAAGTCGGTTAAAAATAAGAGCTTCAAATTATTGCTGACCCTTACCTACTTTTCAATTTAAGAAAACTTCAACGAAATCGGCCCATCAGTTAGGAAGCTACGAAGCTACAGACAGGCATAGGCGCCAAACTTGTAACACCAGTGCTGGCTTTTCGACGTCAGGAGTTAAAAATGTATAGAAACCATAGAAACACAGAATCAGTATGTTTTATATTGGAGTCTCATCAACCTTGACGTCCCGTCCCATCCCGTATAAATAAACCTTTAGACTAACCTGCGGATCCTCGTCCTGCACCAAACTCCTCCTCTTCATCGCGTACTCTTTGATCGCGTTACTGTTCTCCGTGTTCGTGTCCACATTGAACGTCTTCAGCCTTAACATAGGACTGATAGGACCCAACGGGTTGTTGTATTTGTTGTACGTCAGGTATTTGTTGGAAGACTGGTTGGACGACTGGTGGAGAAGGTTGAGTGATGGGATAGGCGACATCGAAGGTGGGTTCGACGCAGCTTCCACTATGTTCTGAATACTCGGCCGATGCGTTCGTTTCTTTGGCTTCACGTACGTTCGCGAGTCGAATTTGTGCTTGTCTGGCATCGAGAGGACTTCATCTGGAAGAAAAAGGTTTATTGAGAAAAGTCGATGTTAATTAGAAAAACAAAACATCATCAATCAGGATTGTCTTGATCTTTCTCATCTCAGCTCAGGAATAAGACTTTAGTGGCAGCATCTTTGAAGAAGCTATTCTGGACCTTTCTAATACTTATCATTTACAAAAATGTATTAACAGCAGCTGCAATTTTATCATCATTGTATCTGTTATCATTTTCATATCTAGATACTGCCCATTCATAACGAGCGCGTGGCATAAAACAAAGACTACGAAAGTTGTGATACAATACAAATGTAAGCACTGCCGCCAGCAGGCTACGAATAATAATTGTTTTGCATTCATACACTTAACAATAGCTTGTAAAATTTTAATCAACATGTACTAGCCGAATAGAGTAAAGATTGAGAAAGGGGAACAAAGTTCACCTAAAAGAAGCGTCTTTAATTAATTCACGATTAATTAGCCTTAAATTATATCAATAGATCAGGTAAACGCGGAAGGTCTGAGTAGGAAGTTCAATAAACCCATTAAAAACCACATCTTAAAGCTTAGTATTCGTTAAGGTATGATAAATCACACAATTATAAACCTTATACCTAAACGTAAGGGTATACTCTCGCTTGATTTGTGTTTAGCGTTAAATGGTTACAAAATAAAAGCGTCGAAATTCAGTTTGCAACGCAGTCGTGGAAACGTAGTCTAATTGGCACCAAAATTGGTGGACAATTTGCATTCGGTGTGGACGTGGTCAGGAAATGGCGGTGACAGCTGTTCCAGTGCTATGACAGAAATGCGTGAGACGACTGCAAAAGATAGGGCTCCTCAGAATTTTATTGAAGCCAGTAAAGGGCAGGTGGAAGAAAGCTATAGCATACATCCTGTGGCTGTTACATAGTAAAATAGTTGCGATGGCAGAAAATTTACTGACAAGTATATTTGCGATGTATGTTTTAAGAAGGTCCAGATTATAATCATAGATACTAGCTGTTGCCTCGTATGCACTCGCATTTTAGGGGAACTCTTACATGTGCCCGGATTTTAACTATGTATTATATGTCCTTCCTTCCCCAGGGTCAACCTAGCTATCTCACACAGTAATACAAACTCTTGACTATTACCTACATGAAATGCTGAAAGGCTTCTATTCGAAGCATTTCAGGTTAATTTGCCGTAATTGCCGTTGACTGCACCTATCGGACACTATCCCTGACTGGCTGTTTTTCCTTTAACACCGATGCGGAAGAAACCAACTCCTTTGCATATACACCACCCATCCAATCATTAGTTCACGTTCCATTAAAAACGTTCAGGATTTCATGCTTAGAAAAAAAATAACACGTTCTGTTTCGTTACGCCTAGTCAAAACATCCCAGTTATGACAATTACAAGTGTTATTAAATGTTCGTTAATACATCGTCATCTATTAATTCATCTCGAACCAGCATGTGCGTAGAAAGTGAAACTTTTATTGTACAAGTTTCGAATATTAATTGTTGTGTGGGCCGCAATGCCATATGGACTGTATTCGTTACAATACTTGCAGATCGAGCGTATGTAAATGTATACTATAAATGTTCTACTGACTAGGTTGGGTACTTAGTTGCTAGACGTATTATGCCCATTTTGGATGGCGGCCTCGTTTATTTTGTTATTCATTTAGTATTAACTAGATCTATTTTATAATATACTAGTTTTATTTTAAGCTATTTACACTAATTTGTTATGCCTTCTTAACATTTTTTGCCAGCCTATTCTTCTGTGACTGACTAACACATAACGCACAGATAAAAGTGTTAAAACACTGAAGATGGAAATCTATTTGGAAGATAATTATGTTTCTTTGAAGGTGTAGATGTGAATTTAGTTTTCAAAAACCCAGAGCTCTGACTGAAGGTTCAATGTATTATTGGGCAACAGCTAGTTTGGCATAGAAACAAATTAGTCTTCTCTAACAGAATATCAGACCACAAAAAAAAATCTCGAAAGGATATCATACACGTAAATATCTCATTGGTAGGTAAACTCTTTAAGCCTACAATCGATAACTGCGTAGGAAGATCACAAACTCGGGTAAATAATGACAGGTCGGTTTACAATATCCGCCAATACCTACAGACCACTTCCCCGAGTTTACTTGCGCAAACAGTAACAACTCTAATTTTGTTTTGGTTTCACATATTATCTGGGAAACAGAAACAAGCTGGCTAATTTTAATATCGTCGCAGAGCCTATAAATGTAGAGATGGGATTTTTTGTGATGGATCGTTGCTGCGGAGTTTGTTGCGCCGTTTCTTCTTCGCAGCTAAAACACTAGGAAGCGGTGAAGGCAGGGCGTTTTTGGGGGCTGTCTTGTCTGTATGTTGGCGTTCAGAAGTGATAATTGGCTTTAGCCCACTTTAAACAAACGTTTTTTTAATTTTGAAATTCTGCCTAGTCCTGTCGTAAAATCTCTCAGGAAAGTCTATTAGGTAATATTACAAGTACAGAAGTTATACACTAAACTGACCCATGCATTTAGATGCTATCTAGGTAAACATGTAGGTAAATTATAAAGTCTAACTAGTTATCTGAGCCCAGACGATGCTAGATAAGCGATACAGGGAATACTCGCATGTGAGGACTCATCTAATATGGGAAATCATTCGCGCAACTGGTTCCTACGTGTTACTTCCTGCGATATCAATTTATCAATTATCTAGCAATCTTGGTTTTTGCACCGTTTCCACTCTAGGAAACTGGCTATTGAAAACTTTTTGCTTCCGTTCGGAGCGGATCTTTCTGGCTTTAATGTGTCGCCAGCCACGCGATCACTAAAAGCTTTTCGTAAAACAGAAATATTTTTATTAATACGTTTTAAAACTGAAAGTCTGAGTTTCTAAATAAGAAAAAGACGCTTTATTTTTTACATAAACGCGAAATCCGATGCTTTAAGAACATAACGCCCACTTGATAATTGAAGTAGGGCGAAGCCTTTGGTTTATTTTTTAGTCACTTTGCAAACATTTTGGAATATTCTTGCTACGGGATTTGAAAAATACTGTTCTTGGAACCCATATAAGCCTTTGCAAAGATACGACAAGAATATCAGTATATGAACAGCATACGTGCATTATTGAAAGAATTGTTCTTACATTCTTGACACGATAAAAATATAACGAAAGCTTTGGAAGCTTCTATGCATAATGCATAATCAATGACTTCATAAACAAAAATAAGAATCATAAATAGCTCTCGACCATTACGTGGTTGGTCAGGTAAGAATTGGTTCAATGCCTTCTTTTGTACTCCCCATCAAGCCCGGAAGTTTGGAAACTTGTTATCCCAGACCTATAGGTTTGTACTGTGACGTCTTATTATGTCTTAATTCCAGTGAAAGAGTAGAAAATACAGAGAGATACGAGCCATAGAGGAAATTATAGTTGCATCCACAACTTTAAAGTACGGCTCCTGAAGACGATGCAACCCAAAACCTTTATTACGCTAGAACACAAAACAACGAAATATGTGTCGCCGAAATTGATCTGCAACCGAATTCAAATAATTCATTAGTGGGTTAGCTGACACAACTCATGTGCCAATGTTTCCGGGTTCATGAAACCGTGGACCTTTTGTCTTGTTTATAATTACACTCGCTTTTGCCTGTGACTTCATCCGCGTGGCCCAGAGGTACTGGTACATTTTACGGGATAAAAAGTAGCTCATAGCCTTAGGGGTAATGTAGATTCCATTCCTAGTTCCTATTAGTGAAACAATTATCATAATCGGATCAGTAGTTTCGGAGATTACCTCCTACAAAAAGCTTCCTCTTTTAGAGGAGTATTAATACGTACTCCTCTTATCTCGAACAAAAATCTATGAGCATCTATCACGTCAGCATCAAAAAATGCATTATTAGTAGTGCATTTGATGCAGCACAGGTCGTTTCGACGATGCGTTGTAGAGGACTATGCATTGAACATCTTTCGGCTGATCTGTTGATGATGTTGTATTGGGTTGTCCCAATACAACATCATCATCAGATCAGCCGAACCGTACAGTATTCTAGCTTCTTTCTTGTGAAAGAAGCTAGAATACTGTACGTTCAAGCCTTTTTAGCTTTGGCCTATATCCTGAATGTAAAAAATACATTGCCAGTATTAGAAATGATTTTTATTAAGTTTTATGAGACCTTATCTAAGGGGCTATTTCACCAACCGATCAATAAAGGAATCTGTCAATTAAGTTTAAATTTTTGACAGATTTTGTATAGAAAATCTGCCAAAAATCTTATCTTTAGCTTATTGAACAGATAATGATAATTATGTTGGTGAAAATGCCCCTAAGTCTTGTATACGTTGCCAAATGAACCGTGAAAGGTAAATTAAAACGCATATGTTAAACATTGCATTGTGTAAACCTCTCGATCTTCTGGTTTAAACCCGTCATCCAGTTTTGGTCAGGGAACAATTTGCATACTGCATTGTCATTATTTAATGTCAATACATAAAATTATGTTTCCGACAATGTTTTCCTGTGCAGAATCCATGTAGGATCCAATACAAAAACTGACTTTGGAAGAGAATATAGAGTGCACTTTTGTAAAGCAGATCTGAAGCTACGAAGTGATCACAATGTAATTGGATGATTGCTTTAGTGACATTGAACAGTACCGTACTAGAATTATCTGTGTTCTAGTATACCAAATACGAAATGGAATTGTTTACCGTTTAAAAAAAAATGCCTTCTCACGTCGAGGAGACGACTTGTTACCCGCCCCTGTTTCGCAAGGGAGTCTACAAATGTGGCGACATGTCAAAACATCGAGATTTCTGTGCTGTATCTAAATTAAATATTAACGTATTGTTCACATAAAGGCGGATACAAACATTGCGACGCATGCGCCGCGCACGAGTCGCAAGAACGCACGCTTCGATATACATTTTTAGTACATGCCTCACCACGAATATGAACGTCCACAAATTGTGAAGCATGCGATGAGCGCCGTGCGCATGCTTCGCTATGTCTGTATCCGCCTTAAGCCTTCCGAAATAAATTATTTTTATGATGGTGAAAACCGCATTAAAATCCATTGTGCAGTTTAGAAGAACTAAGCGGACAAACAGACACGAAAAGCGACTTTATTTTAATACTATTTATAGATTCAAGAAACACAACTGCGATTTTGATGAAATTTGGTATAGAGAAAGCTTGAACTTTGGGGAAGGACATAGAATTTTTTTTTCAGACTCCATAGAGTAGTCTCCATGTAGTGAAACCAGGAGCAATAGCTTGCTAGTGTGAAATGAAATGTTTAGAAATATACTCTGTCAATTTGGAGCTATTAGCGCATTATTCGGGACTCAAAGGAAGCTTGACTGTAGATTCAACACTGGTTCTAGGTCAGGGGTGAACGACATTAGGTTCGCTTCCGAGGCTATGGCCTCTACTTCGTTTGAACTAGATGCTATATTGTGCTAGTGTTACGGGACTATATTGTCCAGTAGAGTCTAGGAGCTTGCGAATTTCTAAACTATTAACATTATTTATATTATTTACTAGCCGTATTCTGCAGTTCTATTCCATATAGCCATATAAAAAGCATCATAATCCAGAACATAGTCTATTTGAGTGGCAAATTGCCTTAAATCCGTTCAGACCTCTATGAATGAGTAAAACACATCCATATATCTAAACATGTTCAGATTTTTGTGGGTACATTATTTATTTATTTCATATCATGTCATTCCGGGTGTTTGTTTACATTTTAATTTTCCTTCTAATATGTTATTGTTTTGAGGATATCATCGTGTACGCATTTTGCAACTCTTCGCTATTGGCTTCCGTTTTCCCACGAAACAAACCACATTGTTTGTTATAACTGTTGCAGCATTTTACGATGATATTGAACCTTACGCAGACTGACAATCGTAAGGCAAAATAATAACAAACAAACATTGATCGAAAGTGCTGATAAAACAACATCATAAACCAACGCAGGTATTTCTTCGAATTCTTCAAGTATTTGAAGTGAATCGCAAGTCTTTACTGACGAAGCATTCGATGTAATTGACGCACGCGAAATCCGACTGCGAAATTTGACACTATCTTGTACGCGATCGTATTATAAACTTGATATTATATTACTGCCATCGCAGTTGAGGGTTAACATTAGCGATGCAGGGCTGGCCTGAAATCCAAATAAGGTTGCCACCTGTTTTAGCACGATAAAAGTACATTATTTGTGTTTTGAGATAGCAAAAATAAAGTAAGATGTATAAAAAAAGAGTAGGTACTTTAATTTTTTACGTTTATACACAAATATTTTTCATCGCTTCTAGGTACTTTTGGTAAATAATGGTTTTTCTTGAATACCTCCATTGCATCTATAGTCCATCCAAGAAGTTTAGTTTGTACCACAAGTTTGGACTAAAGCTCATCTTTAGCCCAAACTTGTAGGATGCACTAGGAGAATATAACATGCGGTCACGTAGAAAGCGTGTTTTAGCGTACTTTATTGTACTGTCATGGATTATAAAGTACGCCTACGTGAAAAAGAGTACTCTAAATAGAGTATGGGTGGCAACTTTAATTACAAAAAAATACGAAATTAATTAATATATCTGCTACGTTTTAGCGGTTTAATTGCTGCACCCATTTTTAATGGGATTTGATATGGAGATAGCATGAACCATGCCGTATTATGATTCGAGTGACACCGCGGGCAACAGCTTGTACTGTACAAATGAGACTTAACGACCGCGAAGGTAGAATTCAAGGTGTCTAAATAACTCTAAAAGTTTGGTCAACATACGGAGTACAATATTGAGTCTTAAAATTGGTTTCAACTGTAGTAATTTAACCGCCCACAGCCAGCAAATACCACAGACCTGGGGGCCGATTCTACTAATTTGCAATGTTACACGTTCAATTGTGTTATAACAACAGTTCCATTCCGATCGCCGTTCGATAGTTACCTATAAAGTAATTCTACTATTTTCTTAAGCAAACTGAAACCGAATCGCAACTGAATCGTAACGGGAACATAACAGCGGTTAATCTGTGTTACCAACAAGCCAAATAGTATGTTTTAATAATACCACAGAAAAAAAAGTTGAATCTAAAAATGTTACTAAATACGAATAAGTGTCACAAAAAGTGTTTCTTATTACAAAAAGATAACTAGACTATACATAAACTTTTTTCCTGAATATATAATTGTTACACATACAACAATTCAACTTTCTATATAATAAAAGCTCAGAAGAACGTTTCATTTTACGTCCCTAGCTGGCCGAAGTAGTGAAACGAAACGTTTCGGTTATGTTTAGACTAAAGTTATTGTAAACAAACAGTGGGAAGCAAAAACATACATAGAATGTGTACGAGACTGCGAGTTCATCAAAAGGTTGATTTACGGGGAGTATTCTTTTTATATATTCCTGATAATTTATTCATTAAATAAAACATCTCACCATATACTCATATTGTTATTTTCTATCTAATGTTATGCGACAAAAGTTTAAAGTAAATATTTACGACACACTCTAGACTAGAGGGTTTTACCTACTCACTTACATCGCACTTGAAATAGCTACAACAAAAAAAATGGTTAAATTATGTGACCACTTGTAATAAGTTGCAGATTGGTGCATTCCATTTACTGGTAAAAGATTTAGTCTCACTGCAAGTGTTGTTCTGTTGACATTGCGACTGGCCTACCAGTGTTTGGTACGAACCAGTTGCATAAAAAGCCAGTGCAACCAAGATCTAAAACGATAATGGAGTCAATATTAGAGAATACTTTATCACATTGAAACACATACCTCCAGGCGCATAATAAAATGATAGTAAATATGTATTTACCTTTGTTGCCGTATCAATACAGTCAGAGCGAAGATTGACGGGCATGTGAGAACTGATCTCCTCAATCAAAGCTCTTACGAGATCTTTGGAGAGTCGGTACGTCTTCACGAACTGACGATGCGTAAGGTCAAAAGCATTATTAAATATTCTTGACGATAAATTTCTTGCTCTTACCCTTCCAACGTCAACCTCATGGGCAAGTTCAACGAAATCCATATAAAACATCATTATTTTTAAGGAATAAAACGAAAGCAATTCTAGATCGATGCCGCAAAAGTTACAATTTACTAACTTATGTTGAACCGCTAATTTTGACAGATGAATCGCCAAAGTTCAGCTTTGGTTCGATTCAAACAAGTGTCAAAATAATAGTAGAATGTGATTAAACGTCACGCTCATGTTCGATTTTGATAGCAGAATAGATTTTGACATTGTTTCGAACGATCGTTGGCGTCAACTGAAACGTAACCGCAGTTTGATCGTTGTTCATTAGTAGAATGAGAAAACGCTTATAAGCCGTGATTTAGTTGCGATTCCATTGCGATTTTTGAACAATTTTGTTAGTAGAATCGGCCCCCCTGTTTTAACTAGCCGTTTCTTACAAGTCTTACAACTTAGAATTTATAGCCAGTTGCAGTGATAATTACACAACCGTTGTGCTAACACAACAAATTGTTGCAAGATGTCTGTTTAAAATGTACCTATCAATCTGAGTATTTGTGCTTTTAAGCTTTTAAGCTTTTAACTTTTAAGCTCAAATGAAAATGGGGTGGCCATTACATCACGCCGTAGGTAATAACAGCATCAATAGACTTAACGACAAGCCGAAATTAATTAGGAGACGATGTGCACGATTTCTGAAAATGAAAGAAAAAGCATGAATATTTATGGCAAGGCGCTATAATCCACTAAGGTCCATTTCAATAGAACTTGCGAACTAAGTAAACAATGTCAGTGAGGCTAATCGTCAATACTTGATATATATATAGAAAGATTACATATTTCGCAAGTTCTATTGAAGTGAAGTTTAGATAAATACAAGCATGTGACTGAATTGTAGGAAATTCCATATTAGCCAGATGGAATAATAAAGAAAGAATGAATTACATGGAATGGAACTTATCTAGAGGTGATTAAATTGGCCGTAAATCGAGTTTAACATACTTCAAGCTCAAAATAGAGGCAAAAGAGTTGACCCATTACATCTTTCTTGTAGTTTACAAAGTACAGACCCTGGTTGCATGTGATGTGACTCGATATCTTTGTCCCGAACCCATGAGCCGTAACGAATGCCATTAGATCAGCTACCAATTGTTCACGATCATATCCTTTGTTTAACGACTGGCCGACAGAAATCATTCCATTCCTCTTAATTTAATAGCCGTTTTGTTTTTAAAAGCATAACGAAATGATGTTTTATCCTCCATTAAGCTTTAGTGTTTAAAAGAGAAAGAGGAAGGCTTTTGTTCTCGAGCAGATGCAAGGATAGAATTTGGACTAATGAGCGTTTTCAATAATGTATCTATCTGTCGTTTTGCTGACTACAGAACTTTATTTCAAAATTCGATCTCTAGTAGGGGAGAGTGCCTACTTGCAATGTCGCCTGCCCTTTGACGTAATAGGTATTAGATCTTTGGGTCAACAGTCAAAGAATTAACTACGCAGTAACAGGTTACCAGAATGACGTCAGTTAATTTTGAAGTACCTAGCTGTTATTATCAGTTTATTCGTATTCTGGGTGAACTACATTTTGGAGTTTTCTAGGATAAAGGCGCCAGTTAGCAACACTAGCAATCGTTCATCATCTCAACGAATCACGTGTCTAGACTTATAAAAAAATAGACACGCCTCCTGAGACGACGTTGCGACGGGAGTGTCATACTAATTTACTTGTTGACCTCTCGCAATAAGTAAATATGCTTGTACTGAAAACAGAATATTTCTAATACTTTGTGAGGAATCTGTGTCCTAATTGACAAGTGATTAGGATTTTAAATTGTCGGGACCGTTAGTCTGGGTGTCAGGATTCAGGAGTGTCGTTGGTCTGTGTAATCGCTTAGTAGGTACTTCAAAACCAATTGATGGTTTTTGATGCAGTTTTATAATGATTTAGAGAACTTCTTGAGTATACATTCGCCAAATTATTGCACCCGTGCCAAGACGGGCGGATCGCCGGTAATTGATATAAATCTTCATTTTAGATCTATTCCAGATTATACTTGAGAATTTTATTATTAAGGAACCGAATTCATAATATTTTCTGAACCTTTCTGAGCCCTATGTTTATTGTATCTTAAGACATTCTAAATACGACAGTAGATTATCAAATACCTAGATAAAATGTACCTAATCATCAAATAGATAAAATATTTTTTTACTACTTTCCATAAATTAGCATTTTGTTAGTTTACATTTGGAAGTAATTAATATAAACACTAAGTCAGTTGCAGAAAGATAATTTTTAATGGAGGCATTAACCATTTCCATCGTTAAAGTCTCCATTAAAACTTAATGACCTTTTCTGCAACTCAGCGTAAGTTAAGTAGATTATTAATAGGTTTAAATATGATAATTATGCAGTTAATAAAGCACTTCCTGCTTATTTTGAATAATAATGTATGACTGTACTAAGCACACATGGTTGGATAAGATGAGCACTATCAAGATGTCAGATTGTCAGGATATCTTGGTCCGTGTCTATACATATAAGGTGCGACCTTTAATGACCGGTAACGCTTGTATCTCTTTCTCTAACACTGGAATAATTATGGCAAAAACTGCTTATAGTACGGCCTGTTTAAATGGACACATTTCAGGTGCAAGTACGATTAATGATGAGTTCTAAATTCAGCTGTTTCTAATGCTGTTTCAAGAGCGTTTACCCCGCACGGCATTTGATACAAACTTTCAAATCCGAAATCTTGGAAATATAAACTGATTTTACGATGATACGCATAACCAGGACACATAGGTCTAAAGAATTGATTGAGAACATTTTCGAAAAACAGTTTTAAAGCTAAAGTAGAAAGATTTAAATATTCCTAACAGAGAATTACATTTATCTAATTAGATATTTCGAAAATTTATGTAACAGTGTCTAAGGTACGGAACCCTAAAAACATGAATAGCATGGAGGTGGTCCTCTATGTTCTTTATAAAGAACTATACAAGTACACACTTAATATTGAACACATTCTCAGCAGAGGAATGCATGTAGATCTTACATAATTTACTTGTAGTACTTAACTTAGTTTACTTGCAACCATTACAGAAATTACTTCATAATGCAGTAATACAGTACAGTCAATTTAAACAGATGTTTCATAATTATGAGCTCATAATATTAAACACTCATACCTATCACAGAAAGATGCAGTAATTTAACTAAATCCATAGATAACATTAAGTTCTTAAATAACATGAAATGATAATTTTTGCGGGAACCCTCTTGTTCTTATCTTTAAAGCAAATACGTAATACATAAATAAAAACAAAAAACTGTTCTTTTTTAGTCTATTCAGTCCCACTCTTGGGCAAAAGCCTCCCCTGTTTTTTAACCGACTTCCAAAAAGGAGGAGGTTCTGCATTCGGTTTTTTTTTTTTTTTTTCAGTTTCAGTAACAAGTAACAACCCAAAGTATGTGTAGTCAAATCTGATTTGCCTATTACATATTAATGAGTGTGTATTGAGGAAAAGACATTGACCCTTGTCAATATTTGAATTAATGCACTCATGATAAACAAGTTTCTACATGTTGACTTATCATAAATGGTGTAATTTAGTAATGATGTAATCAGTACAGTCAACAAAAGAGATAAGAAGACTGGCAGCTAACTTCAACTTCTTTTAACAGATTAAGTCATAACACTCGCAATAAGAAAGATTATTGCCTGTATAATGCAAAGATGATAATTTTTTCCTGTATACTTAATTACTTTGTTAACTGTACTTAGAAACTTACTTTTAAGTATGTTGTCAAGCACTGTGTAGATTGTTTTCTCCAATTTCAGGTAATCATTGTCCTCGATGATGGGCCAGTCACAGGATAAGTTCCAGTCCACAATGTCAACATTTTGCCCCGAGTCCTCAGGGAGTGTGTACAGCCTGGGTACAAGAGAAATATCATATGTTATTACTGGCATCATTAGTAAAATGTATATACTGTCGACCTAATTCTAATAAGCCGTAACTCCATTTTTGCCCAAACGACGATATTTTCAAATGAAAATTAATCTAAAAGAGTTCTAACTAATTAAACTTAAAAAATGTCAGGCAGACGGATTTAATTAAATATTTGATAAAATATAATTAATTATATAAGTTTTCTTAGAACTTTAAGGAACCAGTAAGTTTTTTCATTTTTCATTTTTCATTAGAATTAGGTTGACGATATGGCTTTTCTGCTTGTGACTATTACCTAAATGGAAAACGGGAAACTTTCCTACACCCAAATTTCTCAAGTAATGTTATTCAACTAAATGTTATAATAGGGTTTTATTGCTTTTTTTGGTGCAAATTTCTATACTCCAGCCAGTATTTGTAACAGCCAAAACCTATAAACATTGCCTAAGTACCTTATGTTTGAGGCCCCAATCCAATAGATTGAGCAGTCTATATTAATAGATTACAAGAATATTTGATGATCATTCATTTTTTAATTAGATTTTATAAGAGAAAACATGTTTGCATGCAGCTAATTCTGTATTTTTATTGGTGTATTTTATTTTCAATTGACTCGTAAACATCAGTTATATCATACAATAAACCTTTTTAATTGGTTAATACAGCATACTTCTGATAGTGGTATGGAATCAGATCATTCCAAACCCAGAAGTTTCTAGTAATGGTTTAGAGCTAAGTTCACCGACAAGATAACAGTCCGATAAATTGAAAACGGCCGTTTAACTTGACTTTTTGTATAGAAAAAGATATGGTAAATTTAGAAGCCTAGGAATAAAACCGAATGTCTCAATGGGCAGCAATGCTGCAGACTATTTAATGATAGAGGTGATAATAAAGTTACTCTAAATATGGAAAAAATATTCCATAATTTTATTCTATGTTAGATCTCTGGTGAACCTATGTAGTTGTAAGCCTTATAACTTATAATTTTAATATTGCTATTAATTATTATCAATACCTATAATCAAGCACAATTTATTTATTTCTAAATACATGTAGTATCTGTATTATCAAAAAACTTATCATAATATTTAAGTGTGATAATTGATGTCAAATGGATCCCCACAATAAACTTAATCTTATCAGTTTGATAATTTTCTAGTAAATTCTGCAAAACACTAATTATTACAGAAAACAAGGGATATGTACTCAAAACATGTCTGTAATGTGATTTCTCTTTATCCGTTAATATTCATTTGAGGGTAGGTAGTTAAACTTGCGAATTGATTATAAATATATCGAATTACAAATGAAAACATTTCTTATCTGTTACAAATCTTTGTATTTTGATCCAAATAATAACATTGGCATTCAAAATATTTGTGGAAGACTTATAAGTTAGCTATTACAATACATCATTTTCTGAGGCAGTGTAGGTGTGGTGAACAACATTGCGTGGGCTGCAAATCTTATATGTCTAAGCATGCTTTTATGGTGTCATGTATTTAATATCTTTATAACTTGCGTAAAGAAAGGCAAGTTTATTCAAAACAAAATAAAAACACTTGAGTGAAGGTGAATCATCTGTCTTAGCAAAAACCTAGGCTGTACCTGTGCAAGGTGGCTATGTTAAAATACTGGTTAAAGTGGTTAGACTGGAAATAAATAACTCAACGATTAACTGGAACGGGCATAATAGCCGCTGAGACTCGACAGATACACTGACATGACGACCGGACACAAGACATGCATGACCCCGTAAACGTACGTTACCACTCACTGTGACAAATTCTCTTACATAAATACTCTTCAATGGTACTCACCACGTCTGATCATCGGAATAATCCAAAGATTCCACGTCGATTAGATCAGAATCAAACATATCTTTGTTTATATTTTGATCAACCTGATTCATGATACCAATAATAACGAGACATCAATTTGGCACTTTTCGCAAATCACATATAAATTTCACGCAAGAACTGCATTTACTACAAGGAATACTGTAAATATAACTAAGAAAAAAGATTTAAGAACCAACACGAATTGTAATTGTACCAGACAAGTTTTAGTTTGGAATTTGACATATCACCATAGGCAAAATGCCAAAAAAAGGATGAAGAAAACGAAAGAAGTCAACGGTAAATTCCGTAGACTAGAAACGTGAGTCGTGAGAAAAAGAAGTGATATGTAATTAAATATTTTTTGTTTTTTGTGTTGCTTCTTTTTTTAAATATTTTTCGGGATATCTTGATTTTATTTTTTTCGGGATAATAAATTCCATTTCCACTGTAGACTTTTTGTTGGGACGTGGTTGGGTGGGGACTGGGACGTTAAAATGGGACCAAAGCGTCTAGAATTTTAAAAATTCACAGAATTGTCTCTGGATCCGTATCTGTGTGACCAATTCAAAAAATAAACAATGAAATAGGGAAATATTTAAATAATGTAATTTTAATCATATTAGCTTTTTAATTTTCTTTGTGATTCTCTATATTTTTTCTTGTAAAATAAAGTTCATCTTCTTTATTTATTTAAGAATACATAAAGAAAAGACAAATTGAGGGGTGTAAAAGCAAAACCGCTTCAGTCCAAAATTGGCAATTTTTTAAGGGCGCTCTCGGAATTTTGTCTCCTCTCTCGCTCGCACAGAACCATTTTTAAGAATGTTGAATGAGAAGATGCATTATTGAAAAATGTAATCTGATACAGAACTACAAAATAATATTAATTTTACAGGTAAACAATTAAAACACATTTCTACTGTGATATCTAATAAATAAACTTAAAAAACAATTATGATCTGTTTCTGGGGTTTGTTTAACTCATGTGTTTTTAATAATTAAAGGAGACTGGCGGCTTTCGGCCTGAACTCCTACAGAAATAAAACTTACATGGAAAAAATGTAGATTTTTAGTCATTCTTGCATTACCATTGTCACAGAACTTGGCTAGCTGAAGAAAAATAATTTGGAATCTGACACATAAAATGTCAGACAAATCGATATTTGTATGAATCGATACTTAATAATACTTTTTCATATGATTTCTAATTATGCTAGTTTATGGTTACGGTTTCCGTACGTCTCACGGAAGTAATAAATCTTTAGTAACATTACATAACAAAGTATAATTTAACTCAATTTTTTAATTTTATTATTTCTTGTAATCGATTGATCACAACAAAACGATCGATTGTTTTTTTTAGAAAAGCAACATTGGCAAAGGAAGTCCTGAAGAACCTGTCAAATAATGACATTTACATTTCGATTTCTAATTACCGAGATATTTACGTATTTATTGATTTTGATTTACATCTTTTTATTTAATTTGTATTGTAATTATGTTGTAATTAAAAAAATCGTGTGTCATAGTAGTGAAGCAACTTCAATTCATGGACAAGCTATTTGAGAAGTTTTCATGCATAACATAACCTTATCAGTGTCCGAGTTTAAAGCATTGTAATAACTTTCAGACAAGTTTTTTGGAGGAAGTGAAAATTACACATGTTTTTATAACAAATAATGCCATTAGAAACAATAAAATATCAATGTAGGTGACCAGGCCGGACACTCCTAAGAAACCCGCCAGTGTCCTTTGAGTTTATAATATTATAAATAATATCATTTTGTAGTTCGCTATCAGATTTCAATTTTCAAAAATGCATCTTTTCATTTAACATTCATAAAATATACAGGGTTATTATAAATACCTTAGCTATTTTCACAGAACCTGTCCTAAATTAAATATACCATTTCCTAATTTTATTTGTATTTGTTATTTATTATCGAAAAAACAGATAACACGTTTCGAAGTTATCCAAAAAAATAACGAACTTTATTGTCACCGCTCGTCGCTCGCGTCGCGGTCACTGACCGCTACTAGCGGCCAATTGTGTACCTAGGTACCTAACTACTAAACCTGTGCCGCCTGCGATGCAATTATCTTACCTACGTTATTGTCATAAGGTGCAATTTTTTCTTCATACTTTTACGGGCTTAGGACCGTCAACATTTTCGTATTTAAAAAATTGAAATCCTTACCTTAGGTACCTTATTCATAATCAATAAAAATAAAAATAACAAAAAACCGAACCTTAAAAGTCATTGATACCTTAACAATTGTTCATAGCTAATTTCGGTGACCTAGGAGGCCAAGCCACGGGACCGCCGCGGCCTATCGATTGTTCTCCGTACTTACTGTTATGGTATCGATATTAAGCTGGGTACTCACTTAGCAGTGTTGCATGTAGCGTATCAGATACTGTATTAACCTGCAAGTGGGTACGGCTCGTCCACGGTCCACCGCGTCTAGATACGCGGTGGACCGTGGACGAGCCGTACCCACTTGTACGAGCTGTACCTACGAGCTGCGCGGGATCACACTACGAGCCGCCTTTGTGTTAGCAGTGATACCGCCACTCGGCAGGTCACTGCGAGCTTACAGCGCTCCACGCGCGAGCGGCTCGCAGCGGGCTCGTGCCTACGTACTCACTTGATACCGTATCTGAAACATTATGCTATACTGCTAAGTGAGTACCCAGCTTTACACCCCGTAACATAACGAGGTACTTACCTACGTGCCTGCAGTTAAGTGACTTTGAATAAAATAGCGAATCGCGTGAGGGTTTCGATTGTACAATCCGATTCCCCGATTGAACTTGAACAGCGCTTCGTCGTTTTGATGTTCTAATGTGATCCACTCACAGAAAACTCCAGAGCCTTCGAGCTTCGTAAACATTTTCACCACTTTGTACACTCTCACCATTTCGTAATAATTCCGGTAACTGTATCTACATTTTAATAAAAAGTCTTTTGCGTTAATAGCGGTTTTCAAGAAAATGTCAATATCGTAAGTTGCACGAGTTTGGCGCGAGTAATTATGACATTACGTATGCACGGCGTCACAGGTTCGCGGGGACTAATGAGCGCGGCGGGCGCGGGCGCGTGCGGCGTGCCACGTGCCTAGCGACACCCCCGCCCTTCCCGTCCGTCCCTCTACGAGCGTACGTTTAATTACCTACACTACATTCGGGCATTCGGAAGAGAAGGTCACTGCACTTTGCAATACGGTATTTGCCTCATTTTGGGAAATGGTTCATATTAATCTTCATTATATTATAAGCACACTACATTGATATTTCAGGGAGATCTACTGTATTTATCAATAAAAATCAGTGATAAAGTATAAATTTCCAAAACCGCTCCAAAAACGCTGTTTCTGACGGAAGTGACGTAACACGCTAGTAACAGTAAACGAGCTTTGTCTAGGGATGCAGGAAGTGCCAAAAAGTATCGATATATATCGTATCGATATTTTAAAAAAATATCAATATCGGTTTCGATATATCGAAAAAAAAATATCAAGTATCGAAAACGTATCAAAAACGATATATTTTCAGTAGCAAGACCATAGTCACCATTGATTAAAATGTCACAGTTTTTAGATTTAAGTGATAAAGTAATGTCAGGGACACTAATGCGCCTGCCACACACTCGACGAATGGCATGGGAAGTAGCGAGGAAAGGAGGCAGAGACATAGTGTGGCAACTTTACTCGTCATGCCACACGTCATGCTCCTCGTCCTCTCTCTCTCTCTCTCGTCTCGTCCGGCAGAGAGGGCAACATCGCGGCAAAGCACGGCAGCGCGAGGAGCATAGCGATGAGCAGCGCAAGGAGCATAGTCTGGCAGGCGCATAAAAGTTGAGAATGAAAATAGGTGCTGAAAGAACACTGTCTTCTAACATCGTTAAAAATGCAGATCATAGAAACAAGGAGATATGGCATCATAGCAAATTAGTACGGGAACAACTGTCGCCACTTTTAGTACATTTTTCAACACAATTACAAGCGCTACTTGTTAATAAAAAGATCTCCCACACATTAAAAATTCCGCACACCCTCAATCTAACACTGTTAATCGTCACTCAACACTAGCACTAAAGACTAAACTAAAACACTGTATTTATATCATCGATCGTGTTCGGTTCGTCGCCAGCGTGTACTTTTGTACTACGCTTAAAATGACCAAACTTAAGTAAGTACCTACCTATCAAACTCAATAGCGCCTTGGCACATCTCCCTTGTTTCTATGTTGTTTCTATGATCTACGGTTAGAAACGTTGCAACTTAATGAAATTCAGCGCCGAAAGGAATACTTTGTGAAACGCACACTACATACTTTTATGAATAGTAATAATACTGACAGATTTATTGAAATAAACTTGTAAAAGCAAACACAATAGAATTTCGTAAAGTACTAATATTTTTTGAAAATTTCACCGATATATCGATATTTTTTTTTCGATATATCGAAACCGATATTGATATTTCTTTTTATATCGATACAATATATATCGATACATTTTGGCACTTCTTGCATCCCTAGCTTATGCTTACTCCAGTGTTGCCAAGCTAGATTTTCATTTTACCCCAATGCCTGATTAATTTTACTCTAAAATCATAACTATTTATACAAAAATACCTGGCTAAAGTTTTGGTTTTAGATATACAATAAAACAAGTTCTTTCTTAATCAATGGTCATGTTTCACAATAAAAATATGCTGAATTTGTTTAACTCAAATTCATTTCAAATACTTAGGTACCTACATGTATTGCTTACCAAAAAGCCCATAAACTTTAGTAATCATAACAACAATACGAAATCTAACCTTAAAATTTTGGAAGTGACTCCGCGACCGCCGCCGTGTCCTGAATTTTCAGCCGGCACCGGTTGCTAAATTGGCAGCGGGCGCTGACTTTGGAAAAAAAAGCGGGAAAAGGAGTTGGCAATTTGGCATAATTAAAGAAACATTTCATGTTTCATTTGAGTAACATACCTAATTAGGGTCCAAGAGCGAGCGAAGCGAGCTCGGGAACTTGGACACCCCGACACGGACAGGTTAGGTTCGAAGGGGTTAACGGGGGCTTCAGTGAGCGAGCGAACGAAGCCCCCGTCAACCCATTCGTGTTAGGTTACTTTTAACCTTGCAGATAGAAATAGGCGCTCCGCGTACCGGGGCTCCGTCGACCACCTCCCTCCCCCTTGTAAGTCCAAAAAAGTTGTATTTTGTTTTACATTGATACTAATTTAAAGTCAATCTAAGGTATTTAATTCAACTTAAAACACGGCAACATTAATCTGCTGCTACGGTAGTTTGCAATTATTTTCGTCTGGTATCACTGCTACTCCAAGGCTACTCCGGTTCCTAACGGCATTATTTTTGGGAGCCTAGTCGGCGCCGGCTGCGGAGGCGCTCCCTAAAATTTTACCCTCAAATTTACCCTGAAGAATTCTTTACCCTAAAAATAAGTTGGCAACACTGGCTTACTAGCGTGTGACGTCACCAGAGTCCAACAGGCCGTTCTTGTCACAGCTACAATAACAAAAAATATTGCATTTTATTTTCGTGTAATTTGTAAAAAATATACATATTTTTGTTGAAAATCAAGTGAAATAAGTTTATTTACGCTATGAACTGATAGGATGACCACAATCTGTAGCATATTTTCAATGTTGTCAAGAACCGAATTTTATCCAACTATTATAAAGTTGTCGGGACAATCTTAAGATAAAAATGTAAAAAAAAAAATTGATTTTTTCTTCACCAACGGGCTCTGTTATCGATTCTGGTTCAGAGAAATGAAAATAGCTAAGGCTTTTACTATAGCGCTGTATGGTTCTGTGCGAGCGACAGAGGTGCCGAATGCGAGAGCCCTCTTAACAGCGTACACCAAATTCTAAGTGAGTGCATGCCACAGCAGAAAGTCACAAATATTTTAGTTTAAGTTTTTTATGACTGAAGCGTATTTGCTTTTATACCCCTCAATTATATAACAAAGAATGCTAGAAAAGTAGAAAAAGTAAATGTTTTTATTTTAAAACCTTAGAGATAGAGATATTCATAAATACGAAATATGTGGGTAATGCTATTTTATACACCAGCAACATTAATTTTGACAGTGACGTTTGACATTAGCGAAAGCATAGACAAACATCTTCCTTCTTTTTGTCTACGGACACGTTGTGAGCACGTTGTATTTGCTGTAGTTTTTAGAATAAAACTACGAAAATGTCGTCCCATCTAAACTGGATGATCATCCGCAACAACAACGCCTTCCTGGTGAAGAAGCGTAACATAAGGAAGCCGTTCAGCAAGGAGCCGAACAATGTGACTAACCTCAACTCGTACAGATACAACGGTCTCATCCAGAAGAAGGCTGTTGGCGTCGTCGAGAATCCCGACAGGAAAGGTTTCACAGTTGTGTACAAGAAGGCTAAGGCGACAAACAAGCCCGTCAAGAACACCGTACGCCGTCAATTCAAAGCCGGCGCGAGAAGATCGCTGTACAAGGTAAAGAGGTTGCTGAAAGCCAACCACTACCGCACTGACCTCTCAAAGGCCACGCTCCGTCGTGCATCAGCCATCCTTCGTTCACAGAGGCCCATCAAGGCGAAGAAGCCCAAAGCAGCGGCCGCTAAGACCGAATAACTTTTGTATGTAAGCTGACAATAAAAAAAAATATTAAAACCCTACCTGCTCTTATTATTTCTAAAATTGAATCCCATACATCTAGGCTATTTTCCATAATTTGGTTACTCATGATGTTTTACTTACCAGTACTCTTGGTTTCCTTATCAAAAGGTACTCTGTGACTATCGGCATGCTAATTTTGTCTTATACCTACTACACGGTATTGATTTGCCTATACATAGCTTGTATTAAAAGATTATTCCACAATAAATTAGAGCTATCTCATTGAAATATTGGTAATTACATAGATGCCAGGTTGATAAGTACAACTACCATTTAATAAGGGAGGCTGCACAGGTTTACCGGTCCTGGTTTGAGCCCCACCCACATGTTTAGATTGCATTTGGTTTCTACAGTCGACCTGGGGCACCAACTGTGCATTCTGACCGGACATCAGGTTTTTTACCTTGATTCAGCAGCTGGGTCCAGATAACCAAACAGGTTTACCTGATGTGTGCGGCCTCCCTAAGCTAACTGAGGTAATACCCGCTACACTACCCAGCCATGGGCTCAGGGTGGGGCAGCAGTCTAAAATAATATATGCAACTAGCAAACTATTCCCGCGGTCTTATACCTGTTAATTTTTTCAGTTTGGTTAGGGACCTTACTGGTACAGAGCCAGGGTGGGGCAAACGCCCCACCCTGCCTCACCGTGGCTGCGCCCATGTACCCAGCTTATAACATATTGGTGCCAAACTACAACTTTACGTTTTGTATTTAGTTTCTTTAGTCATCATTTACATAATTATAGTATTTAGGTGGTAAGTAGAATTGATAATTATTATGCTTATCAATATTTTGACATTCATCTGTGTTGATGACCCTATCTATGGTCATCAACACAGATGAATGTCAAAATATTGACAAAATTGAAAATATTGCAATGACTATTCATAGCATTTAAAACACGCGCCAAGTCATGGTATTGCGGAAAACGAAAATAGCCTGCTATACCAAGTCCAAATATAATCTATGGTCAATGATACCTAAAATTCCAAACTCTTCAACTAGTGTTGCTGCTGACCAGGATGTGGCCGCACAAACACGCTTAAGCGCAGGCCACACCGCCGGCTGGCGGGCGGGCGGGTGGTCCGGGCGAGGCATCGTTTCACCTCTCTTCATACTTCGGTTCACACCGCGAACTTATCGTCAGCGTGTGAAATGCCTCGTCCGGCCCGCCCGCCCGCCCGCCAGTCGGCGGTGTGGCCTGCGCTTAAACAAGCAAGACCAGGACTGAGGCATCACCATTCACCTGTGGTTTGGTTCTATCTTTGGAGTATCCCCATCTGCCGGCCTAGCATGACCGCGATAGAAACAGGTTTTGTCTACATAGAAATAGACAAGTGACAGATTTCATTCATAAAACATAGAAATGTTTCTACAATCTGTCACTTTGTCTATTTCTATGTAGACAAAACCCGTTTCTATCGTGGTCATGCTAGGCCGGCTGATCTAAGTTTGCATTTATGAGTAATTATAACTTGAAAGTTGAAAATGGAAGCAGGAAATTAAATAAAGTCATGTTGCATCAATACAATTTATTGATAACAAAATCATGATTTTTGTATCACAAACAAGGAATGTTAAATAAATAACTCATCACTGGATAATGATGTAAGTTGCAAACATGATCTTTCTCAGGAACCAATAAATGATATCAAAGACAGTTTATATATTATTTTAACGGACATTCAATGCACAGTGCTTCATTAGATAACACAAATAAACATTACAATTCATTGCTAATAATTTGTGTTCAATAATTCAGTAATACATCACTATTTACACTAGATATCACAAATATTTTAAACATCAATAAAATGTAGAGATAATTACACTGTTATGTCAAATTCATATTGCAATTATTATGAGACATGATTGGGTTGTTATACTTGTTATATAGTCGAATAAAATATAATTGACCTATCCTTAAAAAAATATAAAATATCTGACGAAATAATTTACAATTTCAAAGAGATTTGATATTCATTACAGAAAGCAGTTTTCAAGATGTATTTTAAAATATTTTACTATAAACATACTGCACAAATTACTATGAGCAAATTTTTTTTTATAAATTCACAAGTAATTAAAATGGACATTCTCATGAATTTTTATAAAAGATTTTATTAGTTTTATTAATTTACACAATATCAATTACATTACTGAACATTCATTCACGTCTACCACGATTCTAAATCTATGTCCTAATTAAATAATCTAAACATGTTCAAGGTGTAAAAAGCGATTTGTCATCTAGTAAAGGGGGGGTAGTTCTGTGCCTACGAAAAGCTTCAGGTACAAAATACATAGTAAACATGAAAATAAAAGGCACAAACATTTAACCTATCGTTACCAAAGGCACAATACACCAAAATTCATACTTTAGTATTTACAATTTTACCAAATTAAATTGTCATGTTTATGTGTAGATGCCTAACTAAAAAAACGTGATACTTTTACTTGCTGCCATACTTCATAACGAGTCTTAGGAAATACCGATATGCTGCGCAATCGCATGCGCACCTGCCGTTATACTCCTACTCAAAAGAACGGCAAACGTGATTAGTAAAATTACTAAATTTCACAACACACAAGACATAACTAATTATGTACCTATTTGATATGGATTAATTATAATCCTTTTTTTTTCAAGCCTGAATTTGGGGTTCTAACAAAACTGGCAACTTCAATGAACGTACTCAAGTATGTCTCATCCTGGCAGTGTTCAAAGATAGTCAACGCAGTGAGGTTGAGATCATATTAAAGGCGGGTCTCCTGCGCGTGTTCATTGAACATCGAACATGTTTAATGAACAAAAAGGGGCGTGGCCTACGCGTTTTGCTTAGCCTTTTGAACGCCACGGCATAAACGCATCGCCGTGCCCTGTATGCCAAGCTATAAATTTCCCGCTTTTTCTGACACGTATTTGTGTCATTGGCGTCCAGGGACAGTTTTCGCTTGTCACGTATATGTGACCATGGCGCTCAAAAGGTTAGCAAAATCACTCGACCACTAGACGGAAAACATGTTCGTCGTTCAATTGAACACGAAAACACGTCGCAGGAGACCCGGCTTAAGAGGCGTGAGTAAGCGCTGCAGTGGTGCCACAACTAATTTTCCTACAATTTCTAGAAGCGCAGCTGTGTCACGGTAGTGGCGCTGCTAGAAATTGTATTAAAATTAGTAGTGGCGCGGCAGTGGCGCCACTGCAGCGCTTACTCATGCCTTTGACGGCGCCCTTACTAACTCCCATATTCTTGTTTTTAAAAAAACGTCTTGGATCTCGGCACAACTTTACCACAAAATAGATACAGAAGGCTGGCTCTGTACAACAATGATAACAAGCATACGCACACACAGACGCGAGATCGCCATATGTACACGGTGATCTCAAACTATCTCAAACGAATGACAGTCGCGGGTACGTTTGCACTCGCTGTACGAAGACGCGTGTCTATGTGTGCGTGCTTTTTCGCTCGTTGAATGGAGCTATTTACTTTGACCTTTAGAACAAAATAATATTTTTTTTGATTTTGAAATCAAGAACGCTTTCAAGAAACATCTAAGAATATGAGGGTAAGTTGAACTTCCTTAGATAAAGAGTAGGTTCAGATTAAGTACATACTTTTCTGAGGTGCATTAAAACACCAACGTTTAAAACCTTAAACGTACATCTGGCGCACTCTGGGAAGTGAGCAGTCAGCTCCGGTACTACAATACGCGCAATCTAAGTTGACCGGACTGAAGTTCGTGCGGATGGCATCACAGTACAGTGTGTCTGTATACTTTGAACCTTATTTTAAGCAACAGTCAATTAGTTTTCGTGTGTTGTACCTACCGATTGGATAATTTTTTTACCAGGGTATAATCTACTTTATATGGTACCGATACGCAAGAATAATTAAGTACTTCGCTCTGTATAGGCTCCAGAACGAGAGACAGTGAAGAAATTACATTTTTTTTTAACTAAAATAAGAAAATACGCATGAAGTGACGCAGAATACTAGGACAATACTCAGATATTTAACAAGTACTACAAGCTCATGATATTATTATTACATAGACGCTTTGACAATTTATCATTTTAATATTTTTACAAATTACATTTATTTTTTCCATTTAACTATCTAAACACGTAACCTAATTATAGGCACATTTATTTATTCTAGTAGTTATTTTTTTTAACATTTGTTTGTTAGAACAAATTTATTTTTTAAATTCAAAATTATTAGTGTGAAGGCAGTGGATACAATGTACAATATTATTGTCAAGTCTACAAATAAATGGTTAAAATTAAATTAAAAATAATACTGATGTGGTTATAATTAGCTAACACAGACATACACATGGGATTTAATAAAAAAAATATGACTTACATGGTTCAAAAATATTTTTTTAAATGATCATTTTGAATATATCAAATCAGTCTCCATTCTATTTAGGACTATAAAAACCATTTTTCAATAGCTCAGACACAAAATAGAGTGGGAAGCGCCTACTAAATTGTTAATTATTATATTTATACATTATTTTATGACACCAAAGTACATAAGCAAATCCTTAAAATAATTTGTGCATTCAAATTATGAATATTAGTGCTAAATTAAAATTAACTAAACGCTAAGTTGACTAGCATACAAACCTAAATCCATGTGATGCTTAACAATAGTTTGTACATAGAAATTGTTGATTGGTTACGAATATTATGGCAATCGATTTTATTGGCCATTCGAAGATATGACGACATGTTATTTCGAAAGCTTTGTGATAGACAAGAATATACTGAGCAATTATTTAAAAAAAACCCGACTGCGTAAAAAGCAATTAGATATCCGATGTCACTCTCATAATGAAGACGAACCTAATGATGCCTCATAATGTTAAAATCTACAGGGTGGCAGGTTAGACAGTAGAAATATTTTAAGGGGTCATTGTAATTATCATTATGAACAACTTTTACTATGGGACCAACCCTGAAATCGCGAAAAATAAATCAGCTGTTCCATACATTTCGTTGAGTTAGTGAACATAAATGTATGGAACAGCTGATTTATTTTTCGCGATTTCAGCGTTGGTCCCATAATAAAAGTTGTTCATAATGATGAGTACAATGACCTCTTAAAATATTTCCACTGTCTTACCTGCCACCCTGTATAAGAAACGTTTAATGCTTGTTCACGTTAACTCGCGGTCGCAAAATATCAAACAGATAGGAACTGCCAAGTTGTTTGTGAACGTCCGAGGGAGAATGTCACGGAGAGATTCTTTCTCTATCGAACGTTTGCAAACAAATTGGCAGTTCTCCCGGTGATATCACACGGAATGTCGCTACAGAATAGACAGTTTGAATTTGCTAGCGCCGAAACCGCGCGAACGCCTGCCGGCCTAGCATGACCACGATAGAAACGGGTTTTGTCTACATAGAAATAGAGTGACAGATTGTAGAAACATTTCTACGTTTTATGAATGAAATCTGTCACTTTGTCTATTTCTATGTAGACAAAACCCGTTTCTATCGTGGTCATGCTAGGCCGGCTGGCGGCCAATGTGAACACGAACTCGCGAGGTCACGACCGCCGCCGCGAGTTCTACGTGAACAAGCACAAAGGCTACAGAGTGTGCCAAAGAAATAGATATACCTACATGCATAATACACTCGAAAAACATTACTCTTCTGAGGCAGTCGGGTAAATATTGGCCTTTACAATAACATGTAGTTACGTAAGACTTGTTTTGTATTAGTAATTATAATGTGCAAGCATATCGTATTTAGGTAGATATTGAAGGAACATTGTTCAGATTCCAAGGCTCAGCGCAGAGCAAAAGATTTTCTGATGATATTGACTTCGATTTTTATGCGTTGTTGAGCGATGTTCGTATATACAACTTTGCACTCTATGACGCAGATATTAAAATTGATTATTCAATGTCATCAGAAAATCCTCTGGTTTGTGCTATATCGATATGAGCTAAGTCTAATTCATAAAAAAAATACACAGAATATTGAAACAACAAACACTATGAAATAAGCGTCGACTTTCCCGTTCGAAACAATACATGTTTTCGTAATTATTATGTTTTTAATGACAACATTCAATTATTCAGGAGCATTTTATATACATTATTTTAATTCATATTTAATTAATTAATTTGTTACAAAAGCGGAAACAAAATGCATTATTTAAATGCATCAGATACTTACAACTACAGTAAAAGAGTAGTTATAAAATAAATTCCCTCACTGCAATATTTTCTACTTGGAACAGACACGAGATATGAAGAGATGCATTATGTGCAATTTCCCTTGGACCACAGTAAATTACACTTAATTTATGTTTAAGAAATATGACGACATTTTTTTAAGAGCTGTGTGTGCAAGAGTGGGCGGAACTCCTATTTTTATAAACCCCTAATTTGCGAAATTATTGCTAAGTGATTTTGTGTTATATTAGTATAAAGAATATAATTATTTTATCAATATAAAGTCAGCTTTGACAGCACGGTTTTGCTTTAGCTGTAATTAGACGATCTATTAAAAAATACTTGAAATATCAAATTACCTGTGTACACAAATAAACTTAATTGATTTGATTTGATTAAATTTTACGAGTAGTTAAGCCACTTTTGCACTAACAGTTTTATGAGCAAAATGGGTCATATTTCTTAGGCTCCGCGCAGACCGAGAGCGCAGAGCAGAGGATTTTCTGACATAGAATAACAAATTTTATTAAAAGTGTTAGGTGTAATAAAGTTCAATCGACACATCGAGCATCCTCCAGCGCGTTATATTTTGCACTTTACGAAACATCTAATAAAGTTCATTATTCAATGTTCTCAGACAATCCTCTGCTTTCGGACTGCGTGGAGCATTATTCGCCTTTTTAGGCTTACTACGAACACAACTCCACTACAGACTTCGTTCAAACATCGTCGATGAAAGGCGAAACACGGATAAACACAACCTACGTCACAACAAGCACCGAAAACTAAATTATGTGCGTTTGGTTTCAATAACAATGCGTTGTATACCATGGGGCTACAAATTTCATATAATATACAGGGTGTAAGGTTCAACGAGAGATGTATTTAAAGAGGATATTCAATATTCGATACTAATTCAAGGACCTAACTTGAAATCACGAAAAAATAAATCAACTGTTTCATACAAAAGTATCATATCACTACGTCAAAATGTATGGAACAGCTGATTTTTTCTTCGTAATTTATAATTGGTTCCGTAGTTAATCGAACTAGTTTCGAATACTGAATACCCCTTCAAACGAGCCGAACGAATTTTAGGATTCTTCATATGAAATTGTATGAAACCTCGAGCAGGAAAAATTCGAAAGGTACCCAAAATTCTTGAAGAATTCGGATAATGTCATCAGATTCGGCGTGGTCAATGCTAATACTAGCAGTGTCACACATGGGCAATAATGTATATTTCATTGATAATAATAATTACAATACGGTCGGTTCGTTCAGCACGGGCGATTTTTCGGCGGGGATTGGCGTTCGTAGTCTTCAAAAAATTCGTTTCATTCGGCTCAGACAAATGTACGTTTACCTTGATGGTAATAAGCTCGCCCCACATTACAAGGGACCTCAGATCATAGAAACAAGGGAGATGTGCCAAGGCGCTATTGAGCTTGACGCTTTCATACGGTCACATTGACCGTATATAAAAAGTACACGCTGGCGACGAACCGAACACGATCGATGATATAAATACAGTGTTTTCCATTGCACTCTATCCCTAGCGACCCTTCTCCAGTTGGGACCCGCTGTTAATTTTAGCTCATCTTGTGTTGAGTAACGATTAACAGTGTTAGATTGAGGGTATGCGGAATTTTTAATATGTGGGAGATCTTTTTATTCACAAGGAACGCTTGTAATTGTGTCGAAAAATGTTCTAAAACTGGCGACAGTTGTTCTCGTACTAATTTGCTACGATGGCATATCTCCTTTTTTCTATGATCTGAGCAAGGGACTGATAACATAACTGGCGAAATAAAGGTTTACTATGTAATTCACCTCAGCCTACCCCAACGAGGAATAAATGCGTGATGTTATGTGAACATGATAATTTTTGTATAGTCTTATAATTTCTTTCAAATTGTTTACGTAACGCCTTCAGCAATTCATAGCCTCATGATTATATTGAACAACCTCCATACTCGTCGCAGTAAATATTACACATGGAGTTCGAGAAACAGATAATCGGCTAGCTTCGGCTTTGTCGACGTATCTGTCACTCATAGTCATACCTATGTGACGTTTTCTCGCTGACTTGTTTATAATTTATTAGATATACCCAGGTCGCGGCGTGAATTATGAGCACAGATCGCGCATGAACATTTTTGGCCCAATAGACAGTTGAAAATACGTAATAGAGAATGCTCCAATTAGACGGCGAGCATCGACTGACATCACATCATACATCTCTTGACTGCTCAAGCAATATTTTGACATTTTACAGGTTTAAATGATTTTTATTTCATTTTAGTACCTACCTTTGATTTTATTTTTTATCCTAAGGGATTTTTAAAATATCTCACATTGCTCTCACATATTAGGGCATAAATGTAAACAAAGAAATTGTATAGTTGAATTAGTTGAAAAAGAGTAACCATGGAGTTTCTTGTCCGTTCTTCTCCATAGGAATCTACGTTTTGGAACGGACAACTAGCTTCAACTAACGGACAAACTGACTGACAACTATTGCTTGACTATTCAAAAGTGCCTGTAAATGGTCTAATTGAAATAAATGTTTTGACTTTGACTTTGACGAACCAATCATTTCGTTCCGCCAAAGAGACCGAAAAATCAGCGAATGCGCAGGTGACGTTTGAGCTCATAACTGCTGCCGCTAGTTATACCAGACTGTTAGTGCTTCATGCGACAAAGATGACGCTCTACAAAGCCGAAGCTAGCCGATATCTTTCTAAAGTTCAATTTGTAACGTTTACTGCTGCCTACTGTAAATATCTACGACAACCACGATGGAATGTAAAAAGAATAAAAAAATCTATATGTATGAGATCATTCACAAGCTAGTTTGCTGTCAAACGAACTCAGAGCGATGCCGAATGCTTGGAGAGCGCACAACGGATACCGATAGTCCATTGTGAAGACATCTTCTGATATGCGTCCGAATTGCATTACCACGTACTCGGGCTCCGAATCATGAACGATTTGAAAATTTTTCACACTTGCCTGCGTCACTCGTCCGTGGAAGTTCAGTACGTAGGACTGCGTTTCGTCGTTCCAAAGGGGCGTTTTGTTGTGTAGCACGACAATGTCGTCCAGCGTTTGGTTCTTAAGTCGTTCTAGTAGAGTTTCGCTGTCGTCCTGAGGAGCTATGGTGACCCGCTGACGGTCCGGAGTCATTCCTGGCAGGATTACTGTCATTTTTCTTGGCCCTTTGAAGCCGAGGACGTTGGTATCCTGTAATGATATTTAGCATCATTAAATAAAAAAAATATAAATAAATAAATAATTAAAAAAAAATTGTCACCGAAACATCAGTGTAGATACTAATAAAGTTGAAGAGTTTTTTTGGTTGATTGTTTGTTTAAACGCGCTTATCTCTGGAACTACAAGTCGTTTTTTTTTTTTTTTTAATTTAAGTGTTAAAGTAATTATTGCCTGGGACACTAAAAAGTGGTGAAAGAGAATTGGTGGCGAAAGAAAACTTGATAATAACTTATGAAACTAACTTATAAAACTTAATATAACTTGCGAAAGATATACTCTCTGCTTAACTCTTCGGCGTATAAGGGCGAGATGTTATGTGTATTACTCTGAGCGTAGCCTAAGATGTCTCAAATCAATGACGTCACTATCTGAACAATTAAGAGGAAAACTTGGCGGCTAACCGCAGCGAACCTACGTAAACAACCATCCAACGTAACGGGTACATTTGTAGAGTTTCCGAACTGAATGTATTGTTTGTTTAGTATTCAAACTATGTTTCTACGTCGCTTTGACTTATAACTACGTATTTCTGCAAACTAAGGGGGATAATTCTAAAGAAACGTTATCCAGGTTACCTTGATAAATGAGGGACTTATTAATTTATGGAAGGTAGGTAAGGTATTCATTCAATATTCAAATATTGTTCGATTTAGGTATAGGTATCGGCAGCAGTCATGAGCACAAAATAAATGTCACCTGACCTTAGAGCTGATTTTTCGGTTTCTTTGACGGAATGAAGTTGACGGGGGGCGCCGAAGCTGCACGCGATTGGTTCGTCAGTAGAGGCTCGTCGCCTAATTGGACCATTCTCTATTACATACGCATTGCCAACTGTCTGGTTCTATTGGGCCGAAAACGTACATACATGCGCGATCTGTGCTTATAACTGACCTATACTATACGACCAATCCATTTTGTTTAGTGATAAATGAATGTTTTTATCAGACTACCCAAAACGGAGGGTAATTAAATTTTTCGAGAGTATGTATGCCTATTTCTTTGGCATACTCTGTAGCCTAAACAGCTTGATGGATTTCAACATAATATGAGGTATCGTTAGATTGGGGAGGAAGGAGGGAGTGACATAGGGTGTAATATATTTGTTGTATGGAACAGTAAATTTTTTCGCGATTTAAATTTGTCCATTGTGAATGCCGTGCAAAGTTGGACCGCAGCTTGCCGGCGAAGCTGTCCGCTGTGCGGATCAGCTCGGTTCCCCATCTCGGTCGGGTCAGCTCGGTCGGGTCAGCTCGATCTGTTCAGCTCGGTCGGGTCAGCTCGATCGGGTCAGCTCGGTCGGGTCAGCTCGGTCGGGTCCGTGGTAGAAGTGAAGTGAGCTAACTTACATAAACAACAGCGGCCAGCTCGTGGCGGGTGTGCGCGTGGTCGTGCTTCCGCCACGCCTTGCCGTTGTCGTACACGGTGAACGCCGTGCCCAGCAAGTTGGACCGCAGCTTGCCGGCGAAGCTGTCTGCCGTGCGGGTCAGCTCGGTCGGGTCCGTGGATATTAGGTAGTTCGATGTGGCGGATTTCTTGCGTTTGCGTCCTAGAAAGGCAAATGTTAAAAAAAATCTTAATCACTGTTTGTGCCAATTTTGCAACTTTTGCGCTAGAAATGTATGCAAAAGTCATAAATAAAGGTCTAGCGCAAAAATCTCAAAATTGGAAACAGTGATCTTGACGCCTAATAGGGGTAGAAAAACCGCAAATAGCTGCTCTTCAAAGTACCATAAAAAAAAAATTAAGCGGACAGACACGCGGCTTGCGCGTACTCATAATAAGGCTGTGTTCCCAATAGGCAAACTGTGAGCGGCCGACTGAGTTTGCAGTAGCAAACTGTTAGCGCAAACTAGCAAACTGTGGACACTCCATTTCAAATATATGGCAGGGCGTACTAAACCGATACGCCGCAAACTCAGTCGGCCGCTCACAGTTTGCCTATTGGGAACACAGCCTAAGTGCCAAAACTTTCTACAGAAATGCAAGCTCATTGTCCGCAATGTTTTTTTAAAAGAATTTATTTGTTTTTTTGCAACACTGGGCAGAGACAAATAGGTAAACAGGTTTCAGTTGTTTTCTCCATAGAAAATGAATACCTAGGTCATAAATTACCAGATCATTCCGGTAGCTTTTATTTCAATTAGTTTGGTCTCCTGTGTATTTAGTAGATATAAGTTTTTATTGTCCAATTAGTGTCTTCCGTACTTTATTAAATAAAGCCCATTTCATTAAGCCAAGTCCGTGAGCGATCAAATTAATTGAAGTAGAGTGTATTAACATTCAATAATTTGGATAATGGATGTCGACCAATGTCGACCAATTGCTATTTAATCAAGGAAAGCTAATATGAATGGTAAATGAGAAACGAAGTAGTTTTGATATTAATAATTGATTACCTATGTGATTAATTGAATGAACAGTGACTTTCTACTGCAGAGATGGCGAACCTATGGCACGCTTGCTGAAGGTGGCACGCGATAGAAACATAAGGGTTTTTTATCATTTTGGTACGGAACCCTAAAAACGGCACGGCAACAACAAAAGTCGCATTAAGATTTTCCTTATCTTTTCAATAAAACAGATCTAGTCAGTGGCGGATTTGCCCTAAGGCCCAGTAGGCCCGGGCGTTGAGCAGCCAATCGTCGTATAAAAAAATTCAGTCGAGCTCATCGTCGTCTAGTCGTTAAGCCCCCTAGCCCCCAAGGATCCGCCAATGACTTGTACCAAAATAAAACATACTTAGTTTCCTTAATTTGAAACAATTCTATTCGCTAAATGACGAGAGCTGAAAAAGGGCGGCTGGTACTACACGGCCTAGGGCGGTCAAGACTGCAAATCCGCCACTGTCTACAGTGCATTAATATCATTATCGATTTGCGTTAAAACTTGCATTTATTAAAGATTTTTGTGTGAGGAATTTTGTTTTTATTTTCCTTACTTTTCTAAGATATGGCATGGCATAGCCATATTATTTTTCAATTTAGAATGGCACGCAATTCTAAAAAGATTCGCCACCCCTGTCCTACGGTAGTGTTTTTATTTGAACTTTAAACATAGAAAGAGCGTAAGCGGTCATCAATTACTAGGTTTTGACAATTTCGACGGCAAACACAACTAAACACTATCAAAGAATACCTAATAGTACTGACGTACAAAAGGGTAATTCCACTAACAGTTAAATAAAAAGCGACTCTTGTTGGAACGCAATAAAGCTCAATTCAGCTCGTACAACTAAGCCTAAAATTATATTAATCTACTAGCTGTTCCCCGCGGTTTCACCCCCGTTGCTCGGCTCCTAAGGGTCGTAGCGTGATGCTAAATAGCCTATACCATTCCTCATGTATCTGGCTATCATAAACAAAAAGAACTTTTTCCTTATTTACATAATAATATGTTGTAAATACATAATTATACTAATATTATAAACACGAAAGTTTTTGAGGATGGATGTATGGATGTTTGTTACTCTTTCACGCAAAAACGACTGAACGGATTTTGGTGAAACTTTACAGTGTTCTAGCTATATACATATACATCAGAACAACACAAAGCCGAATTTTTATCCCCAAAACGCGGGCGAAGCCGCGGACGGAAGCTAGTATATTATAGAACTACATGAAGAAATATTTGTTACATTATGGGTGAGTTCTGAGGAGCTATATAAGAGTAATGGTGCTCCCACACTGCTAACAAATGCAGCACAAATGTTAAGAAATGTTTCATGTTAGGTAATGCACTGAAAACATCTAATAATTCCTAACAGAATGTAACAATTCCAAACATTTGTTAGTAAATGTAGGTATTAGTGTTAGAACATGTTTGTAAACATTTTCTAACAGCAGTGTGGGAGCACCATTAGAAGTGCAAAAACTGTCTGTATTCGTTAATCAGTATGATGATAAATTTCCCTTGCGATTTGCGAGCTAATCATTTGATTGCGAATTAATTATAGTGATTCGAAAGGGCGGTGCTCTTGAAAGTCCATGCCAAAGAACCTTGCTCGCGTGCGAACTTTGTAATTTTCGGTTCAACGTACTTTCACTACAAGGGTTGCTAGTTGCTACCCGTACTCTATTTTACGTAGGCGTAAGTACTTTGTCTACGACAGTAATAAAGTACGCTAAAATAATATTTTTACTTGACACTTCTAATTTGATTTCAATCTACTAGTCGGTACTAAAGATGCAATAGGGGTATTTAAAAAAGAACAAAAATACTAAAAGTATCTAGAGGCGGTGAAAAGTATTGAATTAACATGAAAAATAAAAGTACTGTACTTTTTTTGCTATATATACCAAATAGGGATTTCAATTCGATCAATCCGACTGGCCACATCAATACGATTATTCCTTTTCGTTTCGAAATCAACTGTATAAAAGATGATTAAGTGAGTGTATTATGAAATTCAAGTCACGAGTGAATCTGTTTCTTTTAGGCAAGCGTGCTCCATCGTAGACCGCATCATCGCTTAACATCAGGCGGGATGGCGGTCAAGCGCAAGCCTATCATAGAATAAAAAAAAAATATATATATAAAAAAACCGTTATTTCTAATGAAACCACATAATCCCAAAATACAAATGTGCTTTTATTGTACCACAAAAAGTTAGCAACCCACTAATTTCACGCGAATGCTTGCTACTTGGACGCAACTTAGTAATAAAACATTTATTTACATACCGGCCAGCAAAAACACCTTCTTCCCGTAGTCCTTCTCGAGGTGCAAGAAGTATGTAGGGTACAGCCCCCGGTCCATGCCTTTCCTGTCACGGGCTATGCGACACTTGTACAGCGTACCGTGTTTTGCTGGGGTCACCACGAACGTCTCGACGGCCCCTTCAACTGACCCCTCTATTTCTGCTGTCTGTTAAACGAAGAAATTATTGGGTATGGTTGCTAACTGACCCGCCCCGGCCTCGCACGGGTAAAGTTTGGTCTATACAAATATTGGATTTCATCAAACCCATGAAATGTTTTGGGTGGGTTTAATTTTTTTGCGCGGAACTCTACTTCTTCTTCTAAAATGAAAGTAGCCTAAGTTACTCCTTGTAACATCAGCTATCTGCCAGTATAAGTCCCGTCAAAATCGGTCCAGCCGTTTCGGAGATTAGGCGGAACAAACAGACGGACAAATATTTTAAAATTATTTTTTGTTACAAGTACCGTATTTAAAGTATACTTTCATATGCATGAAGTAAAGAGCTGTTATTTTGTTTATACAAACCATGACAGACACTTCAATTTTATTTTGGACGCGACTCCGTTCCCTTGGAAATTTCGAAAAATCCGGCCTTATTAATTGTCTACAACTACATCTTAAAGGGAACCTCAGTGCAAAATTTCAGCTTTCTAGGACCTAGGTTTTATGCTGGGCGTTGATGACTCAGTCAGTGAGTCAGGACTTTTTATGTGTATTGATGAGCTGTCTATTATTATATTATTATTATGTAGTCTATTATTAAAATAATGATGGCAACCTAATTGCGTACCCCAGTTGCTATCACTAATGTTGCTATGAATATTATGAAAGTAAATTCAAAGGCAATAAAGAAATATGCAAGTCATTATAATACGAATAGGTGCTTAATCCGTCAAACCCCAACTAATGAGACACAATAGAAACAATGGTTAATAATATAGTCAATAACCAATCAAAATTAAGTTTTGGTAAAAAGGACACGGCAGACGTCCATAGAACGCTGGGCTTTAGGTTGTGAATGTCGGTACAGATATGAAATTAGTTTGGTGTGATCGAGTATTTCAAGAGTTTTTAAATACATTTTTTATTTGTTTTTGTACGTAATTGGATTAAAGAGAAATCTTTGTATTTGTGACAGTGCGGTTAAGTATGGTGTGAATGATCTAATGAAGTACAGCCCGACTAATGAGTTCTCAATTCAAAGGTTTTAGTTGCTGTCGACATGATATTCTATGGAGGCACGCGCCAGCCAGCATGCACCCGTTTTTGTTTTATTGGTTTTTTCAAAATGTCAACGGCATAAACATTTTATTTCTTATTTATTTCGATTTTTGATTCCAATTCTTAATCTGTAAAATAAATTAGGCAAAGAACAATTAAAATATATTTTTATTTTCGGTTAAGCTTTTATTACTGTACCATACAAGCCCAAAACTACCAACGTCCTTTATCATCATCAACACAAAATGATTTTCGGTGAATACGAATATTCGTATTCATCACTAATGGAAAATAAATTATTATCAGGACGGAGTCCAAACTGAACGACCCAATTTGACGCCCGATCTGTAGAGTTCAACATTCAATATTTGTCATATTTGGTTTATTGTTGCGAAATGGGTATTTATTTTCTTTTGTTTTCTTTTCTTTAATGCTTATTTACTTATTTTATTTTGCGCTCTGTATTTCTATGTTATTAACACTCACCTTGTATTAAAATAAACACATGCACTTATATATATTAATTAACAGCAATATCTATTTATTATAGTTTGTATCTATCTATTAGGTACTATGTTCGAACTGGTTTACATCCGATACGTCCAACTAACAACTAGGTCCAGTTGAAAACCAGCGCCAGGCACTAGTGGTCTGGCATTTATGCTGAACTGGACCTATTTGGCAAAGCCGCTAGGCACACAGCAACTACTTTAATTTTAAGACCTTGTATTTTTTTTTTGTCTGTGTGTCTATCTGTGTTGCGCGGTTGTGCCTAATAAAATGTTTTTTCATTCTTTCTTTTCTAGAGTTGATCCAGGCGAATATCAACAGATTCGCACGTGAATATAGGTAAGTTGGGCTAATTTTAACGCCAGCCGGTCCGGGACTCGCCCGGATTGGCTCTAGAGGTCGGGTGTCAAGTTGGGTCGTTCGTAGGCACCTTTAATTTATTGTTACAATATCCGTGCCTCGCAGTATCACCCCCGTTGCTCGGGTCCTAAGGCGAATCACACACCGCCCCGCGCTACGCTGCGGGGTGCGTGGCGACGGAAAAAAATTCCCGCGCGTGAATGCGTTTTCAGTGTGTTGCACCATGCGTGATTTCTATACAAATACAGGTACTTGCAAACAACGGAACATCACGCACGCTCACGCTGCGTGATGCGGAGCAGTGTGCGAATAGCTTAAGGGTCGTAGCGTGATGTTAAATAGCCCATACTATTCCTCATGAATCTGGCTATCATATACAAAAATATTTTTTCGAATCCGACTGGTAGTTTCAGAGATTAGTGCGTATCACACTAATATTATTAATGCGAAAGTTTGTGCGTGTGTGTTTGTTACTTCTTCACGCTGAAACGGCTGGACGGATTTGGATGAAATTTGGCAAAGAGGTAGCCTGGGACCTGGAAAAACACATATGCTACTTTTCATCCGTTTTACGCAGACGAAGTCGCGGGCAGCAGCTAGTTATTAGTATAAATTAAGTACTGACCTGACTGGGCGAGCTATCTCTGCGTGGCTTATCATGCAGCGGCGCGACGGCTGCGTCTGCGCAGACGTCGTCAGTGCTCGCGTCACGGCCTACGCTGCAGACCGGCACGCTTTCCTCGTCCTCCTCCCCGCTGGCGTCCCCCTCGCCTACCGTCAGCACTTCTATTTGATTGCCTAGCTCTGCAAGGCGTTGATGAAAAGTGCCTTATTAAAATTCTATATTAAACATTAATAGGATTTTGCTTTTATTTACAAGTGTTTAAAACATAGATAATACTGACATACAATTACACGCAATCTGGTTAGATTTGCGTGTGATTTTTTTGATATAATTAAAAAAAAAAACATTAAATATACCCTAGCAACTTTTCTTGACACTTTCGGCGAAAACAATTTGAAAGACGGGATTTTTTCCTGCTTATTTTAACGCTAAATTAGTGTGACTAGGCGAGCTATCTCTGCGTCTGCGCACACGTCGTCAGTGCTCGCGTCACGGCCCACGCTGCAGACCGGCCCGCTCTCCTCGTCCTCCTCCCCGCTAGCATCCCCCTCGCCTACCGTCAGCACTTCTATTTGATTACCTAGCTCTGCAAGGCGTTGATAAAAAGTGCCTTATTAAAATGCTCTATTAAAACATTAGGATTTTGCTTTTATTTACAAGTGGTTAAAACATAGATACTGACATAAAATACACGTAATCAACTTGACAGCGTTGAAGTAGGACAAAATCCCGTGTTTTTCAAATTGCTTGTTTGTTCTTTTCAAAACATTCAGCGAAAGATATGAAAGAATTCTGTTACTTTCCAAAAGTTTCTTCATGTTTATTTTTCTATGTAACATGAAAAAAGAAACAATTTGTTTATTTTTTCCGAATTTTCAACTTGACTGGTCTAATACGAGATTTTCAAGAATTTCGCGCATATGCAGTCGTTAATAAGGTTCAAAATAAACTGAAACAAAAACTGCTACGCCACGTCCACATTATGTAATGTATTAGTATGTAATTTTATTTGCATCAATATCCTTGACAGAAGAATTGTAGGTAAGTGTAGATTTATATGGAGATGTTTTTAATCTGCCGGCCTAGCATGACCACGATAGAAACAGGTTTTGTCTACATAGAAATAGACAAAGTGACAGATTTCATTCATAAAACGTAGAAATGTTTCTACAATCTGTCACTTTGTCTATTTCTATGTAGACAAAACCCGTTTCTATCGTGGTCATGCTAGGCTGGCTGAAGTGTTTACACTTAGCTCTGTCTATTAGTTTATGTCATGAGTGGTGTTACATTGTGATAAAATTGTGAAAGTAGACACATTTAAAGTCAATTTCGTATCATGTCAACAATTTAGTTGTCCGATGAATACAATAATAATTCAAAGCTGTATCAAGGGAGTTATAGACGACACGATTTAATTGGCAATTTATTTCAATTGCCAATCAAATTTTGCCATGTGGAGGACGGATTGGCGATTTATAAGACCAAATAAACCAATTGCCAATCAAAACGTTTTGTCTCGACTAAGCTTTAAATGAACTATCCAAACACTATTTGTATAATAACATTAGCTATTCCCCGCGGTTTCACCCATAAAACGTTAAGACCTAAATAAGAGTGACATTCAGGGCAGCCAACATAGCGTCGAAGGGACTTCTTACGTGAAACACTCTCTAGTAGGTATTTAGTGCGACATAGTACCTACTACGACGCTCTATAACAGCCCTGGATTTAGAAGGGGGGCTAGCCGGGGCTAGGGTTGCCAACTTTTATTAGAAGAAATAGAGTATATCTGATTTCAAAGGAGGTAAATAAAGAGTACGGACTTCCGAAAAAGAGTATCATTTATTTTATATTTTTAAAAAGGTATTTTTTTGTGCTTTTTGCAGCACAATAACAATTTTTCATGGACTCCAAACATTCTAACTCTAAATTTATAATGATCAAAAGCTCATTTTTAATCAATTTCAATGAAGCTCTGTTTCTCTCTTTCTGCCACTTCACATCCATAACCGAAAAGACTCTCTTAGTAAATGCTGTAGTAGTAGGTCAGTAAAAGTTGTCCAAACAAAAAACCGAGTCACAAATGTCACAAGTTCACAACACAGTGGAAAATCGATAATTTTTCTTGCGCCAAAATTAACGTAACCTCAAAACACTTCTCAAAACTTGTGACATAACATTGACATAATAACATTAGTGGCTTGGGGAATATGGGTTTGCATAATATTACATGACTGAATGACTGGCACTAGTAGGTATAGTAAACTTTGTGTAAAAAAAGAGTATTTTAGCGTACTCTATTAGTGTTATAGATTATAGAGTACGCCTACATGATATAGAGTACAATACTCTATTTTAGAGTACGGTTGGCAACCCTAGCCGGGGCCCATGCCCCGGGCGGAAAATTCAGAGGGCGGCAAATTCAACCTTGGTAGACAAATACACTAAGTAGTGTATTCGTCTACCAAGCTAATAATCGCAAAGAGCAGCGTTAGACCGGTTGTTGTGGCGTTCTTTGGGGAAGGCCTATGTCCATCAGCATCAGTTGGCGTGTTATAGCTGAAATGATGATGATAAATTTTCGGGCAGGGGTGGCATTTTAGTTTTTGCCCCACCTCGAAATAATTCAAGATCCAGGGCTGCTCTATAAAGCCGAAGCTAGACGATTATCTTTCTAAAGCCCGATGTGTAATATTTACTGCTGACAATTGGTACTTTAAACCCATTTATCACGAGTGACAGCCAGTAGCATGACATCAGTTCCAGTAATCCTTTGTTCAAATCCATTAGCTCTCACCATAATCAAATATTGATACCCATTAACAATGTTTAAACTCCACCATCGTAAATTACTCAAGTTTATTGTACCTATGACAACATAATTACTTTAAGTGTTCAAATTGATCACATGATATTAATGTTGGTTACTGTTTTCAGTAAACATTTTGATAGATGTGTTTAATTTTGAGGCCGATTTCATGACCTCTGGATAAGTAGGTACCGTTTATCTTGTTTGACAGACAATCCCTACTTTACAAGGGACCACCAACCCTGAAATCACGAAAAAACAAACTGTTGCTCCATACATTTTGTTGAGCTATCTATACTTATAATAAATCTGTAGACAGGTCAATTCTGTACATGAAATATATTTTCAAAATAACTATCAGGGGGTGATTAGTGATCGATACTGATGCCAAAAATGCAATCAGTATAATTTTTGTCTGTCTGTCTGTCTGTCTGTATGTTCCTTATAGAAACAAAAACTACTCGATGGATTTTAACGAAACTTGGTACAATTATTCTTCATACTCCTGGGCAGGTTATAGTATACTTTTCATCACGCTACAATCAATAGGAGCAGAGCAGTGAAGGGAAATGTTGGGAAAACGGGAGAAGTTACTCCATTTTTTAAGCTTCCGTCGCGTGTGCAGCCTTAATGGTTAAACTACATAGAAATCATGTATGACGAAAAGGTTCTACATAAAATGATCTAAAAAATATCTTACAATTACAACAGCATATGTCTATCTTTTATGGTTGACTCACAATAACACGTGTAACTCCCGATAGCTTAGCAGTTCGGAGCTTTCTGATTGTATTACACACAAGGAGTTACACGCTGATGGAGTCACGGGCACAGCTATTAATAATAATATTCTGCGGTTCCTTATTGCGATATTTTTCAACAGTATTGTGGATTGACATATTATATTTCCCTACTAAAATACGAAAGTTAATCTGTCTGTTACATCAAAACCATTGAACCGTGAGAAAGGACATACGCTACGTTTTTTACGAAAAACGACGGAAACGCGGATGAAGTCGCGGGCAAAAGCTAGTGTGAACATAAATGTATGGAACAGCAGATTTATTTTCGATATATATTTTTTAAACAACAAAATAGGTAAAAATATAGAAGAATTTACCTTTGAGTTTTTTGCAAGTCACTAAACTTGTTAAAAGTACTAGGTTGATTAGAATAGTATTTCATAGTAAAACCAGTTAGGTAAGTAGTTTACATGAATGAATAATATGTTTTTCTGTTCTCCAATAACAAACTTATTCATTCAGAATGATTCACCATACCAATGGAACAAGGTCGCAAGTTTGGTACACAATAAGTGAGATCCTTGAATTTACATTCGCAAAAAATGTATGTGTACTATTTCAGATTATTCATTTATGAGAAAATTATGTAAATAGTAAATGTTTGTCATAAATAATGTTGATAAAAATGTTTAAAATACTGTAGTTTAAAATATATGTTTAGAGTTATGTTTATTTGTTATGTATTCAAATATCTATACACACTGGTCAACTAATGTTTGTGTTCAAGTAGTCTTTAAAAGATGCAAACATATTGATAGATCTGCCTCGTAACGCTGTCCGCCCAACTTGTTGTAATAATAATTAATGATTGTATGTTTGAATATGTATTAGCGAGTATAAAAACACAGTCACTAAATCATGCTTATGTAAAATAATGTAGACAGAAAAGCGTAAGTATAATGTTTTGTAAGAAAAGTAAGCGTAGCATCCCTACTTACCATCATAAGTTGATATTCTATTTGTTTGGAGGGGTATTACTTGGTCCGGATTGACTGGCGACATAAGAAATTGCATCGGGCCATCATAGCCTGTTATGAAAGGAAAAGAAAATGCGCATAACGAAAATATACATCAAAAAACCATGCATGAGTCAACTAAACATTGAGAATTTTTGGTTAATAATTGGCATATTAAATGGAGAAACACTTACCATGTAGCTCGCGGGCACGGCTGCCTGATATTGGACGTTTTGCTGACCCTACCCTGAGATCATTTGCTTGCACCATTCCAGAATTTTGGCGTTTCTGCTTCATTTTCTGTTCCATCATTTGGCGCTAAAATCACAAGTAAAATTAAGTGACAATACATCAAGCAACAGATCACTTATCAGGTATTTATATCAACACCTCGTAAAATATGCAAATATTCAAGAAATGTGTGACTTTTAGAAAATTAATTTTAACACCACTTACTTGCTGTTCGATTTTTTGATCTCGCATCGAAGCCATGGTTGTATGCTTTATTTACTTTGTATTTAACTTTAACTACAGCGCACTACAGTTTAGTTGTAAACGTTATAACTTTTATCTCAAAATTCAATACAATAATTTGCATTTTGTAAGCTCATTTTTTGTTTATAAATCATCTTGCCTACCGTTGCCCAGGAAAATAGTGTTGTCAACATAAAAAAGTTTATCCCTTCCATAATAGTAGTTTTTCTATTATTACGAAATCTACATTTATTATAATAAAATTCGTTTTTCTTTATAATCAAGTGTATACTCGTTGTAACTTACACCGAAGATTGAACGAAATATTTTTGTTTTTTTTTTATGTATTTTCTTTTAGCTTGTAAATACCTACTTAATGTGTGTATATATAAGATATTAAGTCATTTTGGTTAAGAACAAGTTAGATTTCGCTGTTTTTATTAAAATTTAGTTTATTGCACTATCTCGTTTTATTTTTTAGGTTTTGACTTTTCTTCACAGATTACTATATTAGTAGCTAGCTACTTTTTTATTGCGTCGCTGCGCCTGCAAAATCCGCTATGTATTTTTTTTTTAATTCGGTTTTTGATGCTTATTTCAAAAACCGATTTAAAAACCGAACCAACCGAACCGATCAAAAACCGATTTAAAAAAAAAATACATAGCGGATTTTGCAGGCGCAGCGACGATTGGCAACTATCAATTTTCTATTTTTCTATTACCAGTGTTTCCATTTTTAGAAATCTAACCCATTTTTAAGGCAAAATAATCTGATTTCTGATTTTATTTGTTGGCATGAAATTTATTAATAAATAACCGAAATCTCCCAAACCATTTCACTTTGCTATTACTGCCGTAATTCGTTGAGCTTTCTGGAGGTTTAAGGTGTATCTGTATGGCTATATGTATACGATAATTATTTTTACAAACTTGAACATTTTAGTTCTAGGTAGGTATATGGTTTACAAAATTAATCTTTTCCCACTAGTCGATGCTGTTTATGACGATTATGAGATTACAGGGATGTGTTGTAAAAACGAAGGCGATGGTCTTCGTTTTTACAACACATCCTCCATCAACAAGATCTATTGCTTTTTGTTTGAAAAGTTTGTATAATTGACGCTGTCGATGGCTGCACTGCAGCAGTGCGACCACCGACATATGTTTATATGAGTTTGTTTTCACGAAATCGCCGACGCGCCACAATCGCCTTTACCGGTGCGGCCGCGGCCTAATAACCTACTAATATTATAAATGCGAAAGTTTGTGAGGATGGATGGATGTATGGATGTATGCATGTTTGTTACTCTTTCACGCAAAGTCTACTGAACGGATTTTGATAAAACTTTACAGTAATATTGCTTTATCGGAAAATCGCGGGCAAAGCCACGGGCGGAAGCTAGTATAATATTTTGCATAAATAGTTTTGAATTTTGTCAAATGAAAGCGATTGTCAACGTGATTGTGTTTACGCATTATTAAGCCTGCTGATAGTGAGAACGATTTGCATTAATAGCAGTAGATGTTCAGAGACGACGTAGAGTCAATGGACTCTAGGCTTAACATAGGCTTAGATTACTAACGCGAGCCGAATCGGATTCGCATTATTTCCCCTTCTACACATGGCGTCGAGCAAAATGTCAATTTCTCTGACGATCGTTGGCTGTGGTCTTTGGAGGTTAAAATTGTATAAGATAACTATGTCTGATGTCAGACAAGTGGCAACATTTGTTGTAACTACCTATACCGGACATTTTGATGCCCTTAATGAACACGAGGTTTTATTTTGGTAAAAGCGAAAGATTTAGCCTTTGTGTTCTGTATTATATGTAACAATGTTTTATCAAGCATTTTTAATATTTTTTTACAGAAGGAGTTACATTGCTAATATTGCTAAGCAATTTTAGTGTAGCAAATCATAATTTTATTATGTTTCTATTTTCCGAAAAACTATCGTAATCTAATACTTCAAATGCATTTGTTTTGTAGAGCTGTGCTGTGTCACAATACCCATTTTTTTTCAGATACCTTCCCTGGCTTAGCTTCCCCAAAACAGTAAATACAAAGTTTCATCACAATCTGATCAATGGTTTAGGAATGCATTGATGACAAACATACTAATATTAATTTTTATTTATAACTAGACTTTTGCCCGCGACTTCGTCCGCGTGGACTACAATGACTTGACCAGTTTAAATGACGTCCGTAGTGTAGGGTGGCTAGTACTACCAAGAGGTCAAGCTGTATCTCTGGTTTATCCCACCGGAATTAGATAAAACGTGGCTTAGATTTTAAGTTGGACCCCAAGCTATCGAACTGTGAAAACCACATCAAAATCCGTTCAGTACTTTTTGCGTGATGCGCGCACAAACAGACAAACAGACAAAAAATAAAATAAAAACTATTTTCGGGCATGGTTACATCCCAGTACCCTATCCCGACTGTTTTTTCTGGAATATCTTCAATGTACAGACACGGCTTTTTTACAATTTTATAATAGTATAGATAGATAGATTATATAATGTAGAAGGTGTTTTGGGATCGATGTAGCATGCATGTAGGTTGTTTTAATATTATTCAGGGTATAATTAAAATTGTAAGTGGAAACACTATATTACCTTTATTTCTTCATCTATGGTCATGAATAAAAATATAGGTATAAATAAAAAAATCATTTCTTCATCTGTCATGTCATGTGTCATTTGTCAATCTGTCAATTCTGTCATTTATTTTTCAAGATGGCTCCAAATCGGAGTGTTTTAGGATTTTTGAACCCAAAAACGATTAGTAAAGTTTTCACCAATAGTATTGTTAAAACTCCGTATCGTTATGTGCATGGGTGTAATAATTGTGACAAATTTTTAGGTGGTCATGCCATATCTGTCGCTTCCTTATCACGTAAAAATTGTAAGTTTTACATGCTTTCATTACATCACCGGTTTTGATTTATTTCATGAAGGACTTTAAATACGAACAGAATGCAGTATTTGTTAGGGCTTCCGCATTTATTATGCTCTTCAGATCAACAACTACGAATGTACTTTGACATTCCATGAAACATAACCTAACTTTCGTATTCGTCTCTCAGATAATGTCGGTGCTAGGCATCGATTTATTCACACGACGAACAGTTTGAGTGCTCGAGCTGACTACTACAAGGTCCTCGGTGTCGCTAAGAATGCCTCTGCCAAAGACATCAAGAAGGCGTACTATCAGCTGGCTAAAAAGTACCACCCGGATGCTAATAAGTCTGATCCAGAAGCTTCTAAGAAGTTCCAAGAGGTGTCAGAAGCTTATGAGGTAGGAGAAGTTCATCAGATTAGATTTATCTTGTTCTGAAGTGGTTGAGAACAATGTCCATAAAGGTTTTAGACTAAATCTGAGTCCAGTATCTATTGAAAAAAAGTTTCATTCTGGACCACACCTATGGCCATTTACACAAAATTCACTTGTACTATGATGATAAGTGAATAAGTATCTGTAAACTGTATTTTTTAACAAACAAGGAAATAATTTAACATTTTCACTGCCCAGCTCAAAAAATCATCGAATAAATTTAGCTAAATTCAAATATTGATTCAATGGCTTCTTAATGATTAAAATTCAGTGTATGAAAACTTTAAATAATTGCTTGTTATAATAATATCTCTCCTGAAATTAATTATTTTTGGATGGAATGCAATGTACGTAATGATAAAAAAAAAAAAAAACAATGATGGTGGTTTGGTTAACATACATTGATTTGTATTTTTTAGATACTATCTGATGAGAATAAGCGCAAGCAGTATGACACCTTTGGCACCACTGCTGAAGACATGGGTATGGGAGGCGGACCATCAGGAGCTGATGGTTTCACTCACCAATGGCAATACAAGTCTACCATAGACCCTGAAGAGCTGTTCCGGAAGATATTCGGTGATGCTGGCTTCAAGAGTGAGGCTTTCAGTGACTTTGCCGAGTCCAAGTTTGGGTTTGGTGCAGCCCAAGAGGTATAGTAATAAATGTAATAATTATAATAATGGTATCTTTGTTTGGTGGAGTTATTTAGATCTATGAAGATTAGTTTAATCTAATTACAATATGGTTCCTGAGAGCAGCATCAGACAAACTCCATCTGAACTTCATACCATTTCACAACACAATAAAAATACAATAAATTATTTTGATTGTATGCCGTGAAAGTACAATAAAAATGCCACAGCCTCTTAAATACAATTGTTTCCATCCTCACAAGGTCATTTGTGCATCTGCGAAATAAACCTGATCTTTCTTTCATATTACGTATTCCATAAAAATTGCATGCTTTAGGAATATTGAAATTGAAAAATGCTCAAAACAACATAATTTTGTTCAACTGTTTTCTTAGAATATTCTGCATCTATTTATTAAATTAACTTAATAATATCTATTCTCTTTCCAGGTTGTAGTCAATCTCCGGTTCACGGAAGCAGCCCGCGGTTGTAACAAAGACATAAACCTGAATGTGGTGGACACCTGCCCGAAGTGCCAGGGCTCCCGCTGTGAGCCTGGTACCAAGGCCATCAAGTGTACCTATTGTAATGGCACAGGCATGGAGACTTTCTCTCGAGGTCTGTTTGATTTTTTTTTATTGATATACAGAGATTTGGTAACCAATTGGGAGTCTTATGGATGTTTTTAAACAGTGAGGGCAACTAAACTAAATTTATTTATTGTGTAATTTCAGGTCCATTTGTGATGCGGTCCACATGCCGACACTGCCATGGAACCCGAATGCTTATCAAGTTCCCTTGTGTCGAGTGCGAAGGAAAGGGACAGTCGGTATGTCAATTTAAATTAACAGCTTTTATTTTTTTAACAGTGCTTTTCAGGAGTTCTGAAATCTTGAAATAAAAAAAATATGAATGACGGTCGAATTTCGACCACTACAATAGGCGACCACTACTTATCATCTTCTCTATATCTTTTTCCTGACTGACTGACTGATGAATCAACGCACGGCCTAAACCGCTGGCTGTAGAAACGTGAAATTCGGAGAACGTATTCTTTATATGATGTAGGCATCCGATAAGAAAGGATTTTTGAAAATTACACCCCCAAGAGGGTGAAATTTAGCGCGAGCGAAGCCGCGGGCAAAAGTTAGTAAACAATATGTGTTAACAGGTGCAACGCAAAACGGTGAAAGTGCCAGTGCCGGCGGGAGTAGAAGACGGACAAACAGTTCGCATGTCTATCGGCAGCCACAACGAAATATTTGTCACCTTCAAGGTGGAGAAGTCCAACTACTTCACAAGAGATGGACCTGATGTGCACACTGATTGTACTGTAAGTATTAAGTTTAATTTAGTCACGCGAAATTCGCTCCTATGAAACAATCTCACAAATTATTAAATCACTCCGTCGCGCGTCGATTACATCGTGTTATCTCTTAAACTATAAGTCCAAATAACATACTGTAAACTGCAAAAATCATTAAACACTAATTTTAGGGTTCCGTAGTCCGTACCTCAAAAGGAAAAACGGAACCCTAATAGGATCACTTTGTTGTCCGTCTGTCATGAACACGAGAGAAAGGAGAATAGGAGGGCTTTTCCCTGCATTAGTACACCTCAGGCTTATAAAAATATTAGTGACTCCGCGATTAGTGTTGTGTCCTGAATTTGTAGCCAGCGCCGGTTGCTAAATTGGCAGCCGGCGCTGACTTTGGAAAAAAAAGCGGGAAATGGGGTTGGCAGCGAGCGAAGCGAACTCGGGAACTTGGACACCCCGACACGGACTGGTTAGGTTCGAAGGGGTTGACGGGGGCTTCAGTGAGCGAGCAAAGCGAGCGAACGAAGCTCCCGTCAACCCCTTCGTGTTAGGTTAGGCTGTAAGTCCCTCCCCCTTGTAAGTCCAAAAAAGTTGTATTTTGTTTTACATTGACACTAATTTAAAAGTCAGTCTAAGGTAGGTAATTCAACTTAAAACCCGGCAACATTAATCTGCTGCTACGGTAGTTTGCAATTATTTTCGTCTGGTAACACTGCTACTCCAAGGCTACTCCGGTTCCCAATGGCGTTATTTTTGGAAGCCAGCGCCGGCTGCGGAGGCACTCCCTAAGAATTAATAGTGTAAGTTGACAAAAAATTTCATTGATATTTTTTTTTGCAGATTTCGGTGTCTCAAGCTCTGTTGGGTGGCACGGTCAGGATACAAGGGTTATACGAAGACCATACATTGCAGGTTAGTATTCTACATTTTATTTATTCTAGATTACATACATTTTAAAATATAGTTGCCGGCACGAGTCGTGAGCACAAACTTCACCTGCGCATTAGTTAATTTTTCGGTCTCTGGTGGAATGAAGAAGGGGGGCGCCGAGGCTGCACGCGATTGGGTCGTCAATTCGTCATTCAATGATCGTCGTCATTGTCAACTATCTATTGTCTATTGGGGCGAAAGTGGTACATGCGCGATCAGTACTCACGACTAACGCCGGTACCTATAACTTTAAACATTCCTAATTGATTAGTTGCTGTTGTTGAAATTAATTATCACTTGCTTTAACGGTGAAGAAAAAACATCGTGAGGAAACCGGCATGTCCTAGATCCAATAATTCGAAGACATGTGACGTCCACCAACCCGCACTGGGCCCGCGTGGTGGACTACGGCCCACTCCCTCTCACAGAGGAGGCCTGTGTCCCAGCAGTGGGAACATTATAGGCCGATTATGCTTATGCTTATGCTGTTGTCATAGTGTAGTCATACAGAGACGGTGCGATTTATAATATGTTAGCATAATAATAAATTAAATAATTTATTCAAGAGCTACTGCAACTGCTGAATGATGTCTTAAGCCGGGCTTACTGAATTAAAAGATGGAATCCAGAATCGGAATACAAAACGTTAGATTGGTCTGAAAAAATTATAACCAGAAAAAGTCAGAATGTTTCTGTGGCCGGCCTTAAACCTAATACCCTTATTTAAATTAATATATTTGTTCCAGATAATGCCGTGCACATCATCACACAGCATCATCAGGCTGTCGCGGAAGGGCATGAAGAGAGTCAGTCAGCACGGCTACGGAGATCACTACGTACATATTAAAATACAGGTCAGTAGTACTCTTGTATTCGGGAGCATCCGTAAGATCCGTACTATACGATACGCGCAATACGCGCGAAAGGACCAAACCCTGCAAGGTTTTATGAGTCAAATATATCTATTTTTTTGCAATTTTCCTTACGAAGACTGTCGCAATTTGTCACCCCTCTCGCTCGCACAGAAGCGTATTTTTAAGAATGTTAAATTTCAAATATGGATTTTTAAATAATGGAATCACATAGCGAGCTACAAAATAGTATTAATTAACAGGTAAATAATAATAATAAACATTTCTACTGTGTTGTCTAATAAACTCAGCGCAATAACTATTATGATCTGTTTTTGAGATGACTAATTCAACTCGTGTGTTTTTAATAATTCAATTTGAGTTTTTTTAATAATTAAATTGGTTATTTTGTAGTCGCCCTGACTACTTTTTCAAAAATGCTTTTCATTTAACATTCTTATAAATATGGTTCTGTGCGAGCGAGAGGTGAAAAATGCGAGAGCCTTCTTATTTAGTGTATTGACGTGTTTTTTTTGTATTTGATAGTATTAATTAATGAAGGCGTCTTTATATCATAGTATTTTTGCCGGCAGGTACCAAAAACGTTGTCGAGCAAGCAAAAAGCGCTAATATACGCGTACGCCGAACTGGAAGAGGATACCCCCGGACAGATCCACGGAGTCTCCCTCGACAGAGACGGTAAGAAATGACTGAGAAGCTGTAGACAACGAATTTACTAGATGAAGCATACAAAACTAGCAGCAATATGTTAGAAGACAGCCCACCATATTTTTCAAGATTGTATCAAAACCAGGATAGGAAAGACTAAGGCCGAGATAAATAGACGTTACTTAGCACATAGTACAGTCAGGGAAAGGGATCCTTTCGCAGGTACACTATCATTCACATTTGGTCGTATATTCAAACTTCGAAGCAATCTGAATCTGAATTGCTTCGAAGTTTGATTATACGACCAAATATGAATGATAGTGTACCTGCTAAATGATCCCTTTCCCTGACCGTACATTGGCTAAGCCGTATCGTCACTGTCGCGCAACTTGCAAGCAAGACAGAGACGGGAACATAGCTTAGCCAAAGCACGTGCTAAGTAATGTTTATTTATCTCGGCCTAAATGTATTTTTAAGTATAATGAGTGTACGCCATTTTATAATCTCACTAGCCTGTGCCCCGCGGTTTCACCCCCGTTGCTCGGCTCCTAAGCGTCGTAGCGTGATGTTAAATAGCCTGTACTATTTCTTATGAATCTGGCTATCAACTCAAAAAATATTTTTTCGAATCCGACTGGTAGTTACAGAGATTAGCGCATTCAAACAAACAAACACTCTTCAGCTTTATTATATTAGTATAGATTTTGAGTGCAAATAGTCACGGAGGTAACGTCAAAAGTAGAAAAGTTCAAAAAAGCATTTATTTTACAGACAAAGCAAAAACTAGCGGTGAAACGGGTACTGGGGGTGATAAGATTCACCATGCGAACCGCGATACCGACGATGATGAAAGACGTAGGACGAAAGGATGGACATTTATAGATAATTTAAACGAGGCATATAAGACGAACAAAATGTATTTCGTGACTGGTTTCGCTTTGGCTGTCATAATGTGTTCGATTGCGTTGATGCATGACCCCCATGATAGGTATGGTGCGTATGAATATGTCCGCCAGTTGGAGGAAAGGCCGGCTAGGGAAATAGACAAGCCATTCGGGTATGAATTAACGCTCAAACGGGCAAGGGAACAAAATCCTGATTTGTATAGGGATGATGAATGAGGTGGAGTTGAACGGTTTTTGTCTTTGGTGCGTCAGTGATTAAGTTCGCTATACTGTTTCCATAGAGCTCGTAGCTTTTTAAAGGCTTCACTCTTTCCTATTAATACGATCGTTATAGTCTTGTTCATAATATGACGGAGTAAAGTGATAGGTTCTACCGTCCAACAAAATAATGTGGCTAGAAGATAACTAAAATGTAGGGCTAATAATTTATAACTTCAAAATAAAATAATTTATTTAAACAATAACATTTGGGCATCAAATCTTATGTTAAAAAATAATTTATAAAATAGTGTATCGTTTTAATTAAATACATAATTATGGAAAAAAAAAAATGATAGGCTTTGAATTTATTTTTATTATTTGTTTAATCGATAATAAATCAGATTGTGGTACATCACTATTTAAAGAGTGCCAAATATAATTATACTTTTTAAAATGTTGCTTCACTTTAGAAATTATTTCTGTATTATGGGTTCATTTACAAACACAAATCTCATATGCACGTACACTGTTTACTCCGTCGAATTATGAACAAGAGTATCGAAACATGTAAGTATGACAAATATGTATGAAAGTAAGACAAACATTGCCATAACTAAAAGACCAAAAAATTTAATACATTTTTCGCTGTCAGGAATTACGTAAAAATGTTATTAGAACCTCTGGGGGCGTACATAAATCACGTGACGCTAATTGAGGGTGGAGGGGGGGGGGTGCCATCTAGTGTCACTCCGGAGCTGGGGGGGAGGGATTGGCAAATGTCAACGTATGACTTTTGATATTATTATACTTAAAGGATTTGCTCGCTTACCCGTCTACGGAGTAAACGTGTCGTAATCCGTGAGTTAATTCTCAAGAATGTCCCCAATATGTCACTAGGGGGGGTCAAAATTCAGCCAAATATGCGTCACGTGATTTATGGATGCTGATCTAAATATGAGTCAAAATTAGTTAAATAATAAAAAAAATTACTATTATTTTAAAGTTGAACTACATTCATTCCCGATTTAGAATGCCTCCTAAGAAATATTGTTTTTGCTGGTACTCTATGCGCAATCTGAGTTAGCCGGCCCGATACCAAATTATGCAGAAATATATAAACGACTATGTATATACGCACATACATAGTCGTTTTAATACGGTTTGAAATACACAGAAACGGATACTGCGACGCCATTTGCAGAAACTTCAGTCCGGTCAACTTAGATTGCGCGTATTGTATGTGATTCAAGAAATATTTCAACAGTGACTGTTATTCCCACAAACATTACACTTATAATATTAAAGTTACCAAGTCTCTGGATTAGCTCTGTCCACCATAGTAGACGCCAGAATTCGGTGGACTAGTTTCAAAGTCAAAGTCAAAGCATTTATTTCAATTACACCACTTACAGGTACTTTTGAAATGTCAAGGAGTTGGTCAGTTAGAATGATGAAGCTATATACCCGTTCCAAAGCGTAGATTCCTATGGAGAAGAATGGGCAAGAAACTCCATAGTTTGACAATCCATTTTTCGCAAATTTTGCCCAAGGCCAATTAGTGCTGTTCGTATGGATATTATAAAAAAATATTGCTTTAAATAGGGTTTGACAACTACAGAATAAATAAACAGTTGTTTTGTACGTAAAAGAATTGATGATTTGTGTGAAATAGTCAAAATTATATATTATACAGGGTGGCAGGTTAGACAGTGGAAATATTTTAAGGGGTCATTGTACTCATTATTATGAACAACTTTTACTATGGGACCAACCCTGAAATCGCGAAAAAAAATTCTGCTGTTCCATACATTTATGTTCACATAACTCAACAAAATGTAAGGAATAGCAGATTTTTTATTCGCGATTTCAGGGTTGGTCCCATAGTAAAAGTTATTCATAATGATGAGTACAATGACCCCTTAAAATATTTCCACTGTCTAACCTGCCACCCTGTTTATTATCAAACATAATATTTTAAACTAATTACATACTAGGCGAAAGTTCTGCCTTATTCTCTGCCTTATTCTGCCTTATTAAGAGGGCTCTCGCATTCGGCACCTTTCTCGCTCGCACAGAACCATATATTTTAAGAATGTTAATGAAAAGATGCATTTTCGAAAAATGTAATCTGATAGAGAACTACAAAATGATATTAATTATAATATTATAAACTCAAATTTAATTATTAAAAACACATGAGTTAAACAAACCTCAAAAACAGATCATAATTGTTTTTTAAGTTCGTTTATTAGATATCACAGTAGAAACGTGTTTTAATTATTTACCTGTAAAATTAATATTATTGATAACATTTTTCAGAAATACATATTTTCATTCAACATTCTTAAAAATGGTTCTGTGCGAGCGAGAGAGGAGATAAAATTCCGAGAGCGCCCTTAAGGACTAAAGTTAAATAAAAACGTTGCCATATAACTTAATAATGAGAGTATGAGTTATGTAGGTATTAATAAAGATTGTTTATATGCACTTATGTAAAACCGCAATAAATACAACAAATAAAATACAACATTACTGATGTATCTGCCCTATTTATAGGTCGATAATGAAATATTGACATTTACCCCATCACTGGCAACATGTTACCTGTCAAACTAGTCTACCAAATTCTGGAGTTTAGTAAAAATACATTCACAACTGTGACAGAATCTGTATGAAATTATCCGTCAAATAAGTTAGACGGAAGAAATCCAGAGGTGGCGAAACCGTCTTTGAATGTAAATAAGTTGTGTATAGTTATTTATTTGTGAGAGAGCATTTATGGAAGTGTTGCGAAAGATGTTGACAGACATAATTTCAAAAATGGTTATAGTATGATGGTCTAATTATTGTAAATATTGTACCCTGTTTCATGAATACATTGATTTAATTTATAAAAATGTTGTTTCATTTCAAACCTACAACCCTACACCATCATGCTATAATCCAGACATTTTAAAATCACATCTCATGACACGGCAAAGAATGAGATAACAGATGTCTACTACAGTGCTTGGGGGTATCCTGTAAATCCAGACAGATTTAGAGCAATGATAGGTTAAAATTGTAAATGCCTCGATATACAGGGTGGCAGGTTAGACAGTGGAAATATTTTAAGGGGTCATTGTACTCATCATTATGAACAACTTATGCTATGGGACCAACCCCAAAATCGCGAAAAAAAAATCAGCTCTTCCATATATTTATGTTCACATAACTCAAAGAAATGTATGGAACAGCTGATTTTTTTCTCGCGATTTCAGGGTTGGTCCCATGGTAAAAGTTGTTCATAATGATGAGTACAATGACCCCTTAAAATATTTCCACTGTCTAACCTGCCACCCTGTATTTGTGGCTCTACACTGGTACGATAATGGTGCCGATTCTGTTGTTTACGAACTAAACTAATTTAGTCTTATCATGTCTCTTTCTATTAAAAAACATGAGAAAGAGATGGAATATATTTAATCCTTTCAGATTAGTCCGCTTGAACAGTTTTAACGTCTATTTAGTCGTAATCGCAAAAGGTCATGACTATTTTCCCGTAAATGACAAGGGCGTAGACTAATTGACTGTTCTAAATATTTTCTGTCCTTTTCAATGATATTTGTAAGAAAGAGATATAGTGTGATTAAAATTAGTTTAGTGTGATGTTCAACAGAATCAGCACCAATATCGCGCGATAATATCGCAAGCCATATTGCGAGTACGTTTTGTATTAGGATGCCTGCGATCTTATACAATGCTGCAATAATAACGATTGAGTTATTGCGATATTTATTCTTAGTACATGTTGTATTACAGCGTTTCCACATTATCCGATTCGATATCGGTATCGTACGATCGGATCGGATAATGTAGAAACGCTGTTAAGATGCATGCGATATTATGCGTTGGGAATATCGCATGATAAAAACGCAGGTGTGTGGACAGGATAGGGACGCATTATCGCAATATCGCTTGCGATACTATCGCGCCTATGTGTCTTAATCTTACTAAATTTATATTCACTGTTATCAAACATTTAAAAAGTTTCGAAGGCGAAGAGATAAGTTTGTAGCACAGTGCACAGTAGGTACTCATGTTACAAACTGTTTCTAGTTTTGGCTACGCTACGGCGTAGCTCACTACGCCGTAGCTCGATGCGTAACGTACTTCTGAGAGCTACAGCAGTAGGGTGTTTACAATCACAACGGGTGATTTCTACTTTATTATGTCAGTGTGTCCAGGATTTCTTACTTTATACACCTTGAATATATCGAAAAGTTCAAAATACTTGAACTTTAACATTTAATGGCATTAACTGATTTTAAATACCAAAGAAAAAATACACAGTCAATACTACATCTCAGTATTGTAATATTACCATTATTAATTGGTTTCCAGGAGCGATACGAGAGAAATAATGATTTAACTAAATGAACCTTACTTCTTGTAGGTAAAATGACAAAATGAAAGAGCTCTTTATTGTAAGTTGAAATCAATAGAACTTAGTTCAGTTTTAAATTAGAGTAGGTATTCCCTTGAGGCTTCACGCAGATGCGATAATATCGGTCGATATTAATTTTCGCAAGCGATATACAGGGTAAAATTAAAATCAGTGCGGATATTTTAGGGGGTGAAAGTACTCATGAATATGATCAACTTTTATTATGAGACCGACACTGAAATATGAAAAAAAAATCAGCTGTTCCATACATTTTGATCGTGTTGTAGTGCATTTTTGTAGGGAACAGCAGATTTTTTTTTTCAGTTCAGAAGTTGATCATATTCATGAGGACTTTCACCTCCTAAAATATCCGCACTGGTTTTAATTTTACCCTGTATAGACCATTTTGTATTAGGACGTTTGCGATCTTACACACTGCTACTATAATAACGATGCGATACAAGTAGAACGTTATTGCGATATTTGTTCTTTAGTACATTTTATATTAGGACGCATGCGATCTTATACACTCTTATACACGTCGGAAACATCTGACGATAAAAACGCAGCTGTATGGACGGAACAGGGACGCATTATCGCAATAACGCATGCGATATTATCGCATCTGTCTGAGGGCCTTTGTGTAACTAAACTAAATTAAAATGGTACATACAATATAGTCACAAATATACCTCGGAAGTATTAACAGAATTCATTATGTTTGAGTAAACGTTCATCCTTCTATTTGGTGTTGCCATGTATTCATATCATTATAGATAGGCATATTTATTCTCCTTTTGTGCTCGGTTTCTATATCTTGCTGATCGTTACAGGTCAATACAATGAACAATTCTATTAACAATTTCAGGTAAGAAAATATCAATAGCTTCAATTGACATGGTGGATGCGGTCAAAGAAGCCTTAAAAGACAAGAAATCTATCGAAGGTACAGCTACCGAAGGTACAGCTACCGAGGAAGAAGTGCTCGAAGAATCTAAGAGAAGCAAGGGGTAGATAGCGAATTATATGCAGTAATATTATGCAGTACCCGGCAAAAATTATTACACATCGAGTTTGAGAATGAGATAATCGGCTAGCTTCGGCTTTGTAGAGAGTCGTATTCGTCACTCATACCTATGTCACGTTTTGTCGCTGACTTGTTTATTAGATACCGGACTGTTAGTGCTTCGTGCGACAGAGATGACGCTCTATAAAGCCGAAGCTAGCCGATTATCTCATTCTGAAGCTTAATGTGTAGTAGTTATTGCCGGGTACTGTATACAGTATTGTGGGTAGTGCGTTTTGGTGATCAAATAAAAGGTTTAGCTATGGGAGCTGCCAGTAATTTGTGTGGAACAAAAATGCTTTGATACAATTAGATGGTTGTATGTCAAATACCCTGCATTCTCTGAAGCAGAGTGAGTTAAAGCCCCCCCCCCCCCCCCCCGCATCTTGGCTGCGCTTATGGGCGTACATTATCTTTTCTTTTTGCATGTATGTGGATCGTCGATCCGTTATTAGAGTATTTCCAACCAAAGATTTAAATCGTTAGATGCGCCCTACCATGTCAAAATATGGTCACGTTTCCATGTTTCGTTCAATGTCAATTTCAATGACATCTGAGTACCAAACAGGTATAGTATTGTCTCGCTCACTCATACCGGATATTGCACACTATTGTTCTCTGTAATGGATGAAGTGATGTGTGAGCTCACTCATCTCAATAAGGACACATTTTCGCGCGGTGTAAGTACGGTGAGGGCGCATCTACGATTTAAATCTTGATTTTAACCGAATTCTAGGTATTTATTTGACGTGTGGTACAAAATGTTCTATAAGTAATAATACTTAATAGATAAGGACTTATTAGACATACACGTTACTTTAACATAATTATGCGATTATATTTTGATAAGTTACCAGTTCCCTTTGTCACCAAAGCGCTTACGCATAGAAAAATGTTCCGATTAATTAGGTTATAAAATTCTCGCTTCGCATTAAAACAATGTTATTATCTTTTTGTTTATATGTACTTGAATTTACCAAATAAAAGGTAACCCATGTTGTATGATTTACTTTATAATTCTGTGATACATAAAGCCTGCAATACATGTTGGCCGAGCGTTGTCGAGTGAAGGCCAATACCAACATGAAGACGGTATATTTGCCTTGTCTTGCTATCGCTCGGTGTCACTTGCCTAGTTGGTTATTTATTTATTTATTTATTTATTTATTATAAAGGTACATATATGAGTATAGACAAGCGCCAGCGTGTGTAGACCTCATTTGACGTAGCTTGCCACAACTTCCAGTCGCTCGCGATCACTTGCCTCACTTCGGAGCGGTGTCGGTTTTTCTGCACAAATCAAAGGCGCTCGCGCGCGGTCGGACAATAGTGTTCACATGTTTGTCCGCGCGCTATTATGCGGTTGAGGTCAAACTTGTCGAACGTCTAGACAGCAGCGCTTGCATTGTGTCAATTTGTCTAGGCTCGCTTTGGTCTAAGCTCGGCCAACATGTATTGCAGGCTTAAGAATGGTGTAGACATTTCGTTTTAGATTTGCGATGTTATAGTTGAGTTAATGTTTGGAAATTCGTGTTTAAATGGACATTTCACTAAGTAATTATAATCAAAGATGCTGTACATAGCCGTTGACTAGTGTGTAGGACATGGTAGGTAAATAAAATAACGAATTACTTAAAGCTTTGTTTTATTTTAGAACATTATAATGCTTAAGTAGGAAAGAAATTCACGAACAATAGGTACTATGAGGACTCATAGCAAAGTGTACAGAAAACTCATTCAAATATGAATATTGTATGAATTACGTTAAGGTTCACATTCGTATGAAGCGCTTGTTTATATTCGCTTATATGAATATGAACCTTATTTCTATACAAATGATGTTCATAATCGTATGAGTTTTCTGTACACTGTGAATTCGAAATCTTGTTACGGGGGTCAGCCACCTTCAGAGAACTGCCATCACAGTATAAACTAACTACCTACTCATACAACTAGCCGTTGATATAAACTTTTTCCACTATTCATTGTTCGCTTTCAAACAGCCTATACTTCTCCGCCATGCTAGTGACGGCGGCGCCGCTGTGCCGACGCAACGTTGCCAGCCCACACGAGAGCAGCAACATAGCTCCCTCCACGTACCAACCGTATAGAATGCGGATGTGGCCTTCTACCTGTAAAGGATTTGTAGCTTAGGCTTAAATACCAATTCTGCATCAATCAGCAGCGCACGCAGAAAAAAAATTGAGGGATTATTCAGATTTTATTTCTGGGGGGGAGGGACTAAGAGGCGTAGGTACCCTGTACTACGTACCTCATCAGGACGCTATGGTAACGTCGCCAGCAATGTAAACTTGGCTACCTAGTAGGGGTTGGAAATATCGAAACAGAAATCTGAATCTCACTTAAGAATAGGGGGGGGGAGCTTCAGCCCCCCACTGCTAGACTTTAGAGGTCGCTTAAGCCTTTGCGCTTATGAGGTAGGTATGCCTTGTGGCGAAACTATTAGCAAAATCTACTTCTTCAGTAGAAGCACAACGTCATACAATACGATTGTAAAAGTTCTCCGCACTCATGCTGCATCAAAAACCTACCACCACCACAGACCACCTAGGTGATCCACGGGCAATTTTTCTTGCCCGTAGACCACCTTCGTCTACCTAGGTGGTCCACGGGCAATTTTTCTTGCCCGTAGACCACCTAGGTGGTCGAAGGTGGTCTACGGGCAAGAAAAATTGCCCGTGGACCACCTTGATGAACCTTGGTGTTTTTTCTTGTCTGTTGTAGTCCTCCTTGCATTGATCTCTTTAATTAGGTATCTTTACCTCCTTATTTATTAATTGACAATGACAGTTCTTTGAATTGTATTGCACTTAATTTAAAAAACATTTGATTTGTCAGTGACATAATTATTAATTTCTCGACTCTAATAATATTTATTTTATTTGCGGGGCCAAATGTCGGACGCAACTGCAGAAGATTTATATTTTATAAAAAGAAAAGGTGGCACCGTTCTTTTATTTAAAGAACGTCAATTTCATAATAATACGTCTAATTCGGCACAGCGCGCTCCTTGATAAGCGAGTCGTATTGCTCGGTGGACGTATGTCGCGTTGCGTGAGCTCAGCGCAGAACACTCAAGCTATACCGCCCAAATCACTCAAGGCCGCTGGCACTTAGTAGCGCCTTAATGGTGGTAAGACGGGAGTGCAATATGCTGTAGTATATTTTTAGTTCCGCGCAGAATTGTGAGATTATAAGATTGATCTGCTAGGTACTAAGAGAACAGAACCATGCAGAGTATGATATTAAAATAAAAAATATATGTAAATATAGTAATGCAATAAAAAAAAGGTGGTCCACGGGCAATATATATTATAAAATTTTTGTTCCCTATCGTCAAGGTGGTCTACGGGCAAGAAAAATTGCCCGTGGACCACCTAGGTAGACGAAGGTGGTCTACGGGCAAGAAAAATTGCCCGTGGATCACCTAGGTGGTCGAAACAGGTGGTCCACGGGCAATACCCGAGTTAGAGGAGGTAGAGGGGCCGACCAGAGGCAGGCGTACCCATAGACTAATATATTATAAAATGGGCGTACCATTAAATCGCCCGTCGTGGGGGTTATTCTTAAGCACTAGTTTTTCGTACTGTTTATTGGAAACCAGATTATCGAACTGCCTTCCTCCTTGTATTACAGTAGGTAAGTAGGTAAAGGAAGTGACTTTGATACTCACGCGATCCAATCCCCCGCTAGTGGTGAATTCAAGCGGGAACAAGGCGACGTCTAGTGAAGATTTCCCGCGCGCCAGACCGAACGCAGCCGCGCCGCACATGTAGTACGCGATGGCGATTAGAGGCACGCAGCGACACGCGCCTAACACGCTGAGGAAACGCTGGAACATATGATAGACATAACATTACGCCTATATTCCCTAAGCCCTGAAGGGGTAGGCAGAGGTGTACCTAAGTACGTCCACATTTCGCCAGTTTATAATAATAATAATAATAAAAACGTTTATTTGGAACAATTTGGGTTTTCACAATTTGTACATATGAAACGATGACAGCTACAATAGTATAATACTGTGGCGCAGCTATCAACGCCCAACTCATTAAACAATTTAATAACCTAGGGAATTGTTCCAGACTTTCAGGAAATTTTTAGACAAAGTAAATTAATATTACAAGGAGATACACTATATTAATATGTGAAATGTATAGTAGAGTAAATGTGTTGACGTGTGTGGGGGTGTGTGTGGGAGTGGGTGTAGGGGTGGGTGTGTGTGTGTATGTAGGTTGTTGTGCTTTTATAGTTTGATTGTTATTTTGTTACCATAAGTTGCTCTGTAGCATCATAAGACATGGATTGTAGCCATTCGGTCAATTTTTTATGGAGTGCATTCCTTGTCAGAGGGTAGATTATTACTCTCCTATTTATGGTATTGTATAATTTAGAGCTAATGTGGTTAAAGTGGCGGCTTACCAACGCTAACCTGGAGTGCTCAATGTTGCAGACTCTATCTGAGCGTCGCTTCTTTGCGAGATACTGAGGGTCAAAGTATAAAAGGTGATGTCTCTTAAGAATAGTTTTAAGTACGAACAGCTGTCTTACTGTGAGGACCTCACAGAGTGAGTAAATATCAGAAGTTGGAAATCTAATAGGTTTCTTTGCGAGTACTTTTAAAACTGCTCTCTGAGCCCTCTCTAACCGCAACATGGTTGTCTTGTGGGTTCCCCCCCAGGTTATTATGCAGTAACCGATAATTGACTGGGCGAGAGCAAAATAAATCATTTTTAGGCATGAGAAATCGGCAGTCGCTCGGAGTTTTTTGAACAAGTATATCAGCTTCCTAACACGAACCACAATAGAGTCAACCTGATTTTTCCACGTGAGAAGATTGTCCACTATGACTCCAAGATATTTAATGGTGTCAGCCCGTTCCAACTGAGCACAGTTACAGGAGATGGCAGGCACTGTATAAGGACCGGGCACGCCGCAATAGCGGCGGTAAGGCCCGTGATGAGGGAGTGGCTCGGGAGACGGCATGGCGCCCTTAGCTTCCGGCTTACACAGGTGCTTTCTGGACACGGGTGCTTCGGAAAGTACCTGTGCCGTATAGGCCGGGAGCCGACGCCCGGTTGCCACCATTGCGGTGACTGCCCCGACGACACGGCGCAGCACACACTGGAGGAGTGCCCAGCTTGGGCAGTGCAGCGCCGTGACCTCGTCGCGGCGGTCGGAGCTGCGGGTGGCCTCTCGCTGCCGGCCGTGGTTGAGGCCATGGTCGGCGGCGAGAGCGCTTGGAGCGCCGTCGCCTCCTTCTGCGAGGAGGTGATGGACGCCAAGGAGGCGGCGGAAAGGGAGAGGGAGGCGGTGTCCTCTCTCCCCATCCGCAGCAGACGCACCGGGCGCCGTAGGGCGGCCAACGATCTCCGGCCACCATAGGGTGCGGCCTGCGGGCGGCGGACTTGGGGCGTCCGTCGCCCGAACGGAAACAGGCCCGAGACGGTGGCGCGACGTGTTCCGCGCGCGCCTGTCCAGAGGAATTGCGGCCGTACATGACGGCCGCATAGGGTGACGGGGCCCGCCTTTCATTTGGCGGGCCAATACCTGCCGGGGGTGCGGACGAATGCGCAAGCGACTCCCGTGCCCCCGGCGTAAGGTACTTGGAGGAACACCGGGGTGGTTTTAGTCAGTAAGAGTCTGACAGACCCCTCCGCCCTCCCCAGGGCGGGGGACATCCATGAGGATTTCCACCTCGAAAAAAAAAAAAAAAAAAAAAAAAAGGCACTGTATAAGGACAGATATGGGTTCTGATCTCAAATGTTGTTGGAGGTTGGCTAAGAATACCCGGGGTGAAGGGGATGAACTTTGTCTTCGCGACATTGAGCGTGAGCAGATTCGAGGTCAACCATTTCATAACCAACCTCAGAGCTGTTTCTGCCCTCTCACGAGTCTCAGACCAGTCCTTACCATGAGTTATAAGAGCTGTGTCATCCGCATATGTAATAATTTTTGTATTTGGAAGAGATAACTGACACAGCTCATTAACATAGATAAGGAAGAGGGTTGGTCCAAGGACGCTACCCTGAGGGACGCCAAATATCATCGTTTCTGCTGTACTTGTGAAGGTATCGACTTTTACTACTTGTTTGCGGCCCGTCAAGTAGCTGCGGAAGATATCCAGGGCATTGCCACGGATGCCAACTTGTTCTAGCTTCTTAATTAATTTGGGGGCAGAAACAGTATCGAACGCCTTCGTTTAAGTTTACATGTTGGCCGAGCGTTGTCGAGTGAAGGCCAATACCAACATGTAGACGGTATATTTGCCTTGTCTTGCTATCGCTCGGTGTCACTTGCCTAGTTGGTTGAGTATAGACAAGCGCCAACGTGTATAGACCTCATTTGACGTAGCTTGCCACAACTTGCAGTCGCTCGCGATCACTTGCCTCACTTCGAAGCGGTGTCGGTTTTTCTGCACAAATCAAAGGCGCTCGCGCGCGCTCGTACAATAGTGTTCACATGTTTGTACGCGCGCTATTATGCGGTTGACGTCAAACTTGCCGAACGTGTAGACAGTAGCGCTTGCCTTGTGTCAATTTGTCTAGGCTCGCGTTGGTCTAAGCTCGGCCAACATGTATTGCAGGCTTTATGGTAAGTCGATCAAACCGTGTAAAAACAACATTAGGTTAGAGTCATTTATTTGATGCATCGGTTTAGCTATCAAGAGTTAGCTACTTATATTTACTTGTGTTATTTAGAGCTTTGATAGCAAGGTTATAATATGCTATTTATCAGTGAATTTTTACCAATATTTTCTTGCCAACACCGCTTTTATTAGGCGCCTTCAGAACTTCCGAACTCCGGCTACAGTTGGGGCTCTCTACAACAAAACGCATTATTATTACTAGGGTTGACATAATTACCTACTTACCTAGGTACCAACATCACAAATTGAAATGAGAGATGTATTGATAATATTGGCACATCTTCCAAATTGATTCAGTTTGTATTTTTACTTTTTACCCGACTGCGCCAGAAGGAGGGTTATGTTTTTTACACATGATTATGGTCCTGCTCACTTTGGTGAAAGCAATGGTAGCCCAGTGGGTAATGGTCCCGACTTACGAGTCGAAGGGTCGTGGGTTCAAACCCAAGCAGGTACCTACCGACTTTGTGTATTTGCTTCATCACCACTGTTGTAAAAATGGTGAATCGTAATGCAACCGGGATGTCCTAGAACCAAAAAATCGAAGACATGTGACATTTACCAACCCGCATTGAGCTGGCGTGGTGGGTTGCCCACGGCACTTCCTCTCACACAGAAGCTTGATCCCACTGCTGGGAAGCAATAGGAACATTGTAGGCTGATTATATTATGTTATGCTCTACGTCAGGCACCCCTGTTGCATTATTTGTGAAAAAATTATGAATTAGACTCAGATCACAGAAACAGGGAGATATACCATCATAGCAAATTAGTACGGGAACCACTGTCGATGTCGCCACTTTAAAAGTAGTGTGCGTCACAATTAAAAACGCTCCTTTGTGATTATAGAGACCTTCCATACATAAAAATTTCGCACACCCTCAATTAACAGTGTTAATCGTCACTCATCCATCACAGTCATCAGTCAGTCACACTAAACTAAAACACTGTATTTCTACTAATCGGTCGCGGTTGGTCCGTCCGTCCATGATCACATTGGTTAGAATTAAAGCGTCAAGCTCAATAGCGTCGGCACATCTCCCTTGTTTCTGAGGTTGCCAACAAGGCGATTATAAGCGCTGTTAACTCTGTTAATGCCACAGATTTAGAGTAGACTAGATACCACAAACCGTCCGTCCCAGCGTGCCCGAAAAGTTTGTGCTATGCACCTAGGTACTTGCCACGTTCCTACTATGATGTCCTTAATGTAGGTTCTTTAATTGCAAACGCACGCTTGATTAACACATTTGATTTATTATCTGATTCGACACTGGCAGACTTAGATATAACTCCGCAATTTAAATCATAGGGAAGGTCCGACATGCAAGCGGTAGGTACATTATTATTTTGTATTTTCTTGATTGAAAGACTAAGAAAAGGAAGATTTCTAGAGTTGAGATGTCCATTAAAACATAGACTACATACAGATTAGTACGACTAAAAACAACCACCTCTATTTTTAAACTATTATAAAGTGTTGCCATTAAAATATCGTCTAAAATATCAATGTTTCTGTATTAAAAAAAAAAAAAAAAAAAACCAACCGAATGCAGAACCTCCTCCTTTTTGGAAGTCGGTTAATAAAATATACGACACCTACTTGAGTTTACTTTCGAACGCGCCGGTGAAACTTGACAAATACCTAGTGTCGTTGAAGCCATAAAAATGAATTGTAGGTACCAATAATAACTGTAAAAACTCTTATAGGGTTGCCCAATGCCCATGGTCTCTAAATGATTTGCGCGACAGCATAGTAGGTAGGAAAAACTGGCACGCTCGTTTTCATACTATTTAGTGAACATGCGATATCTAGCCTAATCTAAATCTGTGGTTAAGGCCCCGGTATACGCCAACGGCCTTGAGTGATTTGGGCGGTATAGCTTGAGTGTTCTGCGCTGAGCTCAAGCAACGCGACATACATCCACCGAGCAATACGACTCGCCTATCAAGGAGCGCGCTGTGCAGAATTAGACGTATTATTACTTTTTAGTATCTAAAATATAAAATAAAAAAAAGTAACAGGCAATATTATAGGTAGTAATATAGTCTTTTCACACAAAACAAATCATGAAAATATCTTAAGCGGTTTGAAAGTTTTTTTGTTTTGGGTAGATACGAATTCATGAATTTATTTCATTAAGTATTTTACTATAATAGTTAAATATTCACAGGTACGATTGATGTACATATGTTCTAGTTTAACATAAAAAAATTGCACAAGTAACCTGCATTATTTGACGGCGAAATAAGAGATTTAAAACTGGCCGTTACCATTTACCTTCGCCTTAATGCCTTATAATCTCCGTTGGTCGGTGCCCGCCGCGTACCGTAGGTAGGTACTCGTTAAACGACATTGTTAAGGGTTAGGTATACCGTTATGGTTAGCCATTATTAACAGGATAGCGGTAGTTTGAAATCCTTTCAACTTCACGCTGCGTGAAAACTTTACAGTCAGAAAAGTGGGTTAAAATTGTGATATTTTTCAGTTTTTAAATCTCTACATATCTATTATACAAAGTGTTCGAGAAAAAGCGACAAAACTCAAAGGGAGCCAATAAATCCGATAATTATTATGAGCAACTTTTACTATAGGGGACCAACCCTGAAATGACGAAAAAAATGACAATTTAGATATGTGAACAAAAATGTATGGAACAGCAGATTTTTTTCCGCGAATATCATTAAAATACAGGTATAGTTAACATGATTGCCTACTGAACTATCCAATTTTGCCTGGCATACTGTTGTAATTAGCAGTAAGAGCGGTGCAAGCTGTGAAAAGTGCTGGTAATTCACTTAATGCTTTGTTTAATTAGTGCCAGACCGCCACACCGCGTTGCATTAAAACGATATTGTTAAGGGGAATAGCTAATAGCCTGTCATCATAATTATTCTAAGTTGTTGCTTCAAAAGATCCTCATCGTTGCGCATCCCTCATTCAAATAAAACCGAAGTTTTGGTGAGGTTGTGTCGACTTTGAAGAAGTGTGCGACTGAACTTCGACAGACATTACAGCGAAAAACTGAAATGCAAAAAGACTTATCTTCGACGGGCCTCATCTGCGACACAATTTATCTCTGATAGTCAGATACTCCGCTAGCGGGGCGAAGTTCATGCAAAGAAAAAAAAAATGAAAAACCGATAGTTGTTGAAAAACCGCTTAGATTAGATTAGGTTAGTACGGTGACCAGAAACTATTGGCGGATGATATTATGTACTGTATACCTACTTACTAAAAACTAATGCAAGATTATTAATTTTTTGTTACAAAATTATTGATTACGAGAAAAGCATGCGATTTTCGATATGACTATCGAAGATAAGTTGTGTCGCTGATAAGTCCTGTCGGAGATAGGTAAGTCTTGTCGCATTCAGTCTTTCGCTGTACTGTAGTGTACCTTAAATTCAATCAGACGGTCAGGTTGAGGACGTTTTCCAAGGGCGTAGCCAGGATTTTGTTCAGGGGGGCAAACATGCATACATAGAGGAAAGGTGTTCGAGATGATCTCTTTAGGGAGAATGCCCGTAGTTTAAACGATATTCGACTTGACGAAATAATCTATGAATGATTTTAAAATGTTAAAATTATTTTTTCGTTATAAAATTATTTACTTTTCGGTTCAAGAGTTGCATCTTTATGTGTTTTTTGATGACTCTTTAATGACCTACCTAACATAGATTCGAGTGTATTTCGCGGTTCCTATAAAAGGTGAAATATTTTTTCGTAGTCCGATGCACTTCGCATTAATTGCCACAGAGCAAGCAATAAGCAAACAGAGGCGAAGCACAGATGATTAAATATTTACCGACCGCCCGATATTCGGCCACATTAACGATTGCTCAGCCACCGTATGTAGGTACTGATTGTAATGAGAATATCGAATGAATTGTGAGAGCAATGTGCAAATAACGATCGGTTCGATACACACGCAAAAGGGTTAATTTATCCTGCGTATTGTTGTCTACCTAAATTTACGAGGCTGGCAATGTGAATAACAAGAATTACGTGCACCTACCTATAAGTTGACAGTAATAATGTGTAGTTTCTACCTGTTCCTAAGAAAGAGAATCTTGACAGACAGACAGACAATAAAATGATCTTTTAAGGTTTCCGTATTTAGTATATTTTGAGGCACGGGACCAAAATTATGTATGGTCCTACATCGGACCAATAAGTCTATGTCGGATCGAAGTAATCGAGAACCGCCCTGTCTTGTTACAAGAAACAGACGAAACATCTTACTGTTCGAGCTCAAGACATATCATTAAATCATTTTGTAATATTACAACTGTCTATGTCCCAACAGGCCATGGATTACACAACATCTGATATCGCTTGATGAATGAGTTTGTCGGTATAAACTATTCAAAGACACTATAAATACAAATGTACCGAAGGTTGACAACTGCTACTAGCTGTTGCCACTACTTCATGTATCCGGTAAAAAAGTATGGGGACGGGACTTAGTGGTAGGTTGTCGCGGAGTGCCTCCCTCCTCTGTCCTCTCAAGCCTCGGCTAGCTATGAGAGGGAGCCTCCACAGAAACAAATCTTGATAGGAATAAAACACGATGGATGGATGGAGAGGTATATTGCGAGACGTAGTTTTTGCACCTTACAACTGTTCACAACTGGTATATAAAAATTGTTACAAAAGACGTTTTACTTATGACTTTGCACACATTTCATTTGTAAGTAACAAAATATAACAGAACAGCGGTTCAGCGGTCCACGACCGATGTCTTCGGAGACCAGACAAAGAATGACGAAACAATGAAATAAATGCATAAAAATATGAGATGTTCTAATTTTGAAATTTGAAGTTCAAATCTGGAAGAATGGAGTGGATGAAGTGGCCAGTAATGGAAGATTGCTAGCACTAAATGATGAATGAAGGATGACTCCGTCACATGGTATACGGCTGCTTTGCTAAATAAAACTATTTTGGACATTCAATACGACCGTTTATAAATTGCTAAGTTACTGCTATTAAACGTAATGCACCCAGCTTTGCAGTGACATTTGACAATGCTGTCACTGTTAGCTGTCCAGCTGTGTAGGTAGTCTGCGCTGTTGTCGGCAGATGTCGCTACACTATGATCTAAAGGCGACTGGGGCGGGGCTTATTGTCACATTTCCTTCGTGCGGTCTTTAGTGGTCGTTATAAGCTAGATAATAATGAATTTTATGAGATCGCTTGGAGTTGCACTTCTGTACTTCATCCTGTATTATGCTCCTCAGTGTGAACAGGCGTACAGCCTCATAATTGAAGCTGTCCTGTTATCCTGTGTGAGGCGCCCCTGATAGCTTTATTGTACAACGTAACTGTAACGTTTTGTTAGTACTACAAGTAGTTGTAGTGTTTTTAGTTTTTACTTATTATAGTGGTGGTGTAGTTTTAATTATTTTTGCTGGTTTCACACGCAACTGTGTGCAAACACAATAGAAGTGCTGAAATTCTATGATCAAAAACAATAATATATTCGTTATCATATTCTGTTACAAGACTGGATTTCTAAGACGTATAATATTCTAAATGTGTTTAACGATAAAAACAAATTAAAAAAACTCTAACTCGATTAATGAAGATCTACTCATCCGCCTAGCCTTTTCCCAAACAAGATTAGGGTCGGCTTCCAGTCTACTAGTTGCGGCTGAATATCTATATTTTACGTGGAGCAACTGCCATCTGACCTCCACAACCCAATGATTGGGTAATACCGGTATTCGAATGTTGGACCAGTTGTCAGACTTTCGGGCTCTTGACTACCGGTACGACTTACGACGGTTAAAGATATTCCTGTGACAATCGTGACCGACTGCTTAACGTGCTCTCCCAGGTAAGAAGAGGTCTCGATGTATAAAGAACGGTCACCCATCCAATGACTGATCGCGGCAAGCGCAGCGGATCGATCGATCACCGCGGCTGTCTAAAATCAATTGCAATACTAAATGATAAAGCTGAAGAATTTGTTTGAACACGCTAATCTCTAAACCTACCAGTCGGATTCAAAGAAATATTTTTGTATATGATAGCCAGATTCGTAAGGAATAGTATAGGCTATTTAACATTACGCTACAACCCTTAAGAGCCAAGAACGGAGGTAAAACCGGGGCGAACAGCTAGTCTATTATAAGTACTATAGATACTACGTACTTTAGGTAGATAATTTACCTGTACCGTTATGTAGGGCAGTCCTCCCTAAGGCGAAGGGTCGTTTGTCCCGCAGACTGCATCTCAGTTGATTGAAGTAAGCTTCCACACGCACCACTATACACATGCTAGCGTTTATCACTAAAACAATATTATAATTTACTAGACTTTTGCCCGCGACTCCGTCTGCGTGGACTACAATGAAATGACCAGTTTAAATGACCACCGTAGTCTAGTATCTTTGGATTATCCCACCGGACCGATTAGATGAAACTTGGTTCAGATTTTAAGTTGGACGTGGACCCCAAGCTATCAAACTGTGAAATCCACATCAAAATCCGTTCAGTAGGTACTTTTCGCGTGATGCGCGCACAAACAGACAAAATAAAAAAAAAAAGTCTTTTTGGGTATGGTTCTGGTTACGTTCCAGTACCCTATCCAGAGTGTTTTTTTCGGTCAAAATATGGTCATGTTTAGTTCAATGTCAATTTGAAGTATCAAATATAGTATTGTCTCGCTCACTCATACCGAATATTGTACACTATCGTTCTCTGTCTAATTTGTGAGCTCACAAGTCTCATTATGGACACATTTTTGCGCGATGAAATACGGTGAGGGCACATCTACGATTTACCTAAATCTTTGCACGCGTAGGTACCTACTATAAGGCTACATACGCACTATGCGGTTAGCCGCAATGCGGCCAGCCGTCCGGCTGAACGGAATCAAAAATTTGTCGAGAAAGTAATATACGTAGGTACTATGCGGTTAGCCGGTATGCGGCTAACCGCATAGTGTGTATCTATACGTTAGGCTACATGCCTAAAGGTAGTGTAATCTTACTTAGATAGATGTGTATCGGTACTGCAAAGATGGCGTATATTAGTGCTGACGTTCTACCCCACACCGTCTGCGGCACCGGCGCGCCGAACCCTGAAAACGATATTAGCATATTTTATTATTTGAATAATCAGGAACGTTAGGGAACAGCTTCTGTGTCTTGTTCTACGAGCTAGCGTGTTCACGGTATTGTAACTTGTAAAGCGTGGTTTGCACTTGTGGCGAGTGATGGAACCGTGGCGCTGTTACGTGTTTTTCGACCGACGAGGCGGGGGGTGGATTGGATGGGACAGAATTGAAATATCGCCGCCTATGTCCACCAAAAATTGTCAGTAATAGCAAGCGAGAGTCATCATCTAACTAAGACGATTGTTATGTATGTTAGTGTTTATCGTAAATAAAATTATACACGGGCGACGTGGCGCGGGCATACCGTTTCACTCTGCCTAATTTTATTTATATAGAGTGCAATTTAGTAAAAAATACCGGCCAAGTGCGAGTCGTACTCGCGCACCGAGGGTTCCGTATCAGTTTTGGACGTATAAAGTGAAAAAATACGGACCGCATAACTAAGTTTGTTTGTGAAGGAATTTTGATGATTTTGAAAAAACTGTACTAGTTAGGAACATCGTTTTATTTTTGGTGCCATATTTGGGTCAATTCCTATCAACTCTAATTATTTCAGATTTTTCGCCCTTTAAACTTCGGAGATAAGGGGTATTGGTATGGTATTTTTTTGGACATTTTTCATCATATGTCGAAAACTGTGAGACATAAAATAAAATAAAAATATATTTTAAAATGTGCAGATCAAGCCCTTTCATATGATATGTCACTTGACCTAGTAACCCCACTTTAAAATTTCGGACCCCCACTCCGGCCCCTAATGCAATGAAAATAAAAATATTTTTGGACTTTTTTCATTTGCAATAAAGTTGAACAAGCATTCTTTATAACTGTTCCAAATTTCAAGTCGATAGCATAAGTAGTTGCTGAAATAAGCAGGTGTGACAGACAGACAGACAGACAGACAGACAGACAGACAGACAGACAGACGAAGTCGCACCATAAGGTTTCCTTTCTTACCATTTTGGTACGGAACCCTAAAAAGCAAAAAGGTCTATACTTTCTTGACAGCGTAAATATTCATAAATATCGCGAGTGTGTCGGTTTCTTTTAAACAAGCGTGCTTCATCGCAGACCAGAGGCCCTAGACAAGTTACTTTTCTGTTAGCGTTAGCGTCAAACGCTACGGATAAAATGTATGAAAATGACATTTGTGAGTCACGTGACTTTTCCGTAGGTAATGTCATTGCCATACATTTTGTGCTTATCGTTTGGCGTGAACGCTAACAGAACGCTTTCTATATATGATAGCCAGATTCATGAGAAATAGTATAGGCTATATAACATAACGCTACAACTCTTAGGAGCTAAGCAACGAGGGTGAAACCGCAGAGCACGGCTAGTTAAATAATTAAAAAAACATAACAACATAATTATACCTAAAGCGATCATCACATAGACGGAAAAGAGGAAGCTCCCGGACAGGTCCCAGAACTGTCCGGGGTGGACGCGGGCGCCACGGCCAACCGCCTCTATCCTGAGGCTTAGACTTCTGCGATATTTAACAACACATACTTACCTAAAGCGGTCATCACATAGACGGAGAGGAGGAAGCTCCCGGACAGGTGTCCGGGAGCTTTAGGTAAGTAGGTCCCAGAACTGTCCGGGGTGGACGCGGGCGCCGCGGCCGACCGCCTCTATAAGACTTCTGTAATATTTAACAATTTATATACTTACTATTACTATACTATTTTTATACTTACCTAAAGCGGTCATCACATAGACGGAGAAGAGGAAGGTCCCGGACAGGTCCCAGAACTGTCCGGGGTGCACGCGGGCACCGCGGCCGACGGCCTCCATCGTGAGGTGTCTCTCGTCTTGGATGCGCCGCTCTATTGCACCCCTCCATTTCGGTGATAGAGGAGTTATCTAGAATATGTATGTTTCTATAAATTAATTATTAACTGACGAAAAAGGGCTCGTGGCTAATTATATTATCAGTCGCGTTGGTTGATCGATGAGCCACGTATTCACTCAACTAACGGGCCGAGGGGGAGGGCTTGGGGGGCTTAAGCCCTCCCCACGAAATCTTATAATATGTTCTCACTAATGTACCCTGTTGTCTAATGTAAAAGTAAGTATTATCTCTTATGTTGTCACAATCTATGGCTGAAATCTGTCGAGTTTTCAGTCTAGATTAGTGATTTGATCTTTAATTTCCAAGTTATTTCCAAATCTTAGCCCCCTCCCAAAATACGTATAAATCTGGATCTAAATCCCAAAAATCATTTTTAAATCCGCCAGTGTATTCAGTTTACTAGTACCTTCCTACCTAAAAATATTTTCAGATACCTACCCATGAAGATGTTTCGAAACGTATGTTTCAGAGGGTACCGGCCACATCAACCGTCGCGAACATATGGCCAGAAGTAGTAGTGTTCTAAGATGTTACGTACCTACGTTCATTTACTGAATACGCTGTCTGACACTGAACGCCTATAGACGTAGGTAATTACAATAAAACTTCTATTGTGTCTAGTAGTGTGGACAAATAAAAATCCATATTCTGTCCCATCCCATAATCGATTTGCAGTCAAGGAAACTTCGAACAATTGCAATGGAGAATTGTAACAACACGGATAAACAGGATTTGACGGATAATGGATAAAATACATAAATCAAATCCCGGTCGGGGATAATGTTCAGGTTCTGATTAATTGCCTGCCCCGCCATCTTGCGGCGAACAAATTTAATTCAAGTAAGTACGAGCGGTTTTCTGCGCCATTAGGTGAGCTCATTGCCCTATTAGGCAAGTTGGAGCGATTTCCTATGACGCTGCGTAGCGTACGAGCTTACAGTGTAGTGCAGAATTAAGTGTACAGATTTAAACTATTAGGTGGTAATTTTAGTTACATGTTTTTTTTTATTTCAGCGTCTTCGGTAAAATAAATGAACGTCGGTCTTTTTAAACGCGTTCATACTATTTGCAGGAGAAATTCCAGAGTGAAAAAAACTTATGACATTTTGAAGTGAATCACATCTGGCAATATTTTAAGTACCTATGCGGTCGGCAACCTTTTGGCAAGCAAGGGCCACACACCTAATGGCAAAACGAAATAAAGGCGGGTCGCACTTTTCATAATCTTATGTAAGTATGCACCTATACCGATGATATTAAAAGATCATCATACAAGCCAATTTGTCAGATTGTCCTTATCAATGGTCTGAAGACTCTCCATTGTATTGGATTGTCTCTATTTACACAACGCCAATAATGGCTTGGCTTAGTGGAATGGCTCAAATGGCCTCGTTTAAATGATCCATAAAGTGTTCTGTGGATCAGCGCTGGCTTCCACGGATGTCTCAGATTTCAGTTTTGGCGAGGAACTAAAATAATTCCGATTGATAAGAGTTTATTTAGAAAACAGTTACGGGCCGCGGCTTGCTGACTGCTGGTCTAAAGTTTTCACCAGATATAGCTTCAATATTGACGGTTTTTTGAACTTTTAACGCTTTGATGTGCATGTGCGCTAAAAAACCAATAATGGATGGCAAAGTGTATGTGAATATGTGTATTAAATATGTGCTCATAAGGGGATATTATACTATTAAATATCTATGATCATATTTAGGATCATAATTATCTTTTATCCTTTCTAATAGACAGGATTTTAAAAACCTTCTAAGGCGAAGTTATTCATGGCTATATTACATTGTTATATAATGATGGCTTATAGATCCCCGATAAATGACAGTGTACCTAGTAACCCCCAAACTTTGAAAGCTATCTCCGGTTTGCACGATAATGCGAAGAAAAGTCAAGGACAAGCTAGAACAAAATTACCTCTAATAACAAGCTTGGGCGAGTACTAAATATAAGGCGAAGCCCCGCGAAGCTGTCAGTTGTTATTACCACAACTGTGTGGGATGAGACTAAGCTTAACTGTAATTGGTTCTTTTGCAAGCTTGATTTTATATTGTTTTTCATAAAAGCTAACAATTTGTATTCTACTTAAAGAAATGTTTATTTCAAATGAAATTCCTATTCTGTAAACAACTCTTAAATATTGAAATATTTCTAGATATTACGTTCTAGTATGAGAGCTGGTGCATTTTTGTAATCATGCATCAGGCAGTTTAAAATCTTTTTTATGAGCAACACAAAAAAATTGTTTGGTAAAAGTAAGTAAATACGTAAATTGGAATACGAAATTACGCTGTCGGGTTTTATGTTTTCTTAATAATTTTGTTTATATTTTTACGATATTATTATTATGTAGTTTAGATCCTTAGCTCCCCGCCTACAGTACTCATGGTATTAAGCAGGGAGATAGCGAGTGTTATACAGGGTGGCAGGTTAAACAGTGGAAATATTTTAAGGGGTTATTGTACTCATCATTATGAACAACTTTTACTATGGGATCAACTCTGAAATCGTGAAAAAAATACAGCTGTCCCATATTTTGTTGAGTTATGTGAACATAAATGTATGGAATAGCTGATTTTTTTTCGCGATTTCAGGGTTGGCCCATAATAAAAGTTATTTATAATGATGAGTACAATGACCCCTTAAAATATATCCACTGTTTAACCTGCCACCCTGTATATTTTTGTTTTCTTTTGGTTGCACGGACAATGTTGACGCAGACGGATCGCCCAGCTAATTGCTATTCCGTTATTATGATAAAAGCGTTCTGCGAATCTATATGTTGCAGCATCAGCATTAAGGCGCCATATTTAATGTGGAAGCTTAGATAACAGATTAGATTATAACGCCATCTATCGGAAACGTCAAGTAGTACACTTGGGTGAGGTCGATAACGGAGTGGTGACATCTATTGACAGTTGTTATTTTCATTAAAATTTGACGTTTGAAGGCTGAATACGTGGAGGTGAATCTGAAGGGACACTTTTGAACGAGACACGAGCGTGAACGGTCGTTGATCGCCACTCCGTATCGAATTCACCGCGTTTTCGATTTGTAATCCGTGTTGATCCGAATAATCGTTAATTATTTCCGTGATTTGTGATTGTAAGTGGATAGATAAACGATAAAGTTAATTTCTGAGACTATTATTTCCGGTTTTCCGTCATGTCTGACCATTCTGATAGCGAGGTGCCCGATCTACCTTCGTTATATATAATATTATGAAGCTGAAGAGTTTGTTTATTTGAACGCGCTAATCTCTGAGAGGAACTACCAGTCGGATTAAGAAAAAAACTTTTTGTATATAATAGCCAGATTAATTAGGAATAGTATGTTATTTAACATCACGCTACGACTCCTAGGAGCCGAGCAAGCGGGGCAAAATCGCAGGAAACAGCTAGTGTAGGTAGTATATTTTATAGATGATAAATTATATCCCACTATCCTACTAATCCTACTATCACACTAATATTATAAAGGCGAAAGTTTGTGTGTGTGTGTGTATGTGTGTGTGTGTATATTGGTTGGTTTGTTGGACGCATTTGGATGAAATTTGGCACACAGATACATTATAGTCTGGAATAACACATAGGCTTTTTTCCCGAAAACGCGGGCGAAGCCGCGGGCGGAAGCTAGTATTATAAATGCGAAAGTTTGTGCGTGTGTGTGTATGTTTGTTACTTTTTTACGCTGAAACGGCTGGACGGATTTGGATTAAATTTGGCAAAGAGGTAGCCTGGGACCTGGAAAAACACATAGGCTACTTTTCATCCATTTTCCGCAGACGAAGTCGCGGGCAGCAGCTAGTAGGTAGGTATTTCTATAATTCAGTCTTTTGACTCTCTCTTGACAAACTTCGGCAGCAGTGGTATCGCTGCATGCGGGCTTGTTCAAAGTTTATAGTTCATTGTAGTGTGGAGACTACAAGAAAAACCTCTGTTTGACTTATGTTACTCTGTTTTCTGGTTTAACTGGTATTGGATTTAACTATTAGGGAATTCGCAGCCCGGAGTTAGGATTTGTGTGATCTGATTTGATAAGGCCCGTTCACTTCCAACGATCAGTGACCGATTTTTTGTCGACAAAAATGGAACATCCTATAAAAAGTCGGTCCAAAAACAATCGGTGCATCCCGGCCGACCCAATCGTTGGTGGAAAATGGAACGTTCGGAAATGTATGCGCCGACGCACGCCTCTCATAAACAGTCGGTCGCGTGCACTAGCTATGGAACAAAAGTGATGAAATTGACGTGTGCGTTGAGTCGGTCACAAAATCGGTAGTAAAAGCCGGCGAAAACATCGGCCCAATTGTCGACCAACACAATGTGTGACTTAAGCGAGTAGCCTAAAAAAATCGAGAAGCGTCGTGCCGCTCAGTAAACGGGCGATTATCTATTGTTTTACGAAACTACGAGTTGGGCAATTAATAACAATCAGATTGATTAATCGCTGGACCGGGATTGATGAATGTAGTGTTGTTACAAGTTATTTATTGCGTTCACTTATGCTTTCATGATTTACAGTTCATCGATTACACTATACATAATTACTTACCTACTACCCACTGTTGAAACAAATTGTTATTTGTGTTGATTGGCATTTTGATTTTTTTCTTAACGTAGATCTATTTTTTAGAGAAGTTTTAGTTTTATTCCAATTTTTACAACTTAAGTTAGAGTAATAAATATTTATTTGTAAAATTGAGTCGATTTTTTTTTTGATTTTTAATGTAAGTACGAGTATTACACATACAAGATGTAGAATCGCCATCCAATAAATATGATCTTTGGTGAAAATAATAAAAAATGTGTTAAAATATTGAGATTTATGGCATCACAAAGCTGTCCAACTATTTGCGCACGCGCCGCCGCCGGAATACCTACCCATCCCGCAACCCTAAAGGTCGTAGCCCAGTTACACGACTCCGCTCCAACACCACTCCCACTCAATACCGAAAGTCAACAATCGAGTGGTACAATGGCGGTAAGCTAGCTTACAGCCAGCTGTCTGTGTTTAATTTGTGTTGTCAATGTAAAGTATGTCTACAGAGGATGCCCAGAAGCTCACATTTCAATGAAAATTATTTTTCCGGGTGGGACTGGGAGCGGTGTTGCTTGTGTGGGCTACGACCTATAGAGTACTTTTATATTGCCGCCACCCCCGTGTGCATATTGTAGTAATTTACGTTTGAATAAGTAACCATGCAGAATTCGGGAAAATTCGGGAAAAATATTTTCTGATGAAAATGTTAGGTATTTTTTTACACAAATGTTGTCTTATGTCTGAAAAAAAATGGAAGGTACCTATTAAAAGAAGGGTTGTAAAATCAAAGACATATTTTTTCTGTAACAAGAAGAGCAATGCACTTCAACTTGCTCTCCTCAGCCCCAGACTCACAAGTTATTTTCTTGGCATCCGTACACAGACCGCCTCCAGAATGCAATTAGAAAATGTAATTATTTTCTGTCTGTGTAAACCTTGTAAATTGAATCAAACATTTCTTCCCGTCTTTTTCTTTTCGGCGAATATTAGATTTTGTGTCATTGGAGATTTTTAATTTTCAAAGGAAGCCATTTTAAGGGTTGTATTATACAACTCACAAGCGCGAAGCTTTTCTATAGATCAGTCCAAAGGGTGTAAAATAATAATAATATATATAATAAGGGCAGGGCAGCTTGTGGCGAGCTGTTGGGCAGTAGCGACCCCACGGACCTGACCCTCCCGGGAGAACTCTTGTTCCTCATCTCTGGCTTGCCTTAATTGGCCGGTCAGAGTGAGCACTGACGAGGAACAAGGCTCCCACCTCTCTCTTGCCTTTATTGTCTGGTTTGAGTGGAGATTCGCAAGAGCAAACGTGCTCGGGGGAAGGAAGTATTCCAGTAAGATGCTGGTAGGGATCTTGACCGTACTTCCGGGATTGTCCTGATAGCCGTGGAATACCGCTCCACTCCTCAAGCACCTCAAGATATGTTGCCCCCTTGTCGCTACGTCACTATGTGCTAGCGGCCGTTTTCGGGGGCCCATTTACTGAGTGTGCAAGTCACCCCCTGCCTATTTTATCCGTGTTTACAACCATTGGACAGGCAGGGGCCATAGGTTCCCATAGTTTCCCAAAACCAATCCACTACCATCCCATCACAATAGCCCAAGTAGTTTTTCTCCACATGTTTGCAATAGTTCTGCACAGCTGGGGTTTCTCCTTGTGTGCATTTATATAGTGCATACAGGGATAATCGCCAGCTGTGTCACCATTACATTTTATATATTTTAAGTTAGTTGTAAAGGGCCTCTACGTGTTGACTTCGGCCCCACGCACGCCTTCGAAAGGTCCGGGACTTTTTAAAGTCCCGTGCAACAAAAAGAATATAAAAAAGTATATAATAATAATAATAAAATAATAAATTCTTTATTTAAGTTTCAACATTGTTTACAAACACTACACAGACAAATATCATAATACGATGCAGCGATGAACTAGGCGAAACCCCACTCCCAAGCTAGGATTAAACCTGTGTTATGGGTAGTAGGAGATCACTCAGCCAACGCTTTTACAGCGATTTATATATAATTATTTACAACTAATGCAGTGTTATAACTAGCTGAGTTCCCAAACTAGGCGAACCTGTGTATTTGGGAAACAGAAAAAAGAACAAGACAAGAATAAACTGTAAACTATACTTACTTACAAATATCGATTTTAATTACTTGCCACACACTTAGGTAGACTGTGTAAGGGTGCGTATGCGTGTTTATGTCAGAGTGTGAAAGAGAGTTGGTTTCGGAAGAAGTATGTGCGCTTTTATAGATTTTTAATTTTATTTTGTTTTCTAAATCAGTGTACTTAGTAGATTCTCAGTGTCTGTCTAAGTTAGTTTCAAAATCAATATCAATATCAATATAATAAAGCTGAAGAGTTTGTTTTTTTGTTTGAACTGAAAATTCTTTGTTCATTTCATTAGAATTTATTTTATACTTTTTAGTCCGTTTTAAAAAGGTGGTTTAAAAAAAAAAATCAAATGGTAATTATTTTTTTTGATCAGACACTATGGGCCAATAACATTGGTCGGTTGTGTACCGTACAAGTTCGAGTGCCGAGTCATTAGGTAGGTGTTGTCAAGTGCAGTACTATACGCTATTGGCGTGGGCTTACGTCTTCACGGTCACCACACGGTCGGGTTAACGAGTAAAAGCTGATAAATTATTTAGCGCTGCGTGAATTGACTAAGGTGATGGCTAAAAAAATACCCAGAGTCGACACAAACTTCTTACGTGCGGTCTGAGTAGGTTTATTTGGTACATTAAAAAAATGATTACTTTTATTCGAAAAACTGTGGGATTTTTTTTTTTTCATATAAAAATCATATTACAAATAATACTATGATATTTTCAATGTGAGAGCAATTGTTTCATAATTGTGTCAGAATCAACATCCTAAGCTTAAATACAGACTAAACTTTTGCTCGCGACTCCAACCAACAATAAAATGACCAGTTTAAATGACCTTCGTAGTGTAGGGTCCCTAGAACTACCAAGAGGTCAAGCTGTAACTTTCATACCCCACGGATTTCAAAGTTTGCACTTTGGTACCATCAAATGTCTATTAAAGCTAACCCATTCGTAAACATTTCATTGCTGTCGATTCTGGGTTTTCATTGTATGGATTTTTACGCACCCCCGGCAGGTATTGGCCCGCCAAATCAAAGGCGGGCCCCGTCACCCTATGCGGCCGTCATGTACGGCCGCAATTCCTCTGGAGAGGCGCGCGCGGAACACGTCGCGCCACCGTCTCGGGCCTGTTTCCGTTCGGGCGACGGACGCCCCAAGTCCGCCGCCCGCAGGCCATATCTCTTCTGCCCGAGCACGCGGTGACCCGGGCTTGGCTAGTCAGAGTTTTGTCTACTGAACAATAGAAACATTTCTTCTCTTCATTGTATGCATAAAACGATAGAAATCTTTCTACAATCTGTCACTTTGTCTATTCTTCTGTAGACAAAAGCCTTTTTTATCGTGATCATGCTAGGTCTCGCGGCGCCCCTGCTTAATATCCACGGCGCCCTAGGGCGTCGTGGCGCATATTTTGGAAACCATTGGTATTAATATAAAGGGTAGGTAATTTTGATAGTCATCGAGAATATTATATTTTGGTTTTATTCATACAAAAGCAATAGAGTTTTATCGACCGATTTTTTTTATCGTTTGGGCTCAGTAATCGTTTATGTTGGATTTTTTTATCGTAACAGATCTCCAACACATTAAAAATGCCGCACACCCTCAATCTAACACTTTTATTCGTCACTCGTCACTCACATTAAACTAAAATCACCTATACAGGGTGGCAGGTTAGACAGTGGAAATATTTAAAGGGGTCATTATATTCATCATTATGAACAACTTTTACTATGCGACCAACCCTGAAATCGCGAAAAAAAATGCAGCTGTTCCATACATTTTGTTGAGTTATGTGAACTTAATGTATGGAACAGCTGATTTTATTTTCGCGTTTTCAGGGTTAGTCCTATAATAAAAGTTGTTCATAATGATGAGTACAATGACCCCTTAAAATATTTCCACTGTTTAACCTGCCACCCTGTATAAAGCTGAAGAGCTTGTGTGTTAGTACGCGCTAATCTCTGGAACTACTAGTTCTAACTAGTAGGATTCGAAAAAATCTTTTTGTAAATGATAGCCTATAGATAGATAGATAGATATTATGAGGAATAGTATAGGTTTTTTAACATCACGCGAAGACCTTTAAGAGCCGAGCAATGGTGGTTAAAATCACGGGGCACGGCTAGTATATGTATAGAGCCTTTATATGTCATACACACACTCCCTAAAAGTAGATAAATACCTCGGATTGCGTCAATAGTTATAACCTCCCTATCTGTCTTCTTCCAGGGTTGTATAGCAAAGGTGGACATTTAATTTGATAGTCAATATTGTTGCCTGAAATTGACAAGGGTCGAAATATTTGAGATAGGATTTCACTAAAAGCCGATTATTATAATGAGATGCTGATTTAATTTATGAATTTACCATTTGGCTCTTGGATATGAAAGGTCACCAGTCGCAAAGGTCACGATTTTTTAGCTTAAAGTAGATAGAAATGCGATTAAAGAATAATATTAATTGGACAAGCAGAAACGACTTCATGTATGCTTCTAACAACTAAGTGGGTAGGTACTTATATCCTAAGTATGTATATTAAGAAGAAAGAAACCTTGAGTTTGTTGTGACATTTCTTTTGAGGTCTTAGGCTAAAATTCACTGTCTTTTTTGCTGTTTAATTATCTTACCTTATCATATATATATTTTTTATTACTTTATGCGAGGAATTCATTGGGAAGGTGGGGGGACACCGGATAGTTAAGAATAAGACACAAGAAATAAATAATTATGTTATTTATTGAGGTAATCAATGTCATAAATGTTTAAGTATATCTTAGGCATAACTTTGGCATACAAATGTTTGAGATCAATCTTAGTTACTACAAAATATATATTTTTTTATAAAAAATCAAAAATCCGAATTCACCCCATACCTATGGGTCAAACCGGATACGCATTTTTTATTCAAGGGGTGAATACATATACTAAAAATAAAACTATATAATTAAATTATTCGCAGTTTATGCATACATAAAATAATAATTCTTGCTCTGAACAACCGATGCAACCTATAGGTACACTATATCTGTGTGGCGCTAAAAGATATCCCATTTTGCCTTCCAGCACAGAATTTATGGCTAAAAGCATGTCTGACGACCACTGCAGCCTATTTGACATTCTCGTCACATATGTTCGTGGCATATTGACTTGACGCTCACACTCTGTAAAAAGAAAAAAAATAGTTAATATATATAGAAAAAAACAAATGCCCGCAATACCTACATTTAAAATCAAACGGGGTGACACCGGATAGTCGAAATCACCCCGTCCGCTTGTACCCCACAGGTGCCATGTTTGAAATTGTAATACTAGCAGATATTCTGTTTACACTCATAGCAACAACAAATACCGTTTTAAAAGGTTAAATATGTATTACTTCATAAAAAATACAACTGTATATGATAGCACATAGCTAAACTTAATGATAACACTTTAAAAAAGTCAAAATATTAGATGACTTACCTTTGTTTACAATTTTCATTTATAGACTCACGCACCGAGATTTTACCGTCGTCGCCATTTGCGACTGCACTGAGTAAGCGCTTGCGCGTATTTCACCGCTAGCTAGAACGCAACAGCAGTACGAGGAGTAATGAAACAGCTACTATCTGGTTTTACCCCCTGTCCGGTTTCCCCCCACATTCCCCTACTTAATTATGTATAATCGGTTTCTCAGGAACGAGTCTAACCGATCATTCCCGTGGTCTCCAACCCGCTTGTCCCTCACTGGTGGACATAAGTGACGCGACTTTTACCAATTTATTTCGCTAACTGTACGTGTACAGAAATAATAATGATCATTCATGGCAACCGTCATGTTATTGCAGGCCAATGTTCGTCTTTGTCTATCAAATAACTTGCCTGTTGCCATCTAATTGAATACCTAATAAGTGAAGTTTGAACTACTCTCTACTAAATAACTTATCAATATTCGTCCCAACAACAGCAATTATATCTCAGATCAAACAGCACTCAAACACCCAACTAATCAGTACAAAATCACTCGACCATAATCTTTATTCAATTAAATTAGACAAAGAGACAAATCAATTGTCGGATCCACTGGTCTCGCTCCAATAAATAATACGATTTTACTAAACATAAGCAATTTTGGACATTTTCAATTTATTATGTAGGGTCAGTTTTCGAACATGAAAAATAGAAATCAAACGGTAATAAGTTTTATGTTGAAAAACATTTTTTTCAAAACAATATTTTATAATCACCACTTCCCAGCTCCACCATAAGACGCTGGACGTCATCTAGGTCTACAGTACTTGTCATGACAAATCCAACGAGCCCTAACACGACGGAGTTATGTTGAGAAGTTGAGGAGTTCCCCTGGCCACCTCCCAGCCTCATCAAGAAACCTCCACTCCGAGGTTACATATATGTTCCAAAGAACAATGGCCATTTTGGCCTCGAAAAAAACATTAATTCTTATAGAGATAATAATGTCAGCAAAATGTAGTACATTGTTATTGTAATTAATGGATGGCATCAGTTTATTTTTAAAAGCCGGGAAATAATAGGTAAACGTCTTCAAAATTATAACTTAAGGTTGAAACAAAACGCAGGATAAAATATTTATATAATTATTTATGAACGCATCCACATTTATTTACGTCTCTAGAGACGTCCATACTGTTTCTAAAATCTAAATCGATTTTATTTCTGAATATAAATTAAATCCCAGGCTGTATTCAACTGGATAAAATCATGATAATTATTTAACCCAAGGTTTAATATACCTACCAACTTAAATTAGACCTCAATGTGAAAAACCTCTCAATCCAAAATGGTACAGCTTAATAAATATACCGCATAACCACAAAAAACATTATACGTAATTTCTCGATTCTCCGTGCTTTAAAAAATATATTGAATGCCGAACGTAGTTATATATAAATAGGCAAATGAAATGACAAATGTTTCATCGTTATAACTTTTATAAGATTTTCCGAGTCCAAGCATGTTAGGAAAGTGGCCATTGTTCTATCAGCTCAATCGGTTGAGGGAAACTGGTCTAAAATTCTGTTGCAAATTCGGCCCCCCACTAACAGGGCAAGTTTAAATAAAAGCTTGTAAATAAAAAATACTACAATATACTGGACCCGATAACTGTTCTGTGTCCAAATGAAGGTAGGGAAGAATTTTATGGGGTAACATCCGGCCCATTATTACATTTGGTCACTGCCTAAGTACCTATTTACATAATTAGGTAAGTATGTAATGGGTTCGGTGAACACAATAATAATAAAGTTGGTATACACGTTAGATAGCGATTATTACGTCGTGATAGTTCGGAGATTACGGGCTTGTGTAGACGACGCCGTATATTATTGTTAGTTGTTAGTGTTACATTGCTGCTATGACCTTATATTTTGCTTGTTATGTTCATTTTACCATTTTCTGTATAGATATTTAAAATGCCAATACTAACTTATTTTTCTTAGTTAAATTCGATACACATATTTGTCATGCGCCACTTCAGTACCCCGATCATGAGTTTTTTTGACGTGTAGTATCGTTAACGTAAGCATATTTTGAATTGAAAATACACATTTCTTACACAATATTTATATAAATTAAATACTTAATTAATTTCTCTGTATTTTTTAAAATGTGCAAATTGAATAAAATTTTATCAAAATGTTCCAGGACTGCTGTATTTTATATTCAAAATATGCTTACGTTAACGAAACTATACGTCAAAAAAACTCATGATCGGGGTACTGAAGTGGCGCATGACAAATATGTGTATCGAATTTAACTGTACTGATATTCGTGAGCAGCAATGTAACACTAACAACTGACAATAATATGGCGGCGTCGTACGCCCCAGTATCCTATCCCGACTTTTTTTTCTGGAATATCTCAATGTACAGACGCGAATTTTTTACAATTTATAATATATATACATAACTAATTAACTCTACGACCACACAGTTATCTCTTGCATAATTACTCATCCAGTGTGTACAATGACGTCACCGAGCTTCAACAAGATAAATTCACTTTAGAAATACACTCCATATTTCGTGGCAAGCCGTTTTAGACTGGCTTCTAGGAAAGTTTGATGAAACATTGTCGTAGTTTCAGCATAGTTTACCTCACATTATGCTACTATATGATTCTGATGAACTATGTACAGAGTTAATCTCAAATAATGAACTTTTCTTTGAAGAAAATATTTTTTCTTTAATCCCAAGTATTTTAGATTGGACGATCGTGAGAGTAGCCCTTAATAATATTAAATTAAAAAGAAAAAGGATACGCCTCGTGTTATTCGTAGCACCGTAACCTCGTAGCGTCGTAGCGTCGTAGCACCGTTACATTGTAGCGCGTAGCATTTCCCTTGTTCTATTTACCTGCGAGCTTGCTTATTAGGTTTTGTGTGACATAAGATAGTGTTAGGTGCAAGAAATGAGAGTGTATAGAGTGTTTGCATGTCTGGCTTTTCTCATAGGGTAAGAAAGTGCAAGAATATTTTTTCCTCTAGTATTATCATTGTTATTGGGATGTTATAAAATATTTAGCAGGTCTTTTATAAAAAAATATTGCTATATTAGTGAAAGCCAAAAAAAATGCAGCTGAACTATGTTTTTAAATTGAATTCCATACGAATCAAAGCGTATTGATATCGGAAGCTTTCAATCAAATTCCAATTATTTTCGCACCAACCGACACGTCATGCAACATAAAACATTTCACCCATAACAGCACAACATATGGACAAAAACACAACACCATTTGCACATATTGTTTCATAAATAACACTTCAACATTTTTCAGTTGAAAAGCTGGAAATTTATTCGGAATTGTCGGCGAACAATTTCATCCAGAACTATTTAAATTCAGATTTCCCGAACTGAAAAAGGGGCCACCAACCTTCGGTACTTTGCTAGTATTTTTAGTTTCAATATATCGTTGGGGAAATTGGAATTTCTCAGAAATCGACTGCCTGTCGCTTGGTTGTCGCCAAATAAAATTCGTTTATTATAGACATTCTATATTTAACATCTGAGAAATGGGTCAACGTGTGCTATTGAAAGGTCAAATTAAAGGTCAGTTTCCCATCTGTTAAAGCTGTCATACTTGTTGCGATTTGACTAGAAAAAAAAATTGTACTGTACGAATTTTTTTTATGGAAATATATTGGTATTTTAAATAAAAATAGTACTTGATTGAAATCATTTTTATTTTAAGCAAATAAGAACAGTGATGGCCTAGAGGTAGCGGACCCGACTTAGAAGTCGTGGGTCGTAGGTTGAAACCCCAGCAGGGGTACACTTTGTGCAATTTGTTTCATCACCATTGCTCTAAAAACAGTGAAGGAAAACATCGTGAGGAAACTGACATGTCCTAGAACCAAAAATTCGAAGACATGTGACGTCCACTAACCCGTATTGGGCCCGCGTGGTGGGCCATACTCTTTCACAGAGATGAAGCCTGTGTCCCAGCAGTGGGACTGTTAAGATTTAAGACAGTTATTTCTGAAAAAAAGAATACATTCCTTCACTTGGTTAGAGAAACATAAAATATTATAGGCTGATTATGCAAAATAATACAATTGAATGCAGTGTATGTTCCTGTATTTATGATACTAAGTTAAACGCGCACAAACAGTCTAAATTAGGCTACAGCATATAAGCAGAAGAATGTACGGCGATGACATTTATTAGTAAACCACGACAATCTCAGCGTAACCCGGCGTTCCTCATAGCAACCAGCTGCCATTCGCGCAATGTCGGGGAATTCTTACCATGAAATCAAAGGACGGAATTCTGTGAAGGAATCCAAAGAATTTGCGAAATATGCAAAGCTGGTAACCCTACCTTTGTCATGGGAAACATAGCAACGAAATTTTTGCTGAAAAATTTGTTTTCAAACAAAAATTGCGTTCGTTTACAGACTTGTTCTAACTTTAGAGTGTTGAATTAAACTTAATTTTAGAGCAATGAAACTGAATATATGTTTTTGACACACAAATAGTGTAAAGGCGAGGCTACATAAAATAATATGTTATAAAACATGGTAATTTATCATGTTTCAATAATGTAGACACTGTGTGTTATATAATATTGTTAATTGTTGTCGACATTGTGAGCCGAACTAAATAACGGCAAATGTACGTATGTTATATAAAATCGTTATATTCCAATATTGCACTGTTATTTAATGTAGACAAACTAGTTAGATAGCGATTAAATAATGTGGACGTTTTATATAACAAACGTTTTTTAATCTGGACTCACCTTAATATTCTGTTTGAGTTCGTTGTTGGTTTGTTTGTACGCTGAAATATTAAACTCTGTCAAAGGGTATGACAGTTAAATAAATATGACGAGTTATTACGTCTGTCCGGTGCCGCGGTGGCGGCAGTGTTAACTTAAAACAAATTAATTGGTATAGGCAAGTTTACTCCGCAGAGAGAATTCGGTAAAAATCTTGGAAACACATTTATACATAGTATATATTACCTACTTCTATATCTTATAGGTATCTATAATAACTGAATATTAAAAGTTCCTGATTTTCGAATAAATGAAGTAACAGTTTCCATTTACTTTAAGGTACAGATACATTAGAGCACTCTAGCTAATGTTCAGGTAAATACTCACACGAACTGAGCATTTCCTCGTACATTCTCATAATGCTCTGTGCATTCGCTAGAATGCACAGAGCATTATGAAGTCGGTTAAAAGGATGTTTCTATGTTCGCTAAAATGATAGAAAATGTGTTCGTAAAGTTAATCTGCGCCTGTAAACTGTTTTTTTACACTCCCGTTCATAATGTCGAGTAATATTAAATACAAGGATGAAAAAAATACGTCCATTTTTAGGGTTCCGTACCTCAAAAGGAAAAACGGAACTCTTATAGATCACTTTGTTGTCCGCCGTCAGTCACCGGACCATAAGTGGAGCCATCTGCTCATAGATGGCGCCATTGGAAGTATGCAGTAGCGCCATCTATGATCATATTTCGGAACCCTTAGGGCGCGAGGCATACTCGTACTTGTCCGGTTCTTTTTATTAATTATCATCTGTTGCTTCATTTATAGGAATGCTGACTATTAATGAGATACGGTCGGTTATCGTGAAAATATTAATTAATGAAAAGTTATTTGCATTACCAATGTGGGATGTTCATGTTTTAAATTATTATTGGAATTTATGCATTCAATAATACAGCAACACAATACTCCAATATCTAGGGGGCGTGTTTTATTTTTATTTCAGCGCTTTTATTTGAAATATTTGTTCTGCTTTGGTATTTCGGTTTTCCTTTGATAGAGAAATATTCAGCCAACTCTTTGTGCACACAAGGAGATTACTTTGTGACGATGTTTTTGTAGTAAAATTGTTGTTATAAATGGCAGTAGAGTATAGTTTTAAACCTTGCCTGTTAATAGGGGGCGAGCCTATTGCCATTAACCGGGCACAAATCTAGGCTCCGGGCTGCTACTAAGAATTTATTTATGGGAAATGGAAAATCCAAAAACATTTTGCGCAACTCCAAGATTGAAACCAGGACCTCACGTTCCGCGGTTCCATTTACAACTAGACTAACGAAAAAATAAAAACGTTGACACCACAATACATTACGCCTAGGCATATAATTAATACGCTCGAGGACTTAGCCTCTAACCCCAGAAATAACGTGACAACCTCCACCAGAGCCTACTTGATTAATAGTATTGAAGACGTTCTTTTGCAAAAATCTCTAAGGCTAGGGTTGCCATAATTTCCAGGAACCAATACCGGATGTTTTAATACTTGCGATGCCCAAAATTTATTAATACGTTCAACGCCGAAACGCAGTGTTTCAACTACATCAAAGTGTGCATCTATATAGGTACCTCGTGAAAGACAAACCACGCATTTTGTAAAAAGTTTCCAGATAGTAGAAAAAATTGAAACCAAAGTTGTAGTAGTAATTTTTAACTTAAATTAACATTCGTTTATTTTTTAGACTTAAGATTTTGAGGTTGATTTTACTTTTTGTCGAAATTGTCGAAAAACGGGACAAATATGGGACATGTATGCAATATGGGACGCGACGGTCAAATACGGTGACAGTCCCGTGTATACGGGACGTATGGTAACCCTACTTATAGCACGTCCCAGTCGAATGCGGCACGCGTCATATCAAATTTTCTTCCAATACATTATGCCGCGCTGTAAAATGTGGACGCTGTCCCAACTCAAACACACTGCCATTTATCACTGTTCCCGCTTATGTTGCGTGCAAGAATGTTGACAATTTCGTCGGTTAGATGATACAGTTTAAAAGGGGTGTAATGTGTTTGAGATTACGTTTCGTTATTATAAATGGAAGTTTTCAACTCTCAGTCTCTGCATCTTTTTTGGGAAAGCAAGCCAATACGCCAGTGTAGGATATCAGATGAAAGAGTGTAAGACAATATGCAAGGGGGGTGGGTTTGTCTGTGTGTGTATATTTCTAACTAGCTGTGCTCGCATGGAAGTCGGAAAAAAATGTCGTTATTTTGTTCGAATAAAATTATCAACCCTTTGCACCCCATTACGGATGGAATTTAAAAAATATTCTATGGTAGCTACCCTATAGCCAAGGAATGTTTCCTCGAAACAAATTTCTAGGTCCATCGGTTTAGGCTGTGCGTTGTATTTCAGTTAGTAAGTTAGTCATGGTACTGTTTTATAGATATAGATAGATGGTCTATCATATTAACTCTTAACTCCACCCCAGGCGCGGTCACAGCCGAAGACTTTGGGGGGGTCATACCGCAGCCGAAGTCATAGGGGGAATCATACCGATTAATGCTGACATGCTATACCGTGAATTACAGTGTTTCGCACGTTTTTGTAAGATTTCGGTGGGATCATGACCCCTACGACCCGCCTCCCCCTCGGACCGCCACTGCTCCACTCCTAAGCAAGTCAAAGAGGGTCGATGAATGAAATCGCGAGTAGGTAAGCTAGTAACATTATAAAAATGTAGTACGCTATTAAAGCCAGTTCTACGTCCATTTAATTCGTGTATTACAGACCGCAGTTCAGAAGATACGCCGCAGGATGGCTGTTGACACCGCGGTAATTACGGACTTGACACCGTCGCCCGCGTATTGTGGTGGTATGACCACCGTTACCACTGTGGTGATGAAACCTGCCGTTGTTGACATTTAAGATAATTTACATCAAAATTATCTTATGATGAACAAAAACTTATTTTATGATGATAAATGCATGAGATTATTAGAATGTTAGATTAAATTGTGAAAATGTTAGATTTTATAATTGGATACGTGTTAAATTATTCGAATTACTTATAAAATTTGCCTAACCTAACAAATAAAAGTCAAATCTTATACAATTTGTCACAAAGACCGCACGGTTGTCGCAGTGGCTGAGAGATTGGCTGCTGCGCAACGTGTCGCGGGTTCGATTCCCGCATTGCACATAGGTCTGGCTGTTTGTGTATGTGAAATTTGTGTTTGTAAACGCACCCACGATACAGGAGAAATCCTAGTGTGGGGCAACGTTTTAAAATAAAAAAAAATAAATCCAATGGCTCAAAATTTTTTTTCAGGCTTGCGTTTGATCGCCATCCCGCCTGATGTTAAGCGATGATGTAGTCTACGATAAAGCACGCTTGCCTAGAAGAAACCGATTCACTCGTGACTTAAGACACCCAGATTGTAACTGTCGGGAAACACCCACTCGGGCAGCGCATTCCACTGTTTGGCGGTTTTCACAAATGAAAGTGGAATCAAAGCGCTTCGTTCGGTTATAGTGAAGTATGATACATAATACTTACTTATTAAGTACCAGTGTTGCTAGTATTAAACTCGTCTTACTTTTCAAATAGCCAATCCATAAATTTTTAATTTTTGTCAATGCGCCTTTTTAATACAGTTACTAAAAACAAGTTCGTTAATAAACTGCGTCGCTCGATTCTAAATACATTTATAGGAGAATAAGCGTCCACAAACAATAAACGAGAATTCACGATGGGGTCGAGCTACGGGGTGCGAATATAAACACAATAAATTAATTTACATGGGCTTTATTGGAGCAGATTCCATTACGAGGAGCAGAGGTGAATTGTACTTACATAATTTAACCAACACGTATGTCCTAAGAGGTTCGGTTCAGGTGTATAGTTTACATATGGTAGGCAGTGGTGTTTGACAATAGATTATAAGGTTCTGTATGATGAACATTTGAACACAACAAAAAAAATCTGCTGTTCCATACATTTTTCAAGTGTTTTTGCATAAATGTGAATTTTAAAGATGTTGAAGCCATGATATTTCATTGTTGTTTTTAAAAGAGATTTCAAAAACAACTGACATAGGCGGGATTAGAACCCGCGACTTCTGCAGCACCGTGGCGTCACTCTAACCAACTGAGCTACTGGTTCAAATCCCGCCTGTGTTAGTTGTTTTTGAAATCTCTTATAAGTAGGTATATCTATAAGTATAATAACAATAATTTAAGGAACAATTTTTTTTCGTGGTTTCAAGATTGGTCCCGTATTTAATCGAACTAATATCGAATAGTATTCGATACTAGTTGGTACTAGGTATTGAGTATTCATCGAATACTCAATACCTAGTACCAACTAGTACCCCCTTCAATACGTCCCTCGTTTAACCTTACTCCCCAATTTATGCTAATATTACAAAGTTGAAGAATTTGTTTGTTACCAGTCGGATTCGAAATAATATTTTTGTAGGTATATGATAGCTAGATTCATGAGAAATAGTATGGGCTATGTAACATCACGCTACGACCCTTAGGAGCCGAGTAACGGGGGTGAAACTGCGGGGCACAGTTACTACTAAATAAGCCTAAAATTACTACTAAAGGCAACCCTTTTATCGGAAAATAGCTACCTTGGTAGTTTCACCTGTTTATAAGTTTTATAGCCGTAGCTACTCGGCGCATTTCTCCAGGGGACACTGTAGCACTGTGCACTTCGTTGTATGCAATATACTGATATTGCACTAGAACACTGGTTCTAGAAAAAGTTGAAATAAAATCTGAAGTGCATCTTGTACTTGAAAATATTTTGTCTATAAAATTGGTTACTTTGCTTTAAATATATAATTAACTAGCACTTTGCCCACGACTTGTTCCGCGTGACCCACAAGAACTCTGCATTTTTTCGGAATAAAAAGCCGCCCTTAGGAATAATGTAGCTTTCAATTAGTGAAAGAATTTTCAAAATCGGATCAGTAGTTGCGATATAAACTCACAAAATTCGTACTCACTCTTTATAATATTTGTAGATTTCAGTTTTCGTAACTAACACCCAGTTCAAAGGCTGTTCAAGTAATTAGTTAATCAAAGGTTTGGTGGATTGGTTGACCAAAGAAGCAACCACCAATCCACCATCTTGACATGAGATTTGACAGAATAAATTAAATATGCTTTTAGAAACTGAAAGTTAAATCGAAGGCCACCATTCTTTCTATTCTTTAATTAGCTTTGTAGCTTATAGTTTCGCTATGTCCGTCTGTCACACCCTCGTAAAATCTACTGTTGTTAACCAATCTATATGAAACTTCGCAGGTATACTTGGCCCGTACCCGAACGATGCTCAAGCACAGATCTCTGCTTGAGCATAGATTTAAAGCCATTTGATTGGTTGAAATCTCAGATCATAGAAATAAGGAGATATGCCATCATAGCAAATTAGTACAGGAATAACTGATGCCACTTTTAGTACATTTTTCGACACAATTACGCGCATAATTAAGCGCTCCTTGTGAATAAAAAGATCTCCCACGCATTAAACTTTCCGCACACCCTCAATCTAACACTGTTAATCGTCACTCAACACTAGCACTAAACTAAAACACTGTATTTATACCATCGATCGTGTTCGGTTCGTCGCCAGCGCGTACATTTATAATATGAGCAATTTGCTCAAAATCAGGCATCAAGCTCGATAGCGCCTTGGCACAACTCCCTTGTTTTTATGATCTGAGGTTGAAATCTATGCTCAAGCAGAGATCGGTGCTCGAGTATCGTTCTGTAATACGGGCCTTACCTAGATGTCTTTTGTAAACCGTGCTGTTACCGTGGCGTGCCGTGCCGCCTATTGGAAAAATGTCATCAATTTAAAATTGACAATTTATAGTTCACGCAGATGGAGTCGCGGGCAAGAGTCTAGTCTAGAATACAATGACAGTCTCAAAACAAACCATCAACCCTGAGCTGGTTTAGCTCTTTGATCCTTCCTACAAAAATAAAGCGCGAAGAAAAAAGCAGTTTCCGTTTCAAGTAACGCTGAAGAAGAAAAGTGATCAAAGGAATATTTCGGAATCTGAATAAATTTGTAAGTCGAGATATTACGCGTGGATCAATGGGCTGTGGTGAGACCGAATACTTTCTGAAACATGAACAATTTTGTTATTACCTACTACTGTATAATGTTTCGTCGGCGTAGAGGGAAAACTAAATAGCACGTTTTTTCTGGTTGCGATAAAAACGCGATTTACTCGTTTATACATAGTTTTTTGGCGTAATTATTAAATGAGAGACAACTTAATAATTAACTAGCTTAATAATTACGCCAAAATACGCAAATATAAACGAGTAAATCGCGTTTTTATCGTAACTGGAAAAAATAAGTTGTTTAGTTTTCCCTCTACGCCGACGGTTTTTTCTGTACAATAATAATGTTGATACTGCCTGAAAAAAACTAATATAAGTACCTAGGTAGATTTATCATCAGTAGGTATTCGTACGCTGCTTGTATTTGAGAATAAAGGTGCGGTTAAACGGGCTAGATTTTTTAAAATTTCTTGCTGCAATTGTATAGCCGTGAGTTGAGATTTATATCGTGAAACTCAGGAGAACAATTGCTGCAATCTTGCAGTATACCCCGGCTATATTGCAATAAAATTAAATGATGGTAAATAATCTACTGAGTCGCACGACATAGATCTCAACTCACGGCTATACAGTTGCAGCAAGAAATTGTCTAAAAATTATACCGTTTAATCGCATCTTAAGGGAGGTCGCTCACGGTGACTTTTTGCAACTATTCAGTAGCGTATTTCGTTAACGCGTATCTGCGTCGCTATTTTTGGCCATTTGTCGCATTAAGCACTGCAAACGCGCGACTGTATCGCTATAAAAAGTCGTCGTGGGCGACTACACTTTATTAGCAAAGCGATTCTCTAGCTAGAGCTCTCTGTTCTGGAATGGAGAACGGTCCGATGGAGTGGTTTCGTTAGTCATTCCATTAATCTAGATGCTGATACAATAGCTTGTGAGAATGTAAGCTGCCGACCCTAATACCGGCTTACGGTTTACGGAACTATTCGAGAGGTCTATGACCGGCTGTCCACGCTGGCCGGTATTAGAATTCCGGTATCGTTGTTTATGAAGATTCTGGTTTGAATATTTTGTTGAGGGTAAGGTAAAGATGTCAGCTTGAGAAACTTTGATTGCTTTTATACTTACAACTTTTTATCGATTAGGTTCGTGTTATAATTACATATTTTATTCTTGATTTCTTGCCTTATTTATTCATTAGATAAATTAAACATCAAAGGAGGCGGGGAGGTTGCTCGTGGCTAAGTGACAGCCGCGCTGATCGATCGAACTGCGAGGTTAAACTGCGCTTGCAGCGGTCAGTTCTTGGATGGGTGACCGTTCTTAACACATCGAGACCCCTCCGTGCCTCGGAGCACGTTAAACAGTCGGTCCCGGTTGTCATAGGAATATCTTTGACAGTCGTTACGGGTAGTCAGAAGCCCGAAAGTCTGACAACTGGTCTAACATTCGAATACCGGTATTACCTAATAATGGGTTGTGGAGGTCAGATGACAGTCGCTCCACGTAAAATATTGATATTCAGCCGCAACTAGTTAGACTGGAAGCCGACACCAATCTAGTTTGGGAAAAGGCTAGGCGGATGATGATAAATTAAAAATCAAACTTAATGTCTGCGCCAGTCATTTCAGTTTTGGTGTCCTAGCGAAATTTTTTAAGAGCTCGGTGACATACGCGTCCCTAGTATTTTACCGCAAATGTTTTCAAGATTTATTGCGGTTTCGAAACATCTGAGGCTTGTTGTTTTAAAATAACAAGGCTTTTATTTCATGAAAATTTACTAATTTACTATCAAGCTAGTAATTTTTAGTATTTTTTATTTTTTAAGCATTCATAAAATATACACCGCCACCGTTATTCTTAGTTTATGCGAAAGCCGAAAAGGGGTCATTGTACACTGTACCATTATCAACAAACAGCGTTTCCATACATTTTGTCGATTTATGTGAACTCAAATGTGTGAAACAGCCGCTTTTTTACGACAATGTACTTAATATAGAAATATGAGTCCTATCATTTTCAAAGATTTTAAAGTCCTTCCTACTAAATATTTCCTAAAAGATATGATCCTTTATATAATCGTATAGGTATAGTATATATATATTTGATATTGTAATATCCCCATAAAATAGTTTCTTAATTGTTTTCTTCCTTCCTCATCATGTCTTGTATGGGTATCGTGTGTAAGGATTATGTGCAGTTGATACTGTTGGCTCCGAGCCATCATGGTGGATAATCCCATAGATGATATTGAGCTAATCCCCAGCGACGTATGGAGTGCATTACTAACCTATGTATAGCCGATTAATAGCCGCTTGGCTGTCACTTGGCTCATCAAATAATTGTTGCTAAGTTGAAACAGAATTTTGACAATGCACCTATACACATACAGGGTGATTGGCGTATTGAAGGAGGATTCAGTATTCGATTCCTCTTTAATTTACTATGGGATCAACGTTGAAATCGCGAAAAAAAATGAAATTTTCCATAAAAATATCCACTTCACAAAATGTATGGTACCTAACAGTTGTTTTTAGGGTTCCGTACCAAAATGGTAAAAAAGGAACCCTTATGGTGCGACTTCGTCTGTCTGTCTGTCTGTTTGTCTGTCACACCTGCTTATTTCAGCAACTACTTATGCTATCGACTTGAAATTTGGAACAGTTATAAAGAATGCTTATTTAATTTTATTGCAAATGAAAAAAATCCAAAAATATTTTTATTTTCATTGCAAAAGGGGCCGGAGTGGGTGTCCAAAATTTTAAATTGGGGTTACTAGGTCAAGTGACATATCATATGAAAGGGCTTGATCTGCACATTTTAAAATATATTTTCATTTTATTTTATGTCTCACAGTTTTCGACATATGATGAGAAATGTCTGAAAAAATACCATTCCCCCCCCTTATCTCCGAAGTTTGCAGGGCGAAAAATCTGAAATAATTAGGGTTGATAGGAATTGACCTAAATATGGCACCAAAAATAAAACGATGTTCCTAACTAGTACATTTTTTTCAAAATCATCAAAATTCGTTCACAAACAAACTTAGTTATGCGGTCCAGATTTTTTCACTTTGTACGTCCAAATATGATACGGAACCCTCGGTGCGCGAGTACGACTCGCACTTGGCCGGTTTTTTTTTTTGCAATTTCAGTATTGGTCCTGCTTGTCTATGCTGTACCGACACGCCGCGTGATATCACCGCGAGAACTGCCAATTTGTTTGCGAACGGTCGAGGGAGAATCTCACCGTGACATTCACCACCCTATGCTAGGCAGGTAAGTTCTACATCTTCCAGATTCCCACGAACCATAAGTGTGGTGTCTTTGGTAGGTATAGTATCAGTGGCGAAGGTTGAGGCGAAGCCGGTACAATAAATATTATAAATAACTAGCTTCCGCCCGAGGCTTCGCCCGCGTTTTTGGGATAAAAAGTAGCCTATGTGTTATTCTGATGTATAAGCTATATTACTGTAAAGTTTCATAAAAATCCGTTCAGTAGTTTTTGCGTGAAAGAGTAACAAACATCCATACATCTTCACATCCATACATCTTTACATCCATACATCTTTACATCCTCACAAACTTTCACGTTTATAATATTAGTAGGATTCCGTTTTAGTTATGTTATACCTATCGTTTATTCATTGTATTTACATATTTTGAATAGATTAATATGTATGACTTATGAAAACGGATTATTTATAATTTAGTTACTATTTTACTGTCCGGCTTCCCCTCACCCTTCGCCACTGGTATGTATATACTTATAAAGATAGAAAAAAAAGTGGCAAATCCCACACTCAGTTATAAGTGAACCTTTGCAAGATCATTAGAGAGAACAGCAAATATTTTTTTTTTTGTACTCAAGTCGCAATTACATCAGTACAATCACAAAGCAACGTATTAACTTTCCTAATTCAATTTACTTTAACAAAACATGACGTGGAGTAAATATGGCGTGCACAGTACACATATGTACATAAAGCTAATAAGTAAAGTACATTTAGGGCTATTACGCACTGTCGACTGGTCGCCGCCGCCGGCGACACGGTCGCTAGGCCGGGTGATCAAGCCAAATTACCTACTGAATTCAGTAGTATTCTTGGACGTTTCTGCAGAATGGACGTCGACAAAGTTGCAATATTGTAAATTATAAATAAAAAAGAAAATAAATACAAAGGAGAGTGTGTTTTCTTTGTTACAAGAACGTAAAATAAAAGGAATGATAGTTTTATTAAATATAGATGAAAGAAAGTAGGTTCTCACGATTTTTTTAAACACACATGAATGTCGGTCGGTTTTCGGGATTAATAATATATATTTTTATTTCTCCGAATACGGCCTGAGCTAATTTTCTGCGCGACGTAAGGTCTTCTCGAATGTTGCTTGTCATATGTAAGCTCTCATGCTTCTATTAGTTGCGGCGACTAGTGAGTCGCTCGGGCGACCGGCGCCCATATGCGCCTATTTAAACTTAAATGACTATCGCCGTCGACCAAGGCAGGCGCGACCAGTCGACAGTACGTAGCAAGCCTTATATTCTAACTCAAGGATTACGTATTAGGGTCCCGGTAAATAATCTTCGTTCACACAATATGGAAGCAATTTATGGAATAAGACATACTACCACAGAACATGGATGTATGTGGGCGTTGAGGTGGCAGATATTTTTAGGGTATCGGGAAAATGTTGTTGTGGGTAGGAGGTTTTAGGAATCGCTTGTTTGGGGTTCGAATGTGACTTTTTGAATCTTCTGTTGTTTATCTTGTAAAGCTAGATCCTGGCTTGAAATCAGTAAGATGAGCAAGCATCTGCCAAATCTGGTAAAAAAGCGTGTAATATCCCTAGGTCTAGGCCATAATCTGGTTTAAGACATTCATTTCTTATAAGAATATTACATTAATTTGTCTGAGAAACGCAAGATTGACATAAGAGTATTAGTCGAGTCCAAAGTTCCGAAATCTCAGAAACAGCTCCGACCCCGATGATTTTCCTTTTATTGCGTGTTAATCAAAACCAGAAACATTTTGGTGGGAGATTTTTTTTTTTCATGACTGGTTTTTATTTTTTTCCTATAATTTTATTATTATTCTCACATCATTTATTAAAATATCGCATCATTACAGTCATATTACATTTACTGTAGCCTCAGATCATAGAAACAAGGAGATGTGCCAAGGCGCTATCGAGCTTGATGCCTGATCTTGAGCAAATTCTTCATATTAAAAACGTACGCGCTGGCAACGAACTGAACACGATCGATGGTATAAATACAGTGTTTTAGTTTAGTGCTAGTGTTGAGTGACGATTAACAGTGTTAGATTGAGAGTGTACGGAATGTTCAATGCGTGGGAGATCTTTTTATTCACAAGGAGCGCTTAATTATGCGCGTAATTGTGTCGAAAAATGTACTAAAAGTGGCATCAGTTGTTCCCGTACTAATTTGCTATGATGGCATATCTCCTTGGTTCTATGATCTGAGACTGTAGCAGTCAATTGTCATGGAGAAAACATTGATAGGCCATCCGCCAAGTCTCGTAAAATATAAAAGTCAAAAGATCTCTTCCTACATCAACACTTTACGTTTCATTCTACACCTGTCGTATGAGCTGAGTATAAAAATGGCGGCGATCCATCCTCGCGTTATTAACGTTAATACAGTTAACGTGACGTGGCGTATATGTACGTCATTTACAACACGTCTCCCCCAAGCTTCCTCTGTGCTAATGATTCCGTTTTTTATTTTACAACAATTTTCGGCACCGTGCTTAAGTTATGTTTTTGTGGTAATTGAATTCGTTATTATAATCAGCGTTTAGGAATGTTTAATCCGGTATGCAAAGTTTTTTCATTTTGATTATTTTTTGCAACAGATTTCAATATTTGTCTTTCAAGCAGCAGCATTTTGTTTTTATTACGATTGCGCAAGAATACAACTTCAAAAAGTGGTTTAACAGTTTTGATGTCTTTCTCACACCAAGCCACAGAATGGTCAAGCCACCAATTACCTAAATTACAATTTTATTCATAAGTTCTATCAAACAATAATAAGTGTTTTATTATTGAACTTCAAAAGTTATTGACATCGAAATCTTCTGAATTTTATAGTGTATTTTTAAGGAAAATAAAGTTTTCAAAAATGTATCAAAATCCTTTTACTTCAGTTCTTAAAATCCACTATTAAAAAGTAACTATAAGTTCTAACTTAAGTTAAATTGATCACCAAAATTGTTACCAAATCAAAATACAAACAATTTGAGACCATAACCCGTCAAGTTGACTTTAAGCTGGCATTTTGATAAAGGGTAGACAAGGATCGGAGTTTGTGGACAAAATTCGGTTTTGTTATTATTATAATTGAATCCACAGTTGCTGTATTATAGCACGAACATTATTTATATTTAAAATACCATAAAACAAAATCGCTTTTAAGAAAGAAAGAAAGAAATAAATAAATTTATTTGGCACTACAACAGTCAGACACACAGACATCATTTACAAAGATACCTACAAAAAAAAAAAAGAACAAAGTTACTAAAGTCACTGTGTGTCTAGCGGCTGTGCCAAATAGGTTCAGTTCAGCATATGTCAGACCACTAGTGCCTGACGCTGGTTTTCAACTGAACCTATTGTGACGTGACCGATGTAAACCAGTTCTAAATAAATAAATACCATGCTTGAATTGATAAAATAAATAATATTAAATAAATAAAAATATAATACTTATAACATTTAAAGGTAACCAATAACAAAGTATATTATTTTTACTTTACTTTACTTTTCGTGTGTCTGTTTGCTTGACCACTTAATTATTATAAACTACACAGGGGATTTATCTAATGCAGGTGACCACCATTTAGAGACATTATTCCGGAAGCTTTAAATACGTATTATACGTTAATATTCAATTGATTCTTAAAAGAACTGCTGTTTGCCGACCCCTGTACTAGCCACTTGTATTCAAATGCTAGTGCTAACCCTATTCTCTAATGAGGCTTTGGCCGTTGGCAGCCCTGTCCACTAATGAGGTGCCGAGAATGTCAAGTGAACTGCAGTGTTTCCTGTATCAATCTTGAAACGTTCGAATTAGAAACATTAGGGGTGGAAATTGAGTCATGTGGATATACAAATACGTAGGTACATAAATATTCAAATAAACATGGAATAACGGATACATCTTTCCTGAGTATTAAATTTATTACGCACGAAATACAGTCTATATAAGATAAAACGATTTCTTGGTCTTGAATATTTATCTTGTTGAATATTTGTCTTGTTTACTTTATTGAGAAAGAAAAATAACGCTCTTATATGGTGAGTAATTGTCACCTATTTGTAACGCACATTGAAAGTCAAGTTGGTTGTACACACGTTGCTCCCTTCCAACTCAACTAATTTAAGTAGGCAAAAGCTCAAATGAAAGAGCTTGTTTCAGCAAGTGTTCTTCGACCAAAAGCAATCGCATACCTGAATTAGATTAGTTCAAATGGAAAAATGCAATATCACTTTTTTTTTTTTTTTTAAATAAAACGTTGCCCCACACTAGGATTTCTCCTGTATCGTGGGTGCGTTTACAAACACAAATTTCACATACACAAACAGCCAGACCTATGTGCAATGCGGGAATCGAACCCGCGACACGTTGCGTAGCAGCCAATCTCTCAGCCACTGCGACAACCGTGCGGTGGACTTTGCCGGACCCGGGGATCAAACCTACGGCACCGCATCCAGTAATCGTACTTATGACCACTAAACCAACAAGGAAGTTTCTATCAATCAAAAAAAGTTAGATTGCAAAGCATATTTGGATGAAATTACGAAAATGTACTGAAAATCGTTATTTTAATCGAAATAAGTTAGTACGGTACCTAGTTCATCTTTCACGTCACTGTAACCTAAAAAAGAATTCTTAATTTAAAATAAATTCAATGATATTTTTTTGAGAGGTCACCGGGAATCTGGACTCGACTCGGAACTCATAAGTATTTGACGAGTCGGCTCGAAATTGCCTACGAATCTCGATAGGTGGAGGGGGGAATATTTAAAGATATTCGTGACGCAACACCTAACCCCTACCACCGGTAATTTTTGCAACTAAATATACCTGTAATCTTTGTAAGATCAGGAGCTGTATGTAGGTATTTTACACCGTAACATTTCTACATCGCCCAAGGTTGACTGATAGAGAATGCCTATGGTAAAAGTCCGCCGATGTACATTTGTTTCATGAAGTTTAAATAAATAAATCCGCACAAAACGGCCATCGCTCAGCATAATTCTGTAACTGACTCATGCACGGAGCAGAGCTCAGATCATAGAAACAAGGAGATGTGCCAAGGCGCTATCGAACTTGATGCCTGTTCTTGAGCAAATTGCTCATATTAAAAACGTACGCGCTGGCGACGAACCGAACACGATCGATGGTATAAATACAGTGTTTTAGTTTAGTGCTAGTGTTGAGTGACGATTGAGTGTTAGATAGAGGGTGTGCGGAATGTTCAATGCGTGGAAGATCTTTTTATACACAAGGAGCGCTTAATTATGCGCGTAATTGTGTCGAAAAATGTACTAAAAGTGGCATCAGTTGTTCCGGTACTATTATTTATTTATTTATTTATTTATTTATTATAAAGGTACATATTAAGGTCTATAAAATAATATAATGTCCAACAAAACTATATATATAGTTTGTCTGTTGGATCGCAATAATAGATAATATAATAATAATATCGCAGTTTAAATATGCTATACTAATTTGCTATGATGGCATATCTCCTTGTTTCTATGATCTGAGGAGCAGAGCCACAGCGCGGTTCTCAGCGACAGCTAGAAAAGAACTCTGTATAACCCTTCGGCAGTAAATATTACACATCGAGTTTGAGAAAGAGATAATCGGCTGGCTTTGGCTTTGTAGGGCGTCGTATCCGTCACTCACAGTCACAGGTCACTTATTGACGTTTTGTCGCTGACTTGTTTATTAGCGTGCGACTGAGATGACGCTTTAATTTGCCGAAGCTAGCCAATTATCTTTGTAAAGCTCGTTTGTAATATTTGCCGCGTACTGTATACTTGTATCCACAAAATTAGAAACAATGCCAGTCCAAAACGGTATATACAGGATGGCAGGTTAAACAGAGGAAATATTTTGAGGGGTCATTGTACTCATCATTATGAACAACTTTTACTATGGGACCAAGACTGAAATCGCGAAAAAAAAATCAGCTGTTCCATACATTTCGTTGAGTTATGTGAACAAAAATGTATGGATCAGCTGATTTTTTTTCGCGATTTCGGGGTTGGTCCCATAGTAAAAGTTGTTCATAATGATGAGTAAAATGACCCCTTAAAATATTTCCACTGTTTAACCTGCCACCCTGTATATAAACACTACGCCGATGAAGCCATTCGGGTATACGTTGGCCTCAAAGCGACCATATGAGGCCGTTTGGCTTAAGGCCTTGATGATAATGGCGGCTTGCCAACAGTACAGTGAATATTATGTCGTGTGGTTTAATACAAAATCCGTTTTATGAATTTTTTTATTAGTATAGAAATTAACGAAGTTTTTCAATGGTTTAATTTTAGGCAATATCGGTAAGAGTAAGCGAATATTGTTTAACCCGATTGCTTCAAGCAGGAGGTACTGTTTTTCGATTGTATTCGCTTTGTAGTATTGATGGATTTCAACAAATGAGGTGTCGTTAGAATCGTCTTTATTGTTGAAATGACGTGTTCGCGGTTCTCCGTACTCGCGGTGATCCCGCCGCGCTCTCGCCTCGCCTTGAACTTGCTCGCAAATCACTACAGTGATAAGGCCCTTAGTCTCCACTAAATATTTCCTTTATTTGATTCTCATAAGTTATATTACTGCTAAAGTGCTAACATCACATGTTGATCTTCCGCTCCAAACTCCAGTAGTAAATTAGCATAACGAGATTATTCGCAAGTTCAGTGGTACGGGCGGTACCTTTATTTGATTTGACATCTGGATTTAGCTCATCAGAAAGTTTTTATTAAACTCAGTAAGTTTGATTTATAGCTTTACAAGAAATTTTTGCTTTTTCATTTCCGAATAATTTTATAGGACGGCCGAGATTTATGAAGCTGACCGGTTTGCCAAGTTTTTTTTTTATTAGAATCTATATTGTTGAGTTTTTAATTACTTTTTAGGGTTCCGTACCAAAATGGTAAAAAAGGAACCCCTATGGTGCGTCTTCGTCTGTCTGTCTGTCACACCTGCTTATTTCAGCAACTACTAATGCTATCAACTTGAAATTTGGAATAGTTATAAAAAATGCTTGCCCAAGTTTATTGCAAATGAAAAAAATCAAAAAATCTTTTTATTTTCATTGCAAAAGGGGCCGGAGTGGGGCTCCGAAATTTTAAAGTGGGGTTACTAGGTCAAGTGGCATATCATATAAAAAGGGCTTGATCTGCACATTTCAAAATATATTTTCATTTTATTTTATGTCTCATAGTTTTCGACATAATATGATGAAAAAATTCCATAAAAATATTTAGAAAATACCATAGAAATATTTAGAGCGGATAGGAATTGACCCAAATATGGCCCCAAAAATAAAACGATGTTCCTAACTAAGTAGTTAGGTACGTCGTTTTATTTTTGGTAAGGGATTTTGATGATTTTGAAAAAACTATACTAAGTAGTACAGTTTTTTCAAAATCATCAAAATCCTTCACAAACAAACTTAGTTATGTGGTCTAGTTTTTTTCACTTTATACGTCCAAAATTGATACGGAACCCTCGGTGCGCGAGTACGACTCGCACTTGGCCGGTTTTTTTTTCATAATTGCCTACCTAATGGACTGTGTTTTTAATCATAAAAGAACTCGTTAATAAATAATCTTTTCAAACAACCTATATCTCGCATTAAATAAAATAATAATAATATCAGCCCTATTAGAATTGAGAACCTTTTTACCTTTTTTGAAGTCGGTTAATAAAGATTGTGTGAGCGCTTTCTGGCGTAAATATTAATTTATTATGGGTTCATAACTTTGTTCCGCGGACCAACGCAACGGTTGAGAACTACTGGTCTAGTAGGAACATTATTGGCTGAATATAAACATGTCATCAGCAACCAATCAATTGAGAGTCGTTGATGTACAAACGCAATTGCATGCGAGTCAATATTGACTCGCCTCGAACAACAAACCGACAGGGTGATTAAATGGTGCTGTATCGCGGCTTATTACGCGTTTGTTTAGGGAAATGGGCTGTAGTTTGGTCAATGGTAATTACTGTTTAATTTGGAAGATAAATTAGGATGTACTCTGTTATTCTTATGTCTACCTATACATTGTCACTAAAGGCTATGCCATCGATTAAATGGAAAAATTTAATATTTCAAAATTTTTGATAATTTTTTTTTTTCCAAATAATTAATCAATTCCAATGACGATTATATCGTTGGTTAGATGGAAAAATTTATTTGTTAAAAATTTTGAAAAAAATCATTTTTCCATTTAATCGACGGCCTATTGATAAACTTGGGTAATATGAGAAAAAAATAGACTAAACACAATAAAATTATGATCAATGATGATATTTCCTCAAAAGTTAACCCTTCAAGCGACGCAATACCGTGGTTTTCTTACTCGTTAGTAAGAAAACCACGGTATTACGTCAACACGACATAAAATCAATCTATTTATACGTTATATGACGTAAGTCGCACCGAGTATGTAGGCCAGGCACTCCTGCGGGACACCATAGTATCTACCCACATAAGTACCTGTGAACTCCGCTGACAATATTCAAATTTCAGCCCAACGAGATGTGCAAATTGGCGGGTAACATATTTTTTTCACATATTCCCATGGTGAAGGATATCAGTATGAACATGTCATGATATTTGGCTCAAGATATTTGAGACCGACGTGGGTTTTCGTTGCCATATCCAAGGCAAAAGCATCTCTATATGTATAAGATATAGAGAATGAAATAGCATTAGCAAGTCCCCGCTGCGTGTTGGCGATTTTAGAGTATGATGTTTTTGTTTAACCGTAAAGTTGTGTTTTGTATTTTAGTGGAAAATTATTTGATTTTTTTTTTAAACCTATTTTTTGAAACGGACTAAACAGTACCTATAAAATAATGTATAATACAAAAGTAGCCTATGTCACTGCCCGGTCCATAAACTAAATCAAGGCGATCCGTTGCTCCGTTGCCGTGTGAAAGAAAGAAAATAGAATTAGAATTAGCAACTGTGTAAATTGTGCGACTTTTGTGTTCAACGTTTTTGTATTAGATACGATCACAGAAATCTAAGGCTCTAGACAGACGGACTGCATTTCAACTGCAATCCAACCGCAAATAGCAGTTCGATTGCAGTCGGTCAGTTTGAATGCAGTGTCAACTGCATTCAAACTGCACTTGAACTGCAATTTGCGGTTGGATTGCAGTTGAAATGCAGTCCGTCTGTCTAGACCCTTAATAATAAGTCAATAGAAATGTCATCCAACTACATGTTATTTCTAGACACGTGTCGCCGGTTCACATGACAGTCAATGTCAAAGCATCCAATCACACTATCATACTAATCCCACTAATATGTATTATAAATGCGAAAGTTTGTGTGTGGGTGTGTGTCTGTATGTTCGTTACTTCTTCACGCTGAAACGGCTGGACGGATTTTGATAAAATTTGACAAAGAGGTAGCCTGAGACCTGGAAAAACACATAGGCTACTTTTCATCTATTTTCCGCAGACGAAGTCGCGGGCAGCAGCTAGTGCAAAATAATTCAAAATAATTTGCTGAAAGCGGCGACAAGGTCACGCGCCTTTGCGAGTTCTATTTAGGCTTCTGTGTTTAAGACCGAGATGTTGGTATTGACAAAATGTTTTCTTTTCATGTTGAAATAAAACACACCACATTTTATTCATATTTAGAAGAATATTCGACAAGGAGTATAAAGTACTTTCATGAAGCTAAGATAACTTCGTATTTTGGTTCGCTGGGCTTAACATTATTTGCTTAAATTACTACTGTGTAGACGTGACGCTTGTATATTATGTACCGAAATAGGCACTTATTATTCAGAATAAAAATTGGGTACACGAGAAAAAAGGTCTTGTAATGGTTTTATTTCTACCATTTTGGTATGAATTTTGTGCTAGTTTTTATCTTAACATGCTTATATTAGGTCGACCTGAATGTTTTTTCTAGAATTTACTATCATATATTCTACTCGTAATTTTTCATAAATATAATCAGTACCTGCCTTGATAGTATTTTCACTAGGTATAGAAAGAAAGCTAAGGGCCAGCCACAGTCTTCGGGAACTATCTACCAGATAAATCAAAAAATGGAACAAGAATTTGTATGAAAATAACTGCCGAATAAGTTACTCCCTTACGGGTTATGGATAAGCTTCCTTACGGCCAAGCGGCCGTAACGGTAATATCGGACACTTACTGACACGCTTTACCAGTCATTTCCGAAATAAAAAATCTATCTTTCAAATTATACTACGCTTAAACTAAAGATAGAATAAAAGTTAACCTAACTTTATTTAACCTTAGAACTACCCGTATAGCCTTTAACTGAGCGATTTTATGCAACTTTCCTTATCTCCGACGAGTCGGCGTTGCATGAAATTAACCAGCGGCCATTCCGAGAATTCTTGCTGCTTTTCAACTATTCGTTTACAAATCCACAGTATTGCAGAAAACCAGCTCCTCGCAAGACACGAAAACGAAGCTCACAAAAGGACATGAAATTTTTGGGTTTTAAGTACATTTCACATACATAACACATACATAACATCACGCCTGTATGCCCCGAGAGGCTAGGCAGAGGTGTAGAGTACACACATGCCAGTTATGTTTAAGCCCGCATCGGGCAGTATTATTGGATCTGCCATGAGGAAATTTCAACTTTATACCATGGCTGTCCCTAGTGGTTGGTGACATGTTTTTTTGCGATACGTAAATCTTTTAATATTTAAACATTTCACTTAAGTGTTTCCTAGTGTTAGTGAAAACGGGCATATGAATGATGTCACATTGCAACTGCACTGCATTGATATCACAAGTCGTTCTACCGCTCCACCCACTGCAATCGTATTCGGTGTGATCCAGCCTTAAATCTGCTTTTAAAGCAACGTCTTCCTCACTTGTAGGTGTAAAAGATTAGTAAAAGTCGAGGACTTAAAAATTTTGTTAAGGTGACGAGCAGCTACGCTACAGTTAACCTGTCACCCAGTATAATTTTATTTAATATTAAATATTGTTGTTTGTTGCAGGTTGGACCTTCTGTTTTCTAATATTCCGTGGGTAGTGCATACCTGCCACGATTATATAATTTCTAGGAAGAGCAGCTAATAGCTTGCATAACTCAGTGCTGTACAAATTATGTTACTTTGTAACGGCGGTGTTCACTACAGTCGCTTTTAATATAAGCTTTACCGAAGATGTAGTTGGTTTAGAATATGTTTTTTTTTTATATTGTTTGTTGTTTGAGTAGCAAGGGAAGGCATTATTTGACGTAGTGATTTTTTTTTTGGAACAAAGTGGCTTGCGGCATACCGCAAGCCACTTTGTTCTGTTATGAATTAACTGGTAGAAATCGTCACGCAAGGAAAAAGCCGAGCGTTATGCCCCCTCCACGCGACTTTCTCCCTTTCTCTCTCTGTTTCTTTCTATTATGTAAGAGGCCTACATTCCCGACAGGAGTCCCCCAACTGCACACGTTTTTTTTAAATATTTAATTGGATTCGTGGTATTATGCGACGTGTTCATAAGCCCCGGCTGACAGGTGCGAGTGTTGCGACCGATGAGTGTGCACGGTTGTTCGGACGCTCGCTTGTCAGATTTCTGTCGGACGTCCGCGCGCTCAAGGACGGCCCAAGGTCACGTCCTCGCACTTGACCGATAGATTAGTATGCAAAGGTCGCAGCTGTCTGCCGCGGATTACGGACGCGTCCCATAAAGTGTTTGTCCTTTTCATTTTGCCCTACATTATCTTTTTTCTGTATAGTGGATTTTGAGACAAATTCTACTTGCACACACATTCGTTAACTCATCATATCCCAGAAGTGACTCCCGGGATATGAATCTGTGATTTAATGAAAAATTTTTGGTTATAGTTTTGAAAATTCGAAAAAATGCTTAGAAATCGCACGACCGCAGGCTTGGCTCAATTTGTAGTTAATAGTATTTGTTTCTTTATATTTTTTAGGGTTCCATACTTCAAAAGGGAAAACGGAACCCTTCTAGGATCACTTTGTTGTTCGCCGTCAGTCACCGGACCATAAGTGGAGCCATCTGCCCATAGATGGCGCCATTGGAAGAATGCAGTAGCGCCATCTATGATCATATTGCGGAACCCTTAGGGCGCGAGGCTTACTCGCACTTGTCCGGTTTTTTTAAGATTAGATAACAGGCAACATGTCTATAAAGTTTCGCCACCAAATTAAGATTACCTACGTTGTAGGTAGGTACCCTCTTACAAATAAACATGGAATAATATGCAATAAATAACGTCTATTTAACCAAACATTTTTTAAAGTTTATGCTTGTCAATGTCATAAGTGTTTATATGTAAGGAGGGGCAGTGTTTAATATGAATTACAGTTACGACATACCTGTCTCAGCTCAGTAGCGAGGTCAATCACAAGTAAATTCTGCTCTTTTTCAAAGTCTTGAGATACTTTTATTTCATAGGGACCTGGAATTTAGGTTATTTGTGAATATTACATTAAATGTTATTAAAAATTATTGTCATTGACAGCTTGTTCAACTATTGCTAAGTATTCATTTTTATCCACAATTGCATAATCTACGAAAATGTTGGCCGGGTTCAAAATTTTCAGCATTTCCTCAAATTAAGGTACTGTACACAATAAAATTTTTGGTTAAAGCGGTCAACGTTTCACGAAGTTTTTTTACTGTCCCACTGTTAAGCCTAGCCATCTCTGCCACAGATTTCCACATTTTTCTCTCTCTCTCTGTTGCCTATTCTGACCAACAAATTATATAATAATGTCTTAGGTTTTCGCGATTATTACACATTATAATAAAACAAGTTTAAACGGATCGTCCTGCGACCACGAACGCTGCAAAGTGTTCGAAACGTCAGGAAAACTCTGTAAAAATCTGTAATATACGCGATTTAATCCGTTTAAACTTGTTTTATTACAACAAATTATAAATGTATATTACAAAATAAAACAAATTACCTTCAAAAGAGTGAATGACAAAGATCCAAATGATAGTCCATAATATGAGGATACTACACAGTCCAAGTTGGCAGATAATGCATCTGAAGACGACGGAGCTAATGGATTCCTCTGGGAGTTTTGGGAGCGGGTACAATCTCAACCATGTTTTCGCCACCTAGACAATAGCGGATTTAAGGGAAATTGTTTGGGGTATCTAGAGCTATTCCAATGTCGAACAGGGATTAGGATATTTGCATTTGAGATTAAACTAGAGGAAACGGATATTGTGTTTGTGGATGATGAGGTAAATATGAAATGAAATGTTTCAATACTTATGGCTATAAGAATTGATACATTTCTTCGTATTCGTTCTAAGAACTCAGTCAGTCTACGGCTGGAGAAAGGTTTAAAAATGCTACTCTTCATAAATTCTCGTGGTCAAATCTTTATAAGCGTTACTGGTGTATGTTACCAACAAGTTCTAAACATTTTATTAAAATTTAGTTCATTCTTCACAAGGGAATACCGTAAAGATACAGAGAAATATAAGCGTAAATATGAGGAGTATTTCCAAGAAGTTTGTTACAATATGGTTACAAAAGAGCAAAGTAAGACGCAACTAAAACTTATATTACTTTCATAATATTCATCACTCCACTCGGAGATAATTATACTTACTTTCTGAACACACACAATTTCATTATCAGCCTGAACTAATTTATTAGTTTTATCTTCTATGCCTGCTTCTTCACAGTTAGTATTTTCTATACTATCTAACATATTATGGCCTTTCCTTAATCCATTACGTAAATGTATTCGATTAATCTTATCGAATAAATGTTTTTTATTACTGTCTTCACGTGAGCCACACACAAATATTCTGTTTTCTTTCTCGATACATTTCTTTCTACCTAGTATACCACCATTATTATTTACTATATTTCTTTTGACACTAATTCCATTGCCGTCTAGTTTAAAAGTATCGTCAACGAGTCTTTTAGGTTTAATTTTATTACCATTCTTAAATTTTCTGTACAATGGTTTCACTAAATCGTTGTTTTTAAATTTTTCTTTGAGTGCTTTCATCATGTTTTCTAGTGTATAACTGAGCGTTAGAATTGTTCCAAAAACGGGGTGGAGCGTGTTTTCAAAACCTCGAACAGTTAACTTCTCATTAAAAGTTGAATGCAATTACACGGCGAACTAACGCCCAATTTTGAGGTATTCCACGAAGCACACCCAAACGAAGCACACCTAGACGAAGCACACCTAAAGTATGGTGTAATTCGTCTGGGTGTGCTTCGTTTGGATGTGCTTCATGGAATACCTCCCAATTTTGCCAGCGATCTCCACAGGAGAGTATAATTAAAATCTATTACGGCCCTCTTTCTTTCATTGTTAAAGTTTAAAGGAAAAACGCCGGCGTGTTCCATAACTGTTCCCTTTTGCCAATTTTGACACGGAACTCTAAAAAATATTTATTTTCAAAAGAAATAAATATATATATATTTATTTCTTACGTACCAAACAACATAGATACTTACTAGTATCTATGTTGTTTGGTACGTATTTTATTATTTTGCGAATAACTCTAATCCACAATTAATTTTATTCATCCTTAGACCGATACTGTTAAATAACCAAAACAAGTAAAGTAATTCAGAAATATATTTAGGCGTAATTCGTTCAAGATGTTGAACGAATCTAAAAGCGCATGAAATTCGTATTTGGCTATCGAAAACCTCTTAAGCTAGCGAAAGCATTATATGGATATACTCGTTAACAGTTTATAGTGTACTAGCTTCCGCCCGCGGCTTCGCCCGCGTTTTTCGGGATAAAAAGTAGCCTATGTGTTATTATGATGTATAAGCTATATTACTGTAAAGTTTCATCAAAATCCGTTGAGTAGTTTTATTTTATTTATTTATTTATTTACTTTTAGGAAGGCTTACAGACTAATAACATAGAAACAGAAAATATGTAAGTAAACAAGTTGCTAATTATATACAAGCCTCCACAGATACCTATATACTTACCAATGTAGATTCAGTATTCAAATGATAATATACCTACATGTATCTTGAGTTATACAAATGGCTAATCATTACATACATAGCTAGTTAAATTAATTAAAGTTAAGTGTTAAATTATTTTTTAAATTAATTAACGTGAAGGAGTAAAGTAGGAAGTAGGATAATTAATAAAAGTGCACAATATGAACATAACATAATCAGACTACTCATTATATTTCACCTACTGAGGCTCAGGCCTCCTCTCTTGGATCGGATCTCATGACTTTTTTTTGTTTATCGAAAATAACTTCAAATTTCTTACAATTAGAATAGCTGCTGTAAGTATACCTACTTCTGTTAAAATACTAAAATTATCTTAAAGTAAATGTAAATGCACAACGACCAACGGCGCTCTTAATCAAAGTTTTCACATCGGAATATTCAACTATTCATATGTTATCATAATATTCATATTACCGTATCCATATTAACATATCCTGAGAACATGGAAAGAAACAAAGTTAAATTGAGTTCACGTTGTGTGGTCTGTCACTCAGACAGACCCGGAGCGGCCGCCCGCGCCCGTTACAATTTCTGGCTGTTTTCATAGTTCGAATAGTTTTGGGTATCTGTTTGTCGAGCGTAGATCGTAGGTTGTGTTCATTTTTTGCAGTTAAAATTGACACTGTTGTAACAATGTTTTTAGTTGTAACAATGTTTTTTTCAGTGCGAATTAATAAATAATTTTACGCCGTTCGCCTCTAACTGAATAAAACCAGTTAGAGGAAAACAGTCATCATTACAAAGACAGCATGTAACAAAAACCCTGTTCGATCCCAAAAGGAAGAAGAAACAAAGAAGAAAATATACTTTAATTCATAAATAAATAACAACGCTAATAAAAGTTCAAATTGTTTTGTAAATATAGATTTCTTCATACATTAAACTACCACGTAAACCCTTCGCATTATGTTAAAACTTCGTGAACAAATTCTACGGTAGTCTAAATAATAATATACAATAATATGCAAATGATCATATCGATTTAATAACATAACATATATTATATCTAGAATAAAAGTTGTAGAGGAAAGGACATACCAAACATATATACATAAAACAAAACGCTACACAAAGAAAATAAGTCTTTTTTCTATTACATACATTTTGAATCCTATTTTTCAATTTACAGATTTAGGTATAGAAAGCGTTCCAAATATTTTAGACTGAGAAAATACCATTGAAATTATTTATATTATAATTATTTACCTACTTGCCGTCGGAAAATACAGAAATCCGAGTTTCGAGGTTTTCAAATTAGTAATCGAGAACGCAATCGTAACAGCATGGCGGGAATATTGATTTCCCGGTTGCGCACAATGTCAGTAACCGGCGCGCGCATCTGTCAAAATATATGGCGATGAAATAAGTCTCCAAATTATTCTGAAAATAACGTAATTTTGATAGACTCAGGATTATCCATGAGCTAATAACAGTTCTGTAGTGAATTTAGTTTTAATTTTCAAAATTCTAGGATGTCGTAAAGTCCATTTATTTAGGTGCGGAAACGACATTGTTACTTGTAGTTCGATGTCAGTGTGAGCTGTGTTGTTTACAAAAAATTTTAGTTCATAACATGAGATGAAATAAAGAGAAATATGGTGTTTGTGTGTGTCTAGTGCGTACGTAGTGATACTAAGAAGAAGCATGTTTACTGGAAGAATATTATAAATAAAAACGATGAAAGATAAAGATGTCGAGATGCCTGAGGATATTCGGAGCCTACTCCTTCAGGTTGACAAGGAAACATTCGACCATACTTCTCATAGCTTTCTTCATACTCACTCTTACTATAGTACTGCATATGTACGCATACAGACACCACGAGCCCCCACACCCGCAACGGAGGATCGGTGACTTCAACTACAATCCAGGCGCCTTCTTAAAAGGTCGACAGCCCGGGAACTTAAGTTTTTGCAAGTTTAACTATGGCCTCCCAAATAGCCTCAAATGGGGCCGGTTCCCAGTACTTCCGTCCCCAGAAACTGGAAGCAGGAGTCACTACGGAGTTATTTACAACGCCATTCGAGGAATAGCATTCGCGAATATCAGCAAAGTTGACGCAGTGACGTATGTCACTCAAGCGACGCCAGAGTTTCTGTACCACGTAGTGGAAATAGCAAAGTACTGGGATGGCCCCATCAGCCTCGCTGTCTTCGTACCTAACTATGACTTAGATATTGCTATGCAAATATTGAACCACCTGTGCCATTGCTATCCGATGATGGCTAAAGTGTCAGTCCATTTATTTTTCCCAAAACGATTGATGCCGAAATTGAGGACGTTAAAAGAGAGAAGGAAGTATTTAACCACTTTGCCAGCGCCATCAGTTGTAGCACCTAATATAACCGCAGAAGAATTGTTTAGAAAGAAATTAGAGAATTATCGCAAGTTGAATAATAAAACTAGGGCGGAATACATTCAGAAGGCAAGAAAGAATAAAATAGAACGTATGATGATGAAGCTACCAGATTCAAGATTCGTTGCGCCTAATTTGAAATTCGACGACTGTTCCGGTCCAAATCCGGACAATGTAAATACGTATAGAAAATCAACAATAATGATGTATCCAATAAACGTTGGTAGAAATGTTGCAAGAAATGCATCAACGACCAATTATTTCTTAGTGTCTGATATAGAAATGGTGCCGAGTCACGGTTTGGCGCCGAAATTCATGAAAATGATTAGGAAGCTGATGGGAGATGAGAAGAGGAATGCTGGCTGTGTGTTCGCTAAGACGGTGTTTGTGGTACCTCTGTTCGAAGTGGAGAGAGGAGAGCAAATCCCTCACGACAAAGGAACGTAAGTTGATAAATAGTATTTTTTGTGAAATACAAAGGAGTGCAGAAAGCGTGCTTAGTGCTTATGTCCCTTTGTTGCCACTGTTGTGATCTTGTGTAGAAGGTCGCTCTTTTCTTGTCACTGAATAGTTGTATCCTTTGCGCAGAATGTAAGTACTAGAGTAGATACACGCTTTGTACTAAATCCGCATTTTTATTGTACAAGGATTTTGCAGTTAAGCTGCAGGTATTCTTTTTCTTTTAATACCATCAATGATATGTAAACCATAGATACGTTACCCGCGATCTAAAATGGCGACAAAAAAGTAAGGTAATTGCCCACCATTCATTTAGTCATGCAACCAGTTTCTTGGCTGAACGTCATTTCTTGCATAATTTTGCGAAAAAAAACCTACTAAACAAGAGGTAGGTATGCTAAGTAAGGCATTCGTTTTCTTTCCCCTTTTTTTGCACATAATTATGCACTGATGTAGCTATTTCGCTATTTAGAGTATTTGCGCCATTTTTTAGTACAGTGATGTTGGTGTAAGTATGACGACGTGTCTATATATAAAACGTCATTGGCCGCCATAATTCTTTTTTCTTATTTCATTGTACGTGATCCGACTAGCTAGACGGATCGTCGTAATGTACGAGTATTTAGGATTTTTTAAACGACCGAATATAATATATGGATACGGTAACATTGTTTTCCTTTTAGGCTAACGATTTTGTGGTGTTTTCCTTTTTGTGTTATAGGAGGTACTTAAAGTTATACAAGCCATTAGGAATCATTAGTATGCAATTCATTATTGTGAGGTCTATTTATTGTTTTGTTTATTGCTTCATTGTGAGAACCGCCACACACTGAACTGCGCTGCCGAAGTGGGTGTTCTCCAGACTCCGATAGTTACAATCTGGGTGTCTTCAAGTCACGAGTGCATCGGTTTCTTCTAGGCAAGCGTGCTCCATCGTAGACCGCGTCATTGCATATCAGGCGAGATGGCGGTCAACCGCAAGCCTATTATTAAATTTAAAAAACTGAGTTACCTGCATGCAACGCTAAAAACTCCGGGCCCCAAAGCAAGCCTATTAACAATTTTCACTTTATGTTGTTATTAATATCACTCAATACGCCTATAAATCAATTCAGAACACATTTTGTGTATGGTTTTACTCCCGATTCCTTCTTTGGGGTTGTACGACTATTTACGGACTCAACCAGAGCTGATTTAATCACAAACCAATGCTGCGATTGGCGACCCTACCAATTGTAGACACGAATGTATTTCATGAAAAAGTAGTTACAGTACAATTTGAAGTGCACATTATTTTCTATTACTAGCAATATAAAATTCCCGGTTATATTATTTCGCAGTCACTTCATGCAATTTATGCGACATACGTGCAGTCTTTATATCAATTTTATTGAGTCTACCTGCTGAGCGAACCGTTTGGTATGCATTTGTAAAACGATGAAAAATATTATTGAGATGAATATTTTCATGCTCTCAATTTGTGCATTCTCAAGTTCATTGTAAAGTTCATGAGTTGGATATAAATTATGTTTTAGAAGTTAGGTAAAAATATCCTGCTTATATGACGTTTTAAAATAACACGGTAGGGCCTAAATTGAAACTATGTAGTAAGTACAGAGAAAATAATGACGGATAACTTCCGTTTAAATTATTTAGTAGATAATTTTGTTGATAGTTTCATTCAAATACTGTTTCATTTTTAATTTATCTAGTGGATAGCGTCAATCCGGAGACTTTATAATTGGCTCTTAGGCTACTTTCATTCTGCAGCGTGTCGCCGGTCGAGCAAAAGTGGCCGCACGTGGCCGCCACAGTGAAAACCGCCATACGTTTCATAGAAATTGCGCCGGTCGCATGCCCACGCGACCGGCGACACGCTGCAGAATGAAAGTCGCCTGAATATTTGACTGTATCTATCCATACCGTACCTACTGATATAATAAAGCTAAAGAGTTTTTTGTTTGATTGTTTGTTTAAACGCGTTAATCTCTGGAACTACCAGTTGGATTCGAAAGATTATTTTTGTGTATGAGAGAGAGAGAGAGAGATTCATGAAAACGAGTATAGGCTATTTAACATCACGCTATGACCTTTAAGAGCCGAGCAAAATGAAAAAAAAGCGCGGCTGGGTAACATCATTATCGTCATCATCATCATCACCATCATCATCAATGTTTCAGTATTGACAGTGAATGTATATCCGCCAGGCTGATCCAGATGATAGCAACGAACCGCGCGACGTACTTCCACCAACGAGTGTGCCCACATTGCCAGCGGTTTCCAGGACTCCAGACGTGGCTGATGAGACCGTCCCGAGACGTCCTGGAGGTAAGATAATACATTAAAATACTGCCGTCCGCTTACTTAAAGGCCGTTGAGGGAATAAAACTGATTGAAAATATGATCCAGACTGGTTGATAGAGAAAAAGTTACTCTTTTACGTTGTCCTACCTATAAAAAAAACTGAAAAAATTGTCACTTAATGGCCTTTTAGTAAACAGACGGCAGAATAGTACTGGGTAAATTTTATTACGTTAACAATGTTTTCGGAAAAAAATAAGTAGTTCTCGGAGGTAACATACTGAACCGATTCTGAAAATTCTTTCACTAGGAAGCTCCTAGTGAATCGGATCAGTATTTCCGGAGATTACCTTATACATACATACAAACTGTACCTCTTTATAATATGTATTAGCCTATGCTATTATTAAATAGAGGTACAGTTTGTAACAGACGTATTATAGCGCGTTTCACATAAGAATTCCTTTCGACGCAGCTTTAGCTAGTTAGATCTACTTCGGTTCATCGGATTAGCTGTGAATTAGCCTAAGAGCCTGTCCAGATGAGGCGTTTTGCGCGCGAGTCCACTCGCGCGTAGACACCCGCGCGTTGCCGAGATATTAGAGCTACATAGACACTAGAGTCCAGATGGACGGGATGTATGTAGCTCAGTGCATTCTTTTTCGAGGTGGAAGGTGGGGGTCTGTCGGTCGGTCAGTAAGAGTCTGACAGACCCCCTGGCCCTCCGGCCAGGGGGTCTGTCAGACTCTTACTGACTAAAACCACCCCGGTGTTCCTCCAACTACCTTACGCCGGGGGCACGGGAGTCGCTTGCGCATTCGTCCGCACCCCCGGCAGGTATTGGCCCGCCAAATGAAAGGCGGGCCCCGTCACCCTATGCGGCCGTCATGTACGGCCGCAATTCCTCTGGAGAGGCGCGCGCGGAACACGTCGCGCCACCGTCTCGGGCCTGTTTCCGTTCGGGCGACGGACGCCCCAAGTCCGCCGCCCGCAGGCCGCGCCCTATGGTGGCCGGAGATCGTTGGCCACCCTACGGCGCCCGGTCTGTCTGCTGCGGATGGGGAGAGAGGACACCGCCTCCCTCTCCCTTTCCGCCGCCTCCTTGGCGTCCATCACCTCCTCGCAGAAGGAGGCGACGGCGTTCCAAGCGCTCTCGCTGCCGACCATGGCCTCAACCACGGCCGAGCGGGACTTCCCTTACAAGATGCAGGGGTCTACAAGATTGACTGTGATTGTGAGTTGTCATACATAGGGCAAACAAAGCGTAGTATAGCCACCAGAGTTAAAGAACACATAGCTGATCAAGTCCCAAACTTCACACCGCACTGCAAAACATCAGGACACCGTGTGCGATTATTGCGTGCATCGAAACGAATACAACTAAATTATAATATAAAATCTTGTGCGGTAGATTGAAAATAATTTTGAATATCTATCATGACGCCTACCAGCTTAGTCATCCTGCGACCACGAACGCTGCAAAGTGTTCGAAACGTCAGGAACAACGAAAATCAATAATATACGCGATATAATCCGTTAAAACTTGTTTTATTCTCATTGGTCAGATTGAGACTAAGCTATGGACACGCCATCTACAATCAGCTTTGACCTGCCTTCCCCATTGGTGGTGTGCAGTGCGGCATCCGCATGGCAGCAGTTCGACACCAATCGTCTAAATTGAAAGAGCCCTAAGTTATTACCAAGATAAATTGATCACAATTAATGTCATAATCCAGCCGGTTTTCAAGAATAGAAGGACTATTAAATGAACTTAATCTTTACTTAGAATGTTACATTTGAACATAAATATTTTCCCCATAATGTATCAAGATCACAGAACATGTGGCATGCTGTCAAAAATCCATTTACCTGGCATTGATGGAAGAACATGATGGATGCTTAGAGACATTAAGTAGACAGAAAAGTATTTATTTCAAAGAGAAATATTGACATTGAGGAACTGATATTTTAAGGGAAAATATTTTGTATTATTTATGGTGTAAAACCTTTTGGCCGAAGTAATCCAGGTTATCTAACCTAACCTAGTATTCTTCGAGAAAAGGAATCGATACCAAAACTATCGGTTTGCGTACCGATTTCTTTTCTTGACATCAGAAATTAAAATTAAGTACTATTTACTTTTTAGGTACTATTTAATACTATATTTTTACTTCATACCTACTACCTAGTGGTTAAAATACTTTTTTTATTTGAAGCTTTTTGTACTTTATCCCAAGTTTGATTACTTTCACGAATTTGTTCATCACTAAATCTTCTATGTAGTGTGTCATATACCTAACTCCGTACATCGAAATGATTACCTAGTGAACTATATACGGAAACCTTTCTAAAACTATGTAGATGATATTGGTGAAAAAAACATCAAAATTGGTTCAGTACTTTTCGAGAAAATCGCGGACATACAAACGGGTCGAACACACAATCTCCTTGTTTTAAAGCCGGTTAAAAATATGTAAACAGCAGCAGCAGCATCTTTAGCATGAAAGCAAGATATCTCAAACAAAGGCGTCAGATGCAGGATATAAATCTCCCAAACCCTTCGCTTGTCCCATTATGGACATTATTACTTGAAGATAATCGCGTGCATGGAATTGACTTTGACAAACGGATGGCGCTTGCTGCCAACATTGTGCGGAAATCGCGTTTGTTAAGAAAGTCTGTTATTAAAGAAACTTCTGGAAACTAGATATAGTCCTTTTCAAGTTTGCGAGTTATACTCATTCTGGGAAGAAAACGACAAACATCATGTGAAAAGAGAGTTCTGGATGTAAGGTTTGTGTTTCTGCGACGATATTTCTGTGTTTATTATATAAACGGAAAAGTTTTTCTGTTCTCTTTGTAGTATCAGTTGCATTTTTGATGTGCACCTTGTAAAGGGTTAAAGAGCAGAATCAAAATACAGGTAAATATTGTGCTTATTTTCAACATTGTTGAAAAATTTTGAATATTCTCCAAGCGCGCGCTGGCCTTTGATATCCAAAAATATTTTAACTTTATTTATTTATTTATTTATTTACCACAACACACTACCATTACAGGTTATCCCAAGGCGATAGAGTGGTTCTTAGTCTCTAAGTACATACTTATCACCCTTATTACAAAGTATAGCACAGTAAATTAATAGTTATTCTTGTGAACTCATTCAAGGAACATGAAAAAATGTCAATCCTTTCGGCGACTTCATTAAGTGTACGTAACTTAAAGTACTTTTAAAGACAGTGTTTAGAATTTTCGTTTGAATTCCAATAACTTTCTCTAAAAGATGCTTCTTTTAGCAGTGAGACCATAGATTCATCATGAATTTTACTTAGTTCAAATCTAGAAACTGTATATCTTCAATCAATTAGTTTTCGTTTTCGTTTTTATCAATGTGTTTAGTTTCTTCTTTTATTATTCTACGTAACAATAATCTTAAAGAAATCCTAATAATCTACCAGATTCTCGCAAACCCATCAAACAACGCGTAATGGCGTCGATGGCGTCGAATTTAAATCCATCCAATACAGAAACTGTCAGACCTAAGTCACAAGTCAATCAAATGTCACATCCTTCCAATAGGAAAGCAACTAATTCAACGCTCCCTGGCTCAATCATGGCGGCTCAATCTTGTCGAGTGACAGGCATACTCCTAACCTCAGATCGTAGAAAAAAGCAGATATGCCATCATAGCAAATTAGTACGGGACCCACTCGCCACTTTTAGAACAGTTTGCGACACAATTACGAGCGCCCCTTGTGAATATAAAGATCTCCCACATATTAAAAATTCCGCGCACCCTCAATCTAACACTGATAGTTATCGTCACTCATCACTAAACTAAAATACTATATTAAATCATCGACCGCACTCGGTCCGTCGCCAGCATAGCATATAGCATAATCAGCCTATAATGTTCCCACTGCTGGGCCACAGGCCTCCTCTCTCTGTGAGAGGGAGTGGGCCGTAGTCCACCACGCGGGCCCAGTGTGGGTTGGTGGACACTGGACAGCGTCGCCAGCGTGTATGTTTTAATTATGGTCAATGTGACAAAGCGTCAAGCTCAATAGCGCCTTGGCACATCTCCCTTATTTCTATGATCTGAGGTCCTAACACACTTACCTCCCCTTCTCCCCCTCTTACCCCGTCTTATGGCGCGTCCCCCGTACTAATTGCCAACTAATTATCGGGAGCTTCGCGTCCTAACTGGGCCACTTTACCGCATTAGAACGGTAACAGCTGGCTATTACTGGATGGGTCCTAATTTGAACTTGTGGCTATTATTGGGAGCGTGTTCAAGTCGTTTTAAACTTGTATTGGGTTGTAATGGGCTAGTTAACTGTTCAGTAGTTACTTTGATAACTTCTTGTTCGTCCGGTAAATAAGCCTCACAAACTTCCTCATACGGTCGCGCATATGTTTTGAACGTTGAATTCGACGTAGCCGCAATTAACTTTAAGAGCCATATCTCATTAGGATAGCAGCGATGCCGTGGCTATCCTTGGCGTCCGTGAGATGCCAAAACTGGCCGCCAAAGCGGATGCCAGACGAGATTAGTATCGCTTGTTCACGCAAACAAAATGAACGTCGAAGAAATGTGCGCATGTCGAGCGAGTGAGCGGGGCGGGGCGTCCGGGCTGGCAGCGACGCCAAACTGGCGTCGACGCCAAGCCATCGCCTAGTAAGATATGGTTAGGTACGTTGTAATACAATTAGACATGTTTTAATTGGCGGCGCTGTTGGCGTCGCTACCATGACGTCCTAATGAAATATGGCCCTAAGAGAAGGGGCTTGATTTAAACAAGGTTACTTTTTTAATAAATCTGAAAATATTCTTGCCTTATGTCGAACTCAGATCTTTTGTTAACTTCTTTGTCGCAATATTGGTTAGCCAATAACCTAGCTTTTTTCTAATTCATCTCGGTTCAGTTAGCTCAGAGCAAGTTTCTGAAATCCTCGAGTTCATTTTGTTTAGCTTCCCGAGTGTTCCCACTTCTACTGAATAACATTGTAAAAGCCATTTGACTTTTAGAAAACTAATGTAAAAACTTGCTGAAGTTGTTTTTTTTTTCAACACGACGACAAACTCAGTGCAGTTCAGTGACTTTAGAAGTAAGTAGCTAGGTTCGTACTCGGATTACGATTTGAAGCAAAATGTAGGAATAAGGATACAATATAGAGATGTATACTGTATCCTATATATGGGGAAGATTTTAGTTAGTACATTTAATTTCGTTTTCGTTTAGATTCAGATGTTAATAGATGCTATTTTAATTATTAATGTTTGCTTTGTTGAATTTTCTGAGATTTCATATAGCTTTGGAGATATTCTATCAGTATTTATATAATAAAAATTTAAAATCGTTTCAGTATCATACACGCGATTTAATCCGTTTAAACTTGTTTTATTGTTACATGTGTTATCGTTTTACTTTGCTAATATCATGGTTATGATGATTTAATTCTCAATTAGAATGAAGTTATCCTATCTATTTTTAAATAAAGAGATCCCGGAATTTATTATCATGAAACGCCATTTATATGTTCACGATAGCTGCGGAGTGACAAGGGTAAACAGGACACGTAGCAATTTAGCAAATTGACAGCCGTGGGAGGTCAGAGGCGTCGTTGGCGGCACATTGTGATCTTGAAATCCTCGGAATACATTTGATTCACACGTTTCTATTGAATGTTATTTTTGTTACGTTTTCCTGAATTTGTGTAGGAATATGGCATAAGAAAATATTTCAGAAACATTTTATACGTATCCTAGCACTTCGCCCGTGACTTTGTCTTCGTGAGCCACAGGAACTGCACATTTTTTCGGGATAAAAAGTAGCCTATTGCACTCACAGTTAATGTAGCTTTCTATTAGTGAAATAAGATTACCGGAGATTACCTTCCACATACCTATACCTAAATAAACTCACAAAGTTCACACCCTCCGAACTTAAAAACAAGTTTAAACGGATTAACAGTCAGTTGCAGAAAAGGTAATTAAGTTTTAAAGGAGACTTTGACGATAGAAATTGTATGGTTAAAGTCGCCAATAAAATTTAATTAACTTTTGCAACCGACCATAAATCGATTTTTCCTAACGTTTCGAACACTTTGCAGCGTTCATGGTCGAAGTACCACTTGTTTGGAAAACTGTTCTTAAAATAATGAAGTCCCAAACTTCACATCGAACTGCAAAACATTTCTCTCATTAAATAAAAAAAACGTTTCTTATGAATCAAAACTTATTTATCAAACTGTGTCTCTATATTTTTCCTTTTGAATCTATAGAAGATGGAGGTAAAGTGATCTACAGTAAATATTACAGAGAGAGTGCAACTGTTATCCACGTGAGTGTGATATGATATATGTATCTATTCGAGTTGGCCCCTAAGGCACGGTTGCACTGTTACGTGAAAGTTATTGTAAATTGATATTTATTATATATTCTAGTCTTTGACATCAACTACACATCTTCCTCGAATAGTATAAAATGCTACATCTGGGCCCCAAGTCTGCTAATGCAATTGTCATAATCGTGTCAGAATGGTCTCTCAATGACATCGTTTTGACCAATGACGAAAGAGATAGTCTTCTCTTAGCCAATGACCGCTATGGTGTCATTATGATACCATTCTTACACAATTGCAATAGCAGAATTAAGGCCCTGTTTGTCTGTCTTTTAGTATGCTTACCTATACCTTGAGAACCACATTTGCGTGTTTTTCTAATTCACAGATTAGGTTCTCTGGTTAGGTTTTAGTATATTGTTTATAAACCTAGCGATATTCGGGCGCAGATTGATGGAACTTTACAGTAATATAGCTTATACATTAGAATAACACATAGGCTACTTTTTATCCCAAAAACGCGGGCGAAGACGCTGGCGGAAGCTAGTCTATACTAATAATAGGTCTTTACCTATGAAATTGCCGTTTTGTATGAAAAAATTTAAACTAATTTTTTTTTTATGTATTTTTTATTTGTATTAATCGAAGTAATCACCCATGCAATCAATGCATCTTTGCCAATGCAGTGGCAGTTTATTGATGCCCTTCTTAAGGAAATCCGCTGGACGGGAGGCAACAAAAGCTTCAAAGGCATTTTGTACTGCCTCTCGGGTATTGAATTTTTTTCCCGCCAAGAAGTTATCCAAATTCTGGAAAAAGTAGTAGTCTGTAGGCGCAAGGTCTGGTGAGTAGGGCGGATGACGGAGAGCTTCCAACCCCAGTTCTTTCAACTTGGAGACCGTCTGCTGTGCAGTATCAGGTCGCGCGTTGTCGTGCAGGAGCAGTGGAGACGAGCGATTGACCAATGCTGGTTGGAGATGTGCCAGCTTGTGACGGAGTCATCCTTCTTTCATCATTTAGTGCTGGCAATCTTCCATTGCTGGCCACTTCATTCATCCCATTCTTCTAAATTCAGTTTAGATTTTAACTTTAAATTTCAAATTTAGAACATCTCATATTTTTTTGCATTGTTTCGTCATTCTTTGTCTGGTCTCCAACGACATCACTGGTGACCGCTGAACCGCTGTACTGTTATTATTTATTACCTACTACCTATTTATCGAGTGTGCAAAGCTATAAGCAAATAGTATCTTTTTGTAACAGTTATTTTTATACCTCTGTGTAACGTTATAAAGTGCAAATATACAACCTACGTCTCGTAATATACCTCTCCAACCATCCTGCAGTGTTTTATTTCAATATCAAGATTTGTGTCTGTGGAGGCTCTCTCTCATAGCTAGCCGAGGCTGAGAGGTCAGAGGAGGGAGGCACTCCGCGACACTGGCGCCCAATCGTACTCGAACTACTGAAGATTACCTACTGAAGATATTATAATATACTTACGGAACATTTACGCAATCCAGCAACCAAATTACTATCGAAGAATACAAACACAGATTGTACAAACCATAGAACCAAATCAGAAACACAGAACGGAATACAGAATTTTTGGAATACCAATCACAGTTGAAGAACATTTTTTTTTGTGAAGTGTGAAATATTTTTTTATAATTACTTGTTTTTATAGTTATTTCAAAATTCTAAAAAGCAATTTTTCGCTACCGTTTAACACTTTGGCCCACCTTCTCATAATTATTTTATATTAATACTGTAATTCAATAAATTATTATACTATTTTATATCTATATTGTAATAATATTGTGTTGTGTTGCTATAAACAACGTTCAGCGGTCCAGCCTTCGTTCCTGTCACTGCCTGTCACAAGTAAGTCATCACGTCACTCACCTTTTTTTCTTAAATTTATTTAATATTATCTATTATTTATAAAAAAGTATGCATACCATAATACATTAACACTTACAAAACACTTTTACAAATATCTACCTACCATATTACACTACACCACCAATCGGCTTACGGCCGAATCACAAACCTTTCGAATTCTGGAGTGTTTTTAAAACCATTCGTGGTCACTTCAGAAGGAGATTGGTTACTGACTCACAGCGTGCCTAAGGAGAATATCCTTAGGTATACGCGCAGGCAGACCACCGACCTACTGGGTGTATTCCTCGAGGTTCCCGAAACCGACAACCGAGACGCACCCGTACTAGGTGGTTGAAGACTTTACACACATTATCTTAATTTTATTAAAGTATTAAATATAATTAACTATTTATTCATATCATTTTCTTTCTTTTTATTTCATAAGTTATCTAATAGTCATGGATGTGTCACATCTGAATAAACCCGAAATTATTTATGAATTGAAATTGAGAAATGCTAATGTGATCCCTACGCAAACAGCTGATGATTTGCGGGCACAATTAATTTTATTACTACAAAATTTTGATGATAATCAACAATTATTTAGTCCGTATCCGTTTAGCCAAGACATAGAGGAAGTCAAAAAATGTTTATCCCTTATTGCGGCTCGAATTTTAGGTTACCCAAACCACAAAGACAAAGTTTCCACTTATTTATCTCACATTAAAAATCGCCTTAGTCATATGAATGTTAGCACTGAACTTTCAGCAGATGACTTAGATTCCTACCAAAATCAATCCCAACAATTTTCGGAATTACAGGCAAAATTTTTACAGTTAGAAAACAGTAATAACACCACATCAGCTTATCAATCAGCTGAATCGGTACAGCAAAACTCAACACTTTCATACTTTGACGTCCTCACTCAAAAACTCAGCAATATTTCCGACAAGTCACACACAGAAATTAAACGATTTAAGTACAAGGGTGACACCTGCCCGAAAGATTTCATCCAGAAAGTCGAAGAATTTGCGATTGCTAGAAATATTTCAAATGACAAATTATTTCTACACATATACGATATTTTAGTTGATACCCCGCTGGAATGGTTTCGCGCGCGTAAGGAGTCCATCCCAAACTGGGAATCTTTCAAAACTACTCTTATTAACGATTTTGGCATTACCGATTACGACTATAAATTAAAGAAAATTATTGACGCGCGAAGACACAAACCAAACGAACGTATAATATTTTATTTTTCGGAAATGGAATCGCTATTTAACAAATTACACGAACCATTATCCGAAAAGGCCAAAATTGATATATTGCGACGCAATCTTCGACCGGAATACAGTACACGCTTAACTCCTCACGACTTACAATCAACTAACACATTACTAGAATCATGTAAATGGTATGAAAATTGTATAGAGATATCCAATTTCAATACACCATCTACATTACCTACCCTTACTTTCAAACCTCAAAAACACTCTACCTCTTCTAGCTCCACAATTCCTACTATTCCACACTACCCTTTTGGTAATACAAATCAGCCAACTTCTTCCAATTACCCTATACACCCAATACGTACATACAATAACACTCCACTTAAACTCTATTGTCCCCGCTGTAGGAATAATAAACATGCTCTCGATAATTGTCCCTACAGTCATAAAGTTTGCTTTCGTTGTGGCAAGAAAGATGTCATCTTTACTAATTGTCCCACTTGTAATAAACAGAACCAAAAAAACTAATTACAGAGGAACGTAGAAAACTTAATTCTAATAATTTTGATCATTCGGATTGGACTAATTGGCTTAATACTATTAAAATATACTTTAAAGCATACAAAAATTCTACGCTCCTCTTTAATAATACTTCGGACTTTGAATGTCCATACCTTCACATAAAAGTAAATAATTTGACTTTAAATGGCTTACTAGATAGTGGCAGTGCTATTACAATTTTAGGTAATAACTCTCATGAGTTACTTATTAAATACGGTTTCGAATTAGAACGAGACCAAATTATTAAAGGAACGGTTGCTAATGGTCAAGCAATACATTCCATTGGTACAATCAAACTTCCTACCTTACTTAAAAACAAGTTTGCTATTATTACAGCTCATGCAATACCCAGTATTACTCAACCTTTGATACTAGGTATAGATTTTTGGAAAACTTTTAATCTTGCACCTGATATACTTCGCAATGTTAATTTGCACAAGTCTTCCGATATTCCCACGTTCATTATCAACACTAACGACATACAACTACATTCACTAAATACACTTACAGATACTCAATCTTTACTGGCAAACACAATCATAAACAAATTCAAGGACATATCTACTGACGTACTTCCACTAGGTAAAACACATCTTACTGAACATCATATTGACACTGGTGATCACCCCCCAATTCGTCAACGATGTTATCGTTTATCTCCCGAAAAACAAAAAGCTCTTAGAAACGAGGTAGACCAAATGCTAAAACTTGACGTCATAGAACCTTGCGAAAGCCCTTGGCTTAATCCTGTAATTATTACACCAAAAAAAGATGGAACTTGGCGATTCTGCGTTGATAGTCGTAAATTAAACGATATAACTCGTAAAGATGCATACAAATTGCCGTTCATTTCTGACATTATAGATCACCTCAAAGATTGTAAATATCTATCCTCCATTGATATAGCCAAAGCCTTTTGGGAAATTCCTTTACGTTTAGAAGATAGGCCCAAAACTGCTTTTCACGTTCCAGGTCGTGGAACGTATCAATTTAAAGTTATGCCTTTCGGTCTCACCAACGCACCAGCTACTCAACAGAGATTTATAGATACTTTACTTTCTTCCGAGGCATGCGATAATTCTATGTTCTCATATCTAGACGATATCGTTATAGCTACGAAAACCTATGAAGAACACGTACGCTTACTTAACATTTTACACTCAAAACTTTCCAAAGCTAATATTACCGTAAATTTTCCAAAATGTGCATTTTTTAGAAATGAACTTAAATATTTAGGTTATGTTATAGACGAACAAGGTCTCCATACAGATCCAGATAAAGTCAAAGCTATTTTAGACATACCAGCCCCTAAATCTGCTAAAGAAGTAAAAAAATTCTTAGGTACTGCAAGTTGGTATCGTCGTTTTGTGCCAAATCTTAGCACTCTAGCCGCTCCGTTAACCAAATTAAGTTCCACAAGTAAAAAGGCACCCCCTTTTAAATGGACCCCTGAAGCTGATAATGCTTTTAATAAAATCAAACAAGCTTTAATATCTACTCCTATATTAGCTTGTCCTGATTTCGCTAAACCTTTTTCAGTCCATTGCGACGCATCCGCTTATGGACTTGGAGCTATGCTCACTCAAGATTTCGATGGTATTGAAAAACCAATAGCTTATATGAGCAAATCACTTACAGGTCCTCAAAGAAATTATTCTATCACTGAACGTGAGCTTCTAAGTGTTATCACAGCACTCGAATATTGGCGATGTTATTTAGACAATGGCCAAAAGTTTACGATCTATACAGATCATTCCGCTTTGCAATGGTTTTTGCATTTAGATAATCCTACTGGTCGACTTGCTCGTTGGAGTATACGCTTATCCATGTTTAATTTCGATATTAAACATAAACAAGGTAAAGATCATCTTGTTCCAGATGCTTTATCGCGTAGTATTCCAATAAATGTAATTAATTACGACCCTTCAGTTACCTCTGATAACTGGTATACATCTGTATATTACAAATGTAACACCAATCCAACATCAACACCTGATTTTATGATTCGAAATAATAGACTTTACAAATATACTCGGTCTAATACTCTCGTTAACTCTGAATTTAGCTGGAAAGAAGTAATTCCATTCGAATTCAGAAATCTAATTATTGAAGAAAATCATTCTATTCCAACTGCAGCACATTTTGGCACATTTAAAACGTACCATCGTTTAAAAAACAAATACTTTTGGCCAGGCATGTACAAAGACGTAGCAACGTTCATTTCAAAATGTGAAACATGTATCGCGTATAAACATCAAAATCAAAATACAATTGGTCTTATGGGTAAACCCAAACATTGTTCTCGTCCTTTTCAATGTATTTCTATCGATCTTGTTGGTCCATTACCCATGACACGTAAACTCAATAGGTTTATTTTTGTAGTTACATGTTGTTTTTCCAAATATTGTTTGATATTTCCCATCAAACGTGCTACCTCTAAAATTATAAAGCACATCTTGGAAAACTTAGTCTTTATGACGTATGGCATTCCTGAAACTATAATTTTAGATAACGGTCCCCAATTCATTAGTACTGAACTACATGAATTATTCCAGTTTTACAACATACCCAAAATACATTACACTCCACGTTACTGTCCACAGGTTAACACTGTCGAACGTTATAACAAAACTATTATTACAGCAGTTGCTTCGTTTGTTGATAATGACCATCGTACTTGGGATTTGCATTTAAATAAAATACAATTTGCTATTAACTCTGCTGTGAATGAAACTACAAAATTCACACCAGCTTTCTTAGTATTTGGTCGCGAGCTAGTAACATCAGGTACAGTCTATGATTCCTCAGATTTAACTGATGAATTAATTTTTGCCCCTCGCGATGTATATGCAGAGAACATAGGTCAATTAAGTCCGTTATTTGCAGAGGTGCAAGAAAGATTATTCCGCGCTCATGAATTGAACGCTAAATCTTATAATAAACGTCACCAACACTTAGAATTTAATGAAGGCGATGTCATTTGGAGACGTAATTATCCACTCAGTTCTGCAGACAAATTCTTTTCGGCTAAGTTAGCTCCTAAATTTATTAAATGCGTTATTACGGCAAAAATCTCGCCACTTATTTACGATCTTAGTGATTTATCAGGGAAACCGTTAGGACGTTGGCATGTCAAAGACATTAAGCCTATACCACGTAACTAACTCATTTCCTAATACTTACTCTTTACCTACCTACTCTACATTATTACTATTACCTACTTAACTTTGTTCTATTAACATTTACTTAACATATTATTAATTAGATATAATTTCCCTTTAATTATTTAGATTTACTTTATTTAATACTCACTTATCATTAACTTTCGAAAACATTATAAAGATTTAACATAATAATTACTTTTAATTTACTATATTAATTAGGTACTAGGTACACTTAATTTATTACTTAAATGACTATATACATTAGTCAAACTTATTATTTATATGACTATATACACTAGTCAAACTTAACTTACCTTTTCCCATTAATGTACAGTTTAGAGCGGATAGAAACTCTGGAAACAAGCCTTTTCTCTAACCAATTTTACTTATACACTTACCATAACTTCTCTTACCGGAAAGAGCGGCGTCAACTCTTAAAATAAGCCTAGGTCAATTAATTAAAACTATTATTTTATGCATATGAATGCATAGGCACTTACTACTTACTCTTTCCTAGTTATAGGATAGATTATTATCTTATTCTTCTTTACGGGTTCTACTAACACTTCGTACTTTAATTAGGTACGTTAAGCCTAGTTGGCAATTTTATTAGTTATAGATTGTAGAGCGGGTTAGTGACTCTTTAAATAAGCCTTAAGCTATTCATCATCATTCATCACCTATATCAGCGGATGGTGACTGATCTTAAATAAGCCTACACTATTATAGATCAATTCCGCGAGTGCCCTGTAGTACAAATGTTAGGGTTCCTCTATGTCTGGTGTCTTTTTCAGATAACTGAATAAAGACTATAACAGATGATGAATGCATGTTACTTATGAAAGTTGTATGCGTTTGGAATTTAGGTCTATTGTATATACGCATTAAAAAAAAAAAAAACCATTAGCACCGACTAAATTAATCACTCACTTGGCATTTTCTTAATTTTAATTTTTTCTTGTTTATTTTACTTTAACTTTTTGTAAAAAAAATCTTTAAGGATTTTTTTTACGCCGGGGGAGCGGGGTATTGTGACGGAGTCATCCTTCTTTCATCATTTAGTGCTGGCAATCTTCCATTGCTGGCCACTTCATTCATCCCATTCTTCTAAATTCAGTTTAGATTTTAACTTTAAATTTCAAATTTAGAACATCTCATATTTTTTTGCATTGTTTCGTCATTCTTTGTCTGGTCTCCAACGACATCACTGGTGACCGCTGAACCGCTGTACTGTTATTATTTATTACCTACACTACCTATTTATCGAGTGTGCAAAGCTATAAGCAAATAGTATCTTTTTGTAACAGTTATTTTTATACCTCTGTGTAACGTTATAAAGTGCAAATATACAACCTACGTCTCGTAATATACCTCTCCAACCATCCTGCAGTGTTTTATTTCAATATCAAGATTTGTGTCTGTGGAGGCTCTCTCTCATAGCTAGCCGAGGCTGAGAGGTCAGAGGAGGGAGGCACTCCGCGACAAGCTTCTTCATCATTGTGTTCAGTTCTTCACAGTACACATCTGCAGTAATGCTCACCCCGTTTAGTAAGAAGCTGTGATGAATCACACCGGCGCTAGACCACCAAACAGTGACCATCACTTTTCTAGGGGTAAGTTTTCGTTTAGGGCATTGTTTAGGTGCTGAAGCAGGATCCAACCAACTTGCTGAGCGCTTGCGGTTATCAAACAGAATCCATTTCTCTTCGCAGGTAACAATGTGGTTCAAAATTCCTTCATTTGTGTGTCTGTTGAGCAGTGCAAGGCACGTCTCGACGCGTACTTCGCGCTGGCGATCATTGAGTTCGTGGGGCACCCATTTGTCAAGCTTTTTTACCTTGCCAATTTGACGCAAATGGACCAATATTGTTTTGACGCTAACGTCGAAAGCTGCTGCTAATTCAGCCGTAGATTGTGTATCATCAGCTTCCACAATCACCTTTAATTCGTCATTGTCAACCAAAGTCTTCGGACGACCGCGAGGTTCATTTTTCAGGTCGAAATTTCCAGAACGGAAGCGAGCAAACCAATAACAGGTGGTGCGTTGGTTTGTAGTGTTAGCTCCGTAAACGTCGTTGATGTTGCGTGCCGCTTGTGCGCGTTGCTGCCACGACGGTACTCGTATTCCATAATTACTCGAATTTTTAACGTATCCATGATGACGAAAAAGATTGAAATGCGATGAAAATGTAACACTAATCAATAAACAAATGACTACTTTTGGAAAAAAAAACCATGTTTTTAAAATAAAATTAATTTGAAATTAGAATTCTTAGCCAAACAAAAATTATTTTGATTTGAAATGGCCAGTACTGCAGAACGGCAATTTCATAGGTAAAGACCTAATATTATAAAGAGGAATTATTTTTTTGTTTGTTTGTTTGTTTGTTTGTACCGAATAGGCTCCGAAACTACTGGACCGATTTTAAAAATTCTTTCACTAATAGAAAGTTACATTATCACTGAGTAACATAGGCTACTTTTTATCCCGAAAAAATGCATAGTTCCTGCTGGTCATGCGGACGAAGTCGCGGGCGAAGTGCTAGATAAAAATATTTTCCAAATAAAAGAGATTTTAGTACGAGTATCTAAAACAAATTTAAGAATATTTTAGTAAGAATTTTTATGAAAATCTATATACCTAAAGATTGATACTTTAAGAAAAGCCTGTTAATCTTTTTATTGTCTAGACTGAATATAGGAAAAATGAGATGCCTACTAATATTATTCTAAAAGAATATTATTTAACGCAAATATTTATACGAAATTGCCAGTAGGTATCTGCTGTTAGGTATTTGTATTCCATATTTATCTAGGTAAACTTTTTAGTTGGTAATGTTTAATACTTAAAGTTTGCTAGTATGAAATCAGTTTTAGTGTTCATGGTTAATCCAGATTATAACTTGTAAGCCGTATAGACTTGGGGAGGGTTAATAGTATGCTGTATACGATACGGGTATTGACCAGCTAACATTTTAGTGTTTCTAAACAAGTGTTTTTTTACGACGTTTATTAAAATTACGGCTATCTCTATATCTATCAAACAAAAAGTGTTTTAGAATACACACAGGCCACAGATGCTCTTCGGATAACATCATTTTTTTTTTGTGTAACAATTATTTGCATACACTTTATCCCATAATTATTTGAAATAAGCAATGGTATCATATCCTCGTCCTGCCCAAGCTATTACGAACCCATTTGGTGATTCTGCCCGCTGTCCTCTACAAATGACAAAATCTTACAAGTGCTTCCTGCCCAGAACGAGTAGAGTAAAAAAAATGGTCTTGCATATGATAAATATTTTTTATATTTTTTTAGGGTTATAAAGGGGCAATAATGAAACGATTCACGCTATTTTTATAACTATATATGTTGTCCTTTATAAAGGACATTGGGCAGAATTGGATACAAAATTAAATGATATCAAAAAAGATTGTTATGTTATTTATTAGGTATTTTTAATTTGTCTTATGCTTTCATCTCTACTTAGTTTAATAATTAAATAATCCACTTATACCGCAGCGTTTTTAGACTTAAAAACTCGAAAGTATTAAATATTTCAAACAAAAACACCAAAAAATTCTGCCCAATGTGATTTCTAAATCACATAATACTTACGTTACTTAAAATTACAATTATTAAAGAAATTAAAAAATAGTTATACAAATCTTTGTAGTGATAATTCAACTTCAATCCTGTTCATTTACAATACAAAAAAACTACTGATTTTAATGATAGTAATTGATTAAATACATCTCTTCTCCGACTCAACTCCACTTTGAACGCGTGAACCATGTCTGACGTTAATGTGTTGTCTATTACACGAATAAATTTATGTTTCACCTAATGTTTATAATCCAACCAATCACAAGAAACTGCAAAAACTGTTAGCCAAGAACAAATAAAAATTCTAGGCGCAAAGTCATCTGCCCTTTAAAAATATGTGATTTTTAAAGGGCAGAATTTTGACATTTACATTTTTTAAGCTGGGCAGGAACCGTGAAGTTTAATTTGTGATTTTAAAATCACAATGGGCAGGACGAGGACTAAAAATTGTAATATAACAATGTTCTTTTATTTTTGTATACTGGATAATTCATAATAAATCATATTTTTTTAATTACAAAAACATCACCTTAACTACGGTTAAGAAATTAAGAAATACATACATTTCTTTACGTTAGCAGCCTAGCCACGTTGCTTTTCTGTTAGCGTTTACGCCAAACATTATGGTCAAAATGTATCCAGGTAATGATATTAGTGAGGTCACGTGACTTTTCCGCAGGTAATGTCACTGCCATTTGTGCTTATTGTTTGGCGTGAACCTCAGGTCATAGAAACAAGGGAGATGTGCTAAGGCGCTATCGAGCTTGATTCCTGAACTTGAGCAAATTGCTCATATTAAAAACGTACGCGCTGGCGACGAACCGAACACGATCGATGGTATAAATACAGTGTTTTAGTTTAGTGTTAGTGTTGAGTGACGATTAACAGTGTTAGATTGAGGGTGTGCGGAATGTTTAATGCGTGGGAGATCTTTTTATTCACAAGGAGCGCTTAATTATGCGCGTAATTGTGTCGAAAAATGTACTAAAAGTGGCATCAGTTGTTCCGGTACTAATTTGCTATAATGGCATATCTCCTTGTTTCTATGATCTGAGGCGTGAACGCTAACAGAAAAGCTGCCTAGGGCCTCAGGTGTAATAATTTAATTAAAGACGTTGTTCCAGCCAATGCTGATCGCAAAGCGGGAGTACCCTTACCACAGATGGGAGCCGCTTTACTTCGGCACAAACAAGGAGCCATGGTACAGCGAAACGTTGTCCTGGGAGGGACGTCAGGACAAAATGACGCAGGTAACCTAATACCCCACTATCACTAATGGATTTTTGAAAGGTTTTCATCGGACATTTGTTAAAGCCTTTTACTGCGGAAAAATATTAGGTGCAAAAATTTTCTATGTCGTTTATAGGGAGTTGCTGTGATAAAATTTAAAATTTAAAAGTGTTGTTTTTATAAAAGCTCCATTCCTGCAATTTTTTAAATTGTTCATCATAATAAGTCTAAAAATTAAAATTCTGATGACGATTAATTTTCCTGGCACGGTTAAAATTTTATGAAAAAAATTAATATCTATGAATAAGAAATTTTGTGTAGGTATGTCCCAAGTCTTGTATATTGGTTTTCTAATCCTACTGCGGCACACTTATACCAAAGCGTCAGTTTATTTGACCTTAACACCCTTACCACAAAAAGATAAACACGTGTTGAACGCGAATGCTACCAAAAATAATACACATTTGTTTTAGACAAGTTAGTGCTAAAACACAAATTAGTGCTAAAACAAGTGCGTATTATTTTTGGGAGCATTCGTGTTGAAAACGTGTTTATCTTTTTTTGTGGTACGGCCCTAAGTCATTAACATATATATCTTTTGCACTAGATGTTAGAGATGTGCCTCCAACAATACCGGATGGTGGTCCTCGATGGAGGGTTCCTCTCCCACGCAGCCATCCCCAGGTCAAAACATCATCGGAAAAGAGCCGAGAATATAAACACGAAGAAGTATCTAAAAATAATCAAATGGTTCAAAGAAAAGTACGAGGAAAGACAGGAGTGTAAGCTATTGTGGGGATGCCCATCGTTCTTAAAATAGTCTCAACGGAACGCGTTACAAATGCAAGTGTTTGAAGAAATGTTTCGAGTTCCCCAAGGAACTATATTCGGTCCTCTATCGAACTTGAACACCTTTTGCGCATACGAAGAAGGTAGAACACCGATTTTGATTAAATTCTAACAAGATCTTACGCTTAATATGGCACTAGAAATACAGCTCGAACGCTTTGCGAATAAATTGCACGTTTACATCAAGTCATCAATGTGTTACACATTTGCGGAATGAATCTTGCATTCGATGTGTTTAATACGAAGGTAGAATAATGTACGAACGATGTTACATTAGATTGCTTCTAACTTAGCAATCGAGCCTGAAATACATTATGTAGATGATGAAAGTTAAACTGTTCTTGAATAGTGAAATCCAAGATCTAGCTTCGGCGATTTATGCAAATGTAAGAAAGGTAACGTCGATATTATACAAAGTATACAGAATAGTTGGAACATGTTTATACGTATTAAGGACCATTACCATGAATAATCGGAGGTTTAATATACTTTATTACAATTATTTAAATATGGTAAAGATATTTGAATATAGTCTTCAAAGATTCAAATGTTGAGCTTAAGAAATCAATGCAGATTTTAGTTTTGTTTTTCAAGTCATAATCTTAGTATAGTATCAGAATCACACAGTATTTAACAGAAATGCTTTACAGACGATTAGTAGCCGTTCCCAATAACCAATCTATCGGCTCTTTCCCCTATTAGAGATAGATTCTTGACATAAGTAAGGTCAAAAATCTAACTCTAGTAGGGTAAAGAGCCGTTAGATCGATTATTGGGTACGGCCTGGCGTGCTAGTTGAAGTATTGTTTAGTTCGATGACGCTTGTCTTGTTCGGTTAAGTTCAATATCACTCAATAACACACAAGGGCGCGTTGGTTTTCCTTATTTTTGATTATTTTAATATTATTGAATCCTTTCTTCACGTCAGTATGCTAATCTAATGGTACTTATTAATGGAATTGTGTAATGTAAAACCTCAGATCATAGAAACAAGGAGATATGCCATCATAGCAAATTAGTACTGGAACAACTGATGCCACTTTTAGTACATTTTTCGACACAATTACGCGCATAATTAAGCGCTCCTTGTGAATAAAAAGATCTCCCAAGCATTAAATATTCCGCACACCCTCAATCTAACACTGTTAATCGTCACTCAATACTAGCACTAAACTAAAACACTGTATTTATACCATCGATCGTGTTCGGTTCGTCGCCAGCGCGTACGTTTTTAATATGAGCAATTTGCTCAAAATTAGGCATCAAGCTCGATAGTGCCTTGGCACATTTCCCTTGTTTCTATGATCTGAGTGTAAAACCAATAAATGTTTTCTGCCCAACTTTGCAACTAGCGAGCCAGTAGAAATGAAAATTAGGATTGTAATGAACTAATGTCTCCTAAATGTACCTTGAATACCACTTTACGTTCCTAAAATAATGCTGTAAATATCAGAGATGTTAAACATTCCGTTTTTAAACTACATGCAATATTTATTAGCGGTTTTATGTAAAATACGGCTTATTCATTGACGTCGCTAGGAATTATTAATAGATTGGTGATAAAATGTTTTACTCTACTGGAATTGTTTGAATTTTACAGGCTTTTGTATATTTTATTCATGTTCGATAATTATGATAATTTATACAGTTATTGCAGTGTATTAGGGTGATTTTACAGTCGCGCTTACGCCGATGCGGGTGGTAAGTGGCACGGGCCATGGGATAGACATGTTTTGTACCGTTTCATGGTAAGACGCGTACGATACTAAGCGTAATAATAAAAAGATTTATAGTGAAATGAAAAGCATACAAGTAGAAGTACCTAAAGTTTGAGACTAATCTGAGGAGTATCAGGCGCCTATTAAAAAAGTAGTCCGCTAGCCGGAGGTTATGTTTTACTCCAATATTTAAGAAAGTAAGCCTAATAATAGATAGATTTATAGTAAAATGAAAAGCATATTAGTAGAACTACAGTTTGAGACTAATATGAAGACTGTCAGGCGCCTATTAAAAAAGGAGTCCGCTAGCCGGAGGTCGACATCAAAGGCATTTATTACAAGAAATAACGCGGAACGAATCAAATTTCAGGTTGGTACTAATAGAACAAACACAGAACTAATTCCCTGAACCACCCGCGCTCGGTTAGGGCGTGGGTCCTGCTAGAGTAGACACATGCTTACGAGCCGGGCTGGCCGCCCGCGCTGATGGTCAGCGTGCCTATGAAATCACCCTTAGGGCTATTTTAAAGTGAAACCCCGAAGTAGATCTATCGTGGATACCTATTGTATATATCAGTCTTCTATGTGGATCATTTCGTCCTGAATAAAGATTTTAATATTATTAGATGCATTTCTTGTTTTCTTTTTTAAACGTTTTAGTGGCAAATAAACATCTGTAATACTAGGGGCATTACAGGTTCGTTGTCCAACCTGGAGACTAATTTAAATGTCTCATGTGCCTGTCCATCTTAGTGTGATACAAAAGAAAAAAAACCGGCCAAGTGCGAGTCGTAGTGAAAAAATCCGGACCGCATAACTAAGTTTGTGAAGGAATTTTGATGATTTTGAAAAAACTGTACTAGTTAGGAACATCGTTTTATTTTTGGTGCCATATTTGGGTCAATTCCTATCAGCTCTAATTATTTCAGATTTTTCGCTCCGCAAACTTCGGAGATAAGGGGGGGGAATGGTATTTTTTCTGACATTTTTCATCATATGTCGAAAACTGTAAGACATAAAATAAAATGAAAATATATTTTGAAATATGCAGATCAAACCCTTTCATATGATATGCCACTTGACCTAGTAACCCCACTTTAAAATTTCGGACCCCCACTCCGGCCCCTTTTGCAATGAAAATAAAAATATTTTTATCCATGTTGTTTCATCTTACAGTTACGTATCTGTAACCGTCAAATATGGCGGCTTGTATGACAATTTCATACTGACTTAACGATTACGTACTGACTTACGAATACAGATGGTTTGAAGCAACCCGCCCTTAATCTACGAAGTTTTTCCTTAGCAGAGCAGACGAGTAATATTGAGAGGTCGAGTATTATCATCAATGTAGCTACTTAAGAGATCCGGGAATGGTCCTCCTTTTGTTTATCCTGTCAAGTGGTAGCCAAAGAGGCCACTTAATTGCACAATTAGCATAGTAGGTACTCGTTATTTCTGGGTAAAGTTATTATAGAGGCTATTTTATTTTTTAATGTTTTATTCGCGTGTATTGTCATTAACATGTAAATAAAGTTGTAAAGTAAGAAATAATATGTGCATATGTGTAAAGAATGGGATTGAAAATGCATAGCATAGCATAATCGGCCTATAATGTTCCCACTGCTGGGACAGAGGCCTCCTCTCTGTGAGAGGGAGTGGGCCGTAGTCCACCACGCGGGCCCAGTGCGGGTTGGTGGACGAAGGATTGAAAATGGCATCGCCTCTATTCATCTCTCGTTCTCACCCCCGGCGGCAGTGAGTATAGATAGTGATAGCGTGACAGTCAGAGGTGAGTAGAGGCGACGCCATTTTCAATCCCATTCTTTATCTTTGTTTTAATCTTCTTTTTCTACTGTTGACTCTTATTACTTATTAGTATTTAATAACTTACGCAAAATAAACCTTTGATTGTCCCTTAATCTCCAACACCACATTTAACAGCGGCGCAACGCTGTTAAATGTGGTGTTGGAGATTAAGGGACAAATTACTGATTCCCCGTATTCTGATCTCCACGCGGACGTAGTATTAACGAAATGGCAAAAATCTGAATAAACAAAAAATATGTTACAATTTTCTAAAACATCGATCTTGAAACGTCCTTGCTGAACCATCAAGACGTGTCTAAAGAAATAATAGACACTAAATGATCGATGGATCCCCCTTTGATGTTGCTGAGTAAGAACTAACAAGCTTTACGCAGCTAATGTAATATTAAATGGATGAAAGAAACGCCCACACCCGCGCTGTCCAAACATAATTTCATACAGCCAAAGGATCCTTTGTTTTTTGTTTATTTAGTTTCGTCTAGTGGCCATGTTTACTCGGCTCGTCCAATAACTCGCCATTGTTTGATTTCGCCTTCTTATAGCCTTTTTATAGATATTTGCTTTGGACGGCAACTAATAAGATACTGTGTGCTGACGATCGTTTTTGAGAAACGATTGGTCATATTTGCTTTTTACTCGAGTGCGATAGAATCGAGTGTATGTTTGTTTGTTACTTTGGCATTCTTTGTAGCAACGGCTTGATAGATTTCAACATATGAGGTGTCTTTGGTTTGTCTTCATTGTGGGAGTTACATAGTACCTATTTTATATAGTAAAATGGGCAATGAATGGGCCCCACGTTTTTATTTCATTATAAATTATTTTATACATTTTAGTCCGTTTTAGAAACGTGGTTTAAGTTTTTTTTTTCCCAAAAAAAAAAACAATGTAAGGGGTGCAGTCGGATTTTTTGTTTTTAATCATTTTGTTGTTGCTAAACTTATTCTTAGTAATGTTACGACACAGTAAAATTCGTATGTTAAAATCAAAAACTAGAATTTACCACAGACTGACTCGTTGGTCTATTAGTGGTCGCAAGAGCGGCTGCTGAGCGTGGAGTTCTGCGTTCGATCCCCAGGCCGGACCAAGAGTTACAGGGTTTTTCCATCAGAAAACTTTCACTAGTATTAGGGACTCTGGATTTGTGCCTCCTGTTTTTTTGTACTACGATGGTGGTAAACAGGCGTACGACCCACCTGGGGCCCAAGTCTACTAATGCAATTGTCATAATCGTGTCAGAGTGGTATCTCAATGACATCGTTTTGACCAATGACGAAACAGATAGTCTTACTTTAAGCCAATGACCGCTTAGGTTTTGACCGTTATGGTGTCATTATGACACCATTCTTACACAATTGCAGTAGCAGAATTGGGGTCCTGATGGTAAGCAGTTACCGTAGCTATGAAACGCTTGCAAAACCATGTATCACATGCACGCCGACTTTTTAAAATGAGGATTCCAGCTTAAGGCGACCTTACTTCACCACAGGAACACAACATTACTGAAAAGTAGCGTTATTTAGCTGCGCTATTATGTAAGGTGGAGGTTCCCCAGTTGGACTGATGCTCCAGATTTGCGCGAGTTATTCCTTTGTGCCTCACCTCTCCTGGTGAAAAGTGGGTGTGCTACAATACACCTTAGGCGAATGTAGGCGTGATGTTATGTTAGAATTTACCAACGAATAGAGCTCCTATTATGATTTCCGAAAATGGTAATGAACTAGAGTGCTTTCACTTCCATTAATATTTTGAGCATACAATAGTGTTTTTGTTTGCGTTTGAGGGTAGTGTCATAACAAATGGGGGACGGGCACCTACGCACACAACCACAAAGAGAAGCTCAGGCCCGTCTGCATGCAATTGTTTCTGACAAGTATGTGTTGTGTAGTGTAGGCACTAAGCCTTGTTACACACGAGGCACTCACAAACGCTAAACATTTTTAGTAAGAAGTGGTAATAGAGAAGAATATTCGACACCTACTGTGATTTCGTGGTATCCCCCCGTGTACAGCGAGTTCATATAAAATGTGTGAACAGTAGTCTGCAGCTCGGTGGTGGGGTTTTGTTGCTATTGCGAGTTGCCCATGTGCGCCGAGGCTAAGATAACAAGAGCATGGCTCGAATTAAACATCTATTTATAGCCAGACTCCTGAAAATTTGAGGACTTAATATTAGGATTATTCAGGATGGATTTGAACTTATTCTTACTTTAGGAATGAAAAAGGTCACCGTTATTTTGGTAACAATAAAAACATTATTTCAAGTTTCAATATTTAGTTGGCTGTAGGTTTTCTAAAATAGTAGGGTAAACTTGCCTAATTCGTACTTACGCCAAATTCGTACTCCACTTAAAACTCGGCTTTGGTAACAGCTATCAGCGCCTCTAGTGTCAAAAAATAGCAATAACTGTCGGCCATTTCACCACCTGACAGATAACACCTGTGAAGCTGCTCTCGACAAAAATATTGAAAAAGTAAGTTTTTTCCAACTATATTGTTGTAATATTTTTAGACATTTCGTAAGAGTTTTATTCAAATAAGGTCGTGTATAACGTATTTTACGATTTGATACGTATTAATGTGTATCTTTGCGATTTCATCTGACGTGTTATCATACTCGTAACTGTTGTCAATTTTTTTGGCGGTAAATTTAAAATTTGTTTGGCTTTTGCTCCTATTTCGTACTCGAGTTAAGTTCTTAAAACGTACTAGTACGATTTAGGAAAACTATTTATGAATCTAAATTTGATAATTTACCAATTCTTAAACAAGTTGTTTTATTCGATTTTTGATTGGAAAAATAACCACAAAAGTTAAAAACTGCTGTTAAATACTGTATACCAATGAATAGATCTCAAAGTACGAATTAAGGATATAGCAGTACGATTTGGGATGAATGGTCTTAAATCGTACTTTTTTTGTTTTTTTTTTAAATTGTTTATTTTTGAGAAGTTTATAAGGTTTATGTTAAATTTTATTATAGAAACAATAAAGCATTTAGCAAACAATAATTACTTTTAATTAAAGCTCATTTATCTTTCCTAATTTTCTAAATATGATGGTTTTCTCTTAAGGGGTACGAATTTGGCAAGTTTACCCTAACACACATACTATTTTAGAACGAGAGAGAGTTCGGAATTTGGAGTGCAGACTTGCAAGTCTGCACTCCAAATTCCGAGCTCTTCAACTGAATCATGTTTTATGTACACACATTGTGCAGACTGAACATTGAAGTTTGGAACATTTTCGCTCCACACTCTGCAATATTTGAAAAGTGAAGAGTAGAGTGCAGAGTGAAGACTTGCAGAGTGGTTCCATCAAATAGGCCCCTGGTCTCTCATTCCTACCAAACAAAAACAAAAGCTATACTTTATCATTATATTTTTATCAAAATTGGTCGAATTTCGTCTAAAGGCGACGGTACTAGTTTTTCTAAATATGTAAAGATTTTGCTACTTTTATGACTTTTTTAAGATTTTTACATACAGATAAGAGGCTAACTAGATTGTCTGTCGTAATATCTAAGTAAAAAAATCTAGAAAAACTTATTTTGATAACAATTTTCCCTCTTGTACCTATGAGTATGTCTACTATATTGGTTTTCATTACGGGTAGCCGAAATTTCCCTAGAGGCTGGAATATCTCGCAAAAGGGGGGAGCGTTGAGTGGCAAAAAATTGAGAACCACAACTTGAAAAAAAGTGGACGAAATCTCAATAAGTAGGGAATTGCCAAACCACCGCGATAATTTTATTTTTAAAGAAATCTGAGCTAGGGAATTTTGTGTCTTATTCTATTTGGATTTGATTTCATTTTTAAGTTAAGATTTTGTTACGAAAAGTAAAAATCACGTCAGTAAAATTACGGTACCTACCTACCTCAGTTTAGTTTTACTCAATGCTTTTCCAAGTAATGTAAGTAATTTTTAATATACGTATGCTTTAACAATGACGTTAACTCACTTAATATTCATAATAAAAAAAACAAGTGCGAGTACGACTCGCGCCCTAAGGGTTCCGAAATATGATCATAGATGGCGCTACTACGCATACTTCTAGTGGTGTCATCTATGAGCAGATGGTTCCACTTATGGTCCGGTGACTGACGGCGGACAACAAAGTGATCTTCTAAGGGTTCCGTTTTTCCTTTTGAGGTACGGAACCCTAAAAATGAACATAAATACCCTCAAAAACTAAAAAACTGCATCGGGCTTGCCCTCTAGGCACGCCACTGGTTCCAGGCTACCTCTCTAGGTAGTCTGGGACCTCTATGAAGCACATGGCTACTTTCCAACCATTTTCAAGCAAACGAAGTCGCAGGCAACATTTACTGTTTTGACCAACTATCTAGTCGGGTAAATCCTCAGATCATAGAAACAAGGAGATATGCCATCATAGCAAATTAGTACGGGAACAACTGTCGCCACTTTTAGTAAATTTTCCAACACAATTACAAGCGCCCCTCGTGAATATAAAGATCTCCCACACATTAAAAATTCCGCACACCCTCAATCTAACACTGTTAATCGTCACTCAACACTAGCACTAAACTAAAACACTGTATTTATATCATTGATCGTGTCCGGTTCGTCGCCAGCGTGTACTTTTGTACTACGCCCAATGTGGGCAAATTAAAGCATCAAGCTCAATAGTGCCTTGGCACATCTCCCTTTTTTCTATGATCTGAGGGTAAATCTCACCCCGAGAATCGAATACAGTACCTACACCTACCAAACGGCAATTACAATTGCGATCACAGACCAACGAGGAAGATACTGAGATAAATCCAACATCCATATAAAAAGAAAGTCTTGACCTATTTCTGAACTCCTTGTCTTACACACAAAGTTCGTTGAAGTTATTTCAAGTTGTGATCCCTTTATTGTATTTTCACGATTGTTTGATTTATTCAGTTTGTTATTCTCCGTATTTGGTGAGAGAAGTTGTGCTACTAGTACTGCCGTGCTTACGATAATCGCAGTAGTCCATTTTTGTCGATATTGAATTATATACTTATTGTACCTGTACCTAGAGAAGATCTACATTTCTGTATAACAAAAAATAACCGACTTCAAAAATCCACTACAAAGAAAATAATAATTTTGGTTTCCTAAGTCGGTGGCTTTGGTTTTTGTTTGCTTTTTTTTGCCACCGACTTCCGAAACCAAAATTATTATTTTCTTTGTAGTGGATTTTTGAAGTCGGTTATTATTTGTAAAAAAAGTTTTTTATTTTTCCCTTTTTAGTTCTTTATCCCGTGTTAGATTACTTTCACGAATTCGTTCAACAGTAAATCTTCTACGGAGTGTATACATTTATGCATATAACTTTGTACATAGGAATGATTACATAATGTATTATATACTAAAACCTTCCTGAAAGTATGTAGATTACGTTAGTGAAAACCCCATCCAAATCGAGTTTTTGAGAAAATCGCGCACATACAAACATACATACATACACATATACATACATACTTACTTACATACATACATACATACATACGGGACGAATACAGAACCTCCTTTTTTGAAGTCGGTTAATGAAGTCGGTTAATAAAAATGCGGCTTACTGTGATTATCGTAAGCACGGCAGAGTACCACCGCTGGTTTTTTTTGCGAATTCAATTATTTCTTCACGTCATAGAATGTTAATTAAAAATCGGTCAATCATGTTTTGTGTAATCGTCGGATGGATTTTTATAATATAAAAATCCATCCGACCACTTACTACTACTTTTATAACTTAAAAACTTTAGTAGCACGAAGATTTCAAAAGTACATGTTTTTGATATCGCATTTTTAACCACCATAGTAAAATACCTACCAGTAAACAACACCAGAAAACAATAATCAGCCATCTTACGTAAGGCAGTAGGACAACAAAACTTCGCAAATAGCCAGCTGCCTCATTTGGCGCCATTATTATTATATTTGGCCTCATTTGTCCCCAACAAACAGTATTATTTGCCCTCTTTGGGGACGGATTAGGAGGCACGTCACGGAGGTACAGGAGGCATCCAATCAGCCGTGGATTATTTAATCTCCGTATGAGGAAGCCGTGTCATATACGTACAGGGCGGTGAATTTAAGACGTGTAGGTGTGTGGAATGCCTTTTACCATTGCTGTAATAGTGTAATTTCTTAATCAATTCAAATGGTTATACAGTAGAATCCGGTTATAGCGACGGCCAAGGGACCGGTGATATTACGTCGTACTAACCGGACGCCGTACTAAACGAACAGACAATTTTGTTTTTTATTAATCACATATTAATGTATTTATTAATATGTAAGTGACAAGCAAATAAAAAAAATATATATTAAATTATTTATTTATTTCACATATTTTATGTATCATAGCTAAGAATGAGAAGAAATGTAATTTCAATAATCAGTTTTGTAGAAGCCATTTTTGTGCGCGTACTTACACATTACCCGCAAATTAAGTAGGTATGTACTGCTGTAAAATAAACAGTCGCATTCCTATCAGCGATGTGCAGGCAAGGGGGATGCGCGGGGCGGAGATAGCTTCTTAACTACGATTTATTTGTAAACACGTCAACGCTCGTCGTTGTAACCGGACAATTTTGTTAAAATTCCGTCGTAAAAAGCGGTCGGTCGTTGTAAGCGGAGTCGTAATAAACGGATGTACTTTCATGGTGGCTCATATTAAAACCAAACATATGCCTATAGTTACGTCGCTAAAAACGGTTGGTTGTTAAATGCGGAGTCGTACTAAACGGACTACACTGTATTATTTTATAATTATTATGTACCTAGTTCATTCTAACTATAATTAGGAAAAAGAATATTGTCTTAGATTTCTCATAAAGTTTATATTTTCGCTGCAATTGAAGATTTTGTTTATTTTTACCCTGTTTTTGAACACCTTTTGACAGTTTTCCGTTCACAGTCACACCCGTACATGATAGGTTTTACGAGTGCAAATTGCGTGTTTCGAGAAAATTCGGTCTTGTCAGCCTCTTAATCAGCCAATTGTATAGGAGTCAATAAAAAGCCGTACATTCGAAATCATAACTCAAAACTACCACATAACATTAATCTATATTCTTTGTGAAGTTGATAAGAGAGAGTTGAAGAGAATAAGGAAGTTCCATAAATGGTATAAATAATATAGGGTTTTGTATGGAGTCATAAACCGTATCTTACAATGACACTTTTAGAGGCACAAACGGTTTGTTTTGCTCGTTTTGTGGAAAAAGGATGGAATTACTGAAGAAAATTGGAAATTATTTTATTGTTTGCCGACGTTTTCTTTTGACTTGTTATGAGGAATATTGTATCTTTATTAAATGTTACCCTGTTCCCCGCGGTTTTACCCCTGTTGCTCTGCTTCTAAGGGTTTTAGCGTGATGTTGAATAACTTATACATCATAAATCTGGCTATCATATACAAAATTTTTTTTCGAATCGAACCGGTAGTTCCAGAGAGTTTATAATATTAATATAGATGAGCTGTGCCCCGCGGTTTAATTTCAAAGAAATCGGATTATTTAGTTGCTCATTATCACTTTATTTTCGCTTAGCGCACTTCCACGCGGACGCGGTCACGGGCAGCTAGTCATATTAAAATTACAAAAATATTTTGGATTGCGTTTATTACATAGTAACAAAAGTAAAAATATACGTATAAAGTAAAATTCTAATATTGATTAATAGTGACTTACAAGTTTATTTTACCATTATTTTAATGTCTAGTAGGGACTCGACCTTATTTCTTGAGGCAAGCTGAAACAGGAGAGAGAAAAATATCATAAATATTATTACAATACGTCATTGATTACAATAGGAAGTAAATACCTATTTTCTCTATAACTGATGGGGGTGATTCTCGCGGGTGATATATTGATATCGAATTCGATATATATCGCAACAAATGTCAAAATGGTAGGGATTTTGACAGTTGTTGCAATATATATCAAATTCGATATCAATATCGAACCCGCGAGAATCACCCCCCAGTTCAAACGTGTGGTCACGACTTCACGAGTGCAGGATAATATGTATATTTTTGTACATGTATTATTATTAATTATATGTGCAGTTTCTTTTTTAAATTCTGATGTCTTGTAATCATATTTCTGAAACTTTGCACAAATGCTCAAATGCCTACCTGTTGTAGTTATAGCTATATAATATTACAGTTTACATTATCTCTCAGTAAAGCTTTGAGTGACTAAAAATCTATTTAGGTTGAGATAAACAATAAAAAAAATTAATTTGATCTGCTAAGCACTTTAATCGGACTCTATTATTATTTTATCCGAAAGTTCCTGTTTAAATATCTCCATATTTTATAGGCAACCCAAACTTAGTCAAGTAGATAAAATATTCGAAAATCAATCTGCATATTGATTACAGATTCAAAAAGTCTGTAATGAAATCTTAACGCTTCAACTTGACTTGTTTAATCCAATTAGGAAAGTTGCACAATCTCTGATTAAAATGTTAGATCTCAGGAATCCAAGAATTTCTTGTATATTAAAATGTGTGGGTAATGTAACGTTGTTCGAAGTTTTGGAACAGTCGTACGCGTCTTAATGATCAGGTTAGCTCGAATACTCATGTTTTATGTATCCTTTATCATGAATTTGAGCAATGTTTGTGTAGGAATGTAAATAATATGTATGAGTCTTTGTTACATGTATAAAACACCCACATAGGCCGCTATTTTTCAAGTGAAAAATGAAAGCCCAGTGCGGGCTGGGCTGGGCACGATGTTTTCCTCCAGAGTTTTTAGAGCAGTTCCAGTGGTGATACAACAGATGGCACAAATGTGCATCTGTCTGGGTTCGAACCTCGACCTACAACTTGTAAGTCGGAGCCGCTACCACTGGGTCACCATTATCCGCCTAGCCTTTTCCCAAACTATACTGGGGTCGGCTTCTAGTCTAACTGGTTGCGGCTGAATATCAGTATTTTAGGTGGAGCGACTGCCATCTGACCTCCACAACTCAATTATTTGGGTAATACTGGTATTCGAAAGTTAGACCAGTTGTCACACTTTTTTGGGCTGCTGACTACTCGTAACGACTGTTAAAGATATTCCTATGACAACCGGGACTGACTATTTAACGTGCTCTCCAGCACGGAGGGGTCTCGATGTGAAAAGAACGGTCACCCATCCAAGGACTGACCGCGGCAAGCGTAGCTTAACCTCGCAGACCGATCAATCGGCGCGGCTATCATTTAGCCACGAGCCCACCATTGCTATATAAAAAATATTACTACTTACTTCGGTTGTATCAAATGGAACGGCATCTTCCTGACGGCTTCCTCAGCTATGTCGAGGGGAAAGGCGAACTCAATCATGTTCTCGTTCAAGCAGTCGTTGTATGTGGAGGCGAGCTGGCAGCGGTCCGACATGCCTTCCATGCTGTCCAGACAGAGCCGGGAGACGGTGTTGAGTTTACGGACCACGCGGGAGTTCTTGCCGTTCACCAGGCTGGCGAGGTGGACTAGCAGTTCTCTGTTCACCTGTAAAAAAATATATATGCTTTAAAAAAAAGAATGGGCTTTGGAGAATTCTTATATAAATATTTCTTCTACTATGATAGTAGTTGCAGGCGTGAGGTCGATCTCTGAGTCAGGCTCGTTATTGGGTTATTGGGTGTTGAATTGTTGATGTTATATTTCCACTACGAATTTCTCGCTAGCACTCCGGAATTTGGATTTGTGTCCACTTAATGGCTCGCCAATATTGTAGTCGGTATGGGATTTTGCTTGCGAAAGAGATTTTGCTTGCCTTTTGCAAAAACCGGTGACAGGTATTTATTTATTTATTTATTTATTCTATTTTTGTAGACTTAACAGGTCAACCCAAAGCGTCTACAAACATGTTACATAATATACTTATATACTACTTACTACTACTAGAACTTAATACACGTTGCATGCGAACTTAACTATTTATTAGATAGGCATTTATACATAGGAACATAGATTATGATTATACTTGACTAAGGTGAACTAATGCAGCTTAGGTGTTTGGCTTATGAGCGGCTAGTATGGCAGAACGTGAGATGAACATGTGCTACAGATACGATTTTATTTAGTTTATCCGAGAACAGGTCCACATCTTGCGTTAGTATAAGGGAATTGAGGAGCGCGAGAGTACGTCGCGTAGTTTCGTTCCTCGTGGCGCGGGTGCGCGCACAAGGCTCGGCCAGCAGGGGCCGTCGACGACGCAGGCCGTACTCGCCGCCCGCACCACGCGTCGCGTCCATAGGAACGTACAAGCTTATATCGGCTAGTGCCGAGGGATTGTCGATTTTATTAGCAAGCAAATGGTAAAAGTGAATAATTGCCTGCAGCTTTCTTCGAAGCTCCAACGTATCGAGACCGAGCATACCCGTAACAAAAAGCGAAGGATAAAGATACGGATAATAACCGAATTTCTTTCTATATATATATCGACAAAATTTTTTGTGTATTTTTTCTATCTTCACCTTATATTTGACCTCGTATGGGTCCCAAATTAGAGCATTGTATTCGAGCCGGCTACGAACGTACGCATTGTAAAGCATGATTGCAGGTCTGCAATCATGGAACGTGTAAGTTTGGCGCATGATAAAACCAAGTGTTTTATTTGCAGCTTTCGTTATGGACAGAATATGTTCTCTAAAGTCAAGGCGAGGGTCGAATTTCACACCGAGATCACGCATTTCGATGACTCTCGCCAGTATAGTGTCCACTATCCGATAATCGTAAAGTATAGGATTCTTAGATCTGGTGTAAGTCATGACTTTACATTTTTTTTCATTAAATTGAAGACGATTTCTGGTGCTCCATTCTATCACGTTGCATATGTCACTCTGGAGAGTTTCGCAGTCGTGAACCGACCCAATGCTTAGGTATAATTTAAGATCATCTGCAAACATCTGGCACTTTGCGCTCTTAATAACCTGGGGTAAATCATTGATCATAATCAAGAATAGAATAGGTCCCAAGGTACTACCCTGACTTACTCCAGATCTAGTGTAATAGGATTCAGATTTGTAACCGGGAAGTTGGACATATTGCTTACGATCGCCCAGATAACTAGCAAAGAGTTGTAGTAATTTTGGTGTGAAGCCCATTACTGAAAGTTTGGCCAAAAGCACATCATTATCGACCCTATCGAAAGCCTTCTGAATGTCAAAATAAGCTGTGTCTACCTGCCGTCCTATATCCATTTCGGAATATGCATAGTTGGTAAAATTAATGAGATTGGTGGCCGTAGATCGGCCGACTCTGAATCCGTGCTGAGCGTTATCTAGGCGCGCCTTGATTTGCGAGCTAATATGGTTGGCTAATATTGTTTCGAAAATTTTTCCGAAAACAGAGGGGACAGCTATTGGTCTATATTCGTCTACGTTGTATCGGAGTGTACTCTTCGGCACGGGAGTGACCCTGGAAGACTTCCAAGAGGTTGGGTAAGTGCTAGTCGCAATGGAAAGATTGAGTATGTGTAGCAGTGGTGTTTCCAATACTGAACCGCAATCTTTTACAACGAATGGTGGGATATCGTCGGGTCCCGATGCTGAAAATGGTTTTAAACGCTTTATAGTGCGTTTAAACTCCGAGGGGCTTATAGGATCAATAGTAACACGGAATGAATCCGGGACTAAACGCGTATCGTAAGTAACGTTCTGAGGATCTAGGGTTGGAGCGTCTTTTAGGAAGACCGAGGCAAAGTATTCCGCGAAGGCGTCAACAGCGCTCTGCCCCGATACTGGCTTGCCATTGTGTAAGTACTCATAGTTGGGTTGCTTTGCGTTCCGTTGACCCTTTATAAATTTCCAAAACTCCGACGGCTCCTTGCAGATCTTGCTTTGTACAGATAATATATAGTTGTTGTACGATTCCTCAATTTGTATTTTAACTAATTCGCGATAGTATTTAAATAGCTCTTTGTTTAGTTGTTTACCTGATTGCTTGTACTTTTTGTGATTATAGTGTTTATTTTTAATGTTTCGTATAATGTCTGCCGTGAACCAGGTAGGATATACGTATCGTCCTGAGGAATGTTTACGCGATTTAATGGGGACAGACCTACCTATAACTGTGAATAACTTAGAGTAAAAAATGTCTATTGCAATATTTACGTCGTGAGTACTGGTGACGTCACTCCAATCAATGCTCGCGATGTCTTTGTATAGTGTATATGTTATAGTATATATAGTATATGTTATAAAACCAACTAAAAATGTACCTACAGTCAGCCACAAAAAGATGTATACACTAAAAATTCAAATTCGATTTTCTAATAGAGTAACGAATGAATCGTTGAAAAATGATACAATTTATAATAGTTTGAAGATCTTGTATGCAAAACACCTAATAATTTTAGTAAATACTTTCGGGGAAAATCGCTTTTGAGTTAGTAAGTGCTTACAACTTTATGAGGCAGACTGTGCAGTATCTAAGATATCAAATAAGTATGAGTAGTTATTATTATTTTTACCTAGTATCTACTATATTATTACCACGCTGCGCGATAGCCGGCCACTCGGGTCCCGACAGCGTGAGGAGGACGCGAGAGTGTTTAATGTGCAGACTATATACCTTGCCATGGTTGATAACATCACTCTGTTCCAGCATGCAGGCGGCAAAGCACTGACCAGACCTGGACACCGGCGACGAGTTGGTGAAGTATGCTCTCACATCCTTAGGAGTAGCTCGAACTTTGATGACGCAGGATTGTGCCATCCGGACTAGGGCGTCTAAGTGACCTTGTACCTAAAATAATTTAGCAGCTATTAGACAATAATACCCTACCCTACCTAAATTTTTTCTTCATCAGAATATTCTGCTTGCTTATTAGAAGACTAGCTGTACCCGCGGTTTCACCCCTGTTGCTTGACTCCTAAGGGTCGTAGCGTGATGTTAAATAGCTTATACTATTCCTCATGAACCTGGCTATCATATACAGAAAGAAATGTTTGAATCCAACTGGTAGATCCAGAGATTAACGCGTTCAAACAAACAAACAAACTCTTCAGCTTTATAATATTAGTAGATATACAGGGTGGCAGGTTAAACAGTGGAAATATTTTAAGGGGTCATTGTACTCATCATTATGAACAACTTTTACTATGGGACCAACAATGCAATCGCGAAAAAAAATCAGCTGTTCCATACATTTTGTTGAGTTTTGTGAATTTTTTTTCGCGATTTCAGGGTTGGTCCCATAGTAAAAGTTGTTCATAATGATGGGTACAATAACCCCTTAAAATTTTTCCACTGTCTAACCTGCCACCCTGTATAAATGGGACTTGATACAGGGAGGTATTGTGAAGCAACTTTCAAAAGTCTTAAACCTATAGTTAACGCATAATTTTAAGGGACAAACACATTCTGGGACGCGTCCGTACCTACGCCGCGGCTGTCAGCGACGTCCTTTGCATAGTATCGGTCACGTCCGAGGATGTGACCTTGGGCCGTCTTCCAGCGTTCGGACGTCCGATAGAAATCTGGCGGGCGAGCGTCCGTACAACCGAGCGCACTCATCGGTCGCGACCGGCACCACGTCAGCCACATAGTGTGTTTGTCCTATTATGTCATCCAAAGTGATTGGTTAAACGAAATGACAACGGTCAATCAGATCACTTGAATGAGGTTAACAGCTAATTAGAATTAAGCAACTTTTCAGAAACTGGAAAGATTTTTCGCATTTTATTCTCCAGGGGGGAGTTTTGATATTAGATGAGAAAAGGTACACATCACCTCTCTTTAACTCTAAAGTTCTTAGCCGAAGTACACGTAACATGCATGGTCGAGGTAACCCAGAACTTACTTTAGGGTCTGTGAAATCAACTAATGTTCCCGATGACCGTTGAGTTCTTAATCCCATGACTAGCGGCAACAGACAGATTATAATTTTGAATAGCAGCATTGTTCTGAAATAAAAAAAAACGTGTAATTGAGGGGCAAATAACTCTTTGACTGTCACTATAGTTCGAAAAATATAGCTTGATCTCTATGACAGATGTCAAATCCGTACATTTTTAATGCATTTTGACGTTATTTGTTAGTATTTGACATCTGTCACAGAGATCAAGCTATATTTTACGATCTACTATAATGAGACATAATTGACTTTCTATTGTTATCGACTCGATTTCTATCACCATGGCTTCCATTTTGACAGTTCAACAACATTCAAAGAACATGAGTCCTACTCGTAATTGTTCGGTTTTGAAACTAAACGCCGATCCTATTATGTTTTAAAATGAAATAACCGTTGAAGGAAAAATAGTACTTTTTATCCTTTCCAGCACTACTAATGCTACACAAGACTAATATAATAAGAGAAGTCCCCCAACTGACCTCAAAGATAGAACAAACAGTATTAACAGAAAGGCGGACTTAATGCTATTTAGAAGCTTTCACCACGTATAGAGTATTTCGTTTCTTTCTACAAGGAAAGTTCTAGACTAAGGAATTGTAGTGCGAAACCAAAGAGGTTAATTTCATATAACTTGTACGTACGGTCGCGGACTGAAAATGTTTATCGGATTTCAAATTAGATTTCTTCTCACACTCCGCAATAAGGTCATGTTATATCAACATACTCGTACATATTACTTTTTATAATTATGAAGTATCGATCATATGGTAAAAGAGGCGGTCAAATACTTTTTAATAATTTAAACTGTATTCCAATTATTTTTTGATATGGCAAACAGTCCCGTAATGAATCAAATCCTAAATCTCCTTCAATACTCTCAGTCTCTTTTAGCCACTCTGTATACAATCACCCCTCCAACGGTTCAGGAAAAAACAAATTTCAAAAGTCTTCCGTTGTATTGAGTAAGAAAATATATTTCAACAGTACAAATATGAGGAAGAAATAAACATAACTTCAGGACGAATAACGAGCTGTTCCGAAAAAAGATGTGTATGTATTAGGACAAAGTTTCTCAAACTTATGGTCCCACGTACCCCTATTAAAGTTCCCATACGACTGCGAACCCTGTCGGGTCCTCATTTTCAAAGTCGCGCGTCATACGCGCTTGACAGCTGCCCGGGCTAACATGCGCGCCGCGACAAATTTTGTCGACTGTTTTGTCTCGCTCTTACTCGTGCCAATATGAGACAAATGCACGATAAAAGCGTCGACAAAATTTTGTCACGGCGCGCATGTTAGGCGCTCATAACGTAAATCTTATCGCGAACCCCCTACCATGAATTGGCGAACCCCTAAGGGTTCGCTGTCCACTTTGAGAAAGCATGTATTAGAATAACGACAGAAAGTATTCCAGAAGTGAAGTGATATCAATAATGATACGTGAAGTATGGAGCGAGCGGCATTAGCTCAGGGATCATACTACAAACTGTTAAAATCAGCATTGTTTCATTCTAGAAACAAGGGAGATGTACCAAGGTGCTATTGAGCTTGACGCTTTGGTTTGATCACATTGATCAAAATTAAAGCTGGCGACAAACTTAACGCGATCGATGATATAAATACAGTGTTTTAGATTAGTGTTAGTGATGAGTGACGATTTATCAGTATTAAGTTGAGAGTGTGTAGCGTTTTTAATGCGTGGGAGATCTCTATATTTACTAAGGAGCATTTGTAGTTGTGACGCACAGTGGTTTAAAAGTGGCGACAGCGGTTTCCTTGTTTTTATGGGCTGCCGTGCCGTCGCCATGCCGTGCCGTTGTCGTCTAATGGAAAAATGACCATTATATCAGGGGGGTAATACTTGCGGGTTCGATATTAATATCGAATTCTATATATATTGCAACAACTGTCAAAATCCCTACCATTTTGACATTTGTTGCGATATATATCGAATTCGATATCAATATATCACCCGCGAGAATCACCACCGAGTACTTAACATGTCCACTGTCTGCGAAACGGATCGGATTAATCTGACAAATATCATCGTGTCCATTACGCCTGTGTCGTATTAATGAAGTACGACAGTTTGTCGGATTAATCCGACTCAGGTGGTTAAAGGGTTAAGGAAAGTAAATTAAAACGAGCTAACTCACCAAGTATCACTCCAGCTGCAGTAAGTCTAATGCATTTTGAAGGTGACAAGCCGAGCTTATAAACCGTTTCAGAAAAAGATGACTGGTACGAACAATCCTCATTGTTGCGAAACGTCCACTTTGTTTTCGTTTTAGGCGCCAGGTGGTCGTATTACCCATGTAATACCAGTTGTATGGCTTCAGAACTGACCTGTTGTTTTATTTTTAGGAAGTAGACTATTCTTTTAGCAAATAGGTGAGTTTTTTTATGATTTGCTTTCCATCTTTTTTTAACACTTAAGTACCTACACGGTCTAAAAGTAGAGAATCGTAATCTGAGATTTTTAGGGTTCCGTACCTCAAAAGGAAATGAACCGTTACTTCCTCTTTACCGTACTTGTCCCCTTTTCGTGATTAAGGAATACGCATACAATATAAACGATTTTAATAAAGCGTATAAATCGTATAAATCTTTTTGGCCTCCGTCGGTCCGGCTGATTTTTAGGTAGTGCATGAAACCAAAAAAAGCTTGCACTGAACAATTCACTCGATGTCATTAAGTTACTTCGTAGGAAAGATGACGACATGACCTCAGGAGCACGGAGCCGATAGGGACTTCATCTCACTAATTTCTTTGGCAGTGGTAAGACATGTGCTATTCTAAAATATCTAGATTACAAACATATTTTACTCCAATAATAGAATGGCTGAAACTTATTAATGCTTGATTTTTGATTCATGAGTTCGTCTAATATACTATTAATTACATAATATTATGATTCAAAGTCCAGTAATACCTACTCCTTTTATATGAGGCACATTATTATTTCCATCATCATCTGCCTAGCCTTTTCCCAAATTATATTGGGGTCGGCTTCCAGTCTAACCAGTTTCGGCTGAATATCAATATTTTACGTGGAGCGACCGCCATCTGACCTCCACAACTCAATTAATGGGTAATACCGGTATTCGAATGTTAGACCAGCTGTCAGACTTTAGGGCTTCTGACTACCCGTAACGATTGTCAAAGATATTCTTATGACAACCGGGACCGACTGCTTAACGTGCTCTCCGAGGCACGGAGGGGTTTCGATGTGTAAAGAACGGTCACCGATCCAAGGACTGACCGCGGCAAGCGCAGCTTAACCTCGCAGATCGATCGATCAGCGCGGCTGTCATTTAGCCACGAGCCCCTCGTTATTATTTCCAACTATGTTTAATTACGCGTGACTTGATTATATTTTATCATTTGTAGTCGATCGACAAAACGAGAACTTTGCTCTACAAATAAATATATTTTTATCGTAAACAAATTGTAGCAAATTTTTATTTAGAATTACTTAACAATTCCATCGAATATTTGAAGCTAGAAACGCATTGTGATTCTGTCTGTTTGTCCGTTAGCGTGCTTATAACTCGAAAAACACGTACTTCTTACTATCGTCCATTTTAATTAAATCAAGACGTGACTCCAAAAAGCATTTAGAATTTCCAAAGAAAGTGTAAATTCCAACTTTGCCCGACCTGAAAACGCAACCGAGTAAACTTTAAACCAATGAAGCGACTGAATTTAAATTAAAACGTCTGCAACTACGTAGAACATTATTCACGACCACGTTCTGTTCCTAGAAAAGAACATTTATGTACTTTCTAAAGCCTTTTTAGATCTTAAAATAAAAGTAAGTCTTGTAGCTACACGTGGATGCCTTGTCCTCTTGAAAGGACTATTTTTATAACCACCTATGACAATACCGAAGATGTTAACTACTTTTTTTATAGTGAATCTGTAAACTATTTGAAAAAAGACAGTTAACACCAAAAAACCCAATGAAACATCTACAAAATTGGCAAAGTTATAAGCGTTTTAAAATGATTTGCTAGACACGGACGGTACTACCTACTAGTGACGTAACACCACCTACGTCCGCTTCGCGCGACAAAGACGGAGCGATACTCCCTCCAAAAACTTTAAAAGCGTCTATGTTTTCCATTTTGTGATAAATTATTATTTTTGCTTTTACTTTTTTGTTGTGCCTATTCCTTCTTTGAAATAAAATAATTTATTTGTACTTTTTTAATAGTAGGCCACTACCGTATTGTGTGCACATTGTTTGCGAGGTATCTAATCCTGAACACGTGTCGTGATAAAAGAGTTATGAAATGATTTTCCTTCAAAGATTGTTGGTATACACGTGTATTAGAAATGCGTGGTCATATTTTTAAGGGGTTTGTTTTGAATTCTTAGTCTGAATAAAATTTGATAGGTCACATAAAAAAGAATCATCTATACTCAGAGGCACAATTAACCGGCCACCTATGTTTAGTGTCACCACGTTTGCTTTCGAAATCGTAAAAATGCTTCGGGAACACAAATCAGAAAAGCAGTGAGAGTAATAAGTGTTTAATTTATTGCTATAGTAGCTACTTATGAAGTAACATTCATCATGATATGCTTTATTTAACTTAAACAAACGTGGTGACACTAAACATAGGTGGCCGGTTAATTGTGCCTCTGAGTATATTATAAAAAAAACCGTCTCTGTACATTGAAGATATTCCAGAAAAATAATCGGAATAGGGTACTGGGACGTAATCATGCACAATATTTTTTTTTTGGGCATGATTACGTCCTATTTCCCATTTCCATTGTAGTTTCGTTACTCATTCTATTGGAAGGGCACTGCTGCAACAGAACCAAGAAGGTCAGGAGTTGGTTTTGCGATCAAGAATAATCTTGTGAAGACACTCCAAGAATGTCCAATCCACATCTCGGACCGTATTACCACATTACGTCTTCACTTAGACTGTGACAATTTCCTTAATGTCATCAGTATCTATGCACCAACGCTAGATAGTTCTGATGACATTAAAGATAAATTTTATGAAGAACTCACGCAATGTCTTCATAAAATACCCAACAAAGAAAAGATTCTCTTATTGGGGGACTTTAATGCCAGAGTAGGTCGAGACTATGAAGCCTGGCCTAAAGTTTTAGGTAGGCATGGGGTAGGCAACATCAACTCTAACGGCGAGTTGCTGCTTAGTTTATGTGCTCAATTCCAACTTGCAGTCACCAACACCATGTTCCGCCTTGCTGCTAAGCACAAAACTACGTGGATGCATCCCAGATCTAAACACTGGCACCTCATCGACTATGCCATCACAAGACAGAGAGACATCTCTCAGGTCCTAGTCACTCGTGCTATGCGCGGTGCACATTGCTGGACGGACCATAGACTTATTGTCACCAAACTACGTCTTTGCCTTCGGCGACCATTAAGGGCTAACAGGAAAAAGCCTCAGAGTGTCAACGTAGAGAATCTGAAATATCCAGAGCTCAGAAGCAATTACACCGAAAAGCTAGCACGTGATATACACTCTCATAAAAATACCGGTGATATTGACGCTGACTGGAAGACTTTGTCGTCGTCTATACTAGACGTGGCTACTAACACAGTAGGCTTAAAAAAGAGAACAAATCAAGACTGGTTCGATGATAACGACAAAGCTCTTACTGAAGCCATTGCTAAACACCGAGATCTTCTGAGGCGCAGCGATAACAGCGCAAGAATAAGAGAGAGTGACCGTGAGCTGCGTAAGCTCACGAGATACACCAAAGATAAATGGTGGCAAGACAGGGCTCAGTACATCCAGTGGCTTGCTGATAGTAATCAGCTCGGTGAGTTCTACAGTGAAATTCGCAAACTCACTGGCACTACTAACTTTACTAAGGTACCGCTAAAGTCATTGGATGGTAACATTCTACTGAAGAGCAAAGAGGAAGTACTTAAGCGTTGGGCAGAACACTTCAATAATTTGCTTAATGTAGATCGATCAGCTGATCTACAATATATTGACGGTCTACCTCAATTTCAGATAGCGGAGGAACTGGATGATGCCTTGTCTAAAGGAGAAGTATTCTGTGCCATCAAACAACAGCAAAACCAGCGTGCGGTTGGCTTAGACTTTATACCGGGTGAACTTCTGAAATACGGCGGTGAGGAATTACATTCGCGTGTCTGGGAAATGTTTGTGCTTATGTGGGAGAAAGAACAAGTACCTGAAACTTTTAAGTTATCTCGCATTAGGGCTCTCTATAAGAACAAAGGTGACCGGTCGGAATGCGGCTCTTACCGCGGTATATCACTTCTCTCTGTCCCTGGAAAAGTATTTGCCAGAGTACTATTAAACCGCCTCAGGAAACTCTCCGAAAAGATTCTGCCAGAAACCCAGTTTGGTTTCAGACCAGACAGAGGTACTTGTGAGGCAATATTTGCAGTCCGTCAACTGCAGGAGAAAAGTAGAGAGCAGGGCCAGCACCTGTACCTCTGCTTTGTTGATCTGGAAAAAGCTTTTGACTGCGTTCCTCGCGAGGCCCTTTGGAAGGTGCTGGGGAAATTGGGGTGTACAGAGAAGTTTGTAAGGCTCCTGCGGCTCCTGCATGATGACATGCAATGTTGTGTAGCTGTCGAAGGTGACCAATCAAGCTTCTTTTCCGTCACTTGTGGAGTGAAGCAAGGTTGTGTCTTAGCTCCGACATTGTTTGCCTTATATTTTGCAGTTGTAGTCCGAGAAGTACTGATTTCTTCTTCTGAAGGAATTCGTGTTCGCTATCGGACTGACGGCAAACTTTTTAATTTGAACAGACTTAGGGCAACAACAAAAGTGTCTTATGCACACATAGAGGATATAATGTATGCAGACGATCTATGTTTCGTGGCTGAAACCCCTGATGTCCTGCAACAGCTAGTTACTAACCTTCATGAGCAGTGTTGTAGATTTGGCTTAAAGATCAGTGTCAAAAAGACTGAAGTGATGTCACTAGACAGTCATGGTCATGAAGAACTGACCATCACGCTTGGTGAAGATGTGCTGAAGCAGGTCGATAAGTTTCGATATTTGGGGAGCACTATAACATCAAAGTGTGACCTTGGTGTCGAAATCAATAGCAGAATAGGTGCCGCAGCCTCTGCTTTCGGTAGACTCGACAGGAAGGTCTTCAGCTCACATGACATAAAGGTATCCACAAAGGTTTCTGTGTATATGGCAGTTGTGTTGCCTTGTATATTGTACTCTGCCGAAACGTGGACACCGTACCGACGCCACATCAGACAGTTAGACCGCTTCCACCTAAAATGCCTGCGCAAAATTCTTAACATCCATTGGTCTGATCGTGTACGAAACACAGAAGTGTTGAGAAGATGCAATGTAGGTGGCATTGAAGCCTACCTCATGAGGAGGCAGCTCCGTTGGTGCGGACATGTATCGCGCATGTCGGAGAATAGAGTGGCCAAGCGCATCCTTTACTCCGAGTTACAGGAGGGCAAGCGAAAGCATGGCGGACAGCTGCTACGATATAAGGATGTGCTGAAGCGCCACATGAAAAAATGTCACATAGACCCGTCTCAGTGGGAGGATCTGGCATCCAACCGCATAGAATGGAGAAGCCGCGTTAGAGAAAAAGTCTCTGACTTTGAAGTACGCCGGCTTTCTGAGTTGGATGCCAAACGTGACGAGTTGATAGCTCGACCACCTGTAGCTATCAACTATAACATTGTGGCTGGTACCCTGACATGTCCGCAGTGTGCACGGACCTTTACGCATAAAATAGGGTACACCAGTCATGTACGAGCACACGCACGACGCCAGTAGAGTCGAAACGGTCGCCATTACCGAAATCGGTGTGGAGGATTATTATTATTGTATAAACATATTATTTACATTTTTAAATATTTCATAAAAAGATTATAAAAACAAAACATTTAAAAATATAAAAAATAGTGCTCCACCGGCATCGGGAACAGGGTCCAAGCCACCGGCGGTCAGGGCCCCAGAGAGAGGAACCTCCTAACAATGCGACCCGTGTCCAGGAGTACAACCTTCTGAATCAAGCCCTTGACCCAGCTGCCTAACGAGAGCCTCCTTAGGTGTAGGTCGAGGCTCTTGGCTATTAAACCATTGGCCGTGACGACTATCGGCACAATGATTGCCGAGTCCACATCCCACATGCTGACAACCTCGTGCGCTAAGTCAAGAAATTTAAGCTCTTTATCTTTCTCAGCTTTCACGAGATTCTCATCATGCGGGACGGTGATATCAACAATCAATGCGCGGCGCTCTGATCGATCTATCACTACTATATCAGGCTTCTTAGCCATGATAGTCCTGTCAGTGATGATAGATCGATCCCAGTACGATGTGACATGACCATTTTCGAGAAAATGGGTCGGGCACATACCTGTAGTATGGTACTTCCAATTCCACAAGATTGTACTTCAGAGCAAGTTGCTGATGGATAATCTTGGCCACCAGGTTGTGTCTGTGCAAGTATTCGCCGTTAGCAAGACGAGAACAACCGGAAATAATGTGACGGATAGATTCCCCTGGACGGTGGCATGCCCGACAGATGTCAACCGTGCCGTCCTTCACAATATATTTCCGATAGTTATTCGTCATAACCTCGTCCATAATTGCACATACAAAACCTTCGGTTTCCCCGAAGAGGTCCCCGAAACGTAGCCAAGACACGGACGCTAAGAAATCTGTATCGGGTCCATGAAGGGCCCGATAAAAGCGTCCGTGTAGCTCCTTGCTCTGCCATACCTCCCTGCGACTGTTAATGTCCAGAACCACAGGTTTGCGCCAGTTCTCTTTAGCCAAGGAGAGCGGGGTTAGTCCCTTGTCCACTGCGACAACATCTCGGTGCATCCCCACGTCAGCTTTCATTGTAGTTATTATTATCTTCCGCCCGTGGCTGACCCGCGTATTTTTTTTTACATACCTAATATCTTTATAAAAATAGCCTGTGTTATTCTGATGTAAAAGCTATATTACTGTAAAGTTTCATCAAAATCTGTTCAGCAGTTTTTGCGTGGAAGAGTAACAAACATTCATCCTTACAAACTATACACCGCTGCATGACCCTTCATTCAATACAGGTGTGATGTTATGTTCTAAAATTCAATTTATTTCAGTTTTAAAAAGAAGAAGACTTGTCAATCCTTCTGGGAAACGCAACAGATGCATAATAATTATGCTAACTTAATAAACTAGAAGGCGGAGACGGGAACAGTAATCAAAGTGCAATTTCATCATATTATGAACTTTGATATCTTACAGGGGAACCGCTTTGTAGCTATTCCTTTTGAAGCCCGTTTAATTTAAGTTATTTCGCCTCTCATACTGTGACTATAATTATTCTACTTTTATGTTTAGTTTTTTTTTAATCTATACTATGAATACTTACTAATATTATAAAGCTGAAGAGTTTGTTTTTTTGAACGTGCTTATCTCTGGAACTACCAGTCGGATGCAATTTTTTTTTGTGTATGTATGGTAGTAATTTATGAGAAATAGTATAGACTGTTTACTATCACGCTACAACCCTTAGGAGCCGAGCAACGGAGGTGAAACCGCGGGGATCAGCTAGTCTAATATGAAAGGCACAAATCTGCGCCCGCTACTCCGTCACACGCGGAAGTTAGAAAACATCACTATGTCTTTATTTCCTTCATACAAACTTTATGATAAATTTTCATACCTTTAGAGATGGAATTTCAAAAAGAGGTGCACTAATACACCTCTACGGTACTCAAGGTATATCACCTCTAAACAAACACACCCTTACCACAAAAAAGATAAACAAGCGTTAAACGCGAATGCTACCAAAAATAATACTCACTTGTTTTAGACAAGTTAGTGCTAAAACAAGTGCGTATTATTTTTGGTAGCGTTCGTGTTGAACACGTGTTTATCTTTTTTTGTGGTACGGCCCATAATATCCAGGTTTAGGCAAGTAGTTCAAGATAATTACAAACATAATTCTAAGTAAAAACATTACTCTTTCTAACTATAAAACAATTAAATTATAAAACAATTCACACTTTCAATTCGCAGAAACGTGAGAAAATTCTTAAATAATGAAAAAAAAACCACTAAAACTTCTGAATGTAACATAGCAAATTGTTCTCAAAGGTGTTAATTCACCAGTTTAAGATGACTCGTGTACCTGTCCATTATTCTTCATTTTCCCTCACTTTTGAGCAGGGAAGGGGGAATGTAGAGGTCTTGTTTCACTGGTCGCGTTTTGTAATGGGAGTTTATTAGATTCCGCGGTCGGCTGCTTCCAGGATATGACGGGAACAAATTTTTACTAAAGACACCGGAATTATCTCTTTGTATTCGTTACAAGATGGCTCTGTAAACAGGGTGGCAGGTTAGACAGTAGAAATATTTAAAGCGGTCACTGTACTCATCATTGTGAACAACTTTTACTATGGGGCCAACCTGTTCTGTGGGGCCAACCATGAAAAAATCAGCTGTTCCATACGTTTATTGTTCACATAACTAAACAAAATGTATGAAACAGCTGTTTTTTTTGCGATTTCAGGTTTGGTCCCATAGTAAAAGTTATTCATAATGATGAGTACAATGACTCCTTTTAAATATTTCCACTGTCTAACCTGCCACCCTGTATATTTGCTGGTCTAAGTAACTCAGTGATCGCTGAGGTATGAAAAAACAATTAGATTAAAGAAGCGAGAGTACAAATTGCTTTTATTATCTTAATTTGATAGGCTTTGATGATTTGTGGATTGCGATGTTGTATTGTTTATAGTTCATAATTACTTGTTACTAGTGGTTGCCAAGAGGTCACTTCGATGACATTGCAATAATTTGGTACCATGGAGGTGGTCTCACGATAGAGGTGGCTATAGGAACTCCTCAACTTTACATAACTCCATCGTGTTTAGATTCGTTAGATTTGTCTTGACAAGTACTATGGACCTAGATGATGTCCAGGGTCTCATAATGGAGCTGGGAAGTAGTCATTCATGTTTTGAAAAATATTTTTCATCAACACCTCACAGATTGATCGATGAGTGCGGCTGATATCGAGTGGATGGTCTGTGACTCCGTCCCTTTGTAATGTTCTTCTTGGGTAAGTGTGCGGAGAGAAATTACTTGAAGACTTCGTTTCCAATAAACAATATTTAATAACTTTGTAAGTATTAATGTTATAATTACAAATGCCCGCGACGCGACAATGAAAAAAGTATCGGTGGATTATAACGACACCAAACACACGTCCGCACGCAGCGGCTGCCGTCGTCGAAGAGGGGGGCGCTCGCGCCGCGAGCAGTGTTGCCAAGTTGTAGGTAATGGCGACACCTCACAGCCGGCCTTCCGCGACCGGCGCAGGCGTGTGGGGTATGTGTGGGCGCGCCAACATCGAGCGAAGCCCTCAAAAAACAATCTAATACCTACTATAATTTCTATTTTAGGTATAGTAGGTACAAAATTAGACCAGATATAGGTAGGTATCTATAGCGTATTGGCTTTTACCCATAAATAACCTTTACGACCTTGTGCATTATAAACGCAATAGGTACATTATTCAATGTCATTATTATTTCTCATAATTGCTCTGAAATATATTCCATTTGCCTAATGCTCCTATAATCCATGATATTAGTTTCCTGTTTTCAAACGAAATTACAGTTCGAACATGATTTGAGTTCATACAAAGCAAAATAGATTACTATCGAAACAGATACTAATCTAAATTGCAGTATAGTTGCGAAACAACTGAACATCATCCATTTTGTTCCAAAATCTGTGGACAACGCACATATCAATTTAGAACAAAATAGTAAAAAATGATGTCGAAGAAAATTTTGTTGGTTGTAGTCTACCTGGCTGTTTTAGCAGCCTTTGTGGTGTGTCAGGAGGAGACTACCATGGCTCCGACTACGAGGGGTGACGAAGAAGAAGAGGAGGAACCTGCGAAGAAAGGCTGTTCCATCTGGTGCTGGATCCAGAAGATAGCAATGTTTATCATCTCTCAACTGCTGAGCGGTAACTGAACATGTTTTGATTTCTTGATTAAATTGTTTAAAGGTTATGTGTGTTTCATTTTGTTGTTAGATTTTGTTACATAAAGAAGTTACTATAAACCGTTTTGAAGGAAAATGTGTGCATTCTTGCCTGCTTACACCAGCTTCCAATCTATCGTACTAGCAGGGAAAACATTGAAAATAACTTGAAGCCATTTTTAACCCAATAATACAAGTTTACATAAAAACTTGTAAGTATTAGACGGTTCAAATTATTGTAATGTAGGCCATTTATTTAAGAAACGCCTCAGTGAACATAAATAGTCTACGAAAATACAATAAAAACACAAGTGCAGGCATTCTGGGCTTAATAAAATATTGCCTAAATAAGAAAAAATCTAGCGTTTGTTAGGTGAAAGCGTTGTACCTAATTTAAAAAATCGTTCCAGATTGCCTTCAAAGGATTTCCAATTTGAATTTCAAATGGCTTTCTAGATTTTGTTAAGCTTATTTTCGGCAAGCATTTCAATTAAGTGTTCAGCGTGTGGATTTTTTCATTTATGAGAAAGAAAATTGTTTTCAGTAAAAATGTAAAGCGAAGCTACCAGTTTTCATTCGATTCAAATAATTTATTGAAAAAGCTGTACACAATTTATTTGGAACGTAGTTAAAAATGACTGATAAAATAAAAATGGACGCTCGCAGGATGTCCACTTCAGTTCAAGCGTTGTAATTTTTTTCTTGTTTGCAACATGTTGAAATAAAAGCATCGCAATATTGTAAAAGAAGAAACAAAACCTTCTAAATTTTTTATTTTAACATCGAGATTTAGCAGCAGAAACATTTGCGTCGTCACTTGTTTTCGCTAAACACTATTAACCCATTTTTAAACATTTTAAAAGACATCTAGGCATTTAAAATTTGTCTTATTTTAGATATTTCATACTTTTTAAACTCATTGATAACATGGAAAATTATATCATTAGCTTAATTTAATCATACACTGAACTTTTATATTCAAAATGACCTTCAAAATGAAAACGCACAATCCCATGTCATATCCCGAGCTGCAGTACAACAACTCGGGGCGTGATCCCTAACCATTACCCCACTTAAACTATCGTCAATATACCCAAATATAAAGAAGGAAACAAGTTTCCTAACTAATTAGAATGGGCTACTTAACAAACGGTATATTGGTCTATAAATACAAATCAATTAGTAGACATTCCCATGTCGCCTCTTGAATGAAATCCCCTACCTTTAGAATCACGTAATTGAACAGGTTTTATTCATTTAGGAGCTTATATTATCTCCGTGGGTATGTGCTTTCGTAAATAAAATTCCAAATAATGAAATGGATTGTGATCTGCTCGATTCGGCACGAGAGCGCGTTTTGTAAATAAATAATAAGGTCATCGATGGGGAAATGTGGATGGCGTATTGTAATTATTTACGTGGAATTCGTAGTACAGAAGTATGACAATGGTTTTCAAAATTGAAAGACTTCTAATGTACATTGTGATGATTAAATAAAGTAAATTGAATGGTTTCTGGTCTTAGCATAAGGGCTCTTTTAATTTAAACGATTGGTGTCGGACTGGTGCCGTCTGGTTGTCGTGCGACGCCCGCACGATAGTCGGACGGCTCTCTCGACGTGTCAACTGTATGGAAAAAAAAAACCGGCCAAGTGCAAGTCGTACTCGCGCACCGAGGGTTTCGTATCAGTTTTGGACATAAAGTGAAAAAAACCGAACCGCATAAGTAAGTTTGTTTGTCAAGGAATTTTGATGATTTTGAAAAAAACTACTCACTAGATCTCGTTCAAACCAATTTACGGTGGAAGTTTACATCATATATTTTTTTTAGTTTTATCATTTTCTTTATATATTATTTTACCACTTTGAAAGTGTCTCTCGCGCAAACTATTCAGTTTAGAAAAAAATGATATTAGAAACCACAATATCATTTTTGAAGACCTATTCATAGATATCCCACACGGATGGGTTTGATAAAATAAAATTTTTCAGTTTCAGTTCAAAGTATGGGGAACCCCAAAAATTTATTGTTTTTTTCTATTTTTGTGTGAAAATCTTAATGCGGTTCACAGAATACATCTCCTTACCAAGTTTCAACAGTATAGGTCTTATAGTTTCGGAAAAAAATGGCTGTGACATACGGACGGACAGACAGACAGACAGACAGACAGACATGACGAATCTATAAGGGTTCCTAGTTTTACTACGGAACCCTAAAAACAACCGGCGGTGCACAGTGCGACACCCGCACAACTACCGCACGGCAGCAGTCCGACACCAATCGTCTAAATACTAAATAGAAAGAACCCTAAGGAAGGATTTGTTTAGTTATAAAAATAATCGCATCTATCATCTACTATTTTTGATATTATGACTTTAATAATAATCAATTTATACACTAAACAGTTTGCCAAGTGAATACCTTGCCAAACTGAAATTTAAATTAACGTCACTTTGAACACGTACAATGGATTTCCATCATGACATTTTCTTTGGAACGGAATTAAGCATTACCACATTTATTAAGCCAAGCGTGTGTGTCATGGAAGTTCTCAAGGGATCCTATTAAATTTGTTTCGAACGAATTAGTCGCAGATCAGGATTGCTCCTTTGGAATGGGTAACTGTTCGTGTGGAAATTCCAATTCAATTTGTGTTATATGCTTTTCGTTCGCTTTCAACTTGTTATTTGTTTGTACAGCTATTCATGAGGAAATATTCCGATATTTCCTAATAAATAAATCACATTTCAACACCTTCTAGAACTTTGATACTTATAAAATTCTTTTTATTAGAATAAACATTAAACAGGAAATAAGAGCCAGTATTAATATTTATGCTAACGAAACTTTGGATCAAGTAAATTAGGGTGGTGTCTATTTACCGCGCTTTTTGCTTGAGGCATCAAAGAGACGCCTCGACAATCTAATTAATTAATGGCCATAAAATCTCGGACAAAAATAGTAGGTAAATGGCTCGTATTTTCTGGAGAAATGACAGATTTAGTTGACATCTCAGATCATAGGAACAAGGGAGATGAGCCAAGGCACTATTGAGCTTAACGCTTTAGTATGGTCAACGTACACGTTGGCGACGGACCGAACGCGATCGATGATGTAAATACCTACAGTGTTTTAGGTTAGCGCTAGTTTTGAGTGACGAATAACCGTGTTAGGTTGAGGGTGTGCCAAATGTTTAATGTGTGGGAGATCTTTATATTCACAAGGAGCGCTTGTCATTGTGTCGCAAACTGTTCTAAAAGTGGCGACAGAAAGATGGCATATCTCCATTTTTCTATGATCTGAGGTTGACACAATGTTACTTTAGTAGGATTCTGTATAAATGTGTGCAGTCGTTAAAGACTTTGGCTTTTTTGCAGACGTCTTGTTTGTGCTGAGTCGCTTCAGCGCTTTCCATGCAGGTGCCGCCGTAGTCACTAATTCCGCTCCTTTGATCTAATTGATGTGCGATTTGAACTCGTTTTCTGAAATAAGAAACATGAAGATAGATATTTTATACAGAATGTAGGATTAAACGAGGGACACAGATAAACAGGGGCACGAAAAAAAGTCAACAGTTCCATACAAAAATCTCCGTATCCATTTATGGAACAGATGTTTTTTTTCCGTAAGTTCTAGGTTAGTGCCGTAGTTAATCGAACTAGTATCAAATACTGAATACCCTTCGATATGTCCTCGTTTGACCTTATCCTATTACTATTATAAGCGTAAAAGTTTGTGAGAATGTAGGTTCTTTGTTACTCTTTCACGCAAGAACTACTGAAAGGATTTTGATGAAACTTTACAGTAATATAGCTTATACATCAGATTAACACAATAGGCTACCTTTTATCCCGAAAAACGCGGGCGAAGCCGCGGGCGGAAGCTATAATAGCATCTGATATTCTAGCGGTTTCAATTATATGACAACCGGGACCAGTAAACAGGGGGAGAAAGGCCTCGATGTGTAAAGATTGATCACCACTTACCTGTAAACCTCCAAATTAATAACGCCAGTGGTACTGATGATGCCAAACTTCTTGAGGACACAGAAGATGATGCAAGGCTCGTCCGACTCTTGGACCTCGATGCGCTTGTTCTTAGGGTACATCTCGCTCAAGCACTGCTCGGCAATCAGGTCGCTCAGCTTGTCGTGAGCATACATGACCGATATGCGAGCGTACGTGAACCCGGTCAGCATAAAAATGACGAAGAGCAGAAGTTCTGGAATGAAAGATATATATGAAGATAAATAAAAAATTCTTACTGACTGAATCTTTGGTGGTTGTTGTAAAAGGTGATTTTAGGAAAGAGTTAGAGGTTATCAGATAAATGTTACATCCTATTTTTCTAATGGCCGTTCCCACTAACTACCTACTACTACACTAGAGTTAGATTTTTGACATTACTTCTATGGAGCTGATGTAAAAAATCTTTCTCTAGTAGGGCCTATCTCTAACGGCCATTTAAATATTTTGTAATCATTATCCAACTATCAACTTTTTTTGTGGGAAAACTCTTCTTTCGCGATGTAGGATTCATGATGTTACATGTGTGTGTATGGTGTATATCTACCTAGCTAAACACCCTGCACTGGAATAGTTGTATATGTCACTACACAGGTAGTAGTAGTAGTAGGTAGTAGGTACTCGATATAGCCAGTAGGTCGCTACATTTTATTTCATAATAGGCTTGCGTATTTTGACCACCAACTCGCCTAATGTTAAGCGATGGTGCGGTCCACGAAGGAGCATATGGTGACACTGGCAACTTAGCCAAACGATATAATTGAAATGTGTCTTTGCGAAACTGCTGCCACGTGAATATTTTCGCACATAACTAGCGAAATATTGCCTCTGCCTATCTTTTCGGGAAATACAGGCGTGATATTATGTATTTTTAAACTAAAAGCGTTTACTATTTATTTCTTTTACTTGTACAAAACATTCATCAATAAACTATGTCGGGATTTACACCATGTACTTGTTTATTTTTGAGACTCCGATAATAAACAGGTACCTACATGGTGTAAATCCCGACATAGTTTATTCTACTAACGTCAATAACCATGTTTTAAAACAATACATTCATCAATGTTACTCAGAGAAAAAAGGTTCTTTAAATTATTCCTAGACGTGTTCATTAAATTACCTACAACCTTCATTTCTGTAATGTTCAGTATGTTATTCAAAGGCCTATCTAAAGTACACGTTCTAATATATGAGCCAGACATACTGATGGTTTTTTGTGCGACCTTCCAACACGGTCAGATGTTATCTGAGCAATTTATCATTATTATTCAGTGCAAACTAATTATTTTGGTACTAAATCCACAAGAATAATAAATAATACGAGTAGAATGGAATCTCCTTAATGTGTGCCCAAAACGCCGCATTATAAACACCTATTTCTCCATCCAGCACGCAGCATCCCGCTCTCGCCTTATGGATGCCGCCAGGGCTATCTATTTAATAATACTGACTTTTTTGTGTAACAAACGCGAGACGGTGACTATTATCGTAAGCTTGAACGCGTCTGGTGCGAGAGTTTTATTTTTTTACTCTTTAAGTCTTTATTATTCTCAGGTCGATCAGAATTTCATATATTTTTCAAGCGTTACGCGCCCAGAAGGGTATTATGTCTATGGTTCCAAATGAATGAACTTCAATGAGTGTATGTTTTTCCCTTCATAATGTTATTTTGGCATTGTTCCAGGATTAAAGAGATAGACACATTATGGGACGCGTCCGCGAGCCGCGGCTGACAGCTGCGTCCTTTTTGTATTACCCCTCATTCGCACTTTTTAACGCGGGTTTAAAGAAGCGTCCGAATGTAACAAATGGGATACGGACATCTGTTCACATGAACGCTTTTTTTAATGCTGCGTTTTAAATCACGCACTACCTATTTAGATTTTCAACGCTCGGTGTTGAGCGTTAAATCGAATGTGCGTTAACAAAATAATGCCTACAATGCTTTTTTTAACGCATGTTGAAAAATTGCCCGTGCGAATGAGGGCTTATATTAAACATTAAACTGTGCATACTATCCGGTCACGTCGACCTTGGGCCGATTTTGAGCGTGCGGATGTCCGAAAAAAATCTGGCGGGGGGCGTCAGAACAACTGTGCGTCCGATGATGTGTCTAGCCCTTAATGCGGACTAGATAGTAGGTAATGCTTGTCTTTAAATGTCCTTGAAAGTTTGTAAGTTTGTTGTGAACTATTTTATTACTGTTCCACGCCATTATATCCTGGTGCAATGCCAAAATAACATTATTAAGAGAAAAGCACACTGCCCGTTGCGACCCGTATTACTTACTGGCAATTACGATTTTTATTTTCTGGGATGAAATATATATGTTCTTCTCCATTTAAAACAATTTTATCATTCACCTTGCCTTTTCCTAACTAGGAGGGCGTCGCCAATTTAATTAGATATCGCTGAATATCAATATTTTAGTGTAAAATTTAGTGTAGACTTTGTCCATGACTCCATCTGCGAGGACTACAATAAATCATCCTACTAATATTATAAATGCGAAAGTTTGTGTGTGTGTGTTTGTGTGTATGTTTGTTACTTCTTCACGCTGAAACGGCTGGACGGATTTGGATGAAATTTGGTACACAGATAGATTATAGTCTGGAATAACACATAGGCTACCTTTTATCCCGGAAAACGCGGGCAAAGCCGCGGGCGGAAGCTAGTTTTAAATAACCTGCTCAGTGTAGGGTAGGTACTTAGATAGTACTACGAAGAGCTCCAGCTGATTCATCTGACCGAATTAGACGAAATGTAGCTTAGATTTTTAGTTGGACCCTAAGCTACCAAACTGTGACAATCACATCAAAATCTGTTCAGTACTTTTTCGTGATGTTCGTATAAACAAACAGAAAAAAAAAATGTGGACCGACTGGAATATTTTTAATGTCCAAACATGGCTTTTTTAGTTTTGTAATAGTATAGATGGAGTGACTGCCATCTAACCTCCACATCCCAATTACAGGTAAATATCGGTATTCTAAGGTTAATTGCTTGCTTGCTTTAAATGTCACTTTCACATTTATCACAACAGAGCTTGAATATTTCGCCGAGCTCATTTCACCGTAGCTTTGGCACGTACTAAATGAAGAAAGTATGAAGCAAATTCCTAAAACTAAATAAAAAATCTGGCCAGCTCGCGTACGGTCTAATGAAACCTCCTAAGTCTTTGATATGCAGAGAGAGTACAGCTAAATTATTCAGGAATGTTGTAATCAAAAGCCCTGAATGAAAAAGAGTCCCCAAAACGTAAAGAAAGAAATATGGTTTAATTTGCATCGACTTGATATAAAAATGCTAAATAGATTTGATTTTGAAGGGGATACCCCAGTAATAAAAGCAGCGGTGGTGGTTATCGGTTTTATTAATAAGGTTATAAATATAAAAAAGTACATCTGTAACTCCTGTGGGCTACTTCCATTCATCGGCATCTCTATAAGACACAGCGTACAGTTGCGTGCAGTCGTTAAACACTTTCGCTTTTTTGCACACATCATGTTCCAAGTTCATCCCATTGATGTTCTGCGCGCACGTCTCGCCAACATCCGATATCAATATCCTCGGATCGTACCTATGGATCGCTTGCACTCTTCTGTAGTAATTCTTTATATTTATGTAACCATCGTTCGTCATTATACCGAATTTTTTGAGCACACAATGTATTATACAAGGTATATCGTTCCTATCGATACGTAAAGGATATTTATACAAATTTCGTGGATACATTTCTGTTAAACAATCATTTGTTACGATATCACTTTTCTTGTCACGCGCGTACAGGATCGAGATCGGAGGTTCTGACTCCAAGCTTTCTGAGAAAAACTTTGTTTTGTAGCCGTTCACTATTACGGCTATTGATAGGAAAGTCGTAAAGATGAGTATTGCTGAAAGTAACATACACAGTTACGAACTAAAGCTCTTACACTACAAACTGGATGTGTTGTTTGATCTGAAGATGTCGAGGAAAACTTTGAACAATGTCAATGAGTTCACGGGGTAGAAATGAAAATGTAATATGATTTCACTTTAACAAAGTTGTGAAGAAACTTTAGCAAGACGCGAACGTTACACAAATTAAATTTGTGCAGCCATTAAAAGAGTTTCTTGTTCTATTTCAAAATAATCTAAAGTTTAACTCGTTTGTTAGTCTGAAGATATCTGTTCTCTCGGTCTCTTCATAATGTCTTATCGGTTTACCTTTAAGAACATTACAGGAATGACCAGGATTGGAAAATGAAGTTATCTGGGTCAATAGAATTAAAATTACTTACTGTCCATCGTAGCAAAATGTTTTTAGTAGAAAAAATCACGGTTACTTCACGCGGTGTAACGATTGGTCATCATTACTCAAGCCCAACAAAATTACTGAAAGCTGAAACAGAAGAAATCGGATATTTTTCTTTCTACACGCCAGGAAATGTATTGTTTCGAAAATTCGCAGGTTAATGTTTTATATACTAGTTGAAATTGTGCAAAACAATCGGCCATTGTTCAAGATGCTTCGATAAGAATGAAAAACGCTTGAGCTGCGACGTAACGCAAAAAATGAACAAAGTCGCCAGGTGCGTGGTTCATAAAAAAATGATTTTTATATTTCGTCAAGTACCGAACGAAATTGTGTGAACTTCGAATGAAATTGGCGATATGGGACACATTATATTTTCAGGCTTTAGAATTGGCAACACTCTTCAGAGTTGAAATATATTGTATGGCAAACAATACATTTTTATTCCTTTTTAAATTCTTCTCGTTTTCTTACCGTTACTAAAGACTCGCTCCAATTAAGTTTCTTTTCTATTCAGTACGATCTTTAATTATTTATCTGCCTACTTTGTATTGCTACCAAATGGGAAACTCAAACGAAACTGAACGTTCTTTTTACTATCCCATTACGATTGGTTAATGATCGAGAGCCTTCGGGGGACAATTAAAAATTTAATATAACGTTCCCTGGGTCCCGGAAAAATCTGATTTTAATTTGATTTGGCTTCAATTCGTCTGTGTTCTTTACTTGTATATCGGCTTGGTTTTGATATAATTTACTTTATTGGTTAAGTTAAAGTCTGATTTGATTGGATTTTTACTGTTGATTAGTTACGCATTTAAAAAAAGTGTAATTGTGCAGTAATGCTTAAGTATGTTACGTAAGCACTAAGCAGATTATTTAATTGTGGTTTTACATGTTTGAAAAGTTAGGTTTTGTGAATATTGTTATTGTCGTATACTATACATGCCATATTTTTGTATGGGAATTCTCATGGATGCAATCCATACCCCAGCATGTGTATGGATTAGAAATTTCCTAATTATGACCTTTAAGATTTTTCTGTAAATCATGGGAATATGGAATACATCTTCTTGATTATTCTAGTAATCTCAAGCATGACTTCTAAGTGTGATGTCAGGAGGGTTCGATTCTCTGGTTAGATTCCGTTATTAGGGGCTTACTGATTAAAAAATCTGGGCCTTAAAAATGTGCCCGTTAAATACCAAAATACTTTCATTGGCCTTTTAACGAAGGGCTCGCTTTGATTAATATCAGAAACTTTCCCATTATAGGCCAATTAACTGAAGAACGAGGCTTCTTCAATCAAATGCTCAAAACTAAGGTCCGTATTCCAGAACGATACTCGAGCACCGATCTCTGCTTGAGCATTAGTTTCAACCAATCACATGGCTTTAAATCTATGCTCAAGCAGAGATCTGTGCTCGAGCATCGTTCTGTAATACGAGCCTAAGTTACCAAAAAAAATGTTTTTAATGGAGGGCACACACAAGTCAAGTTACTGGATCCAGTTACTTGCATATCAAGGTACCTTCACTCCATACATGAAACTGAGCGATGAAAAATATATTCTTGCGTACTTCATGTGTAGTATCGTTGCAGTCTGAATAAAATAAAGGTCTGTGACTTTTTTTATTTTAATGTCACTCTCTAACTTACCAACCGCGTTGTCAAAAACTCTGAAGAAAATCTCTGAAGAAAAAAGTGTAGAGTACAGACTATTAGAGTACCTACATAATAAACTTTCGATGAAAATTGGTTTGAACAAGATATGAAATATCTATTTTGAGTTTTGAGTTAACCAGCTGCAAAAATAGCTTTGTATTTCTTAAACATATTATGTAATACAAACTTATATTTTGCGGTCGGAAATCTGAAATACTCCTTGTTACAAAACTAACTGTGCGTGGATCGACACGCACTTGACGGTTTTTATTTTAATTGTGTACTTGGTTCTATCATTATTGACGAAATGAAGTCAACATCAAATTAACACGCTAGTACAGTCGCAAGTCAGTGGCATCATAACCAGTATAAGCTGGTCTCTGATTCTATTGAAACTCCTTACTTCGCAAGGCCAGCTCAAGGTCAAAGTGTTACCACTGACGTGCGGTCGACTGTCCATCAACAGAGCTTAAAGAGGACATCAAAATTCAAGGTAATAAATTAGTAAACTCAGTAGGTACCTACAAAGCTTTGACTATAAGTTAAGGGCTTTGACTTGAGCAAATTAATTCCAAAAGCATCTTGCCTAGCTAATTAACCAGAATTTCAGCCTTCAGGTAATACGGGTTCCTAGACTAGAGAGATTTGCTAATTCAGTGTTAGATTTAAGCCAAATTATCAAGTAGCGGTGAATGCGAGAGCGAATCCCGCACCTTCGGCCATAGACAGCTAGAAAAATCCGGTTTTACTTGGTAACTGTCCGACATTTTAATCCGAAGAGGTCACAAATTTGGAGCAGCCCGACTAGAAAAGTACCGCCACCTTATACGGGTTGGCAGGTTAAACAGTGGAAATATTTTAGGGGGTCATTGTACTCATCATTATGAACAACTTTTACTATGGGACCAACCCTGAAATCGCGACAAAAAAATCTGCTGTTCCATACATTTTGTTAAGTTATGTGAACATAAATGTATGGAACAGCTGATTTTTTTTCGCGATTTCAGGGTTGGTCCCTAGTAAAAGTCGTTCATAATGATGAGTATGTATCAATGACCCCTTAAAATACTTCCACTGTTTAACCTGCCACCCTGTAGAATACCACAGCCAAATAACGCTAATCTTTGGTAGTGTTGTGTTCCTGTGATGAGTAAGGTCGCCAGAGCTGCTGAGGATACGCTGTATTGACAGCGGTGGATCTGCTTGTCTCCTAAGCTATCGGGACAGCAAGTCTTCATTTTGAAGGGTTTGCCACAATGTCTTATGAAAAAAAAACCTTCCATCTCTTTTGGGCGAAGGATAATTATCCATGAGGCTTTCCTCATAATAAATAGTTATTATAACAAGCCCATACTATCGCACTGCAATTCCATTTATACAAAAAAAAAAAAGAAAATTGTCACTGGACTTTTTTTTGTGCTAGTTTGTTACTGAACTCGTGTGAACCAAGCTTTAAATATGGATTCATTGTTATTTTATGATTGGTTTATTTATTATTGAATGAACAGTACTTATTTCGTGTTCATTACAGGTTTCATTATTGTGACCAGTAAATTGGTTGAAGTCTCAGAAGCTGCTTCCAGGAAAGTTTACGATAGATCACGTACTTTCATAGAATATAGTTAATGGACTAGAATCGAAAGAAAAATAGTCCGAATATTATATCTAATTCTCTGTTTATTGAGTATTTTTTCCCTATTTACAGACAAACTATCTTCACACATGGGAACACAAAGTTGTGTTTATGGGATTTTTTCAGAGCTGAGTGAAACTTATAATAAGTTCGTTCTTATATTTATTTGGTACGTGACTGATTTATTTGCTTAACTTTGTTTGTTGTTAGTCCTTTTGTACCTATGCCTACAACATTTTTGTTCTACCTATAATAATATGTTAAAAATGTTAAATGTTAAAAATGTTAATAAATGTTAAAAATGTTAAATGTTATAAACCTATAATAATATGTTTTATTTTTCCTGTTGTTTTATAACATATGGAAGATGTTATAGGCCAATTAACTGAAGAATTTACGGTTCAATGCTTACAATAAAGTTTTCTGCTATATACTTGATTATTTGGTTATATTAATTGCCAGTCTGTTTTAATGTGTCTTTAGGAGTCTTGCTTCATCATTATATCAGCAAAAAGACGTCTGACTGCTGGGTATAAGCCACCCTTCCTATGGGAGTGACATAAGCCATATTTAAAAATTAAGGCGATTCGCACACTGCACCGCATCACGCAGCGTAGCGCGGGAATGCGTGATCTTACGTTGTTTGCAAGAACCTGTATTTGTATAGAATACAGGTACTTGCAAACAACGTATTGTTCCGTCGCCACGCACCTCGCAGTGTAGCGCGGGGCGGGGTGTGATTCGCCTAAGCAGTCGGGTTATTTTTTAAATAATTTAGTTTAGCTTGTAATCGATTTATTATTTAACACCGCTAGCAATTATTTGTTACAATGATGGGCTAGAAATTGCTGCTATTTAATAAAATAATTATAAAATTGTAAAAAAGCCGTGTCTGTACATTGAAGATATTCCAGAAAAAACAGTTGGGATAGGGTACTGGGACGTAACCAAACCATATCCAAAAATATATTTTTTAGAATTTTTGTGTTTGTCTGTTTATCTGTTTGTGCGCGCATCACGCAAAAAGTACTGAACAGATTTTGATGTGGTTTCCACAGTTCGATAGCTTATGGTCCAACTTAAAATCTAAGCCACGTTTCATCTGATTCCGCTGAAAAACAACAGAGATACAGCTTGACCTCTTGGTAGTACTAGCCAACCTACGCTACGGAGGTCATTTAAACTGGTCATTCATTGTAGTCCACGCGGACGGAGTCGCGGGCAAAAGTCTAGTTTAAAATAATTGTGTCTTTTCGACATTGGCTATTAACAAAATCTCAACCAAACAAACAAAGACAAAAATAAACGCGAAACATTTGCTAAGTCAGTGTTGCCACACAAAAAATATTTCGTGATGCTGCCACGTAAAGCTGCAAATATACAATTATTTAAGACAATCCTCTTTGTTGCGAGATATCTTAATTTACTGCGTAAAGATAAAGCAAATACATTTAATCTTTCGGCTGGCAACTCGTTCCGCGCGTTCCCGGAACAACAATTAACACTTGATTTATTTTAATGATTGCGGTTCCGTTGTTGTATTACTTGAAAATACCTTCTAGAGAGGTTAGCGTTTTGATTAAAATTATTTATGCTGCATACTAAGAATACCTGTTATAGCTGTGAAACTCGTCCAAATAAAATGTTATTGTACCCGTAATATCTATATTTTGGACATTGACTATGAATGACAATAAGTTAAAAAAAATACTATGTCACATGATCCAATATTATTCGCAATTTAAAAAGATAAGTTGCTTTTATATTTTTCATTATAATTCATCATTTTCTTTCAACGTTGACTGTATCTATAATGAGTAGTATTTTAAGGACCAAGTTCACCGAGCACTAAACAGCCGTTTAACATGACTTTGGCCTTTATAAGTCTTGTTAAACGGCCGTTCTCAATTTAACAGACTGTTATCTTCTTGGTTAACTTGTCCCTAAATTATCTAGTAACCAACCGAGAAAGATCATGCATTTAATAAACTTAAATAGTATCTATGTGGTCACATTTCTTAGGTAAAATCTAACTAGGATTACGAAGTACCTACTCTTCTTACTACTACCTACCACTTATAAGGCAAATTATATAGGATCTAATTTCAGGTTAAGGGTAGAATCATGTAGAATCCAATTTCTCCTGGATCATATGAGGACACCCTTCAAATATTGAGTGATTGCTTGGCACCAATATTGGAAGGAATATCCATCACATGGAATTTATTTACCCTTTCTTTAATATTTACTTGACATTTTAATGCTATGTTTGGAATACTTTGATGGAAAGGATTTTTTGATTTTTTTATACCTACTTACATCGCATCTGCTCTTTTCTCCGAAGGGGTTTGCAGAGGTGTCTCACATAATTTGTATGTCATCAGCAGTGTTCGGAAAAGGGTGAGTACATTTACCTACAGTTTGTAGAACAGAGACGAAAATCGGAGACTTGCTTATAACAAAAAAAAAAAAATTACTAGTAAATTTACCAGAATTATAATTACGTGAATTTAAACGTTTTATTAATTTAATGAAAACGTCTATTGCGTAAATAACGATTATTAATTTATTAAATTTAATGAAATCTTCAATTGCCTAAATATTATTTACGCAATAGACGTTTTCATTAAATTATTAAAACGTTTAAATTCACTTAGTTATAGTTCTGATAAAATTACTGGTAAAAAAAAAAATAGTTATAAGGAAGTCTCCGATTTTCGTCTATGTTCTATGTATATGTGTATGTCTATAACTGTAGGTAAATATACTCACCCTTTTCCGAACACTGGTCATCAGCTACACTCCCATGTAGTCACGCACGGTACGAAAACCTTTATCAGTTTTCAAATTCTTTACTTTTAAGTCAGTACGTGGAAGTAAATATTACACAATATCGAGCTTTAGAAAGATATCTAATCGGCTGGTGTTGGCTTTATAGAGCGTCATCTCTGTCACACGAAGCACTAACAGTCCGGTACCGTATCTAATAAACAAGTGAGCGGAAAACGGGAGAGCGTCGTGCCTATCCGTCACGCATACCAATGTATGAGTCACTCATACCTATGTATGAGTCACTCATACCTATGTATGAGTGACTGATAGGCACGACGCTCTAAAATGCCGAAGCTAATTATCTTTTATTTCTCAAACTCCTGGTACTTTACCTGTAAGAGAATTAAAAACAAGCCCGTGACTAGCGTACCGTGCTATTACTATACTTCATCAAACAACAAACGTAACCACAGTTAAATTCGAAGTTAATCGCCAAGTATTTACCGAGATAGGTCATATGAGAAATAATCTTAAATCAACACTTGGTAGCCCCACAAGTTTGGGCACACTTGACCCAACTACGTTGACACGGGTTAAGTTAGATCAAGAAACGGTTTAAACTTTGGAGTTAAGATTTGGTGTGTTGCGTAATCACTGGGTGGAACTTAGGCTTGGCTTGTCTGTGTCTAGTAGTGGTCGTTTTCTAGCTAAGATTAATTAATTAATGTTGAGATAAATCATGTGTTAAATAATGAGATGAATTATGAGATCAATAATGAAAGGAATACTATGATGAATGATGAGATTAATAATTAAATGAATGATAAGATGGATGATGAGTTGAATAATGAAATGAATGATAAGATGAACAATAAGATGAATAATTATATGAATAATGAAATAAATGATAAGATGGATGATAAGATGAATGGTGAGATAAATGATGAGATGAATAAATGATGATGATTGAGTAGAGAGAAGAGATAGAGAGAAGGATCGAACACTCTCAGAACAAGTATGCTGAGATAAATGATAATGATTGAGTATATATCGCACCTTCGGTGGAACAAAGTCACAAATAGCCAAAACTGCAAAATCTAGTTTGAACCATATCTATATCATGGGCAAGAAACATATTTGATTTTGCAGTTTTGGCTATTTGTGACTTTGTTCCACCGAAGGTGCGATATATGGATCGCACACTCTCAGAACAACTGTGGTGTTAAATGCCCATTTCTTTTCTATAAGAAAAACTTTTTCCATGCAGTAAGATAGTTACGTGCTAATATTTATCAAGAAAAGGACAACCATGATAAGATGTCCATAACGGTTCCTTTTTACCTATTGAGGTACAAAAACCTAAAAAAAACAAATGAATGTAATCCAAAACATTTATTCCAAACTAAGTATTATCTGCCAACAGCTGTTGTACTATAAAAAGTCCCACTCTTCGGATCCAGCACCATATATTACATATTGTCCTGTTAGATGTGTCTGCAGCCGGCTGGATAGGAGCTGGAGTTGTAATGTTTACAGTACCATTGTAGATCTCAAAGTCCTCAAAATCGTAGTAACTTGGGTAGTAATAGGAGCCCATGTACTGCTGTGGGTAATAATAATGACAAGCCCATGTGGGGTATATTATGAAGATTAATATAAACGCTGCGTGGATTATCATGTAGACTCTGTTCATGATTCTTCTGTAGTGAAAGCTTTTTCAGTAGTTGATCTTCTTTTGTTCTTATTTAGGAAAGTATGATCAGAATCACTTGCATCTGGCATTTATGCTTTCCAAAGTTTTGCTTCAGATTGTCATCTGTTTTTTTTCCTTTTATCAAGTCAATTTGTCACTTATTGCATAGTTGCCGGTATTATAATGATGATGCTTGCCGTCATTGAAAATAATTATTAGATAATTATTTTGTTGTCAATTTTCAAAGTAGTCTACACTCCGGCGCTGAAGTGGTAGTGTAATATTAATTTATTGGTTCGGCTGAAAATTGTAGTTATGATATTTAATTAACAAAACAATATTGTTTATAACAGAATTTAACTCTTTGTTATTAAATATATTATTATAAGAGATTTAAAACAACAACACGGGTGGGGTTTGAACCCATGACCTCTGCCGTACCGTGGCACCGCCCTAACCACTGAGCTACTGTGTCCTACTGCATCAGTTGAAATTTTAAATCTCTTTGAATACGTCTCTTATGAGTGTAACAATGGATTGAAAATGGCGTCGCCTCTATTCACCTTTCGCTCGCACCCCGGGTGTAAGTATCCAGCGATAGTGTGATGTCGAGAGGTGAATAGGAGCTACCGTCTCCTACTGTTCAGTTGAAATTTTAAATCTCTTTCAATTCGCCCTTTATGAATGTGAAAATGGATTGAAAATGGCGTGGCCTCTATTCATCCCTCGCTCGCTACGGGTGTAATAAAAGTATAGACAGCGATAATTATAGTGTGACGTCGAGAGGTAAATAGAGGCGACGCCATTTTCAATCCTATTCTTTATCTACGCAGATTGTAAAAATATTCGTTATCCACAGGTATTGCTACCTTGAATCAATTACGCCCAACCCTCGAATTCTTTTGATTTTGATTAAAATAATCACAGTTCTTCAGTCGAATTTCACATCAACTCTTTTGATTGGTAGTTGATTATTTTCTTCAACCAGTAACAAAAGTTTACACCATATTTGTCAGTACAAGCTAGGGTAAACAAGGAATATAGAGCCAAGTTGAACGACAAAGGCATACCAACAAAATTCAATTACATTTTTCAATTGAATACAAGCCACAACGCAATTTCTCACATCACTTGAAAACGTACTTACAAAGTAATATTCACACACAAAGTGAAAAGCTATCGGATTATCCAATAAAACGTCTATCAAGTACACTTTGCATGTATTTTTATTAAATTTCTTTCTAGCTGTATACAAACAACCTAAGTATTTTTAATACTGTGAAAAAAAAAACACTACAAAAAGAATTAACACATCGAAAAGGCCCGATATAATTATTACAAAACATGTGTACAATTCGCGAGTTTAAAAAAAACTACACCAAAAATATTTTTTAAGAGTCCATATAGGTACATAAAAATAAAATAAAAAAATATCATCTGTCAAAGTTATATGCTGGTTCTGTCCTGCGCAGGGTGAAGCGAAGAAATTTTATTAAAAAAAAAAAAGATTTTTGAAAACTATTTATTTCTTTTAAATTACACAATGGATTTTAATGCGGTTTTCACCACCATTTAGAGAATTTATTCCAAAGATTTATGTGTATAATAGTGTTGCGAATCGATAGTTCCACTATAGGTAGGTAAAGCTAAAGTTAACTTAGATAGCACAGAAATCTCAATGTTTTGACATGTCGGTACATCAGTAGATTGTACAAAGCTCAGATCATAGAAACAAGGGAGATGTGCCAAGGCGCTATTGAGCTTGACGCTTTCATACGGTCACATTGACCGTATATAAAAAGTACACGCTGGCGACGAACCGGACACGATCGATGATATAAATACAGTGTTTTAGTTTAGTGCTAGTGTTGAGTAACGATTAACAGTGTTACATTGAGGGTGTGCGGAATTTTTAATGTGTGGGAGATCTTTTATTCACAAGGACCGCTTGTAATTGTGTCGAAAAATGTTCTAAAAGTGGCGACAGTTGTTCCCGTACTAATTTGCTATGATGGCATAACTCATTTTTTCTATGATCTGAGGTACAAAGCAAGGGCGGGTCGCTAGTTAACAAGGTAACAAAGTATAAAAACGATACCAATCGATTCTCCTAGTGATTCTGAACAACCTACTTTCATGTGAGCACGGTACTAAAAATAAGATTTTAGTACAATTTCCTGCGCCTAGTCTACTGTGTTCACTAGCACGTTGTCGGTACTTTTGTTAGTAACTGCAAGTTTAAACTCATGTTACATTAGTTAAATTGTTCGTATCCGACCCAGTTTGTGTAATATTGCATCCAACGGATTATGATCTCGTTTCGAAATCGGAATTTTGTTTTTTATTGATTTGATAATAATTGTATGTTTATGTAACCTTAATTTAGCATGAATTAGGCTAGGTGTTACGAAATTATTGTGTATGCCAAAATAATCTACGTTCATTACGTGTTTAACTTTCTTTGGAAGGGGAAACAGTTATTTACGAGTAACAGCTCTCGGCAATGAACTTCTCGATTGTTTCTTCCTAGTTTTAAACAATTACAGAGAACTTTAAGTCGATTTATTGATAGAATCGATTTTATGTGATTACCGATTCCTATCGTTCACGTCTCCTAATGAGAGCTAATAAAGTGAACTTTTTAAATTTTAATTATGATTGGTGTTGTTCTCAAGTAAGTGACATACCTATTATGTTTTTATTGAGAATATATTTTCTTAAAACCTACCTAAGTGGTATTTAAATCTTGTGCTCTGTATGTAGCTACACTAAAAACGTTTGGAATCATAATAAACGATCACACATAGTCAAGATGGAGTTATTGTGTGTACGTGTGAATTTGCATGACAAGTGAAAATATACAGGGTAAAATTAAAACCGGTGCGGGTATTTTAGGAGGTGAAAGTACTCATGAATATGATCAACTTTTATTATCGGAATTAATTTTACCCTGTATGCACGAACTGCAAATAAAAAAATGGACCAAGCCTTAAGTCTTATGCAAGTTAGATGATAAACTTGATGGTATGTGTGTTCGTGGCGAAAACATAAATAAAATATAGTGAAAAATATTATAATCACTTTTATTTGATATGGTCAAGACATTATTCATCTTCTTCTTAAACCTTACTCATGCTGCCAGTCATATATAAAATACATAAAAAATATAGCCAGCACAAAAAAGTAAAATAAAAATGATGTTCGGATACGAACATACTGGGGGCGCCTCTGGCCCTTTGAACATAACAGTTGAACCAAACAATCATAAAAGTTTAAACTTAAGTACATATTAACTATTTTCAATAGGAAAAGGGCACACTTTCAAAACACTAGTTCGGATGACAGATCCCTTGGCAGTCTTAACTTCTAAAGCACGAACACATCCATCTTTACCAGGCATTACATTTATAATTCTTCCTACCGGCCAATTAAGTGGATTAACATTATCATACTTTAAAATCACCATATCACCTGGTTTCAAGTTTACTTGGATACTTTTCCATTTTGGTCTATTTTGTAAAAGAACCAAATAATATTTATGCCATTTTTTCCAAAATAGTTGTTGCATTTGTTCACACTGTTTCCAAAAAGATAATCTTCCAACATTTACATTACTTAGATTCAATTCAGGATAGGAAGACAATGGTGATCCCGTTAAAAAATGACCAGGTGTCAAGTAAGACATATCATCTGGGTCTCTAGACAGAGGCGTCAACGGCCGCGAGTTCAGAATGCCTTCAATCTGTACAATAACAGTATACAATTCCTCATAAGTTAACACTGTATTGCCTATTACCCGTTTCATATGATACTTGACACTTTTAATGCCCGCCTCCCACAATCCACCAAACACAGGGGAATAACTTGGCATAAAATGAAAGGATATTCTCTCTGTATTGCAGAATTCCATTACAGTGTCTTGGTGATTTGTAGAAGCTTGCAAATCATACAATTCTTTTAACACATTAGCAGCCCCTTTATAACAGGCACCATTATCACAATAATTTTTTGTGGGTTTGTTCCTTCTGGATATAAATCTTTTTAAACAACCTAAAAAGGTCTTTGTTGACATATCAGATGCTAGTTCTATGTGTATGGCCTTAGTTACAAAACAAACAAATAACACGATATAGGCCTTGGTTATTACTAGATTGCGAACACGAGTTTGCTTAACACAAAAAGGGCCACCATAATCAGTGCCAACTATCTGAAATGGCCTTGTCATATTTACCCTATCCAATGGTAAAGATCCCATTAATTGTGTAGCATTCTTAGCCTTTAATTTGTAGCAAATAATGCATTTATATAAAACAGCTTTAATTTTACGTGAAGCATTGAGAATCCAGTGTTTCACTCAAACTACTAAGAACTAAACTTTGACCTGCATGTTTTAATTGAATGAACTTTGAACAAAATAAATTAATATTTACGCATTTATCAGGCCCTATCACTCTTAAATATAAGCAACAAGCGTAAGCGACATTAGAGGCATCTGAAAATCCCACTAGTTCAAAGCTAGTACATATTATACCTTTAATATTCCTTGGAACAGCAATACATGGCATATTTATCAATTCATTAGCAAACTCAACCCATTTTTTATTAATATTTGATGGCAAAAGCTGATCCCACCTTATATTATGAAACCACACTTCTTGCATCAGAAGTTTAGCTAAAACCAATATAGGTCCCACAAGACCAAGCGGGTCAAAAAATTTACTTATAAAACTAAGCATTTCCCTCTTAGTATACTCAAGCTTTAACTCTTTTACAGGACATTGTATTTCCAAGCTATCAGTTTTCACATTGTAGACTAACCCCAATGTTTTAACATACAAACAGTTTTTATCAAAATCCTTTTTATCTAGTTGATGTAAATTAACAGGAATGTCTTCTAGTAAACTAATATCATCTGAACACCATTTATGCAATTCGAAGCTACTCATGCTTAATAATTTGCAAAGCTTATTCTTGGTCTGGTTTAGCTCATAGATATCATCACTGCCTAATTGTATATCATTGACATAAGTAGAGTTATGCAAACAAAACGCAGCTAAAGGATACTTATCCTTAAACCTATGCGCTAGTTCAATTAAGCAGCGAGTGGCAAGGAAGGCAGAACTTTTTACGCCATACGTTACAGTCTGTAGTTGAACACACTGAATAGGACTGTCCCTCGATTCACGCCAAAGAATATTTTGTAAACTGCAATGGTTTTCATCTAGAAATATTTGTCTATACATAGCCTTAACTTCACAGAGCAAGACATATTTGTATGTTCTAAATAAAGTCATTATGTCAGCCCGGCATGGTGTTGTTTTACTATTAGGATTTAAAACAGGATGATGAGGAAAAAAGTTTAACTTACCTACATCTAGGTTTTTGCTGTTAGTATCTAAGTATTTTGCATGACCTTGCTGAATATAATCAGATATATTTTGTTTACATTGTTGAAACAATTTACTATCTTTAGCAAATCTTTTTTCTAAATTATGCAATCTGCTCAAAGCCATGGGAAATGACTGCCCTAAGCCTGTATTATCTAAATCAACTTTCAAAGGCAAAGCAACACTAAACCTATTATTTTCCAATTTTACAGAATTTTAATAATGCATGTGTTACATACCTTTGAACAGTTATATGGATTTATTAGCAAACAAAGATTAGATGAGCTTATCCTTCCTGAGGTGACAGGTAAACTGCCTGCTACTACATATCCCAAACTTGTATTTATCAGGTAAGGTCCTGATGGAGTTATGGGCAGGGTCTCACGGCGCAGCACCTGGAAAAATATGTCACACCCCAATAACAAAGATATCTCTCCAGTTTTATTGAAGTTTTTGTCAGCTAATTCCACATAAGAAGGAAAAGCAAATTGCGAAATATCAAATGACTGCTGCGGTAATTGACATGCAATATTTTTCACAACACAACATGATACTGCTACACTGTTGTTATTTGTAGTTGAGTAAACAGTAAAACTAGCCCTGCGTGATACCTTTTGTTCACCTACTTGACACACACCTAATATAAGCTGATCAGCCTTACTTAATTTACATTTAATGTTGTCAGCCAAGCTTTCAGTGATAAATGATACTTGACTCCCCGAGTCAAGTAGAGCCCTAGCAGTTATAAATGAGCCATCCTTTTTTACTAAACGCACCATAGCAGTGGGCAATAACACATCTGTGTAAGCTGTAGCACTCGATAAAGTCACCCGGTTAACCCCAGTATTATTTTCTGGATTGTCCAGCAAGGCTGTATTGCAAGCAGATGCATTATCTTGTGAATCATTATCGTGCAAAAGCGTATTATGCCTTAGCCCACAAATCACACACTTTATTTTTAATAAGCACCTACCATTATGGCTATTAAGACACACTTTGCAAAGCTTGTTGTTATTGACAAAGGATAATCTTTCCTTCTCAGAAGCCAATTTAAATTTGGAACACTCATAAAGCTTATGTGACTGCTGACAATACTTACATATTGCTGGCTTCGCTGTGCCTACACCGCTTACTACCTTACTTGTCTTCTGGGAATGGGACGACTTATCATCAGTGGTGTTTTCCATTGCTATAGCCCTCCGTTCTAGAAAATCTAGAAATTCAGACAACTTAGGTATCTTCTTGCTAAGCCGTTCCTGATGGAACCCTCTATTTGTATAGCTATCCACCTTTTTGGTCACTATATTTACCAATAAGGTGTCCCAGTGCTCCACTGGCTCCTTCAGATTCTTTAGAGCAGCAATGTTTAAGTTAGTTACTGAAATAAGAGACCTAAGACCTTGAGCAGTGCATTTAACGAGTACGGGCATGTCTAGAATATTATTTACATGATGATTAACAATCAGAAGCTTATTGTTGAATCTATTGTTTAGCAACTCCAAAGCAACATTATAATTCTCATCATTTAAAATTAAGTTTTTTATTAAATCTAGAGCCTCCCCAGCCAAGGATGAGCGCAAGTAATGGAGCTTTTCACATAAACTTAATCGACTGTCTGCATCAATTACCGATTTGAACATATTTATGAATGGTGGATAATCCACAACATTTTTGCCATTATATGGCGGTATATTGATGACTGGTAGTTTTTTAAACTCACCCTTAGTAGGTTTAGCATCCGTTGAATTAGATGTTGCAGCAATTACTGTATTGAAAGTGGAAACGGCAAAGTAATATTTTTCTTCTGTTTCATCATAATTTTCCATGTCGTTAGGACATAGATACAATATTTTTTTATTTAGAGCTTCATACTCCCTAAATGCTTCTGATAATTTCTTACAATTTCTTTCTTCTTCTTATTTATGTGGCGCCCCTTAATCTCCTGGTTTCCACTATGTTTTTTCCTACCTTACCGCAGGAAGAAAGCGTAGGTAGTGATCAATTATGTTCGCTCTTCTTCTGTGTACCAGAAGTGGTGCCCATGCAGTAGTGTAGTAACATTTTTTTAATAAACTGATATGCGTTGCAATCAGTGGCGAAGGGTCCCTACAATACGATTCCTACCGGCTTCCCTTTGAAAAATAGCAGAGGCAGTATTGCTTACTATTGACAAATATTTATAATTAGTTTTTCGTGGCCAGGTAAGCATTTGTAACTCCGGCTTACCTCTTACAAACATTTACCCTTCGCCATTGGTTGCAATACCCATTTTTTCTATCAGAAACCTTCTTTGTCTTCCCCACAACAACTGTATAAAGTTGCAAGTCAACCAGATTAATGATAGGTAGGTATAGGAACGCTTACGCTTACTTATTTGCAGAAAATATAACTTATATATTTGGCTTTGATTTTTCTTTAGATTGAAATTATATGATACAAACCACTTACAAACTTTAAGTCTTTAGCACATTATAAATTACAAATTTCAATAAAGTTTAGAATTGAGCTAAGTAGGTAATTACAAGGTTTCTTAAACAAGTTTCTAAATGAACGCCTTGGAGACTTGAATCGAAGCCGAGGCCGTTAAAAAAGCGATATACAAGCACTTTTGAAATCTCATACTATTCGCCTGCCTAGTTTTTTCCTTACTAGGTTGGAAGTTTTCACTCTGACTACCTAGGTTCAAATCAATATCAATATAGACAGTAAGCGTTATGCGAATGAAGGCATTTTCATGACGCTTTTTCAAGGGTCGTCATTTGATTCAACGTCCAACGCCGAGCAAATCTAGTAGTGACTGTAAATCTAAACTGAATGTAAACTGAAAATGTAAACTGAAAATCTAATAGTGCGCGATTTAAGACGCGGCGTTAAAAAAAGCGCTGTCGTGTGACACTGATTTACCGTTTCCCGTTTGTTCAATTGGGGCGCTGTTTTTAAACGCCCGTGCGAATGAGAGCTAAGACCTACTAGTCTACGGAAGCGTAGCTTCATAGACGCGTATTCGTCATTATACTCTTGGCGTAAGCCTGTTTGCTGCTTTCATACAAACTATGAAACAGTGTCGACGGATCGGCAGCGTCGCACTCGCGTGCAGCTTTTATGACGCCGTCGACAGTTTCATAGTTTTGTATGTAAACAGCAAGCAGGCTTACACCAAGCTTATAATTACGAATACTTACGCGTCTATGAATCAATTTCGGGGCGTTTAAACCAGTTTAAACGCAGCCCAGCTTCGCTGCTATACTAGGTAAGTATTATTTCTTTTTCTGTGTTATTGTATAGAGGTTAAATATTACATTTTTTTTTATTTCAACGAGTTTATAGGCAATAACATCCATAATTCTATGTTTACTATGTCTCCTAATCCATCGAGTGTCGCCGCACTCGAGGCCACGTTTTCAAGATAAATAGCTCCCGGCCGAAGAAACAATTAAAAACTTGTTTCATTTAGTTAATTATCCTCGTCGAAGGCGTCCCAGCTACAAGTTTTCCATACAAATTAGCGACGTTGACGGTTAGCGAGTTAGACTTATCGCTTTCAGCATGCTTGAATAATAATGTATTAAGTAGGTAATTTTAAATTACTTGGCTGTTGAGTGATGATGTCCTATTGTTTCCAGAAGTCACTTTTAGCTAGTTCAATACTAGGCCTCTTATTCTTGTCGCTTTAAACCAAACGAACAAAGACCTAGAGTAGAATAAAAGCATTCTTTCTCGATCTTTTAGTGTAGGTAAGCGATAGCTCGTTTTCAGCGTTTACACCAAAATATCAACGAGAGAGAACCAAGATTTAGAATTATTACACAAAAGCTGTTTAGATCAGCCGAACAAATCGCTAGAACACAAGAACGCTTCACGTCCGAACACGCAAGAATGCTTTAAGCAATCGTTCGCACGCTCTAGTGCCGTTTACATCAACGAGCGAGCATTTTTAGAATATTCCATAGAATCTTTGTGAACGCAGACAGAACAACGAAAGAATGCTCTACGTCAGTATTTACAACTTTACACTAAAAGGATTTGATAGAGTGGGGATAGAATGAGCATTCTCTCGTCTGATGTAAATCAGCCTTTACAGACGACGTTCTTCAATTTGTAAAACTTAATTTTTTACTAGTCTTTTGCGAAAAATAAATTACATTTATGTACAGGTGACTGGTTAAACAAAGGACGTATTGAAGGACCCCTAGGAATAGGTAGCAATAGGTACCCCTATTTGGTATTCGAACCTCGTTCGATTTACTCAAGGAATAATTCTGAAATTACGTAAAAATCAGTAGCAATTTTCCGATTGAAATGAATATTTTTGCATGTTTTAAGGCTCATGCACACACATCAGCCATGTCCCCGTCTCGTTCCCGTCACGTCACCGTCACGTAATCGATCAGTCACGTCAAAAAAATACTTTGGTAGAATTCATATGACAGCGGCCCCACACGTCAGTAACGTCACAACCAGCGCGTGTCAGTTACCGTCACGTCAAAATACGTACAATTTATGAACAGTTGCGTACAAACTGTACGAGGCTGTAAAATTACCAAGTTGCTCGTTTTCTTCATCTGAAATTAATGCAATCATTGCCAACTGCGTATTTGTGAAACGTGGCATTGTAACCAAAGAGAATATATGAGGTGTCTAGTATGATTGTAATTAAGACATTGCTGTGACTGACGACCTATTCACACACACGACGTCACGGCCATAATTTTGACGGGACTCATCAGTGACGTAACTGATGTGTGTGCAAAACCTTTATTGCGAAATCACGGTTGACCCTTTAGTAAACCAAACGGAATCAAATACTGAATACTATAATCCTTCATTAAACGTCTCCCGTTTAATTCTATATTCTGCCCCATAGGTATAACAATCTTATAACTACCATCTTCGGTAGAAATCTATAGGTAATCCCAAGATCAAACGGCCTAATTAATTAAATTGCTTCAATCAAATTTGGCTTACAATCAGTCTAAACTAAAGTAAGGGCTATCCAGTCTAGTTTGCAAATGAATTTAGTTTCAGACTAAAGTCTTAGCGATAGGAATGTGTGGTGACATATTCTAGTCTATTTTATAAAGGCATGTCTAAGTTTAGGTCTAGTTTCAAAGGCAGTAGACAAACATGTAGGTACATAGGTGATTATTTGCGAGGAACTCGTAAATTGTTGTACAAATAACTCATATAGCAATGTATTATTGTCTGACAATGTCTTAATTAAATTTTGTTTAAGCTTACATACAGTCTGATAAATTAAAAACGGTTGTTTAACATGACTTTTTAAATAGAAAAAGATCTGTTAAACGGCCGTTTTCAATTTATCGGACTGTTATCTTGTCGGTGAACTTGATCCTTAAAGGTTTTCAAGCGTATTAAAACTGCGTTTAAGGGTGATTGGGAAAATTATTTTATAGGCTTCAATCAACAAAATTAGTTACTTGTTTCTCACGACTTAAAGCTGATCGTTATGGGTGGAATTACCAAAAAAAACAATCTAAGACATTCCTTACGTCGCGTCGTACAAAGAAGATACCTTTCGTATTTGGGAAAATCCATTTGGTTAGGTTTATCACCTATAAATCTGCAAGCGATATTCAACCTTAGGGTGGTACAGGACTTTCTTGGCCGACTGTACTGGGACAGACGAGAGTTATGTCGCGCTATGTTATGCGCTCAAGGTCGCCAATACCACGTACCCTCTCCGCACTCAACGCCCTCCTGTGCGCCAATCCTGAATGTGATCTGTTTGCGGATGGATGGCAGGATATTTTGCGAGAGTGTTTGCGGTTCTGTGAGAAGGATGAATGATTGCGTGTTTGAATTGTTTTTTTTTTTTAGTCTTGTTTGAATTTTTTTTTCTTTTCTTTTAAAGTAGGTAAGTTGGTATTTATGGTTTATTTTTAGTTAAGTCTCTATAAATAAGTAGGTAGGCTTCTTAATAATTATTGTAATTGGTGTATACCGTTATAATTAATAAATAAATAAATAAATGTCGGACTCTCACCACCTTAAGGTGGATCCATCGACCAGTTCCTAGCTCTTTTGTCGCCAGGTGGCGTTAGAGTCACACATTCGGGTTTTTATAAGTTTACGCCTTAAAATCTTGGAGATACTAATACTATTTTGTTATACCTACGCGATTAGAGCATTGACTTAATTTTTCTACATATTCACTTTGCTTGTTTACTCTTCGTCGGTTAAAAATATTACAGGAAGATCGTAAACAGCCTTATCCTTATTCTATGACACACACTAGCTCATGTTAATAGTTTACTTTTTATAGCGCTAGATTTAGAGAGCAGAGAGAGATTTTTAGAGCAAAAAAGAACAAACCTATTTTTTTTTTTTTTAAACATTGCCCCACACTAGGATTTCTCCTGTATCGTGGGTGCGTTTACAAACACAAATTTCACATATACAAACAGCCAGACCTATGTGCAATGCGGGAATCGAACCCGCGACACGTTGCGCAGCAGCCAATCTCTCAGCCACTGCGACAACCGTGCGGTCGAATATTCTTTGCAAAATAAGGTAAAAAATTAGATCAGTCAATATTTTATGTTCCACGCGCACCTACAACAAAAAACTTTAAACGTCAATTGCCAAAAGTTAGCAATTTTGAATTAGTTCAGTGTTTGATTGAGCATGCGAATTGTTTTTGCGGAGTCATCCTTCTGAAGTAATCTGTGGTGGCACATTCGGTGTGACATCTGACATAGAGCTAAAAAATCACGGTGTGAGAATGTCACGGTGAGATTCTCCCTCGAGCGTTCGCAAACAAATTGGCAGTTCTCGCGGTGATATCACGCGGCGTGTCGGTACAGAATAGACATGCTGGTAGGTACACTCGACGCCACTGACGGTCGACCACTTTTCACCCTTATGTTCTTAGTAATAAGGGTGAAAAGTGGTCGACCGTCACACTGCTCGCGTGTAGCACACGGACGAGATTCGTTGTAGCCAACCTTTAATAAAAATATTTAACTCTTCGTTCGTGAGGGGCTCGTAGCTAAGTGACAGCCGCGCTGATCTATCTATCTTCGAGGTTAAGCTGCGCTTGCCGCGGTCAGTCCTTGGATGGTTGACCGTTCTTTACATATCGAGACCGTTCTTTACATACCGACTGTTTAACGTGCTCTCCGAGGCACGGACCCCTCCTCGGAGAGCACGTTAAACAGTCGGTCCCGGTTGTCATAGGAATATCTTTGACAATCGTTACGGGTAGTCAGGAGCCCAAAAGTCTGACAACTGGTCTAACATTTGAATACCGGTATTCCCCAATAATTGGGTTGTAGAGGTCAGATGGCAGTCGCTTCATGTAAAATATTGATATTCAGCCGCAATCAGTTAGACTGGAAGCCGACCCCAATCATGTTTGGGAAAAGGCTAGGCGGGTGATGATGATGATTTAACTCTTCGTTAAAAACAAGGCAACAATGTCATTTTATACACGATATTTGCTGGCTTGCGAATTCTTATTAAAATGTCAAATAACTTTCTAGTTACGAAACCCTTTACCGTTGAAAAAAAATACAAGAACATAACAAGCAAAGTTAGAAAAGTTTAGTTTCTTGGGACAAAAAAACAACTTTTACGAAGAAAAAAGTATGTTTCCAATTACTCCGAAACTGTGAGATATATACTTGTCATCGTCTTTTACGACAAGTACCTATTTGGGACATATAAATTATTATGTATGTTCGCCGTTCAATTTAAGGCTTCACGCACATAATTATCTTTAGGGACAATTTCGCTCAGAAACTTGGTCTCCTCAATTTCAAACCACTTTCATTTAAACTTGAACAATTTGCTTAAGTTATTATTCATTCACTAGTTCAAAGGTTAGATGACTTACACGGAGACAGATTTCGCTTATACTGAATTACTGGCATAAAATCGGTTTTAGCAGTACCTATGCTTCGTCGTAGTTGAGATTCGCAATGCGTTTAAAAAGGCCACGCGTATCAAACGTCGTCCTACAATGAAATTTTAATGATAAAATCATAACCTTTTACTACAAAAACGATAAACATCTGTACCCCTATCATGAGTTTTTTGACGTATAGTTTCGTTAACGTAAGCATATTTTGAATTTAAAATACAGCAGTCCTGGAACATTTTGATAAAAATTTATACAATTTGCACATTTTAAAAAATACAGAGAAATTTATTAAGTATTTAATTTATATAAATATAGTGTAACAAACTTGTATTTTCAATTCAAAATATGCTTACGTTAACGATACTACACGTCAAAAAACTTTTTTAACAAAAAATAACCGACTTCAAAAATCCACTACAAAGAAAATAATAATTTTGGTTTCGGAAGTGGTGGCTTTGGTTTTTGTTTGCTTTTTTTTGCCACCGACTTCCGAAACCAAAATTATTATTTTCTTTGTAGTGGATTTTTGAAGTCGGTTATTTTTTGTTAAAAAAGTTTTTATTTTTCCCTTTTTAGTTCTTTATCCCGTGTTAGATTACTTTCACAAATTCGTTCAACAGTAAATCTTCTACGGAGTGTGTACATTTATGCATATAACTTTGTACATAGGAATGATTACATAATGTATTATGTACTAAAACCTTCCTGAAAGTATGTAGATTACGTTAGTGAAAACGCCATCCAAATCGAATCAGTAGTTTTTGAGAAAATCGCGCACATACAAACATACATACATACATACTTACATACATACATACATACATACATACATACGGGACGAATACAGAACCTCCTTTTTTGAAGTCGGTTAAAAAAGCTCATGATAGGGGTACTGTTGAACAAAAATAATACAAATCATAATACTCACTTGTTTTAGACAAGTTAGTGCTAAATCAAGTGTGTATTATTTTTGGTATCATTTATTTCCAACAGATATTTATCTTTTTTGAAGTAAGACGGTTATTGTTCCATTGTGAAAAGGGATGCTGCTATGCACCTTGTATAACAGGGATAGCAAACCTGCTGTCAATTCAGTCGATCGTGGCAAGACAAAGAGAAATAATATTCAATGTTGGTGAATGAAGAGGTACTGATTATGTAATTGGTAGATCGGACAGAGCCTAGTCAGTAAACATCAGTAGATCTTGGGTCGTATCAAGTTGGCCACCCCTGCAGTGTACAGGTTCATAATTGTGTTATTCATAATACTTGCTTCTGGAAATTATTGGAAGATTGAAAGAATGGAAAAATCTATTGCAACAGGCAATTTTATTGTTATAATTATTATTTTATGATGTGTAATACCGCGTACTGTAAACTCCATTTCATTCGTTAACAAGCAGTAATATCTGCAAAATCAGTACAACAAAATATATTTACTAAACAAAAAAAAGTTGGTTTTAAATTATAAAATAAAAAACTTTTTTACCAAAAAATAACCGACTTAAAAAATCCACTACAAAGAAAATAATAATTTTGGTTTCGGAAGTCGGTGGCTTTGGTTTTTGTTTGCTTTTTTTTGCCACCGACTTCCGAAACCAAAATTATTATTATCTTTGTAGTGGATTATTGAAGTCGGTTATTTTTTGTTAATAGGTTTTTTATTTTTCACTTTTTAGTTCTTTATCCCGTGTTAGATTACTTTCACGAATTCGTTCAACAGTAAATCTTCTACGGAGTGTGTACATTTATGCCTATAACTTTGTACATAGGAATGATTACATAATGTATATATATACTAAAACCTTCCTGAAAGTATGTAGATTACGTTAGTGAAAACCCCATCCAAATCGAATCAGAAGTTTTTGAGAAAATCGCGCACATACAAAAATACATACGTACATACATACATACATATGTATGTATATACTTACTTATGTAAGTATGTACTTACATACATACATACATATGGGACGAATACAGAACCTCCTTTTTTGAAGTCGGTTAATAACCTGAAAGTTTGTATGTTTGTGCGTCAATCACACCGAAACGGCTAACCGGATTTTAATGGCTACACAGACTATTACCTGGATCAACATGAAATATGTAGTTCCTTAGAATACGAGTGAAAATGCGAACAAAAGCTAGTTTATCAATAAAAAAACTTAACAAAAGAAAAACGTAAAGTCGTCTTAGTAACTCTTTTACGATTACCTGAAGTGGAATAAAAAGCTACTTAAGCACAGACACCTAATTTGGACTATTTTATTAAGTTTACTTGGAAGAAGAAAATTTGATTATGCGGAGTAGAACCTAACGATTTCCAGTTTTCTGGGAAAGTACGTAACAGCTTCAGAATAATAATATAATTACTAGAAGAGACATATGATAACCGTCACAATTTAAGGCTCCTCCATACAGGTGCAGTAATATCGGTCGATACGTAATGGTTTTTGTTACACGGGACTTAAGAGTCCCGGACCTTTCGAAGGCGTGCGTGGGGCCAAAGCCAACACGTAGAGGCCCTTTACAATTTGAATATAAAATGTAATGGTGACATAGCTGGTGATCACCCCTGCATGCACCACAGAAATACACCCAGCTTATGCAGGACTATTGCAATACATGTGGAAAAAAGAAACTACTTGGGCTATTGTGATGGGATGATAATGGACTAAGATAAGGGGACTATGTGAACCTATGGCGCCTGCCGGAACAATGTATGTGCACATGTAATAATAGCAGACGGAGACTTACCAACTCTCTTACTGGGGCCCCTGACAAAAGTCGCTCAAGTCGTAACAAAGGGGGTAACAGAAACGTGAGTGGCTGAAGGGTGGAGAGGCTTCGCTGGACTTTAAACTCAGATCACTTGCTCCCTGAGGGTCCGGCATCACTGGCCCACTCACCACTTACGATCAGCATCCACCCTCCGAGCAGAGGGGTTCTGCTCTAGCGACTCCACTCTAGACAGCCAATGAAGGCAAGCTAGAGGTGGGAGACCTGTTCCTCGTCAGTGTTCACTCCGACCAGCCAATAAAGGCAAGCCGAAGGTGAGGAACGGTGGCTTCTCCCTGGAGCACTCGGGTACCGCGGGGTCGCTACTCCCCGTCACCTCGTCTCAAGGTGCCCTGCGGGTAATTATTATTATCTATATCATATGCGTTTTTGCGATATTCCACAAAACTTTCCATTAGTTTGCCGTATGTCGATTCTTCCTAGATTTTCATTCTTATTAATCGACACTTTCGGATGGTGCTAAATAAAGTGGTTTTTTTTTCCAAAACCAACCACTTCGATTCCTGGCTAGGAAAATTGATTTTTCAAAAATCTAATGATGTAGTTTTAGTTTTTATCAAAATCGGCCCCGAGACTCCTTTGAGTAGTTTCTTTAATTCTTATAGTTTCGGATTTGCTCATTCAAGCACACTTGGAAAATGAAAATTCATCCTGTTTAATGTCGGATTTACTCACACCTTCAAGTTATTTTAATTCTTTGGTAGAAGTTTAGGTATATATTTTAATTACTGTTCTAGTTTGCTTCATTTGATCAAGTGTTAATCCTTATTTTATTTGCTGTTAATTCTATTAGTTAATCTTGTTATGGATATTTGGTATAGAATTCTAAAGATATATTGTATAAGTGTTGCCCGCAGCTTCAATCGTATCGTATCCACTTGGGATTTATTTTATACAGGGTAAAATTAAAACCAGTGCGGATATTTTAGGAGGTGAAAGTACTCATGAATATGATCAACTTTTATTATGAGACCGACACTGGAATATGAAAAAAAAAATCAGCTGTTCCCTACAAAAATGCACTACAACATGGTCAAAATGTATGGAACAGCTGATTTTTTTTTTATATTTCAGTGTCGGTCCCATAATAAAAGTCGGTATATCAGCGCGGCCGTCATTTAGCCACGAGCCCCTCGAAAGCGGCGACAAGGTGACGCGCCTTTGCGGCTTCTATTGACTAATTATTTAGATTTCTGTGGTCCGTAGTTAATTGAACTACTTATTATCGAGTATTAAATACCCTCTCAATACGTCCTTCATTTGACATTACACATTACACGTAAGTTAACACCAAAATGTTTTATTAAATCATTTTATTTTCCAAGCAAATACTCAAGTATTCGTGCGATAATGTTAAAATTGTCAATCTTGTCCACAAACTCGGTCGTGCAGCGAAACTGAAGTGTACTCCGGATTGAAAGGCCCTCGGAACTCCGGTGAACTTGCGGCAAACACATTTGCAACTATGCAAATTTAACTTGGTTTGGATTGCATATTTTGATGGTTTATTATGGGCAAGTCAAAGTTAGTGACTGATACGTTTTTATTTTATTTATAATCTTATAATCTTATTAATATGTAAATGACATATTCATGATTATGTAAAAGTATTGTTTAATGATGAAAAAATGGAACTCTAGGATCACTTTGTTGTCCGTCAGTCCGTCTGTGAATACCATTTTTCTCAGAAACGGGTAGATGTGTAGAAATTAATATACTACAACGGCTAGATGATAATGTAAATGAAAACTATTCAATAAAATTCTAAGTGATTTGAAAACTTTAGATTTTGGACTGTTTAAAATTAAACTACACAGATGTGCGCGGCGCATACCTACTTCGCAATGTCTAGATCCACCTTAATGTATCAAAACATCAGTTCGGATATTTTGCCGAATCGTGATAAAACTCGATTCCGTATGCAATGTGAATATCCATCCGTCATGACGTAGGTATCGTGTTTTTTGACGAATCGTATTGACGACGAAATCCGTGTGAATATGAGCCGTCAGGAAGTTGCGGAGTGAGTGGCGGGCAAGAGCTTGTTGTTATTATGTATAAATGTAATATGTGTAATGTAAATTATGTGTAAAGAAGTTTTATTATGTTAATCTTAAGTAGGATAATTTATGTAATCAACTTAAGGCCAAGTTCACCGACAAGATAACAGTCCGTTATATTGAAAACGGCCGTTTAACATGACTTTTTCTGTGGGATAATATATGTTAAACGGCCGTTTTCAATTTATCGGACTTTTAACTTGTCGGTGAACTCGGCCCTTAGACTATCCGAATCTACTGTAGGAACCCTAATTTATGTACTTAAACCTTATGTAAATCAGGCTATTTGCGTCCTTAACTTGTTTGGGGGAACGGTACAGGGTCATTAAGTCGGTAAAAGCATCAAATAGCCCATCGTAATTACCATTGGGAATAAATGGCACTTAATTGACTGCAGTGTCTTTTAGATGCTTTTCACGGCTTTCAAATTCGATACAAAATGAAAGAAATAGAAATATACAGATGTACAGTACTGATCCTTATGCAAAATTAGTCATCAGTTAATACTGCTGACTAATTTAATAAAAACAAATAATTATTGTACTTATGTTCTTTCTACATAAGTAGGAAGAACAAAAAATATTAGTGTTTTTTGGTAATTATCAATTATTTTTTGCAATTAATCTAGATAAGCATTTCTTTATGAAATCCTCAAATAACTGAAATTAGGTTCTACTTTTTGACGGTGGCAACTTTTGAAGGAGATTTTATCCAATGTTGTTTCCTCAAACGTTTATAATGAACGTCTGGGACCAAGAGCCAAGTTTTTGTTTGGCACACAATAGCTTCTGAACAGTGGGCTTGGTACAGTCGCCGACACTAAGCATTTGATAAGAAAATTTATGAGCCTGAGAGAGACTTCATGAAGTAAGAGGCGTTTGTCTAATGAGAGACAGAGATTTTAAAAATGTACGTTGAAAAGTTGTATTAATTCAAGTTCCCTCGTATTTTTCGCTTTGTTTGAACAAAGGTTTAAATAAAAATATACCTAACAGAGAATAAAAACTTCACAACTTTTATATCTTTTTGTAATAATAACATGAAAATGTGTTATTTTATTATGTTCCACAAACAAACTCATAATACGATAGAAGAATATGCTCCAACGAAATGTAATACAAATAAAAAGATTACTACCCGCATTTCGGATCCCCAAATTAGGCATCCTCAAGGCCAAACCCTCGACGTAAGTAAATAATAACCCTTAATATTACGTAAAAGGGTTTACTACAAAGCTTGTACTTATTGAGCGTAAACATCTTGGAAATATCGGTAGATATGGGTTTAAGTAAATCTCACAAACGTCGATATAATCACGTAGTTTGCCCGCTATGCGCGCTTGTACCATCGGAAGCATCTCGTTTAATCCTTCTTTGAGGTTTTGACATATTTACGGAGTAAGCTGTGCGCGATGGTACATTAAAATTGAATTTTAGGCCCCATCTCCACGCGCGAGTGTATCGAGGCGATATTCTTGCCGTGCCATCACATTCAATAGAAACCTTATGTATCAGACTCCATGCGGCGATATCATCGCGGCGATAAGACAAATTAATTTTGGCGAACAAACCGTTGCATACTCGTCGCCATTCGCGGCGATATCGCCACGTAACGCGGCGAAATCGCCACGCATTCGTTGAGATACATGATGCGCTCAATGAATACCAAACTGAGCTCTTCCAATAGTTGCGAGACGCAACAAGCCGTCGCGATCGCGCGGCGATCCGTTGCGAGTCGCGACCGTACACTGGCGGAATTATCGACGATATGAGGGCGGAATTATCGCGATTACACTCGCCCGTGAAGATGGCGCCTTAACAGTGGCAGTACCACGCTTGTGCTCGTCGGGTAAATAAAGGATTCTAATTGAGCGCCATTAAGGGAAATTGTGTCGCAATTAAATTTAGTAATTTTATTATGTTCGTGGTTTGAGGCGGTGTAATCCGCGATTAAGGAGGCTGCTCTTTCTCCTTTCGGGAGTCGTGACCCGGGATTTAATTATTCTTTTTTAGGGTTCCGTACCTCAAAAGGAAAAACGGAACCCTTATAGGATCACTTTGTTGTCCGTCTGTGATAAGTAGTCATGACCATGAGTGGAGCCATCTATGCAATAGCGCCATATATGATCAAGATATTATGATATATCTACTATAGATAGATATAGCTAGCATAGATGGCGCTATTGCATATTTCCGGGAGTTGTGCTCGCACTTGTCCGGTTTTGTTTATTTGGCTAACAGGCGTACGGTCCGGCTGATGCTAAGTAATTATTGTAGCCTCCGAAACGCTTAAAATACCGAGTATAACATGCGCGTTGCCAACCTTTAAAATAAGGATTCGCTATTCCGACAGTAGGTATATTATATAGGAGACAAACAATACACTGCGCATCCTCAAGAGCACTGGCAACCTGACTTACTACAGGAAAACAACACTACCTATCGAAGAGTAGCGATATTTGGCTGTGAGGGGTCCTGGGTTCAATCCCCGAGTCGGGCGAAATGTTATCGGATTTTTCCATTAGAAAATTCTTAGTAGAAGCCCAGAGTCTGGATTTGTGATATAGTTAATAGGCTAGCCTTCTATTATATGGGACTTAAATATTAGGTACTTATGGGTGTATTCTTTGGAGGAGGCCTTCACCTGCGGAGGGGTTCTTGCAAATTAAAAACTTATATTTTTTTTTAGGTTAGATTAGTTAACTTTGTTATTGCATGAAATAAAAGGCTTTTTTATTTTATTTTATTATGGGTGTACACTATAAACCCCTGCCTAACTCTTCAAAGGCAAAATGTTATGTTAGAATATTCACTTGGACTTCCAAATTAAACATAAATTTTATTTTTTTTAAATTGCAGAATTTATAGAAAGCCCGCCCCATAAACCTACCACAGTTATCTACAAACAGTTTTATTATTCGGACATAAAATGAAAATACTCGTTTATCGCATACCCCTAGTATAATTTTATATTCGCTGACATCTGGTACACAAAAAGAGCCTTTAATCCCTATGTGGATCTGTTTGTATTTGTTCTTGTATTGGGTAGTTTGATATGCAGACAAAATTCTGAAATTATAGCAATATTGGCAAAAGATCAATCATAATTATCAGTTATATCCTTAAACAAGATAAAAAAGTAGAAAAAATTAAGAAACCTATTGCGTATTAAATTGTCACACCCCATGTAGAAGAATCATCATCAATGTTTTATCACCACATTCATCAGTGCTTTAAAAACGGTGAAGAAAAACAGCGTAAGGAAACCAGCATGTCCTAGAACCAAAAATTCGAAGTCATGTGACGTCCACCAACCCACTCCTTCTCACAGACAGGCCTGTGTCTCAGCAATGCAAACATTAAGGGCTGATTATGCTATACTATCCATTAATTAACATTATCGCATAATTTAATTATTAATTAACATTATCGGAATTCCCTGTTTAGCACGCCATTGCGGGTTCAAGTCTGGCAACTACAAATTCGGACATTGTCTTAAGTCTCCATGCCAATGGTATCAGCTGATTTGTCAATTCGTATGGAGCGTCGAAAAAATTTTGGCAGATTTTTTTATTTGACTTAACTAAATAAGAGTTCAAACAAATCAATTTTATATGACGCATTTCCGATACATGTTGAATAGTTCGTGCCAATATGAGGGAGGAAGATACTAATGGTGATCCGCAGATATCCCCACAGATCATGAAAAATCACGTAGCAAACTGTTGTCTAAAATAAAACATATTTTACATCTATTAATGAGAAACTAAACAAGAGCCCTATAAGAGCCAAAGCAGACTAGCAACTTTTAACAACAGCGATAGTCGGTTTAGTCGCTTTTAGAGAGGACCCCTACGGCGACTTTTTGAAGCAATACAATCGATGCTGCAACGCGTCAGTATCCATATTGTATCGCGATAATATGCATCGCTATTATCGCGATACAATATGGATACAGACGCGTTGCAGCATCGATACAGTCATGCGCTGTAGTAACTACCGTCAGATCACCTGAAACAATCGTGCGTTAGTAGCGATGCAGTCACGTATTTGCATCGATGCAGTCGCGCATTGCAAATGTGAAAAACGGCCAAAAGTAGCGATGCAGAAGCGCGTTATTGAAACGCGCCACTATATTGCTGCAAAAAGTCGCCTTAGCGACCACCCTTAGGAAGCTTTATGTCCCATTTGAACGTTCCTAGGTATACGCACACATACAAACAGTCACTTCTTGGAAACTCGATGCAGCTACTGAACGCTACACTCCGCATTTCGATACAGCAATCGAACGCAGAAAGTCGCTAAAACGCGATGCAGCATCGATGCAGTCACAAAATCGCCGATCGCATAAGTTAAAAGTAGCTAGTCTGCTCAGGCCCTAACATGATACAATATTGTTCAAGAAAATGTAAACAAACTCAATTCCATTTAAGTAATGATCATAAAATAACTGAAAACAATTGAAACACAGGCTCTTAACAATAAAACATCGATAAAACAAAAGACAACACTTAAATAATAAAATAAATTGCGGCCTCCGAAGACGCAACAATAGTGAAACAGTATAGCATTAAAGAGATTTGATTCACGAGGACAATTAAGTTCATTGTGACAGAGAAAGGGTAATTAATACAACGCAGATCTAACAATCCAATTAACAATTGTTAGGCAAATAGATGGGGTCCATGAGTACCCAGATTGATTGCTCTCGTCATTTCGTAACTCAGTGGGCGAAATGATTGGCGGGTTTAGTGGCCACAACGTAAGGGACTTTCAAGCGTTAACTTAACAACGTTTAGTTTGGGGAAAAATAGAAAAAAGCGGCGAAGAACATTCTTCTTCATAAGGTTTAATGTTAAGCTATATGTTGGAGAAGTTTCGCTCCGTTTTAGCCGTTCTAGCGTAAAGCGGTTGCTGGTGTTGGTTACTTTTAGTGTAATGGGGCTATTTTTACTAACCTACTTCTTAAAGGAGGAGGGTTTTTTAGTAATAATGGAAATAGAACACAAGCTAATGTGTAATTCGTCTGTATATTTTTCTTTGTTCGATATCACTACCGATTTTAATTATTGTTTTTTTTATTTTTATTTTTATTCTATGATAGGCTTGCGCTTGACCGCCATCTCACCTGATGTTAAAGGAAAATTTGGTAGAAAGAACTCGCGCGGTGGTCCCATATAAACTTTGGTGGAGTAGTTTCTTAATTATCTTCAATAAACGATATTTAAGTTCACTGTGCCTATGTCCGCGATGTAATATTCGCAGGCAATTTACCTTCAAAAGATCACAACACAAAACAAAACAGTTTCGGAAGTCGTTAAGGCGACCGTAAATGGTAACGGCCGTAAATCTCAAGTTTTAAATCTCTTATTTCGCCGTCAAATAATGCAGGTTAGTTGTGCAATTTTTTTATGTTAAACTAGAACATAATTACATCAATCGTACCTGTGAATATTTAACTATTGTAATAAAATACTTAATGAAATAAATTCATGAATTACTGTCTACCCAAAACATAAAAACGTAATTACTTTCAAATCGCTTAAGATATTTTCATGATTTGTTTTGTGTGAAAAGACTATGTTACTACCTATAATATTGCCTGTTACTTTTTTTATTATTTTATATTTTAGATACTAAAAAGTAATAATACGTCTAATTCGGCACAGCGCGCTCCTTGATGGGCGAGTCGTATTGCTCGGTGGACGTATGTCGCGTTGCTTGAGCTCACAAAGAACAATCAAGCTATACCACCCAAATCACTCAAGGCCGTTGGTAGTTATCAGCGCCTTAATTTCGGAAGTCGCTTTGATTTTTGATTTGTTTTGATTAGGAGACTACTGCCAGCCTCTTCAGAGTAAAGGCGTGAAGCCTTGCAGATATGTATGATGCTATGTACGGAACTAACTCATATTGGAAAGGTGATACCAACATATAATTAGTCAATAATTAGTGGTACTAAAACCACATACTGGCTCATCGCTGTTAAATATTATTAATTATGCAATTATAATAATTATAGTATAAATTCTGTGCTACCGATATTTTAATCACAATCCCACGTATTTCCTGGTAATTATTAGTACTGCTGTATGATCAGATTTTTGTATAAATTACAAGATAATTATAGTTTTATTTTTAAATCTCTACTGTTTCACAGCAAATTAATCTCCTTCTTTTTAATATCGGTTGAAATAAATGGCATTTAATACGAAATTCGTCAACCTCATTCAACCTCGTCTATATAACCGATTGTGACTACGTGACAATATGACGAAAATAAATCGATTTGAATTTTGTTTAAATCTGTAATGGCCAAATTATTTACTAATATAAGGTGCGGACAGTGGACATAAGATGGTCACTTAAAATTATGCAATATTAGTGTACCTGGGCTATCTAGCCATACACTACATAACAATATAACGAGAATAAATCGATTTTAATTTTGTCTAAATCTACTACTTACTTATACAAATATGTACAGACATAAGGTTGATATCACACCAAAAGTTTGTGTAAATTATCCCTTAATACGATTGCTCCAATAGATCCAATCAACGGGTATCGTCCTGAAAGGGTTTAAATTAATTTAATTAACAACTTCCGAAATATTGGGGAATCATTGGGAAATTCCGCTTGATGGGATCTGAATGAATAAAGTAATTTGCGTTGGCAAAAAATCGACTTTGGAAAGAGTATTCTTAATGGTTGTCATATCGTCGCCTTGCAGTGAAAACCTCGTATGCACAAAATTTATTTTCTTTAACATTTTGTTTGATGTGTAGAAAACCTCGTAAGTGCACAGTTCTGACATGACGCCTTCTTCTGATGATAATGAGAACCTCGAGAAACGTCAATGACGCCCGTTTCAAGCTTTGCTTGAGAAGTACTGTAGACCTAGACGATGTCCGAGGTCTCACGATGGAGCTGGGAAGAGGTCATTCGTACTATATAAAAATAAGTCGGGTTTTCCTTCCTGACGATATAAGTCCAGAACGGACGAACCGATTTCCACGGTTTTGCATTCGTTGGAAAGGTCTTGGGCTCCGTGAGGTTTATAGCAAAGAAAATTCAGGAAAATTTAAAGAGAAAAGCGGGAAAATCTTTTTTCACATACAGCGCCATCTCTGATACATAGCATGTACTACGGTGGCGAAACGGAGTTCGCCGGGTTTGCTAGTTATACATAAAAGCTTTTTTTGAAAATGTTTTTCAACATGAAACTTATTGTTTAAAGCACTCGGTAACACAGGTCAAACGTTTTACAGTATTTTTATTATCTTCACTGAAAAAAATATTCGAGAAATTATGGATTCAACATGGGGTATCTTAGTGATTTAGTCATGGATTGCGTAGTCACAGGAGACACGAAATTAGGTAAAGTATATACGTTACCAATGCGGTATTTTCAATCAACGAAGCAATGTATAAATTCCTATAAGATACTCTTCAAGTCCGTAAAAAAACCAACCAAAACCAATAAAAATGGCGCATAAAAAACAAGGAAGATTAATTTTAAAAAGGCTGGCAACACTCTCGAAAGTAACCCAATACGATAACGATGTTTGCTTTTAAAAGAAACTCGATGATCGAGGAAAAAATTATCTCATAATTTGACCCTCAAAAAGGTGAAAGAGGTCACGAAATATTGCCGCTGAAATAGAATTAAATGAAGCGAAAAGGTGAGAGTATTAGCTGAGCAGTAAATTAGTAAAAATATTTAATGCCTTGTGTTTATACATATCACAAAAGCTGCTGTTCCTCGCGGTTTCACCCTCGTTGCTCGGCTCCTAAGGGTCGTAGCGTGATATGAAATATAGCCTTTACTATTTCTCATGAATCTGGCTATCATATGCAAAAATATTTTTTCGAATCCAACTGGTAGTTCCAGAGATTAGCGCGTTCGAACGAACAAACAAACAAACTCTTCAGCTTTATAATATTTAGTATAGATAAAATTGAAGTGCCTGTTTGTAATGTCAAAATTTTAACAAAATCGGCTCAGCAGTTTAACCATGAAAACAAAACAAACAGTTTCTTAGGTACTTATTTCTATTACAGTTTGGAAGTTTAAATTCGGTTAGGAGTAAGTAATTGTTAGTCAAACGTGCATTTGTGGTAAAACCCATATCATTCGGTGACAATCCGTTCCTTCCCCATGACTCCTGTAAGTATATCGTCATCCTCATCCATCTTCATTTGCGTTGACGTTATCTAAATAAACAAAAAGCCTCTTTGTTGTACTTTTTTAAATCTCTTTAATATGCCTCTTATGGGTGTTGTGACATAATAGGGATGTTAACTACTTTTTTTTATTGTGAATCTGTAAACTATTTGAAAAAAGACAATTAACACCAAAAAAACCTATGAAACAGCAAAGTTATAAGCGTTTTAAAATGATTTGCTAGACACGGACGGCACTACCTACTAGTGACGTAACACCACCTACGTCCGCTTCGCGCGACAAAGACGGAGCGATACTCCCTCCAAAAACTTTAAAAGCGTCTATGTTTTCCATTTTGTGATGAATTATTATTTTTGCTTTTACTTTTTTGTTGTGCCTATTCCTTCTTTGAAATAAAATAATTTATTTGTACGTTTTTAATAGTAGGCCACTACCGTATTATCGGAGGGAGATTAAAATCATTAAAGAGATTTATTTTGAACCGATGCAGGTGTGAAACGGTAGCACTGTGATTATAGTAAAGCCAATGGTACGGCTAAGGTCGTGAGTTCAAGTTCCTGTATCAGTTATTTTTAAATCTCTTATACCTACCTATATTTAATAATAATGCTTAAAACTCACAAAAAATATAAGTAAATAAACCAAATAGATAATATATTATATAAAAAAAAAATCTTATGATCTTGAGAACTCTTTTATTTTTACTACCCAAGCTGTACCCGAATCAAATCATTTCAGCTTAAAAAATTCTTTAACATGACGTTGATGAGCGCGGGGCATTACAGCAAGCTTAGCACGACCATGATAGGAAGGGGTTTTGTCTGCAGGGGAATAGACAAAATGAAAGTTTTTAGAAAGATTTCTATCGTTTTATGCATGCAATGAAGAAAAGAAATGTTTGTATTCTTCAGTAGACAAAAGTCTGGTACGCCAAGCACGGGTCAGATAGCAGTAGAGATAACGAGTTGGATAGAAAGAACTTTGTCAATTCTTTGGTAGAATAGAGATATAATTGGCCATCTAATCCGGCAGGTGCAATGTTACAATAGCACCGAGCTTCATACATTTACTACGAAGGACATACTATTAGATTCAAGTTAGTATTAGTTTCAAGTATTAAATTAAAGTAAATAGCAGCGAAGACGGGAGATTAATGTCCAGTATTGGTAATAAAAACGAGGTTAATACATACATTAATTTGAATTCAGCATAAAATATTATATTTTCACATTTTCCAATAACACTATATTAATATTAAAATTTTATTCACACTCACAACTCTTTGTTGACTTACATCGTATAAATTATATTCAGCAAAAAATCTACTTGCCTTGCAAATATGCGAGTGTAAAAATATTGTACGGCGTACAGGCATGAATACATAGTAGTTTAGTGAAGAAACCTGTTGAAGGGAGATGAGAAAAGTTTGCAGACTCCTTAGGTGTCTCAATATATTCATGACACCTGACGAAGCTGATCGTCTGTCGTTATTGACACCAGAACTTTGATTACAAGTTGCCTCAAAGTTGATGCCTAGTTTTAACTAGCATGAGAACTAAAGGGCGTTACCGCACTGGCGATTTGCGAGCGTGATAGCAGCGCGTTCGCCGCGTAGCGAGCGCAACAGCCCGCCCCGCGGTTCAAAATGTGGATTGTACGACGCGAATTTGTCGCGTACACGCGACGAAGACGTTGCGCACACGAGGAGAGTTAGCTAGCGACGCGGCGCGGCGGGTGCGTTGACCAATTAGGTACTTCTCATGAAACACGTTCACAAATCACTAGTGTGACAACCACGTGACGACGCTCAAAGGAAGTTCATGGGAGTGATGTGAATAGGCCTATTATATAGATTAGCCTACTGTCCACACCATTATAGAATATTTAAAAGCCGTGTCTGTACATTGAAGATTTTCTAGAAAAAACAGTTGTTTTTAACCGACTTCAAAAAAGGAGGTTCTGTATTCGTCCCGTATGTATGTATATGTATGTATGTTTGTATGTGCGCGATTTTCTCAAAAACTACTGATTCGATTTGGATGGGGTTTTCACTAACGACCGACTTCAAAAAAGGAGGTTCTGTATTCGTCCCGTATGTATGTATGTATATATGTATGTATGTATGTATGTATGTATGTATGTATGTATGTATGTATGTATGTATGTATGTATGTATGTATGTATGTATGTATGTATGTATGTATGTATGTATGTATGTTTGTATGTGCGCGATTTTCTCAAAAACTACTGATTCCATTTGGATGGGGTTTTCACTAACGTAATCTACATACTTTGAGGAAGGTTTTAGTATATAATACATTAGGTAATCATTCCTATGTACAAAGTTATATGCATAAATGTACACACTACGTAGAAGATTTACTGTTGAACGAAGTCGTCCAAGTAATCTAACGCGAGATAAAGAACTAAAAAGGGAAAAATAAAAAACTTTTTTACCAAAAAATAACCGACTTCAAAAATCCACTACAAAGAAAATAATAATTTTGGTTTCGGAAGTCGGTGGCAAAAAAAGCAAACAAAACCCAAAGCCACCGACTTCCGAAACCAAAATTATTATTTTCTTTGTAGTGGATTTTTGAAGTCGGTTATTTTTTGGTAAAAAAGTTTTTTTTAAATTTTTGATTGTTACTCGTAGTTCTCGCTACCTACTTAGGAGGACATTTACAATGGTCATTTACTATAGTTTATGCGGACGGAGTCACGGGAAAAAGTCTAGTATAATATAATATGACGGCCTTTGACCCGTACGGTACAATTACATTGGTAAATACATTATGTAAAGCAGTATTCATCCATTTCCATTTCCTTTCCATCTAATTAATTCCCCTAAGTAGTTAACTAATTTCCTTGAGCGGTTAAGTGACTTCCCTCTTACGTTACGATCATCTAGATTACGTTTTACTGAGGGCTGTAATATAATTACTGACGATGTTATATGGTGGACATAATAATTGTATACCAAGATACTTAAAATACATTATAGTTTATTGAACCCACATTTCACCCGTTAAACAAAATATTTTTTTGTTAAATGCAAAAGCCAAAAAAATAATAAAAAAAAAATTAAAAATATTTAGAACATCGTCAATAGGATCAGTATATGCCCTTCTATGGCGTCTTCTCTCGGCATTTCCACTTACATCCGCCAATACATTCCTAAAAAATACCTATAAGTTTTATGTTGAAAAATATTTGTCTAAATAAGCTTTTAAAATGACCACTTTCCAGCTCCATCATGAGACCCTAGACATCATCTAGGTCTATAGTACTTGTCAAGACAAATCCAACGAGCCCAAACACGACGGAGTTTTGTTAAAAAGTTGAGGTGTTCCTAAAGCCACCTCCCAGGCCTATCATTGAGACCACCTTCATGGTCACTACAGTACCATATTATTGCATTGTCATCGAAGTGACATAAGCGTTCCAAATTGTCGCTCAATCTGTTGAGGGAAACTGCAGCCTAATTGCGTAACTCAATTTCTTTCACCATGGCTTTCATTTTGACAGTTCAACAATATCCATTGCGGCGTTGAGCTAGTTACGGGAGCACGGATTAACAATCAAACGGCGTAATGAATGTCAAAAACAATGCCATGGTGAAAGCAATTGAGTTACGCAATTAAGGGTGCTGGTTTCATCATCGGGCGGGAGGAAACGCCCGGGTGTCATCACTGCGTTGATCGCCCCGAGGACACGGTGGAGCACACAGTGGGGGCCTGCACTGCATGGGCGGAGCACCGCCGTGTCCTCGTAGAGGCGATCGGCAGCGGCGGCGACCTCTCGCGCCCGGCCCTGGTTCAAGCCATGGTCCGGGGCGAGGGGGAGTGGGAAGCAGTCGCCTCCTTCTGCGAAGCAGTCATGCTAGCGAAGGAGGCGGCGGGACGGGAGAGGGAGAGATTCTCCCGTCCAAGCCGCCGCGGTAGACGCTCCGGGCGTCGGGGGCCGCGTGACGACTCCCGGCCACCATAGGCGCGGGCCTGCGGGCGGTGAGTAATGGGTAGCTCACCGTCCGATCAGGACCAGGCCCGTGCCGAACGGCGCGTACGTGTTCCACGCGCGCCTCAAAGAGATGTCAGCATCAAAGAGGGGGCCCACTAGGGCCCAAGCCTGCCGGGAAAGCGGGATTGTCCGAAAGGGATACCGCTGACCCGGACAAAAGGGCTAAGGAAGGAACACGGGTGGGTTTTAGTCAGTAAGAGTCTGACACTCCCTTCCGCTCCGCCCAGAGCGGGTGGGGCCATTTGATGATTAACCATCCTCAAAAAAAAAAAAAAAGGGTTTAAAATTCAGTTGCAAGATTTCGCCTCATACACACGGCGAGTTAAATATAAAATCTTGTAATTAACCTAACCTACCCAATCAGCAAGAAAATAACACACAACATTTACACCGGATTTATTTTGAAAATTACAATTAAATCCCAATAGAAACGCACAATTATCATCGAAAACCGCGTGGGGAAGGTGAGAAAGGAATGAAAATTATCATATATAGTGAAAATCCGTCGAGCACATGTAATCTGGAAGCTGTAGGCATAATAATATAATCGGGGCCGCGTAAATACCGGCAAAATATTGGATTTGTGAGAGCTATGATCCCATTTCGGTATTATATTAAGGGTCGTACTTCACCGAGACGCTATGGTGGCGTCGTCGGCTATGTAGCCAAACAATTTATATCGAAACTAGCACTTTGCCCGTGACTTTGTCCGCGTGACATACGCGTAACGCTATCTAGCGTCTTAAAGCTATTGTGACCGTCAATAGTTATTGTTCTTTCTCTCGGGAACAGAGTTTTTTTTCTGGATCCTATGACCCTGTCTTTTTCTCTTCCCTGACGATGTATATGCAAAATTTCATGATGATCGGTTTAGTGCTTTAGGCGTGAAAAGGTAACAAACAAACGAACTAACTTACTTTATTTTCGCATTTATAATATTAGTTAGGATTAGCAGCTAACTCACTTGGCGATGGACTGGCTACGTCACCAATTTGGGAACGTAGCCACGATCGACGCCCTGCTAGCAGCGCGTTCGGCGCGCAATGTTGCTTAACTACTCATTTTGGCGACCTTCGGTTGCCAGAGGTAGCCAAGTTTACGCAACCGGTGACGTCGCCATGTCGTCCCGATGAGGTACAGTAGGCCTAATATTTGATAAAAAAAATAGTAAATTAAAAATTAAAAAAACCCGACTGCCAAAAAACAACTAAAAAGTTCAAAACAAGAGCACTTTTCAAGCAGTCTGATGCAGTTGGTGGCAATTATTTGTGTTAAATCTTAGATTTTATGCCACCAACTGCATCAGACTGCTTGAAAAGTGCTCTTGTTTTGAACTTTTTAGTTGTTTTTTGGCAGTCGAGTTTTTTAAATTTTTAATTTACTATTTTTATTTTTCACTTTTTAGTTTTTATTAATGTATGTTTTCGTAATCTTCTTTTTGAGCCCTTCATTTTGATACCCCACATGATAGGTTTTGAGGATAAGTAAGAATTAGCGAGAATGATTGCTTTGTTAAACAACTTTAAATCGTTATATATCCTAAACTATTATTTAAAATGAAAAATGATAAAAGGAACCTAAAGATGATTTTAAAATACCTATTCAACGACACCCCACTTGACATAGTTCATCAACTTATTTTTTTTAGATTTTGACAATATGGCGTCTGGTTGTCGCTGTGGTGAATTTTGATTACTGTTATGTCTTTAGTGACACTCGCAAGGTTAAGACGAATCGATTGACGTAAGAATTATTAAAATCGGCCTACGCATTTGGTCTCTAGAACGCCACATAGAAACAAACATACATACATACATACATACATACATACATAGACTGATAAACACATTACCCTCCTTTGCGTCGCGCAGTCGGGTAAATACTTATTTGGTTGCCCGTAAGTGGTGTAGCGAGTTTTTCGTAAGCCTAACGTCCATTAGAGACGAATCGAATCGCAATATTTCGCTTCCTACATTTACTATGAAATGATGCACTTGGGAGATTCGCATCGGCGTGTCACAAGTAATGTGATTACGTTCTATTCGGCAACTTAGCCCTCCGTCTGTCGCATTTGAAGAATCAACCACCCGGAGGTCAAAATCAATAATTGTGTCTGTCAATTGCGACAGACGGAGGGCTAGGATGGACGTTAGGTTTTAGGCGCCACTAACAAAAAAGGAGAACATTTTGGGCACACAGTGAGCAAGACTATTATTCCAATGCTGGTTTTTAACAGTCAGTGACTTTACGGATTAGCATAGACGAATTTGGACCGCAGAGCATGGCAAATACCAAATACGCAGTCTGTAGTAACGTAGATGCGTCCGTAGCGGTGCGTTGGTATTAACCGTGCGTCGGAAACTTCAAAGGTGCGGTGCGACACCGTACGGACGCGTTTGCGTTATTTGACGAGAGTATGACAGACGGACAGACCGTCAGACGGACATGACGCAACTAAAAGCTAAAGTGACCACATTTTTTGCAATATTCAACCAAACATTTAAGATAGTTACGTTTTTTCAAACTTTGATTATTTCTTAACAAACTTTGGTTATTCCTCAAATACCCGTATATAGTGTAGTTAAATATTTTATTTTTCAGTGAAAGTGGTAATAGACACCGCCGCTAAAGCAGTCTTTCCCTTCATCAGTTCGATTCCCGTGTTAAAACAAAAGTGTAATTGTGTTTCAGTTAGAAAACCAATCGCGACTGTGATTGGAAACTTCGAACAATGTCCGATGATAGCTTCGCAACCGAGCCTAATACGATTTTGACTGGCTGGGGTACAATTGTTACTTCTGTTTTTTTTGCCTTCTATCCGTAACTGAAATACCGGATAGTCTGCAATTTGAAGTCTGCAGGGTGCGGGTTGGAGGAACGGTATTGAAAAACTTTAATTAAGTAAGGTCAATGATCAAGGGTGAATCATAAAGCCGCGGTAAAGACAACCGTGGTTTTGCTTCGTTACTGTTCGACGGAGTGAGCGAAAGATATTTCTTTTGAGTTTGTTCACAAACATAGCTGAAGAGCCACAGGGCTGTTTATTCAAATTTTGAACTTTGAAGCTAGAGCTTTCGAAAAGAGAAGCCTCGTCAGTTTCCAAAACCGGGGGTTTGCGGTGATCCACCAGCAAGTCAAGGCAAATTACTGCGGTAAAGCTAGCCGTAGCTTATGTAATGGCACAATGGGTAGGTTTAATTTTATCAGTGCAAATCTCAGATCATAAAAACAAGGAGATGTGCCAAGGCGCTATCGAGCTTGATGCTTGATCTTGAGCAAATTGCTCATATTAAAAACGTACGCGCTGGCGACGAACCGAACACGATCGATGGTATAAATACAGTGTTTTAGTTTAGTGCTAGTGTTGAGTGACGATTAACAGTGTTAGATTGAGGGTGTGCGGAATTTTCAATGCGTGGTAGATCTTTTTATTCACAAGAAGCGCTTAATTATGCGCGTAATTGTGTCGAAAAATGTACTAAAAGTGGCATCAGTTGTTCCCGTACTAATTTGCTATGATGGCATATCTCCTTGTTTCTATGATCTGAGGTGCAAATATACTAAAGCCGGGTATAATAGTTGCGGCATCGACTTCGTTTAAAAATCGCTGGCGATCTCTCGGCGGTGTAGTTGCGACGTCTTGGGAGGGGTTTAGTTGCGACGCAACATCGCAACAGGTGCGACATTGCCTACGCCTAAAAATTGCTTGTGTGGTAGGTCCCTAAACGAGTTTGCTTGCTGCGATTGTGTGACCGAGACTTAAGAAAAATATGTCTAGTATAAAACCACAGAGGAATTACAGAGTAGAGGTGTTGTAAAGCGATTTGTCTTTACCACGATGCGTGATATTTTGCGGGACGCGGGGGCCGGAGGGTACCTGAGACTCCACCCACCTCAAAGTGTCTCCATCTAGTGGTGAATAGCATTACCTACAAGTCTACGACAAAAAATTGGTACGACGTAGTTTAGCTATATTCCGCTAGTTTTACCTTGGCAAATAGTCAAAACTGTTTTACTACTAGTGTTTCCACTTTCTGGAATTTCGCCTTATTGTAGGGAAAAAAGATCAATTTAAAGGGTAGCTTAGGATGGCTCATAATTTAAAATAAAAAAAAATTAAAATAATACACACTTGTTTTATTCAAGTTAGTGCTCAAACAAGTGCGTATTATATTTGGAAGCATTCGTGTTGAACACGTGTTTATCTTTTTTGTGGTACGGCCCTTAAGGTTTAGTGGAAAATGAGATTTGTGTAAATAGTTCCCTATTTTGTTTGTGGTACGAACATATAATAAAAATCTGATTTTCGTTAATTCTTTCCTAAAATTTTTCACACATTGTAATACCTACGGCCTATTTAAAAAAATATATTTATATGTCGCATCCGCTCATTAGTTCAGAACATCAATAAAATTGACAACGAAACGCAAGTGTGAAGTTGTCGCACTTGACAGAGTCTGTCAAGTCTGTCTGTGAGTCCTGACAGAGGCTCATGGAGGAAGGATTGCTGGATGTCGTGTATCCGTGTCCGTATACTGTGTGAAGGTTGGTCATTTATTGTTGACAGTGATACACATAGTGTATCAAAACATTGCGGTGTGGTTGTATATAGGGTCCTTTCATACTCGAAATATTTTAAGGGGCACATCTATAGGTGGTAAAGATGCAATACAAATGAAAAAAAAAAATATTTGAGTATTTATTTTTATTAAATGAATTATTTTAAAATTATTTTGACACTAAATATAAATACTATTAAAAAAAATACTATTTTCAACATCTATTACGCTAATTTCGAATAATAATAATAAGTTACTTAAAAACTAGCGTAGTGGATGTTGAAAATAATAAAGTGCGAGTATTTTTATGTATATCAAATAATTTTAAATTAATTTATTAAAAAAAATATATACTCTTTTTTTTTCGTTTGTAGGTATAGCATCTTTAGGCCACCAACAGATGTGCCTCTTAAAATATTTCGAGTATGAAGAGTAGGACCTTATATAAATGCAAATCCTACTATATATCCTATCCTACTAATATTATAAATGTGAAACTTTGTGAGGATGTATGGATGTTTGTTACTCGTTCATGCAATAACTACTAAACAGATTTTGATGAAACTTCACAGTAATATAGCTTATACATCAGAATAACACATAGGCTACTTTTTTCCCCCAAAACGCGGGCGGAAGCTAGTTATTAAATAATTGTAGCGGTATGGTATGTATGTATGTATATTTTTAATATTTTCCTCTTTTAAAACATGGACAACACATTTCCTCCAATGTGCTACACGGATTTGGGCCAAACCGGCTAGCAAAACCTTTAATTCGGCCATTTAGAAGGTTTAATTTTCAGCCGTCGACATAACCCTTTATTTACTGTTTATTGTACACCATAATATCATATACAGAAAAAGCTTCCCTACTAATTTAAAATGTGCGGTCTTATCACTCAAGGCGATCTCTTCCAGACAACCTTTGGATGGACTGAAAGATAGAAGATATTGGGCAGTCTAGGTGTACGTATAGGACATAATAATATTACTTAGACATAATAATTAGTAAGAGAATTTGAAAAAAAAAATATTATGGAATAATTGAATAAATTTATTTCTCTATAAAATCTAACCTCACTGATTTTCAAAAACAAATAGAGTTTCGAAGAAAAAAACTTTGAAAGTCAATTTGACATCTAACTTCAACCGCAAAATGAATTTTTAATTTTTATGGATTAATCTAGTTTTTATTTATTATTTCATTATTAATTACAGTTGAAGGTAAAGAAAAAGTGAACAGAATGTAAATTAAACCGTGTTTGATCGTTGATGGTGATGGTTATTAGAGAAATATTGACTAAAGTGTTTGTTTACATTGTTCGCAAGTTCTGTCCGAATACACTTTATATTAATTATTAAAACGAAAAAGATTTTAGTGTCAAAGTGACAAAACTTTTAGGGTGAAATCAAAACGTAAGATGGAAACATTAATTGTTTAGGCTACTTCACGCCGTACGGCGTGCGTGCGCCTCAAAATAATAATCTACTATACAGTAGGTAATACCTACTGCGAATAATACGATATTTTTGCAAAAAAAGGCTGTAAGTAATCTAAAATTTATTTCACTACACTACTAATCATAACGATATAGTTAGTAATTATCACGTAGTTTGTACCGATTCATGTGATAAAAAGTGACGCCATCTTTTGTCGAGCAGTAAAAGTATTTCTAGGGGACAGTGTCGAATGTCATTCCGAGTATTTTCTAGAACTTCTTAGAATAAATTAATTACGTTTAAAAATATTTGCAAGTGAAATGTGACGCCATTCATAGCATCAGAACGTTTATCCGAGTAGCTTTTGCAGGATAACATACAAAATCAAATACAACATTCATCTTTTTCTATCAAATATTAAAGAAAATAATAATAAACGATGGGAACGCGAACGTTTTATTCGCACTAACAGTGGCGACCGACTGATTGAGGCCACGCCCAAAGTGGGCGTAGCAAGATGACGTCACGACTCCAAAAGTATCACGGTTCGTGTTAGCTAAGGGCATCTCCTCTGTGTATTTCCTCCGTGTATAAAACAAAGTCGGTTTTCGTGTCTGTTTGTTCGCTTAGTTCTTCTAAATCACAGAATAGATATTAATACGGTTTCCACCACCATTTAGAGATTTTATTCCGGAAGGTTTATGTTTATAATACGTTTATATTTTACTTAGATACAGCTCAGATATCTCGATGTTTTGACATGTCGCCACATCCGTATATTACACCCGTACCCCAGATAATATAATACTATACGTACAGATGCCTCATCTCATACAAAGAAATGTGACTGATTTAGCGCGGGCTATCTTCGGGCTATACATTTTTCCGTGCTTAAAGCATTTTTCAAAATCAAATCAAATATCATTTATTGGTTCAATAAAATGGTTACACTGTCATGATCACTGTCACTTAAACTAGACTAAAAATTGAACAAATATTTTTCATGATGTATTTTTTCATGTTCTCAATTTTACACAAACTTCAATAACAATTCGATACATATAACGCCATCTATTATGAGTTATTTCAACAAATGTTACTTTGTTCCTGATGAGACCTGATGCCCGTACAAACCAAGGGCGGGTCGATATAATTAGATATAACATAGTATCTAAAACCAGCTTTTAACAAGGTAAGTTCCAAAACTGGTTCTTATCAGTGAACGTTTACTTTAATAGCCCATTTACATAACTATCTCAGACGCTATGTTTGAGTATTTTGTAAAATAAAACCAAAGCCTGCGATAAAGGTATTAGGTATTATCCCAATTTGTATACCTAGACTAAAATGTATTTTCTTATTGAACGGGTTGCTTTCGTTGAATGTATCTGAAACTTTTGTATTCTAGTGTCTGAAACATTGTTTACTAAGCCGGGCCGCACACCAGACATACACTTGTTTTACGATAATTTAGGCGCCACATTTGAAACGCGACACATTGAACGCCCCTGTATTCTGCGCGCAAGCACGCACGCACCAAGGACACAAACTTCACCCGCTACAAATGTGTTCTTGGCGTGCGTGCTTGCGCACAGACTACGGGGTCTCATCAGGAACAAAGTAACATTTGTTGAAATAACTCATAATAGATGGTGTTATATGTATCAATTTGTTATTGAAGTTTGTGTAAAATTGAGAACATGAAAAAATACATCATGAAAAATATTTGTTCAAATTTTGAAAAATGCTATAAGCACGGAAAAATGTATAGCCCGAAGATAGCCCGCGCTAAATCGGTCACATTTCTTTGTATGAGATGAGGCATCTGTACGTATAGTATTATATTATCTGTGGCACAGATATACGGGGGCGTTAAATGTGTCGCGTTTCAAATGTGGCGCCTAAATTATCGTAACACAAGTGTATGTCTGGTGTGCGGCCCAGCTAATGAATAGGTGTAGGTTTCCATAGAAAGCAACAAATTGCGTGTAAATAGAAACAGCACTATGGCGACAAATTGATAGAAATTAAAATGAATGTAGCTAGAACCACTAGCATTCTAAGCACTAAATCTGCACATTACTTCTAGTCTGAGTAACTCTTACTGCTTGTGTAAATCACTTAGTCCTTACTCTTTTAAATAGGGACGATGTTTTACTTCTAAGGAGTGTAGTGCAGCATGAATTTCACGCATTAAACTTTACTTATTAATAGAAAGAAAAAACATTTATTTGCCTCTATATGACGCACAATAATAAAAATAACAATGATACAGAGGAAAAAAACTGTAGGGAAAGTATGCGTCACATCCGCGCAAAACGGAAAATGTAGGTATTAATGTTATATTTTTTCTATTTGCTAATAGTAGAGGATCCGAGGTAAGATCGAGCTTCACCCATTTGCCTACTAGATGAAAAATATTTTTTATCAAATAAAATATTATGTGTAAAAAATTAATACGGTTACCGTAAAAAATAATACAATTAATCAAAATTACAATAAATATATTTTTATTTTCAAATATCACTGACGCGCGTGACGCTTGCCAAACGAACTAAATTCCAATGGAAAGCATACAACATACACAATATGTAATAGTTAAGTTGCATACCTTTTTCTGGTCCATACTATCTGGTTGCCGTGTATACAGGTAAGTTGGTATTAGTACACCAAACTATATTGTGTATGATAATAATAGATTGAAAATGGTTTCGCCTCTATTTCGCTTTAACACAATTGTTTTCTGTACCTACCCCATGAGTTTTTTTGACGTAGGTATAGTATCGTTAACGTAAGCATATTTTGAATTGAAAATATACGTTTGTTACACAATGTTTAAATAAATTAAGTAGGTACTTAATTAATTTCTCTGTATTTTTTAAAATGTGCAAATTGTATAAAATTTCATCAAAATGTTCCAGGACTGCTGTATTTTAAATTTCAAATATGCTTACATTAACGTAACTATACGTCAAAGAAACTCATGATAGGGGTACGGTACCCACCGGGGTGCGCGCGAGAGGTGAATAGGGGCGACGCCATCCTATTCTTCATCTGTCCGGGTCAACTTTTAACGTGAATTTTATTTCTTTGTATTGCAATAAACATATATTATATACGCTATGAAACAGCTTCAACGCCCTTAGACGCTAAGGTAAACCTGTCATTACCACAAGTTATTGAAACGACATCCGGAAGCGATACCTACCCTCAAACATCCAACATCCGAATACATAATTCACAAACCCGACTAGCTCGACTGTGCGCTAGACTCAAAGGATGCCAGCATTCGGTTCAAATTCCTTAGCCCGGGGAATTACCATCGAGTTTATATCAAAAGTCAGCTACTGACATTTTCTAGACCAGGGATGGCGAACCTTTTTGGAACTGCGTGCCACGATAAAGAGAAAAAATAAAATAATGACTATGCCGTGCCATAAGTAGGTGTCAGCGGCGAAGGGGACCCTTCGCAATTACTGTAATACTATTCGTACCGGCTTCCCTTTGAAAAATAGCACTGGTAGAATTACCTACTTTTATTAATTAGTGTTTCGTGGCCAGGTAAGCATTTGTAGCTCCGGCTTACGTCTTACAAAAACTGACCCTTCGCTTTATTACTCACATTAAAATCTTTAATTAAATACAGTTTTAACGTAAATCGATAATGTTATAAGCACTGTAGATCTATTTAATTTAAAAGATATTGAAAATCTTAATGTGATTTGTTGTTGCCGTGCCCAGTTTTTTTCGGTTGCGTGCCACGTTTGGCACGCGTGCCATTGGTTCGCCATCCCTGTTCTAGACATTCTGGAGTATCTCTAACGAATGCCCTAATTTCAGGTTTGAAATCGGAACGTGAATTATTCACGAGTTTGCAGTACAAAGGTGAGAATTATCTGCGGTATCAAGGGAATGGTGTGTACGTAAATGATTTGATGCTGGCTATGTAGAAAAAAAAAACCGGCCAAGTGCGAGTCGTACTCGCGCACCGAGGGTTCCGTATCATTTTTGGACGTATTAAGGCGCTATGGGTTCACAAAACGCTAGAATGAGCTCTAGAATTTTTCATTTTTTTATAAGATTTCTTACAGTTTCCACCCAGAAAAAAATATATGGTATACTTAAGCATATTAGCTAGTGAAATCATTAATTCAATACACGATATGAATAACTTCACTCGATAGAAAAAAAATCCAAAGATACCTCTCGAAGATACTTTTTCATTACGAATATTTCATTTTTTAGACTTATTTCTTACGTTTTAATTTTTGAAATTTTTTTAACATATTATTTAATAATTGAGTTAGTGAATTCATTAATAAAATTGTATAAAAATTAAAACGGCAATTTTAGATAATTTTTTATACCCAAAAAACGTTCCTAGAACGTGCGCACGACTGCTTCAGTCCGGTCTCAGACCTCACCGGAGTAGGACGCGTGCCAAATTTTTCGCCGCTCACGAACCGATTACATTCAATAATTCTTTGTGAAAATGACTAACAAACGTAATAATATCATTAAGATAATATTTTTTATACAATTAAGGTTAGGTTTTAGCACATATTTGGGCAAATAGCGCTATTGACTGATAAACGTAGGTACGCTCACATCGAACTTCCAAACAGTGTTGCCAACTACAATTTTAAAATTCCGCTAAGCAGGTTGGTATTTTCCGTCAAAAATTCGTCATGATTTAATATTTTTCCGTCAGTAAAATCCGTCAAACAAAAGATACAATAGTTAAGTACATCATTTTAGATTTATTTATAATACAAGAGTGTAAGCAAGCATATTCATTATTATTTGAGACGTATAAGATTTAGTTTGAATAGGATTTCGCATTTTATTATTATAATCATAATTTATTTAAAAAAAAAAACTTACTTAATATATTATATTAAAATTATGAGAGGCTCGTGGCTAAATGACGGCCGCGCTAATCGATCGATCTGCGAGGTTAAGCTGCGCTTGCCGCGGTCAGTCCTTGGATGGGTGACCGTTATTTACACATCGAGACCCCTCCGTGCCTCGGAGAGCACGCGTTTCTTATATAACCTAATTACTTTACCTCACATAGAGCCGTGTTTTTGAATCCTAATTCACTTTCGTTTTCACTACGTGTGAGCCCTTCTAATCAACGTTATTTAAATATCCAAACATAAATTACACAAGTGTTATACATCATAATTTGCGGAAAAATCTTACCTATCCAATGGTACAACTCCCATGGACCTAACTAGTCACATAAAAAAGTTTCTAGAACAAAAACTGTCTAAATAAAATAAAAATATCCAATTGCCTATAACATAGCCATTTCTTATCGGATCTGCAATATTCTTGTTAGATACATGTTTCTAGACTACCACACGTCTAGTAAGATACAATTTATCATCCTAACTTACACGCAGAAATATCGCATTTTCAAACACATATCGATCTATATTATAGGCACAATATCCATGAAATTCAGAGTATTTACACAACATTATGTCCTAGCCTTCCTACCGAACCCAAATACATGACTAGATTATATATAACACATTACAACAATCCTACAAATGCAATTTTATGTACATAACACTTATTCTCAAATTATAGCTTTCCTATCGTCGAGAGGTATAACTGCTTATATACATCTTATGTAAACAACATTCCTACACTATAAAAACACGATGTACACAAAACCTCGATTATGGTTACAAAGGTATTCACGACTTTACATAAAAACATGAAATCTTATTCCTACACAATTCTAATAAGAAAATAATACAAATCCAATAGGAAACAAATTGTAAACATTAATCAATACTAAAATTAATGAAATAATAACTCAAAATAACATAAAACACGATATTAAAACCGACAAGTACAATGACCCCTTTTGATATTTCTACTGTCTAGCCTGCCACCCTGTGTAGCTGATGAATGTAAAAAATGGGTCTTGTCTTATAATTTGTATCAATTAATATATAATAGGTTTTATACATTAATTGATACAAATTATATTGCAAAAACGTCCGTAAGCAACATAGTCATTCATCTGCCGTGTGTTGGCGCTGCAAGTATACAGGGTGGCAGGTTAAACACTGGAAATATTTTAAGGGGTCATTTTACTCATCATTATGAACAACACCATTCAACTCAACCACCACCCTGAAATCGCGAAAAAAAAAATCAGCTGTTCCATACATTTTGTTGACGAATGTGAACAGAAATGTATGTAATAGCTGATTTTTTTTCGCGATTTCAGGTTTGGTCCCATAGTAAAAGTTGTTCATAATGATGAGTACAATGACCCCTTAAAATATTTCCACTGTCTAACCTGCCACCCTGTAGAATTGTTGGTTACTTCTTTGTGTGCGCCGTCAACGCGATTGGCAAGAATAAAATATGGTGTTCTGCAAGACACTGTTTAGAGTGAACGTCAAGTCGGTTGCGTTCGGAAGTATGTAATAAAAAAAATACGTCTGTGATCTGGCATTTGTAAGGTAATTACTTCATTTATATTTGCAGTTTTTCAAAGAACAATGGACATAATTATCGTACCTGACGGCGACCCAATATTCCATATACCCACATGGAAAAATCGGTTCATTTTTAACCGACTTCAAAAAAGGAGGTTCTGTATTCGATCCGTATGTATGTGTGTATGTTTGTATGTGCGCGATTTTCTCAAAAACTACTGATCCGATTTGGATGGGGTTTTCACTACCATAATCTACATACTTGCAGGTCCCCAATTCTGCTATTGCAAATGTGTATGAGTGGTGTCATAATGACACCATAACGGTCAAATCCTAAGCGCTCATTGGCTTAGAGTAAGAGTATCTGTTTAGTCATTGGTCAAAACGATGTCATTGAGAGACCATTCTGACACGATTATCACAATTGCATTGGCAGACTTGGGCCCCAGGAAGGTTTTAGTATATAATACATTGTAAAAGATGCGAAAGACATCATTACAGTACTCGAGATGAAAACCAACTAGTCCAACCACGCACAGATTATCCAAAGTACATACATGTTTTATTGGATACTGCATAAAATATTATAATAAACTACCTCTCAACGTTCTTCAATTAAATGAGAATAAATTCAAAGACTGTATAAAACGCACACTATGTAGGCAAGCATATAACAAACTAGAAGATTTTATGCTGGTAAGAATGCTTGGCTTAATGCTGGTCCTGCTCCACAACCACTTAGACTCATGTAATCGGAGTTATCTGCCCTTGAAGCTCTTTTTTATGACTTTGTAAATTATTTTATTTTTCTGATATTTATAGGTAATATAATCAGAAATTGTCATGAATTAATGTATTAATTTCCAATAGTAAGTTGGTTTGTTTTGTTATATGCATTTGAATAACGTTAGTTTTGTAATTGAGTAACTTTCTTTGAGTATATTGTGTATGTGAGTGCTATGTACCTAATGTACCTAGCTATTTAAGTTTTAAGCTTATCTGTAGTATGGGAGTTGAGAGCATGTCATGCTCGCTTAAATGTACCGCTGATGGTGGCGTGTGTATTAGATCATTCGATTCCCTCCAAAATGGTTGAGTTGAATGGTGCTGACTGCTGATGCGCACGTCATGTCCGTGAACGGGCGCTGTCAGTTGGTACTGCTCATCTCTTGACTGCCTAAGCAATGTTTTTACATTTTTCTAGTTGATATTATTATTTTGTACCTTACTAAACATAGTTCTCACATATAAGAGCATCACTGTAATCAAAGAAATTGTAACCGAATTTATTGAAAAGGAGTAAACATGGAGTTTCTTGTCCGTTCTTCTCCATAAGAATCTACGTTTTGGAACGGACAACTAGCTTCAACTAACGGACAAACCGACTGACAACTATTGTAATATTGTTTGAAATTTCAAAAGTGCCTGTAAATGGTCTAATTGAAATAAATGTTTTGACTTTGACATTAGGTAATTATTCCTATGTACAAAGTTATATGCATAAATGTACACACTACGTAGAAGATGTACTGATGAAAGAATTCGGGAAAGTAATCTAACTTGGTATAAAGTAGGTACTAATGAAGTCGGTTAAAAAGGAAAAAAACCGACTTCAAAAGAGGATAGGTTCTGTATTCGATCCGTACGTATGTATGTATATACAGGGTGTCCCGTTATGAGTGGTCCAAGAGAAAACCCTGGTAAAAGGACATGTCTAGCTATCAGTATGCAGCTTTAGTTTGGGGAATTTCGATACCGATTAGAAATAATCGATTTTTAGACATCAAAAAAACCTACATTTTGTCTACAATTTCCTATGAGAAGGTTCTAATGAATAAGTGAGATCGTTTTTCGAAATTACTTATTCAAAGAAAAAAATCGCGCCTATGAGAAGATTTTCATGAAAACTTGTAACAATAATATTATTTCTAATCAATATCGAAATTTCCCAAACTAAAGCTGTATACTGATAGCTAGACATGTCCTTTTACCGGGGTTTTCTCTTGGACCACTCATAACGGAACACCCTGTATGTAATTATGTATATAAATGTTTGTATTTGCGCGATTTTCTCAAAAACTACTAATCCGATTTGGATGGGATTCACTATCATAATCTACATACTTTCAGGAAGGTTATAGTATATAACACATAAGGTAATCTTCCCTATACATAAACGAAGTTATATGTATAATACAATACGTAGAAGATGTACTGATGAATGAATTCAGGAAAGTAATCTAACTCAGTATAAAGAAGGTACCTACTAAAAAAGTCACTACAAATGAAAATATGTAATAATTTTGGTTACGGAAGTCGGTGCTAAAAAAAGCAAACAAAAACCATAGCCACTGACTTACGAAACCAAAATTATCATTTTTACTTGTAGTGACTTTTTGAAGACGGTAATTTTTTTCTATAAAAGTTTTTTATGGTCTATAAATAATAAAAGAAATAGGTATCTTTCTAGGAAGCCAGAAAAAGAGATATATATATTTTTGTTTATGTTATTTTATTAGAAATTATTTATATTAATGCTCAGGACGTACCAAATTGACGTTTAGTTTTGCATACGAAATAACTAATTAATCAAAAATAATTATTCTTTTCGTTTTTCTGATTATTTATTATCAGTAATTCAATTCAATAAATACATAGATATCAAAACGGAAAGCCATGAGCGCGATTCAAATCGATTGATACAGGCGATCATTCACCACCTCGGAAGAATTATTGGTCCGAGTTCGACACAGTTGTTATTGGGTTTGTTATGAATTGTGTTATTTATGCATTGTGCGATTGTCGATCAATGCAATGTATTCATATAAATAATTATGATCTATTTAACCTACGTCGTCTGCTTATCAGTATATCAAGTTAGTTGTGGATTCTAACCCTCTAAAGTATTGTGGACGATATTATAATATCTTGGCTATTTAGATACAATTTTCATCCAGGATGGTGCTTACTACATGAAAAACATTCAAACTATAATTATATTATAATTTGTACAGGGTCATAAACAAATGAATGTCAGGTACAGCTTCTATAGGAATTTGACCATTTTTCTTTGCCCATTGTAGTATGTATAACGTTTATTGATATAAAAGCAAATAGGATACCTACAATAAGTAATTTATTTTGTTTTTAACGGTCAAAATTGTCTTGAAGTAATTTTACAGTCGAATTTGTTGTAAATTCTCATTATTCTGGTTCTAATTCATATGGATTCATCTGGCGTTATATGAACATTATTTGTATTTAATTAAGGTTCATATTCGTGTAAAGCGCTTGTTTATATTCTCTTATATGAATATGAAACTTATTCTTATACATTAATTATTATTAATGTTCATATTCGCATGAGTTTTCTGTACAAAAATATTATAGTTGATAACTTACAAATTGTACATAGGTACGATAAATAAAGTTTATAACAAAAACACTGTTAGAAAATAGTTTCTCCTTCATCTAAAATTTTTATTACAGTGATTTCTTGCATTTTTAGGGTTCCGTACCAAAATGGTAAAAAAAGAACCCTTATGGTGCGACTTCATCTGTCTGTCTGTCTGTCTGTCACACCTGCTTATTTCAGCAACTACTTATGCTATCGACTTGAAATTTGGAACAGTTATAAAGAATGCTTGTTCAACTTCATTGCAAATGAAAAGAGTCCAAAAATATTTTTATTTTCATTGCAAAAGGGGCCGGAGTGGGGGTCCGAAATTTCAAAGTGGGGTTACTAGGTCAAATGACATATCATATGAAAGGGCTTGATCTGCACATTTCAAAATATATTTTTATTTAATTTTGTGTCTCACAGTTTTCGACATATGATGAAAAATGACCAAAAAAATACCATTCCCCCCCCCCCTTATTTATGTTAGTTAGTTATAGTAGTTATGCGGTCCGGATTTTTTCACTTTATACGTCCAAAAATGATACGGAACCCTCGGTGCGCGAGTACGACTCGCATTTGGCCGGTTTTTTTTTTAAAGCCATTTTAATTACTCAAAATCTCTCTGTTCGTGAGAAACATCCATATAGGTACGTGTTATTATAACGTACCTACCTATAAAGAGTGGTGATGTCTAGAAACCTAGAACAAGTTTCGGCCCAGAAAAAACGTTGTCGTTAGAAAGTTTCCACTTTTGGCCTCTGTTCTTCGAAGTTTAGGTAAATTAACGCTACCTAGTCCGATTTCTAAAAGGTTAGTACATACCTACCTAGTTTTTCCAAATAACCACCACAAAAAATAAATTGACTTAATTCGCTAAACTAACTTGTACCAAAAGTAGGTACCTACCTAATAAAGTTTGACAACTACTTTAATTACACTATGTGCGCGCCAATTTCCACTAAAAGTAATAGCGTCGCGCTCAGCCCGCCGCAAGAGATCTCGTCAACGCGCCACCCCGTACCCCGCGGGCGCGCGCTCCGCATCGTGTTTTTCACCCCCGCACGTAAAATATTTCGCTGGACCTATAGCGCCTTAAGTGAAAAAATCCGGACCGCATAACTATAAGTTTGTTTGTGAAGGAATTTTGATGATTATGAAAAAACTGTACTAGTTAGGAACATTGTTTTATTTTTCGTGCCATATTTGGGTCAATTCCTATCAACTCTAATTATTTCAGATTTTTCGCCTCGCAAACTTCGGAGATAAGGGGGGGGAATGGTATTTTTTTGGACATTTTTCATCATATGTCAAAAACTGTGAGACATAAAATAAAATAAAAATATATTTTGAAATGTGCAAATCAAGCCCTTTCATATGATATGTCACTTGACCTAGTAACTCCACTTTGAAATTTCGGACCCCCACTCCGGCCCCTTTTGCAATGAAATTTAAAATATTTTTGGACTTTTTTCATTTGCAATAAAGTTAAACAAGCATTCTTTATAATTGTTCCAAATTTCAATTCGATAGCATAAGTAGTTGCTGAAATAAGCAGGTGTGACAGACAGACAGACAGACAGACGAAGTCGCACCATAAGGGTTCCTTTTTTACCATTTTGGTACGGAACCCTAAAAAGGAAATAAAAAATTCACAGAGAAAATGGAATGTCTTCGTTTTAACTAAACTTGTTTCCCTTTTTGAAGTTGGTTGGTATTAATTGTACGTATAAGGGGCGACGCAGACGACATAATTTTTGTGCGATCGAGTCTGCCACGCTTCGCAGCGCTCGAATAATCTGTTCACTAAGAATCGCAGATTGTTCGAGCGCTGCAAAGCGCTGCAGACTCGATCGCACAAAATGTCTGTCGTCTGCGTCGCCCCTAATCGTAACTTTCGTATTTATATTTAACAATACACTCTTTTACTAAATAATGTAGGTGTTTAACTACACCACTTTTTAATACCCCACTCAATTACTAGTTCATTAATATTCCCATAATTATTAAAACGACTCTAAAATTTATAAGCCTTTCTACATCAAAGGTTTTTAATAGGTCTAGAAGTCGTACATCAAAGTTATACAAAGTAAGTTGCAGCGTTTTTATTAGCATCTAATTATAGCTTGTTTCAAAGAAGCTAGCTTTTTTCTATTTATAGATGCAAATAGCTACTCTGAACTGGAACAGGACGGAAATAGCGGCGATCGATGTTCAAAGTGGACGGAATATTTATTAATAGCATTGACGTGATGTATCGTCTCGGAAAATGATAGCTTAAGGCCCGATGCCACTGGCGTTTATTGGGCGTGAACGTTCCTCTAACGTTTGACCAGCGCCAACGTTTCGTACACGCGGCGCTCGCGTCGCGTTCAAAATATTCATCAGATTACAATCATAATAATTTTACAGGGTTATTGGAATGGTAATACACTAACAACCTTGCAGGACTGTATTACGAGTACTAACATCATAGCCAGCAACTTTTGTTGTATGACTTTTTACAAATACCAAAAATATCTACCAAAAATAGACTTTCGAGTTTTCCTACCTAAATACTACATTTTATTCCCAGACGAGTGTGCATGCAATACAAAATTAAACTTTATTCGGTTCACATACGTCACATTTTTAGTGCGCGCGCTGCCTTACCTAATTTGCCCGAAAGTGGCGACAAGGTCACGCGCCTTTATGACTTCTATTGACGTATTATTTAGATTCCTGTGGTCCTAAGTAATCAACATTTTTACGTAAACCCAAAACAAAATACTGAGCCGGTTTATTTATTCAAAATGGATTGATTTAAATCAACATCAACATTACTTTCGCTTAAATCACTTAAATATTGAGGCAGCTGCGTGACGTCAGTAATTGACTTTCCAAAGGCTTCGATTTGATTTCGCAACACGTTTACAGGTTAAAAGCGTAACACACAACGTACCGAAATATCTCAGGACTTTTGTTCGAAGAATACCTTTTTAGAAGTATCAATATTTACATTGTTATACAGTTTGAATGGTTCGTGTTGCTGACGTATTTTGTATTGTAACTAATTTGGTTGCGAAATCTATCAAATCAAAATCATGTGATTTACATAGCAGGTAATAATTAGGTCATAATTAAATACAAATTGGGATGATTCTGTGATCAACCTCATAGGCATACAAAAATCATAAAAAAAAGTTCAAAGAACAGTGAATGACTAATTTAGTGACGTTTTGAATAAATTACAGTCATTCACTGTTCATATAAAATTAAAGTTAAATATTAAAGTATTTATTTCCAGCTTTATAATCGTGAAATTGTAATAAAAAGACGAGAACGTGAGAACAAAGAACATTCGAATGATTAAAAAATATGTTTCTGGACCGACGGCGACGTGGTTTCAATAAGGAATAGCGAAGCGGAATCGTTAAAAAATCGATAGGTAAATATAAAGTAACGTCTTAGTTGCTTCATAAGGTGTAAATGTATGTCGCTTTTTCGGGCAACAGACTAAAAACTAAACTGAATGCTGCTTGCGGATATAAAGACCAGTTTTTATTACCACCTGATTAAAATTATAACCACACAGAGCTGATAGTAAGAAAACTTCGTAAGGAAAACTGGACTTAATAGTCTGAAATCGCGAACTGCTGGTGATGATCAATGCTGGTTCGTTCTCTGATTTTAATAGCTCATTTATCATTTTAAAATGACTGCTTTCAGGGCCGGATTTAGGGCAAGGCAACACCCTTTCTAGCCCCAGGGCTTTGACAAGAAAGGGACTTTAACAACTTTGTGTTTTTTTAGATAAGAAAAAAAATATCTGTTATAGAGCAAGAAATTCAAATTCACAAGGTAGGTACTATTTTAAAAATATTTTTAAAGCATAAATATTCCTGTAAAAATTTAAAGTATACATAAAACAACTAGGTATTTGTTTCATTCTGTTGGTTAAACATTTTTTTTTTGGATTGTAATAAATTATTGCAAATTTGAATATTATGTTTTTTCGAAGACTTTTAAATCCGGTCCTGACTGCCAGTTATGCTTTTTGAGACCACTTATCAGTAGGTACTATTATAATGAGCCCAATTCACAGTAATTTAATATGCGCCAAGTTGACTTATATACCTAATTTAAACCAGAGTGCAGAGTGGCGCTTTAATGCGTTCTGGCTTTGACATTTAAATTATTAGCCGATAATTTATAACCCTGTTAATTAGAATGATAATTTGTATCGTAATTGATGTGCGAATATACATTACAGTATGTATGGCGGTCAAATACAATCATGAATATGCAATAAGGATCGCAAAAAAAAAACAACATTATATTTTTTTATTTCTATGAACGTCTCAGTTTTCATAAATATTTACTAAATTCAGAGGTTTACCGAAGGATAAATGACTGTCGGGATTGACTATTCTTTTGTATAGTTTTGATAACAAGTTTATCTTCTGACATCCTACGACCAATTTCATTACTGAAACATAACAAAAACGTTTGCTTACTCCGCTCAACTTCATAACATAATAATGGGTTGATAAATAATGAATCACTTTTTAACCGACTTCCAAAAAGGAGGAGGTTCTGCATTCGGTTGGTTTTTTTTTTTTTTTTTTTTTTAGTTAATGATTAACTAAAATACTATTATAGTCGTAACTATGAGACTTTCCTAAGAAGAGCTCACAAGACGTCACAGATGTCAACTGTACCCCTATCATGAGTTTTTTTTACGTATAGTTTCGTTAATGTAAGCATATTTTGAATTTAAAATACAGCAGTCCTGGAACATTTTGATAAAATTTTAATTTGCACATTTTAAAAAATACAGAGAAATTAATTAAGTATTTAATTTTTATAAATATTGTGTAACAAACGTGTATTTTCAATTCAAAATATGCTTACGTTAACGATACTACACGTCAAAAAAACTCATGATCGGGGTACTGATAAATGAACATAGCACTCAAAGAAATGAGTTATTCATTTGTTATTAATTAATCTCTGGATTTTAATGCGGTTTCTAATAATTTTCATAATTTAAGAAATTGCTTGAGGAAAGTTTATGTGTGAAATATATTCGCCACATTAGTGAATGGCGCGCAAAGTCGGGAAAGGTAGATAGTTAATCGTTTGAATTCGTTGCTTGTTTACTCAAAAGTTACCAATGTTATTGATAAAAATAATTAAGTCTGATTTTTTCAAAGACGCGATTCCAAATTTGAAAAAGTAAATTGTGTAGGTACCCCTGTTTAAGCATATTGCGCAAAGGAAGGAGTGTGGCATTTGGTATAGTTAAAGTAGTAAAATTTATACATAATAATTAAGTGGTTTAAATAGACTAAATTAAACAAAATAAAAGTTAAAGAAATAATGTCTTACGGTCGAATTTCGTCGACTGAGCGACCATTAGTCTTAATAAACGTTTGAGTTAGTTTACCAACAAAATATTGTAAATCAACTTAATATTTGAAACAGTTCTCTCTAAAACCAATCAATGAATCATTTTGTAAATGCTTAATTCATTTTTTTAGTCAAGATGAGACAAAAAAAAGGTCGTTAGTATCAACAGCCTAAATCTACATGCAAAAGTACTTAATAATACCCAGAGGGTTCGAATTGAATTTCGCGATATTATTCTACCCCCGCATTATCCCAGGCTTCCTGGAAGGCATACGGAACCTTACTTATAAAGCTATAGAAGTAATTGTACTTGGAATAAAAAGGAGGATAAGGTCACGAAGGCTGTAGATTTTCTTACAATGGAGGCTCTATGTATAATGGATTGCGGTGAATAGGTGCTAAAAATGTTATGTCTAATTTTATCCAATAGCTGAGAAACTTTCAGGCCGTGAAGTTCAGCTTTTCTCACAATGTTTTTTAAAGTAAAGCATGAAAAAATATCCTTCTAATCCTACTAATATTATAAATTCGAAAGATTGTGAGGATGTAAATTTAGGAGATATAAAGTTTCATTAAAATCCGTTCAGTAGTTTTTGCGTGAAAGAGTAACAAACTCTTTCACGCAAAAACTACTGAACGGATTTTAATGAAACTTTACAATAATATAGCTTATATATCAAAATAACACATAGGCTACTTTTTATCCCGAAAAACGCGGGCGAAGCCGCGGGCAAAAGCTAGTGTTATAAATATGATAGTCTGTGAGGATGAATGGATGTATGGATGTACAAATGTATCGATGTTTGTTACTCTTTCACGCAAAATCTACTAAATTGATTATTATTTTTTTATTATATATATTATTAGTAAAATACAGCTCATACATCAGATTAACACGTAGGCTACCTTTTATCCCGAAAAAGCGGGCGAAGGCGCGGGCGGAAGCTAGTTTATTAGAAATACGAAAGTTTGTGTATGTGTTTTGTTACTCCTTTACGCTGAAATGGCTGGACGAATTAGAATGAAATTTGACAAAGAGAAAGCTTGGGACCTGGAAAAACAGCTTACTTTTCATAAAATTTCATGCAAACGAAGTTGCGGGCAGCAGCTAGTGAATAAAAAAACAGTAAAATAAATCTATACGAAGCCAAAAGTGGGTGTTCCAAAACGTCTAATAGAACATTCTCTTGAACGTATGTAGTGTTGGAACAATTTATATTGAACACAAACTCTACTGGTAATTTACAATGCGGCCAACATGGCTCGCTTTGGCAAGCCACTTGAAAGCTACGACGTAGCCGTAACGTAGCGTCTTGGTGCTACGCCGTAGTAAATTGCTACGGTACTGTTTTCTGGTACAAGCTGGAGATTGTTTAGGTCTTGACTATACACTATACAGTCGACTATTTATTTAGTCAATGGTGCTATTGTGACTTGTAAGTGAAAGATCATAGTTATGGTTATGTTTATGGACGTATAAAAAGGCGGACGAAACCTCGCTAAACAATAAGTATGGCAACAGTAATTTGTTTCATGGCAATAGTTTTGAAAATAAGTAATAAATTACTCACTAATGAAAGGTGATTCTATGGTATATTTTCATGAAACTACTATTATTTTGGCAGCATTTTACGACACAAGATGGCATATTTTTTATATTTTGTTTTACAGTTCAGCCAAAGACTTCTGTCAGACGACGTTGTTGCGAAATGACGGCCTTTTTTATATGTTCATGGTTATGTTCTAAAAAAATATTTAGTTATGTTTCTGATATAAAGATTAAAAGGAAAAATAAATTATATTTTGACTACAAAGAAAAATATTTACAAAACTGGCATGGTCTATCTGTTATTTAATCAGTAATGTTTCTAAAAAAACTTGTCTCAATAAAAATATGTATTTAATATTTCATGGACAGAAGAAAGGCCTTTAGAAAAATCTACATAATTATTTTTCATATTACGTTTCCGGGAAATAGCGGGCATTCATTTTCACCGAGAAAACTCTAACGAGATAAAAAGAAATTCCTATAATTTCTTTTCAAAACACTTGAGTGTATTACATTTTATTGAAGCAAGAATTTTAGCAAATCAAGCTCATTTATGGAGGGCCGTCGACGCAATTGTTTGAAGGTTTGTAATTAAAAGGGAACTTCGAGTTATTTGAACGTTTGAATGGTAACATTTCACAAAAGGTAGGCATTTTATAAAAATACCAATTTACTAGTATATTTATGATTATTAAACATGTCAAAGCCATAAGTTTAACTTAGCAAAGCTAATAAACACTAGTTAAATATAAAGAGCTTAAGAGGCGTATTAAAAAGATTTCAAATTTCAACTTATGCGGGTGGGACACAATAGCTCAGGGCCCCAATTCTGCTATCGCGATTGTGTTAGAATGGTGTCATAATGGCACCATAACGGTCATTGGCTTAGAGTAAAACTATCTCATTCGTCATTGGTCAAAACGATGTCATTGAGAGGCCATTCTAACACGTTTATGATAATTGCATTAGCAGACTTGGGGCCCAGGTGGTAAGAGCGACGCCACGGTACGGCAGAGGTCGTGGGTTCAAGTCTCGCCCATGTCAGTTTTTTTTAAATCTCTTATCCATTTAATAACATTATGATAAGTTTAACATGGCTTTGTCATGTGTCGGGGTGTAATGCCCAACAGTGAAAATGTTATGTTGTTATGATATGTTGGAAATGAGTAGACGAACGATTCTCTTGACGGATTTATTGCTAATACAATTAAATAGTGTGTTCAAGAAAAGCATACCTAAACAATAAATATTATATATAATTCATTTATTTCAAGTAACATTGACTCATTATAAATAAAAATTTCAAAGAACAGTGAATGACGGTAATTTAGTGACGTTTTCATTAAATAACAGTCATTCACTGTTCATATAAAAAATGAAAGTTAAAATGAAATATAAAGCACTTATTTCCAGCTTTAGCAGTTTAATCGTGAAATTGTAATAAAAAGACGAGAACGTGAAAACAAAGAACATTCGAATGATTAAAAAATATGTTTCTGGACTGACGGCGACGTGGTTTCAATAAGGAATAGCGAAGCGGAATCGTTAAAAAATCGATAGGTATCAAGATTCTTATGAAATATAAAGTAACGTCTTAGTTGCTTCGTAAGGTGTAAATGTATGTCGCTTTTTCGGGCAACAGACTAAAAACTAAACTGAATGCTGCTTGCGGATATAAAGACCAGTTTTTATTACCACCTGATTAAAATTATAACCACACAGAGCTGATAGTAAGAAAACTTCGTAAGGAAAACTGGACTTAATAGTCTGAAATCGCGAACTGCTGGTGATGATCAATGCTGGTTCATTCTCTGATTTTAATAGCTCATTTATCATTTTAAAATGACTGCTTTTAAGGCCGGATTTAGGGCAAGGCAATACCCTTTCTAGCCCCAGGGCTTTGACAAGAAAGGGGCTTCCACAACTTTGATTTTTTTAGATAAGAACAAAAACATCTGATAAAGAGTTCAAATAATAAAGTTCAAATTCACAAGGTAGGTACTAATTTAAAAACATTTTTAAAACATAAATATTACTGTAAAAATTTAAAGTATACGCAAAACAACTAGGTATTTGTTTCATTCTGTTCGTTAAGATTTTTTTTTTGGATTGAAATAAAATATATGTTTTTTCGAAGACTTAAATCCGGTCCTGACTGCCAGTTACGCTTTTTGAGACCACTTATCAGTACTATTATGGTAAGCCCAATCCACAGTAATTTAGTATGCGCCAAGTTAACGTATATACCTAATTTAGACCAGAGTGTAGAGTGGCGCTTTAATGCGTTCTGGCTGTGACATTTAAATTATTAGCCAATAATTTATAACCCTGTTAATTAGAATGATAATTTGTATCGTAATTGATGTGCAAATAAACCTGATGTCTGTGTTGAATGACAATCATGAATATGCAATACGGATCGCGAAAAAAAAACCATATATATATATATTTTTAAAACATCTAATTTTTCATAATTTTATAAATATGTACTAGATTCAGATGTTTATCGATAAATTACTGTCCGGATTGAGTATTCTTTTGTATAGTCTTTTGAATAATTTCTATTATCAGTCTATGTTTGTAATTATTATAATTTTGTACTTTGATTTATGTAATTGGTGTGTATATGCCGTGTAAATCAATAAAATAAAATAAATAAATAGTTTTGATAACAATTTTCTTTTGTAACATCCTACGGACAGTTTCCTTACTGAAACATAACTAAGACGTTTGCTTACTCCGCTCAACTTCATTACATAATAATGGGTTGATAAATAATGAATCACTTTTAGTAAATGATTAACTAAAATACTGTTATAGTCGTAACAGTGAGACTTTCCAAGAAAAGCTCACAAGACGTCACAGATGTCAACTGCATAGCACTCAAAGAAATGAGTTATACATTTGTTATTAGTATTAATCTCTGGATTTTAATGCAGTTTCCAATAATTTTCATAATTTAAGAAATTGCTTGAGGAAAGTTTATGTGTGAAATATATTCGCCACATTAGTGAATGGCGCGCAAAGTCGGGAAAGGTAGATAGTTAATCGTTTGAATTCGTTGCTTGTTTACTCAAAAGTTACCAATGTTATTGATAAAAATAATTAAGTCTGATTTTTTCAAAGACGCGATTTCAAATTTGAAAAAGTAAATTGTGTAGGTACCCCTATTTAAGCATATTGCGTAAAGAAAGGACTGTAGCATTTTGTATAGTTAAAGTAGTAAAATTTATACATAATAATTATGTGCTTTAAATAGACTAAATTAAACAAAATAAAAGTTAAACAAATAATGTCTTACGGTCGAATTTCGTCGACTGAGCGACCATTAATTAGTCTTAATAAACGTTTGAGTTAGTTTACCAAAAAAATAAATTGTAAATCAACATAATATTTGAAACAGTTCTCTCTAAAACCAATCAATGAATCATTTTGTAAATGCTTAATGCATTTTTTTAGTCAAGATGAGACAAAAAAAGGTCGTTAGTATCAACAGCCTAAATCTACATGCAAAAGTACTTAATAATACCCAGAGGGTTCGAATTGAATTGCGCGATATTATTCTACCCCCGCATTATCCCAGGCTTCCTGGAAGGCATACGGAACCTTACTTATAAAGCTATAGAAGTAATTGTACTTGGAATCAAAAGGAGGATAAGGTCACGAAGGCTGTAGATTTTCTTACAATGGAGGCTCTATTTATTAATGGATTGCGGTTAATAGCTGCTAAAAATATTAGGTAAGTTTAACTTTATCTAACAGTTGAAAAATGCGTCTTTTTATTCAGAGAAGGAACAACCATGATTGAGCACGCTTGCTATCTGCGTTTTGACGATTTCAGGTTATGAAATTCGGCTTGCCTCACAATGTTTTCCAAAGTAAAGTAGAGAAAAAAAAAATTTGGACCCACACAGGAAAAAAACCGGACAAATGCGAGTGCGACTCGCAATCTAAGGGTTCCGAAATATGCAATGGCGCCATCTATGCCGCTATTACATCATAGTAGATATATCATATTTTGATCATAGATGGCGCTCTTGTATACTTCTAGTGGCGCCATCTATGTGGAGATGGCTCCACTCATGGTCGTGACAGACGGACAACAAAGTGATTCTATAAGGATTCCGTTTTTTCCGTTTGAGGTACGGAACCCTAAAAATAGAAAATGAATAAAAAAAAACAATAAAATAAATCTGCACAAGGCCAAAAGTAGGTGCAACATCAAATCGTCTAATAGAACATTCTCTTGAACGTATGTAGTGTTGGAACAATTTATATTGAACACAAACTCTACTGGTAATTTACAATGCGGCCAACATGGCTCGCTTTGGCAAGCCACTTGAAAGCTACGACGTAGCTGTAACGTAGCGTCTTGGTGCTACGCCGTAGTAAATTGCTACGGTACGGTTTTCTGGTACAAGCTGGAGATTGTTTGGGTCTTGAGTATACACTATACAGTCGACTATTTATTTAGTCAATGGTGCTATTGTGACTTGTAAGTGAAAGATCATAGTTATGGTTATGTTTATGGACGTATAAAAAGGCGGACGAAACCTCGCTAAACAATAAGTATGACAGTAATTTGTTTCATGGCAATAGTTTTGAAAATAAGTAATAAATTACTCACTAATGAAAGGTGATTCTATGGTATATTTTTATGAAACTACTATTATTTTGGCAGCATTTTACGACACAAGATGGTATATTTTTTATATTTGGTTTTACAGTTCAGCCAATGACTTCTGACAGACGACGTTGTTGCGAAATGACGGCCTTTTTATATGTTCATGGTTATGTTCTAAAAAAATATATAATTATGTTTCTGATATAAAGATTAAAAGGAAAAATAAATTATACATATTTTGACTACAAAGAAAAATATTTACAAAACTGGCATGGTCTATCTGTTATTTAATCAGTAATGTTTCTAAAAAAACTTGTCTCAATAAAAATATTTATTTAAATATTTCAAAGACAGATGAAAGGCCTTTAAAAATATGTACATAATTATTTTTCATATTACGTTTCCGGGAAATAGCGGGCATTCATTTTCACCGAGAAAACTCTAACGAGATAAAAATAAATTCCTATAATTTCTTTTCAAAACACTTGAGGGTATTACATTTTATTGAAGCAAGAATTTTAGCAAATCAAGCTCATTTATGGAGGGCCGTCGACGCAATTGTTTGAAGGTTTGTAATTAAAAGGGAACTTCGAGTTATTTGAACGTTTGAATGGTAACATTTCACAAAAGGTAGGCATTTTATAAATAATACCAATTTACTAGTATATTTATGATTATTAAACATGTCAAAGCCATAAGTTTAACTTAGCAAAGCTAATAAACACTAGTTAAATATAAAGAGCTTTAAGAGGCGTATTAAAAAGATTTCAAATTTCAACTTATGCGGGTGGGACACAATAGCTCAGGTGGTAAGAGCGACGCAACGGTACGGCAGAGGTCGTGGGTTCAAGTCTCGCCCATGTCAGTTTTTTTTAAATCTCTTATCCATTTAATAACATTATGATAAGTTTATCATGGCTTTGTCGGGGTGTAATGCCCAACAGTGAAAATGTTATGTTGTTATGATAATTATGTTGGAAATGAGTAGACGAACGATTCTCTTGACGGATTTATTGCTAATACAATTAAATAGTGTGTTCAAGAAAAGCATACCTAAACAATAAATATTATATATAATTCATTTATTTCAAGTAACATTGACTCATTGTAAATACATTAGAATACACACACAGTCACATTAGGTATTATATAAAATCAATCAACAATCAATTAACATAAAAACACATATATATATATATATATATATACAGGGTGGCAGGTTAGACAGTGGAAACATTTTAAGGGGTCATTGTACTCATCATTATGAACAACTTTTACTATGGGACCAATTCTGAAATCGCGAAAAAAAAATCAGGTGTTCCATACATTTATGTTCACTTAACTTAACAAAATGTATGGAACAGCTGATTTTTTTTCGCGATTTCAGGGTACAAACAAAGGTCAATGTACCGCGTAGCTCGTACAACATGTTTAAAATTCACTAAAATATACATGTCACGTTTTTATTTTAATGGATCCTGCTTGGGATTTGTTATGTTAAAACCCGTATAATTAGAGTCTAGAAATTACTAAACTAGCTATATAGGCCAATATTATTCTTAAAAGGCAAACCACATAAGAAAGCTTTAAAATTAGTCCTTCGTTGCCATAAAAATAGGTAAGGTAAAGTATTCGATCACGTTACATTCCGAATAATGTGCCAAGGATCCGTCAGTTGTAATCTCTTACGTGATTAACAATATGAGTGCCGGTAACGTGAACGTCTCGTAACCCGTAAATAACACTCAGTGTCACACAACGCACTTCCATGTTAAATTTAACAGGGTTGGCGGTTTTGTTGGTTCTGGTTTATGATAAATTGTTAATGGTATTATAATATTATGACTGTCAGCATACGGGGTGTAAGTGACAGCGTAATTAAAACAAACTATGGGTTCAGTAACTTATTCTGAATGCCTCAAAGTTGAAATTTTTCGTTGGTCTTTAAAAAAAAAACGATATTGTATGGACTTTTTTTACGAATTGCAAAATCTCCAAACAAATATAATATTTTATATTATAATTTATATATATAATTTTTTTTTAAAAGACCGACGAAAAATTTTATAATCCCTATTAAAAAAACCTAAACTAGCCGCAATGCCAGTAATGGTGAAACTTTACTTCCCCTGATTCCCAAAGCTCCAATACTATAATGTCGTCGTCGTCTGATAAAATCTGTGATAATTGCCATTTGGGAAACAGGCATCCAGGAATCTCCCTCCACAAACACAGATTGCACCAACTGGATCTAAGTAAAACAGCGTGGTAGCAACCTTGTTAGCAGAAGGCAGGCAATAAATACATGTCCGTACTAACGTAAACGTCACAGGTTGTTGCTGAGGTGGTAAATTAATGAGAATTATACAGATACTAGCTTTGGCCACGTTATTTTACCGCACGGTTGTCGCAGTGGCTGAAAGATTGGCTGCTGCGCAACGTGTCGCGGGTTCGATTCCCGCATTGCACATAGGTCTGGCTGTTTGTGTATGTGAAATTTGTGTTTGTAAACGCACCCCCGATATAGGAGAAATTCTAGTGTGGGGCAACACTTAAAAAAAAAAAAAAATTCTTCGTAAGAATTTATTCACCCCCTTTTCACCCCTTTAGAGATGGAATTTCGAAAAATCCTTAGTGGTGCACTAAGGATTTGAGGATATAAGGGATGAAAAAAATATTTTTGCGCTCCCCCTTACAAATGGAATCAGCTGACCGGGTCATTTAGCATGGAGAGCTCAAAAAATTGTTTTATCTACCTATCAAATGATGCTCGGAATTAAGTCCAAACTATTTCTAGAAATATGGCACGGTTACAGAAAGGTAACTAATGTTTTTTAGTATGTTGTGATATCACAGTTATTATTTTTTGACATGTTTAGGCATTTTATCACATCGTTTCCACTAGACAATTTTTAGTATATTTAGACTATTTTTAGTATATATTGGAAACGTTGCCTATATGATGAAAATAAAACGTTTATTACATTTAATTTAATGATTTTATGTATCACGTACTTCATAAAAAAAACCAGCGGGACATATAAGAACCTCAGCGGGCTACAAATACACCAAAAATATCAGGTGAATATAATATAAAATACATTTTATACTTCCCTTCAAAACATGATTTTTATACATCGTAATGAAAAACCTGACGGGGACGTAAATTACTACTACGGAAAACATGTTTTTACCCTAAACCAACATACTTTGCCAATTTAACTAACATATTTGGCGGTTTTAACCAATATTTTTGGCCATTTTATCGCTCACATGTGGCTAAAAACCGACCAAGTGTCAGACTCACGCAAAGAATTGAACCATTATTCAATATAATATTCTATTTTCATTACATAAATAATCAGAATTAGGCGTTAATTTATACGTTGTAGGAAAGTACGGAACCCACGGTTCGCGAGTCCGATTAACACTTGGTCGGCTTTTTAAATATCTTGCTTAGGGCCAAGTTCACCGACAAGATAACAGTCTGTTAAATTGAAAACGGCTGTTTAACAACACTTTTCTATAGGCCAAAGTCATGTTAAACGGCCGTTTTCAATTTATCGGACTGTTAGCTTGTTGGTGAACTTGACCCTTAGCATCTCAAGCGTCCGATTACAATAATACATTTAATAATCACCATGGCATCGATTTTGACATCCATTACGCCGTATGTTTCGTCCGCGCTTTAGATAAACTAGCTCAACGCCGCAATGGATGTTTTTGAACTGTCAAAATGAAAGCGTTGGCGACAGAAATTGAGTTACTCAAGAAGGTTTTGCTGACGGTCCCACCTGTCAGTACAAGCACAAGCCGCCATTTTCGATTCGTATCTTTATTGGCGCGGGTTATACAATATTATTGCCCTAGGGCTTTAATGACTTACTTTAGGTTAGGTTTGCACGAGTAATTTGACATTGTCGAGCGAATGTCGAGGTGTGTAAAAATAATTAAATCTTTATTTAAAAAAACAAGAACAATATATTATAATCATTAAAAAGACAAAAGAAGTGCTTAAATTAAAAGATCAATATAGTGCCGCATTACTTGCTGCGTAGAAAAGTGAAATAAGACAATGAAGTTTTCAAAATCTGTAAAGAAAACAAAAATATAGATCAATAAGGCCGCCTAGCCTTTTCCCAAACTAGATTGGAGTCGGCTTCCAGTCTAATGAATTGCGGCTGAATATTAATATTTTACGTGTAGCGATTGCCATCTGACCTTTACAACCCAATTATTGGGTAATACCTGTATTCGAATGTTAGACCGTACCCCTATCATGAGTTTTTTTGACGTATAGTTTCGTTAACGTAAGCATATTTTAAATTGAAAATACACGTTTGTTACACAATATTTATATAAATTAAATACTTAATTAATTTCTCTGTATTTTTTAAAATGTGCAAATTGTATAAAATTTTATCAAAATGTTCCAGGACTGCTGTATTTTAAATTCAAAATATGCTTACGTTAACGAAACTATACGTCAAAAAACTCATGATAGGGGTACAGATGTCAGACTTTCGGGCTCCTGACTACCCGTGACAACTGTCAAAGATATTACTGTGACAACCGGGACCGACTGATTAACGTGCTCTCCGAGGCCCGGATGGGTATCGATGTGTAAAGAACGGTCACCCATGTGACTGACTGACTGCGGCAAGCGCAGCTTAACCTCACAGATCGATCGATTAGCGCAGCTGTCATTTAGCTGCGAACCCCTCATTAACCAATAACCAATCAATTAATAACCAATCACCAAAACAGCCTTGTCGACCTCGAGAACTGCCAATTTGTTTGCGAACGTCCGAGGGAGAATGTCACCGTGATATTCTCCGAATCTCCGTGATAGTCCCTCTTTAGGTGTTTTCAAGAGAAGAATAAAGGAACATTTCCTGTTGCCATAACTCATAATTAGGTATATTATAAGTATGTACTATTTTATTATAACATATATATATATATATATTTGTATGTATTATGTTTATGTATGGTGTAATTTACACATATTTGTTTAGTTTATATATAAGTATGTATGTACGTTTTAATTAGGTAGTGTATTTTAGCTCTTATTGTGCACTTATCTCTATTCTCGAATCATAATTTATCTCTATCACTCTAAGGTTTGCTGTAAGAAGAAACTCAATCTTGAGTTAAGCTCGCCTTTGTACATAAAATGTCCATAAAAAATTGTATTTAATATTTGTGTGTACAATAAAGAATATGAAAAAAATCTCACTGTGACATTTTCTGATTCTCACCGTGACATTCTCTCTCGAACGTTCGCAAACAAATTGGCAGTTCTCGTGGTGATATCACGCGGCGAGTCGGTACAGCATAGCCAGTCTGAAGCTGTCAATAAGAGATATCTCACCGTAGTCATAGAAGTAACACCAATGTTAGCTACACCAAGTGCCTTTACATGTACCGGCTTCTTAACATTCATTAGGAAATAGGCCACGGTTTTCCTGTTCTTGGTGTCCATGCACTCCCATGGTAAACCATATACAGCGTTATTTAATTTTTCACTCTGTAATAAAACATTTAAGATAACGTGTTTGAACATATTTGATTATAATGGCGTGTGATAGCTTACATAACTATTTTACTTATAAAATATTTTTATTTGTAAATGATGTATAAAAGAACATTATGGGCCCATCTGTTTAATATTTATAAAAAATAAATGCCTTTAACGATTTTAAGACGCCGCAAATAAATGTGATATTAGTTGTTAGTTTAAATATAACATATTCTACATGTATTAACCGAAAGTAAGACACTCCGGCCGTTAAATTGCTTTTTCGGGCATTAATTTTGCAACTTTTGAATACACATTGCGCCATTGCGGCATTGTGAAACATGTCACACATGATCACATTAATTTACAAACTATAAAGTACACAACACTTGGAACAATACTGGTAAGATTTTTGCTTTTTAGCCAAATGTGTGTACCACAGTAACTGTAGTGTGTGTATCACAGTAATAGAGCAATGGGCCCCTCTTACTCTTTCCAGACATTCTATCTTGTTCGTTTTCTATGTCGTTTTCTATGTATATATATGTATGATTATATGTATATGAAATGAGTAAAAGATAATTTGTGTAAAGTATTTTTTCTTACCACACTGCCAACAAGTTCAAAAATTATTGACACCTGAATAAGTTGCTGGAACAAAATTGCTGTGAGCGGTAAATAGCGGACCAGAGCTTCTACTGTCTGAAATTAAAACAAAAATATCGATACCTTTAGGCTTAAAGGCGTAACCACCATTTTGGCAAAAATGAAATTTAATCAATAATATCAATACCGTTAGGTTCAAATCTCATTTTTGTCAAAATGGTGGTTACCACCTTTGAGCCTAAAGGTATCGATATATTTAATTATATAAAGGCTCGCGTTGTTACAGTTTCGGACAGACGGCGTAAGCTTAGTTGTGGATAAGCATTTTTGGTTTCCGTATTCGAAGGGTGCCCCCCTTGGTTATCAGTCGTGATTTTTGACCTTTTACTTCATTGACAACTTCTACACGCTTAGCAGGACTAAATTATATCTCTATTCTACCAAAGAATAGACAAAGTTCTTTCTATTCAAATCGTTATCTTTCTGCTCGAGCACGCGGCGACCCGTGCTTGGTTTATCAGAATTTTGTCTACTGAAGAATAGAAACATTTCTTTTCTTCATTGTATGCATACATCAGTAGAAATTTTCTTTGCTACAATTTGTCACTTTGTCTATCCTACTGTAGACAAAACCTGTTTCTATCATGGTCATGCTAGGCCGGCTGGGCTGGCCCAGGGAGATGCTTAGGTACATTAAACAAAATACTGACCATTTGTGAGCATTCCAGTAGCAGCAAGCATCCGCTTACCTGATGGAACGCATAATACACGAACAACATTGGCCCAAACACTTCGGACATTCTGTCTGTAAAACTGAAAGAAATAAATGTGGTGTTTAAGATTGTAATAGGCACGTATTATTATAGTATATAGGGTATTTTAAGAGGCACATCTATAGGTGGTACAGATGCCATACAAATGAAAAAACAATTATATCTGAGTATTTTTTTTTTATTGAATAAGTTAATTTAAAATTATTTTGACACATAAAAATACTATTTTCAACATCCATTACGCTAATTTCGAATAATAGTAAGATAAGTAAAAACTAGCGTAATGTATGTTGAAAATAATAAAGAGACAGTATTTTTATGTGTATCTATCAAATAATTTTAAATTAATTTATAAAAAAAATATATACTCATATCATTTTTTTTTTCGTTTGTATAGCATCTTTACCAGCAACAGATGTGCCTCTTAAAATATTTCGAGTATGAAGGGTAAGACATTATTAAGCCATATTGTACCCAAAATAAATCAGACGTTATAACACCTTGTCTCGTTATTTTTATTGTCATAACTATCTAGCAAAACTACTTACCATCAGATGAGCCGCCTGCTTGTTAGCAATAACAAATGAATAGAGTGTCACAACTTTTTTTTTTGCGGATGGGAAATCATCAAATGACCCCTCCCGCTCTGGGCGGAGCGGAAGGGAGTGTCAGACTCTTACTGACTAAAACCCACCCGTGTTCCTTCCTTTGCCCTTTATGTTCCGGGTCAGCGGTATCCCTTTCGGAAAATCCCGCTTTCCCGGCAGGCTTGGGCCCTAGTGGGCCCCCTCTTTGAGAGTGTCACAACTTACATGATAATTTGGCGATGATAGTGAATACATTTTTTTAATTTATCAAACACATCCATTAGTTCATCGCTGGTATACATTTCATTAGTAAGCATGATGTGGGTATCTTCAAACATGAAACTTATCTTGGTCGACGGCCTTGGAAAGTTGTTGAGTTCGTGAAGCAATATTTTGAAATGACCCCAGACATGAAAGACTATTATAGACAGAAAGAGATCGAACATACAGAACCATGATGAACACCAGTGTGAAAGAAACCTGCAACAAATATTAATATTAAAAAAAAAATGATACAGACGGAAGTAAGGCTAAATAATTATGCAAGCAACTAAAGCCATGCATTCATTTGGCAACATTAGTGTATAAACATACTCGTGGTATCAGATACAATATTGACTTGTATCAGATACAAAAATATTGTATCGGAAACAAAGAATTGTTGTATCGTAAACATTCACGTGTTTCGCGATTTTTATGGTTGTTTTTGATACAATTACACAATTCACATTCGTCTATTAACATGTATTTACAACATTATATTCAGTATTAATTATACAGGGTGTCCCGTTGCAAGTGGTCCAAGGGCAACCCTAAGAGATTTGTAAATGAACATAAAAAAAATGCCTCGATGTTTTTTCTAATACTGTTAATGTATCATGTAGCTACATTATTAAAGTATATCTGTGCAAAATTTCAGCTTAATTCATTTAACAGTTTGACTGTGCGGAATCGAAATGTAAATGAAGTGCAAAAATTCTGGGAAAACATAAAAACTGTAATAATTTCTAATCGATTCAGAAATTCCCCAAACTAATGATGCAAATTGATAGCTAGACATGCCCCTCTTTCAGGGTTGCTCCTTGGACCACTCAAAACAGGACAGCCTGTATACCTAGCTAAAAATTTGCAAGAAATTACCTTTTCCCCCTAGTTCTCCTGGGTTTCAAAAGCTTTTCACAGCCCACAACTTGTAAGATGGAGCCACATCTGCTTTTTTAAACGTTTAGTATTTTTCAATGTACTTACCAATGTAAAATATTAGCAAAAATATACCCTTTCATGCTAGTCGACACATTGAACGGGTAGGCGTAATAAAGAGAATGTTCGTACGTGGAGTTTTTTAACCCACCACTCTTGTACTTGCCACTGGAGTAATTATTATACATGGGGGTAACATTGAACAGAACGATTCCGGCTATCATCTGACCAGTAAGCCATAATGTGAACAGGTGGGAAATCCGATGAACTTTCTTGTGAGTCTGAAATAAAGATAAGAAGAATTCTTTCACAATCTACAATCCTAATTCCTACTTAATATTATAAATGCGAAAGTTTGTGTGTGTGTTTGTTACTTCTTCACGCTGAAACGGCTGAATGGATGTGGATGAAATTTAGCAAAATGGTAGCCTGAGACCTTTTTATCTATTTTTACGCAGACGAAGTCGCGGGCAACAGCTAGTAGGTACAATAAGAGAGGTCTTGGTGATCTGTAGGTTATGGATCCGCCTTTTAAGGCGATGACTTCTGTCGGCCGGAATCCATTACTTTGTACCATCTAAAGCGTTTCTTAAAATAGGGCCCACGGACCTCGCGGGGGTCCGAGTGCCAGGGGTCCACAGACACTCGGTTTAAACTTTTTTGGCACAGACTTTCGGCTTTTTTTATAATTTTATAAGAGTACTAGTTGTTTCTCGCGGTTTCACCCCCGTTGCTCGGCTCCTAAGGGTTGTAGCGTGATGTTAAAAGCCTATACTATTCCTCATGAATTTGGCTATCATCTACAAAAACCTCCTGCCTCCATATAGATATCGAATAACTTAACTGGCAGACAGTTTCATACAATTTCATTCCAATTTTGATTTTATCTAATGTAGTACCTATCTGGAATCTGTAAAATGGCCCTTAATGTCATCTACAAATTAAAGTTATTTTACCTGCATGGAGTATTCAGAACGATCTTTGAAGAAGAACAGATGGAATTTGGTCAAAAAATCTGTGCCAACGGCTCGGTACTTGTCAGAAAAACATAGTGTAGTGACTCTGAACTGTAATACAATATAAGAAATACTTACTTGCATAATCAAGAATAGTCAAGTGATCATTCGAGTTGATGCTGAGCAATATTATAATTTTCATGATAATTATATTGTGCAGGTCTTGTTCATGATGAGTCTCCTACATAATAATCTATACTCGACTGGCTGACTGATTGACAGAATGATTCATCAATATAGAGCCTAAGTCACTGAAGCTGGAAATATAAAATTTAGACAGTGGTTCCTTTTGTGACATAGTAGGCATCTACTAAGAAAAGATTTTTTGAATTCTATCCCTAAGCGGGTAACATAGGGAATGAAAGTTTGCATGAAAACCCGTCATATTTTAAGTAAAATAATTGAAAATTGATGTGTTGGCTCCTTTTTTCAAATAAATTATCAGGTATTTCAGAGTTTTGGAAAATCCTTTAAACTTTTAAAGGGTCTGTGGCGATCCTTAATACGAATCATAAACAATACACATTATATATTTATATTACACAATTATTATACACTTACATCTACAAATAATATTTACACATAATCTATATTATATTTAATATAATTATTCATATAATGTCATCATAAACTCGTCCAGTCGTCCGTCATAAACGACGATAACGTACAGTGGAAGCGCGCACGAGTCTATGTCTATATTAAATATAATATAGATTATGTGTAAATTTTAATATTATTTGTAAATGTAAGTGTATAATAATTGTGTAATAAAAATATATAATGTGTATTTGTATGATTAGTGTTAAGGATCGCCACAGGTCGAAAAAGAGGATGAAAGTTTATATGGAAGTACCGTTGGTTTTGAAGTAAGAATTGTGGAAATTAGTATTTGAACTCATCTTTTCAAATAAAGAAACCACTTAACTAATGTTTCATCATGTAATCAGGGTTTTTGAAATTTCAACCCCTAAAGGGGTGAAATGTAGGCTGAAAATATACATAGAACTTCTGTTAGTTTTGAAGTTAGGCTCATAAAATATTTATTTGGGCTCTTCTTGTCAACTAAAGAAACATGATTTCATGGTTTTTAAAAGTTCAATTCCATAAGGTCCACCCCTTTACAAATTGAAAGTTTGTATATAGTCATGCACATTATTGCACATTGGTATGTGGGTTCGTAAAGAAATGGTGAAATGGTGAAATTTCATGAAAATTCGTGTTTCGGTTCTCTGTTTCAAATAAAGTAATCACTTTTAACCTTTCCCACGGTCATATTTGCTTAAAACTTGGTACCTACACATATTTCTTGATATAGAGGAAAATGTAAGATACACAATGTTGTAATACTATAGGGAGGTGAGGTGCCTATTAATGAAATAGTAACCTATATTAGTGAAAGTTATACTTACCACTGTGACGATGCACATAAATAGCATAATATATGAATGGCCAAGTTCAAAGAAACTCATCGAGTTTTGGTTAAATATTATATACAACATACCGCCGACAATGCAATTTATGGTTATGAATAAGTGAAAAAATCGTTGGATCATGAGCCAAGCTCTTTTTCTCGCTTCAGCTCTTGCATCAAGGTGATCATTCGGTTGGAGAGGCCAAGAGCTTATAACTGATAGTAAGTGACGTAACATTATCAGGTACGGATAGTCGGTCGGTGAGCTGACGTCACTGAAAAATAAATGATCGAATTATGTACCATACCCTCAGATCATAGCAACAAGGAGATATGCCATCATAGCAAATTAGTACGGGAACAACTGTCGCCACTTTTAGTACATTTTTCAACACAATTAAATGCGCCCTTCGTGAATATAAAGATCTCCCACGCATTAAACATTCCACACACCCTCAATCTAACACTGTTAATCGTCACTCAACACTAGCACTAAACTAAAACACTGTATTTATATCATCGATCGTGTTCGGTTCACCGCCAGCGTGTACATTTTATATACGGTCAATGTGACCGTATCAAAGCGTCAATTTTAGTAGCGCCTTGGCACATCTCCCTTGTTTCTATGATCTGAGACCATACCATATTAGGACCTGCGCTGAGCTGGTTTATAAGGAATAGTTAGGCTATTTAACATCACGCATTCACGCTACTTACAACTCTTAGAAGCCGAGCAACGGCGGTGAAACCGCGGGGCACTACGTCTCATAAAGAACACTGGCAGACGCCCATAGAACGCTGGGCTTCAGATTGTGTAAGTCGGTACAGATATTAAATTAATTTGGTGTGATCGTGTGTGTATTTCAAGCGTATTTAAATTCATTTCTTTTTGTTTTTGTACGTAATTGGGTTAAAGAGAAATCTTCGTATTTGTGACAGTGAGGTTAAGTATGGTGTGAATGATCCAATGAAGTACAGCCCGACTAATGAGTTCTCAATTCTAAGGTTTTAGTTGCTGTCGACATGATATTCTATGGAGGTTTTTGTTTTATTGGTTTTTTCAAAATGTTAACGGCATAATCATTTTATTTCTTATTTATTATATTTCGATTTTTTATTTCAATTATTAATGTCTAAGATAAATTAGGCAAAGATCAATTAAAATATATTTTTATTTTTGGTTAAGCTTTTATTACTGTACGAGATCAAGCCCAAAACTGGCAACGTCCTTTAGCTATCATATACAAAAATAAATTTTCGAATCTGACTGGTAGTTCCAGATATTAGCGCGTTCAAACAAACAAACAAACTCTTCAGTTTTATAATATTAATTTAGATTAGCAGTACGCGTAAGGTTTAGTTTCTATAAAAAGTTGCCAAAAATATATTGCTTACTCTTTAGCTTCATAGTCAAAAAAGAATTTTAAAATATTCGACATTTACACTGAAACAGACTGACTGCAACTTTATGCATCTAGGAAATGTTCAAGCTATTTATTGGTTCTGAAACCCATTAATTAATTAACCAATTAAATATTAAATACATCAATTAATAAGGCTTGGGCCACACTCATGACTATACATAATGATAATTATTGGTTTTTCAACTTTGAACTGCAATTTAGAGCTACCGGGTCACTCGGTTACTCAGTTGATTCAGAGCACCAGCCACGGTACGGCAGAGGTCGCGGGTTCAAATCCCGCTCGGGTCATTTGATTTTTGAAAATCTCTTATATATGTCTATTGTTAAATAAGAGAATTAGCCTTTAGACTCCTTCAGATATATTTTTATTTTATAGCTTAAGGTTTTTCGCCTTGGTTTGTATGGTTGTATTAAATTATAGTGCCTATCTTATTTTATTGATATAGAAATTTATTAATTTATATTATTCAAACAACTATAACTTTAAAGAAAATTGCCCATGTTCGATAATAATAGGCATTTAATGACCTTTAATCGTCGGTAATGACCATACTAATAGTTGAATAATGATCAGAAAAAAATTATAAGGAACAGTTTAACCATGGGAAATGTCGTGTTTCTTATTAAATAATTTCCATTTTTAGGGTTCCGTACCAAAATGGTGAAAAAGGAACCCTTAAGGTGCGACTTTATCTGTCTGCCTGTCTGTCTGTCTGTCACAGCTGATAGTTTCAGCAACTACTAATGCTATCGACTTGTAATTTGGTTACATATATTAAAATGCTTGCCCACCTTTAATGTAAATTAAGTAATATTTGGAAAATATTTTTATTTTCATTGCAAATGGCGTTGAAGTGGGGTTCGAAACATATGAAATAATTAGGTAGAGTTGATAGAAGTTTACCTAAATATTGCACCAAAAATAAAACAATGTTTGTTACTAGCCCAGTTTTTTAGATTTCATCAAAATTCCTTCACATACAAACGTGGTCCGTTTTTTTTTCTTTTATACATCCAAAACAATACGGAAATAACCCTCGGTGCGCGCGTACGACTCGCACTTGGCCGGTTTTTTCATGGTATACTAGCGAAGTAGCGATCCGCGTCGGCTTCGCATCGGTAGCACTAAGTAGGTAGATAAAGTATATGTGCAATTTAAGTTGACCGGCCTACCCCATAGCCAAGTTACATTTCTGTTAGCGTTAACGTCAAACGCTATAGATAAAATGAATGGCAGTGACATTAGTGAAGTCACGTGACTTTTCCGCAGGTAATGTCACTGCCATATATTTTTACTCCACTGCGGCGAAGCCCAAAAGGAGGGTATAGTGTTTTGTGCTTATCGTTTGGCGTGAACGCTAACAGAAAAGCAACTTGGCTAGGGCCTCTGGCCTCTTCATAGTGTACGATAGGGATGTCGGAAGTGCCAAAAAGTAACGATATATATCGTATCGATATAAAAAAAAAAATATTTATATCGGTTTCGGTATCTCGAAAAAAAATATCGATATTTCGGTTAAATTTTCAAAAAAAAATATTGTACTATTATAGGAAATTCTACTGTGTTTGTTTTTACTAATTAAATTCAATAAATCTGTCAGTGTTAATACGATTCATAAAAGTAGAATGCGATTCTAGCGATGTTAATCAGTGGCATCAACGGTCTTTCTATTGGAAATAAATCGTTTTTGATACGTTTTCGATACTTGATATTTTATATCGATATATCGATGTACCTAAATAATAAATATCGCCAAAAAATATCGATATATCGATACATCGATATTTTTTCTGCAAGCGTAGTGTACGATCACTACACTATAAAATAATACTAGCTGTTACCCGCGACTTCGTCTGCGCGAAAGTTACAAATCTATCCTATGGGAACCGTACATTTTTCCAGGATAACAAGTATCCTATGTGCTATGCCAGACTATAATCGATCTAATCTAACCCGACCTTTAGAAATATTATTATACAATTATTATAGTAGGTAAGTACCATAATTTTAATATTTTTATATTTATTCAAGAAAGTGTTCATTTCTTTGTTCATCGTTTCGTAACAAATTGTTTTCTTGATCTGACAACTTTTATTATTTTACTTCTGTAGGCTTTTCCAGCAAAAGGAAATTGGTTTATTGTGAAAACTGTTAGGTAAAATAAGATATTTCTGGGCTCATTCATGGCTCAGTCTAATGATTAAAATCCTTCATATTTATGTTTATTTACTTTTTATTAAAAATAATTATTACCGACTTCATCTGCGTATGTATAATATTGTACGATTCGGGCAAAACTAAACATTTTGACCACTTGTAGGCAATTCCCACTAAACCGACAAGTGACCAAACTTGTGTCTTGAGTAGGCAATTGTCCGCAACCACAGGATTTCGAGCTACACTTCGGTAGAAGATGACAATAACAGGCGGCGAGCTTTGAATCAACCGCAAGTCAAGCTAAGTTAGGGCTGCCATACGTCCCGGTACACCGGGACATGTCCCGGTTTGGTTGTTAGACATGCATATATACGAAAGAAAAGCAAATCTCAAAATATGCCAATCTCTTTTTGCAATTCCAGCCTACAATATGGAACAGGTGTTTTCGTAGATCTCATAGCAGTGGATTAAAAACGAAATGGGTGAAGAGGGTTAACTTAAAAAGTCGGAACTTCAAAAATATATGAATGGGCAAAAAAAGCACAGAGAACGTAAAGTAAGCCTGAGAAAATTGGAATGTCGTTTTTTCGACAGATCATCGTCGATTTTTCGTATTTTATTAAGTTTTAATAAATATCTACTAAAATTAAATAAACTTAAAACTTCCTAATCTGGGTCTAAAAGAGTCTGATTCCACATTTTTTTTTTAATTCCAAATGTCCCGGTCGGCGTCTCATCATTTATGGCAGCCCTAAGCTAAGTTGAAATGTACCGACCGACAGCATAGAAGCTTCAATTGTGTACAACAATACGATAATAACGTGATAAAGGACTTAATTTGAGGCGTTTAATAAGTGTCCTACTATATCCTACTAATATTTGTGAGGATGTATTTATGGATGTATGTATGGATGGATGTTTGTTTCGCTTTCACGCAAAAACGATGGAACGGATTTTAATGAAACTTTACAGTAATATAGCCTATAAATTAACACTTAATAACTTATTGCAGGGAGAATGGACACTGACTGCTCGTTCATGGAACACTGGACGAAATTACACATCTTGCGTTCTTGATCCAGTGATTCCATTATCCCTTTTTATTATCTTATTTATAATTATAATGAATATTTCTTAAATTATGTATGGATGATTTATGTTTAAATACTAAGTTGTCTGAAATAAAATTATTGTATTATAAATCAGAATACAACACATAGGCTACTTTTAATCACAAAAACGCGGGCGAAGCCGCAGGCGGAAGCTAGTTATTTAATAAAACTTGCTGCTGATAAAAAAATCATGTTTTTGTTTTTGTTAGTGTCCATGCAGATTAATTTAGCCAAAAGCCTTCAAAGTAAATTATAGAATAATTTGTTTTGTTTTCACACAATGATACACTTATGTGTTGCCATTACACTTAATATCTATGGTTAACCATAAAAAATTACAAAGGCAGGTAATGTGAATAATTTATTATGATAATTATTTAATGATTTATTGTGAATAATTATCATACGGCAAAGTATTCGTAAAATATTCTAATCTTAATATCTGACAAAGGTTACTTTATAGTGGCGGGCGTGACAGTTACGTCAGTAGGTAACGACGACAATCGCTCTGTCGCTCAACCATCGTGCAACAAACGCTTAAATTAAAACCACCCTAAAGGCCATATCTCACCAAAATACCATAGCGACGTCGCCAACACCGTAAACTTGGCTACCTCTGGCAACTAAAGATCGCCAAACAGAGTAGCCAAGCCACTAATCACGAGTGCTTAATCAATCATTAATTTGCGTTGTTCATGTGCGAATTACACCTTATACTGTATCGATAGTGGCTACACATCCAAATTGGCGACGTAGCCAGCCCTACGCCAAGTGATTTAGCCGCTGCTACCGAGGTGTTGATAGTAGCTACGCTTCCAAATTGGCGAGGTGGCCAGTCCAAGTGAGTTAGCTGTCATACATGTTTAAATGAATTGTTTGGCTACGTAGCCGGCGACTTCAGCATAGGATACCGGTGAGATGCGGCCCTAAGACACACACTTACGAAGTCAGATCACGCAAACAGCATTATTCTTTCCAAGGCGTATCGTTAAGGCGAAATACTTGAATGTAACGCGCAAATGAGTTCTTTTCCTAGCACGTGACTATTTATCATGCAAAATACAGTACCGAATATTGTTTTTAGTACCGAAGATTTTCGCGAAAAATTCTTTTTTGTATTTTTAATAAAAATAGGTTGAGTTTACTCACATATCACGTCTGGGAGAAATTAAATTAGGCTTCGTATGCTCAATAACTTTCTGAAATACAAAGGGAAAATTAGGTTTGCTCACATATTATAAACCTTTGCCTTAAACATAATTATGGTAGGTATATTATATTAGAAAATTCGCTGTAGGAGCACAAAATATATAGATACAGAAGGCTTTGTATGGAGCGTTTCACATAAGAGCCAGTAGCAATAGCATTCTGAAAACAGTGACAGAAAATGTCTATTCTCCCATTTTGAGGCATTTTGTGGAGAGGATGACCGAGTAGGAAACTTGAACCTTACCTACTTGTTCATCTTCTGTGCAGAATGCTCAAAACTCTCAGTACTATGTTATTTATTACTAACACTAGATATAAGGTATTTTACTAACAATGTGGATCTTAGTTGTCTAAATAAATAAAAGGAGTTGTTTCATCCTGGGACTGGTATACGTACGCCACATAGAAAAAAATAGGAAAAATGTAGGGAATTTACATAAAAATATTAGGTATTAAATTCATTTGAAGAAAAGTACAATTGTAAGAGAATTATTTGAGATGAAGTTTTTCACTATGATATCCCTATTTTTAGGGCGGCCATGACAGTTGAGTTTGACAGTTTTGTTTTATGACGTGACGTTTGAGTCGTGCGCACGCGTGGTGGATTGAATGTTGGCATTTTGACTGACATTGACATAATAACAGTTGTCAAAATGACGTTTCACTTAATTCATTTGTCGATTGTTGATCCACCATATTTGTGTTGTGTTGCTCTCCTTGACAAAGAAAATAATGAATTACAATTCAACGAAGTAATATTATAAAAGATGAGCATTAGGAACCGGTTACTATCATGTATAGCCTTAATACTTAATTGCGTACGTAGACCCCTCCCAGGTTCTGAAACAACTCCTTTTGATTTGATAAGTAGTCCCTTGGACGCTATGTTGGCATCCCTGTTTGTCACGCCTGTTTAGGTCATAACGTTTTATGTTTTTTGTAGATTTATGTGTTAAAGTAATGCATAGGACACTAAAAAGTGGTGAACGAAAATTGGTAGCGAATTATAATTCCCCACATCGTTAAAAACGTAACAAATTGACATTCAGTGTGTAGTGATTGCAAAACTTAAGATAAGTATTATTAATTTATAATTCTTATGATTCTGGGCTGGCAACGGTGAATTTTCTAATGGAAAAACTCAATAAAACGCTGCTCGACTCGGGAATCGAATCGAGTACCTCACGCTAAGCAGCACTTGGGAACAACGACGTAGTCTAGTCTAGAATTATTTTACAAATAAACAACCCGTCAACCAATGGTATTTGTTTGGGGTGTCTAAACAGAGCGAATATCTTTGTGCAGTGCGGACGGGCACGTCTTTTAAATTCTTTCATTAGATTCTAAGCGACGTTCTTGTGTCACCGTCGCGCCGATCTGTTTACATGTTTTGAATGTAAGTACTACTGTGGATATACACGGTTAATTTTCCAAGTGTGCGTGGTTAGCCAAATCAGAAAATGTAAGAAATATCGAAAAATACTCCAAAGGAGATTCGGGGCCTATTTTGAGGCATTTATTGAAGAGTTTCGTTGTCTGTATCCGAAATTCATCATCAGATCTTCACGAAATTTAATTGGGACCATTTCGGAATAAACCTCTTTAAAAAAAAGAATTTTCAAAGTCCGTTTATATTATGACGGTGTTATTCCCGAAAACACAAAAATAAAATCACATAAAAACATCCGAATTGATAAACTCCTTTTTGAAGTCGGTTAAAAACTTAAATTATGATAGGTTGTCATAGAAAATATTGTCAATATTCATTCGTAATACATTACCTATTTATCTAGTTATTGACGGACTCGAAGCAACTTCAATCATGCAATTAAACAGGCTGCGGGCACGATCCTTGCGACGGCCGGGCGATGGCGGGGCGGCGCGACGGCGATCATACAAAAAAATAACCGACTTCAAAAATCCACTACAAAGAAAATAATAATTTTGGTTTCGGAAGTCGGTGGCTTTGGTTTTTGTTTGCTTTTTTTTGCCACCGACTTCTGAAACCAAAATTATTATTTTCTTTGTAGTGGATTTTTGAAGTCGGTTATTTTTTGTTAAAAAAGTTTTTTATTTTTCCCTTTTTAGTTCTTTATCCCGTGTTAGATTACTTTCACGAATTCGTTCAACAGTAAATCTTCTACGGAGTGTGTACATTTATGCCTATAACTTTGTACATAGGAATGATTACATAATGTATTATATACTAAAACCTTCCGGAAAGTATGTAGATTACGTTAATGAAAACCCCATCCAAATCGAATCAGTAGATTTTGAGAAAATCGCGCACATACAAACATACATACATACATACTTACATACATACATACCGGACGAATACAGAACCTCCTTTTTTGAAGTCGGTTATACTGTGCAATGCTTTTGTTTACATCGCCGTCGCGCCGTGGTCGCACCGCTGCCGCCATCGCTCGGCCATCGCAAGTTTCGTGCCAGGAGCCATAAGCTGTCTTCAGACTACGCTATACTATATGGCATTATAACATATAGCTCATAGCACGACAATATCGCGCACCATACATTGTTATGGACACGTTCACACTGTGCTATACTATATAGTACGGCTTTATATAGCGCGCTATACTATATAGCAGTCGCTATACTATATAGCGTATGCTATATAGTATAGCGTAGTCTGAAATGCGCTTTACTCACTACCTTATTTTTGGTGCACGCGTAAAAACGACGGCACGAAAAATTATTCGCTCGACAGCAGTCAGTTATTAAAATTGTTTTTCGTACAACACTTTATAACTTTATGTTGTATGCACTACACTGGGTTTTATTGAATGGTAACTGTGAAAGGATAAAGGCTGGTTTATACGAGCATAGCGAGTGAAACAGAGCTGGCTACTACAGGGGCCAAAAAGTTACCTGCCAAAAAGTGAGAGAGTAGAAAGCCAAAAAGTGACTTACGTCGCCGGTCACCACGGTTGCACAATTTTCGCATCTTGCAATGTCCTCGTACTGGGTAGTACGAGGACATTGCAAGATGCGAAAATTGTTTTTTACTGGTCCCACTATACGGCCTAAAATAATCTGTGACCACCCCAGTTGTCACGTTAAAGACACGTCAAACGGATGTTAATGTTAAACAAATGTCTGTCAAGTACCTAGTAAATCTAGATAAGTGACAATACAGGAAGTCTTTCCAGCGCTGACTCACACCCGAGCTCGTGTATGTATCTATTAACATAACATAGAAATAACTAAAAATAACATAATTAACATAGAAATAACTAGCCTTAAAACTTGTGTATATGTTACTGTAAAAGCCCGAACTTAGGTAAATCTTAAGATTTACTGGTAAAACCTAAGATTTACCGACCCTTAATGGTAAAAGTCCGAACTGTTCTGTGATCATCGTTCATTTCAAACTTTTACCACCATACACTCGGTAAATCTTAGGTTTTACCTCAGAGACACGGTAAATGTTAAAAAGAGTGAATAAGTTGGACAGAACCGAATTGGTCAACCCTGACTCCACGTGATCTTGTCTGCCCTACCCCTAGAGTGTTTTTATAAACCCGGAGGCGCTGAGGGAGAGCAGCCCCCGCCCGCTGTGACGAAGCGTAGGCACCCGTGCGAGCCGGAGCGGCTGAGGCTGGTCGCCGACGGCGACCAAAAAGACGAAGTTGCAAAGGCGAGCCTGGGTGCCTGCGATTTGTTACGCAAGGGCGGAGGGGCTGCACTTCCCACAGTGCTGGAGACGTGTAAAATGCAAGTGGCACCGAAAACGAGGATGGAACTTGCAAAATATTAGTTTCCGCAGCCCCAAAACTCACATTTACCAACCGTCATTGGCAAAACCTAGGATGTACCAAACTCTAATGGTTTTACCATTAGAGTTTGGTACATCCAAGGCCAAGTACCAAACTCTAATGGTTTTACCATTAGAGTTTGGTACTTGGCCCGAAAAATTATCTCCTTTTTATAAAATGCTTACATTTACCAACTCATAATAATTAATATTAATTCCTAAGATTTACCGGTAAAGCCTAGGATTTACCACTATTCGGGCTTTTACAGTACACACAAGTTTTAAGGCTAGTTATTTCTATATAAAATCTTATACTCCCAAGACGCAAACCCGATCAATATGCAATGAAACGCGGAAATAACCCTCTTTACTTATGCGATAATGATGTGTGTACAAGAAGTCCCTCGTCAAAACTCCGAGAATGTGTCAGCAGGCCTTTCTCCTTGGGAACTACATAAAGATATTGGAAAATAAACTTTACCTCATAGTAATTATGGTTGTTTTTCGTTTGTTAGATGGTCAGTAGTAGCATATACTTGGGTTTCGTCAAATGCCTTTATATCAGTAAAGTTCCGTCAGGAAGGGAATAATAAGTATGTAAAGACAATATCTTTGGTATGTTTTGTTCTTGCCTTGGTAAATTGTATAACTTAGGAGTAATAAACAAAACTAAAAGTTACTAATATGTATTTGAATGTGATCTCCTTCCTGACGTACGTTCGTACCTAGCGGGGGTTCCCCGACCGCACACGTTTTTTTGGTGCATAATATTTTATGTTACCTTTGGTATTTTCTTTTCTTTTATCATGCTTTTATAAGGCCGACCTGAATGTTTGTTTGTATTTGCATTCTAAGAGCGAAACCCATCAGTTACATACCAAACAGTTTAAGTAAGTAAATATAAGGAGACTCTATTCCACGTTACGCTCGTCTTTATTTATTTAGTAGTCAACTGAAGTGCATTTGAATGCATAAACAGTGGCGCCCTCTCGTGACTACACATAGATATTAGCGACTCTATTGCAGAGTGGTTTTTATTAGTGGTTCTATTTTTATAAAAATAGACGGCCGTACCACAAAAAAATAAACATCTGTTCAACGCACGTTCAACACGAATGCTACCAAAAATAATAGGCAATTGTTTTAGCACTAACTTGTCTAAAACAAGTGTGTATTATTTTTGGTAGTATTCGCGTTTAACGTGTGTCTATCTTTTTAGTGATAAGGCCGAGATTCGTTTACTTTTAGTAGTACCTAATACATATTTTTTCGTACTGTTTGTTTCAATCATTTATAATTTGACTAGCTGTTTACCGCGACTTCAACTGCATGAAAATAAATGAAAAGTACCCTATGTGCTTTTGCAGGTCCTAGGCTACCTTTTTATCAAATTTCATCCAAGTCCGTACAGCCGTTTCAGCGTGATGGGGTAACACACATACACACAAACTTTCGCATAGTAGGCAGTGGGATTTAGTAGTTTTAATTATTATTTTGCCTTTGAACGGATTTGCTGTCTGCAAAGAAGACACAATAATTAAACAATTGCTCCCAATCATGTGCCCAACCCTCAGATCATAGAAACAAGGAGATGTGCCAAGGCGCTATCGAATGATTGATGATTGATTGATGCCGTGTACGCGCTGGCGACGAACCGAACACGATCGATGGTATAAATACAATGTTTTAGTTTAGTGCTAGTGTTGAGTGACGATTAACAGTGTTAGATTGAGGGTGTGCGGAATGTTCAATGCGTGGGAGATCTTTTCATTCACAAGGAGCGCTTAATTATGCGCGTAATTGTGTCGAAAAATGTACTAAAAGTGGCATCAGTTCTTCCGGTACTAATTTGCTATGATGGCATATCTCCTTGTTTCTATGATCTGACGCCCAACCCTTTGAGGGTCAAAGCAGAATAAAATATTTAAATACAAACCGATTTTTCTTTGAAGATTTACTATTAATTTATTTTTGTTTTGAAATTAGGTTTCAACTATATTAAGATAACAATATTTACTCGTAAAAGACTGACCATTTTTCTCCGCTCTTATTTTCAAAGATAAAATATTTTTTCATGAACTCCTACAGAATCTACGAACTACAGAAAAACATTATTTTTATTTAGTGAAACAGAAATTTAATCACAATGAAGCAAATGAAATTCCGGTACATAACGTAGACTTTCAATAATTCTGGGCAAAAACAAAGGAAAGTCAACGAGGTGAATGTCTGAAAAAATAATGAAACTGGGAGTTTACACGTCGGTACAGAGCAAAGTAACAATTGTTGGAAATGAGACACATCGTTGTGTGTAGTTTACCTAACTTACTCCGAAGGAGTAGGCAGAGACGGTACACACATTTTGCCCGTTATAAGTTCCATGAATAGAACTATTGTGAGTAGTATGGACTACTCACTAGAAATAATTCGGTAACACTAATAACTATTACATGGGTTATAGTTGTTAGTGTTACCGAATTATTTATAGTTTTATTATCAATGGTTTTCATCTAAATAATAGATTGCTTAAATCATAACCCTTCCTTTTGACTTTGCCGTAGTAGGGTAAAAAAGGACATACTATCGATATCTTGAAACGTGGAAATACTATTGACGGAGTGCAATAACTATCGAAGTTCTGAAAAACAATACTAAGTATCGATAATTAAAAATTCCGATAAAAAAAGCCAGCCGCTTCTTAGAAAGGTCACACGACAAAATGTAGTGACTATCTAAGGGGTTGGTCCCATAGTAGAAATTGTTCATAATGATGAGATGGTCTAAGGATATTTTCAGTATTAGCCTAGGGCCTAGAGTCTGGATTTGTGATCGTTTTTGTATAGCTTACCCCTATTACATAGATGATGAAATATGAGTATCATACATTTCTGCTAACGCCCAAAAAACGCGTGATGCGTGAGTTTAGGCTACAAAATATTTGCAAAAAGTAATTAGCTTTTATTATCCACAAAAGTAAGCTTTTGGCATTACTGGGTGAAAAATATTAAGGTACGGGTAATCTAGATGGTTTGTATGATAATGTATGTATGTAGACCTTTATCTGGCATAAATAGATAATATTCTTAATTATGTCTATATGTGGGAGATCTTTTTATTCACACGGAGCGCTTGTAATTGTGTCAAAAAATGTACTAAATGTGGCATCGGTTGTTCCTGTACTAATTTGCTATGATGGCATATATTGTTTTATGATCTTCGACGTTCCATAAAATTTAGATTCGTTTTGGCAAAAAAAAGTTGAACAAACGAGTATTGATATTTGGCTTTCCAATCATTCGTATTGCAGAAACTTTTATTAAAAAAACAACGAGTTCCGAATAATTTCATGTGAGCTCACACTTTTATTGTTAGGCGATTCGCACACTGCACCGCATCACGCAGCGGGGTGCGTGGCGACGGCGCCACGCGTGCGTGTGCGGGAGTGGAGATCTGCATCATCATGCTGATTTTTCCGCACAACGCGCGTAGGTGCAGTATTGTCATGCGGTGGCCTAGAGGAAAAACGATACGCTACGATAGTGTTGTCTTAGCAACTTTTTTGAAATTTTATAAAGCAGTTCATTAGTATCTAATTTATTACACTAGATGGCAATGATTGTAATACTGTGTAGCAAACGTCTATTTTCAATTTAAAATATGCTTACGTTTACGATATAGCATGACATTCTCCTTTGAACGTTCACAAACAAAGTGCAGTTCTTCTTGGTTTCACGCGGCGCGTTAGTACAGAATAAACAGACTGGATATAATTTTGACATTACTTCTTTAGAGCTTATGTCAAAATTAGAACTCAATTAGGGGAAAAAGTTGATAAATAGGGGTGCAATTGCACCCCCTGAATCATCGATAACTAACAAAAAAATTGAAAATTCATTGATTGCTCTTCCCTTGAACGAAATCATGTATATCTGCCTGTTTCAAAGATGGCGCCTTTGACAGCGCTTTTGAAAGGCGACACTATGAGGGAACGGACTTTACATCATAATATTTTGTAAAAGGTATCATCTACAGGAACTTATAATGACTTTTATCATCAGATTGAACTCCCGAACCCTGTATTTCAAGGGTAAGCCGACGATAAATTGTGTACGACAAATTGATATTACCTTGAGGTCTAATGGGTAAAGTTATTATATTTTATAGCCAATTTAGTGGGAAAAAGTGTAGTGATAACGTATTTTATGTTTTAATATATTTTATTAGGTAGAATTTTGGATAAAAAGCGGACTGTTATCTTGTCGGTGAACTTGGCCTTTAGTAACTTAGCTAATCATAAGACATTTAGGACCCTGGTGAAAATGGCCCTAAATTGAATTTAATGTGTGCAATTTAATTGAGGTTAATGTTCAGCGGTAGGTATACTTCAATACAATTGAGTTAATAAATTCATTTATTCGTGTGTATCAAACTCTTAAAACTTCGAAGTCTTTCTAGAAAGTAATTTTCTTCACTTCAATTCACACGTCTTGCACACACACATTCTTCAATTCAATTCGCCAAAGACTAGAAATTACAAATGTCAAACGTTTCGAACGTGTTAAAACCTCTCCGGTTGAAATATCGAAATACTTTCTACTTATCTTACAACTCGGTTGCGAGACGGGTAGTTAATCGGTTTCCCCGAATACCTAAGGGTATTTTCTGGGGTATTTTTAACCTAGTGGCTTTTGTGTGAGGCTTAAGGATTGAGCTAATAACGGTTCGGTGGGGAGCTTTTTCTTGGATTAAGTTATTCTTTTGAGTTTTGCTGTGCGATTTCGAACGAAATGTCGGTAAGGATTCACTTTCAACGTAAAATATTTTTGCTTTTAAACGAATGACGAATGACTGATGACAGGCCTCATTGTTAGGGTTTCGTAGTAAAACTAGGAACCCTTATAGTTTCGTCATGTCCTTCAGTCTGTCTGTCCGTCCGTCAGTCTGTCATACCCTCGTAAAATCTATTCTTGTTCTTATCCAATTTGTATGAAATTTCGCATTATGGTGCTTATGAACGACGTAACTTGACACCATATCACTTGACATGAGATCTGACAACAGGTTAAACTAAACAGGCTTTCAGAATTTGCTAGTTAAGTAGTTACGTTACAAAATTAACAGACAGAAAAAAAAATTGTGATGTGACCGCCAACTTTATAACGATAAAGTATAAAATGTATAGACAAATCCTTTACATGAAGCCACCATAAACAATACTTTCAGTAGCCATTGTCGAGCTGAAAGTTGGGCTGTTCGCACTAACGTTGTATTGAAAACTAGGACGTGCCCGCAATCCTAACTTTGCTAACACTAAGCAATTATGTGTTTCATATTATTGTTATAAGTTTTAGTATTTTCATTGGCAGGTTTCATTATTTGTTTGTTAATTGTGTTTACATATGTTTTAATATTTCTTTAAAAAAAAAAAACCGGCCAAGTGCGAGTCGTACTCGCGCACTGAGGGTTCCGTATCATTTTTGGACGTATAAAGTGAAAAAATCCGGACCGCATAACTAAATTTGTTTGTGAAGGAATTTTGATGATTTTGAAAAAACTGTCCTACTAGTTAGGAACATCGTTTTATTTTTGGGGCCATATTTGGGTCAATTTATATCAACTCTAATTATTTCAGATTTTTCGCCCCGCAAACTTCGGAGATAAGGGGGGGGAATGGTATTTTTTCAGTCATTTTTCATCATATTATGTTGAAAACTGTGAGACATAAAATAAAATAAAAATATATTTTGAAATGTGCAGATTAAGCCCTTTCATATGATATGTCACTTGACCTAGTAACCCTACTTTGAAATTTCGGACTCCCACTCCGGCCCCTTTTGCAATAAAAATGAAAATATTTTTGGACATTTTTCATTTGCAATAAAGTTGAACAAGCATTCTTTATAACTATTCTAAATTTCAAGTCGATAGCATAAGTAGTTACTGAAATAAGCAGGTGTGACAGACAGACAGACAGACAGACAGACGAAGTCGCACCATAAGGGTTCCTTTTTTACCATTTTGGTACGGAACCCAAAAAACAATCAGGAACGATTTTTTAATACTATACATAATTAGTACGAACGTTTCTTTTATTAGCCTTAGGTACCCACCTTTTTTAAATGGAAAATTAAGCATATTATTTTCCAATCTGGTGACGCAACATTACCCACACACCTGTTTTAACTGTGTAATTTTGTTTAACCCTAAATCCTGCTTTGTTTAATTTGTACTTAAATCTTTTTGTAAACACATCAAGATTTTGTTTTAATTTATTTTGTAATAATAAAGTATTAATTTATTGTTACTTCACATTAGCTACACGTCAGATGTAATGTTCATACGTTTAATAAAACCATTATTTGAATAAATACCCGTAACTATTTATCACGACATAAATGATAACTTGAAAATATAAATGAGTTAAAACGGCCACGCCGTAGCTGACGTAGCAAGTGCTACGTCGTAGCAACCGCGTAGTAGGCGCGTAGTTCTACATTAAGGGCGGGTTGCTTCAAACCATCTGTATTCGTAAGTCAGTTAAGTATCGTTAAGTCAGTATGAAATTGTCGTACAAGCCGCCATATTTGACGGTTACAGATACGTAACTGTAAGTTGAAACAACATGGCCTAAATAAACGGAAACTTAGGCCGGCCACAGACAGCCGGAATGGCTTACTCGGCTTACTTAGAATCGAAAACCAAAACATTAGATGATCTGAAAAAATCATAATCGGAAAAAATCTGACTGTGTGTGACGTTCAATGATTTTAAATGGGATTCTGAACGTTTTGGTTTCCGTTTCTGGATTCCGTCTCTTAATTCAGTAAACCATTCCGGTTGTCTGTGGCCGGCCTTATTAGGATATTTTTTTAAATATTTTGATATATCTGGTTACATTATAACGAGTGGCATTTCAGGCGACAATACACCTACACAAAGCACAGTACCCCGATCATGAGTTTTTCGGACGTGTAGTATCGTTAACGTAAGCATATTTTGAACTGAAATTACATGTTTGTTACACAATATTTATATAAATTAAATACTTAATTAATTTCTCTGTTTTTTTTAAATGTGCAAATTGTATAAAATTTTATCAAAATGTTCCACGACTGCTGTATTTTAAATTCAAAATATGCTTACGTTAACGAAACTACGTCAAAAAAACTCATAATAGGGGTACTGAAGTGAAAAGGTCATTTATTTAATCGATATGATGAAAAGTTCAAACTTTATTTATCTAAACGCGTAAAAAAACCTACAAGGCTATTAAAGATATGCGTTATTTATTTCTAATTTTTTAAGTGTTTTGTAAGTTTCCTTTGTTCATTACATGATGCAAACCAAATTCTTAGGTTAGAATTGCTGTGATTATACAGACTACAGATACAGACTGTTGATTTTGTTAAATATAATTTATTGAAGCTGGTTAAAAACAACATAATTATTATGTGACAATTGTTAATGAAAAATAATAATTATGAAACTACCGCACAAAATTTCTCTACCAAATAAAAAAAAAACAATAATAAAAATTGGTTCATAATTGGCAAAGATATCATGTAATAAAATATATACCCAGTCGAATTGTAAACATTTTTCCTTTTTGAAGTCCGTCAAAAATATCTTATTCGTGTAGGTGTAACTGTCAATGGTGTCTTACTTTCTATGTACGTTACTAAAAATATAAAATTCTCGTATTACGTTTATGAGATACTAAAACTACGATATAACTCGACTCAATTTACCGCAAAACGCGTAGGTTGGAATAAACTTATTCTACTTTTATTCTATAATGTAGAGATATTTTATGCAACATATTTTTTTGTTAATCTAAAAACCGAAACCACAAAAAGAAGAGTCCATGTAAAAAAATTGAAAAAGAAATAATGAAAAAAATATTTTGTTACTATTTTATTTTACCGACTTTCCCTCACTCTTCGAAGCTGCTAGACTCACATATAGGCGGGTTTTCTCACGCTGACCGTAGCCGCGCGTAGCTAGTCGGTCAACTAACTCAACTGATACAACTGATTCGGTCAGCGCTGACCGGTCAGCGTAAGTCAGAAATGCTTCATAGTAATACATACATATTCACTTACCAGAGGCCTTAGACAAGTTACTTTTCTGTTAGAGGTCACGCCAAACGATAAGCACAAAATATATAGCAATGACCTTACCTTTTACCAGCGGAAAAGTCACTTGACTCACAAATGTCACTTCCATACATCCGTAGCGCAGCGCCGACGGTCAGCGTAAGAAGAAAACCCGCCATAATTAGTTACAATAAGACCACTTTTCATCCTTATGTTCTTAGTAATAAGGGTAAAAAGTGGTCGACCGTCAATGGCGTCGAGTGTACAATTGTACCCTATTTTGAAAATGCAGAAATGATTGGATAAAAGATTCGTGACGGGGAATTGTCAATTGTCTGTGTGGAATTGTCCATCGTGTATGTCGTCAATGTTATTAGTGCTTTCTTTTTCTAGCAACTAAGTACAAAACGCTTATAACTTGACCATTTGTAGTAAGATATTTCATTTGTTCTTTCACTGTTGCTTATCTTTTTGATAATTGGTTCAGCTTCTTCGTAGCCCAGAGTCGAGAAGTGCCCGGATAAAGGCAATAGGCATGCCCCCAATTACGTGACTTATACAGTATACTAGAAACATGACTAATTGACTAGCAAAGTGTGGGTGTATTTTACATCTGCAAACCACTTCAAGGAATACAGGCGTGATGCTATGAATTATAGCACAGCATAGTATACAGGGTGGCAGGTTAGACAGTGGAAATATTTAAAGGGGTCATTGTACTCTTCATTATTAACAACTTTTACTATGGGACCAAACCTGAAATCGCGAAAAAAAAATCAGCTGTTCCATACATTTATGTTCACATAACTCAACAAAATGTATGGAACAGCTGATTTTTTTTTCGCGATTTCAGGGTTGGTCCTATAGTAAAAGTTGTTCATAATGAAGAGTACAATGACCCCTTAAAATATTTCCACTGTTTAACCTGCCACCCTGTTTAACCAGCCTATAATGTTTCCATTGCTGGGACTCATTTCTTCACTCTGTGAGAGGGAATGGGCCAATAACAGTTCATCACGGGGGCCCGGTGCGGGTTGGTGTCACAAGTCTACGAATTTTTGGTTCTAGGACATGCTGGTTTCCTCACGATGTTTTCCTTCACAATTTTCAGAGCAGTGGTGATGTAACAAATTGCACAGTGTGCGCCTGCCTGGTTTCAAACCCACGACCTACGTCTTGTAAGTTGGAGCCGCTACTCCAGTGGTAGCCTGCCTGTCTAGGAGAATCTCACCGTGACATTCTCCCTCGAATGTTCGCAAACACATTGGCAGTTCTCGCGATGATATCACGCAGCGTATTGGTATAATAGAATAGATTGCTGGTAGCAAGTAGTAATGAATTACTGGCGAAAAATTTTCTAAAACTGGCATTTCATTTTCTTGTTTAGGCTGTTTTTATAGTCACGCCGCTAGACGCGCCGCTGGGTAGCGCGCTGTTATCAGCACGGGCGTAAAGCTGTCTTCAGACTACGCTATACTATATAGTATAGCGTATGCTATATAGTATAGCGCGCCATACAAAGCCATCCTATACAGGGTGGCACGTTAGACAGTGGAAATATTTAAAGGGGTCATTGTACTCATCATTATGAACAACTTTTACTATGAGACCAATCCTAGAATCGTGAAAAAAAAATCAGCTGTTCCATACATTTTGTTGAGTTATGTGAACATAAATGTATGGAACAGCAGATTTTTTTTTCGCTATTTCAGGATTGGTCGCATAGTAAAAGTTGTTTATAATAATGAGTACAATGACCCCTTGAAATATTTCCACTGTCTAACCTGCCACCCTGTATAGTATAGCACAGTGTGAACGTGTCCATAACAATGTATGGTGCGCGATATTGTCGTGCTATGAGCTATATGCTATAATGCTATATAGTATAGCGTAGTCTGAAGACAGCTTAACGCTTACTGAATGACGCCGCTCAAGCGTGCGACTTTGAAACGCAACTACTACCCCATACATCGGAACGAGCGCGCTGCCCAGCGGCGCGTCTAGCGGCTTGACTATAAAACCAGCCTAAGGCTACGTGACACGCACAGACAGGTGGCTTGCTTAAGGCGAAGGTAAATGGTAACGGCCAGTTTTAAATCTCTTATTTCGCCGTCAAATAATGCAGGTTAGTTGTGCAATTTTTTTATGTTAAACTAGAACATATATACATCAATCGTACCTGTGAATATTTAACTATTGTAGTAAAATACTTAATGAAATAAATTCATGAATTCGTGTCTACCCAAAACATAAAAACGTAATTACTTTCAAACCGCTTAAGATATTTTCATGATTTGTTTTGTGTGAAAAGACTATGTTACTACCTATAATATTGCCTGTTACTTTTTTTTTATTTTAAGTTAGATACTAAAAAGTAATAATACGTCTAATTCTGCACGCGCGCTCCTTGATAGGCGAGTCGTATTGCTCGGTGGATGTATGTCGCGTTACTTGAGCTCAGCGCAGAACACTCAAGCTATACCGCCCAAATCACTCAAGGCCGTTGGCGTATACCGGGGCCTTAACGCCTAGAGCCTAGCGAGTCACCTAGCGAGTAGCTTAGTATAACGAACGTGTTAGAATGTTCGTGACCGGCCACACTGCACGCTGAGGAGCAACTAGCTAAGCGCCAAGCGCGCAGTCCGGCCGGTCGCAAACATTTTAAAACGTTCGTTAAACTAAGCTACTCGCTAGGCTCTAGGCGCTAAGCAAGCCGCCTGTCTGTGCGGACGTACCCTTACTAATAAGAATTCACTCATACAATGTTTACACTTAGCGCAATCTTGCACAGGGCTGCCACTTTCAAGTTAGTCTATAGTCTTCCACTCGGCCAGGCGAGAATTTTTCCAGTTACGCGGCCGCCGCAGATGACGACTAATAACATTTTGTCGACAACCCACCACCGTGCGACAAGGATGGCACTCTGTGGTACCTGTATAAAGGAGATAATACCGGTTTTGCAAAACATCACGCCTGATTCCCTCAAAGGGTTAGGCAGAGGTTTATCTGTGGCGAAGGGTTTGTTTGTTTGTTACCAGCTTACTGAGGGTAAGCTGGTATAATAACCAGCTTACCCTCAGTATGCTGGTACAATAAAATAGTAACAAAATTATAAATCCGGTTTACTTATAATATGTCATTGTACACTGAATAAACGGTAGGGTTATGACCCATAAGCCTACCGTTTATTCAATACACTGAATAAACGGTAGGCTTATGGGTCATAAGCCTACCGTTTCGTCGGTCGGAAACAGTAATGGAACATTTCAAAATGGCCTGTTTTGAGTAATTAAGGTTTAAAGTTTTTTAAAATATTCAAATGCTATTTTATTTTATCTAGACACCTTTTTGTAATTTTTTTTTATTGAATAATATGCAGATTATAGCCAAGTTTATTGTGTACCACTAAGATTCAAGATATCATTTGTAATTAATGAGTTATCAGTATTTTTGTGAAATGTTCCAATAGTGAATTAAAAATTTTCTGAAAATCTAAGAACTAATTGGAATATTTCTAAATAAGCTAGTAATGAAATCAAACAACCAATCAATTTAGAAACCGGTTTATTTATATTTAAAAAAATAAAAGAAATCAGTTAAATCTTAAAATAATTAGGTGCATCAAATTAATCATTTTCGTTATGCTCATCGGGTTCAATGTGATTGTTTCCAGCTTCCAAACTTGAGTAATACAAACTTGAGTAAACAATAATCAAGTGAAGAATTTCAGAGCCATACTGGAACATTTCGAAATATTCGATTAATGAATTATAGCTGCACTTTAAAATTTAGGCTGCCAGCGGGACATTTCTAAATAAACTGATACTGAAAACGGAGAGATCACTAAAATCAGATATTTCTATAACGGAATATATAGTTTTCTGTCAAAGAGAAATTACATTTGAGTTGTACCGTTAGTGATTTGGATAAAATATTCAATTCCCTACCATTCTACATACTCATCTCAAAACACGTGATTTTGGAAATGTTCCGGTAATGAATCCGACCGACGGTTTATTCAGTGTATTTACATATTTTGAATAGGCGAATAGGTATGACATAAGTAAAACGAAATTATTCATAATTTTGTTACTATTTTATCAATTCTTTATTGTACCTACCAGCTTGCCCTCAACCTTCGCCACTGGTTTTACGGTACACCAACATTTTGCTACTTCTGTAAAAATTTAATAGGTGGTGAGCCATCAACCATACACAAATCCAGAGTCCTGAAAATTTCTTAATGGAAAAACCTATAACGCTTTTCCCGACTCGGGCATTGAAACCAAAGATCCACGCCCAGCAGTCAACAAAAAAACTGGTTAATAAAAATACCGGTTTCAATTTACTTAAGTTGTTTATTGCTGTTCGGGGCTACGTTGAAGAAATAGATCGTGCGGTAGTAATAAATAGTGCACATGTGTCGTTATTATCCACTTTTGTCTTTGGTTTTGCGAAGATGGCGGCCGTTTGTGATCTGGAACTGTTAGGGAGCCTGAGGCCCAAGTCTGCTAATGCAGTTGTTTTAATCGTGTCAGTATGGTATCTCAATGACATCGTTTTGACCAATGACGAAACAGATAGTCTTACTCTAAGCCAATGACCGCTTAGGTTTTGACCGTTATGGTGTCATTATGATACCATTCTTACACAATTGCAGTAGCAAAATTGGGGCCCTGGTTTTTTGAGGGTGAATTTAGTATAGTAGCGAGTATATGACTGCCTATTCTTAAGATATTAATCCTTAACACATTCTGAAATACAAAACTGAACAATAAACCATTAAATTGTTTCGTCGTATGTCACGCAAAGTGTTGATAGAATTGGTAATCATTATGTATGCCCGTTGAATATAAAGCAAGATCAAAATAGCCGCCATATCCCGGACTATATCCATATATTCCATAGTCGAAGAACCAGCTAATTAGAGCGATAAACTGATGGCTTTTAAAGCCTGTAACTATAATACAGTTACATAAAACAGCAATATTATGGATAAATTACATTATTTTGCTATCTTATCTTCTGATAAAACGGTATTCATACATTAATCAAAACTTACCAGGAAATCTATTTCTGGTACAGGTATCGGCGTGAGTTATGAGCGTAGATCGTGCATGCACATTTTTGGCCCAATAGACAATACACAGTTGACACAACGTAATAGAGAATAGTCCAATAGACGACGAGCATCGATTGACGAACCAGCCGCGTGTCCCTTCTTCATTCCGCCAAAGAGACCGAAAAATCAGCTGATACGCAGGTGACGTTTGTGCTCATGACTGGTGTCGGTACCTATACCAGAATTTTGAAACTAATTCATGTCATATACAAAAAAATAGATACAATTTTGTAACAACAGCTCTGTATAGTTCCGCCCACAGCTATCACGTTAGGGGTTGAGAGCGTTGGTATAAGGGCTAGCGCGGCGCCCCAACACTCATTCGCGTCCCAAACCGCGACCCGACCAGTCGGGCGCTGTCCGATCTGCGAACAATACAGCGACCGCGCGCGTATGTATCTTCAAAGTTCTTTATTTAAAAATCTTCATCAATATTGAAGTTTAATTGCAAAAGTTTAATTATATTTTTTAATTTAAAGAATATATTCAACGGACGTTCCGAGTTTGAATTGTATTTTTTTTTATCTCCGCGGAGGTGCGTAAGTGTTCGTGTGTTGTGTGTGGCGAATTCGGTGAGTCGAAGTTTGAGTTTCGAATTGGTGGACGTCGGCTATTGGTGGAAACTGGGTTTGTCTCATTTTCAGTTTATTCTGGACGCTCAATTGGTAATTTTGGCTTTCGAATGTAAGTTCTCTTTATTAATTGGTATTTGAAGTTGTAAAAGTGGAAACAGTTCATTTTTACGACTTTTGCATTGAGTCTGATTTTGATATTGGTACCTTTTCAAACACAATTAGCCTAATAACCGTTACTTCAATATTTTCCCTTCATAATTGTATTTCAGGTATTTTTACATTGCCAGGCGTGATATGCAAATCGATGAAAAATTCAAATTGAGCTTTCAGATTCGAATTCATGCATTCGAATGAGTTCGGTCGTTTTTTGGGCTTCAATTAGGTCGTTAATAATTAGTTTTTTCGTTTTTATTAATATTGTTATTGTAAGCTGTTTCGGTAAAACGTTGTTAGGTTAATTATTTTATGAATTAATTAAGGGAATGGACTAACGTTTTATCGCTTGGACGTTTTTATTTGATCGACTGTCCTTCGACTGAACAAATCGATTAGTATGTTCTCTATTTGTAGCATTTTACGAGTGACTTTGTATTTATAATTTGTTGGAACAAATATAAGGTCTTACCCTTTATACTCGACATATTTTAAGAGGTACATCTGTAGGAGGTAAAGATGCTATACAAATGAAGAAAAAAATTTTTCTGAGTATAATTAAAAAAAAATAAAAAAAAATTAATTATAACACACATAAAAAATATCATTTTCAAAATCCACTACGCTAGTTTTTACGTAACTTACTATTAATATTAGAAACTAGCGTAATGGATGTCGAAAATAGTATTTTTATGTGTCAAATAATTTACTTAAAATAATTAAATTAATTTATTAAAAATAAAAATACTCAGATTTTTCAGTTTTTTTTTCATTTGTATTGCATCTTTACCACCTATAGATGTGCCTCCCAAAATATTTCGAGTATGAAGGGTAGGACCCTATACAGGGTGGCAGGTTAGACAGTGGAAATAATTTTAAGGGGTCATTGTACTTATCATTATGAACAACTTTTACTATAGGACCAACTCTGAAATCGCGAAAAAAAAATCAGGTGTTCCATACATTTATGTTCACTTAACTCAACAAAATGTATGGAACAGCTGATTTTTTTTTCGCGATTTCCGGGTTGGTCCCATAGTAAAAGTTGTTCATAATGATGAGTACAATGACCCTTTAAAATATTTCCACTGTTTAACCTGCCACCCTGTATATAGGGCGGAAAAAAGAGGCGGTTGTGAAGAAAAAGCCATATAATAACCCATCTGCCGCAGAAGAAGGGTTATTTATGTTCTACTTATTTTAAGCACTAACTAAACGACACAAAGTTTCTTTAATATTTGATCCTTTTAAGTGACTTTGTCGATTGATGCCCTAAAATTACACGATGTCATTTTTAGCATTCTTGTTGGTTCGAATTCCGGCTAAAATAAGCAAGTTTTCAAAAGTTTTTCTCAATTTACTGTTTTTTCTTCACCCTGTATGTTATGGAACGGATATGTCTTGGCACAAGATCTATATCACCTTTTTGGCATTGACGAAGCCATGTTTTGGCAGCGATTGAGATTTTTTGTTTTGTCAACAAAATACTGAGTTTGGTCTCAATTTATTATTTTTATTGATTGGAAAATGCTTTATTACAATCGATTATAATATCGGGTATATTGTTACGGTAACATCGAGAAATAAATCATCACTTTAGGTAACTACGTGATAAACGATACCAGTTATTTGTAATGGTTCTCTGGTAAACTGAGTTTTGTGGATATCTCTTTGATTTTCAAGATTTACTAATTAAGTTAACTATAAATAATATTTTTGTACTGCGACTATTTCTCAATAAGAACATTATTATTTATAATTTTCATATTTAATGCATTCCGAGACACTTGACCTTTTCAAATGACAAGATATCATCACTTCAAAATCTCCCAAATGGATGAAACTTGCTGTGCCCCGCGGTTTCACTCCCGTTGCTTGGCTCCTAAGGGTCGTAGCGTGATGTTAAATAGCCTATACTATTGCTCATGAATTTGGCTATTTTATAGAAAAATAATTTTTCAAATCCGACTGGTGGTTCCAGAGATTAGCGCGTTCAAACAAACAAACTCTTCAGCTTTATTATATCAGTAATATACATATAAGTTCACCGCCAATAGCCGTACAATTGTTGTACCTACAGTAACATAACGATAAATACCGAGACAACGATATCGGCGAGAAGCGGTCTGTCCCGGAACGTGTTAAGTTATCGACAGTAAATTTGTACGAGATGATGATAATTAGGTACTTTATTTTATTTCAATTATATTAACGTTCATACTTTAAATTTTAAAAACTATCGCTGTTACTTAATTTTTAAAAGTTACATTATTTGCAATTTAACGCTACTATATTTTTATACAGCACCTTAAAAACTCCACAACATTATTAGAACTCGACGATTATTAAAACTCGATCTACTTATCTTCCTTTTTTTTTAAGTCCGCTAAAAACAAACGAACAACGCATCGCGTCTATCCCAACCAACCATTGATACCCCATTAATCGATAGCACAGACTAAGGGCGGGTTGCTTCAAACCATCTGTATTCGTAAGTCAGTACGTAATCGTTAAGTCAGTATGAAATTGTCGTACAAGCCGCCATATTTGACGGTTACAGATACGTAACAGTAAGATGAAACAACATGGCCTAATCCTATAAACATATGGGATGAAGGTACCGTATAACCGTTGTGACCCATTCTGAGCAACTCTCTATTGATACTGGGTTTTCACAGACCATGTACTCATTCACACGAGGACGAATAGTTTTTTTGTGACGAATTGACTTTTTTCACGATTTGTTTTTTTTGACGGCGGCAATGCTTTTTAAATGTTCACACGCATCACGAATCGTGAAAAATTACGTATACGTCTCAAATCACGTATCGTCTTTTAAAAATCACGTTCGTCAAAAAACATGAGTCGTGATTTTTTTGTGACAGACCGTGTTCGGTAGAACATTTTCCGAATCGTCATAAAACACGATTCCGTATGCAATGTGAACCATCCGTCGTGACGTATCGTGTTTTTTGACGAATCGTCAATGACGGAATCCGTGTGAATGAGCCGTTATTCTATGGGATCCCGTCACAAATAATTATACGACGACTCGCGACATAATCCCATCCTTTCCATGGATTTGCCATAATTATTATGTGATAGGTTAATGGATAGATGGTTCCATTTCTGAAGGGTGCTGATAGGATCCTATTAGTTAGTCTAAATACGTTGCCTGACTAGCTGTTAAAGGGCTTATCTTGGTAAATAATCGGTTGTTTATACTGATATGATGAGAAGGCATGAACATTACTAGCGTATGTACCTACTGTGTATTTAGTTAAATTCAACTTAATCAAAAAGCGTCTTGACAGACGGACAGGCAGTCCTGATCCTATAAGTGTTCCGTTTTCGCCTTTTGAAGTACGGAATCCTAAAAAAGGGATAAAAATAATTAAATCTGCAATGACAGAGTATTCGACTGTATGTCGGTCTAAGAATGAAAATTTTTTCGCCTAATACTTGACATATATTATTCACTAACGCGTCCCAACTGTCAACGATCCCCGCGTTGATTCCTATTCTAAGGCTGAGGCTACATTGGAGCGCGACGCGAACTGCGATACATATATGCGATTAAAACGAATAACTTAATATTCATATGTATGGCTACACTGTACATTAAAATAATATCGTAGTGTATCCATATGTATGAAAATTTAGTTATTTGTTTTAATCGCTTATGTATCACAGTTCATAAGCTTAACCGCGATTTGCGATTCGGCGAAAAAAACCAGTTGACGTGGCTACATTATACAAATTAAAACGGCTATCAAATCATCATACGCACAATATATCCACACACTTATTTAGTAGTACACACAATCTTAATTGTTATTCGTATTGTAAATAGTAAATTCGCTTCAATTTTGCTGAGTTGATAAAATCTATGCCATGGTTACACTAATGTTATTCCTACTATCGCATAAAATATGTTGAAATTAATATGAACGTAGCCTTCTATACAAATTAATGTATTCTGTGACCGCGCCCATTATTATGTGTAAACGACATAGATGTCGCCACTGCTCTTTCCTTGTTCCGTTCGTTGTAATATTAAATGGTTGTCGCAAACCACGCTCTTCATTTTATTTGTTTTTCTACTAGCGGTAATCTAATCTGTTCACACAAGTTATCATCAAAAAAATCAAAAATTGCTAGCGATATTTGGCGGTAAACGTTGTAATCGTTTTTTTATCGCTGTTCGCGTTGCGGCTTAATGTGATCTCAGCCTAAAGCGAGCTACAAAAGCGTTGTTTAACCTTGACATCCTACACAAAAATGTACGTTAAGGTTTATAGCCTCGCGGAGTAAGTGCCATTTCTTTTTATTTGGAATTGAGTCAGACGCAATCACCCTCTGTAAACTTGTCTGAGTTCAAATAAAAATTGAACGTGCCTACGTAGAGAAGTGGTGGACTTAAGCATGCACTTTACTTTGTGCAATTTGTTTTGCCATCGTGAGAAATGGGTAAAGAAAATCATGTGCATCTGGATTGCGGGCCCATTTTTTATATCCTTGCGAAACGAAATTCTCCTTTAAAACAAAATGAAATTTTCTGCAACCGACTGTAACGGTCGGTTGCAGAAAATTTCATTTTGCTTTAAAGGAGACTTTAACCATACAATTTCTATGGTTAAAGTCTCCTTTAAACTTAATGACCTTTTCTGCAACTGACCAGGGAAATGATTAAAAACTTAAAGCACAGGGTAATGAATTTTTAAACGTGAATTAAAACTGTTATGATTAAATAACTTGGGCCCACAGTACCTACAGTTGCAAGCTTGCCCGCGTTTTGAACGTGAACACTCGCATACTATGCCATATGTTTGATATTTCGCGACTGCGCCCGCCACCGCGCCCGCCACCGCGCCCGTGAGTTGACGTGAACAAGCACTCCCAACAGTGGGAACAATATAGGCTGAATGTTATGAGCCTGTGTGCAAATATTTCTACGCCAAAAATAACTGTAAACAATCTTATCAGTTGAAATCGATATTTGTTTATCAAAGCGGTCCTTCAGAGCGAGGAGAATTTCAACAAGTATAACTACAAGTCCATAACAAATTATGTAGCTTAAGCCATACATTTTAAGGTTCAAAATTGTACAACAACATCGCAAGTTGCTAGCTCATCGCGGAAGCCTGGAGAATAACAATAAGAGGAACCCATTTTCTTATGTTGACTTTTGTGGGGTTTAAAAAGCGGAAAGGACGGCCGCCGCCGGTGGTATTAACCGGTTTTTTCGACGGTTTTCCGGTTGTAAGACGTGTTGCTATCCTTATTCATATCCTTACCAATACTTTAAATGTAAAACGAAAGTGTGTTTGTTGGTTTGCGTTTCTTTTACGCAACAATGGAGCAACAGATCACTGTGGTTTTTTGCATAGAGATAGTTTATGGGCCGGAGAATGGCATAGACTTTTCATCCCATTAGTGTCTTTCCGCGGGATAATTTCTGACCTCTACACAGGCGAAGCGCGCGCAAAAGCTAGTATTATTTGAATGTAAAAGTTTATGAATTTACGATGTTTGTTACTCAATCACTTATGAACAGCTTAACGGATTTAGATTAAATTTTGACACACAGATAGACCATATCCTAGAATGCGAGTGAAATACAACAACAAGTCTTCATTATAAGAGACCTTCATGATGACGTCACTGAAGAAGAATGATTATAAACGTCTCTATTTACTCAGTTAATTTACTTTACATTTGTTTACACTGAACCGTTCTAAAATTGAAATGTTTTTCTATTAAAAGCAACAAGCAGTACCTTTTTACTCCAATTACTTTTAAATTTATCACTGTAAATTCTATTGTGTACATAAATTGTTAAAAAAAAACTTTTTTAACAAAAAATAACCGACTTCAAAAATCCACTACAAAGAAAATAATAATTTTGGTTTCGGAAGTCGGTGGCTTTGGTTTTTATTTGCTTTTTTTGGCCACCGACTTCCGAAACCAAAATTATTATTTTCTTTGTAGTGGATTTTTGAAGTCGGTTATTTTTTGTTAAAAAAGTTTTTTATTTTTCCCTTTTTAGTTCTTTATCCCGTGTTAGATTACTTTCACGAATTCGTTCAACAGTAAATCTTCTACGGAGCGTGTACATTTATGCATATAACTTTGTACATAGGAATGATTACATAATGTATTGTATACTAAAACCTTCCTGAAAGTATGTAGATTACGTTAGTGATAACCCCATCCAAATCGAGTCAGTAGTTTTTGAGAAAATCGTGCACATACAAACATACATACATACATAGATACATACATACTTACATACATACATACATACATACATTCCTTTTTTGAAGTCGGTTAATGAAGTCGGTTAATAAATAAGGTGGGCTGCAAATCCAGTCATAGACTGCTCAGATGACAAAATTTGCTTGCCCAACTTAACCGATACCATAGATAATATAATACTATACGTACAGATGCCTCATCTCATACAAAGAAATGTGACCGATTTAGCGCGGGCTATCTTCGGGCTATACATTTTTCCGTGCTTAAAGGATTTTTCAAAATTTGAACAAATATTTTTCATGATGTATTTTTTCATGTTCTCAATTTTACGCAAACTTCAATAACAAATCGATACATATAACGCCATCTATTATGAGTTATTTCAACAAATGTTACTTTGTTCCTGATGAGACCCCATGCCGATACTAAGCCGACGGAATAAGCCAGGCTTGCCGCCAATAGCACCGATTGACAGCCAAACTTTTTCAACCCGACATGGAAATTAGGTAGCAATCGAAACTTTTATCACGGAGCCTTTTATCGCTTCAAACGTTTGCAAACATTTCGTCCGGGCTTTAGATTTGAACGGCTTCATTGAACTTTTTGTGCCACTACAATCGTACGACGCGATAACATAAAACGCATTGGAAGACTAACATCTATTTATTGATAAAATCTCAATTAGGATTATGTTGCTGCTTTTTGTATTCACGCTATAGATTCATGACGGCCAGTAGAATAAGTGGTTTTAAAAGTGTTAAGGTCCATAGAAATCTAAATACCTAAGTCAATAGAAATTGAATGTTATCTACTACATTTTATTACCAGATGCGTGTCGCTGGTTTGCAGCACACATTTTTTATTTACATAAAAGTGGGTGTATTATTACCGTACATCATAATATATTTCTAACTAAATTTTGCCCGCGACTCCTTCTGCGTGGACTACAGTGAAACGACCAGTTTAAATGATTTCCGCAGTGTAGAGTGGCTAGTACTACCAAGAGGTCAAGCTGTATCTCTGGTTCCTCCCATCAGAATTAGATGAAACGTGGCTTAGATTTTAAGTTGGACCCCAAGCTATCGAACTGTGAAAACCACATCAAAATCCGTTCAATACTTTTTGCGTGATGCGCGCACGAACTGATTATTCCCGATGTCCACCACTTGTCTGGCTACCACTGGGGGACAGCGAGACAACTTTAAAACATTATTCTCGTTGTCCACCACTGGGAGACAGCGGCACAACTTTGTAAATTAGGGTCCAAGAGCGAGCGAAGCGAGCTCGGGAACTTGGACACCCCGACACGGACAATTTAGGTTCGAAGGGGTTGACGGGGGCTTCAGTGAGCGAGCAAAGCGAGCGAACGAAGCCCCCGTCAACCGCTTCGTGTTAGGTTACTTTTAACCTTGCAGACAAAAATAGGAGCCCCGCGTAGCGGGGCTCCGTCAACCACCTCCCTCCCCCTTGTAAGTCCAAAAAAGTAGTATTTTGTTTTACATTGACACTGTTATTTAAAAGTCTAAGGTAAATAATTCAACTTAAAACACGACAACATTAATCTGCTGCTACGGTAGTTTTCAATTATTTTCGTCTGGTATCACTGCTACTCCAAGGCTACGCCGGTTCCCAACGGCGTTATTTTTGGGAGCCGCCGCCGGCTGCGGAGGCAGAATAATCGGTCCCCCAGTGGTGGACAACGAGAATAATGTTTTAAAGTTGTCTCGCTGTCCCCCAGTGGTGGCCAGATAAGTGGTGGACATCGGGAATAATCACAAAAGTTGTGACGCTGTCCCCCAGTGGTGGACAACGAGAATAATGTTTTAAAGTTGTCTCGCTGTCCCCCAGTGGTGGCCAGACAAGTGGTGGACATCGGGAATAATCGCGCGCACAAACAGACAAACAGACAAAAAATCTAAAAAAAATCTTTTTGGGTATAGTTACGTCCCAGTATCCTATCCCAAATGCTTTTTCTGGAATATCTTCAATGTACAGATACAGCTTGTTTACAATTGTATAATAGTATAGATTAAGTACTAATAGGTATTATAATGGATCTTGTTATCCTCAAGCGAAGTTGAGGCATAAACGTTAGTAACATCATTATAAATAATTATATAACGCCTACCTAAGTTTCACCAACCAACAAACAGGCTGGAACTACCACAAATTCAACGTTTGCCAATATTTAGACGATATCGTAATTGAGTTTAGATATACTCCTAAATGGGATTATATTGTATCCGCCGTTCGCCAAAATACATGCGTGTGTGTGTCTGCGGTTTTAGGTACGTAATGCTAATATTATACTTGCTCTAAGCTAGAGATGGGCCGAGTACCCACTCGTTTATTAGAATAGAATAGAATTTATTTCCAACATAAGTGTTACATTGTATACCACAACCTAAGACTAAGACTAATCATAATAAGTACTTACAGTTAGTTTCTAGAAACACGGATTCTTACAAATTAAACATCCTTAATTAGTAATTATTTCGTACGTTAAAATAATACGTCTCGGTGGGTTACTCGGTACTCGGCCGATAATATAGATAAGATAGTAATAGTTATATTACGAGTATTGATTTATTCTAATAAAATAAATTATTAGTACTCGGCCGAATAATTCAGTTCATGAGCCGAGTATGGCCGCCAAGTATGTAATAATAATAATTTTGAAAGTAGCTTGATTTGTACCTACATAGCTTACACCCAAACTTTTTAATTTGTGTAATTGAAACGAGCAGATTCAAATTTAAATAATTTTATGATAAAAAAAAACCAATATTAATTCGCGATTGTCAAGATATTATACAAAAAAACTATTAATATTGATATGAATGTAATTTAAGGCCTACCGATTTTAAAGTAAGTAGGTACCTATTATTTTGTTTGTTGACAAAACCTGCGTAAACCTAAACCGAGTAACTGGGCCGAGTTTTCGACACGGTGATATCAAAACCGAGTAAAGCTCGGTATTCAGTTACTCGATACATCTCTACCCTAACCTTTCAACAAAGAGTTGAGCGTTAGCTTAGAAAACTTTTAAAAACCGGCAACATTATCCAACACAAACATAAAACCAATATCTACCAACATGTTGGACAAAGTTTTGATCCAACTTTTGCGAGAAACATCAGGGTGAGCTAATTAACATGAAAATGAGTCGGCTTTGTCTGTAGCTCGTTGGAATAACAGAAGCTGCTTCAACGTATTTTAAAGCACAACTTTATCTCTAACAGTTTGTAATTGACTTTTGAATTTGATTGTGTGTAAACCTAAGATTATAGAAACAAGAAAATAACATGTCTTACGGACTGCAACCGTATTTTGTGTGCTGAGGCCTTTAATCTGCGAGCCATCATGACAAAGCTCTACATATCAGCGGATTATTCATAAAGACCGTCACAAACGTAGCTACAATATATATTAATATATCGGTATAATATATTGGTGACGTCATAGAAATATATAGCTGCGTGTGTGGTCACTCGAAAATTTATATAGAAAATATGTCGTAATATGCTTTGCTATGATTCATATTAATATATATTATAGCTACGTCTGTGACGGGCTTAAAGGACAGGAGAAAACAGTAACACAAAATACCTATCTACCAACATTCAATAAGCATACGAATGGGACCTTTGTTTCTGCCCACGTAGTCTTAATAATACAACCAACATTACTCGGACATTACGCATAATGTAAATGTCATCTTACGTCGGTGAACAAACGATTTATTTTGATAGTCAGACGAGGGTAGGCAGCAAGTTTGGGAATGACGTCAGAAGAAACGTCAGCAACTATAATGGGAAGGAACTGCTTCACCGCTATTTTAGTTCGCTTGGCTTTTAGTAAAGACAAAATTATTTGAGCATTTCGGAATCATTTTTAGTTTTATGTTGTGATTAATGTACAACAAGATTATGAAAAGAGAAAAAAATATTAGACAATTCAGAAAATAATACCGTTAAGTTGCTTTTCTACGGCGAGGCGAGGGTTAACGAGGCGAGGCGATAGTTAGAAATTGTATGGAAAAATTTCAATTATCTCCTAAACCAGCGGCAAACTATGATGGCCGGTTTGAAGTTTGTTCGCTCATATAATTTTGTAAAAACTGATTACTACTTTTGAAAGAACAATTTGCTGTACTTTATGACAACTACTTTTGAAAGAACAGTTGCTGTGTCATTATTGTCAATAAAGTACAGCAACTGTACCACTATCATGAGTTTTTTTGACGTATAGTTTCGTTAACGTAACCATATTTTGAATTAAAAATACAGCGGTCCTGGGACATTTTGATAAAATTTTATACAATTTGCACATTTTAAAAAATACAGAGAAATTAATTATGTATTTAATTTATATAAATATTGTGTAACAAACGTGTATTTTAAATTCAAAATATGCTTACGTTAACGATTGATACTACACGTCAAAAAAACTCATGATAGGGGTACTGTTCAGCAGCAATTGTTCGAAACGTCAAACCGGCCATCATAGCCTGCCGCTTGTGGAGCGCTCCCGCGTCCATCCACGCACTCTGCGTATTCTTGGGCACCCGGGCACAGCTATCGCCCGATTTAATATGAATAACGAGATAGACAATCTCACTTTGTCAATAAGACGCAACGTCTTTTGTGAGATTTTATTCGTAATTTTTTTTCGGGGGGCTCGTGGCTAAATGACAGCCGCGCTGATCGATCGATCTGCGAGGTTAAGCTGCGCTTGCCGCGGTCAGTCCTTGGATGGGTGACCGTTCTTTACACATCGAGACCCCTCCGTGCCTTGGAGAGCACGTTAAGCAGTCGGTCCCGGTTGTCATAAGAATGTCTTTGACAATCGTTACGGGTAGTCAGGAGCCCGAAAGTCTGACAACCGGTCTAACATTCGAATACTGGTATTAACCAATAATTGGGTTGTGGAGGTCAGATGGCAGTCGCTCCACGTAAAATACTGATATTCAGCCGCAACCAGTTAGACTGGAAGCCGACCCCAATCTAGTTTGGGAAAAGGCTAGGCGGATGATGATTCGTAATTTTTTTTACATCGTTTTTAAAAATAAAAGTACCTAACAAATCACAATAAGTATACTATACGAAATTAAACTTTAATAACTTACAACTTTAACAACGTAACAAAATGAAGGCAGTTTAAGTATGCACAAAATTATTATTTAAGCCATGTTTAGTACCGGAACGTAATATGCATAGAGTGCATGAAATTACTAAGAAACCGCAGACTCCCAAGTTCTATCTCAAACTACTAACAGGCGAGGAACTAACGAACATGTATAATATTCATCTCGTTTCGTTCAGTTGAGCGAAATACAGATGAGGCAAAATATAACAAAAAAAAAATATCACCTTAACGGGACGCCCGGGTGCAACATTGAAATTGATGGTTATTGTTATGACTTTATAAATTATAAATATTATAATATACGAACCAAAAACGCACACACATACAAACTTTCGCATTAATTTATTAAATCAATTAGTGGGATGAACAAAACATTTGAAAACAACAATTTATCTATGAATTACATTTTTTTTTTTTTTTTTTAAGTTTTTGAAGCATAAATACGAAATTCCATTTAAAAAAATGTTGCTCTAAAAACGAATAGGTAGTATTCGAAATATAAAAGTCAATCAAACGTGTGCAAATAGAATTTTATGAATTCATCAAACTTCACATTCTAAAATTGAACAAGTTTTTTTTTCACCACAAATCTTTTTTGTCAGTCGGTGTTCTATTAATTCAAGCATGAATTTTACTCGCGATCACCACAGTTGACCTGCGGCCTAATTGTGTAACTCAATTTCTTTCGCCATGGCTTTCATATTGACAGTTCAACAACATCCATTACGGCATTGAGCTAGTTACGGGAGCACGGATTAACAAACATACGGCGTAATGAATGTCAAAAACAATGCCATGGTGATAGCAATTGAGTTACGCAATTAGGGTGCTGGTCTGGCTTCTATACTGGTACTATCCAGGTCATTGGCCCCATTTTACATGACACCCCTAACTTGATAAATGGTGTTTTGTGCACTTTACCGCCGTTCGGGACCTGATTGATGACCCATCCGATCTATTCCAATTTTGCATCCTCATAATAAATGGTTATATTCTACTAGCGACAACATTTTTAAAGACGCGCACCGCATTAAATCCGGTTGCTGCTACACATGTAATATCGGAACTTATTTTTTTGTTTTTGTTTTTAAATACCATACGGTACGGTACGGAATAGTTCTATCTTTGTCATTTTCAAACTATTTACAGAAACTGAATGATGCACACAGGTTGAAAACAGATAGAAAATGGACTCATCTTGAATTCCCATAACTAAGAACAGACAGAAAAGTACAACCGAAGATGAGTCCTCCGATTAGGGCTCTAAGTAATCAAGTTGTTCATAAACGACCATCTTAGCGACGAGATAATGGATCAATTTATTATAAAACGATCTGGGGAATCAGATAATGAAAGCGATTCAAATCATACAGACAGCTGTTCGAGTAGCGATATTGATACAGATGAATTTAAAATTTCAGTTAAAAATATTTACATTAAATCATATTCTACATAACAATGTTTGTATAAGTTGGCATACGCAATTAAGAGTATACCAATTCATTTAGGTACCTACACACTTATAATAATATGTATCGTAATAGACAGTTCTGTTACGTCACATGTCACCCTTCCCGTACCACTCACTACCGCAGGAACCTACTCAGTTATGCGCTATACCTTGTAATTAGAACTAATTGTATTTAGTAAGCTATAGTGCAAGCCGCCCTAACTCATATTTCTTAGAATCCGGAGATATCCGGTACCGAATATTGTTTCGAGATATCGGTACTGAAAATCCCGTACCTTATATCCATCCCGGATTTTAGTCTTAATTAATGACAGAGGGTTTAACTTGAAACATTAAACACCATATTTAATTAGTTATGACTTTGGAAGTGCCTCAAAATTGTAGGGGATTTAACTTTCCGTATGTTCCCTTATGAGTTGTAGGAAGTTTGTCGTTAAATTTCATTTTATGGAGGTGTAATGAACGTTTCCGAGATAATGTTTTGTTCCTGGGAGTTCCATTAAGGACGCCTTGGTTTAAAATATTGTATCATCTGAATGTTTTAGCGTGGAAGCTGTTAAAGATAAGTTTGCTTGTATATTTGAGTGCCATTTAACCAATCCTTGTGAGGTTTAAAACCACTTGAATTTCTAGGATACCTAATAATTTTTTTTGTGAAGTGTTATTTTGTAAAATGATAAAAATAATATAGGTACACAAAATAAGCTTCACATAATCAGCCTATAATGTTCCCACTGCTGGGACACAGGCCTCCTCTCTGTGAGAGGGAGTGGACCGTAGTCCACCACGCGGGCCTAGTGCGGGTTGGTGGACGTCACATGTCTTCGAATTTTTGATTCTAGAACATGTCGGTTCCCTCACGATGTTTTCCTTCACCGTTTTCAGAAAAATATTTTTATTTAGAGTTTAAATATAGAGGAGAAGTTTTTTGAATAAGTAGGTGGTTTTGTTTTTTTTTTCTAAAGTAAATAAAAACTTTATTGCTTTCAGTGTCCACATAAATTATTTTCGCCTAAGTGAGCGGCTAAACAAGGTACAAAAGTTCGTTTTATTACACAAACCGTATTATTTCATACCTTTTATGTTATTTCATTAACTGTAAACATTATACTAAGGTATAATAATTCCAAGAATTTATTTATTTTTTATTTATTCCATTTTCCCTCCGAAATAAGAAGCAAACAATTATAGCATTCCGCTCACATTTAAAAATAAAACGCGAAGGATTTCTTTTATAAACTGTAACAAAAGAACGCGGAAAATCTCATAAAAAATCTACTGTACATACAGTCAACAGCAAAAGTAGATGATTAGTATTTAAAAATCAAATAACTTAACAGCCGTTTATTATATAAGCATAAGCATAATCGGCCTATAATGTTCCCACTGCTGGGACACAGGCCTCTCAGTGAGAGGGAGTGGGCCGTAGTCCACCACGCGGGCCCAGTGCGGGTTGGTGGACGTCACATGTCTTCGAATTTTTGGTTCTAGGACATGCCGGTTTCCTCATGATGTTTTCCTTCACCATTAAAGCAAGTGATGCACCGCACATGACTTCGAAAAGTCAGCGGTGCGTGCCTCGGGATCGAACTCGAACCATTCGCCGTGGGAGGCACATGGTTAATCCACTAGGCTATCACTGCACTTGTAGCTATGATCTGAGGTTATTCTGAATTTGTAATAAGTAATTGTATTATATTTAGAAAACTAAAAGCGATACATAAAACATGTTTCAGAATGTTTATTACAGTATTCTATAGCTAACAATATGTTTTTCTGTTTATCTGGGATAAAAAGACATGCGAACGGACTACAAAGAAAGATTTAAATTCAAAAGATACAATATTACCTATAGTTAAGTATTTTTTTTTTTATTATTGCAATTTATTATGCCAAACAATTAAATAAGAGCTTATCATAAATCAGTCTATAAATAAATATCTAGTCGATCATTGCTTGTTCTCAAAATTAAATAATCGTAATCGTTATCAAGCTTTCTTTTAATTTTGTAGTATTATCAAGTTTTTATCAATCTTTCATAAAATTATTTTCAAATTGTATTATATACCTAATTCATCATTTACTTTTGATGTTGACTGTACTTCCATTTAAAGCGGTCATATTTTTACGATGTCCCTTTATTTGGTACCTCAGATCATAGAAACAAGGGAGATGTGCCAAGGCGCTATCGAGCTTGATGCCTGAACTTGAGGAAATTGCTCATATTAAAAACGTACGCGCTGGCGACGAACCGAACACGATCGATGGTATAAATACAGTGTTTTAGTTTAGTGCTAGTATTGAGTGACGATTAACAGTGTTAGATTGAGGGTGTGCGGAATGTTTAATGTGTCTGGGAGATCTTTATATTCACGAGGGGCGCTTGTAATTGTGTCGAAAAATGTACTAAAAGTGGCATCAGTTGTTCCGGTACTAATTTGCTATGATGGCATATCTCCTTGTTTCTATGATCTGAGTTTGGTACCAACAGCTTCCCAACAGAGAATTCATCTCAGGAATATTAACTATAACTCGGCGGCGCTTTACGATTCCCTTTCGTAATTACGGGACTGATAATGCCTTTATCCGGTTCTCCGGATATACCCGGGTTTTATAGACTCGAGCTTAATAAAAGACTTATTAAATTAATGGTGATATTGTTGTACCGGTAAATAAGGGTACGTGTGGGAAATCGATTATTTTGATGCTTAGATTTTTCAGTAACTAGTTGTTCCCCGCGGTTTTACCCCCGTTGCTCGGCTCCTTAGGGTCGCAGCGTTATGTTAAATAGCCTATACTATTTCTGATTAATATGGCTATCATATGCAAAAAAAAATCGAATTTGACTGGTAGTTCCAGAGATTAGCGCGTTCAAACAAACAAATAAACTCTTCAGCTTTGTAATATCTGTAGTATGAGCTGTTTTAGTATTTGGTCTGTCTTATCACATAAAATACAAACGTACATTTGAACAGAACCCTCAGGGCGCGAGTCCTACTCACACTTGGCCAGTTTTTTTTCTTAATTTTATTATGCTTGTATGAAAGTTACACAAACAGTTTGTATAACAATATTGCTAAAAGCGTCATAAAATAACTAAGTGTCGTTTAAAGTTTGTAATGGCGCAAAAGTATAATGTTTCCGACAAAACGGTCACCAACTGCAAGACAATTTATTTCACTTACAAGTTACAACTTACTGGGGAAGTTAAACGACTAGCGCTAACGTCAGCAGTTAAGTAATTGCTTAACTAAGTTTACCTGTGAAGGGGTAGTTACCTGACGTAATTTGCGTTGCGCAAAATGCGTTGAGGAATATTCGTTTAAGATTTCGTCGCGTGTGGTGCAAACCGCAATATGTGGGAATAAGAATGCAAATTATGCAACACAAACAAAAAACTTTCAGCTCAGAAAAACTTTTAGCCTTAGTTTTATGAAATTCATTCTAACCTGAGATATACTCATCATCCGCCTAGCTTTTTCCCAAACTAGACTGGAGTTGGCTTCCGGCCTAACTAGTTGCTGCTGAATATTAATATTTTACGTGAAGCGACTGCCTATTCGAATGATAGACCAGTTGTCTACTTTCGGGCTCCTGACTACCCGTAACGACTTACAAAGATTCCTATGACAACCTGGACCGACTGTTTAACGTGCTCTCCGAGGCACGGAGGGGTCTTGATGTGTAAAGAACTGTCACCCATCCAATGACTGACCGTGGCAAGCTCAGCTTTACCTCTCAAATTGATCGAACAGCGCGGCTATAATTTAACCACGAGCCTCTCTAACCTGAGATATACTAACATTAAAAAAGTGAAAACATAAAAAAACACGACTGCAATTGCAATTTAACAAGATCACTTTTCAGTTTTCAAGCAGTCCGATGCATTTGGCGGCAATGATGTAAGTTTTTAGGTATCGGTATATTTAGTATTTATTAGGGAGGCATAAAATGAGACACATCTCTGTGTTTTGATTTTATGCCTCCCTAATACTAAATAAGGTCCTTTAAGATTTCCTCTTGTTATTTTAATCACTGTCACTGGACAGTGATTAAAATAACAAGAGGAAATCTATCTTTTTGCATTAATAAAAATCAAACTTACAGTGCGTTTCTTCTGGTGTTCCCCAGGGTTCACACTTGGGGCCAATTTTGTTCATTTATTTCATAAATGATATTCCTCGATGCTTTCTATTCTCAGACATTTTTATGTACGCTGACGATTTAAAGTTTTTGAGAATTATTAGGACTGAGGAGGATAGAATAAACTTACAGGGTGATCTAAATCGTCTTATTCAATGGTGTAATAGTAACAGAATGGAACTGAATCCTAAAAAATGCTACCATGTGAAATTCTCGAGGAAAAACATCCCAATATGCGGTGATTACTATATTTCCGGTGACAAAATTAAGGAAGTAGAAACAATAAAGGACCTTGGTGTACTGTTTGACAAGAAAATGACTTTCACGCCACACCTGGACAATATTATTAAAAGAGCTTCGAAAATGTTAGGATTCGTTATAAGAAATTGCAAGAGCTTTCGTCACAATAGAACAAAAATACTGATTTATAATAGTCTCATTCGTAGCATCCTGGAATATAACAGTGTGGTCTGGCGTCCTCATTTTGCCTCGCATTCATTGCGCCTTGAACGTATCCAGAAACGTTTCGCTTGGCATCTCGCATTCTCCAATGGTATTGCAAAAAAAATACGTTCGTACAACAACAGGCTAAAGCATTTTAACATGACCTCTCTCGAGAAACGAAGACACATAATTGACGCAATGTTTGCCTATAAAACTTTAAAGCATAAAATAGACAGTCCCTGCTTGCTTGCCCTCTTTAGTTTTCGTGCACCCTCTAGAATCCCGCGTTGTGCCATCACGCCTCTTTGTCCACCTTTTAGAAGAACCGTTTTGGGAGCTAATTCGCCCTGTGCAAGAATGTGTAAGACAGTAAATGGCTATAGTGATGTTATTGATCTCCATTTCGACTCTCTTGCTAAACAGAAAGCCATCCTTAATCGTTTAACTATTTAAAAAAAAAAAAAAAAACAAAAAAAAAAACAGAAAAAAAAAAAAAAAAAAAAACACTTTTACTTATAAAACTAGCTTATTAATTAATTTAGCTGATCTTTCTTGTTTCTTTTATTAAGCATAGAATGATGTGGTGTTTACCTATAAGTAATTGTTGCACTATATTCCTATTGTAAGCATGTATTATTTACTTGAAATCTGTGTAAACAATTGTTGGTAAACCTAATAAAATAAAATAAATAAATAAAATAAAATTAACGTAGGTAGGTACTGACCTACCTACGTTAATTTTATTAATGCAAAAAGATTTCTCCTAAGACCAACTTTATCAAAATTCATGCCTAAATTCAAGCGGTAAACGTTGACAAACTGAGTATGTAGACAATTTTAATGGTATGTCAATACAAGCGTCGTTCTCCTGACGCATGCATGACAGACATACGATACAATTACAGAACCGGGAACAATGCAAACTACGCGAGGAATCCAATTAATTATGAACAGCGAACACATAGCTTGGATGACAAGTTTACCGATCTTTATAAATATTTTACTTATTTGTTTTTATGAATAATTTACAACTATACAGACACAGCATAAAAAACAGTACTTACAAATATACAAATCCGAATTTAAAAAGAGTAAAGTAGACTGATAGCCAATAAAAAATCTGGTATTTAAACAGGAACGAGGATATAGGAATCAGTATTAGGGGCGACGCAGACGACAGACTTTTTGTGCGATCGAGTCTGCCGCGCTTTGCAGCGCTCGAACAATCTGCGAAACTTAGTGAACAGATTATTCGAGCGCTGCAAAGCCCGGCAGACTCGATAGCACAAAAAGTCTGTCGTCTGCGTCGCCCCTTATTATGCTCGTTTACTACCTATCTACATTACCTACAGTGCAGCAGCTTTTAAGGTCCAAACGCACTTACGCTGCGTTGCGAAACGCGAAGCGGCGCGTTACAGTAACTGCACTGCAGTGGATAATAAATATATGTAAGTACCGTACCTTGTTTTGGGGGGCGAGCCTATTGCCATTATCCAGCCATAAAACTATACTTCGGACTGCTACTACAAAAATTTCCTAAAACCAGTTTGCCCGACCCGCGAATCGAACACAGGAGTCTTGCGCAACGACTAGACGAATAAAACAGTCAATTTTTGTTTATAATTCTTCGATATTAATCCTGTTACCATTTACTAAATAAATAAATAAATATATGCCCTATTTATAAACTGTCCCACTGCTGGGCACGGGCCTCCTCTCAGAATGAGAGGGGATAGGCCATAGTCCACCACGCTGGCCAAGTGCGGGTTGGCAGACTTCACACACCTTCAAGAACTTTATGGAGAACTCTTAGGCATGTAGGTTTCCTCACGATGTTTTCCTTCACCGTTCAAGCAAGTGATAATTATTTTTTTTAATACGCACATGATTTCGAAAAGACAGCGGTGCGTGCCTCGGGATCGAACACGAACCATTCGCCGTGGGAGGCACATGGTTAAACCACTAGGCTATCACTGCAATAACATTTACTACAAAACCAATTTAATAAACTCCTGAAACATTCAGATTCTTTGGGCAAGCTCCTAAAAATAAATCCCGAAAGACCTACAGGGGTTTATTTTTCGACTCTGTTTTTGCAAATTATATCAGCCGATAGCTTGGGGCGAGGTAAACACAACATGGAATCGTCAGACCCCAAAGATCAACATAAAGTTGTGGAAGAGAAAATATTTCCGGCGTAACCGCTTGGGGACCCAAGAACAAAAGATTTATTCAGCCATAAACGATAAAAGTTTTGCGAGTATATTATATACGCGTAATTTCTTCAGTAGCTTTTATTGTCGAATACTTTATTTGTAGCAAAAATTAACGTCACTTGGTCCTCTAGGACGGAAAATTTGGTAAATTATTTTATTTATACCAGACACACTCTACACCCCTTTTGTATAGACTAGCTGTCCCCGCAACTCTTCGCGTGAAAAACGCGGAAAACAACACAATGTCGTTATTTTCTTCGTATAAACTTTACTATCCCTCTTCACCCCTTTAAGGATGGAATTTCAAAAAATCTCCCCTTAACGCACCTTTACGGTACCTACCTACAACAATTCCTCCAAATTTCAAAACTCTAAACCCACCGGCTTAGGCTATGCGTGGTCATTACCTATTGGTGGTATGGACGCTATGAGTAACATTCAACAAATAGTAACAAGTAGCCACAAAAGTTACAGATAGTTACCGTGTTGCACAGTGTTGCTTCACAAAAGTTAACTGCGGTTTGGATGCACCTTTACAATCAAACCCCATAAACTAGCACAGAGCTAGCAGTATTCAAGTACATACTAGAGCCATCAGAGGAGAGATCACTATATAATGAATATGAATATATAAATGAACCGGAACCCAGCGATATAGCGTTATATGAATATTGTGAAACGTTGATAAATAAAGATACATACATACATACTTGCAGCTCTGCATTTACTATTCGTAGTTGGCTAAAGCTGAATCTTCACTAGGGGCGATATCCGGCGACTCGTGTCCCCAGTGATGTCAGGTGGCACCGCTTGACGTCGCCGGACTTTGTAGGCAAATAAGTATTTAAACCTTAATGTACTGTTTGATGTATCGAAGATTAGGTGTTATGAAGTTGTTCTATACGTATTAAATTAAGTCAATAAATATTATATATTATCTATAACATCTTCAAATAGTCTGGCACATTCGTGTAGATCAGCAGGCAAGGCAAGTGCAACATGGTGGCAAAATGAAATAAAGGTTCGTAATTTTTTGTACCTATATCGATGATATTAAAAGGTCCCCAAGCCAGTCCAATGCGCGACTGGCGAGGAAGGTATTGGCGCCAAAAATTTTGAAATCGTTCTAATTTAATGGGCATTTTTTATTAATCTTCTGAAGACACTCTATCGTATTGGATTGTCTCTACACAACGCCAATAATGGCTTGGCTTAGTGGAATGGCTCGTAAAATGGCCTCATGTATTAAATGGTCCATAAAGTGTTCTGTGAGTCAGTACTGGCTTCCGCCGATGTCACAAATTCCGAATGATAAGAGCTCATTTAGAAAATCGCGCGTCGCGGGCCGTTAGGAGGAAGCACGGCCGCAGTTTGCCGACTGCTGATGTAGATAATTCACAAAATCTCGACTACCACACGATGACACGACACGTGTAAGCTTCGTTCAGAAACTTATTATTTTAGAGAGCTTATCCTATTAAGAGACAAAAATTTTTAATCAATCATCATCCGCCTAGCCTTTTCCCAAACATGATTGGGGTTGGCTTCCAGTCTAACTGGTTGCGGCTGAATATCGATATTTTACATGGAGCGACTGCCATCTGACCTCCATAACCCAATTATTGGGGAATACCGGGATTTGAATGTTAGACCAGTTGTCAGGCTTTTGGGCTCCTGACTACCCGTAACGACTGTCAAAGATATTCCTATAACAACCGGGACCGACTGCTTAACGTGCTCTCCGAGGCACGGAGGGGTCTCGATGTGTTAAAAACGGTCACCCATCCAAGGACTGACCGCGGCAAGCGCAGCTTAACCTCGCAGATCGATCGATCAGCGCGGCTGTCATTTAGCCACGAGCCCCTCTAGAGACAATAATTTTTAATATCTTTTATAAAGTAAATACACTCTTATGATACGTAACAGAGTTACTCAGCCTTTCGGAATCTTTAGATTGACATAGATATTATGCCAGAGGAGTAAATATTATCATCATGACATTGAATGTGATATTATTAAATTGATTATAATTATTTTAAATGTGAGTACAATGTGGGTTATTAGGTATGTTACTGTTTTATAGATCTCAAGTTCAGTCTGACAGTTTGAGTAGGTACTTTAGGGGGCCTACCTAAATGTCTTTTCTGATGGTAATGTTCGTCAGGCCATTGAGCTCCATATGTCAGGGCTGAGCTACCACGATACCCGGCACATGCGTGCAGTCAGGTCTGATCCACACTCAAATCTGTATGATTCTTTCTTTTAAAGGCCATTTCAGACAAACCTGCATGCATGGTTCTTACACAATTTATCTTAATTGCCTGGACCTTAAAAGAGACATTAACCTTTGAGTTTGCTTCGGTTTTTCTTCTCAAAGGTAGTTTAAGAAACTTCATATAGGAAATACCGACCTCATCTCTCAAAATTTTTTGACGTGTAAGTGTTATTTTTAACCTCAGATCATAGAAACAAGGAGATATGCCATCATAGCAAATTAGTAGGGGAACAACTGATGCCACTTTTAGTACATTTTTCGACACAATTACGTGCATAATTAGGTAAGCGCTCCTGGTGAATAAAAAGATCTCCCACGCATTAAACATTCCGCACACCCTCAATCTAACACTGTTAATCGTCACTCAACACTAGCACTAAACTAAAACACTGTATTTATACCATCGATCGTGTTCGGTTCGTCGCCAACGCGTACGTTTTTAGTATGAGCAATTTGCTCAAAATCAGGCATCAAGCTCGATAGCGCCTTGGCACATCTCCCTTGTTTCTACGATCTGAGTTTTTAACCTATTTACAAAATAAATATCATTTATCTTTTATCATCTCTATAAATGTTTCTCAATCTATTAGACCGTGTGTTGCAACTGTTAACATGAAATAAAATCTGTTTGCACGGAACTTACGACATAGACAAAGAAATTCGAAACGGTTGACACCATTTTGTGTCTCACAAAGAAATACACGCGTTATTTCGCATATTTCATCGTCAAAAAACACTTAGGAACCCTCGTGTGAACTAGCAAATCCTTCATTTTTCCAACATGGCGGTATTATCTTTTATAGATAAAATCTTTCATTCTTTTATATTTTTATTTTTATTTACAGACTACTACCGACGTGTTTTATGATGAACGTAATGCAATTCTGAGTAGAATCACTTAGGTTTTACAGCTGTGAGAACGGTACAGAACCATTTTGTTGAAATTAAACTTGAATACACCAAATGGTCTATTTGAGATGCAATTTCGCATTTTTATGTTTATTTCAGTGCGGGTTTTTGTGTTAAACCTTTTTGTAATAAAGTTAATTTATTTGAGTTATTTAATATTTTCTTTGGAACCTTTACCAACCGCCCTGGTGGCTTGAACCCTGTTCCCAATGCTTGTGAAAACCTATTTCAAAATTGTATCTTTTTAATTAAAATATTTTAGAATGCAGATGATTTGTGTAACAAAAGAATAATATTATTAAAGGATATTATGATTTTAAGGGCCGTACCTCATCGGGACGCCATGGCGACGTCGCCGACTACGTAGCCAAATAATTCATATTGAAATGTATAACAGCTTACTCACTTGGAGACGGACTGGCTACCTCGCGAATTTGGAAGCGTAGCCACTATCGACGCCCTGCTAGCAGCACAAGAACAACACAAATGAATTACTGACTTTGCACTCAAGATACGTGGCATGGCTACTCTTTGGCTACTCTGTTTGGCGACCTTCGGTTGCCAGAGGTAGCCAAGTTTACGATGCCAGCGACGTAGCCATTTCAATATTTGTAGCTACGTAGAAATACTAAGATTAAAGTTATTTAGTACAATAAAAAATTACACACGAATAAAATGTTTCAATCAAGGTTTTATTTAAGAGGACTTGCAAAAATCGGAATAAATAAGGATTACTCATTTTATTACGGAACCCTAATAAAACTTGTGTTAGGAATCGTAAAGAAATCTTACTGGATATATTGCGAAAGAATGGCCTGTGAACATTAATATTAAACGAAGTACTGATCCTGGTCTCCAGAAACACGACAGAATCGTGTTGAAAGCTAAGCAATTTTAAAATGTATATTTTATCTTCAGATACCTTAAAAGCCTAAAGGAGTTTTTGTAAACAAAAATCTAAAAAAAGGTGGTGTGATGGAAGTTATTTCAAACCTTACCTTTATTGGATAAAGCCCTGTGCGTATGTAGACTTTCTTTGATAATAATATAGTCTCATACACCAGAACATTAATGTCTCGTCACTCGTGACACGTGTCGCTAGAGACTTTGCACGACATGTCCGGCGGCTTATGCCATACTCTAATATTATAAAGCTGAAAAGTTTGCTTGTTTGAACCCGCTAATCTCTAAAACTACCAGTCGGATTCGACAAATTGTTTTTGTATATAAGGTGCTATAAAAATATCTGCCACGGCTTTAATGGGAGGTAGTATTGTGTTTATAGATTACAAATAGTGAAAAACTTTCGTACCCCGGAACAGTTCATTGAATTTGAGAAAATAAAGAAGTTAAATTAACATTGACTCTACTCTGCATAACGTGGTTCACAAAGTCGCTTCGTCAATGAAAACAACTGCTATCTCTTTCCATCTGTTCTGTGAATGAAAACTGATATCAGCTGACTAGTTCGTCACTACCTAATCTACTAAAATTTATACGTACTTTTTTTGTATGAAAAAAAATGTGACAAATAATCAATAATTTAACTTTACTATTGTAATCTATAAACACAATACTGTCTCCCATTGCAGCCGTGGCAGATATTTTTATAGCACCTTATATAGTTGCCAGATTCATGAGGAATAGTATAGGCTATTTAACATCACGCTATAACCCTTATGAGCCGAGCAACAGGTATGAAACCACGGGAAAGAGCTAGTGGCATATAAAATATAAAACATGTTACATGTCGTGCGAAGTTAGGCGACTTTGCGCGACTTTGTCTGACGTTTGTGTCAACACGTGTCCCGTGAAATGTTGCCCCTAATGAATACCTACGCGGCTTAAGCTAGAAAAATCTCAGCTTTGTTTGAAACGAAATTTTAATAAGTAGTGATAGGTAAAATCATTTCGATAAATCGGTTTTAGTTTGAACTGGAAAGATCAATACCTATCAAACTAAAAGCAGATTCGACTAAACTTAAGTCTTATCCTGATAATAAAATCACTAAATAATCTAGAGTTAGAGAACTTATCGTTTAACAAAATCTTAATTCAGGAATAACCATCTATCCAAGAGTGAATCGCTATATCGCCGAAATTCATGGAGTACCTACCTAAACAAGTTATCCGAGATTATTTTAATGGCGACCGTTATATTTAACAGCGGTTTTACTCGTGTCGAGTGATTTAAATAAAAACACCATGATAAGAGTGTTATAAACCGGCAAAATTAAAATGGCTCAATACTTCGTCTTGTACTATAAAGAAGATCTGGATTTCGATTTTAGTTGGTTTACATATTCATACACTATTCGTTCAACAAACCCTAGAATAACAATACCCAAAATTATCTACTCTACATTTGGAATAGAAATATGTAAACAAAGTTCTGCGAAAGTAATTTCTAAAGAGTAAATAAAATTATTCCAGAGATAGTTCAATAACATGGCATTTGGACGAATCCAATCTAAAACTTGTACGAATGTCACAACCTTTACCGGTCGCTGATAACTTGCAAGTAAAGATAGGAATAAATTACGAAGAAGCTAATACAACCCTCGGGGTACAAATTGCAGGATAAGCGAAATTCGAAGGGTCCACAGATGATTCGCTTAGGGGCCCGTAACTTTGACGCCTCAACGCCCAAACTTGGGCCTTCAACGAAATTATGTATGAAAGTTTTATACGGAACCGGGGAGGCGTATTCTAATGGGTGTCTTTATGACCACTGACATCGAAACCGGGTAGCTGATTTGATTTGTTTAAAATTTGGGTTTTGATGATTTAATTTACGGCGCTTTAAAAGGAGTTATTAGGGATATTTTTGATATAATTATGGTTATGATGAAAGAGACAGATAGAGCTTTTGGTTCTAGGGCATGCCGATTTCCTCACGATGTTTTGCTTCACCGTTTTTATAGATGATGAAATAAATTGCACAAGGCGTGCGCCTGCCGGAGGTCGAACCCACGACCTACAACTATTAGTAAGTCGGGGCCACCACTTATCTACAACAATGCGATACAGGCACGTTTGACGTTGACGTTTATTCTTATTTTATTTGTTCCTTCTTTTCCCCAAAAGAATAATCGCTGGTGTTACTCCCCCAGAGGTAAATAATGATTCCTTGATATAGGGGTCGAACATACAAATTGTCACTTTTATGGTTCTATTCTTTCCCCTCGAAGGACAAAATGCTGCCGTTTCCTTCCAGAGGTAAATAATGATATTAGGTGTTATAGGGGTCGCACATGCCATTGTCACTACAAACCATTGTCGTTCAAAAAACCAAGGCTACACCATGTTTTTGTGGCATATTGGATGTGGTCCATTTTTGCCTTCCATATTGCAATTTAATTTACTATTGTTAACTATTATGATCGTCGCCCCAGGCCAGCACCACCTCGCCTATATTGAAAACAGTTGACGAGTTGACACCACGTTCAATATTCTATGGTGAGGCGAGGTGGTGTGTGACGACGACGTTTAACCAGATTTTTTCCTTATATTGTTTATCTGGCAGACTTCCAAGTTTGTTTTCCTGTTTGGTAATTTCCTTAATGATAATCTCTTTCATAATTTTTAGCCATTTCTTTTGTACTCATACAATATCTGTATTTTCCCTAATAGTCTCTTCATGTCGCGAATGAATCGGTTTCTTCTAGGCAAGAGTGCTCCATCGTAGACCGCATCATCGCTTAACATCAGTCGAGATGGCGGTCAAACGCAAGCCTATTATTAAATAAAATAAAAATAATAGAGTAGGTCATTAAATTCAATAATAAATCATAGAAAAAAGGAAGTTGTGCCAAGGCGCTATTCTATTGACGCTTTAAAACTAAAGCGTCAATAGAATAGCGCCTTGGCACAACTGTGATGAAACGATCACATTGACCATAATTAAAACATACATGCTGGCGACGAACCCCACACTAGGATTTCTCCTGTGTCGTGGGTGCGTTTACAAACACAAATTTCACATACACAAACAGCCAGACCAGTGTGCAATGCGGGAATCGAACCCGCGACACGTCGCGCAGCAGCCAATCTCTCAGCCACTGCGACAACCGTGCGGTGTTAAATTAAGGGTGAGCGTAATTTTTAACGTGTAGGAGATCTTTATATTCACAAGGAGCGCTTGTAATTGTGTCGCAAACTGTTCTAAAAGTGGCTACTGTGGTTCCCGTACTAATTTGCTTTTTTATTTTTTCTATGATCTGAGATCATTACCCTCTCAATGATTATCCCAATAATAATAATCGACGAAGAAATAAAGTTTCATGTATAATCATCATTTCGCCTGATTATTCCCCGAATAAATTGAGATTGGCTTCCAGTCCAAGTATATCGCAATCACAATTCAAAATATTTGTAAAATCACAAGACAACGCGAACTCATTACACCCCATCCCTACTTCCACCCCACTCTAATTTACATTGACACAGTTTTTCAAGCTTTTCTTGAGTTGACGTTTGAAATAAGTGGGGAAGCCTTTGTCAGAGGGGGGAGGGACGGATGCTCCAGTTTCCACGTGTCATGGCAGACGGCCTGTTGTTCTCTGAACGATTAAACGTGGTTTAAATGGGTACTTGCCGGCGGAATTGTGTGTTTTACTTGTATAATATGTGTTTGAAAACGTGGGTTACCTTTTGTTTTTGCATCCTTAGATAGCAGTTTACCTGTGTTTGTAACAGACGTTTGTTTATAATAATATAAGTTATTCTAAATAGCCTTATCGCTACTTTTTGAACATCAATTTGGGCGTATTTGCTTACATGCTTATTGGCTTTTTTTATACGGTTATGGTGGCAAATAGGCGTACGTTCCGCTTGATGACAAGCTACTGCAGCCTATAAAATGCTTACAACAGCGGTTATCATATGCGCGTTGCCGACCATTTAAAATGAGGATTCGCTGTGCTGACATTAAAGTTACTATAATATACAAGAAATAGATTGTTTTCGACAGCACCCGAAATCTTATTCTACCTAACCAATAACGGCTTTACATCGTTTTGAATGGAAAAAAGAAGAATTGGCACAACAAAGAACAGCTGCACGATCCTGATAATAAAAATACAACCAAACAAAGTTTTATGTTTCGAAACGTGTTGTGTGCTGAAGAGCTTGGTTTGTTTGTTCGAACGCGCTAATCTCTGGAACTACCAGTCGGATTCAAAAAAATATTTTTGCATATGATAGCCAGATTCATGAGGCCATTTAACATTACGCCATTTAAGCCATTTAACATCACGCTACGACCCTTAGGAGTCGAGCAACGGGGTGAAACTGCTCGAAACAGCTAGTCCCGTATATGGTAGTTCAAAGTGTATTTAAACCAAGTCTAAATTACTAAAGTTATGTCGTCTTTTGGGAAAGATTTGACCAAAACCGTGTCATGTTTAGATGTTATTTGAAGAGATGATAAACTTATTAATGACTCTTGACTTGTTTCAATTTATCCCAAGGGTATCGTAGAAGGCAATTGAAGCATTGGGTGCAACAAGGGCGTTAGGGCACCTAAGGCCCTTTTTGCTATTATTGATTCAAATGAAGCATTGTACCATACAGTTTCATGTGACAAAAACTCATTTCGATTAATTGATTCTAGAAGGCGTGATAGGTATTTATTGATACGGTTTTGCTATTTCTAATTTATTTTAATGTAAAAACATGTCCGAAACCAGTCAAATCAGCGATTTTAGTGGAGATGATGACTAGGCTGATTATGTTACCCCAAAAAATAGACTTGAAATAATGAAACCAAACAATTCTTGAAATCCCGGAAATCGTAATTTTCTTTTAATAATGAGTCCAAATGATTACTGTGATTTACTTTTTAATGAAAATGATCCTTTTAAGTATCTAAAGCTATTATTTATGCCATAAAAACCATTTAAAATATGAACGCCCAAATATTTTACGGGTTGGGTGCAATAAGGGCGGATAACATGTATTCAAATACAATATTATTTTTAAGTTTCTAACTATCTTAAAATAATAATAATACTAGGATCCTATAACTGAATAATGGTACTAATAAATTTAAAAGTCCTTGAAATATATCTTAATTTATTCAGAAGTTATAATAAATCAAAAACTTTAACTTCAATTATCTCAAATCACACTTTTCCGTGTAACGCCCTTGTTGCACCCAATGCTTCAATTAACATTACATTACATTACATTACATTACATTAAAGGGTTGGGCTATGAAGGTGGTAGAGGATCTGTGTAAATTTAGATACACTGCAGAGGATTCGCTCAAATTGTACAGTTCGCGCAATCTAAGGCCGACCATACACGGACTGCTCGAGTAGTCAGCCAGTGATCAACTTATACGGACTGCTCGAGCAGTCAAATTCAACTGCTTAAAGCTGTCATTCGGTATCAACTGCTCCACAAGTCACAATTTCAAATCAAACAAGAAGCAAGCGGCCGGTAGCCGCGGGCTGCGTGGAATGAAGAGCGCGGGCGGAGATAACTGCGCGAGAGCAGTTGACAGCTCGAGCATTCAGTGTATGCCTGGCGACTGCTTGACCACACGACCACCTGAAGCAGTCGCGACTGCTCGAGCAATTCCGTGTATGCGTGTGCGTAGAATATTGTAGTTTGCTATGCAGTCGCAGCTGGAAGCAGTCGATACTGACTGTTTCAAAATAGTTCAGAACAACAATCTAAGCAGTTTCTCAAAAAAAAAATGTAAAACAGAGAGAGAGACAGACAATTAAAACAAGTCTGTATATTATAATTTTATAATCTCTTAGGTACTTGATAAAAAAAATCTCTGCTATAGGTACCTTTAATCAAGTAAATATTTGTATTGTTATATCTGAAGCCGTTTCAGTCAATCTTTAAAAAACTGCACTCACATTTCCACATCTCGCACAACATCAATGAATTAAGAAGAGAATAGTACGTCTACGGGTTTGAAGGAGCAAATAGTGCCATCAATGCGAATCACATAGTAGAACGACCATTTGTTTGCAATAATAAAGTCAATGACCATGCCATACTCGAGATAAGTGTCGGGTCGTGACGCGGCGGCGAGGCGCCGAACAAATCGTTTTAGAGCAGTCGGGAACGATACACATCCTAGCTTCTTTGATGATCATTAATTTCATACAGTTTTGCGAATAATTTTAGTGAAAAGTATGGTAAAGTTATTTGAACATTTTCATACAGAAAACGAGATTCATAGAAGATTTCTAACAATTATAATCATTTTTAATTCTTCAAAAAGCCGCGATTGAAAAATCGTTTCATGGTTGATATACCAAAAACCTAAACAAAGCGCTTTGATTCCACATTCATTGTAAGATCCGCCAAACAGTGGAATACGCTATTCCCTGATACTTAGTTACTATCCGGGTGCCTTCAAGTTGCGAGTGAATCGGTTTCTTCTAGGTAAACCTGCTCTATCTTAGACCGCATCATCACTTAATAACAACAACCGATAAGTACAGTTGGTAGCAAAAATTACTGCCTATAAAACATCATTAGTAGCTCTTTTAATGTAGCACAGTTTAATAGTTCATGATCAAAACGACATCACAATTTATCCAAATAAACACGAATGACTTTGCGATTCGCTTATTCCACGGCTTCGTGTTTGTTTTAGCGATAAATCTAGTTTATTTTGGTAAACACCAACTTGCATGCAACCTATGGGCCTTAAGTGTCCGTTCCAATAGATCAACATAGCATAAGCATAGCATAATCGGCCTATAATGTTCCCACTGCTGGGACACAGGCCTCCTCTGTGAGAGGGAGTGGGCCGTAGTCCACCACGCGGGCCCAGTGCGGGTTGGTGGACGTCACATGTCTTCGAATTATTCTTTATAATAGATTAACGAACAGGTCAAACGTAAAACTTTTACGAACGTATTGTGCCACCCGCCCGTAAACTGTTGCCACTTTTCTCCGGAACTACTAAATCAGTTTTAGTGCTGCTCTTTGCTTTTACTTATCGTATCTGTATTTTCATACTCTAACTAGTAGGATTTTTCAACGTAAACATTTAGTTAAAACAGTTCTGCTAAATAAAACTTTGATTAGCCTTATGGTTAACTAGCTGTGCCCCGCGGTTACACTCGCCGTTTAATTAAAAATAAATCGCATTATTTATCGGTGTTCGTTTAGCATTCCTTTTGACTTTTTGCTCGGCTCCTAAGGATCACAGCGTAATGTTAAATAGTCTATACTATTTCGCATGAATCTGGCTATCATATACAAAAATATTTTTTCAAGAGGTGTCAAACCGCTCTGATGCGCAAGAGTGTCTATTGCATGGCCCCCATTATTTATAATAAATTACCAAGTGACTGGAAAGATTATAATCCTATACTATTTAAGGCTAAATTACGTAACTTTTTAGTAGATAAAACATACTACAGTGTGACTGAGTTCTTAACAGAGAAAAATATTTGTTAAACTGCTATAATAATGTAAATTGCATGCCGAATGGTGAAACATGGCTGAACTCTTGAATGTACCATAACATCCTTAATGTATTTACCTATGTTTGCAATAATAAAGTATTCTATTCTATTCAAATTCGACTAATGTTCCAGAGATTAGCGCGTTCAAACAAACAAACTCTTCAGCTTCGAATAATTTTAGCGCAGTGCTATTCTGAAGTTCGGACCTCACTCAACCTCACTGACGCAATGTGAAAGCGTTGAAACTCAATGGTTTTTAAAGCCGATTCAGACCTCGACTATGTTCGAATTTCAAACTGATGTTTAGAGAATAACCACAGCCTAGCTATCATGTTATACTTCTCACAGTCGTTCAACGCGAAGGTTTTCGCAGGTCAATCATGCGAAGGGTTGCAAGTTTATCTAGAAGCAGTCTAGGACATTGACACAGTCATTTAAATCTGTACTAAGTAATATAATAAAGCTGAAAAGTTTGTAGCGCTAATTTCTGGAAGTGTCACTCGAATTTGAAAAAATATTTTTGCATCTGATAGTCCAAGTCTTGAGGAAGGTTCTAAGCTATTAAACATCACGCTACGGCCCTTAGGAGCCGAAAAAAAGTAAAAAACGCATTATTTATAAATAATCCGATTGAATTACACAGGTAGTACGTCATAAATGACCTTTCTCAATTCCTGTCAAATGTGTGTAAGATGAGCCACTGTATGGTTTTTACCTCAGATCATAGAAACAAGGAGATATGCCATCATAGCAAATTAGTACCGGAGCAACTGAGGCCACTTTTAGTACATTTTTCGACACAATTACGCGCATAATTAAGCGCTCCTTGTGAATAAAAAGATCTCCCACGCATTAAACATTCCGCACACCCTCAATCTAACACTGTTAATCGTCACTCAACACTAGCACTAAACTAAAACACTGTATTTATACCATTGATCGTGTTCGGTTCGTCGCCAGCGCGTACGTTTTTAATATGAGCAATTTGCTCAAAATCAGGCATCAAGCTCGATAGCGCCTTGGCACATCTCCCTTGTTTCTATGATCTGAAGTTTTTACACTGTGGAGTAACACTTCATTTGACATTTTGATTTCGCTTTGTGTTTTCACATATTTTCGGTTCACTTTATACCAACAATTGAATGGTGGTGTGTTATAAATTAAGCCTGAAAATTAAGGATTTAGGCCTGTAATTTGGTTTGTCTGGCCTTTAATAAGGTTTTAACTACGTCCCTGATTACGGCTGCTACCTGTTCGGGATCGAATTATTTTTAAATCAGTTTCTAGGAAAGGTTTTGATTAAGGATGTTTTAATTTTGTGATTTACTTTTAACAATAGTATTGTGTAACAATTTTGTTAACTTTTTAGATAAATGTTTGTAAAAAAAATCCAGATATAGCTACTGTAAATAAGGCTTTGTCTTTGCTTCAAGATTAAAAGGTTATAAGTTCAAATACATAATTTACTGCTGCGTAACCCGACTTCTATAGGTCCGCTTTCAAGCTTTTTACTAGCGGTAATGTGGATACCATTACCGTAAGTACCTACCTATGTTTTACTTATAAGGCTTCACTAGCAATGTGCACAACAGATGGAAAATATTTGTTATTGAAATTATAACTAACATATTCCATCCAATTAATTTTAATTAAAAGAAAACTTACCATGCTAATCAAAGAGCTCAAAAAGAAATCACGATGTATATTAATTAATGTGATCGCCCACACCCTCAGTAGCTTACTCAAAAAGATTTTACGAAGTAAATATATTATGACATGGCAACCCTAATTCCTACGTTAATTCGGAACGGAATTAATTTTCTTTAGAGACACGTGTGCGAGGGTTGTCAACGGAGCAATTTCCGACCGGACTTTAAAGTAATTTGTCAGGGTCCGGCTTCCAAGCGACAGACGCGACATATTTAGTTAGCTCATTTCAATGAAATGCAAATTTTAAATCCTTTTAAGCTTGCATGACAACTTAATAATTATAATAACCGCCAAATCGTTTTCCGAAAGATTATTTGTTTATTCTTCACGTACAATTATTAGAGCATAAAATCCTTATGGATTTGCTCACGCATTCACTGCTACAAATATTCACGTACCTTCTACATAGGTTGTCCCACGGCTATGCCACATGAAGGAAAAGTACTTTAAATATTGTACCTAGATAAGAAGTATTGCTATGGAGACTTCACTTAATTTTTAAAATTAAGTAATACTGCATTCAAAGATTTTTAACAAGTTGCTTGCTTCATCTGGGAATCGAACCAACCAAATGAGAAAAAAAGGAACATGCTGTATTTTTATAATGCCGATTGAAAGGGTTTATTATTTCGGCCTTCTTCATTCTGCCAGAGACCGAAAAATCAGCTAATGTGGCGACGTTTGTGCTCATAACTGCTGCCGGGACTTATACTTCTCCGGACTCTTTAACAAAGAGCTCCATTGTTCTTGTTACAGAGAAATTAAAGTGTTTACTTACATCAGTTAAACCCTAAACAAAAAAGTCACTACACCAGTTAGCATAACAACAAGTGCACTGACACAGGTCCCTAATGAGACTTAGTTCAACAACTTTGCAGAAAAGTGTAGGTACTAACCTCAGATCATAGAAACAAGGATATGTGCCAAGGCGCTATCGAGCTTGATGCTTGATCTTGAGCAAATTGCTCATATTAAAAACGTACGCGCTGGCGACGAACCGAACACGATCGATGGTATAAATACAGTGTTTTAGTTTAGTGCTAGTATTGAGTGACGATTAACAGTGTTAGATTGAGGGTGTGCGGAATGTTCAATGCGTAGGAGATCTTTTTATTCACAAGGAGCGCTTAATTATGCGCGTAATTGTGTCGAAAAATGTACTAAAAGTGGCATCAGTTGTTCCCGTACTAATTTGTTATGATAGCATATCTCCTTGTTTCTATGATCTGAGGTACTAACAAACCGTCGAAACTTCAGGAGTCCAGATCATGAGATCTAACGTGTAGAAGGACTAAGTTTAGATCTCTTATTTAAAATAGAAATGCGAAAATTTTTCACGTTGCTTGAATTTCGCTTCGGATTTTGTTCGATGTAGTTTTTTACGGTTTAAGCGTTTTGCGCTTGAGATTTTTGAGTTTCAAGTCTGAAATACTTGAAAATTTTTATTTACTGTTTGTACTTATTATTGTCTGAAAATCACTGCCTTTCAATAACCAAGGATAAAGCTATATTAGGTCGCGACGCTAACAGCGATACACAAGCGAAACAAATAACTTACCTCCTCACCTTTATAAACGATGATTAAACATTATTTAACTAGCTCTTATGTTAACCTTCCGAGATAATGATTTGTAGGATATTATCAGCTGTTCTATTTATTAAAATTCTATTCAAACTGTCTTCGTATAAGGATAGCACTGCTATGGCTCTCTATTTCGGCTAAAAAAGTTATCATAACATCACGTCTGTATATCCCGAAGCGGTTAGCAAAGATGTATAGTACACGCTGTACATGTGTAGAGATGTATAGTACACCCTGTACATGTGCAGAGATGTATAGTACACCCTGTACATGTGCAGAGATGTATAGTACATCCTGTACATGTGCAGAGATGTATAGTACACCCTGTACATGTGCAGAGATGTATAGTACACGCTGTACATGTGCAGAGATGTATAGTACACGCTGTACATGTGCAGAGATGTATAGTACACCCTGTACATGTGCAGAGATGTATAGTACACCCTGTACATGTGTAGAGATGTATAGTACACCCTGTACATGTGCAGAGATGTACAGTACACGCTGTACATGTGCAGAGATGTATAGTACAACCTGTACATGTGCAGAGTTGTATAGTACACCCTGTACATGTGCAGAGATGTATAGTACACGCTGTACATGTATGAGCCAGGGTTGTTGCGGATCCCGATTTTTTCACATCCGTGGATGCGGATGCGTAGGCGGATGTTTGAAGGCTCACATCCGCGGATGCGGATGCGGATCTTAAGATATTTTTTAAGAAACTATATTTTTGGAGAAATAATAAGAGAGTAATTTTTAATAAATATTTAGTAATGAAAGTTAAAAATGGAAGTATTATATTTAATAAAAAGTAATATTTGCCACCTTTTCGGCGTCAAGCCTGTTACGCAGAGGTTCGTAAATTAAACCCGCGCTACTGAACAATTATTATTCGCTAGGAAAACTGGCTCGCCGGGCCCCGCCTATTTCTTTCTTGACACGACCTGTGCTACATCTGCATCCGCATGAACATCCGCAATGATTATTGCGGATGCGGATGCGGATGCAGATGTCCAAATCAATGCGGAAGCTCCGCAATTACGGATGCGGATGCGAATATTCGCAACAACCCTGGTATGAACAGATGTATAGTACACTCTATATATGTATAGAGATATATATTACACTCTGTATTATATCCCATCTAATAGGGGGTGAGCCTATTGATATAACCGGACTCAAATTCAGTCATCGTAGGTTGCTACTTTACCGGATTAGTAACCTACCCTCTAAAACTTAATATCTTAAGATAATCTAAATAAGGGCGACTACAAACAAATCCAATTACGAAAGTTCAGAGTTTAATCGGTATGACTCGACTTCTTAAATGTCAAATTAAATCGATTGGGATTACCATTAAAGTAATACGGTTAGATCTCCTGAACAATGTCTTGATATTCTGCCAAGACTTTAAGAATACTGTCTACTTTGTTAAAATGTTTCTTTATACTTTTTTTAGTTGCATAAGCATAAGCATAATCGGCCTATAATGTTCCCACTGCTGGGACACAGGCCTCCTCTGTGAGAGGGAGTGGGCCGTAGTCCACCACGCGGGCCCAGTGCGGGTTGGTGGACGTCACACGAAAATTCGAATTTTTGGTTCTAGGACATGCCGGTTTCTTCACGATGTTTTCCTTCACCGTTAAAGCAAGTGATAATTAATCTCTATTACGCACATGACTTCGAAAAGTCAGCGGTGCGTGCCTCGGGATCGAACTCAAACCATTCGCCATGGAAGGCACATGGTTAAACCACTAGGCTATCACTGCTATTTTCACTGCTATTTTTTAGTTGATCGGTCTTTATGTTGCTGATTTTAGCCATTTTTAGCAGAAAATTTATCAAAGGTTTATCAAAGCCAGAACTGTATTAATAATTTACACAATATTAGATCCTTAAAATGTTATATATTGTAACACCCTCCCATTGGGGAGCTTATCATTAAAACTACCTACCAGATAGCTATTTGTCAACCCTAAAATGTCGTCTTTTTTTATTAGGCACTTGCAATAAATCTCCGAGTTTCGCTGGCAATTGAGAGGTCGTAACATTTTAGCTGTGTAATCAATAGCTTATTGATTTGAACCCATTCCAACAATACTTAATAAATGGGGTTAATGGGAAATTGCATCAATACTTTACACTTTTATGAGGATTTGAAGAATTTTGTTTGCATGTTGGTACTTTGTAACATAATAATTATTGCGGTCAAAAAAATCGTTACTTGTTGTAAATACATTTTGAAACGTGAACTACGTATGCATTGGTTTCAAGCACCAATGCATAATGCTTATGCATAGTCCACGTTTCAAAATGTCTAATTAAAAAATGTTTTGCTGTTCCGTTTCACATACCAATATTTATTCAATTTCTTGAATAAATAAGAAAAACTTTAAAAAAGTTTTTTTTTCTATTCTAAGTGACCTAAACACATGCGATTACAGCAATAGCGTGAATTCATTATAGTATAACTTAACCGAACCTACATACTTTTTGCTGTGAATTATGTCATCAACGTAGGCAAAGTGAATTAATACCCTTTAATGAAGCTGGGTAATAAACTACTCAACCAAAATAATTTATATTAGCTTTCTCTGTTAAATAAAAATTAATTATTAAATTGGTTCTTAATCGGCGAAAATATCGCGTACGTAGGTAAACAAAAATATAGTCAAAGTGAGAACCTCCCCTTTTTTGAAGTCCATTAAAAAATATTATATCAACAAATTAGTTTTCAAACAACCGGTCGCCAACTCACAACTTTTCAAATTTATCCAAACTTTTGATCCTCCGTCAACCTCACAATTACGTCATAAAACAAAAGGGTATCAACCCACATTTAAGTACCTACCCCTAACCCCCCAACGGCTAATTCTTCACTGTCTGTATAAATTCAGTTACAAGTTCCCCTGGGCCTCTTTTGGTTGGCATCCAACTTGGTCCTTCGAGACCACACGGGATGTTTTGCGATTGTTCTAATGTCCAGTGTGAAGTATGAGTATGTATGTGAAGGTATGTAAATTCTGGTAAAGTTGACATAAGTTGGGTTAATATTGGACATAGCTTTGATTATTTTAATGATAGGTAAGTTTGTTTACTATACTAGATACTAGACTGGCCGGGACTCCGTTCGCGTGAACTACAGTAAATTAACCATTTTAAATGACCTCCTTAGTAGGGTAGCTAGTACTACTTAGAGGTCAAGCTGTATCTCTGGTTCATGCCACCAGAATTAGATGAAATAAGATGTTTTTTTCTTTTGAGGTACGGAACTCTAAAAAAAATAATTTATGCACGTATTTTGATACTCGCAAATTTACATATCAAAACCTATAGAGTACTTCTCGTTGACCATGACCATAAAATTTGGCAAAAAACAAGGTCTTACAGCACAAGTAAAGAAATAATCCGAACATCGTTCATTTGTGGTTAGGTATATTACACAAAAAAAAGTTACAAAACATTTTGTAGTAATTTTGTACGGCCCCAGGGCGCGAATCCTACTCGCGCTTGTCAGATTTTTTTGTAGACAAAGAGTAAAAGTTTGTTCAGTCTCTCCGAAAAATCGCTGTTACTAAACCAAAATTAGTATTCCTTCCACTGTCCTAAGAAGATAACGCTGTATTTCTAAAGTCATCCTTTTCTTTAGCGTGGTTTGAATAAAATCAACATAATAAACCGGCTAAGTGCGTGTCGAGCCATGCATACTGTAGGGTTCTGTAGCAAAGAGTATTTAAATTTTCGTCCAATAGGTATATAAGTTAGTATTTCATAAAGGTGGTTCATAAGTGGTTGGTTACCTAAATCAAAACTGAATATTTCAAAAAGTACACAACATCTTATTCAAACAAATTGTTTTTTTAAATTCTACTCCCATAAAACTTTTCAGATTTTTCTACCTCATAGTTGATAAGTTAGAGGGGGGAGACACTTTTTATTTTACGACTTAAAAAGCACTTAGGTCACCAAATATTCAACTAAATAAAAAAGTCACTTAGAAACCTATAAGTTGTTTTCAAATCTATCCAAAGATATCCCACACAAAAGGGTTCGCAATTTTACTACACTCCTACAGCGGATTACAAAAGACATTTGTGCCGGTTAACTTTGAGTAAAATGCGACAGGACGAAATTATAAGGGTTCCGTTTTTGGCGTTTGCCTACGAAACCCTAAAAAAATAGTTGGTATGTATTCTAGATATTCCCCAGATCAATGTAAGTGGCTTGCGTAGAACTTTTATATTATGGAGATATGAATTTCATAAAAAAGGTGTCTAGATGTAAGTCTGTGACTAGACTAGAACCTAGAACAAAGGAGTTTGTCCTTGTTTTGACAAAAAAAGTTGTTTATTTGTTGAGTTTATATTCTTATCTTATTTATTACATACACTATTTATAAGCTAAAAGAAAATATAAATAAAATTAAAATTTAAGCATCAAAATATTCGTCCGCATCGCTGTCAACGGGTAACGTGCCCAGAAGGCTGGCCGCATTGCCACGTTGAATGGCAATGCTGATTCTTTGACCGAAGAACAGGCCAGCCCTCTGGTCACGTGAAGAGTCGACTAGCCTTTTGGAGATATCACGGAGGTATAGTGTATGTATTATATAAGATAATAATAGTTATAATATCTATGTAGATACAAATAAAGTTTATATTCTACATGACCTAATTTTGTGACATTTGTTTTTACATCACGTCTGCTTTTCTCGACGGGTTAAACAGAGGTTTATAATTATTAAACTAGCTTTCATCCGCGGCTTCACCCATGTAAATTCAAATTTTGCGTTGTTAAATAATTATGAACGAATTTATTTTCAATATTAATGCCCGGTATCGATAGGCTTGCCTCCATTACCTACGTGGGACATAACTTAATTGGCGACATGTGAGTATACTTTAAATCTCTGCCTACCCCCTCTTGCAATACAGGAGTGATTATGTTTAATGGAACCCGATAAAAGTATATACTTATCGTAAACGATGTGCTCTTCGAATCCCGTACGTTAAACGTGATGAAAGTAAATAAAAACGCAGCGTAAATGCTCACACATCTTCACGGTTCATTTGTTCGACGAAAAGAGTAAATCAACTGTGAGTGTACCTCTGATCATAGAAACAAGGAGATATGCCATCATAGCAAATTAGTACGGGAACAACTGTCGCCACTTTTAGAACAGTTTTCGACGCAAGCGCTGCTTGTGAATAAAAACGCATGCTCAATCAAACACTGACCTAATTCAAAATTGCTGACTTTTGGCAATTGACGTTTAAAGGTTTTTGTTGTAGGTGCGCGTGAAATATAAAATATAGACTGATCTAATTTTTTACCTTATTTTGCAAAGAAAACGGTTGTTTTTTTTTTACTAGGTAGGTAGAGCATGCTCTTTTAGGTCGGTATTTCATTGTAACTCATTTTGGCCAAATTTTGAGTTCGGTCAGTGTTTTACTAAGCATACGAAAAGATCTCCCACTCAATAAAAAATCCGCACACCCTCAATCTAATACTGCTAATCGTCATTCAACACTAAACTAAAACACTGTATTTATATCATCGATCGTATTCGGTTCGTCGCCGTGTACGTTTAATTACGGTCAATGTGACCATAATTATCAAAGCGTCGAGCTTAATAGCGCCTTTGCACATCTCCCTTGTTTCTATGATCTAAAGAGTTTACTGTGCTTCACAAACAGGAGGTTCATCTACTCGAGTGTCCCTTGTGTACATCACAGGGAACTCAACCAGGCCCATGACAATGCAATTAGCTACTATACTAAAAGGCCCTACATGTCAAGATGAAAAGTATAGAACATACCGAAGGGTAAGGGGAACCCGGTACAATGAAATAATAACAAAATTATAAATAATTCCGTTTTACATAAATTATACGTGTCATATGTATTTGCAAATCTGTAATAAACGAATAGATAGGTATGACAAAGTAAAACAAAATTATTTTTAATTTGGCACATCTCACTTGTTTCTATGATCTAAAGAGTTTACTGTGCTTCACAAACAGGAGGTTCATCTACTTGAGTGTCCCTTGTGGATCGTAGTCATACATCACAGGGAACTCAACCAGGCCCCCGACAATGCAATTAGCTACTATACTAAAAGACCCTACATGTTAAGATGAAAAGTATAGAACATGCCGAAGGGTAAGGGGAACCCGGTACAATAAAATAATAACAAAATTATAAATAATTCCGTTTTACATTAATTATACGTGTCATATGTATTCGCAAATGTGTAATAAACGAATAGATAGGTATGACAAATTAAAACAAAATTATTTTTAATTTTATTACCAATTTATTGTACCGTTTTTCCCTCACCCTTTGCCACTGTTACCTATGGTCATCGTTGACCCAATAGACTACTTTGGGTATCATATGGATTAGACGATCTCTACCCATGACACAGAACATTTTTAAAATTCTATTAAAAACAAAACATTGATCGAAGAAATTCCAGTTCTAAAGCCACAGTCACACAATACTCTTGTTTTGATCTCCAAAAATAACGCATAGTCACTCACACACGCCAATCTCACATATACGTTAGCCGGGCAGTATCAACAACAAAGCCTGTACTCACAGCTAATCTAGGCGACAAACGTACAAATTGAACACAGCAATCGCAGCGTTTTGGCAACGCTTTCGTGTGTCTCACACACGAATCATGGTCTCGTGTCCAGTTACGAGATACGAGTCGATTCGGGTATTATTTTGTGAAATCCAAAATGTTTCGGGTTTCCTGTTTCGCTATTTGCTTAGTTATGTATAGGTACTAGTTTATGTTTGGACAAAGGTGTGTACTAGTGTGTCTATTTCTACCGCTAGATCTAAGTACTCATATAAAACAGTTTCGTGATTGACGGACTGACAGAAAATATACAGTTATACTAATAAAGATAGAGACAAGTTGGAGGATGAGCAAATTGGTTTAACCACCAATTCCAATGTGTCATAAGTCATTTGTATTTTATATTTTATGGTAATGATTTATTTTCAAAAAATTAAGTTATCATTGGTGAATACTAGGCAAACCTAGGTATATATATATATAGGTGCTTATAATTTTACTATACGATAGCAAAAACACATTAGGTGTTTATAAATTTATTATACCGATAGCAAAGAAACATTAGTTACGGTCAATGAATATAAATCCAAATAAATTTTCTAAACATTATACAAAGAAAGAAAAATAAAGAAATCAAAACTTAACTACAAAACAAAATAAAATGAAAGCTATTCTGAGATGAGTGAAAAAATTCCATGGAACTCGTATCATAATGGCAAAATGTGGGCGAATAAACTTCTGCCGACCCCTTCGGGATTAAACGCGTAATGTTATGACGCACAAGGGAATACTGTTATCCATTTTCATGTCATAACCCCAGACGATTTCGTCATTAGTAGATACCTACTTCGTAAACTTAGCCAATTAAGGAAAACGAAATGTCAGGGTGAAGGTCAATTAAAGTTCTAACATAATCTAATTGAAGTGCCTAGAACAAACGTCAACATAATCTAACTTGTTGGACGATGTTAGACTTATGTGTAGTGACGTCACTGCCCAGTACTTATGTTTCTTGCTTGTCCGTCTCTGTTAATTGGTTGGAACTTAATTGGTTCAGAAGCCGGCCAGCCTACTTTCATTTAGTTTGATGACATTTATGGGGAGAGCTTGTCAAGTGTAATTGGGATAAAAATAATTAATTGAGCAGTGTAAGGATGCGTTTGCATATACTATAGTATTTTTATTGTGTCATCTAGCTCGCTGCTTGAAAAGTTACATCAAGACGAAGAATAGATTACGTCAGGTTCTGTTTAATCAACATCACGCCTGAATTCATCAGGGTACGTTACGAGCATAAAATATTACGATGGACAGTTCGGTATTATTTATAAAATGAATAAATTAATCATGAAATTATATAACTGTCCATAATAATATATTTATGCTCGTGACTGTACACAGAACTGTTCACCTTTACGTTATTTCATCTTCAGTTTCTGCAAGCCCGGTCAAGCAACTTATTAAATCGTAAATCTACTGACAAATCTCATGTCAGCTGTTGTTATTGATCTACCGAAATAACATTGGCAAATCACACTTGAAATGAGAGAAATTACGGCTTAAATAGTATGATATCAACTAAAAAACCGATGAATAAAAATCTATGTACCGTATAGGTATTATAACCTCACGTATTACAACGCAGCTCGATCTCCTTATAAGCACAATCTTTGAGTACAAAATGTAGGTACCATTTCTTTATACGAGTAGTAGATACATAACTCAAAATCGCCGTACAATTACACAGCCCCAAAATTGGGCACAGACTACACTATTATGAACACATTTATGTAACATCATTACGTGTGCGTTAACGTGCGAAACGTGCGAATTACACACGTTCCCGAGCTCAATATTAGAATAGTTTATGTTAAATTTATCACACTCAAAGAGTGGAATTTCGTCGTTTTTGGAATTTGTAGGACAGCAGGAAATGCGAATGTGATGTGATAGGAATTTTTACAACTAAGTTTCAAATTGGATTTTCTGCGAAATGTCTTTTTAGGCATTTAGAGCCACATATCACATTAGGATGCCAGCAGTAACGCCAAAGTGGATGCCAAAGAGTATGAAAGTATGAAAAAAAGTAGAGTATGAAAACAAAATGAATATAGTGGCGATGTTCAATTTGTTTTTATACTAATCTCGTCTGGCATCCGCTTTGGCGTCGCTGTTGGCGTCCTAATGTGATATGGCTCTAAGGCTCGTATTACAGAATGACGCTCGAGCACAGATCTCTGCTTGAGCATACATTTAAAGCCATTTGATTGGTTGACATCTATGCTCAAGCAGAGATCTGTGCTCGAGCATCGTTCTGTAATACGAGCCTAAATTCTGGTGTAAAATCAAGAAGACAGAGCCTATCTTTTATGTATTATCAATTAATGATGTCACGATTCAAGAAGTTAGCAGGTCCTCTTTTTTTTCATTTATTTTCAAATTATGAATAAACTAATCTAACTGCATTCATTTTGTTTCTTAACTTATATTTTGAGACCATACTAAATACTGTTTTAGTTTTGTAAATAAATAAACTTAGAATGTAGGTACAGTGACGACGGGTGAGGGGAAGCCGGTACAATAAAATTGTAGGTACCAAAATTGTAGATAATTCCATATGGACCTCTCGTTTATTCACTGTATTTACATATTTTGAATAGGCGAGTACATATGACGTAAAACGGAATTATTAAAAATTTTGTTACTATACTCTTGTACCAAATTCCGCTCACCCTTCGCTACTGGTATGTATGATTTGTAAAACAGTTTTCACAGAAAACCCGTATATTTTATTAGTAAACTTACTAGTAACATACCTAAATACCGATACCAAAGTTCTGAAAGTTGTTTCTTTGCAAGCCAATTTCGTTTCATGCAAGCCAAACTTTAAAGCTGGTTCGGAAAAATATTATGTTTTACTTTTAAGTATATCAGCTAAGCGCAAGTTAATATTGGTATGGTATAACGTAAAGTTTCTAACAATAGGCTGGTACGTGAATCTTTTGTTAACTGGTGTTGTACTTTCCGCTAAAGATTCTTAGCAAGTTCGCTTCGACTTTGTATGAGGTGAAGTTTTGATGTCAAGAAAGTCTAATATTATGAACAAGATTGAATGCCGACGAATATGAATTAGGTACAACAATTTTGAGTGCCTGTGTGGTTTAGGTGTATATTGTAATTTGTCCCTCACCGGACACCCTTACAATAAATAATAGATTCGCAAGTAAACACAGATAAGAAACAACAATCTATCGATCACACTTGTCTCTATCTGTAGTATCTGTTAAGTAATTAATAATAATTATTATTATAGGTAATTTCAAAGCATTCCAATGTATATAACGCCATCTATTATGAGTTATTTCAACAAATGTTCCTTAGTTCCTGATGAGACCCCGTGACTAGACTTTATTTGAGGACCGTACCAGTGGCGAAAGGTGAGTGGAAATAACTGGTAGTTCCAGAGATCAGCGCGTTCAAACAAACAAACTCTTCAGTTTTATAATATTAGTATAGATGTAAAATCAGGGTCAGTTCTTAAGACCCAATTCCTAACCAAAACCCAATAATATTTGAAAATCAAAGGCCGCGGTGCGTATAAATTGATTAGTCCAAATTTTATCCACTTGATATCGCTCTGTCGAAACATTTGAAAAACTAAGGCCCGTATTACAGAACGATGCTCGAGCACAGATCTCTGCTTGAGCATAGATTTAAAGCCATTTGATTGGTTGAAATCTATTCTCAAGCAGAGATCGGTGCTCGAGTATCGTTCTGGAATATGGGCCTAAAAGGATGAGAAAACCACCATCTTGAATTTGCGTTACAAGAATAAATTGGGCTGCGAAATAAAAAGGTCTCGTTCTGTATTTTCGTATAGGTTTCAAACCATAGGGTGTAGGGACCTACTAATGTGGTTTTTTCGATGTCATCTTTATAAGTACTAATATAAAGCTGAAGAGTTTTTTGTTTGTTTAAACGTCCTAATCTCTGGAACTACTAGTCCGATGCCTGTCCAAGCCTGTAGCTATAACAGTTAAGGTACCCTTACTGTCCCGTCCAAAAAATCCACCCTGTATATGCATGCGGTATTATCTTTTCTCTCATAAACATTTTTGCTTTCGTAATATTTGACTCCAATTGTACCCTTCGTAAAATTGTATACCTAACACATAAGAAAATAACCTTAGAGTACCTACCCACCTACCTTAATTCCGTCAAGTTAACGGTTATTTTTAGCACTGGCAGCACTGAATGGGTTTGGCTTCGTGCCATCTATTTGGGGCTGGCCTAAATAGTCTAAAGCTAGCGAATTAAATATAAATCCTAGGGAATATAGTTAAGTTCGATAATAGCATTTGGAACAGTTTTAAAAAGATTTTATTTTTAGTAAAGCCAAATATTTATGAAACAAACGTTATAATATTAGCAATAACAGTGAATCCCAAACGTATTCAAACTTGTGAATTTTGAATCTAAAATACAAGAGTCCGAGAACATTTTGATAAAATTTTATATCTACAACTTGCAAATTTTAAAAAATACAGAAAAATAAATAAATAATTTAATTTATATTAATATTGTGTATATAATATTTTCTGTTTTATTTATTTTTTGTTACAAAAGTTGCAAGCATGATAGGACTGACATAAATTCTAATAATTTGGACAAAAGTTCCTAAATAAATAAAGAGAAAAAAGTAGTTTCCTTAAGATGTGAGTGAACTGCGGAAACAGTGGAAACAACTAGTGTGATGTATTTTTATGTACAAAGTAGGTACGTGTAACTTCTTGTTACTTAATACTTTTGTGACAGCGAAGTAAATGTGTCGAGTGACTTTTTAACCGACTTCATTATTTAACCGACTTCAAAAAAGGAGGTTCTGTATTCGTCCCGTATGTATGTATGTAAGTATGTATGTATGTAAGTATGTAAGTATGTATGTATGTATGTATGTAAGTATGTATGTATGTTTGTATGTGCGCGATTTTCTCAAAAACTACTGATTCGATTTGGATGGGGTAATCTAAATACTTTCAGGCAGGTTTTAGTATATAATACATTATGTAATCATTCCTATGTACAAAGTTATAGGCATAAATGTACACACTCCGTAGAAGATTTACTGTTGAACGAATTCGTGAAAGTAATCTAACACGGGATAAAGAACTAAAAAGGGAAAAATAAAAAACTTTTTTAACAAAAAATAACCGACTTCAAAAATCCACTACAAAGAAAAAAATAATTTTGGTTTCGGAAGTCGGTGGCAAAAAAAAGCAAACAAAAACCAAAGCCACCGACTTCCGAAACCAAAATTATTATTTTCTTTGTAGTGGATTTTTGAAGTGGGTTATTTTTTGTTAAAAAAGTTTTTTTATTTAAAAGCATCTTATTCATTCTGTTACCAAACTTGCTGAAAAGTACGTGATATTGATCAGAATATTTTCGTTGTATTTAAACTATAATATAATAAAGCTTGATGAGTTTGTTTGAACGCGGTTATCTTTGGAAATATCAGTCGAATTCGAATTTTTTTTCTTGTTTATGATAGCCAAATTTATTAGAAATAGTATATTAGTATATTTTCGCATTTCTATTTTAAATAAGAGATTTAAACTTAGTCCTTCTACACGTTAGATCTCATGATCTGGACTCCTGAAGTTTCGACGGTTTGTTAGTACCTCAGATCATAGAAACAAGGAGATATGCCATCATAGCAAATTAGTACCGGAACAATTGATGCCACTTTTAGTACATTTTTCGACACAATTACGCGGATAATTAAGCGCTCTTTGTGAATAAAGAGATCTCCCACGCATTAAACATTCCGCACACCCTCAATCTAACACTGTTAATCGTCACTCAACACTAGCACTAAACTAAAACACTGTATTTTTACCATCGATTGTGTTCGGTTCGTCGCCAGCGCGTACTTTTTTAATATGAGCAATTTGCTCAAGATTAGGCATCAAACTCGATAGCGCCTTGGCACATCTCCCTTGTTTCTATGATCTGAGAAAATAGTGTAGGCTATTTAACATCACGCTACAACCCTTAGGAGCCTAGTAACGGGGGTGAAACCGCGGGGAACAGCTAGTAGGTATATGTGCTATAGCGCTTTGCCCGCGTCTTCGTCTGCGTGATCCATAGGAACCGTACATTGTTCGGGATAAAAAATAACCTGAAGCATTCAAGGATAATGCAGCTTCCTATTAGTGAAAGATTTTTCAGAATAAAATCATTAGTTCCGGAGATTACCTCAAACATAAAAACTTACAAATGTTAGCTCTTTATAATGTTAGTATAGATATTGTATATTTTGCAAAAAAGTAGATAAAGTCGGTGTTTCCTATCTACCTTTGAGAAGAAACACCGAAACAAACTCAAGGGTCAAGGTCTCCAGACAATTCATTATTATATTATGTAAGAACAATGTTGGTAAGTCTGAAATGTTTTTGGGAATATAAATAAAGTATGAAATGTATTTGGAAGCTCTAAGTTTTTTAAGTGGCCATTTAAAAATAATTGAACTAGCTGTGCTCCTCGGTTTCGACTCCATTACTCGGCTCCTAAGGGTCGTAGCATAATGTTAAATAGCTTATAATTCTTCATGAATCTGGTTATCATATACAAAAATAATTAATTTTTCGCATCTGACTGGTAGTTTCAGAGATTAGCGTGTTCAATCAAACTCTTCAGCATTATATAGATTAAATTATTATGAAATGTTTTTGGGAGCTTTAGTTTTTTATGTGACCATTTATAATTTAACTAGCTGTGCCCGCGACTCCGGCCGCGAGGAAGTCGGAAAACAACCATCATAATTTTTTTAATAAAAATTTTACCACTACATACTTTTCACTCCTATAGGGATAACATTTTAATGATTTTTGTAGGCACAGTGACGTTGGTTTATCTATCAATTTGTTTAATTTTAATACCTACGCCTACGTAATTATAATTCCGCGAGACAAGTATTTTCCGCAACTGTACACTTAAGAAGATGACTGGAATCGTTTTATTTAATCTCTCTAAACACCAGTCCACACCTTTGCTACGCATTTTATCCAATGCAATATTAATTAAACTTAATTCCGTTCAAATACGTCACATCTTTAAACGCTCGCTTTCGATATTTTAGTGTGGTGCAGGACACATAATTGCTCAAAGCTGTGCAATCGAGACCTTGTAGTATTATTCATGAATACGGGGGTTACCCTTTTTTATACCACGATTGGTGGTAAGCAGGCGTATAGCCCGCTTCATGATACCTATCCAGCCTATGAGACGCTTGCAACACGTAAGCATTGCCGACCCTTTAAAAACCTATTTACTGAAGATACACATCACTTAAGACCGTATTTACTCGACTAGACGAGGGTTTAAGTTGACTATTCCGAAATTCATTCTAAGAAAAATAAATAACGAAGAATTAAAAACCGGACCTGAACTGCCAAATTTTAGCCGACAATGGAGTTTATAGCTATATTATGGAAAATGTCTAAAAATAACCGTCTATTTTTATTTTAAAAGGGAAAAATTCTCCTAAGACTGATTAGGGCCTTTACATATGGCGACGGCGTCGCCGTACTTTCATAGATGCGTACGTACGTAAAGCACGTATACAAATGCAAGGGCGACTACAACGGCGACGACGCAGTGGTGCCGGCGCCATGTGTAAACGTCCTTACAAGACCTATATAGAATGACTTTTTATCTAATGGTTCGTTAGGCAGAAAAGATACGGCAGACGCCCATAGAACGCTGGGCTTCAGATTGTGTATGTCGGTACAGATATGAAATTAGTTTGGTGTGATCGAATATTTCAAGAGTATTTAAATTCATTTTTTATTTGTTTTTGTACGTAATTGGATTAAAGAGAAATTATCGTATTTGTGACAGTGAGGTTAAGTATGGTGTGAATGATCCAATGAAGTACAGCGCGACTAATGAGTTCTCAATTCAAAGGTTTTATTTAGTTGCTGTCGACATGATATTCTGTGGAGGTCTAATGAAGTATGGCCCGACTAATGAGTTCTCAATTCAAAGGTTTTAGTTGCTGTCGACATGATATTCTATGGAGGCATGCGCCAGCCAGCATGCACCCGTTTTTGTTTTATTGGTTTTTTCAAAATGTCAACGGCATAATCATTTTATTTCATATTTATTTCGATTTTTGATTCCAATTCTTAATCTCTAAGATAAATTAGGCAAAGAACAATTAAAATATATTTTTATTTTTGGTTATGCTTTTATTACTGTACCATATCAAGCCCAAAACTGCCTATGTCCTTTTAGCCGACAATCGAGTTTATAGCTATTATTATGGAAAATGTCTGAAAATAATCGTATTTGTGACAGTGAGGTTAAGTATGGTGTGAATGATCCAATGAAGTACAGTGCGACTAACGAGTTCTCAATACAAAGGTTTTAGTTGCTGTCGACATGATATTCTGTAGAGGCACGCGCCAGCCAACATGCACCCGTTTTTGTTTTATTGGTTTTTTCAAAATGTCAACGGCATAATCATTTTATTTCTTATTTATTTCAATTCTTAATCTCTAACATAAATGAGGCAAAGAACAATTAAAATATATTGTTATTTTTGTTACTGTACCATATCAAGCCCAAAACTGCCAATGTCCTTTTGACCAGATAGCGTTTTGCTGAGTCTTTGCGAAAAGGAGGTTTTGAATTTAAAGATAAAATGGCTTAATGGCTTTTAGCTTAAGGCTGATAGTCGTTTATTTTTATTTTAGGCCTGTCGTTAAGAACTCCATTTAGGCCAAATTAATTCAAGAAAATGACAACTGAATTCACAAATGGCTTTTACAAACTTTAGCTTTTGATTTTTAGGGTTCCGTACCTTAAAAGGAAAACCGGAACCCTTATAGGATCACTTTGTTGTCCGCCGTCAGTCACCGAACTATAAGTGGAGCCATCTGCTCATAGATGACACCACTAGAAGTAAGCAGTAGCGCCATCTATGATCATATTTCGGAACCCTTAGGGCGCGAGGCATACTCGCACTTGTACGGTTTTTTCATGTTGAATTAATATGTAAATATACAAAACACACATTCGAAAACGCACGGACTCGGAAAAACTATTTGTATGCCACACATTTATATTTGTTTTGTGCGGAAATCGAACCCGCGTTCGTGTACAAACTAATCTTTGAGCCACTGCGTCAATCGAGGTGCCTAAAATCTTCATTATTTATCATTTAAGTATTACCACAAACTACTACTACTACCATTACTACAAATAACATCAAAAACTCGCAAAAGGTAGGCAAAAATTCCCCGTTTCACCACTTAAGTCAAGAAAAATATCTTAAGAGCGAATCTCTTAATCTGAGGCTTTTACAGTTTTGGCTCCAACATGAGTGCGAGGGTCGAAGTCTTAATGTAAAGGAAAAATAAAAGGCCGGTTGAAATTTCGCTGATCGAACGATTGGCGATTGGTCAATGAAGTTCGTGCCCTCAGATCATAGAGACAAGGAGAACTTTGAGAATATTTTTCGACACAGTTACAAGCGCTCCTTGTGAATATAAAGATTTCCCACACATTAAAAATTCCGCGCAACATCAATCTAACACTGTTAATTGTCACTTAACACTAGCACTAAACTAAAACACTGTATTTATATCATCGATCGTGTTCAATTCGTCGCCAGCGTGTACCTACGTTTTTATTACGACCAATGTGGTCATTTAAATTCTCAAGCTCAATAGCGCCTTGGCACATCTCCTTTGTTTCTATGATCTGAGTTCGTGCCTAGTAAAAAAGGTCTATAACTAAATCAACAGAGGCTATCGATCATGTCCAAAGTTCAAGCAACTTGTTTTTAGGCCATCGTTTATTTTCAATTACGTTGTGAGAACGATATTGGGACAACCTTTGAAATGGATGGTTCTATCATGAGACAAGTTAGTAAAGTTGTTGTTTCTGTCTCTAAAATAATTTAAATTGTTGGTTTAGTTGCTGGATAGAAAATGTTTATGTAAGGCTTTCTACTAGAATTGTTTGCTCGAAGAAAGAAATTCTTTGAACTTATTTAACGGCTAAAAAATAAAATCTGCGTCGCATGTCTCTCGACCCGTAGCTACTACGGTATTGCTACGGTAATGTAGCTCGCGTAGTTCACGTAGCTAGTGTAGCTCGCGTAGCACGCGTAACATGCGTAGCACGCGTAACATGCGTAGCATGCGTAGCTTATGTAGTTCACGTAGCTTGCGTAGCTCGCGAAGCACGTGTAGATTTTGTAGCTCGCATAGCACGCATAGCTTACGTAGCACGCGTTGCTTGCGTAGCTCACGTGGCTCGCATAGCTTGTACAGCTCGCGTACTTCACGTAGCTAGCCCGTAGCAACCATTCAATACTTTATATCAAGAGTATTCTTTATTGAATCTGTTAAAAATACGGAAACAATATTTCTCCGCTTTCCAATTTCAAGTAAATGTTTATTTTTTCTCATTCATAGATTCACACGGCATAGTGGGCTATTTATATTGGCCTGTTAATTTATCGGTATGTTTTGATTAACTGTGGTAGCGTGTTTTTGTATGAGCGTTTTTACGACAGTCGACCGCATTGAGTCTGATTAAATACATTATTAGATTCGGGCTCTTATTCATTTGAAGTTTCGGGTTTTATACAACAACGCTTTCCGGAAAATATTGACTATGTATTAGTTTGTCGATGTTGCTTGCACTTTTTCTTCGTAACTGCATAAATTAAATTGTGTTTTAACAAAGCAGCGCTTCAACTGTTTTTCAATTTACTTGTAACAAAACTATATTATACTATTATAAAAAGTTCTGTATATAAGGCATAATTGAATTGAGTGTGAAATACAACATTTTCGATAAATTCTTAAAGTTTCAGTTTCTAGTCACGCTAGAGAAATTAAATTACTCCACGTAGTTAATTTTTTACATCACTTTTACTTAGTTATTTATTGTTTATTTCATTACGAACTATATCATAGTAATACAAAAACACAAATTCATGTATGAACAACTTTAATAGATAAAGTTGACTAAATTAGGAAAGTTCTGAATAACAGATCACCTGTCTCTTTTTCTAATTAAAATTCATTACAAAATTTTTATAACAATAGTAAATATTATACAGTCAAATTACGTGAAAGTGTACAGGTAAATTATTATAGTGTCTATCACGGCACGGTTGGTGCTGTGACTGTGCGATTGGCTGCCGTGCTGCGTATCGCAGGTTCGATAGGATCCATGATACATGAGGACTTTCTAGTGCGGGGCTACGTTTTATAAAATACTGTACCAATTATACGAAAATCCAATTTAAAGTAAACCAATTTTTACCTTCCCACGCGCGCTGTAACAGTCATTAACAATGGGGCGTTAACGATCTGCCTGGGTAGTAATTTGTGCCCAATTACTGAATCATTATAATTATGATGTCATTAGTAAAATAATTCCGGACACTTCTGAGGTTTGTAACGGGAAACTTGGCGACGATTTCTTAATTATTTGTTTGATCTTCTACGAGTTTCTTATAGGTACCTATAAAATAGTAGATTCTTTGTAGATAACAGTAAAAATAATTCATATTCATATTCTTTATTGTAGGTACACACAAATATTAAATACAATTTTTATATGGAGATTTCTTATACAAAGACGAGCTTAACTCAAAATTAAGTTTTCTAACAGCAAAAATTCGAGCGATAGAGAGATTTGACAGTATGAGAATCGAGAATAGAGATAGGTAATTGTACAGTCACGAGCATAAATATATTACCATGGACAGTTTGGCAATAATATCCGATTTCATGATTTTTCATTAATTAATAAAAATACTGAATGAAACATGAAATCAGGTATTATTACCGAACTGATTCATTCATTCATTTATAAAATTAACGAATGAATCATGTAATAAGATAGTGTTGAAGAACTGTCCATGGTAAGATATTTATGCTCGTGACTGTACAATAAGCTATAATACACTTAACAAATTTAAATTATGATTAAATAATAATTATTATTTGATAATGACTTTAAATAATGATTATTATTAAATATATAAGAGATTTTAAAAGTAACTGGCATGGGCATAGTTTGAACCAGCGATCTTTGCCGTACTGTGACATCGTTTTAATCACTGAGCTTTCCTGTCACACCAGCATCAGTTAAAATTTTAAATATCTTTAATACACCTCATAAAAGTGAGTAAAAATAATTATAACTCCATTTACGTAATTTTTTTGGCGCACAAAATAAATATTGTCACATTCAGTCGTCCACGTCTCGCTCATATTTCATAATTACGGCCCCGTGGGTCATTAAATTCGGGACATAACGTTGAAATTTATTATGGACATGTCCATACTTTCGTAATATAACAATTAAAAGTTGAATTATGGTTTTATAATAGAGTATTCCTTGTTATAGTACCAATACCAAAAGGCTGGCTATTGGCTTTGGCATTGACCAAAGCCTAAGCATACAATATGGCAATGATGTCAGTCTTTTAGGCACTCCAGTTGACAGCAACGCAGAGGAATTTTCCGATGCTCTTTAAATTTAAGAATATACTCGTAATAATATATTTTTATACATAAAACTGTGTAAATATATTAAGTAAATAAATAATAAACACGTTATTCTGTTAAACTATACCTAATATCAAAATAACTTTTGTGGTACCTATCCAAGTGTTTGTAATCTATTTTCTTTCATCGCTGATTAAAGATAGGATTCATATTTCCCATGTACCTTTCTACTATTTTGGCAGACAAACTCAAGTTTAAAGAAATACACAAAGCTAAAAGGTCTATAAATTACATAGTTCCACGAAAAAAAAAGGGTTCCTGAGGATGCGCTGTGTAGACAACGAGGGACTTACTTGTCTCCTAGGCTGTCGGCACATATCCTCATTTTAAAGGGTCAGCAACGCGCATGAGCTAGTCGGGCGTTGCAAGCATTTCATAGCTTACGGTACCCGCTTATCATCAGGCAAGCCCTCAGATCATAGAAACAAGGAGATATGCCATCATAGCAAATTAGTACGGGAACAACTGTCGCCACTTTTAGTACATTTTTCAACACAATAACAAGCGCCCCTCGTGAATATAAAGATTTCCCACGCATTAAACATTCCACACACCCTCAATCTAACACTGTTAATCATCACTCAACACTAGCACTAAACTAAAACACTGTATTTATATCATCGATCGTGTTCGGTTCGTCGCCAGCGTGTACATTTTATATACGGTCAATGTGACCGTATAGAAGCGTCAATTTTAGTAGCGCCTTGGCACAACTCCCTTGTTTCTATGATCTGAGGGCAAGCCGTATGCCTGTTTAGCACCATTGTTGTATAAAAAAACACACACTTTGCAGACAAAGCCGCAGGCATTTAATAAGGTGAAAATCAGAAAATAAAATAATTTAAGTAATGAAATCACTCAAAAAATAATCACCTTAATATTAATAGTGCTGGCCTTCAAAATGTCACAGGGGAAGAACTCAATTGTATTAAAGCCAGCTATTAAATGATCATACTTTTTAACAGCATAAACAGGGTTTAGAAAGAAAGAAATTTATTTGGCACGACAACAGTCAGACACACAGAGAACATTTATAAAGATACATACAAAAAAAAAAAGAACAAAGTTACTAAGGTCACTGTGTATCTAGCGGCTGTGCCAAATAGGTTCAGTTCAGCATATGTCAGACCACTAGGGCCTGATGCTGGTTTTCAACTGAACCTATTGTGACGTGACCGATGTAAACCTGAACCTGAAAAATGTTTAAACGAAGGATGTACTGAAGGAGGGAATTTTATCATTCGGTACTAACCGTGAGCGTAGCCAGATACAGGCAGGGGGGGGGGGGTGTCGCAGCTGCCCCCATAACAAATCCAAATCTATGAACTTTATGAGAAATCTAATAATCTGATTGCATGTTTTTTAGTATGATTTTTAATCGTTTAAAGAAATTTTTAGAGGTATCTTCGTGTTTTTTTTCTATCATATCAGGTTAGTTAGTTGTTTTCAACACACTATCTAACTAGCATATCGACACCTTTGGGTTCAAAGGGAGTAAAGGACATTTTGACCAAAATGAAATTTGAGCCATATAATCGATACCTTTAGGCCCAAATTTCATTTTTGCCAAAATGGCCTTTACGCCCTTTGAACCCAAAGGTGTCGATATATTCAGAAGAATATGATATATTTTTCTGATTTTGTTTACTGCGTGGATCATAAACTTTAAGGCATTATAAAACTTACGTTTAGCTCCTCTAGTCGCTTTATGTCCATGTCTACGTAATATTAACCATTTATATTTCTACCTACAAGACTACCTAGTCATAACAACTACCTAACTATACACCGTTAGAGCAACACATCCAAAAATAGCCGAGCAAACGAAGCAAATGATTTGACCGACGGACGCAAACACTTAGCCGCGATCAAGTTACCATAAATAAAGTTGCTTAACGTCTGGCCTTGGACGGAGACACGTCATTCAGTCTACCTATATTTACCGATGTGCTATCAATTTCTATTTTTTTTTTTTTTTTTTAAACGTTGCCCCACACTAGGATTTCTCCTGTATCGTGGGTGCGTTTACAAACACAAATTTCACATACACAAACAGCCAGACCTATGTGTAATGCGGGAATCGAACCCGCGACACGTTGCGCAGCAGTCAATCTCTCAGCCACTGCGACAACCGTGCGGTCGAATTTATTTATTTCTGTTATGTATACACGTTAGTTTGACAGCTGTGTATGTGAAGTGACTTCTTATAAATAGAGTTGTTAGGAGTTAAATATACTTTTTTATGACACACTAGCTGTGCCCGCGACTTCGTCCACGTGGAAGTCGAAAAACAACACAACTTCGTTATTTTTTCCATACAAAATTTTACCAGCCTTTTTGGCTGGTTTCACAGTCACGCTGACAGTCAGCGCGGGCGGTCCGCGCGGCTCGTAAGCCATACGTTCGTACGCTTACGAGCCGCGTTTCACTATGAAACGGTACAAGACACGACTATCTCGTGCCCCGCGCCGTAAGCGCGACTATGAAATCACCCTTTCACTTTTTAGGGGTTGAATTTCGAAATACGAGTATCTTTTCTTTGTGCATCTTTAGGGTACTAGTTATTTTTACATACATATTAAAACTATGCTTGAAGTTTTACTAAATAATTAGAAATATGTAACGTAAAGTAGTATGTAATGTTAGTAATGTATTATTAATATTGTTGAAAGTAAGGAAAGTGTCAAAGAGCATGGACATTCACAAATGCAACAATTATTTTTTTGAAATGTACCATTATGATGTTAAAAGTGCATTCGTTTTATGGTGTTGTGGGAAACATAGTGCTAGTAAACGTATGAATAATAAGCTAACTTGTAGACAAAATTCCGTCCAAAGTGCATACGGTGGATAAAACTAAACGACTTTCATAAAGTTTAAAAAATAATGCGTACTTTTCTATGTCCAGTGACCTATATGTAGTTCACAGCGATTATTGAACTATTGTGTCTGCTTTGCAGAATTGAATGAAATTATTCATTCACAGAATAAAGTGGTAGATCCTAGATTTGGTTAGTAGTAATGAATTCACGTTATTGCTATAATTACGTGTATTTATGTCACTCAAAATAAACCGCCTTTAAAAAGATCACTATAATGTTGCGTGAAACCCTTATCAAAGTCTTTTTTACAAGAATTAATTATTACACCTCGATCCAAAAAGTAATAATACTACCTCGTTAATCCTACTCAAGCACTCTTCACCCGCATTGATAAACACACCGACACTCCACGTCTTTTATGTAACACATCTCTTAACCAAAAGGCCCAATCTATTCAACCGTCCTTTCAAACACCAATCAGAACGGCCCATACAAACTTGGGCCAATCAGCGGATAGCACGTGGCCTTTTCACGCGGAAAATTGCTTGTCTTAGTTAACGATTCTACCTTTTACTACGCCCCGATTGTAAACGTTTATCTCTTAAGATTTCTGCCCCTATTTCAGTCCCCAAATACGGGGACGTTTGTGAAGTATTTTGGGAAGCAATAAAAGTGTTAAGAGGTAACATTTAATTTGCTAATTTTTAAACCGAAAAAGTTTGTCGCAAAATGTCGGGGAGTAAAGCTTATAAGTGCTAGCACGTGTTCGTAGCTGGTGTGACAACCGGTTGTCACGTTTCAAATGAAATTATTAACCCGTGCCTGTTTAGGGATAATTTCGCAAGACATTAAAAGGGTGAGTGTTTTAATGTTAATTTTAATTTGCCAAATTTTTTTTGGGTTATATTATTGTTATGGATCAAGTACCTAGATGTTAAGTGTATTGTTCTACAATAAATATTATGGGTGTACATTATACATCTTAAGCATAATATTATGTATACTAAAACACTCATTTTGGTTTGCCCTTTCACAAGAGCCGCTAACTCATCTCGAACTCAAACTACTTCTTAAGTAGTTGCTTGTATATTTTCAAGTTACAACGCGAGAAAAATCGAAAAACTTCCTTACATAACTTGGCGTTGTGGATCAAAGACTTTTGTAGCGAAATGGTAATCTCATTCAAGATTTGGGGATGGCAACCCCTAGGTGCCGCAGTAGGGCAGCCCTTGTGCCTCTCACGGCGAATGGGTCGAGTTTGATCCCGAGGCACGCACCGCTGACTTTTCGAAGTCATATGCGTAATAGAAATCAATTATCACTTGCTTTAACGGTGAAGGAAAACATCGTGAGGAAACCGGCATGTACTAGAACCAAAAATTCGAAGACATGTGACGTCCACCAACCCGCACTGGGCCCGCGTGGTGGACTACGGCCCACTCCCTCTCACAGAGGGGGCCTGTGTCCCAGCAGTGGGAACATTATAGGCCGATTATGCGTGCATTATGCAACCCCTAGGTTTTATGGTTTAGGCCGTGCGTTGTCTGTCAGTCAGTCACTATACTGTTTTGTAGGTACAGATAGAGTGCTACAAACTTAATAATACAGGGTTTAACCAAACATTAATTATAACTTTTATAAAAGAGTTGTGGTGAACAAGCGCTTTCGTTTATTTTATTTTGGGATTTAAAGTTTTAAACACTGTGGCCTAACTTTCATTTCGTTTTAAAATTTGTTTGTTTTAATTTTGCAAATGTTATTTCATTTTCACTTTGTTTTAAGCTTGTTTTCTAAACAAACTTATACATTTTCTAATTAAAAGGCTATTTGACACGACGCTTTTTAGTTTTGTTACATTGTAAGTAATCCGTTTTCATTATAGATGATAGAGCTGTTTATTTAGAGTTGACTTTTTAAAATTTAAATTTCATTTTAGAAGTAAAAATGTCTTGATATGTTATTATTTATGAGCAGTTGTCATGGGAGAAGTTAAGTATTATTTAAGCATGTTTATTTACCTTTTAATATTTTATTTGAATACTTTTTTTTCCCAAAACTTTATGGGTATTTATAAGAATATAGAAACCTCTTTACAATTATTTTTTTCGCAAAACTTTGCAGAAATATACGTATTAGGCTATGTCCACAATAGGCAAACTGTGAGCGGCTGAGTTTGCGCTAACAAATTGCAGTTGCAAACTGTTAGCGCAAACTAGCAAACTTTGGACACTCCATTTCAAATATATGGAACGGCGCGCGTACTAAACCGATACGCCGCAAACTCAGTTTGCCTATTGTGGACACAACTTTACAATCTACCACGGTCGTTTAAGGCATGTAAAATAAAATGTACCTAACAAAATAAAGCTGTAGTCGAGACTATGTGGCTTAATGTTAGGGCATCAATCACATTGACATTTATTACTCTGACACTGCCTTTTTGGGGTGGTAAACGACTTTTAGATCTTTTTATAGCCTAAAAAGATAGTGTAATTAAGCTTGCGGTATTAAGCTTGCTATGTCAAAGGGTTAGATAGATATTATATATAACGACGATTAGGTGATCACATTAAATGATACCACGTATCTTTTAATGTAGTAATGTTTCCTTCGAAAGGTCCGGGACTCTTATGTCCCGTGTAACAAACACGGGACATAAGAGTCCCGGACCTTTCGAAGGCTTGCGTGGGGCCGAAGCCAACACGTAGAGGCCCTTTACAATTTGAATATAAAATGTAATGGTGACATAGCTGGTGATCACCGCTGCATGCACCACAGAAATACACCCAAGGACAATCACCAGCTTATGCAGGACTATTGCAATACATGTGGAAAAAAGAAACTACTTGGGCTATTGTGATGGGATGATAATGGACTAAGATAAGGGAACTATGTGAACCTATGGCGCCTGCCGGAACAATGTATGTGCACTGTAATGTTTATTATTAGAACAATGACATTTAATATTTTAGTCGCGGGACATTTATTCCATTTCATTATAATATCAACATCATTTACTTAGATGCGTAGAGATATTACTTGAAATTACGTAGCGCACACCAGCCGGCCTAGCATGACCACGATAGAAACGGGTTTTGTCTACATAGAAATAGACAAAGTGACAGATTGTAGGAACATTTCTACCGTTTCATTCATAAAACGTAGAAATGTTTCTACAATCTGTCACTACAATCTATTTCTATGTAGACAAAACCCGTTTCTATCGTGGTCATGCTAGGCCGACAGGAGAGTTCGCTAGACACACACAATGAGTATATTGACCAATCGCCTTGCTCGAAACACGTTCACAAATCGCTAGTGTGGTAGCGCTCTTAAAGTAATTCTGTATGCGCAAAGGCACGCTCAGATAACAATTATTCATGGCAGACTTACCCATAGTCTACAGCGATGTCGACATGCAAACGTAAACTCCCTTGACAAATCGTACGAATAATCTATGAAGAATCCTTAATGATAAGGAAATTTTGGTGAAAAGATCTCTTACCGTTTTATTCGTTCTGTATGTGGAAATGTACGATTGCCCCTTCAAACTTCCCCTCCAAATCCCATCACGTATGAGCCCCCATATAATCTGATTCCATAATAATGGGATAGCAAACATTTCGTACATTCCATTTTATGTAAAAAAAGACGTATCCAAGCGTTGGCGATGCAATTTTCTTACTAAAAGTGCTGTTAAATAATTATTATATAAATGTTTTCTCTTTCTTTCTTTCTCTCTTAAACGGGCGGTATTTTGACAATTTCTTGCTGCACTAGTATAGCTGTGAGTTGAGATCTATATCGTAGAGCAGTTATTTATACCATTTCATTGCAATATCGCCGGGCTATGCGGCAATTGTTCTACTGAGTTACACGATATAGATCTCAACTCACGGCTATACAATTGCACCAAGAGATTGTCAAAAAACTAGCCCGTTTAACCGCACCTAAAGTATTAAATAAAAAAAATCGTCATTTGTCCACTAAGCTGGTGCTGGCTGTTAAAGGGATAAGAAAGGCCTATTGCCGGACGGCTGCGGTAAAAGATAAGGCAGTTATTAATATTGGTGGGCAAACTGAGTTAATTACAAAGACCTTTTTGGTGGTAAATGAGTTAGGCAACCTCGGGCCATCCCATTACAATGAATACTTTGGGAAAATTAGCTAAATATTCCATTATTATGGCTTCTATTTAGGTAGTAGCTGATTTTTAATTTTAGATACACTGTTTCGTATTATATAAAAACTATCTGCTGGTTAAAAATTAAACTTTATTTTAATAAAACTTTCGAACTATGGTACTACTATAAACAATGTCAGTATGGCAAGTAGACAAAATTACGTTAATTTTTATAGAAAGTTTGTTTACATCGCAAGTAATTCGCAATTTCTATTGAAATGACTTTGGTAATTCTGTAACCGACATGATAATTCAAGCTCAAGAAGACCTAAACTCACTATTCATCTGGTTCCAAAATAATCTTCTTACAATTAATGCATCTAAGACAAGCTACGTTATATTTAAGGCCAAAAATAAAAAAATACCACCTCACCGTCCTCTTGAAATTGATAATCAAATACTCGAAATTAAACAACATGAAAAGTACCTCGGGTTAAGACTAGACTGCCATCTAAATTGGAAAATTTAAATTGACCACATCAAATCCAAACTGTCGTCACTGTTGGGCTCACTACGTAACATTGTACACTGTTTACCGTATAGTGTGCGCCAGACAATATACAACTCATTAGTAAAGCCACACATACTGTACCTAATTGAAATCTGGGGCAGTGCACCTAAAACAAACTTAAAGGATCTACAAATTGCACAAAATAAAATTATTAAAATGCTATTCCATTACGACTATCTAACGCCTACAGAAAAAATATACAAAGACACTAAACTCATGAACATTAAACAACAACACACATACTGTACCTGCATACTCATACAAAAAATACTTACTAAAACAATACATACACAAATTTCATTCACCAAAACGCATCAATTACATAACCGTTCCAGTCGTAGAAGGGACCATTATCTCACTTCCTCGAGTACGAACTACACAAGGTAAAAGAACAGTCACCTACGAGGGAGTGCAACTTTTTAATAAATTACCAAAGGACATAAAGAGTGCGAATTCATTCAATGTTTTTAAGTCTAAACTAAAAAATCACATACTTCAAAACATCACAATTGTATAATAATATAATAGATAAATCAAATAACAATGTATAGTATACTAACTTACTGGGAGTACACAACAAGCAGTACTACTGACTGATTATTTGCATTGTGGCAGCGGGTTCGCACTCTTGAACTCAAGCGAGGTGCATAAAAGTGTGGCGTTGTTGTTGTGACTTTTTGAAGTACCCACACATTATAATTAATTAAAATAAATTGTAATCAAAACAAGATAGGTATCTACTTACTATCTTAATACAAACTTGTAATTAGTAATTATTTAAAGTCTGATTGTCGAAGTTAGTTAAACATAAGTTTTAAATTATTGTTCTCATATTAAGTGAAATGTAATAGTTTCTTTGTGAGAATAAAGTCTTTAACCAGAAATGAAGTTTAGTGAAAATATTGTAAACACATTTTTGATATTATATAAAAAACTAGATTTTGCCCGCGACTCCGTCCGCGTGGACTACAGTGAAATGACCAGTTTAAATGACCTCCGCAGTGTAGAGTGGCTATACACATCGAGTTTGAGAAAGAGATAATCGGCTAGCTTCGGCTTTGTAGAGCGTCGTATCCGTCACTCATACCTACAGACCTACTTGACGTTTGGTCGCTGACTTTTTTATTAGATACCGGTCTCCAGCGACGTGTTTTCGTGTTCATTGAACATCGAACATGTTTTCCGTCACGTGTTCGAGTGTTTTTGCTAAACAAAACGCGTATGCCACGCCCCTTTTTGTTCATTATACATGTTCGATGTTCAATGAACACGCGCTGGGGACCCGGCTTTAGTGCTTTGTGCGACAGAGATGACTCTCTATAAAGCCGAAGCTAACCGATTATATATTTCTTAAGCTGGAACTAACCTAATTTCCAACAAATATTGATTTCTATCAAACTCTTAACCAAACCAAAAAAATAGAAGCAGTGATAGCCTAGTGGTCTAACCATATGCCTCCCACGGCGAATGGTTCGAGTTCGATCCCGAGGCACGCACCGCTGACTTTTCGAAGTCATGTGCGTATTAGAAATTAATTATCACTTGCTTTAACGGTGAAGGAAAAACATCGTGAGGAAACCGGCATGTCCTAGAACCAAAAATTCGAACACATGTGACGTCTACCAACCCGTACTGGGCCCGCGTGGTGGATTACGGCCCACTCCCTCTCACAGAGAGGAGGCCTGTGTCCCAGCAGTGGGAACATTATAGGCCGATTATGCTATGCTATGCTTAACCAAATACATTTACTACCGATATCAGTACCACCGTTATTATTAAGCATTTTGCATATAATTAAAGGTATTTCGTTAAATCTACGCTTTGAACACAAACTTTGAAGACGTTATCTATTCAAATATCTTTGTTATGTTAATTGGTCTGTTAAGAGTTCCTCAGGTAAGTTTTAGTTTTGAGGCCAGGAAAACAGCGGAATAATAAATAATTATTATAATTAGCATGACCATGATAGAAACGGGTTTTGTCATGATAGAAATAGACAAAGTGAGAGATTGTAGAAACATTTCTACGTTTTATGAATGAAACGGTAGAAATGTTTCTACAATCTGTCACTTTGTCTATTTCTATGTAGACAAAACCCGTTTCTATCGTGGTCATGCTAGGCCGGCTGGTGATGTAATTTAAAAGTGGTTTCGGAGTAAGGAACGTCGGGGTTGTAGGGAGGGGGGGGGGGGGGGAGTGACGAATTTAGGTTCCCAAATGTATGTAGTTCCTAACAAATCTCAAAGGTTTCACGCATTATACAGTTACAACCTGATACCTATTTTAACATAATTTCTCCACAGATGTAGGTATACTGGGTATATGATATTGAAACATCAAAGTAGTTTACCCTGTAGTTAGACTCTGAAATCATAGGCACTAATATAGTTCCCGTACCGGCTTTCAAAGACAATAAGCGTGTTGTTAGGCATATCGTGAAGTGCGTTGTCTTTGCTCGTAACTCAGGCGAGATAATAGGGTTATAGAGTTATCAGCTGGAAACTTGTCACTGTTTAGAATGTTGTGTTGAAGATAATAGATTGATAGTGTGTTAGTTTGATAGATCAAAGTCTGCTTAAAGACTGGACTGTAAAATGTCTGTCTTAAGGTCAAACTTACTACGACACACACTACACAATTAAAACAATTACCTACACAGATACAGTCAATTGCGCATTGCCATGTGGTCCAAGGTCAAGGCCAGAATCCAATCCGATTTGTTCCCGATAAAGCAAAGAGTTATCAGAATATCCATGTTATATTCATTCAAATGAATAAACTTAGAACTTTTTTCAACCGAGAACCGATAAAGGGTATGTCGACCTTTACAAGCATAAATCGATTTGTTTTATTATTCATTGAGACGAGAAAATACGAAGATTTCTCGGTTCTTTTGACGATTTTATTTTAAAATACAATATACTAGGATCCGAATAAAATGTTCTTAATAAAACTAAACGATGAAAAAAAAACCGGCCAGTTGCGAGTCGTACTCGCGCACCGAGGGTTCCGTATCAGTTTTGGACGTATAAAGTGAAAAAAACCGGGCCGCAAAACTAAGTTTGTTTGTGAAAGAATTTTGATGATTTTGAAAAAACTGTACTAGTTAGGAACATCGTTTCATTTTTGGTGCCATATTTGGGTCAATTCCTATCAACTCTAATTATTTCAGATTTTTCGCCCCGCAAACTTCGGAGATAAGGGGGGGGGGGGGGAATGGTATTTTTTTGGACATTTTTCATCATATTTCGAAAACTGTGAGACATAAAATAAAATAAAAAAATATTTTGAAATGTGCAGATCAAGCCCTTTTATATGAAATGTCATTTGACCTAGTAACCCCACTTTAAAATTTCGGACCCCCACTCCGGCCCTATTTGCAATGAAAATAAATATATTTTTGCACTTTTTTCATTTGCAATAAAGTTTAACAAGCATTCTTTATAACTGTTCCAAATTTCAAGTTGATAGCATAAGTAGTTGCTGAAATAAGCAGGTGTGACAGACAGACAGACGAAGTCGCACCATAAGGGTTCCTTTTTTACCATTTTGGTACGGAACCCTAAAAAAGAAGGATTAAAGTTAAATTGAAAAACTCGATTGGATTTCTATTAATAATCTGGATAATCTGGCTCTGCAAAGTTCTAAAAAGAAAATTCTGAAATTAATTTAAGAGATAGAAAGATTAACTGCATGAGAATCGCGGACGATCGAGTTAGGCTATATTACTGTGATGAAACTTTATAGCAATTATAGCTTATTACATCAGAATAACATGTCATTAGGTTACTTTTTACCCCTTTTTAGCCGCGGGCGGAAGCTAATTTTGTTTTAAGTAGAATTCGTTTTGACGTGAAAGATAGCCGAATAGTTCTGGGAGCAGCCTCAGCAATGAGTCACATATTTTCTAATATTAATACAATAACTGTTTAATTCCAATAAACGAATTCATATAGCTCAATACATTTTTCGATCTCTTAGTACATTAGTTCCTAGTACCCATGTTGGATATCCCCATGAAATAAGGTCAATCTGTCCTCAATAATTGGTTACGTCACCAGTAGACGCCGACAAGATGATCTAACCGACGACTACGGATTACTTGTAATCGGTTTATAGGTAATCTCTTACTCGTGACGTCGTACAGTACGATCATACGATATGTATACGTAACATACTCGTACTTTTAATACACTATAGGTTGAAATAATGTCATTGACATCCTTCTAATGGGTGAAGTATGTATAGTTTTTTACTGAGACCAAATTTGAAATCTTGAAAAAATCTACTGTTTCGTATATGGATTAAAGACTTGCCTAATTAAAATGAATGAAAAAATAAAGTTTTCTTTTCGCAATTTCAAGAGTGGTCCTATAGAAATCTAAATACTTATTATTTCGATTTCTGTGGATAGGCCCAGGTAAAACTTGTTCATATCTATGATTTTTTTCGCCCCCTATAAGGATACCAATTATTTCATTTTACGTACGAAAACTTCAGTCTGTTGTATTACAGTTTTTTTTTAATAATATTAAAGCAGTTATCATCCGCTCTTTTTATGACACCAAGCTACACGCAAATTAATTTCAGGGTCCCGTCAACCCACTGGCTTTACCGAGTGTAATAAAACTCGTATTTAATTACTTCTCAAACGATACAAGAATTATTCTACATTAGCGAAGAAATAGGGCTGTAGAGCGCTGTTGTCATATATTAATTATGTATACACATATTAAACACGGGACGCAAAACTGCCACGAACTGTGGCCAAAAATACAGTTTGCGATAATAATAGTCTTGTCAATTTATCTCAGGGTTAGACAGTGTAAGCGTTCAAAGTGATATAAAATAAGCAATAGGTATACTACCCTCTAGGAATTTTACCTGATTCATTATGAAGTATATTTTATTGCTAAGGCGATTCGCACACTGCCCCGCATCACGCAGCGTGGCGCGGGGGTGCGTGATGTTCCGTTGTTTGCAAGTACCTGTATTTGTATAGAAATCACGCATGGTGCAACACACTGAAAACGCATTCACGCGCGGGATTTTTGTTCCATCGCCACGCACCCCGCAGCGTAGCGTGGGGCGGTGTGTGATTCTCCTAAAAGTTATGAAACGTTTTTGCTTTTGCGGTCTGTACCTTGTCTAATTAATACTTTAGTTTATATTAAAGGTGTCAATTATATTATTTTGTTAATGTTAGGCGTCATATTGAGCGAGTGATAATTATATAAGTGTTCGCTGTTTATTTCAACTTGTAATATTATTGTTCTTGAGAGCTCAAAATAGGACATTATTTTAGATTCTATCGCGTGACTCATTAATGATTAACCAATTTATATTATTATTTATTTTGTTCTCAATTTTATCATTATTTTACCACGTTCAATAGAAAAATAGACAAAAAAAAGACATAGCAGGAGTAAAAGTTTCTTTTCGAAATGAAGTGGTGAGATATTAAAAGAAAATGGTATCAATGAGTCTTGAGAGCCAATATAAGGAACATTAGTTGCCAAGAAAACCCACAACAAACGCGCTATCAAATCCAAGGATTTCGATTTGAAAACCGAGACAGAAATATCAGACTTGATACCTATTACATTGCAAACAAATAGTCCGAAATATCGGAAGCAACATGCATATAACCAACGTCGACACCAACTATTGAACCGAATATTTGGGACCAACACCTAAACTGCTACGTTTTGCACCGACCACACGTTTGAGCCAACATTGGTCTAAATATTGGAGCCAATTTAGTTATTTTGGAAGCAAACGATAACAGATACAAATGCTTAAAGCGAATCGGTTTTCCGCAGTACAGAATTTCAGTTCGATCTAAATTTCATAACTGATTATACATTGCTCTCAATACAGGAGACGGAACAGTCTAAAGGAAAACTTTATTTATTCTACAGATAGAAGCAATAAACTGATTTATTGGGCCGTATAACGGTTCCGTAGTTTTGATGTTGAAGCTGGTATCACAACTTATGCTTCATAAATGTATGTAATGGGTTGCTTGGCTAACTCTTTGAATAAGACTGTAACATTGACTTTGAATGAGACAGTAACACCCTTACCACAAAAAAGATAAACACGTGTTGAACGCGAATGCTACCAAAAATAATACACACTTGTTTTAGACAAGTTAGTGCTAAAACAAGTGCGAATTTTTTTTTTTAGCATTCATGTTGAACGCGTGTTTATCTTTTTTGTGGTACGGCCCTAAATATCTTGTTGCTAGCACCTGACCGTAAAGTTTTAGGTTCAATTTCTCGGCCAAACAGTAGGTATTATTAAATAATCTATTTTCAAAATAACTTTGGTTATACTCCATTTATTATAACATTAGTCAAATAATGGCGAAATAACGTTAGTTATTGTATTATGTTGTTGAAATGACGCGTAATAGCTTTGTATTTATCTCAGATTTATCATAGAAACAAGGGTATTTATCGTGAATTAATGAAGCTTAGCGGAGCAATGGAGCAGTGATAGCCTAGTGGTCTAACCATGTGCCTCCCACGGCGAATGGTTTGAGTTCGATCCCGAGGCACGCACCGCTGACTTTTCGAAGTCATGTGCGTATTAGAAATTAATTATCACTTGCTTTAACGGTGAAGGAAAACATCGTGAGGAAACCGGCATGTCCTAGAACCAAAAATTCGAAGACATGTGACGTCCACCCACCCGCACTGGGCCCGCGTGGCGGACCACTCCCTCTCACAGAGGAGGCCTGTGTCCCAGCAGTGGGAACATTATAGGCCGATTATGCTTATGCTTATGCTAATGAAGCTTAGTAGACGCCAATATCCAAATAACGAAACAGGTAGGTAGGTATAACAGTTTTTTGTCAAATTTTAAATTACAAAAGTTAGCTATCAAGTATCTTTTCAAAACTTGGTGTAGGTATCCACTTTTGAAGTCGTTAAAGAATAATATGAAACGAAAGTCCGAAACTCTGTAGGTACACGACTTCAAACTAGACTTCAATTTACAAAATCATTGTATTCGTAAGGGTCTATACATGATCGCAATTCTATAAATATCATACTTAAATGTACGTTGTATTATGAACTAATTTCAAAGCCGTGTATAGTAAGTGAATTTAGAAAATAAACGTAACAATTTTGAGAAGTAAATAATTGAACATTTCTTAGAAGAATTAATAAATATTTGTAAATTAATAATTGAATAACTGTTTCACCTAGAATGTTCTATTTTCCTAGAAAGGTGTAGTTCTCAATAGTTTATCTCAATTATTATGTTGAATTTCTGGTTTGCGAGACAGGCGACACCAAATCACCAAGTGGGAAACATACAAGCATTATGACATTTATCAAACTTTAATATGACTCCCACGAGCAGTGAATCCGGGTCGGTTACAAGCTCTCCGAAAGTGTGAATAATAACATAGTGTAATAAAAATCTGTATGCAGTTTATTTATTAAAAAACTTAAACAGGTTCAAAGTTCTGGCCAGGATTGCCACTTTTAGAAAAAATAAGTTTTTTTTAAATTTAATTCTTGACTTTTGCCCGCGACTCCGTCCGCGTGGACTACAATGAACTGACCAGTTTAAATGACCTCCGTAGTGTAGGGTGGCTAGTACTACCAAGAGTTAAAGCTGTATCTCTGGTTTTTTTCAGCGAAACCAAATAAAACGTGGCTTAGATTTTAAGTTGGACCCTAAGCTATCGAACTGTGAAAACCACATCAAAATCCGTACTTTTTGCGTGATGCGCGCACAAACAGACATACAGATAAACAGACAAAAATTCAAAAAAAAATCTTTTCGGGTATAGTTACGTCCCAGTACCCTATCCCGACTGATTTTTCTGGAATATCTTCAATGTACAGACACGGCTTTTTTACAATTTTATAATAGTACAAGATTACGATGATGGTGGTAAACAGACGTACAGCCTGCATGATGGTAAGCGGTGACTGTAGCCTGTGAAACGCTTGCAACTCCGAATAGACATCACAGGCGCGTTGCCGACCCTTTAAAGATACGAGTTCATACCCGACTGCAGACAGCAGTGTACCTTCCGTACCTAGCGACATGTCGTCTTCATAGAAATACATACAGTACGTGGCAGTAAATAATGCACATCGAGATTCAGAAAGAGATATTTGCTAGCTTCGACTTTATAGAGCGTCATCTCTGTCGCACGAAGCACTAACAGTCTGGTATCTAATAAACAAGTCGGCGATAAAACGTCACATAGGTATGAGTGACGGATACGACGCTCTACAAAGCCGAAGCTAGCCGATTATCTCTTTCTCAAACTCGATGTGCAATATTTATTGCCGGGTACTGTAGAAACCAGTAGTGTCGCGGCGACATGTCGCCTGCTGTCTGTAATCGGCTACGAACTCGTACCTTAAGATGAGGATTCGCTATGTCGACAGCTTAGGGGACCAGCAGTTCCCCCGCTGTCACAACGCATCCTTAGGAGCTCACATCAACTTAACCGTAGCATAATGACTGGATAAAATGAAGAGTTCCTTCATAAATTAAAACTTTTTTACAGCGTTCTAAAATCAGCCATAAGAGGCTTTTACGTGACGCTCATAAAAGGTACATACGAAGTATCGGGTTCTAGTTAAATTGATACGTATACGATACGTCCTTTCGTTAGCAAGAGTGTTTAATTAAGTGGCTCTGCGAAGGCTGGCCTTGTTCACGTTATGAGGACCTTTTGTTCAACCATATTGAAGGGTTTGACGGGAGGTAGCAGTTTTCAGTATCGGTAAATTATGAGTATCGGGATTTTGAAAGGTTTTCGGGTAGTTGATTAATGGACACAAAACGCCACCACCGAGATGAATCCTAAAGCCTTCATACTTTGAATATAGTATTGCCGACTTGGGGGTTTTCCAAGAAATGTTAAAAGGGGAATTTTTAGGGGCAGGAATTTTTGGGGTTTTTTTAGGGACTTGATAAATTATAAATAATTTAAAAAAAAACCTGCAAATTAATAGAACAGAAGCAGAAATGGAACGAAAGGAGGATAAAGAAATCATATTTTTTTTGGATTGTGACATTTACTTTAGTTTTTTTTTTTCTGATTCGTTGGTAAAAACAAACGAAAGTAAATAGTGTTGCAAACCTTTGCAAAAATATTGCAACATTTTTCTCGCGTGAAATAAAATCTCAAGAACCCACAAATTGGAACTAAAACAGCGGCGCATTCAGCCACAACAATTGGAATACTTACAAGAACTTTCAAATAAAATATTGTAGGTACAAGAAACAAGTTTATTTCTACATAAATTCTTCTATATTTGCACTTATAAATTGCTGTAAAAGTTTCCTGTATAGCCGGGTGCATTTTAATGGCTTCACGGCGGAGCGTAGACTCAGTAAGGACTGCAGTAGACGTTACGTTGATTTCAAAGAAACCCAGTGACCTATGCACTGCATTTAGCGCCTCGACGCGGCTCTGCCTGTGACGTCACTGAGAAGTTTACTTGTTGAGACAGTCCTAGTTTACATGGAAAAATGTTTATTTCATTTCTGAATTTGATTTTTATTATGTGAAACCAGAAGTAGTAGGTAGTAACAATAGTAGTAGAGCTATTTGGGTCTTATCACAGTGGCGATTTGCAAGCGAGTTTAAAGTGAGGCGAGAGCGCAGTGAGCTCACTGTGAGTTCTCAGCGAGAAGCAAGCGTGCTCCATCGTAGACCGCATCATCGCTTAACATCAGGCGAGATGGAGGTCAAACGCAAGCCTATTTACAAATAAAAAAAAATAAAAGAAACTGGCTCGCAGCGAGGTATTCAACTTTAGGGTGCCAACGGACCTGCGATGCCTCTAGAGTCTGGTATTGCTTGCAGATGTCCACAGAGGATGGTGAGCACTTACCATCAACTAGACCACCCGCTTGATTGCATAATAACATAAAAATCCAGTTGGTTGCAAACATAATTGTGCAAGTACATACATACTTCTACTCACGCCTTTTCAAATAGGGGTTGGCAGAAACTACTAGGTGTTTTATACATGTATGTGTTGTATCGGAAATCAGACTATGTATAATGCACCAATCAATAATTCGCTAATAAGGATCAATATCTACTAATAAGTAATGTCAATTTTCTCCTCATCGTACACCTACTTATGTCGCCCTAAAAGTAAATCAAATTCGTATTTCATCACATATCAATATCATTATTTTAGAAGCTAAATATACAAAGTAATAATAACTAACGCTCCGTAATAATACCTTTTATTAAACATTATTAATAACTAGGGTCTGAAACAAGCCGCTCATTTCCCGTCTTATTACGGAATCATAAATAATTTATTAGCTACCATCCTCCAATATCTGTTTCATTCTTATTGAGAATGGGTGTTCTATTATTAGATATAATATTAATCGAGTTAATTTAGGTTATGTATGCGTCCTTGGAGTATTATTAAGCTGTTTGGTTTATCGCTAAAATACACTTACTTAAGTCAAACTCAAACAGACAAACCTTAAACTGTGATGTCTTCTAGAAAAGATTCAGAATTAAGCATTACAGAAAGTCCTCTGAATAAGTTTTGCCAAAGAATTTTTCCTCATTTAACATATTATTTCATACAAATTCTGTCCCATTTTAAAATTTATTTCGCAAATGCTAGCCCGGAGGCAGAAAGTAGCCACTAATGTTGTGGAAAAATTCAACCTAAAGTCTTGGATATAGAATTGAATTGAACGTGTAACAGAAAAACTGCTGGCATAGCAAATAAGTACGGAAACCGCTGTCGCCACTTATAAAGCAGTGTGCAGCACAACTACAAACGCTCCTTTGTAATCGCACACATGAAAAATGCCGCACACCCTCAATCTAACACTGTTATTGGTCACTCACACTAAACTAAAGTTTATATATATCACTGATTGCGTTCAGTCCGTCGGCAACATGGTCACATTGATCATGTTAAAGAGTCAAGCTCAATAGCGCTTTGCCACATCTTGATCTGTACCCCTATCATGAGTTTTTTTGACGTATAGTTTCGTTAATGTAAGCATATTTTAAATTGAAAATATACGTTTGTTACACAATATTTATATAAATTAAGTACTTAATTAATTCCTCTGTATTTTTTAAAATGCGCTAATTGTATAAAATTTTATCAAAATGTTCCAGGACTGTTGTATTTTAGATTCAAAATATGCTTACATTAACGAAACTATACGTCAAAAAAACTCATGATAGGGGTACTGATGCCCAAATCTCGTAAATAAAAATGAGTTCCAATTTGGTTTCGATATAATCTCAATGCCATTTGTGACATTGACATGTGACAACACTATTTGTGACATTTAAGGCATTGAGATTACATCAACACCAAATCGGAATTATATTTTGAACATTCATATTTATTGGCCTTCTGACTAAAATAACGAGCAGTTTTCTATATCGAGAACCTGTCACCAATAAACCTTTATCAAAATCGGTAACAATAGGTTTCGTACCCTAAGATATATTGCCGTCCTTACCACTTCATCATCATCAAGCAACTTTGCGACCCTTCCCTTTAAACCATGAGGAAATGCCAGTAACCTTAGTTTAGCGGACCCTACAATTAACGTCCGTTTAAGTATTATGTATAGTACGGTGGATACGTACCTTGGTTTCATCAACGCGTTTGAGAATTATCGCAGACATGTTTATGAAACTTCAGTGATGCAGTATTCGGCCTAAGACCTTATTGTTAAGGTTAAGGTGGATCCGTCAAGGTTGCGCGCAAAATTCAAAATATCTTGGGTTTTTTGCAAATTGCAGCGCTGTTTTACGTTGTATGTTGATCCAAATTCGATTTGCGATAGTACCGTAATGATAATATGGGTACTAAATTATAATCATCAAAATCATCAATATAGCCCTCGAAATCATATTTGAGGAAAATCGTAATGTTTTCATGTAATAATCGTATTTTTTAAGTCAAGTTAAAGTGGATCCGTCAAGGTCCGATTGGCTGCTTAATGACGGCATACGACTACAGCTATAACCTGGACACCACTGTACCGATGTGTTGAATATTTTCTTATTTTATGCTTTTCAGTTGGTTTTTTCCGTAGTTGGGTTTGTTTTTTTCCGTAGTTGGGTTTTAGTTTTTTTCTTCTTCCTTTTTCGTAGTCGGGTAAAAAATATGAATGTGTTTTAATTTTGATTTAGGTTAGCATAAAAAGTATACTATGTTCTATAGTTTCTACTTCGAAGAAACCTCCTGGTACAATTTGATTGAAATAAAACTCTGCTTGACGGGTAAGGATTAGGTACTTTGACGTTGATTTTCAACTTAAGGCGCCTTCCTCACTGGGTTGGCAATATTTAACAAAATCATGTAGATGCGTAGATATCACTTGACGAATACTGTAGGTCGCAGACCAATGGCCAACAAAGATGGCGAGATGGCGGTCATACGGAACCCTTAAAAAAAAAGATAGTCCAAACATTCCTATCTGTTTATATAATTTTTTTAACAGAAATATATCAACTTGTATACTTCAACTAGTTATAACTTCAAAAAGTTGAATGTATTACATAATCGTAGGTATCAAACAAAAAGCTCTAAGAAAATACTCATTTAATTTTTAATTGAGTGTAGATACAAATTAATTACCTAAGCTTATAAGTATAGCTTTGCTTATTAGTGTAGTTTTTATTAATCTGTTTTTATTATTTCTTGATGAACTTGTCATTTGTGAATTAATTTATTTTTATAATTTATTGGGTACCTAATTGAATTAAATTGCAATAATTTGAAATAATTTATGAATTTTTAGATGAATTAATTTGCTTTACGTTAATTATAATGTTTAACCATAATTGCATGTGCATGTTGTGTTAGCCTGTAAGTAATTGTTACACTTATAAATGTATTTATAATGAATAGACTATTATAATTGCGTTGTGTAAACAATTGTAGGCTAACCAAAATAAATAAATAAATAAATAAGTAGATACAAATCAGGCAGCTGCAATTAATCACGCTTAACCGTGATCATCGTAAATCTGCCAAGTGCATAAGCTGTCAGATATTTCGGGGGAGATTTCTACCCAATTGTTTTAGCGCAATATGATTTATTGCGTTATAATATGATATTGCTAATGAAATATGGCTCAAAGGGAGGTAAATTAAATAGATTTATTTAGTATTAATCCACTGTGGATTTAAATTAAGCAGTGGAAAGCAGGAAATAGTTAATCAAAATGAAAACAATGGCTTAAATATTCTATTCTTTAAACAAGAAGAGGTGGATGATTAAATAAATATTGTATAGCAAAATAGCAATACCACAGTCTAAGAACCATGTAGCCAGTAATCGTGTTTGATGTTGTCGAAAAAGCCGACGTCCGTCGTCTAGATATTCGTCGTGACGAATAAATTGCCCGACAGTTCCCGAACGACTGTTTGTAGCTTTTGTAGATGTTTGGTCAATCGGGAGCACTGCGACCGATTGTCCCGTCCAGACATCTTCGATGACTGACTGTATGTTTGTAGACTGTGGCATACCTTACCTACTGCAAGAACTTTATAGATATATAGACATTCTAGCTTCTTTATGGAATCTTTAATCTTTTATCATAATATATTCGACTTATTTTAAGAAGAAACAGACAATAGCGTCGTGAGATTTATAGGCCATTTGTTAATGTCAAGGTTTTGTGTATAGCAGGATAGACTACCATCCCAGACCATATATCATTCTACTCAACTCATAAGTCACTTTTGATAAGAAAAGGGTGTTGTTGTATCGGAGATGGCAACAATTTGTCAATTTATTGTTGGATGGACTTTGTTCGAACAATATTGAGGGAAAGATAAAAAATCGCATCGATGTCCGATAACTGCAAAGTAATTGGCATTGAGTTGGAAATACTGCATAAGTTTTCCGATAGATGTCGCCAAACGCTCCTAAGAAGCGTATTACAAAGGGGTCTCAAATTTCAAATGAGTCGGGCGAGACCCGGTAGCTCAGTTGGTTCAGAACACTAGCCACGGTACGGCAGAGGTCGCGGGTTCAAATCCCGCTCGGGTCATATGATTTTTGAGAATCACTTATATATTTAATAACTAAGATAAAAAATACCATAAATAACACATCTTAACATTTCCCCGTGCTCATGGTAGAAAATAAAATCCTAAAGTAAGATAACGTATTTTAAAAAGGAAAAATAACTTTATTAACCCGCCACGCTGGCTTTCGTTCTCAATAGATTAATGTTTTCGTCCAAAAATAAAGTTGAGTTACATAATATTTTTTTGTATGAAAAGTGTCGTAAACGAGTTCTATATTCAAATCCCAGTATTCAGCTGTGACATGAAACAAATGTCTCTAAAGTACTTACAAATGTGTATTATTCTGCAAATTTTACAACAAAAAAACAAAGCGCGTATTCCATTAACTTGGTGTGGAATAGTTTAAAATTCAACGGAAATGCTGCAAATGCAGTTACATAAACTTGTGACTTCGTAGCACGAAGATAAATAGAGACTAGAACGGAGACTGAATAAATGTATAAAATCATATAAAACCTACACGCTTAATTCACCACTGAGATAAACAGAAACTATAGAACATATTACATAACATACTTTTATGCTAACCTAAATCAAAATTAAAACACATTCATATTTTTTTAAAAAACGGACAAGTGCAAGTTGGACTCGCGCGCCGAGGGTTTCGTACAAAATGTAAGTTTGTAATCGCAAAAAAGGACTCGAGCCCCCTCTCTGTGAGAGGGAGAGGGCCGTAGTCAACCACGCGGGCCCAGTGCGGGTTGGTGGATATCACATATCTTTGAATTTTTGGTTCTAGGATATTTTCTTCAAGTTGTTTTCCTTCACCATTTTTAGAGCAATGGTGATGAAACGAATTGCATGCATGCCATGCATTGCATAAAGTGCGTGCCTGCCTGGATTCGTACCCACGACCTACGACTTGCAAGTCAGGGCCATTCCCACAGGGCCACCCTCAGATCATAGAAACAAGGAGATATGCCGTCATAGCAAATTAGTACGGGAACAACTGACGCCACTTTTAGTACACTTTTCGACACAATTGCGCGCATAATTAAGCGCTCCTTGTGAATAAAAAGATCTCCCACGCATTGAACTTTCCGCTCACCCTCAATCTAACACTGTTAATCGTCACTCAACACTAGCTCTAAACTAAAACACTGTATTTATACCATCGATCGTGTTCGGTTCGTCGCCAGCGCGTACGTTTTTAATATGAGCAATTTGCTCAAGATCAGGCATCAAACTCGATAGCGCCTTGGCACATCTCCTTGCTTCTATGATCTGAGGGGCCACCACTGCTCCATACGTTACGTTAAATGAAAGCTAATATAGGTACCTATTTACCTAATTAATTAAAGTTAGTGTAATGTTAATAATTACTGTCACATCCCTTCCGCACCGCTGCGTGTAATATGCGTAGATTATAAATTATCCTAATTGCAGAATAAATTAAACCTATACCCGTGGGAATTGCGTTCATTTTTCATTAACAGTCAATGTATTCAGAAATTATAAAAAGTTTTTTTCTGGAAAAGATAATCATGAGCTGTTCGCTTCGGAAACAGATTTCAAACGAGAAGTTATTAGCAACATTTAAAGGTACCTAGGTACCTGTAAATCTAGTTGAAATAAAATATGAGTATACAGCTGCACGAAATTCGTAGATGCACGAGCGATTTTCTGCGGCCGCAAGCAATATAATTTTAACTAGACTTTTGCCCGCGACTCCGTCCGCGTGGACTACAATGAAATGACCAGTTTAAATGACCACCGTAGTGTAAGGTGGCTAGTACTACCAAGAGGTCAAGCTGTATCTCTGGTTTATACCACCGGAATTAAATGAAACGTAGCTTAGATCTTAAGTTGGATCCCAAGCTATCGAGCTGTGAAAACCACATCAAAATCCGTTCAATATTTTTTGCGTGATGCGCACAGACAAAAATTCAAAACAAAAATCTTTTTGTGTATGGTTACGTCCCAGTACCCTATCCCAATTGTTTTTTCTGGAATTACTTAACCGGTTGACTGTCACTGCGCGGATCCACGCGAGATATAATAGATTTTTAATTGTGTCTGTAATAGGGATGTTAACTACCTTTTTTTTATTGTGAATCTGTAAACAATTTGAAAAAAGACAATTACCACCAAAAAAACCGATGATACATCTACAGAATTGGCAAAGTTATAAGCGTTTTAAAATGATTTGCTGGACACGGACGGCACTACCTACTAGTGACGTGACACCACCTACGTCCGCTTCGCGCGACAAAGACGGAGCGATACTCCCTCCAAAAACTTTAAAAGCGTCTATGTTTTCCATTTTGTGATAAATTATTATTTTTGCTTTTACTTTTTTGTTGTGCCTATTCCTTCTTTGAAATAAAATAATTTATTTGTACTTTTTTAATAGTAGGACACTAGCGTATTGCGGCAGTCAAGAGACAAGTTAAATGATTACAAACGAACGAGCTAGTATAGATTTCCACCATTCTCTCTTGAATACAAACCCATTGTTTTGCTTTGGTAACATTTTCATGCCTTTATAAATAACAAAAAATAACCGACTTCAAAAATCCACTACAAAGAAAATAATAATTTTGGTTTCGGAAGTCGGTGGCTTTGGTTTTTGTTTGCTTTTTTTGCCACCGACTTCCGAAACCAAAATTATTATTTTCTTTGTAGTGGATTTTTGAAGTCGGTTATTTTTTGTTAAAAAAGTTTTTTATTTTTTCCCTTTTTAGTTCTTTATCCCGTGTTAGATTACTTTCACGAATTCGTTCAACAGTAAATCTTCTACGGAGTGTGTACATTTATGCCTATAACTTTGTACATAGGAATGATTACATAATGTATTATATACTAAAACCTTTCTGAAAGTATGTAGATTACGTTAGTGAAAACCCTATCCAAATCGAGTCAGTAGTTTTTGAGAAAATCGCGCACATACAAACATACATACATACATACTTACATACATACATACATACGGGACGAATACAGAACCTCCTTTTTTGAAGTCGGTTAAAAACAGACTAATTTCCGAGCCACAACAAAATTAGTCTTGTTGCTGCAAATAGTTTTGCAATTAAGGAATAGATCCACGATTTCACGCATCAATATATCCAATCAAAGGGCGAAGAAGTAATCAAAGTTGTCCCAACTATCCCCTTTGAGGGTTTGGTGATACAAGTTGGATTGTTGTTGGTTAAGTGTCGATACTGCCTGTAGGCATATAATAATGTTCGTTACATACATAATTATGAGTAAATGGAGGTTTATTTATGTCAATAATCTTTACGGTACCAGACTATAAAAAAATTAAAAATATGGACTATAAAAACTTAGGATTGCTTTATATTTCGATGAATCGAACCAGGTGAACTGGTCATCGTGGTTCGACTATGGAGTCGAACTACGCGGTCCTAAGGTTTAGTAGTTCGCCTGGTAAGATTCTAAAATCGAACCAACTGGAAAAAACAGTTCAAGTTGTTCGATTGATCGAACCATGCGGTCGAACCACGTGGCCATAACCAAATAAAATTGAAGTGTCTGTATTTCTATACTACTATAAAGTTGTATAAAAGCCGTGTCTGTACCTACATTGAAGATATTCCAGAAAAAAATGTCGGGATAGGGTACTCGGACGTAACCATGCTCGAAAATATTATTTTTTTATTTTTGTCTGTTTGTGCGCGCATCACGCAAAAAGTACTGAACGGATTTTGATGTGGTTTTAACAGTTCGATAGCTTGAGGTCCAACTTAAAATCTAAGATACGTTTCATTTAATTCCGGTTGGACGAACCAGAGATACAGCTTATTGTAGTCCATCGGACGGAGTCGCGGGCAAAAGTCTAGTTTAAAATAAATGCCAAAATTTTAATGGAAACTGCTATTTATACGATGCTTTAACATATTTTTTTTTCTGAGTATCAAATAAACGCAGCCTTAGTAACTCGAATGAAATTCCTAAATGAATACCCTCTTTTAATAAGTTCCTTATTTAACTTGTTACCGTGTTTAATTTTCACGATACGGTGACTGCTTTGACACCTAAAAATAAGCGTTTTAAAGCCGTAGCGTAACTAAAGTTGAAGTTGATTTTAATTGAATTTATTCCTTAATAAAGAACGAATTTATGTCGATCTTGCTATTATGTCGTACGCCGTCTATACAGCGTGAATTTATGTCGATCTTGCTATTATGTCGTACGCCGTCTATACAGCGTGAATTTATGTCGATCTTGCTATTATGTCGTACGCTGTCTATACAGCGTACGACATAATAGCAAGATTGACAACTAAAATCATTCTATACATTCTAGCTGAGTGCGAAAAGCTCCAATTTGAATAAGACCTTAAATTCTGTTTATGCTAGGAATAATGAACCTGGTTTTTTATCCTAACCGAAAATCCCCATAGGGATTAAAAGGACTTACGGAATTTCCACATCCACTTTTTAAAACCGTATTTTTATTTAAACAAGGCTTCTTTCTAAACATCTCAAATTATTTTATTGTATAATCATACTGGCTAACAAATAAAAAAACCAGACAAGTGCGATTACGACTCGCACCCTGAGGGTTCCGAAATATACAATAGCGCCATCTATGCCGCTATTAAATCATAGTAGGTATATCATGTCTTAATCATAGATGACGCTATTGCATACTTCTAGTGGCCCCACCTATGAGCAGATGGCTCCACTCATGGTCATGACACACGGACAACAAAGTGATCCTATAAGTATAAGGGTTCTGTTTTTCCTTTTGAGGTACGGAACCCTAAAAATAATGTAGAATTACATGAGCGAAACCGTAAAAATAATAAACACGAAAGTTTCAAAAAGTTACAATATAAAAACGAATAAACTCTCAACAAAAATCAAAATAACGTATTTCAATATCTTTCCCATATCCCAAAAGCCCTCAATGTCGAAATTCCAGAACAAATTATTTCTGCGATCCAAACATTCACTCGAATCGATTCCGATCCGAAACTTTTACGGTCTCGTTTCTCAGTACGTACCATGTCACGCAACATGTTACATGTAACATATTGTTATGAATACTTAAACACAATCGCTGAGAATGTCACAGTGTCAAACTGACAAAATTGTGTTAGATATTTTATTGAAATGGGTATTGTTCAGTTTGCGAAATTCTGTTACATAATGTTTTCATTTGACGTTAACGTTTTTCGTGCGTGTTTCAGCAGTTTTTGCTAAATAACGTGTTTCTAATGTGTCACGTTATGAGAAAGGTCAGCAAATTCTCCTGTGTGTTAATAATAACATTCTGGAATGACGAAATTAAAAAGAGATTGAACTGATGCGATGCGCAAAAGATCGCGCTAGTGTTTTTCAAGAAATTTTACACGTGTAGTAGTACTAAAATGTTATAACTATAACATGATAGTACAGAAAAGGTGTGTTATCAATATCATGTATCTCATCTGTAACTTTAATAAAGCAGTTTATGTAATTTTGTTAACTAATTTTTGATTTAGTTTTCTCTTAACTTTTTATGTTTAATTGTTGTAACGACAAATCCCGAAATCACGACATCTGGAGCTACATAGCATTGAACTTTTCTTACGGGCGCATCTTCTAGTGGAAGTTTAAAGCCAGAACTTATAAAAGTGATACCTTTTACAAATCCCTCTCAGTGACTTCTCCTCATTTGGACAATTATTTCACTAAAAACATTATCTAGTCATATGCTCGTAGTGATATTAGGTACTAGATTGAAACCGTGTGATAGTTAAATCCAAGGTTAAATCCCTAGTGAGATAGTTATGAGACAATTTCGTACAACTATCATCCGGAATAATGATAATATAAGTAGGGATATTATAATTATATTAGGGCCGTCACTCAAACATCGCTCTGATCATTCAATTATCTCTCAACATTCAACTATCTCAGTTCATTGATCGTTGAGTTTCTTTTGTGATCAGAAGGCCAATCTGGTAATTAATTTAGTACTCACAGTTGACTGAACTGAGATTAGATTTAAAATTGACTAAAAATGGTATTCTGCTAACAGTTTTCTCGTATATTTAAGCACGAGATTTTTTTACGTAGCGCCATCTAGCGTCTTAAAGCAATTGTGACTATCAAAAGTTATTGTTCTTTCCCTCGGGAACACATAACGGATTTTACATGTACATTCTACAAGCAAGGGCGAGTCGCTTGTCCGTAAATAATTTAATGTTCAGGGCCTCTGAAACTTCAGTCGAAAAACTGATACTAAGTGGGTAATTTAGAAACGTACTTCACCCTCGTTCTCGAGCAGCTGTAACTAATGTCCGAAAAAAGGAAACTACTACTGTGGGTCAAAGATAAAAGCCAAGTTTCCACTCGAAATCACCTAAACGACAACCTGTCAATTTATAACGTCTGTTCCGCTCCATATCCAACGATGTTATCGAGACTTTCTAGACAATAAAGTCGGAACGCTTGTCTTACGTTACTATGGTTACGGGCTAATAGGCTACGAGGCGGAAATCCGACCAGCAATGGTGCGAAACGGCTCTAATCGTCTCGTAGCCGTAGCAGTCTAAAAGCGTAGCGGTGTAGCAAGTTGCTACGTGATCTTTCGTAGATGATCTACGATGTTCGATGTTTATTCTTCCAATAAAAATGGTTTTTATTTGGGCTTTTTTGGAAAATATTTTTTTAATTAAAATGCCATAGTACGTAAATGTTTATAATAGAAAACAAAATACTTTAGCTAGTGATATAATTGAATTAAATACTATCATAGGCTTGATAATTATGCGGGAATTCTGATATTCATTTGTTTGAATGTTGGGTGAATATGGACGTTAATTTACTTTTGTGAGTGATTAAAATATTAATTGCGCAGTCAAAATGAAAATGATGATTGATTACAGTATTAACAATTTTAGAATTTATATTATTTTATAAAAATATAGGTACTTAATAATATTTTATTTTGTACCATCTAGTGGGTGATCACTAAAAAGTATTGAGCAAGGGTGGTGATTAATGTTCTTTCGTTTTCTATATGAGAAAAGGTTGGTAATTAAGAGAAATTGATTTTTTTTGATTGGTCATACATTTTCGTGACTGATATACCTAGATATTATGTTGTGTGGAGTAGTTGATTTTTTTTGCAATTTCAATATTTTTCCTCCTTACACTTTCCACGTGGTTTCACGTTGCGTCGTCGTGGTTATAATAATGGTCGTCAAGGATATCCTATTACTTATAGTTTTCGATGTCACTAGTTTTTACTGCGGTTAAGAGCTGAAATATGGATACAGTGTTTCGATACAATATTTTTTGCTTGTCTAGGATGTCTTTTTAGGGTTCCGTACTAAAATGGAAGAAAAGGTTATAGTGCGACTTCGTCTGTCTGTCTGTCTGTCACACCTGCTTATTTAAGCAACTACTAATGCTATCGACTTGAAATTTGGAACAATTATAAAAAATGCTTGCCCAACTTTATTGCAAATGAAAAAAGACAAAAAATATTTTTATTTTCATTGAAAAAGGGGCCGGAGTGAGGGTCCGAAATTTTAAAGTGGGGTTACTAGGTCAAATGGCATATCATATGAAAGGGCTTGATCTGCACATTTCAAAATATATTTTCATTTTCTTTTATGTCTTATAGTTTTCGAAAATGATGAAAAATGTCTGAAAAAATACCATTCCCCCCCCCTTATCTCCGAAGTTTGCGGAGTGATAAATCTGAAATAATTAGAGCTGATAGGAATTGACCCAAATATTGCATCAAAAATAAAACGATGTTCCTAACTAGTATATTTTTTTCAAAATCATAAAAATTCCTTCACAAACAAACTTACTTATGCGGTCCGGTTTTTTTCACTTTATACGTCCAAAAATGATACGGAACCCTCGGTGCGCGAGTACGACTCGCACTTAGCCGGTTTTTTATTATTGCTCAGGTGTCTTGTTACATTAACAAAAACATTGTCAAGTTTATATTGGAAACGCCACACACAACACGGAACTTTTCAGGACTTTATACTTATCTTCCTAAGTTTAGTTTATTAATACTTTTGACCGCCAGACGAGAGTAAAAATAATAATTTAAAACATCAATTCCATAGATGTTTTTATGTTAAATTGGAATTATAATACATTGGATATACCAAATTTGAAAATGACAATTTTTTTAAATTTTTTTTATTAAATTTAATATCTTTAGATATTTTGTTATTCGAATTGAAGAAATCATTTTTAAAGATTCCATTTATGCATTTAATTATTTCTAGAAACTACTTCCACTAATTGTGCTATTACTGGCGGTCAAAGGGACATAAATATTGTAAAGGTATCCCTATACTAATATGACGTCACATTGCAGGTCAACAGCGGTAGTCGCGTAGGCAGAATGCCGCGCGCCGGCGCACTCCTGCTGGCGATAGCGGCTGTCCTACTGGCCGCCGAGTGGGCTCATGCGTCATACATCGATCCCGGTATATTACACTACAGTGGCGAAGGCTCTATTTAACTCGTTTGCTATCGACTTCCCATTGAAATATAGCACAACAGTAGTGTTTACTATTGTCAAATAATATAGTTCGTATTAGAAAAGTAGATCAAAATAGAAATCAAATGAATCGGTTTATATTACAAGGCTGAAGCCAGGAAGCTAGCCACAGTTATAGAGTTACTGGACTTCATGCGTCACGCTTGTCAAATTAAGCATTTTTGCTCGGCTTACCTCTTACAAAAATTGATCCTTCGCCACTGTTGCACTAGCTTTAAAGTTTACTTGCAACCACTACCTAGATGAAATCTTGCACAAACTATCCCGTTGTACACTAAAATTGTTTCTTAATTAAATCGGGATTAGTAATTTAGATAGTTATGTTTCTCAAAACCAAACGCGAGTAGTTCGAGACAGTACCCGCCGCTCAAGACTATGACACCCACATACTTCAGTCTTCTCGTGACCACGGTCAATGCAACTTGGTCGAAACGTCGAGGTTAGTCAAAATACATTGATTACATTTGTGCTCAAAAAAATCCGATTTAATTAAGAACCATTTGCAAAAACTACTTTGGCAAAACATGTGTCACTAATTTTGTGGCAATCAACTTCATTTTATACGACGTTGACAAACGTACCTTGCTTACAACAGGAACACAACACTACCTGATAGTAGCGTTATTTGGCTGTGGTATTCTGTAAGGAATTTGGAGGGACTTCCCCCATCGGACTGCTCCAGATTTGAGCAACATAACCCATTGTTCTTTAGCTCTCTTAAATCCGAAGATCCGTACATTCATAAATTCAGCCCAAAATATAGCACAATTAAAAAAAGTACTGTGCTTATTAAAACCTCTGTTTCATAAATAAGCCGACAAAAACATTCATAATGAATAAAAGTCTAACACCAATTTATTTTAAGCCACCTCAGAGATACAGACAAATCTTTTATTCTTTTTTTCGTAATTTTCCATCCGTGAAAAACGAAAAATGGAAACAGGATGAATATCTCTGTCTCGAGGCGAAAGGCGAAATTTATTTTAGGCAAATTACGGAATGGAAAATCACCCTACTTTATATTTAACAACGTTATGGAGAGTATGAAAGAATTTACGAAAAAACATCATTGGGGTGGAAAAGTAAACTTAATTATCTTGTTGAGTGCCAAACATTATTTATGGGAACGATGAAGTGAATTATTCGTCATTGTGGATATTTTGTAATATTTGTTTTTCCGAAAATATCTATCAATTTATTATACATAGGTAGGTACATATAATATTCTTTTCAACACACTTGCTCATAAAATGGCTCTTATTTCACCGCAATTAGGCACGTAATGACACCTGTAATCAAACTGTGACTTTTTATTGCTATTACTCACTAGTGAGTTCTGGACTGGGCGCGCGCGCTGTTCCTCCGGCGCGCGAGTATTATTTTATTCACAAGTGTGTTGAGAAACGTCGTATGAATTATGATACATGTGTGTATTGATGATTACCGTCTTCGGCTCCCTTAAGACCCTCGCCTGGCGGCTCGGGTCTCAATGGCGCCTCAACGGTAATCACCAACATTACACACTTGTACCATAATATACTATTATTGTAGACGCAGATATTAAATAGCAGATACATTTTTTATAGATAGGTATTATATGTACAAAAGTGAGCTGACAGCAAACCTTAGAGCGATAGAGAGAGATAAGTGCACAATAGGCTGTAATACACTAATTAAAAACATACACACATACATAAATAATACGAGTATAATCATTCGAAATGACATTAGTGTAACGCCTCGTAATATTAGTCAGACAAAATGATTGAAAGGTTGATTTAATAAATAGCCTAGAATTTTTCATTCTTCCTACAAACTGGAAACCAAATACGGTGTACTAAGTAGCTACTCAACTCAAGTTTCTTGTACAAAAACAAAAACTATAATAAAACGTTTTGTCAACAGGAGACGACGACGTCGAAGTAAACCTGTCTGATTACGGCGAAGATCCTGCTGATCTGCAGCTACTGCAGGATGTTGGAAAGTGAGTCTTCATGCTTTAGACATAAAGTTCAAAATCGATTAGGTAAAAGTTTCAGGTAAACAAGGTGAATCTTGAGAAATATTAACGAAGGAAGACTCTGTGATCAGAGTTTGAGTTATGAACTTAAACTTACTATCTGCAATGTTCCAATCAATTAAGTTTCAAATGTATGGAAGTTTTCATATATCTGATAGTAATAACTAAATTTTATGTCTTATATGTAAAAAAAACATTAGATAGATATACCTTTTAGCCCTTCTTTTTAGCCCAACTGCTCCAAAAAAGGGTAATATTTTTCGAGCTATAGCCTAAAAGCGAATTGGCATGGATGGATATGGATTTCAACATAGGTATCATTAGATTCGTCTTTATTGTGAGGGTGACATATTTTAGTTAGGGAGTCAGGTTTTTGGTTACTTCTAAAAACTATATTTATTTTGTTTACATTAAAAACAGGGTATCTACGAGAGCCTATTGATCACTGTTGCATATGTCTTTATGAAAATATAAATGGAATTTAATGTAAAGAGAAAGTATACACAATTCCAGTGTTAGAAACATTGAAGTGAATGCATGCGCCAGCGCATAGCATTATCACGAACACAAACTTAGGCTAGCGTTCAATGATGTGGTTTCAGACGATCGTCGCTGATCTACGTTTTCAGGCGCGCCTGTGTGAAGCGAGGGGGCAACTGCGACCACCGGCCAGGGGATTGCTGCCACTCCTCCTCCTGCAGGTGCAACCTCTGGGGCTCCAACTGCCGCTGCCAGCGTATGGGGCTCTTCCAAAAGTGGGGGTAGGCCTCCCTTCCACCCCCCGACTCCCCTGAAGCGGCGACCAACTCCCACCAGCCGACTTGACCGCCGCTCCATCGGACGACAACATTTGCATTTTCTAACGGACCCGTTGCGTTCTTTGCCATATTTCATTTCTCTGCGTTCCCTCTCTGGTACACCTTCACTTATCGCTTGGAGAGATTCAAATTGAAAACAGGGACCTAGATTTTAGTTCGGAAATATTTTTGGACCTTTTGAGATATACAAAATGTATAAATGGTATCGTTTCTCTTGTCAGACTTCTGAATTTTTGTTTGTTTCTTGTAATTTCTTTATCTGATTCGCCGAGTGTCCGCTTACGTGGTTGGGCAATCACCCAGCCTTATTGCCCAATCAGTACGCCCCGACGTCAAGCTCGGCCAATCAGACCCCGGCAACTGCCTCTGGCGACGCGTCCTGATACGTTCAGTTACGTTTGAAGTTTTTGTTAGAACGAAGAGACGCGTCGCCTCGAAGGCAGTTCACCTGTTCTATTGCAATGTATGTATGTAGAGTAATGTAAGGTAATCGTAGATGAATAAAGCAGTAGCTGCTAACTTGATGGTAAACTTATGTAATAGGAAGTAGCGATCACTACAAAATAGAAAAAAAAACATAAATGTACTTTTAAACTAAATGTTCTAGTCATGTAAGAGAGTATCGGTAATGGAAAACTTGGTGAAAGACGCTATTATAAGCCTTTATATATAACAACGCCATTTGTATTTGCGATTGGCACCTTAGATTTTTAAATATCTATTATTAATGTGTCAATACATAATTCATGTAATATTAAAAGGAATCTTAATGTATTGTATGCGACTCTCAGACAGGAGTATATAATGGTATTGCAGCCAAGTAGATTCTTCTGGATGTAGCTTCTTATGTATGTTCCTGATTGTGGAATATGGTAATTGTATTAATACTAATATTGGAATATGGAAAATGATAAAATTATATTAATAAATGTTTATCGACGATATCAGTGTTGTTATTTACTTATCTCTTTAATAAGACAATCCCAACTTTATACTTTAGGAACCAAATAAATTACGAGAATCTCACTCCAGAAGCGAACTTTGTTAGGTACTATGTACAAAAACGTAAGTATCTTACTTTTATATCGAATACTATGAATACTCTAACTTATAAATATACGAGTAGTTCTTGAGCCTCTTGGTGTAGTGCTCGCAATTGGGGCTTCTGTGAACATCAGGTATTCGAATCGGGGTTCGAATCCCATGTATCCCTTCGACAAAAAAAACCGTGATGCTATGTAATGTAGGTACCTACCATAGGTATAATACCGGTAACTTTCAACAACGAGAAATGAAAGAAAGATTTGCATGAGACAAGAAACTTGATCAAGTAAACATGACGGTGTGGGTGTCGATGTCAATTTTGCATGACAGGGGTTATAGAGCAACTACAAATTGCATGAAGCTTCAAGTCTCATGCAAATCGGATGTCAATCTTGATCATGTGAGAGTAATTAGTTGTCCTCTGAAATACCAACAAAAAAGGTATGGGGTAATTCGGCAGAAAACGTTCAGCACCGAGAAAGAGATCAATCAATAAGCTAAACATGAGATCTCGAGCAATAATACATCCGGAGCAGAAGTGTTACAGCTTTGAACAGAACGAAATGTAAGTACTTAATTATACAGCATGTAACAAAAACCCTGTTCGATCCCTAAAGGGGTCATTAGGTACGTACTCATCATTATAAACAATTTTTACTATGGGACCAACCCTGAAATTGCGAAAAAAAAATTACTTGCTCCATACATTATGTGAACATAAATGTATGAAACAGCTGTTTTTTTTAGTGATTTCAGGGTTGGTCCCATAGTAAAAATTGTTCATAATGATCAGTATAATGACCTCTTTTGAGATCGAACAAAGTTTTTGTTACATGCTGTAACTTTGAAAATACAGATGATATGAGGTATTTATATTTGTAGCAAATATCGTGCTTAAAAAGACCTTAAACCAACTTCTATATATTTTGTGCATCAAAGGAGAAATCGCTAAAGGTAGGTAAGTATATCTTGCACTGGTATTCTTTGAAATCGACATCCTCTAAGCATTCCTTTCAAAAACTTGTCAGTACTATGACAATAATTTATCAAAATATAAACAAAACAAACCTAATTATAAAACAAACACAAGCGTTAAGTACACAAAACAAAACGTCATCAACTTCATTATTAGCAAAGTTTGACAACTTTTTTTTATCCATTTCATCAATCACTCCTTTTAGCCATCGCGTCGAACAAACCGTCCCCTTTTTGAGACAAAATTAATTATTTCACTTTTCAAATTGTTTTACTGTGTAAGCAAAAATGGACATTTTAGGCTCAACCTTTATATTATTCACTAGCTTGTCCCATTTTGGGCACAAAAGGGTCCGTGATTAAGCCATGACGATCCGTTTTTTTTTGCGCACTTTGATGTATAAGTTGAGATGAGTTTCATGATAAACAGCTTGTCTATTTCTGAGGGAAACAAAGTTAGGGAAAAATAATATAAAACCGTTTAACATAAAGTGCCCCCACTAAACCTTTCGGAATCTATTATGAGGACGGGCGTGACAATTCTCCTGTAGCGTGGATAACGGTTTGTGTTAACTACGATTAGAGAATAATAAAAAACAATATAAAAGAGTAGGTAAACTACTATTATAAAACTTCAGTCTACATAAAAAATGTGAGACCAATTCGCGGGTTAATGTTTTAAAATAATATATTGGCAAAGCATACAAATAAACATTGTATACGGATGGTTGAATTAATCAATTTTTATTTGAAATCCGTCAAAAAACACTTTTATAATTATAAAAGTGTTTTTTGACGAATTTCAAATAAAAAGAGATTGATAAATGATATTTATTTTGTAAATAGGTTAAAAATAACACTTTTACACGTCAAAACATTTTTTTAAGCTAGATGAGTTCGGTGTTTCCTATATACCTATCCTTTGAGAAGAAACACCGAAACAAACTCAAAGGTTGATGTCTCTTTTAAAGTCCAGACAATTAAGATAAATTGTGTAAGAACCATGCAGGTTAGTCGGAAATGGCCTTTAGAGGAAAGAGCCATACAGATTTGAGTGGACCTGACCTGACTGTGCACGCATGTGCCGGGTATCGTGGTAGCTCAACCCAGATTGTAAGAGATTTTGTAGTATAGAGATACTACAAATTAATTCAGCCATCCGTATACAATGTTTAATAGTATGCTTTGCCAATATATTATTTTAAAACATGAACCCTCTTACTTATAAACGATGATTAAACGTTATTTAACGTGAACAGCCCTTAGGTCAATTAACATCTCTATTAATTGGCATAAAAATGACAAAGATAGTTGATTTAATCAGTGGTTAAGTGACAAGTTTTCATAGGTAAGGGGGTAATTCTTCAAATCATGCATATTTAATGTAATAACTTGCGCTTTCAAAGGGAGGCTTACAAAGGCCCATAAGTCCACCTTTATAAGTAGAAAAGCTCTTTCAAAATACGAAAATGTACTTTAACTATTTTCAGGTGAATATAAAGAAACATAAATTGCCTATATTCCCAAATGGGGTAGACGACAAAGATAAATCTTCTATATCTTTAAAATAGTACCATGACTGACTGATGTGGTTCTAGAAATTTCAAATTTGGAGAAAATATTCCTTGAATACCTTTATCATCATACTATAGTAGTCCACTAAGTACCCATACGAAAATGTACTTTAACCATTATCAGGTGAACATAAAGAAACATAAATTGCCTATATTCCCAAATGGGGTAGACGACAAAGATAAATCTTCTATATCTTTAAAATAGTACCATGACTGACTGATGTGGTTCTAGAAATTTCAAATTTGGAGAAAATATTCCTTGAATACCTTTATCATCATACTATAGTAGTCCACTAAGTACCCATACGAAAATGTACTTTAACCATTATCAGGTGAACATAAAGAAACATAAATTGCCTATATTCCCAAATGGGGTAGACGACAAAGATAAATCTTCTATATCTTTAAAATAGTACCATGACTGACTGATGTGGTTCTAGAAATTTCAAATTTGGAGAAAATATTCCTTGAATACCTTTATCATCATACTATAGTAGTCCACTAAGTACCCATACGAAAATGTACTTTAACCATTATCAGGTGAACATAAAGAAACATAAATTGCCTATATTCCCAAATGGGGTAGACGACAAAGATAAATCTTCTATATCTTTAAAATAGTACCATGACTGACTGATGTGGTTCTAGAAATTTCAAATTTGAAGAAAATATTCCTTGAATACCTTTATCATCATACTATAGTAGTCCACTGCTGGACATAGGCCTCTCCAATCACACGCCATTTAACTCGATCTTCGACTACTCTCATCCAGTTGCCACCAGCCACCCTTTTCTTTTTTTTTTTTGAGGATGGGAAATCATCAAATGACCCCTCCCGCTCTAGGGTGGAGCGGAAGGGAGTGTTAGACTCGTACTGACTAAAACCCACCCGTGTTCCTTCCTTTGCCCTTCATGTTCCGGGTCAGCGGTATCCCTTTCGGACAATCCCGCTTTCCCGGCAGGCTTGGGCCCTAGTGGGCCCCCTCTTTGATGCTGACATCTCTTTGAGGCGCGCGTGGAACACTACGCGCCGTCGACCCGGGCCTGGTCCTTACCGGACGGCGAGCTACCCATTGCTCACCGTCCGCAAGCCCGCGCCTACGGTGGCCGGGAATCGGCTATCGATTCCCGCCGCCCAGGGCGTCTCCTGCGGCGCCACCAGACACCCTGCGAAGATCATCGCTCCACCTAGCATGCCAGTAAACGTGACTGTGAAATCACCCTTAGACCAACGAGACAGATTTTCAAGTGAAGATTCTACAATCTCTGGTAGAATAGAATGTCTTTGCTTTAGCCAAAAGACTGCTCCAATGCTTACCGCCATTGGAGCTGCGAAAACACAAACGTCAATTTAGCACTCACGAAAATAAAAACCCGAGGAGTCTTAATAATGATGAACTTTTTTAACTACCGAGGGCATAATATGAGATCAAATCTTAAAGCGGACCTCTGAACAAAGAATAATACCCAAGAACGACCCAAACAACTTGGCATATAATCGGAAGAAGAGAGCATCAAATAAAAGTGCACTTATCGCCCTTGTTTTCACCCCGAACCCACCCAAAGGGGACGAAGAGACATAACTATAGGAACATGTAGACGTATCGTCCACAAAAGAAATTTCTCATCTTTTGTGCGTCCTAATGTAAAAACTTCATACAAAAATATAAGAGAATATTCCTATTGTTACGAAGGAATGGGGACTAAGGGACTATATTAATTCGGTTCGCACCACATGTGTTGGTATGATTTGGTTATCGTAAGTCCAATGCTCGGCCAACCGGCTCTCGATAAGGTAAATCTTTTGCGGAGGATCTTATTAATGTTGCAAAAGATTCGGATTTCGGGTCGAGGCACGTGGTACTGTACGAGCTCCGATATTGATAGTGATAGGTTAATAGGATGAAGTGGGATATTTGCACAATTTATTTACCCGACTGCAAAGCCAAAAGGAGGGTTATGATTTTAGCAGGCTATTTATGTGTTTGTACGTAAGTTCAGCTGTTCCCTCCGAAACTACTCGTAGGGTTTTGACGAATGAGGTATTGTTGGAAACGTTTTGCTGTACCCCAAGTTATAGACTACTAGCCATGCCTCGCGGTTTTACCCCCGTTGCTCGGCTCCTAAGGGTCGTAGCGTGATGTTAAATAGTCTATACTATTCTTCATGAATCTGGCTATCATATACATACAAAAAAAAAACGAATCTGACTGATAGTTCTAGAGATTAGCGCGTTCAAACAAACAAACAAACTCTTCAGCTTTATTATATTAATATAGATTATTCTTATGGTTTGGTCACGTAGGCACTCGTATAAATTATTGACGTTTTTATAGCACGGTTAAGGCAGTGACCGAGAGCTACGTGTCACGGTTTCGGCTCTTGCGGAACCGATATTTGTATGGCTGAAAGATTTGAGTATCCGAAGAATAGCGGCGTAATTGCAAGATAGCTACTTTTCAGGAGACACTTTTTTGTTCTTAGTTAAAAAAAAATGTATTGTGTATTGTTATTTTATTTTTAAATATATTTTTTCCCTTAAAATCTTGTACATCCGAAGTTTTTCAGAAATCAACCTCATTTTCTTTCAGATTTTCTTACAAATAATAAAACAAAAAAAAAAACAAAAAAATGTTTTCTATACAGATTTATAAATATTTTATTACGACACAATAGTGTTGCCCAAATGCAAGACCAAGAGGAGACTAACCCAGTCTTTGATCTTGATCTTGTGTCAGTACACCTGGGCCCCAATTCTCCTATTTGAATAGTGTAAGAATGGTGTCATAACGACACCATTACTATCAAAACCTAAGCGGTCATTGGCTTAGAGTAAGACTAACTCTTTCGTCATTGGTCAAAACGATGCCATTGATACACTATTCTGACACGATTATAACAATTGCATTAGCAGACTTGGGGCCCTGGTTGTGATCTTGGTCTTGCTGTAATTCACAATAATATATGTACTACAATTTTAGAATCCATTTATACTAAGCAGGTATACCTACCTACAGATTCAAGTGTTTTTTAGTACGACATAAAAATGTACTCACAGAATTTGGTAACAATATGTCACGGTAATCGGCTTTAAAAATCGAATTTACAAAGCTTCCAAATGAAAAAAAAAAAGTAAAGAGGTTTACGTACAAGATATTATGTTTGGATAAATAAAATGGCGACATCCCATTTGGAAACCCCTCAAAAACCAATGAACAAAAGTGTCTTTTCGTAAACGTTAATCTATACTATTATAAAATTGTACACAAGCTGTGTCTGTACATTGATGATATTCCAGAAAAAACAGTCGGGATAGGGTACTGGGACGTAACTATACCCAAAAAGATTTTTTTTAGATTTTTTGTCTGTTTGTCTGTTTGTGCGCGCATCACGCAAAAAGTACTGAACGGATTTTGATGTGGTTTTCACAGTTCGATAGCTTGAGGTCCAACTTAAAATCTAAGCTACGTTTCATCTAATTCTAATGGGAGGAACCAGAGATACAGCTTGACCTCTTGGTAGTACTAGCCACTCTACACTGCGGAGGTCATTTAAACTGGTCACTTCACTGTAGTCCACGCGAAGTCGCGGGCAAAATCTAGTAAAATATATAGGCAGATTCTGTTTATGAAAATTCGGCGCGGCACCCTTTTAGATATAGCCAAACTACTAAAATTCATTGAGTCGGTTATAATCCGGTGTTTACTACTTAGTTACGCGTTACGGTAAAAGGGCCGGCCATAAATAGATTTACTTAGTTTTTTATAAGGCGTTGAAAAATCCTTATTATAAAATGAAATTAATAAATAAGATTATTTAGGAGAAGCTCGTAGCTAAATGGGTAAGGACCAAATTTTTCGCACACTTTCTAAAAATGCACTGTCCGAGTGTAAATATTATAAAAAATAATATTAATGAAGGGCCTTTGTACGGTCTCATCAACCGTACATACCTATACTTTGCGAACACAACACCTACTTTGATGTCTCAGTACGGTTTGTGAGCGAGTTCATTCCAGCTGGCTCCTACTTTTTGAGATGTACCACTACCAATGACCCTCTTGAGCGGCTTTACTCTGACATCAACCCTCAACTTTGGCTCTTAGGCCGCGGCCGTACCGGTACGGCGATTGCGACGCGACGGCGATTTCGTAAAAACAAACTCATATAAACATTTTGTCGGTGGCCGCACTGCTGCAGTGCGGCCATCGACATTATGTTTATATGAGTTTGTTCGCCGTTGCGTCGCAATCGCCGTACCGATGCGGCCGCGGCCTTAAATTGAGTCCAAAGCTCAAAACAGCTAAGTATCCTCCCGAAGGTGCGGCGGTACTTCACGTCGAAACTTGCTTCTATTATACCAAACACAAGTTAGTTCGTGCATGGAGTACTTCTTACTCGCACCTTTGGGATGGCTCAGCCAAGTACCAGCTTGAGGCGTTGGAGTCCATTGAGAAACGTGCCAAGAAGCAAATCAGCAACGAAACCCTTGTTAAGACTAAGCACCCAAGCCTTGAACATTGACGCAAAGTTGCTGATCTATCGGTTTTTAACGGATACATTTCGGAGAGTGTGCTTCGGATCTCAGCCCCGGATCTTGAATCATTTTGAGGCGGGGCAAAAACCAAAAAATGCCGCCCCCGCCCGACCACATTTTTACCTTTATTGTCATCATTTCAGCCATAAAACGGGCGTGTTATGGCTGAAATGATGATAATAAAGGTAAAAATGTGGTCGAGCGGGGGCGGCATTTTTTGGTTCTTTCTAGGAGGCCTATGTCCATCAGCATCAATGGGCATTGTTGCTGATGGACATAGGCCTCCTAGAAAGAACGCCACAACGACCGGTCTAGCGCTGCTCTTTGCGATTACTACGCTTGGTAGACGAATACACTACTCAGTGTATTCTGTGTATTCGTCTACCAAGCTTGAATTTGCCGCCCTCTGAATTTGCTGCCCGGAGCACGGGCCCCGGCTAGCCCCCCTGTCGGATCTGCATGATCTAATTCCTTTCTGCCCTTTTTTCACCAAAAGCACGAACCCGCGGCTCTCGCTGCAAACTCGCAGCAAGCCCGCTGCGCCCTCGCCTCGCTTTGAACTCGCTCGCAAATCGCCACTGTGATAAAGCCTTAAAAGTTAGTCGATCTGAATTTCAAGCATTTTTCGCGCGTCTTGCGTCAAGTCCTATAAGTCCTATGACTATGTCTATAGGCAGACATAACGTTCGCTCGACTTGTTGCTGAGCAAGCCGCGAAAATATTTTCGAAAGTCGGTCTTTTATGACGTCACCCTGGCTTATCACGTCTTTATAAGCCTTTGATATCGAGTCAATCTAAACTGTACTGTAACATGTAATTATGTAAATTAAAAGTAGAGCTTCGATAATTATGATATTCATTAATTAAATTGATGTAATAAAACGGTTGGTTTGTATTTTCGTGTATAAAATTAATTTACTGTCAAAAGGGTATTTGATGTAATTAATATTAGAATGTAGGTATATTATTTTAGAGCAGAAGAACTAATCAATTTTGTAAATTAGTAAGTCTTAGGCCATGTTGTTTCAACTTACAGTTACGTATCTGTAACCGTCAAATATGGCGGCAATTTCATACTGACTTAACGATCACGTACTGACTTACGAATACAGATGGTTTGAAGCAACCCGCCCGCTAGTAATGGGGCTAGCAGAAACCTTAATGACGAAAACTGAATGGTCGATGAACGTAGTTAATTCATTCATAGCTAGCTGTGCCCGTGACTCCGTCCGCGTGGAAGGCGGAAAACAATGTCGTTATTTTCTTACAAACTTTGTCTCCCCTTTTCACTCCTTTAGGGACGGAATTTCAAAAAAACCCTCTTTAACGCAACTAAGGCAGTTAAGGATTTTTTTTGTCCGTTGCTTGCCCCACACTAGGATTTTTTTTTGTCCGTTGCTTGCCCCACACTAGGATTTTTTTTGTCCGTTGCTTGCCCCACACTAGGATTTTTTCTGTGTCGTGGGTGCGTTCACAAAACTCAAAGCCAAGCTACTAAATTGCTAACCAGCTGGCTTCAAAAAACTAGCCTCATGTATCTCGGGCATTAGAATTCCTGACAGTTTTTTTAAGCGTTTGAAAAACTTCCTTAGACCTAGTTCAAACCAATATTCATGTGAGCAAAAGTTTCATAAAGTTAATTCTGCTGACATTTAAAACTCCCACAATTTTCTAAGGCATTTGCCAGTACATTAAGGCCTAAGTTTACAGACAAGATGACAGTCCGATAAATTGAAAACGGCCGTTTAACATGACTTTATGTATAGAAAAAGATATGATAAACAGCCGTTTTCAATTTAACGGACTGTTATCTTGTCGGTGAACTTGCCCCTTAGGCGATTCGCACACTGCCCCGCATCACGCAGCGTAGCGCGGGGGTGCGTGATGTTCCGTTGTTTACCTGTATTTGTATAGAAATCAACACACTGAAAACGCATTCACGCGCGGGATTTTTGTTACGTCGCCACGCACCCCGCAGCGTAGCGCGGGGCGGTGTGTGATTCGCTTCACTCCATGTCGACGCACAACTAAAAATAAACTCACTACCGTCTCTTATTTTTGGCTACACTCTATAAATACATGATTTATACGTCCGTGTATTTCAATACGTCCCTAAGGAGATCTTGAGTGAATCTTACGTCGAGTGCCTCTCATTATATGCGGAGGAAACCCGAAGAGATTCTATTCGTGTACATACGTAAAAAGAAAGTTATTTACGTGCCAATTAAAAATATATAACCACGCTTGTACCCTAAGGGTTTTTTTAGGTTCCGTCCCAAATCTGGGATGGTCGGCAACAGAAATATAAAATTAATGATCAATACCACAGATAATATAATACTATACGTACAGATGCCTCATGTCATACAAAGAAATGCGACCGATTTAGCGCGAGCTATCTTCGGGGTATACATTTTTCCGTGCTTAAAGGATTTTTCAAAATTTGAACAAATTTTATTCATGATGTATTTTTTCATGTTCTCAATTTTACATAAACTTCAACAACAAATCGATACGTATAACGCCATCTATTATGAGTTACTTCAACAAATGTTCCTTTGTTCCTGATGAGACCCCGTGTCAATACACAAAATTAATAGACAAATAGGATAAATAATTGCAAAAACATTGGAGTTTCTAATCTTTACTTACTAATAATAATAAAACTGAAGAGTTTGTTTGTTTCAACGCGCTAATCTTTGGAACTACCAGTCGGATTCGAAAATTTATTTTTGTAGGTATATCCAGATTCATGAAGAATAGTAGAGGCTATTTAACATCACGCTATGACCATTAGGAGCCAAGCAACGGTGGTGAAACCTCTGGGCATAGCTAGTAAATATAAAGACGTAATATCCATTTCTGTGATAAGCCGAAACAATGAAAACTATTTATTACTTTTTTATAGCTTCGAGACAGGGCTTCTTATCTCGTATATTTTCCTCCGAAATGAACAACTAAAATAAAATGATCTTATTAAATCGAAACAAAAATACCTAACTTAACTTATAAATAATAATACAAGGTTATTTAAACAGCACTATTAAGCTCCTGGGATCGATTTCCGGGTCGGGTATGTTATTGGGTTTTTCATTAATTAGGAAATTTTCAGCACCCCGGAGTCTGGATTTTGGCCTAATTTAGTAGTAGGCTCAAAGGTTAGTCTATTACATGGGACCTATAACATAACTGCTTATATCTGATTCTATACACTTCTGTCTACCTCTCTCGCAAGATTGTGGGATACTTATGGTGAAGATACAGACGCCGCCTGGCTGTAAGAGTGATCTGAGAGTTCAGCGCTGTCCCCCGATGACCATCGCAAACCAGCGACAGCTTATGTTGCAGTGCAGACTATGTTTCCGTTGCAGAGTTAATGAATAATTCATGAGCCCAGCAATTATGTTGAATATTAAGTGAACAAATCGTCTCGCACATTCTCTCCAATCTAGACCATTTCCACTGAAGGTGCGCGAGGAGAGACATTTTGACATTTTGCCATACAATTTCCAATTCTCGTCTTTCCTCGTCTCACCGCGCCTCATCGGTGGAAAAGTATCTAGAGGTGTTTATAATTATGTTTTTATGTTATCCTTAAACAAACATTCAAAAACTGTCTTCAAATCATAATATAACACTGCAGTTGTCAATTTTGTCGCATTTCACATCACAATTTTCTCTGAAACTGAATATTTTGCTGACTTATTAAACATGCCAACTCAAAGCAGTACTGCAGTCCCGTAAGCTTGAAACTCAACGCGTGTTGTTAAGCTCGTTGAGTTTCAAGCTTGTCTTGTCTTGTCACGCTTAACACGCTTTACGTAAGGGATAAACACGACCGAAGAATGTAAACAGTTTCTTTGCAAAATTTTATACTGAATACCTACCGTGTTTCTTTTTTAAAACTGGGGATTAAAAATTTGAGTGGGTTCTTATTCACATACTCGTGACTATTTTTTTAGGGTTCCGTGCCTCAAAAAGAATAACGGAACGGCACATCGGCTCATAGAGTGCGCCACTAGAAGAAGTATGTAATAGCGGCATCTTACTCATAGTCATAGATGGCACTATTGCATAATATTATTTCTAGTAGGTATGGTATGGTCTAGGTATGGTATATCTACATACATAATAAGTTTGTACGGAACCCTCAGGGCGCGAGTCCTACTCGCACATGTCCGTTTTCTTTTTAATAGCCGATATCTTAATTTTTAATTGCCCATGCCTGCCAACCTTTTAAAATGAGAATTCGCTGTGCTGACAGCTAAGGGGGCAAGCAGGTCCCTACTGTCAAGCGCATTTTCGGGAGCTCTAGCGACCTTACTCACCACAGGAACACAACACTACCGAAGAGTATCGTTATTTGGCTGTGGTATTCTGTAAGTTAGTTCCCCAGTTGAAGTGCTCCAGATTTTAGCGAGATATCCCGCTGTGCCCTACCTATCTTAAGCGTCCACCTTTAATTTTTCTTTTATCTTTTTATTTCTCTCAACTTATTTAATCTATTCTAAACTTTACACCCTCCACACAGAGTCAAAATTTCATCTCATTTTTATATCGTAGAACTTTATCACCGTTCCGATTCCCTAGGGTGATGTAAATTGTGTTATTGAAAGGTCGGACGCGATTAGGGTTGCCAGATGGAGGACATGTCTTTTTTTCTATAATTTATCCTTCCGTCTTCCTTTACCTACCGTATCCCTTTTCTTTCTAATTAATGCGCAATGGAGCAAAGAAAGAAACAGATTCAATGTGGAGTCAGTTAAATAATTGATTACACAATAATTATAATTTGAAAAACATGTGGATTTCATACTTATTTGTTAATAAACCAAAATCTTCTTTCGAAAATTGGTAGTTCAGCTAAATATAATTAAAGTAAATTATATTTAAAAAATACGTCCATTTTCTAGAATATTCTCCTTTTATGAAACATCAGCCCTCCTTTTTACCCGACCACGGCAAAATGGAGGGTTATGATTTTAGCAGTCTATTATGTATGTTCCACCATATGTAGAGTGTGACACACCTCTCCTCATATTACCTCATATTACCTACATAAGTAAGTACTCATCCGATTTTTCTAATTATCCTCTGACAACCCTAGACGCGATCGGACCGATACAAAAAGTACTACCAGCAACATGTGCTTTGATTTTCTGAAGGGGGCCGTGATATGAATTTATAAAGCCTTTTTGATAACGAACGTCACATATCAGATTTTATTATGTCCTTAGCCGGTTTTGGGGAAGATCGCGAGAAGAATTTTAAGTACCTTTTTACAGTGTGTCGAAACAATTTTGACTGTAAACGGTTCAAAATCAATAAACCTGTGTAATAAACATAACAATACGCCTATTTACGAAAGGATAAGCAGATTTGTACATTACACAGAGCCGGATTTAGGGCAGAGCAGCAAGGCCAGTGACCCCGGAGCCTCCACAAAAAGGGCCTTCACAAGAAAGGAGCCTCAAGAACTTTAATTCTACTTGAGAACAGTTTCCCACTCATATTTCTCTCTATACATAATTATGTCTTGCTCTTAGATCATAGAAACAAGGAGCTATGCCATCATAGCAAATTAGTACACACTGATGCCACTTTGAGTAAATTTTTAGACACAATAACAAGCGCTCCTTGTGAATAAAAAGATCTCCCATTCATTAAAAATTCCGCACACCCTCAATCTAACACTGTTAATCGTCACTCAACACTAGTACTAAACTAAAACACTGTATTTATATCATCGATCGTGTTCGGTTCGTCGCCAGCGTGTACGATTTTAATACGACCAATATGGTCTAACTAAAGCATCAAGCTCAATAACGCCTTGGCACATCTCCCTTGTTTCTATGATCTGAGGTCTTGATAATGCCAGCTAATCTTGAAAACTGCTAAGATTATTTTAGCATCGTTGCTTCCACGGTCACTTCTTATTAAGGTAAGTAGGTATATTAATCATACGAGTGCCAAGCCACCGAAAGACTACTCATTAACTAATGAAGAAGCTCTTTGATCTTCCATTTCCATATATGATATACATGTGTCTAACGTCATTTATCAAAGAAATGATAATAAGGTAGGGATAAAGTTATTTTCCTTATGTTTTCTCCATCTCTACATATCTCCCTTCGTTCGTAATAGTATCATGAAAAATGATGAAGGTTCATCTACCAGTTGATATTAGAGATGTGACTAATACATATATTCATAATAGGTATCATAATATACAAGCCACGGATATTCATATTAGGATACGCGGTTATAAAATAATAGGTTATCAGGTATTAGTCAAATAATAGGGATCCAAAAGATTCCACATACATTCGTATTATGGATATATTTTGCAAATATAGAGAATAATAAACATACGTGAATAATATGCCTATTTATGAAAATATTTACGAGATCGAGAATCGTATTCTTCATTAAGGAGAATATAGGTACGTTTCATATCAATACTAAATTCCATTAAATAAAATAGCTACTTTTGAATCGCATCAGAAATATTTGACGAATACCTAGAAATAGGTACGGTATCCTTATATGACATAATGAATATATTATCCAAAAGTTACCCTAATATAACATCTCTAGTCGGTATTGATGTTCAAAGCTATTTAATGCCATATTTTTATAACGCTTCATTTCTTACGCTCAAAAATGTACCGTTTAAATTAGCAATTAGGGTTCAATTTTGTAATAAGTATATCTTGCTCAATTCGTAATACAAAGTCTCGCAAAAGCGTTCCATCTAACTAAATTATCGTTTTCCAAATATTTCGCATAGCGTTAAAATGAAAATATGTGCTGCTTATCTTGATGATATTATACATTGTAATCTATATCTATACCAATAGGTACGGTAGGTAGGTACCTAAATAAAATTTAAGTCTCCGTAATTTTAAAATAAATGCTAAAATGTAACTGAATGAACGTTATTAAATATTTAAAAGATTCTCAAAAATCGAATTGTCGCAAGCAAGATTTGAACCTGCGACCTTTGGCGAACCGTGCCACTGCTCTTAAACCAACTGAGCTATCACCACTCAGGCAGAAATTCTATCCAGATAATTATAGTTGCACCCGTAATAAATGGCAACCCTGATCCGATTGGATGCTTCCAATTGGAATGTATCGGTTATCAATTACCACGGTTGGATTACCAATGTTTGATGTACGCAAATAAATTGGGGACTAAACTAAATATAACATAATATCACACCTATATTCCCGAAGGGATAGGCAGAGGTACACTGATATTTAGTCAGTTATGTTGCACTCGAGCCATTTACGACATCCAAAAATTGCCACCACCGAGTTGCGGACTACGGTTTTCATACATTTTATGATAAGGGCTAAATTAGGCTTGTGCTAATTCTGTTATCGCATTAAATTAATTTTAGCCACACTTTATCTGAAAAAGGGTAGAAAATATTCAGAACTGTGAAATTAGTACCTACACCCTTTATAGGAAAATTGTCGCGGGCGGTGGCGTCTAAATTCTTCTTCTGAATATCTTCTATTCCTTCTCATGATTTTTCTTCAAAAGAGACGCAATGAGAATAAATTAGTTTGTCAAAATCAGGTTTAATAGTACATGTAGATGGGTTAAAGTAAGATACAATGTTCATTTCGAAATTTTTACGTTACTTGGGACTTTACGTTACTCAGGAGGGGCGCCTATGTAAAAAAATTACAGTAATTTGAGCTAAACAATGCTTAAAACATGCAATTTATTAATAGAAAATTTAAACCCCTTGAGACGGTTATTATTTTAAAATCAGAAACAAGCCAACCTACTTAATTAAGTTACTCTTAACTTATACAGCATAAAGTAATCACCAAGTTCTCTTTTTACTTTAAAATATTCTAGCCAAGTTAGAATTTTCTACTTTCAAAGAAAGAAACACGCAAAACAAAGAAAAACAAAATTGTCTTGGATAAACACAATTTGAATGCTTGGTGAGTGTTGCTTTTTGCTCGCGTCTGCAAACATCCAACGGCTTGGCATTTTTTGTAATGCACCCGGAACGTGCACGAAATTGTAAAATGGAGGGAATAAATGCATGGACGCATTCAACATCTGGTTTCGGAAAAGTTTAGAAACGCTGTGTTTGTCAATTTAGTTTGAATGTCCCTAAAAATTGTTGGCAAAACATGTCACACGAGGCCAAACAGTGGTGGTTGTGTTGTTTTGTATCTGATTTTGGCTGTTTTTACCCGATTTCACCCGAAGAAGGGTAATTTTCTAAAAACCCATAAGTGCAGTTTAAATGCTTAAAAATCTCTATGTATTTTAACACTAGCACTTCGCTCGCGACATCGTCCGCGTGTCCCACAGGAACTGTGTATTTTTTCGGTATAAAAAGTAGCCTATGTTACTCAGTGATAATGTAGCTTTCTATTAGTGAAATAATTTTTAAAATCGGTCCAGTCGTTTCGGAGCCTATTCGGTACAAACAAACAAACAAAAAAATCATTCCTCTTTATAATATTAGTATAGATCAACATTTCCTATCTCTAAAGGTACAGTTAAACGAGCTTGTTTTTTGACAATATCTTGCTGCAATTGTTCTACAACTCGGAAATATTGCAATGAATTTAAATTATGGTACATCAAAATAACTGATGTAGGTACGATATAGATCTCAACTCACGGCTATACAATTGCAGCAAGAAATTGTCAAAAAACTAACCCATTTAACAGCACCTTTAGTTACTGTTGACACAGTTGCCGAATCTCCCCGTATATCAGCAAAAAAGGGTACCAACAAATATTTTTATCCTCGATTTCACAACCCTATTAGGAAAATCTGAAATAAATATGACCGAACTTCTATTTCTAAACGTATTTCCAATCCATTTATCCCGAGATAATTGCGCTTGTATCTGGCAATCCGACTAGAAATATCTATTCTCTATTCAATGCCCAAATGGATTAATCCACAGACATCTGGCTAGAACACGTAGGCAATATTAGTATTTATTTAGTTTTGAGATTTATTGTCATATTTTAAGCCCCTTAATATAGATGATGATTTAATTAAACAGCTCTTATGTCTATTGTCATCTCTCTTCATTGTCATACAAATGACAAGGATAGTTGTATACCTACTTAATTAGTGGTTAAAGATAAGAGGCGTATCTAAGTAACAGGGTTTAGACTAATATTAAAATACGAGTATATTAGGTAATAGATAAGTTTAATATACTAGGTAGTAAATATTTGATATTAGACTTATTTTGACTTATTTTATAACCTCCTGGTAAGTTCCGGTTAATTTATAAATTTTACCGTGGGAGAGCCATGCTTCGGCACGAATGGGCCGGCTCGACCGGAGTAATACCACGGCCTCACAGAAAGCCGGCGTGAAACGACGCTTGTGGCGTGTTTCGCCGAGTGAGTGAGGGTACCGGAGGTCCAACATCCCCCCCCATGATGGCGCAGTTGATAAATCCATTGTTGTGGGGGGGGGCAAAACTGCGCTCAACAATGCCCAAGGCAAGAGCAGTTTTTTAAAGGCCGGCAATGCACTTGTGACTCATCTGGTGTTGCGAGTGTCCATGGGCGGCGGTAATCACTACCATCACGTGATCCGTCTGCTCGTTTGCCTCCTATAATACATAATATATAAAATAAAAAAACTGGCAGATAATTTCATAGAAATTAAATAGTTTTATTTATTATTTTATCCGTGCGCTGTAAAACAAGTTCCTAGTAACCGTTCTCAGTAACCAATCCGTCGGCTTCTTCTAGGGGAAACAGGGGAAAAAACCGATCGGTGATTGGGAACGGCGATCAATAATACATTAAATTGTATTTTGGTTTCTATAAAACAAGTTTTAACGGATTATTTCGCGTATATTATCGATTTTTGTTGTCGCAGGATGACTGTCATCCTTTGTTAAAACAAGTTAAAACTTGTTTTATTATCCTAATGTATAGTGATCACGAAAACTTAAGATATTTCTAGATAATTTATTGAATTTTATGTTTTCATACCATTTTAAATATGTTTTGTATAAAAATATTAGAAACATCCTTTTAAGATAAAATTACAATTTCCGTTTCTTACTTCATAATAAAAACTCTATTATTTGTCAAATCTTAACTCTATCGTTCAGGTTTTATCAATATTTATATGAGTAACCCTTTAAACGACCCAGAAATCATATTCCCAACAGCGGTGTGCATGAAACATCAAAAATCTGAAACCGACCCCCTGTCTGCTGCATATTCAAGCATAAGCATAGCATAGCATAATCGGCCTATAATGTTCCCACTGCTGGGACACAGGCCTCCTCTGTGAGAGGGAGTGGGCCGTAGTCCACCACGCGGGCCCAGTGCGGGTTGGTAGACGTCACATGTCTTCGAATTTTTGGTTCTAGGACATGCCGGTTTCCTCACGATGTTTTCCTTCACCGTTAAAGCAAGTGATAATAATTAATTTCTAATACGCACATGACTTCGAAAAGTCAGCGGTGCGTGCCTCGGGATCGAACTCGAACCATTCGCCGTGGGAGGCACATGGTTAATCCTCTAGGCTATCACTGCAATCGCATATTCATATGCATATTCAACACTGACTACCAATTTTTTGCTCAACACTGACGGTATACTCGTCAAAGGCATGGAACAGACAAGACCCACAAAGGCCGCCGCATCCAAAGGGTTGTTAATTGGGTTGCCCGCTGTAAAATTTTGTTTACCACTGCCTTTTATGCGCGCCAACACAGTTAAGAATTTGTTTTTTAGGGTTCCGTACCTCAAAAGGAAAAACGGAACCCTTTTAGGATCACTTTGTTGTCCGCCGTCAGTCACCGGACCATAAGTGGAGCCATCTGCTCATAGATGGCGCCATTGGAACTATGCAGTAGCGCCATCTATGATCATATTTCGGAACCCTTAGGGCGCGAGGCATACTCGCACTTTTCCGGTTTTTTTTTTATGTTGACACGGAAATCAGAGATTTGGTTTGCTACACTATACAGGGTGGCAGGTTAGACAGTGGAAATATTTTAAGGGGTCATTGTACTCATCATTATGAACAACTTTTACTATGGGACCAACCCTGAAATCGCGAAAAAAAATCAGCTATTCCATACATTTATGTTCACATAACTCAACAAAATGTATGGAACAGCTGATTTTTTTTTCGCGCTTTCAGGTTTGGTACCATAGTAAAAGTTGTAAAAGTAATGACCCCTTAAAATATTTCCACTGTCTTACCTGCCACCCTGTATAGGGTTGACACGTGCTGTGGCTTTTAGCTTCGCTGCTCATGAGCCACTGACCCAGCAACAAAGTGTCGCCACCGAGCTGTGGAGACAGAAATTTAAATAATATCTAAATCATTAGAAGTCACAAGGGCGCGTTAACTTGTCCCCTCTTTGCAGCCCTGGATCTAGGGGGGGGCTAGCCGGGCCCGTGCCCCTGGCGGCAAATTCAAGCTTGGTAGACGAATACACTGAGCAGTGTATTCGTCTACCAAGCGTAGTAATCGCAAAGAACAGCGCTAGACCGGTCGGTTTTTATTTTATTTGGTGTAGGTAATACATGACTCGCGGTTGCATTTAAGATTAACGCTAAATGGTTAATATGGGATAAAAAAATCCCATAACTGAGATATAATCTAATAAACTAAAAACTAGAACACTGCGTTTCGTCTTAAACACTAGTCATTTGTGAAAATGGCGGCAAAAGACAAAAAAAAACAATATTATTTTTAAATATTAAACCTACATAATATAAGCAAATGTAATTACCTAGCTCCCCACAACACGAATGTGTTATATAAGGCGACCGAGAAAAAGCAATTTTCATAGCACTTTGTCAGCGCTTGAAAACTGTCTTCACTTATGCACTCTCAATCTTTTAGCGTAGCAATATATTGCGAAACGTGACTTCAAACACTATGCAGTGTATCGATTGTCTTTATTTTCATATGGGAAGAGACAGCCATTTTTCTGAAATTGTTTTGACACCGGCTTGCACTCAATAAATTGTTCAATCTGTGTTCACAAATTCAAAATTGACGCATAAATTGTTACGAGAACTCGCCCCGGTACAAGAGGGTTAGCCTTCCGCAGTGTCCATTTAAAATAATATGTTATTTTTGTTATCTTTTAGCAATATTTATGTAATAAAAAGATTTTATTGTTTATTATTTTTCTAGTATGGTGAAAGTGAACGAAGCCGTTAAATTAAGGCTGTGGAGCTGTTGGCTAATCTATCTTGATATTATAAAATGTATTGCACAAAACATGATTTAAAGTCCTTATTTGAATAACTGTTTAAATAAATGTGCTGTGCCGGAGAGGTGCCATTATAATGAATGATGACCAATAACATTGCCCCGACTAGGAATTTCTTCTATATTGTAGCTGCGCTTACAAACAGAAATCTCACATAGTACACAATCACTCAGACCCGGGACAGCTATGTAAACGTAAAACAAAAATTTGTACCGTGCGACAATCGATCCCGAGACACGTTGCGCAGAAACCAATCTCTCAGCCACTGCACCGTGATCATGTTGTCGACACCGAACGCGATCAATAATATACATTTATATACTAAGGCTGCCCATGCATGACGCCACATATGTAAACATAAATGTATGGAACAGCTGATTTTTTTTCGCGATATCAGGCTTGATCCCGTAGTAAAAGTTGTTCATAATGATGAGTAGGTATAATGACCAAGTTATGCATAAACTATATTCTTGCCGACACAAGGTAAGGAGAAATAAATTACAGAAGGTTAATTGATGAGTTAAGGTCTACCGTCTATTTAACACCGAAAGCCTATGCTTTCGGTGTTAATAGCATACTCATCATCATCTGCCTAGCCTTTTCCCAAATTACAATGGGGTCGGCTTCCAGTCTAACTAGTTTCGGCTGAATATCAATATTTTACGTGGAGCGACTGCCATCTGACCTCCACAACCCAATTAATGGGTAATACCGGTATTCGAATGTTAGACCAGCTGTCAGACTTTTTAGGGCTTCTGACTACCCGTAACCATTGTCAAAGATATTCCTATGACAACCGGGACCGACTGCTTAACGTGCTCTCCGAGGCACGGAGGGGTCTCAATGTGTAAAGAACGGTCACCCATCCAAGGACTGACCGCGGCAAGCGCAGCTTAACCTCGCAGATCGATCGATCAGCGCGACTGTCATTTAGCCACGAGCCCCTCATGTTAATAGCATACTAATACCTATGTATTAGTATGCAGTTGGGATCCTACACTTGCGGTAAATTGGGACATGTGTGACTTTAGGTATGCTTGTTTCGAAAACGACTTGAGAGTGTATTATGGTGGTTTCTTTACACCGTAGCGAAAAAAAAAATGTTATGTTTTGAGCTAGTTACATGATAAAAAAATCGGTCACAGTCGCAGGTAAAAAGAAAATACCTATAATGTGATTTAGTGTTCTGCGAAAAAAAAACGTAGTTATATCTAAGTAATAGCACTTCGCCCGCGAAGATAGATAGTAGAATATAATTATGTATGAGAGTTGTTTGCTTTAAAATTAAAAAAAAATAAAAATTCAACCAAAAACCCAATATTTATTATAATCAGATTTTAGGAAACACTTAAGTAATGAAAATTTATATTGGTTTTAAAGTAAAGCAAAGACATACAAGTATACTACATTATATCTACTACTTACTGCTATTTTTTAATCTCGCTGTACAGAAAATCACATCACATTGTTAGTTTTAACTGAAAGAAGAAAGAAAAATTTATTTAACATAAAACAGACAGACAGACAAAATAAAAACTTAATAATAACTTATTTGCTGTGTGCCTAGGGGCTGTGTCAAAATATCCAGTTCAGCATAAATGCCAGACCACTCTGCCACAACTGGACCAGAAAGCCAATTTTCGTAAATAATAATGTTCAAAATATAATTTCGATTTCGTTTCGATAAATCTCAATGATATGTCACAAATGGTGTTCTCATGTTAACTCATGTACACTCGACGCCATTGACGGTCGACCACTTTTCACCCTTATTACTAAGAACATAAGGGTGAAAAGTGGTCGACCGTCAATGGCGTCGAGTGTACCTACTGAATGACAACATCAAACGAATAAGAGAATACTGTTTCTGAGATAGGTACATGGCATTGAGATTATGTCGAAACCAAATCGGAACTCATTTTTAATTACGAGAATTGGGCTTCAAATACTTTTTATTGAAATTTCCCGCCACAGTGCGAAGGGACCACCTTAAGCGTAGGTATGCCCTTGGGTCCCTAATCTACTAGAGGAAGGACGCTCGACTCGGGACGATTTATGGGTATCTATTTATCTGTTAACCCCTCAATAAGCGGCAGATTTTTATTGCGATTTGGGTCAATGTGACCCCAGGAAATACGTTCGTATTTCAGCTTGTAAGCATTGTTGCTAAAAGTATTTTTATATTATGGTTTGCTTGAAATTTTTGTGTCTAGCCAGATTTATCAAAAGTTTTATGATGAGAACTGATTATTCTTTTTACAAGTATCTTAATGTCTTTCAAAGTTGGCGAAAACGGGCTAACCCGTTTACGCTAACACTAATTTTCGGGTGTAATAATCACGTTTTCTTTCTTTTTTTACCCGACTATCCTAACACTGAAAACCTACTTACGTACCTACATGTTTTTTTATTTTTATTTAACAAAAGGCTTGCGTTTGACCGCCATCTCGCCTGATGATAAGCGATGATGCGGTCTACGATGGAGCACGCTTGCCTAGAAGAAACCGATTCACTCGCGACTTGATGATATTCAGAGCCCCAAGTCTCTATTGCAATTGTCATAATTGTGTCAGAATGGTCTCATAATTACATCGTTATTGTTGGTTTTGACCAATGACCAAAGAAATAGTCTTACTCTAAGCCAATGACCAAAGGTTTTTACTGTTATTCTATAACTGCGCTCTTGAATTGTATTCTAATCTGAAACTTGATCCTGATCTGGTCATTTCTGCGCCTCTTTAGGGTCTGCACCCTGTGCATGGGCACCGCTGGCGCCGCCCTAGTTACGGCACTGGTTATGATGTCATTATGAGACCGTCCTTACACAATTGCAATAGCAGACTTGGAGCCCAGATTGTATGACACTATTACCCACATTTAACCACCGACTCGGCCATCGACAAACATAAATAATGACAGAACAGTTGGAAAGCTTAGCGGATTACCTACACGGCAACAACGCCTCGGCGATACGCTCGACAGCTCACGAAATTGAGTCGACAGACCGTCGCGTCGGCGCTACTTGGGCACTTAAACTTTACGGTTTATTGGCGCGTATTGTAATGGAAAAATGACGAGTATGAAAGTCTTAAAATGAATGGTCTTGTCATTTTATATTCATAAATATACAATATAATATACATTATTAAATGTTTTTAGATAAAATATAAAAAGTACGTCCGCGTGGACTAAACAATATATTGACATTATATACCTCCTTAGTGCAGGGTGGTAGGTTCGTCCCACCAGAATTGGATGAAATAGCTTAAATTTGAAGAGACCTCAAGCTACCAAACTGTGAAAACCACATCAAAATGCGTTCAGTACTTTTAGCGTGATGCGCGCATAAACAGACAAAGAGACAAATTACAAAAAATAGTTTTTGAGCATGGTTAGGTAGGTTACGTTCAAGTACCCTATCGCGACTGCTTTTTCTGGAATATCTTCAATATAAAGACAGTTTTTTTACAGTTGATTAATAGTATAGATAGTAGGTACTCCACTGGCATCAGGAACAAGGTCCAAACTACAGGGGCAAAGCCCCAAAGAAAGGAACCTCCTTACAATGGCCGCCAGGCCGCGTCCAGGAGTACCGCTTTCTGTATCAAGCCCTTGATCCAACCGCTTAACGAGGCCTTCCTTAAGTGTAGGTCGAGGCTTTCAACTAAACTTTATGGTTTACTGGGGACAGTTCGTCGGCGCTACTTGGAGTCTTTACTAAGGCTTATTGTATTGGGAAAATTGAGAGTTTAAAAGTTTTAAAATGTGTTTTTGGCCTTTTAATCCCATTCTTTATCCGCACGGATAGTAAGACACTGCACCGTATCACGCAGTGTAGCGCGGGAGTGCGTGATCTTACGTTGTTTGCAAGTAAGTACCTGTATTTGTATAGAAATCACGCATGGTGCAACACACTGAAAACGTATTCACGCGCGTGGCTTTTGTTCCGTCGGCACGCACCCCGCAGCATAGCGCGGAGCGGTGTGTGATTCGCCAAAAGTCGGTTATACCACAGATAATATAATACTATACGTACTATACTATACGTACAGATGCCTCATCTCATACAAAGAAATGTGACCGATTTAGCGCGGGCTATCTTCGGGCTATACATTTTCCGTGCTTAAAGCATTTTTCAAAATTTGAACAAATATTTTTCATGATGTATTTTTTCATGTTCTCAAGTTTACACAAACTTCAATAACAAATCGATACATATAACGCCATCTATTATGAGTTATTTCAACAAATGTTACTTTGTTCCTGATGAGACCCTGTGGTTATACTTATAAATGACAAATATTTTAATGATATTATGAAATTAATTTCACGGTAAAATATTCCATCAGAATTTCGTCTCATATTTGCCTACCTATTTCTTTTTTGTCCTGAACTAATTCCTGGTAACACAAATCTCAGACCTGTATCGACTTGCGAACTTTCCGAGCTTGTTAACGGAATGGATATTAATGGATACTAATAAAGTTACGGTACCTTTTAGCTTAGTTAATTTCATTTGAGTCAGTTATTTAACCTTAATCTTATTAGCTTCCACTCTTCCAGATATTTGAAGGGAATATCTGATTAATTTTAACGGCTTATTGGAGATTTATATACCTACCTAACAGTTAACGGTTTTTTATTAAACGTTCAAATTAAACTCAATAACTTCTGATGCGAGTACCTACTTGTATACAAGTTATTAATTAGAACATTTGACCAAATAAATTATACCTAAAAAGATTTTCTTAAAAATGTTGCAACTGATTATTCCTAGCAAGATCGACTCGTCTTTTAATGGAGGGGACGATACAGTGTGTATTATTGCTATACTTGCCCAAAACATGACTATAAAATAAACCATTTCTTTCTCCCATGCTTTATTATGTTGAATTGTAAAAAATGTTAATCCACCTAACAACGCATTAAATATTCTTATAAATTAAGACTACGCCTTGTTAACTCCACTGCTCTAACATACCTAATCCTAACATAATCTTTTAAGCGCAGATCAGATTTTCCGATGACAATGAAGAATAAATTTTATTATCAGTGTCATAAAATACACGCAGATATCAAACGCCACCTCAGGGTAGCATCATGCCGAAATGCGTCGCGATTGTGGTCGCTAACTCGATACCTCGATGTCGATACTCGCTATTTCTACATGGATGGCGGTGCGAACACGTCGGTTCAGTCGCACCTAAAAGTTCTGTTGCTCGGTTGGACAATTGAAGGACGATCTATTCCGGCGAACCAATTTGACCAATAACGAGCCAGATTACATCGATGCTTGCCGTCGACTGCGATGTAAAAACAAAATATTTTGTTTTTGCGCGATGTATCGGTAATAGGTATCGTTCGGCATGTGCGTGCTTGTCTATTTGCATACATTTGTTTTACAATGAGATGACATCAAGATAGCGATCTAAACTGCGACCGCGAGGTATCGGAGATAGGCCGCATCTTCGGCATGATCCTACCCTCGGGCTTCATCGAGCGACGTGCGATCTGGTACAAAAATATATTAACAGCCAGTTTTACAGTCTTCAAATTGGCACATCTAGTTAAGTTAAAAAATGGAATTGAATTACAATGGAATTGCCTACCAAAAGCGTAAGGACGTGAACATACGTGTTATTCTTTGCAAAGAACTACACTTAAAATCCTCCACAAAATCACAATTCAGAATCCACATTAAGTTCCATCTGCTTTCCCACAGTACATCTTTACAAAGGCAGGAAATAAAACCTCTTCACACTTTAGATAGTGTTGCTGCTGTGAAAAAAATTGCCTCGCACTGACTCCTCAAAGAGATTATGGCTGGCTCTTGGCGCCGCGCCAACGGATCTGCATTTTCTTTCCGAATAAACTTTCTTCATTGAACAATGTGTTGCCTGTTGGTGTAGCTTTTGAACAAAAGGCTGGTACGGAAGAGTAAGTATTTATTTTCATTTTCGATCTAAGTTGGGGCTTTCTTTGAAGATTTGAAGGACTCAATTAAATACATAGGTACGCAGCACAAGAGTCAAAAGCACGCACACATAGACACGTGTCTTTGTACAGCGAGTGCAAGCGCACTCGGGACTCTCATTCGTTTGAAATATTTTGAGATTGCCGTGTACACTGCGATCAAAATAAGAATAGGACCGACCTTGCGCCATATTGTGACGCTTTGTATTGAAAATTGAGCTGTTTTGTACTAAAAATGTATTACTTACTTATTTGATAAATTATAGACTGTGTTAAATAAAGTGAAAAAAAATTCGATATTGATTCGCAAATTAATTTTCTTTGTAAGACTTCAAGTGATAGTTGACAGTTCGAGGTCATTGATGTTCCTATTCTTATCGCGATCGCATAGTACGTACGGCGATCTCGCGTCTATGTGTGCGTGGATCTATTATCGCTCGTTGTACTGAGCCGGCCTTCTGTATCTATTTATTTTGTGATCCGAATGTCACCCATAACTATTATAATAGTACTCGGTAATTGATATTTTATCGGTAAAATACCATATTTCAGGCAAATAAATGAATCTATCTATCTATCTATCTATCACCGACTGGGTAGGATATCCGGATTTTGAGTACCGAGTTGTTAATTCGTCCATTATGCCTTCATACGGCCATATTTGTTTTGAAATTATATTTTTATAATTATGTCGAAATACCGAGGGGCTCGTAGCTAAATAATAACCGCGTTGCTAAACATAATCTATACTATTAAAACAGGTTTAAAAAAAACCGACTTCCAAAAACTACACTAAAAACTATGAAATAAAAATGTTAAACTTCCATAAATAAAAATCTAAATGTATATTGAAGTCGGCGGGGCCTCTTCTTCAGGTCTTTACCTCTCAGCCTTTGAACAGGAAGAACGTGCGCAGTGTGTGCACGTGCAGCTTGCTTTGCGCCTCGACAAATTAACATTTCCTTTCAATCCTCCTTAATCTACAATGGTGCTTATTTTCATGCTAGGCCCCGCCGACTTCAATATACATTTAGATTTTTATTTATGGAAGTTTAACATTTTTATTTCATAGTTTTTAGTGTAGTTTTTGGAAGTCGGTTTTTTTTAAACCTGTTTTTATTTTTATCTTTTTAGTGTAGTGTAACCTGTGTAACCATTTTATTGTTGTTAATAATTACAATAAAGTATCATAAAATCATTTATGTATTTGCTACACATTTTGTATGTACCTACTTTTACCGAGATCGATTACTTCCACGAATTTAAATAGGTACTTATATTCATAGATGTTGGTGGATAAGAGCGTTTCAGTAAACAAAAAAACCGGCCAAGTGTGAGTCGTACTCGCGCACCGAGGGTTCCGTATCGGTTTTGGACGTATAAAGTGAAAAAAACCGGACCGTATCCGTAACCGGACAGTTTGTTTGTGAAGGAATTATGATGATTAAAAAAAAACTGCACTAGTTAGGAACATCGTTTTATTTTTGGTGCAATATTTGGGTCAATTCGGCAATTCCTATCAACTCTAATTATTTCAGATTTTTCGCTCTGCAAACTTTGGAGATAAGGGGGGGGGGGAATGGTATTTTTTCAGACATTTTTCATCATATGTCTCGAGACATAAAATAAAATGGAAATATATTTTGAAATGTGCAGATCAAGCCCTTTCATATGATATGTCATTTGACCTAGTAACCCCACTTTGAAATTTCGGACCCCCACTCCGGCCCCTTTTGCAATGAAAATAAAAACATTTTATGACTTTTTTTATTTTCAATAAAGTTTGGCAAGCATTTTTTATAAACGTTCCAAATTTCGAGTCGATAGCATTAGTAGTTGCTGATATAAGCAGGTGTGACAGACAGACAGACAGACAGTCGCACCATAAGGGTTCCTTTTTTACCATTTTGGTACAGAACCCTAAAAACAGTTTTTGTTTCAGTTTATAATAGCAATAGGCTCGCTCCCTAGCCTTCTATCAAATGCGACTTAAGCATAAAAAAATTGTGTGTACTATACACCTCTGTCTAACCTTGCGGGAAATACCGGCGTGATGTTATGTATGTATAATATCGAGATCGATTGCATTCAGGAATTCATGTACTTACACAATATCACTTTTTCATCATTGTCATGATGTCATCGAGATACACCAAAAATACGGTTTATTACACCTGGTTAAAAATCTACTCAACCAAAGTTAATAAAATTTATATGGGACCACCTCGCGAGCTTCTTCTACCATATGAAAAAAGAATCACGTAAATCGGCTCATAGACCACGGAGTAATCGGTGTACATACATTAAAAAAAAAAAAAAAAAACCAACCGAATGCAGAACCTCCTCCTTTTTGGAAGTCGGTTAATAAAATTGTAAAAGAGCCGTGTCTGTACATTGAAGATATTCCAGAAATAATAGTCGGGATAGGGTACTGGGACATATCCATGCCCGAAAATATTTTTTTTGGAATTTTGTCTGTTTGTATGTCTGTTTGTCTGTTTATCTGTTTGTCTGTTTGTCTGTTTGTGCGCGCATCACGCAAAAAGTACTGAACGGATTTTGATATGGTTTTCACAGTTCGATAGCTTGGGGTCCAACTTAAATTCTAAGCCACGTTTTATCTAATTCCGGTGGGATAAACCAGTGATACAGCTTGACCTCTTGGTAGTACTAGCCACCCTACACTACGGAGGTCATTTAAACTGGTCATTTCATTGTAGTCCACGCGGACGGAGTCGCGCGCAAAAGTCTAGTAACTTAAATATAATGTGTGGTTTCAAATTGTCTAGAGTATGGAATCCAATGTTGCGTTTTAGTTGACAACTAAAACGCAATATAAAACCTCGTAATAAAGACTCCGAAAAACTTATTGATACCGTGAGTGTGTTTTGCCGTGACTTTCGATCGAGTGCGAGTTCCAGTAGTGAGCGTAGCAAAAGACTTAGAAAGAGGGTAGACAGATTTGTCTGCTCTTAAAAATTATTTTATTTTAAGTTTTCATCTACCCGCAATCCCGCATTCTCCAGTTTACCCGCGATCATGGCGCTTGCAACAGCGTCGAAATATCAGGAACTCAAACCAAACAATAATCACGGTAGTTATCCCGTAAGTGAATGTGTAAGTGTAAGTAGTTAGAAACCGTGAAAGTTTTAAACAGTGTCTATAATGTTATGTCATAGTCACACCACGGATAAGTGACCGTTTCCTTACTCATCGAGACCCCTCCGTAACTTAAAGAGCGCTTTAAACAGCCAGTCTCGATTGTCATACGAATATCTATGACATTTATCACGGCTAGCCAGAACGCATATGAAAACTGTAGTGCGCAGTGCGAATACCACAAACAATTTCTACAGGGGGAGGCTCAGATTTTGTAGGGTGAGTTGCCAATATACTCGTAATTATTATTGAGACTATTAAATTAAAGTTTCTAACGATATTTCTCCATAAAGTAATTTTGTCCTAAATAAATTTAAATTAGTTGTGAAAATCTTATTGAAAATTAGCGTCCAAAGTCAAAGTTAAACATTTATTTCAATTATACCATTTACAGACACTTTTGAATTGTTAAGCAATAGTTAGTCAGTTTGTTTGTTCGTAAGTTGACGCTTGTTGCCCATTCCAAAACGTACATTCCTATGGAGAAGAACCGATCTCCATGGTTACTCATTTTCAACATCTTAGTTTTGATTAAATTTTGATTACCTTATATGTGACTGTGTATTTTAGAAACATTGAAGCACACGTCATAATCTACCTGCCTAATTAATTTATTATTATTTATACCTATATGATTTATTCAATTTTTTTGTTCCATTTGTTCCATTTTGTTGTTTTCCAGGTTGAGTTTGTATCTTAGGATACAGAACGAAACAGACGAGAAAAATACTTTTTAATCTAAAAAAACAGTCTATAATACCTTTTAAAATTCTCGATAAGCAATAAAATCAAGCGATCAAGCCAGCTTAGGTACAAATTACTGGCGCGGATTACGCACCCCGTATAATCCCTGCATAAAAATGTCAATAGTTTAGAACCCCTATCTCTTCGTTATTAAGTTACCCGAGAGTTGCGTTCGTTAAGGAAAAAACAGTGTTTATATTTTCCAAACAAAATAAACTAGCTGTAAGATATAATCTATTTAAAACTCAGAACTACCCACAACTAAGTTATCTTTGGAAAAAATGGCGGGCCTTTTTACCCGACTGCGAGACGCAAAGGAGGGTAATGTGTTTATCAGTCTATGTATGTATGTATGTATGTATGTATGTATGTATGTTTGTTTCTATGTGGCGTTCTAGAGACCAAATGCGTAGGCCGATTTTGATAATTCTTACGTCAATCGATTCGTCTTAACCTTGCGAGTGTCACTAAAGACATAACAATAATCAAAATTCACCACAGCGACAACCAGACGCCATATTGTCAAAATGAAAAAAAAAAAAGTTGATGAACTATGTCAAATGGGGTGTCGTTGAATAGGTATTTTAAAATCATCTTTAGGTTCCTTTTATCATTTTTCATTTTAAATAATAGTTTAGGATATATAACGATTTAAAGTTGTTCAACAAAGCAATCATTCTCGCTAATTCTTACTTATCCTCAAAACCTATCATGTGGGGTATCAAAATGAAGGGCTCGAAAAGAAGACTACGAAAACATACATTAAAAACTAAAAAGTGAAAAATAAAAATAGTAAATTAAAAATTAAAAAAACCCGACTGCCAAAAAACAACTAAAAAGTTCAAAACAAGAGCACTTTTCAAGCAGTCTGATGCAGTTGGTGGCATAAAATCTAAGATTTAACACAAATAATTGCCACCAACTGCATCAGACTGCTTGAAAAGTGCTCTTGTTTTGAACTTTTTAGTTGTTTTTTGGCAGTCGGGTTTTTTTAATTTTTAATTTACTATTTTTATAGGCTTGTAAGGCTGGTTACATATGGCGCCGCAAACACATCGGCATCGCCGCCGCAGCGTGCCTTCATACATGTATTAGCCATTCACTTCGAGATGCCCGTCACCTCCCGTCCCGCTTCCCCATACCGCGCCTTAAGTCAGACCCGCTTAGTATAATTATTGATTGAATAAATTAATCCTTACTATTCTTCCTTAAGTAAAAATACAATTACAAAATGTTTACAGTAAAAAACTATAATTTTTATTTTATTTGTCTACGATACTTGTGCTTATGACGTTATTTTGTAATGGGTGACGACAGCCATCTCAAAATACGAACACGCACCACAGCGACGACGGTGATCTTGATACACCGTGTATTCAAGGGCAACTACAACGGCGAGGTCGCAGCGATGCGCAGTGGCATACCGCTGCCGTTGCGGCACCATGTGTAACCGCCCTTAGAGATTGAAAATAAAACCATGACGTAGGTCCGACTTGCAAGTAATAAGAGAAAAGCGGTTTTTATACATAATTATGTAACGTACGTAAGTACTTATACGATTCATTACGGAAGAAGAAACAGATTTATTAAGCAAAATACATATTTTTATCTGTTCCTCATAATAACTCGAGAACTCTAAGACACTTTGTCTAAAATACATAATTCTGCTTCCATTCAACATGAAGATTTGCCTGTACTGTAAGCAGGGATGCTCAAACTGTCGATTTAGCGAATCCGCGTTTTTTTAAAGTGTTTCCTTTTTCTTTAAAAAAAAACTATGTACTTACCAATTCTTTAACGAGTATTTTTCGCTAGTTCTTTTTAGGGTTCCGTACCAAAATGGTAAAAAAGGAACCCTTATGGTGCGACTTCGTCTGTCTGTCTGTCACACCTGCTTATTTCAGCAACTACTTATGCTATTGACTTGAAATTTGGAACAGTTATAAAGAATGCTTGTTCAACTTTATTGCAAATGAAAAAAGTCCAAAAATATTTTTATTTTCATTGCAAAAGGGGCCGGAGTGGGGGTCCGAAATTTTAAAGTGGGGTTACTAGATCAAGTGACATATCATATGAAAGGGCTTGATTTGCACATTTCAAAATATATTTTTATTTAATTTTATGTCACACAGTTTTCGACAAAATGAAAAATGTCCAAAAAAATACCATTCAAACTTCGGAGATAAGGGGGGGGAGCCTTTATCTCCGAAGTTTGCGGGGTGAAAAATCTGAATGGCACCAAAAATAAAACGATGTTCCTAACTTGTACAGTTTTTTCAAAATCATCAAAATTCCTTCACAAACAAACTTAGTTATGCGGTCCGGATTTTTTCACTTTATACGTCCAAAAATACGGAACCCTCGGTGCCCGAGTACGACTCGCACTTGGCCGGTTTTTTTTCTTATTTTTCTCCTTTTAACTTGAACAAGATGACAAATAAAATCAGTCCGCATGATTGATGTGACGATGACAAGCACTTTACAGACTATATCCATCCCTGGTCAGTCATTAGTCCACGAACCCTAGTCAAGACCTTTTGTTTAAAAAAATAAAAACTCGCAACTTTTTAGAGGTCGAATAAAATTACGCAGCATGGTGATTGAAATTTTAGAAACAGCCTTTACGTGGCTTAGTTAAAAAAAATCCTGTCTTGTGGATATCTACGAAATACTAGAAAAAAATATTTTGTTCTAAAATTTTGGAAGACGATAAAATAAAAACTTCTAACTTTTTGATTTTGTTAATCAAAAGTTTAGAAAACTACGAAACCTAATTATTATAATATTCACAAACCAATGCATACCCAATTATATTATACGTTTATCATGGGTCCATTGCCGATAATATTTCAACTTGGACCACATTCAGGAGGCACTGGGGGTCTATAAATCACGCTGCAGATGTAACTGGAGCCTATGCCACTAATTTATGAGTAAGGCGAGGGTTACACAACATTCTGTACCTATATTTTTTGTATGAATAAATGGGGAAAATTGTAAGTAACAAAGGTTTGATAAACAAATTCTTGGGTTGTTGAGCAAAAATCGATGTAGGTTTATTACCTACATCGATTTTCGCTCAATAACCCAAGAATTTATTTTTTTATACAATTTTATTTATTTAATTTTAATTTTGTTTATTTATAATTACAAAAATAAAACAAAAAATATTAGAAAATAAATACATTGTATTTTAATTTTAAACATTTAAAGAAAAAAATGGCTCTATTAACAAAATGCTGTTGTATTATGGAACTTCGTTCCATAAACGAAACAATGCCCCACGACATACTAAATTCTCTTTACCCGACTTTCCACAAAAACAAACTTGATCTGCAGAACAGCTTGCAGGCTTTTACCAAGAAATATAAATAAACACGCAGAAAGTCCAAACTATACAGATAAATAAATTAGCAGTAGGTTTACGAGGGAACAGGGTAAACAAGATGGAACAGCATTACAGAGTCCGCAACTAAACGGATAAGTGCAGTTCTATGCTTGCTCACGGAACCCCGGACATGTTTCAAGCGCTAGTGATGGGTTGATGAATAATTAGCGGGTGCTACTAATTGCGTTTCTTGTTATCGATAAGATTTATTATACAGGGTGGGCCAAAATTTTTTGCATATGCAGTGGCGGGAAATTATGCGGCGGTTCGTCGTCGGTTCGCCGTGCGTGCGTTGCGGCCTGCAGTGCGATTCTGTAACCATCTCACCGTGAAAACTTAGGTGAAGTGAGCTGTCAATAGTGTCAATTCCTAGCAAAAACAAACTCACTTCACCTAAGTTTTCATGGTGAGATTTTTACAGAATCGACCGGCTGGTCGGACCATTGGACGTTCACCTTAATTTTATAGGCTAATATTAAAGTAGCATTGTCAAAATGTGAGAGAGATGTTTTGAACATTGTAAAACCAAACCCATAAATGAGCATGCCTACAAAAAAAATAAGATTAAGTATGTCATAATTTATTATGAACTAGATCTTTGGACTAAACTAAAAATTTTTAAACAGATTTTCAATTTATTGCTGGTGAAAATTAATCATTGAGACTAGTAAATAATTATCGATTAAACACTAATATTGAATTACCTACATCACTAACGCGACCGTCCTCAGGGATTTGCTTGAGCAAACTAAGAACGAGGCCACTCGGAACTTCCATCATGTTCCGAAATGCGTTTGAAATTGGAATAAGAATGTTCTAAATTGAATTTCAAACGCTCACTCAGGCAATACTTGGAACTCTTGTACGAATATTGCACGAACTCGATCTTTATTGGTTCTACTGGATAAGTCTACATACATATACGGATAAAAAAGTTCCGATATTCGGGCACGGATAAGGCTCTTGGCGATGCAATATGAAAAGTCTGAATCGTAACATGTATTTTTAGCTGAACAAAATGCTGTATAACCATTGAAGAGAAAAATATTCTGTGACTACTTTGTCAGTGTGAAGATTTACCATGCAGCTGGGTATAATTTTTATGATTTTTTAACATGTTATAGCCATGTTAAGCATATTGTTTATAAATATACAGCGTGTATTTTTATTAAATATGAAACTTTGGTGAAAATAATAAAATACGTGTAATAAGCAGTGTTCGGAAAAGGGTGAGTATATTTACCTACAGTTTGTATAACAGAGACGAAAATCGGAGACTTGCTTATAACAAAAAATTTTTTTACTAGTAAATTCACCAGAATTATAATTACATGAATTTAAACGTTTTATTAATTTAATGAAAACGTCTATTGCGTAAATATTGTTTACGCAATAGACGATTATTAATTTATTAAATTTAATGAAATCGTCAATTGCCTAAATATTATTTACGCAATAGACGTTTTCACTAAATTAATAAAACGTTTATATTCACATAGTTATAGATCTGGTAAAATTACTGGTAAAAAAAAAATGTTATAAGGAAGTCTCCGATTTTCGTCTCTGTTCTACAAACTGTAGATAAATATACTCACCCTTTTCCGAACACTTTTTTTGCATATACCTAAATCTTCCGGAATAAATTCCCTAATTGGTGGTGAAAACCGCATTAAAATCCATTGTGTAGTTTAGGAGCACTAAGCGGACAAACAGACACACGAAAAGCGCTTTTGTTATAAACTATTTATGAATGAAAGAACGAAAGGAGCGATCTGAAACGTGTTTGTTCCGTTCGAAGAGCGTTCTTGAAGCTTCTGTGACATGTTTAGCTTTAGTGACGGAAAACAGTTCCCTTTTAACGTGAGTGCTGAGTGAAAATATTTTGAAGGAAAGCGTGGGACGAACAAACTGATTTACAATACGAAAGTAACTGTAGGAAAATAAACGTCAATAAAGAGTCAAGAACGAGGGGCTCGTGGCTAAATGACGGCCGCGCTGATCGATCGATCTGTGAGGTTAAGCTGCGCTTGCCGCGGTCAGTCCTTGGATGGGTGACCGTTCTTTACACATCGAGACCGTTCTTGACAATCGTTACGGGTAGTCAGAAGCCCTAAAAGTCTGACAGCCTGCTGGTCTAACATTCGAATACCGGTATTACCCATTAATTGGGTTGTGGAGGTCAGATGGCAGTCGCTCCACGTAAAATATTGATATTCAGCCAAAAACTAGTTAGACTGGATGCCGACCCCAATATAATTTGGGAAAAGGCTAGGCAGATGATGATGATGAAAGAGTGAAGATAGAGTCAAAACTTTTAACCGGTCAAAATTAGTTTTGACTGCAAAAATCAGTAGATATAAACGCCTTTTGACCAAAGACGTTGATCGTTCGTAAAAACGTCCGACCCCATTAATAAACACGTGCCTACGTACTATGTCTTCAACAAGATGGCGTCTTAATCACCATTATCACCCATAACATTAACACACTTTTTCACATCGTAAAACTAAAAGCCTACTACCCTTATTTGGGGGAAGGGGGGTGTAAAAAGTAAATAGAATAAAACACTCGCCCCAAAGTGGTTACGTGTAGTGTATCATAAAAATCTTAGATATAGCTATGTGTACGTATCTTGTGAGCTATAAATTATTGTATTATGTCCCCGAAATAATCAATTGCGTTTGATCAATGTTTACGTTATTACAGTCAGAAAATATATAGTAAAATTACTTATTAAAGAATTCGTCAACTTCTTCATCTAGAAATTATTACACACTAATTTGTCTTAAAAAGCCAAGTGTCCTTAGATAGCAAAACATAAATATCTCAAATATTAAAAACTAAAAAGTGAAAAATAAAAATTCTTAATTGAAAACCCGACTGCGGTTTGCACTACGTCTTGTAACTCGTGTAAGTAACTCGTTCCGGGTAAAATAAAAAATAATAATATAAGAGTGGGTTCCGACTGCAATGTCATCTTGTTTTTTTGTGGTTAGGGACGCAGTGCAAACCACAGTCGGGTTATAAAATGTTTAATTTTGTATTTTTTTTTTCATTAATTAATATAACCAGCCTATAGGTACATACATACGTTAAAACCTTTAAAATACCCTTTAATACGTCGCTCAGTTTAGTCCCTCAGTATTGTATCCTCTTTCACGTAGGCGTACTTTATAATCAACGACAGTAATAAAGTACGCTAAAATACCCTTTTTACCTGACACCATTTCAAGTACCTACCTATCTAAAAGCGTTGAAAAATGTTGTATAAACATATAAAAATAAAAGTAGGTACTTACTGTTTTTTTCGTACTTTTTTTGTTTTTTTTTAAAAACGCTGCCCCACACTAGGATTTCTCCTGTATCGTGGGTGCGTTTACAAACACAAATTTCACATACACAAACAGCCAGACCTATGTGCAATGCGGGAATCGAACCCGCGACACGTTGCGCAGCAGCCAATCTCTCAACCGTGCGGTCTTTATTTTTACTATCGCAAATACAAATGGTACCTTTATGGTTCAAAATAAAAGCAACCCTAAAATCAAATCCAACACCCAAATACTTTGATCAATAAATTGATCGAAGCCTCAGTAGAAAAAAATCTATACAGAAAAAAATCAGCTATTCCATACATTTTGATTGTGTTGTGTGCATTGCAGTGCATTTTTGTAGGGAAAAGCTGTTTTTTTAGGGTTCCATACCTCAAAAGGAAAAACGGAACCCTTATAGGATCACTTTGTTGTCCGCCGTCAGTCACCGGACCATAAGTGGAGCCATCTGCTTATAGATTGCGCCATTGGAAGTATGCAGTAGCGCCATCTATGATCATATTTCGGAACCCTTAGGGCGCGAGGCATACTCGCACTTGTCCGGTTTTTTTTTTCATATTTCAGTGTCGGTCCCATAATAAAAGTTGATCATATTCATTAGTACTTTCAACTCCTAAAATATCCGCACTGGTTTAATTTTATCCTGTATAGGTATCAGTAGGTATACACTCTATGATAATAAATTACATCTTAGTTATTCTTGTATAAAATTGGTTTCTGAGAAACGGCTCTAACGATTCACATGAAACTTTTGTATTTACTTTAATGTTTTACTTTCCAAGTTTATAATGTCAATAGATGTCATGCCTGAGAAAATCCGTTTTTACACAAAAACTCGTGAAACTCGGTCACCCAGGTATGTACTCAGGTAACACACAGGTAAGTATACTTGAAAGTTACAACAAATAAGAATAAGGAAAAAATCCACCAGGATCCCATATGAAAAGTAAACGTAATTTATTTTGTATTAACACGACAAAATTCATTTGAACCGCTGTCAAACTAAATTTAGGTAATATTAAAAAAAGTTAGATCAATATTAAAATTAAATTAAGTACACGGCCCTAATACTTTAATTGTCGAACTTTACTCACATTAAAAGTTTATTTTATTACTTAAAAATTTGTCGTACGCACTCCCGAATTAGATTGAGTAATGTTTTTAGATTTATTACTTTTTGCTTCTTGAATGTTAAGTGAGCGGAGTTCGGGTTAAGTTTCTTGTGAAGTCCCTTTTTCGCTTGTACTTACTTTGGTTATTAAACGGAAACTTTAAGCTGTTTTTTTATGACGAGACCTTAATTTATTGTACCTACGCATTTTCAGGTACAAATTAAAAAAAAAAAAACAACGTTATGAGGTTTTTTGTCCGACTGTCCCAGAAGGAAGGTAATGTTTTGCAAATGTCTGTCTGTATGTCTATTTCTTTGGTACGCTCTGTAGCCTCAACATGAGGTAGGTAGGTACTTCCCAGTCGGGCTGCTCCAGATTTGAGCGAGATATTCCGCTGTGGGCTACCTCTCTGTATCTTAATTATAGTAGGTAGGCACATAATTTGATAAACAAAAGTAATAAATTTAACTAGCCTACAAGAACAAAACTGCGAGTTCTTTCAAAGTAGGTACTGTACAGTAAACAAAGTTATTAAGTAGGTATACAGTCACAAATAATCACCTTTTCATTAGGCAGGCAATATTCTTCGTTATTGCGTGACTTCAATATTCAATATTCTTTGTTATTGTGTTCTTAAACTTAGGATACACTCAGAGAAGCGAGGGTCAAGACTTAACTATTTAGCACACGTACCCGTATCTATCATGTGTTAAAAAGTAGTTCAAGTAAGCTGCCTGTATACTTATCTATTTTGTTGACTGTAGTAAGACATTTAGGTATTACGGTGTTCAAGTAAACGCTTTTAAACTTTGATCATTATACTTAGGATCAAGTTTTAGAAGGAAAATCACCTGACATAGAAAATCAAGTTTCCAATCAGCAATATGAAGCAGAAAAGATCATAACTTTTGTGCACAATTTTATATTTAAAGTTTCGATCACATATCTTTTCAAACAACTCGTCTCAAGCACTAAATATCTAGGTAGGTAAGTACTAAGCAACAAAAGGAATCAAAAGCCGAAAGTTTATAATATATTCCATTGAAAATGCTTTAAAAGATCCAAGTTTTTGATTCGCTGGAAAAGAAATTACCAATTCGCGTTATTTAAGAAAAGTCGAAGTTTCGACTTGCCTTAGAATATACAAGTTAATTTGGAAGTCGGTAGCGGCACGTAGGCAACCTCAGATCATGGAAAAAAGGAGATATGCCATCATAGCAAATTAGTACGGGAACCACTGTCGCCACTTTTAGAACAGTTTGCGACACAATTACAAGCGCTCCTTGTGAACATAAAGATCTCCCACACATTAAAAATTCCGCACACCCTCAATCTAACACTGTTATTCGTCACTCATCACTAGCACTAAACTAAAACACTGTATTTATATCACCGATCGCGTTCGGTGCCTCGCCAGCGTGTACGTTTTAATTAAGTCAGTGTGACCATACTAAAGCGTCAAGCTCAATAGCGCCTTGGCACATCTCCCTTGTTTCTATAATCTGAGTAGACAACTGTTCTTGTAACATTCAAGCTAGGAAAGAAACTAAGTTTAACGGCAGATACTCCACATTTGGTTTAGGCGACTGATTGTATTATGGATGAGGGCAACTTGGCTGAAGTTCGCTGCATTAATAAGAGGCAATTAATTTAAGGAATTGTGGTGACCTAGTCGTAAATGTCCCGGTTCGAAGTTATAGGTCACGGGTTCGGTGACACTACTTACAAGGAAACATAGGCAACCCGAAAATTAAAAAAAATCTTAAGCTATGTGATTAGGTAAAGTAGCTCATCTGTATGCGATATTATTTGTTATTATTTTTCTTGTTTGTGCTGAATTTTAATCAAAAATGATGAGAGAATACTGGACTTCTTATGATAATATTATTATAGCAATAATGAAATCGACATACAAAATCTATATTCTACTCTTTGTGCGAATAATCTGTAAGTTGTCTCAAATTTATTATTAAATCAAAATTAAGTAGGCAGGTTTATATTATTTGCCACCTCACAATAAAATTCAGCACCAAAAAAAATAGTGACTGTAAGTACGATATTAACTTACTAGTAAACTTGGTACTTACCTACTTAATTAATTTAAAAGCTGGTTCAGAATCTATTCCAGTCTTATTTACTTCTACAACAGACTCATCTTACGGAAAAACCGCCCCGACCTTGCTTGAGCGCAGCCTTGGATTAGCCTTTCAACCTGGATCTACTTAAAAGTCGGTCAAGGTCAGGAATACTTCTTTATTGAGCTGTATCTGTCAATAGAATGACTTTAGCTGTTAAGGCCATGCCTCACCGGGACGCCATAGTGACTTCCATGGATTCCTTGGTCTTCCTCTACTCTGATAGCTGGCCACATTCATCCACATTGGTGTATTTTCGAGGGAGAATGTCACGGTGAAATTCTCCCTTGAACGTTCACAAACAAATTGTCAATTCTCGCGGTGATATCACGCGGCGAGTCGGTACAGAATAGATAGGCTGGTCGTTACGATAATCTCCTCGTGTATGGGCACCATAAAATCTCATGTCATATGAACCATCGTTCCAAAACTCATCAATATTTAACAGCAGGGAAACATCTTCAAACTTTGAGCTCTTAAAAGCATATAGGTTGAAACATGAAGCACTCCAAGCGCTCGAAACGTGCTCTACTTAGCTCCAAAATATCTTTGCGTTGCACTCAGGAGTACGTAAGTTTGTAGTTACTTAGATGTCGCGCTCACGTTCATCTAAAAATAGATTCTATAGGACGGTAGTTCATGGGAGTTTTCGAAGAAGTATTACCAAGTATTGGAGTGAAAACTTTTGTGAAATGTATACAACATTATTTTTACCCGACTGCGGCGAAGCCCAGAAGGAGGGTATAGTGTTTCACCTGTATGTTAGTATGTATGTAGGTATGTATTTCCGTTTCTGTGTTCCCTCCTAGAGACTAAACGAGGGAACGGATTTTAACATATGGCATATCATTAGATATATATATATATATATCATTATATATTTTACTACATATAAAGCAATCGACGCATTGATTTTTACGTATGCGTGTCAATATCAAAATGGTGCGCTTCAATTCAAATGTCGCATAAACGAACCACGCGCATAAATGTCTAAAAATCACACCGAAGAGCTTATTAAAAAATCATCAGAAAACTCTTGAATTAATGTAAAGAGTAGGATTTATTTAAAACCTTATCATATATTTACATTACTAAACAGTTTTTTTACTAGTGAAATGTAGACTTACAGTGGCGAAGGGTCCCTAAGTCCCTACAATACGATTCCTACCGGCTTCCCTATGAAAAGTAGCACAGGCAGTATTGCCTACTTTTATTAATAGCTTTTTGTGGTCAGGTAATCATTTATAGCTCCGGCTTACCTCTTGCAAAAACTGACCCTTCGCTACTGTAGACTAAGCATGTCCTTATTCTATTGGTCGCTAGCTCAGATCATAGACTTTTTAGATTTCTATGGTCGCTACTTCGCCAGCTTACTGTGACTCCTTTCGAACGATACCCAACGTTTATTACAACGGCACTAGTAGTTACAATCTGGGTGTCTTCGAGTCGCGAGTGAATCGGTTTCTTCTAGGCAAGCGTGCTTCATCGTAAACCGTATTAGCGGTTAACATCAGCGAGATGCTGGTCAAACGCAAGCCTGTTATTAAATAAAAAAAATAAACATCATACATGCACAAATTTCAATAAAATTCAATCAACATTTGGGTAGGTACTCAAACAACCGATAAAATAAATGAACGATAAATTACATTCCATCATATTTTCAATTAAACTTTGGCCATATTTACCACTCAAGTGATCAAAATTAATGAACGAATTGCACCCATTCAACGCTCGTAAAGTACACAGAACGCTCCCTATCAAGCACTAAAATGTTTATTATTTAGTTCAAGTGACGACTAAATTTAAATTAAATTAATTACGCCACGTAATGTTGACGCGGTGCTGTGTGTGAGTGAATAACATGCCATGCCGGGTGATTATTTGTATTTGGACTACACTTAGGAATTCAATTATAATTACCAGTCGGAAATAGAAATGGTGGATATTCAAATAATTGTTTAGTGATTAATTAATTGAGTTAAATAACTACATCAGCCAACAGGATGGTTATTGATTTAAACTAAAGACATCGAAGGATAGAAGTGTTATTTATCTTGCAGAAAATAAATTATACGCCACAAACAAGGAACATTATTTAAAAATGTTCATTTCAAAATATTATGTACTGTAATTTTTGTCACAACGTTTTTTTTTGCAAGACCTTTAATTACTTATTTAATTATATTCCGGTTTATAAATAAGCAACTTTTATAATAAAGCTACTTCACATTGAATTTTCGTAGTTTCTACGTGTAAATGAAGCGCTGCATCTCTGCACACAAGTGACGAGGTGTGAAAAGTTCTTCAAGTTCAACAGTCATAAAAATGTTTCAGTGCATTATGGAAGCGCGACAGAACTAAGTGCAAATATCGCTGGTGCGATGAAACTGTAACGCGAACTACGGAAGATCGAATACATACGCTAGTTCGAACAATCGTAGCTCGACTCCACTCAAGTGCGAAAATAAATCACCAAGACACAGACCAAGAAATACCGTACGGTATGAAAGAGGGGAACGAGCGCAGCACCCACTAGGGGCCTCGGGCCTAAGCCCCCTCCCTCTAAACTAAAAGCGAAAAACCGATAGTTGAGAGATCGCTAAGGTTAGGTTAGATCGGTGACCACACAACGCACGAGCCGAGCGAGCGAGCGAAGCGAGAGATGCCGCGGTAACTGCCGGCGAGTTCCAGAAACGATCAGTCGATCACATTTGGGATTACCTTCAACAGAAACAACGTGTATTTTCGAACTACAGTGGGCTCGATCTTGTATCACACTAGCGTGATTCGCACTTGGTAGGTCGCACTTGCGTAATGTCTCAAAGTGTTCTTCCATTTATTAGTTTCCAACGTTCTGCAGTTTTGTTTCACTGAAGGGTTATTTTATAACCATAGACTCAAGATTAGGTACTACACTACTTCTACTTTCTATCTTAGTAATTTTGTTTATGCTAGTTATGTCCAAATTCTGTAACTTCATTGTTCTATAGTAGACTTGCTTCGGTGGCAACAGTCCAAAATATCGTTGTTAGATAACGTTGGAAATTTACACAGAATTTGTTGAACATAAACCTTCAAACAACAACAATCAAGTGTGTACACAGCTTTGAAAATACAACTCATTAAAACCGTGTAGACAGAAAATCGTCAATTGTTTTGAGGAAGTGTTTTGTCCGAGAGGAAACTCAAACAGCAATCAGATGAAAGTGACGTCGAGAGGCGTTCATTAGTTTATTTTCTCATTTGCGAACGCTAACAAAGAATTGTATTGTTCAAGACCTTATTTCCCGATTAATTTCTACGGCGCATGACCTATTTCTGTGGGCACGTAGGTTGATATCAATGCTGGTATCAGTATAATACCATCTTGATCAAGTTGGAGGTATTAATTAGTTTTCTTGGTTAATGGTGAGCGAGTCATGACATGATTCCTAATTAATATTAATAGGTAATGATCTGATTCATTTTATTATTGCTAATCATTATGTTGACATTATTTGTTTACAATATAGGTAGATGCTTCGTTGATCTAATAGTTGCAAGTGCGACTGCTTGAGCGGTGGAATCTTGGATTCAATTTCCCGGGTCGGTTGGTTGATATTGGATTTTTCCCTTATTTTAAAGTTGTATTTTCCATCATACCCAGGTATAGATTAATATTGTGTCATATTCAGCACAAACTAAAAATTCTTATATTATTTCAGTGTTTATGAAACACTGGTAAAAGACAAGATAACAAAGCTCTTTCTACTAAGTCACCGCTTCAGTTCATGTTGTCTTTCCATTTGTAATAAATAAATAAATAAACTTCTCCACTGGAATCGTAGGGGGACAAACGTTTTGCAGTTTTCCGCTCCACTTACCAAAGAATGATTTTAATCGTACAGATTTTATACAATGTTTGAAGAGACAAAATAAACTCGCGTCACAAAGGATCTGGCGCTGCCGGCGACATTTTAAAGCGACGCGAGCTTCGCGCCATAATAGCTCATTTTGGCGCTAAATGTTGACAAAATTGGCGCGAACAGGGATGACAGTTTACTGGATTTTGTGAAGCTCTTTAGATTTTTATTTAATTTTATTTAATGAAAGCATCATCTGTTTTCACTTGCCTCAGTTTTTTTTTCTTTATAGGTATAGGTACGCCATTAAGGTCTATGAATCTATAGCTAGTATTATAGGCCCACCATGATTTATTGAATTTGTTGCGATACTTTTTAGTATTTAATTATTATATTGTAACCTCCTTGTTGTTTCAGATAATTAATTACTTGATATAATGTCAATCAGAATCATAATTTAAATGATAATAATTTATTATACTTAATTGTAACATCTATATTTTACCATTATACCATAATAAAAACGTTCTTAAATATTTTGTCATAAAGATTTAAACATGCTTAACTTTACCCATCAAATGTTCCTTTGGTTATTTCTGCTGAAGCTCTATTTTTTATATCCTTTGGATCTAAACCTGTAGTTCTACCATTACAATAGCCACTTAAAATTCATGATCCGCTTATATCTTTGAGTTTTCTACGACGTGAAATCACGTACGGTATTCGGTCAACAAGGAAATACCAAACATGGCTCTCTTTGTGCTTCTTTCATTTTACGAAAAATGGACATAATATTTCATGAAAATGTGAAACATATTCCAGTTTGAATAGATTTTGTTTTGTTATCATATGTTTTTGTTATAAAATGACGCTTTTTAAACATCAAAGAGATCTTTTAATTTCATTAGGGTGTACAAGCTGAACGAATTAACATGACACCTGGCTCGAATAACGTTTGTACCGAGTTTCTTAGTATCGAGTTCCAAGCAAGGTGTCATGTTAATTCGCCCAGGTTGTACTTACTTATTAATATTAGATACGTGAAGAAAAACATGTAAGTAAAGAAACCTTTTTTTCCCGACTCGGCAAAGCCAAAAGGAAGGGTAATGATTTTAGCAGTCTATTATGTGTGTATGTTTGTATTTAAGTAAGTGTGTTCCACCGTAGCGCCTAAACTACTCATCCGATTTTGATGAATGAGGTGTCAATCGACTCGTTATTATTTTACTTGGTTTGGTTGATTTTTGGCTTGGTTTTTTTTTACTTGGTCGTGTTTTATCTATGATGATGGCAAACAGGCGTACCGCCTGATAGTAAGTGATTATCGTAGCCTATTAAACGCTTGCAACACCGAGTAGTTATCACATGCGCGGTGTCGACCTTTTAAATTCGCTATGCATGCCGCCAGCTTGGGGACGTGACGGAGTCATCCTTCATTCATCACTTAGTGCTGGCATTCTTCCATTACTGGCCACTTCATCCACTCCATTCTTCCAGATTTGAACTTCAAATTTCAAAATTAGAACATCTCATATTTTTATGCATTTATTTCATTGTTTCGTCATTCTTTGTCTGGTCTCCAACGACATCACTTGTGGACCGCTGAACCGCTGTTCTGTTATATTTTGTTACCTACAAATGAAATGTGTGCAAAGTCATAAGTGAAACGTCTTTTGTAACAGTTTTTATATACCAGTTGTGAACAGTTGTAAAGTGCAAAAACTACGTCTCGCAATATACCTCTCCATCCATCCATCGTGTTTTATTTAATATCAAGATTTGTGTCTGTGGAGGCTCCCTCTCATAGCTAGCCGAGGCTAGAGAGGACAGAGGGAGGGAGGCACTCCGCGACAAAGCAGGTATCCGCTGTCAACACAGCGCATCGTCAGCAGCTCTGGCGACCTTACTCACCGCAGGAACACCACACTATCGAAGAGTAGCGTTATTTAGCTGTGGTGTTCTATAAGGTGGAGGTAATTCCTCTGTCAGGCTGCTCCAGATATGACTGAGTTATCCCGCTGGACCCTAACTCTCTAATCATTCAATGATAGTTTTATAAGAAAAGTCCCTTTTCTTACAGTGCAACAATTTAAAAGCAGATTTTATTATTCATGTTTAAAATATTATTTTTTGTGTGTAAATAAATCCAAAATAAATATATTTTGTGATTTTCGATTACAATGAGGCATGTGGGACAATAGCGTGCTGAAATAATGTGAAGCTAAACAAATATTGGTATTCAACGGTTGAAAGCAGCTTCCGTTTTATATGAATCAGAAAGGCATATATTATACGGTTTCGAATTCAATTGAATATTGCACTCACGAGCAATAAATTCGGGTCGGTTCAAATCAAAATCTCCGAAACTATGAAAGTTGAAATTATACAGCTTTAAATTATGAAATAAAAAACCGGCCAAGTGCGAGTCGGACTCGCGTATGAAGGGTTCCGTACCGTTACCTATAAAAACGGAAAAAAAAATCATGTTTATTGTATGGGGGCTCCCATACAATAAACATGATTTTTTTTTCCGTTTCCCTTAAATATTTATTTTATTCCGTGGTTAGTATTTGTTGTTATAACGGCAATAGAAATACAGCATCTGTGAAAATTTCAACTGTCTAGCTATCACGGTTCATAAGCTACAGCCTGGAGACACACAGACAGACAGACAGACAGACAGACAGACAGACAGACAGACAGACAGACGGACAGCGAAGTCTCAGTAATAGGGTTCCGTTTTTACCATTTGGGTACGAAACCCTAAAAACTAGTACTTTGCCCACGACTTCGTCCGCGTGACATAGACGTAGCGCCATCTAGCGTCCTAAACCAATTGTGACCGTCGAAAGTTTCTTTCCCTCGGGAAGAGTATCTTTTTTCTAGATGACCCTTTGTCCTTTTCTGTACCCCCAATACGTATATCAAAATTTCATGACGATTGGTTCAGTGGTTTAGGCGTGAAAAGGTATTGTAGCGACATCTGCCAACAACACCGACGACTACCAACACAGCTAGACAGCTAACAGTGAATGCCACTACATGACGACTATTGGCTGAATCCTACATCGCGCAAGCAGAGTTTTCACAGCGATTTGCATATAACCCGACATAACTGTCAGGGGGCAGTGGCCCGCCAGACCAATATCACCCGGTCTGGTAGGAGGATCCTCCCTTTTTAATGGAGGGACATTCCACCTCGTTCCTCCATTCACCAAAGTATCAAACAAACTTACTTTCGCATTTATAGTACCTATTAGTCAGGATTGTGGCTCTACATATTTTTAGGCGTCCTTCCCTTAACAATATCTAAAGTCACATAATAGGTATATTTTCCCTATTATCAAGACTTTTTTTAGATTGGGCCATATCTGGGAACCGACTGGTTATAGAGATATTGAAAGTCAGTCACTTTTTTATTTTTTCTTGAAAACACACTTTAAATATATTTTATCTAAATAAACATTAACAAATAGGCACAGTCTAGTGTACGCGTTACACTGCAATCTGATCTGATACTAGCTGTTTTTAATATCTTAAAATAAAAGTTGTTTCTCAGGAATTATTTTTGCTCAAACCCGCTTGGAATGAATCCATCCGAGCCCCGAATTTACGTCTACAGGCAGTACAAAGTATGCCTGAATTCGGCTTTGTTAAGCATCTTTTGACACCCTCTATAAATTTTATTAATGAATTAAAATAAAAAAGTTTATAGTAATAATGTACTTACTTAATTTGCTGTCATAAAACTTTTATTTTCTTTCATGGTTTCGTAGATATTACGGTTTTTGTGACTGACCCGGATTTATTGCTCGCGAATGTAGTTCAATACTGCAGAAAATTCCCGGATCCGGAACAAATATTTGACTGCTTTATTTTCTTACGGAAGATTTGTATCTGCGTCTCGGAATGGGACATTCCGTCAAGGGTCCTTATTCTTGACAAACGGTTCGTTGAAGACGGTTAGGGTTGTCAATAGTTTCCTATTATTAAAAATGTTGTGTATTTCCTGTTGTCACTTTGTTAATTTAATTTTAAATTTGTACCCTTTTCTGTTTTTACCCGACTACGAAAAAGGAAGGGTAATGAGTTTAACAGCCTATGTATGTATGTATGTGTCTATGTATGGATGTTTGATCGTAGCTCAAAAACTACTGGTCAGATTTTGACAAATGAGGTATCGGTTGATTCGTATTTACATTAAAAGTGTCATAGGCGTGACAGTGTCATGGTGTCAAATGCGTGACATTTGAGCCGGCTTTTTGGCTGCAATAAACTTTATAATAATAGCCAATAGAATCAGCCAATTTCAGTATATATTTTGAGCAGCGGTTGAACATTCAATTACTTCCTTTGTAATACAATACACAATTTATTACTACTCCGTCTGTCTAAAAACCTAACCCCAATTACCGGGTTTCCCGGAGCTAATTACAGCTATCCTGTCGACGCGCAATAGCGGCATGCCAAGTAATTGTATGTGAATATTCAATCTGGTTGCCTTGGCAGCTACGCTATGATTTTATGTGTATTTAATTGAGACGATGGTAGGAGAAACTTAGGTTATACTTGATTGTGAAAACAGATACGTTTTATACAAATTATAATTATTAATATAAATGTGAAAGTCACTATGTCTGTCTGTTACGTTATTACCGTTTAATCACTGGGTCAATTTTGATGAAATTCGGTATGGAGACAGACTCTCGGTGAATTAGTAAAACCAAACATGCAATTTTCTTCAATAATAAAGAAAAACACAAGTGCTTGATTTTTATGCCAGAAAGTGTATTTTTAATTAAATCTTGTCAACAATACCGTCCCGCATGCACAAAAACCTTTGTTGCTTGGGCAGTTTGGTTTCACCTCTCACCGCATTCTAAATGTGAATTTTAAAAAGTATATGAGAGTTCCAATTTTAAATTTGAATTTCAAAGCGACCGCGACCACGATCTCATTGCGTGATAATTCCTTTGCAAAAGAAAAAGTTGTGTAATTTATGTTTAATTAACATTAGGAAAATGGAATTTATTCTGTATTGTGTTTTTTTTTAATTAATAAAGATGATTTATTAATATTATTTTAGATTTTATTTCAAAAGTATTCTACATGGTGTAAGGTTAAACGAGGGATGTATTTATGGTATTAAGTATTCAATAATAGTTCGATTAAATATGGAACTAACCTTAAAATCACAAAAAAATTCTACTATTCTATACAAAAATATCTATGTCACCCAACAAAATGTATGGAACAGCTGATATTTTCTCGTGATTTTAGGTTGGTCCCATAGTCAATTAAACTATGTAATATCGAATACAGAACGTCCCTCGTTTTACTTACACCTTGTACTTATAATAGAAATAATTCTTTTTTATTATAGAATATAACAGATAACCCTAATTTCATTGCAAAACACTTCACTTTCATAAATTACTTTTTTATCTACCTATTTTTACAGTTCGACCAATCATAGGGCTTAAGCTTAAGGGTCGGCACCATGCAAAAGTCTTACAGGAAAACCATAACTTTATATAGAAAAGGTAAAGTAGTAGCTACGAAAAAAAAGGTCTGACTAGCTAAAAAGTTTTACTAGTGGCTAATGAAATCGTGTTGAGAATAAACCTTATAGATTAATGTAAAAAAAATATTGAAAAAGTGGATAAAGCACTGCCGTAGAACCATAACTTTAGCGTAAATAAGAACAAACACTTAATGAAATTAAGTTAATTATGGGCTACAAAGAACAGAGTAGTAGCTTTTGAGAGTAGAGTAGAGTAGTTTTTTTTTTCCATATCAATACTTCTGTTCTGTGTAAAAAAAATCGCAAAGTTGCTGAATTTTTGTGAATTATAATTTTTATGGATATTTCGGAAAAAAAAGACAAAAAATTACGATTTTTTTACACTAAACGGAAACATTATTAATATTATGTAAAACAGAAAAAAATTGCGGGTTCTCTATTCTTTATTGTGTCAAATTCATAAAATGTTCATTTCAAAGTTATAAAATTATGGCAGTGCTTTTTGCAAGTTTTTAGTGATTTTCAATTTTTTTTTACATTCATCGATACGGTTTATCCTTATACCGACTTTTTTAAAGAACAGTCAAACTCTTCACCTTATCAGACGTTTTTTTTTTCGTGGCTACTACTTTACATTTTCTATATAAACTTATTGAAATCCCATAACACGATGCCGTAATGCACCCATAAGGGATACAAACCACAATTATTATTTTTTACCCAACTGCGCCAGAAGGAGGGTTATGTTTTTTGAGTGTATGTTATATGAGTATATGTGTATGAATAAATATTATCTGGTGACATAAAAATCGGCTCTTAATTAATAAATTGATGAAATGTATCACATTTAATTGGTTGATTGACGAAACAAGTGCCGTTAAAAGCACAGTAAAAAGTATAAAGTAATTCCGTTAATAGAAAATCATTAACTGATTGTTCCCGTTAATCTCGCAAGCGGCAGCGCCACTTAAATTCCCAGTTCAAGCTTTTAACTTATAAACGTTTAACAGCAATTAATTTTATTAATTAGCCTATCGGCAACCGCGAACGGGAAAGGGTCTCTGGTGTATCGGAAAATTAAAACAATAAACTCGGAACAATGAGTTAATTGATTTCAATTTTAATTTGATTTTTATTTTTAGAAACAAAACATCCACAAAAAAAAATGATTAAACGTTCTTTACTGGACATGGTTTTAAATGAAATAGTAATTGTTCCTACGGTCCTATTTCCCTTTACACTACGAACATTCTATGATTCTTCTTCAACCTAAGAACTAGGTACTGGTAAGAATAGTAATTAATTCGCACTTTTAGTGCGAATTAATTAACACATTAACAAGGACACAAGGAGCGCTTAATTATGCGCGTAATTGTGTCGAAAAATGTACTCAAAGTGGCATCAGTTGTTCCCGTACTAATTTGCTATGATGGCATATCTCCTTGTTTCTATGATCTAAGGTTGGGCTTGTATAGCTCATGTGCCCAACTGAATGATGAAGGCGTGTCCCTCGGTATCTGTCGTTATCTTTTTCTCGCTCTAATAGCTTGAAGCTAGTCAGACTGATGCATCCTCTCCTTGTTTAGTTGTTAACTATACTACTACTGGAATTCGACTAGAATTAAATTCACTTTACCAACAAAATAAATATTTGATATTAAAATTTTAATTAAAAGCTATTTTAATCGGTAGCTCACGTATGACGAGTAGAGTGACGGTTGCTTCTCTTCCTCCTATTACATTCAACGGTACCGTTATCCCAATAAGCCCCAATGTAAAAGATTTAGGGCTACATCTTGACTCGACGCTTAACTGGCAAAGTCAGGTTTCAAGTGTCAGTCAAAAAGTCAACGGCACCTTGCGTTCCTTGTACCGTCTGAGGAACTTTCTGCCTGCTAAGACGAAAGCAATGCTTGTGCAGACTTTAATATTCCCTATAATCGACTATGGTGACGTGTGCTACTTTGACTTGAACGCAGTCCTGCTGGATAAGCTCGATAGGGTCCTTAATAACTGCATTCGGTTCATATTTAACCTGCGTAAATATGACCATGTGTCGAACTACAGATCTGAGCTCAAATGGATGCCTATCCGCCAGAGAAGAAGTTTGCGTGCGTTGACCACACTTTTTTCCCTACTTAACTCTCCTACTTTTCCTTCTTATCTTATGTCTCACTTTCAATACCTATGTTCTACACATACTAGGAATCTACGTTCTTCCAATAATCTTCTCCTACACTGTCCTCCTCATACTTCTGATTTTATTCATTCTTCCTTTCATGTTCAGTCCATTCTTCTCTGGAACGCCCTCCCTCTTGATATCAGGACGGCCACCAGTCGTTATGCATTTAAGCGGAAATTGCGGACTTATTATCTAAACAAATAGCAGAATCATTTCAATAATCTCTATTCTATAAGTACCTAAGTATAAATTATATATTTAATATATATATCCCAATTATTATATGCATATAATATATATATATATATATATCTCTCTCTATATATTTATGTACTTTTATACCTATTTTATTTAGTTATACATTTACACCTTTTTATTTCGATATTCTTACTTTCTTGTAATAAAATGCACCTGCCATGATATCTCTCCACCACCCTTGGTTGACTGGTAGAGAATGCCTAAGGCATTAAGTCCGCCTTTGTATCTTTTAAGTTGCATAAAGTTTAAATAAATAAATAAATAAATAAAAAAATATAAATAAAACTGCTGATCCGTCTTCGGTTCGATTCCCGAGTTGAACAAGGTGAAATAGAGTTTTTTCGTTAAAGAAAATTTCCAGTAATAAAAAAGAGTCTGGATTTGTGCTCACTGCTCCGTTAATAGTAAAAGGATTGTCCCTTATTAGATGAGTCTAGGTAAATTCTCTGGGGATAGAGTGTATAAACTAATACTGCCTACTCTTCCGCGGAATATAAGCGTGTTTTTATGTAAGTTTATGTAAATATATGTCACCTATACCTCCGAAAGGATAAATCATTTGCTCGATGGTAGTTTTTAACCTCATATGGTGATTTTTAGCACCCAGGGCAGTAAATTTTGCTACCAATATTGCTGTTTACCTATTTTTTCTTCTTTATAACTCATTCCGACACGTAAGTACGTAAAAAGTTTCATGTAAGTACTAAGAATCAAGTCATTTTTGGTGTAAATCATCGTGCATAACACTTTCTCACACAATGACGGGTGAGATAGCGTACATTTTTGCCACTAGCTAGTTTGAGCGTTAGACTAGCGCAGCCTTAATGACTGTTATTGGCTGAGGTGAGAAATTCCGTGGGAAATCTCCTGAATTATTACCATTATATTATATTGTCATCAAAATCACATATATTTGCAAAGTTTCAAATGGATACGACCACTAAAAGTGGGTGAAAATTGAGTTGGAAGATTCCATTACATTTACATACCTACAGGTCAAGCTAATAAAAGCGTGTTAAAATAAAAACACTCCCATAAAATATATTATCGAGATTAAAACAAATCGAGTTCTCGTAGTAACGTTTGTCCTGTATCGTTTGTTTTCTTTTACCAAGCCACGAGCGCGGCTTTGTTTCCGATTACACAGCTCGATTATTCGCAACCGACCGGCGCGGCGGCGACGTATGAAAACAAACTGTTGAGAGATACGCGTTCCTATAGCTTTCTGCTTGATTGGATTCGATTTATACGATGTTAATTAATGTTAGTTGATTGCAAAGTAGACATTTTTAATTATGTGAATCTGAAGCACGATGTTTTTTTTTATTGCGATGCGCAGGGCCGACTTCACAGACAAGATAACAGCTCGATAAATTGAAAACAGCCGTTTAACATATATTTTTCTATAGAAAAGGTCATGTTAAACGGCCGTTTTCAATTACTTGTCGATGAACTTGGCCCTTAGAAGCTTGATTTTTTCATAGCTCCAAACAGACAGGCAGGCAGACAAACAGACAGACGGACAACCAAGTGATTCTATAAGGATTCTTTTATCCTTTCGAGGTCCGTACCTCGGAAGGAAAAAAGAATCCTTATAACTACGGTTTTTAGGGTTCCGTACCCGTGTACGGAACCCTAAAAACCGTAGTTATAATAAAGAAAACAGAATGTTTGCACGTGTTCAGCAAAATTTATTTATAGGAAAATATATCAAAACGGAAAAGAAAAGGTTGAAAATAGGTATATTATTCTATTGTCAACCTCCCTGAATAGTTTTCCTCGTGGGTGGTACTTGCCAGGTCCTATTGTCATACGACAATTATAACGAGAACTACTTCCCCTCCCATTTTCGAGTAACATACCTTTTTATAGCGGGGGAGTAGTAAAGTAGCTGAAAGGTCAACCTAATTGGTCGGTTAAGTATTTATTAAGCATACGTATTGTATATCAATGAGATATGAGATGAGAGGGCAAAGGAAATGTTTTATACGTATTTTATTTTGGGATGGCGTTCAAATGAATTGTATTATCGTAATGTAAAGGTATTACCTATATAGGCGCTCTGCAAAGGTAACAACTTGAATTGAAGCAATTGTCAACATTTTACAAGTTTCCAACACAAAAGAAAATGGTTGCCAATATTATGATAATCGAGTTTCGATTAACATAATACTGTCTGCGCAGTTTCTTGAAATTATGCCTATATGAGTTGCCTATTGTCACAAGTCGGAGATCAAAGTTGCTCCGTCTGCGGAGCGCCTTAAGCCTTAAGGCAGACCACGAAAGACCACGAAGTCCGTGGTGGCCCACTGGAAGGTCGTACGCTAGCGTGTTTCATCATCATTGCTCTAAGAACGGTGAAAGAACTTAATATGACGAAACCTGCATGTCCTAGAACCAAAAATTTTAAGACATGTGATGTCCAACTAACAAGGGCCCGCGTGGTCCACCATGGCTTCTTACGAAGAAGAAGCCTGAACATCCCAGCAGCACGCTTAGCATCTCTATTCTACCAAAGAATAGACAAAGTACTTTCTGTCAAATCGTTAACGCCCGAGCACGCGGCGACCCGTGCTTGGTTTATCAGAATTTTGTCTACTGAAGAATAGAGACATTACTGTTCTTCATTGTATGCATTCAACGATAGAAATCTTTCTATAATCTGTCACTTTGTATAGACAAAGTGACAGATTATAGAAAGATTTCTATCGGCCTTGCCGGCCTAGCATGACCTCGATAGAAACGGGTTTTGTCTACAGGAGAATAGTCTCCTGTAGACAAAACCCGTTTCTATCGTGGTCATGCTAGGCCGGCAAAGGGAACATTATAAGTTACATACGCTTATGCTTACGCTAGTCTATCTACACGACTTTATCTTCAATATTAAACAGATCTCTTTTTAGACTCAACATAAAAAAATGTTACAAATAAAAAGAGTATATTGGCAGACGTAGTCAACCTTTTACTTTGCAATATTAATTAAATTAGCATGTTTAATTAAAGAAAGAGCTAGAACTAAAAGTAACATTCCACTTCAATTAGTGTAATCTTGTAAGAACTTGAACAGAACAGGCGCTAGTTACGAATTAATTTATTAAAATTGAAACTTAGGAATAAGCTGGTTCTTTGTAATTACGAAGAAGTTTAATTATGAAATCGTAGGAGTAATAGGTATATCTATTTCTCAAAGCTAAGCATAACCTGTGCTAACTCCATATTCTTAATTTGTTATATTTGATGAAAATCTGTCCAGCTGCTTAAAAGTTATGTGGTCTTTTCCAAATTTAAATTGAAAACGACCGTATAAGACTTCTAAAGGCCAAAGCCATGATAAATGGCCGTTTTCAATTTATCGACCTGTTAACTTGTCGGTGAACTTGGCCCTGAGTGTAACATAATTTCATAGACATATAATAAATGTATTACACCATAATAAATTATTATACATACCATAATTATGTTTTATCCTATTTAGATACAATAAACTGTAATAGTTTTAAAATTTAAAAAGCTGCCAATATTTTTTAAATATAATCCAAAACTTAAAAACAATCCAACAGTAGGAACGTTAGAGATCATTCCGCAAAAAAATGTACATCTAAGTTATGCCGACCGAGTAAGTATATCGATATTCTTTCAAACTTTTAAAAGTATCGTTGCCCAAATGGCTTCTCAATACATTGGATAATAGAAAAGTTCACAATGGGCTCATTCTAGTAACAAATTCTTTATTGCAATAACTGTATATTGTGCCACGGACAAAGTTCTCAAACTTCAGCCACTTTGGACAGGGTCGCGTGAAATAGGTACAGTCAGCAGCAAAAGTCGGTAAACTTTTCAGTTTGTAAAATCATAACTGAACATAAAAATTAGATCAAATTGAACATTTAAATGTTACACACTTCTGATTATTACATGAAATTAGGGTTGTCAGATGGCCGGAAAATCCGGGAAAGTCTTGGAATTTTGCGTTTGGTCCCGTGTCCAGTAGGTAATTACATTTTACTGTCCCGAAATTCCCGGATGCCAGTTTTTTTTATAAATTTTTAGCAACCCGAAAAGATTCACTTAATTTTTGTTTTAACTTTGGTAATAAACTAGGGTATGATATGTATGTTATAACATAGTTTTTATCTAAAATACAATTATTGGACATTAATTTTCGTTTTTCCTTTCTCTTTAAAAATACTACTACATAAAATACTTAATAATTTTATCATATTTTTTTTATTACACAGTTGGGAGTTGGAACTTGAACCCCAACTTTGTTCGTAACCCCCGAAATATCCAGGAAATGATAAGCCTGTATTTGCCAACCCTTCGTGAAATGCTAAAATTGTGTGTGAAATAATTTTGTGTCAATTTAGTTATAATAAAATAAATAAAAAATCATTTATTTCGGGTAACTGGCCCCATAGAAGCCAATTTAAATATATCAAATAATAAGAGAAGTATTTATCGAGGTACCTATGTATGTGACTGTACGTAGGTACTCTACGTCCAAACTTCGTCGAGTTTTGAAATTATTATTTTTTTATATTCTTTTGACATAATTTTGGCTATAGGCTGATGATCAGGATGATTTTGACATCTCCAAGTTTATATAGTATATTATTGTTAGAAATTTTGGGTGGATCATTTTTCTTTTGGCGTTGAGTTATTTTAAATATTAATTTGTTTTGAGCCATATAATATCCTACTTAATATTAAAAATTCGAAATTTTGTGTATGTGTGTGTGTATTTTTGTTACTTCTTCATGCTGAAACGGCTGGACGGATTTGGATAACATTTGGCAAAGAGGTAGCCTGGGACCTGGAAAAACACATACACACAGGCTACTTTTCATCTATTTTCACGCAAACGAAGTCGTAGGAAATGGCTAGTTATTTATAATCTTGTTACTATTTTATTGTACCAGCCTTCCCTTACCCTTCGCTACTACAGGTTCTTATGCAAACAGTCGTCTTTAAGAGGATACGGAAAGTGTAGGTGCCTACTTCTAACAATGAGAAAGCGATATTAAGATCCCGCAGCCTAATTGCGTAACTCAATTTCTTTCGCCATGGCTTTCATTTTGACAGTTCAACAACATCCATTGCGACGTTGAGCTAGTTAAAGGAGCACGGATTAACAATCATACGGCGTAATGAATATCAAAAACAATGCCATGGTGATAGCAATTGAGTTACGCAATTCGGGTGCTGGTATACGACAACGGCCTTGAGTAGTTGGGGCCACAACCACTCTAAAGCCGTCAAATACAGAACACTCAAGCTACACCTAGCTTGAGTATTCTGCTGAGCTCTCGCAACATGACATACGAAGCGCTGTCCCGAGTTAGACGCACTATTAATTTATCAAAATAAAATAAAAGGTATTTCTCCAATACAAGAAAACCAAATCATGCTTATCTGTTTTCTAAAGATACTCATAAATATAACTTTCTTGATAATAACATTAAAAAATCCGGACAAGTGCGAGTAGGTACGACTAGCGCCCTGAGGGTTCCGAAATATGCAACAGCGCCATCTATGCCACTATTACATCGAAGTAGATATATCATATCTTGATCATAGATGGCGCTATTGCATACTTCTAGTGGCGCCATCTATGAGCAGATGGCTCCACTTATGGTCATGACAGACGGACAACAAAGTAATCCTATACGGGTTCCGTTTTTCCTTTTGAGGTACAAACCACATCATTGCTCATATTTTGAAGATTAATTTATATTTTGTTGTTATATGTAGTTGTTAAATTAAACGAAAAACTTGCTAAGTTTCACCACGTCGTTTAAGTGACAAGAAAATAATAACATCGCTTCAACACTTCAGTGGTTAAACAATACTGCTTAAATTTAAATCACGTATTAAATTAACATTTTCTGATGGGAAACCGCGGCGTGAAATTACAAAACGTGAACTATAATTATTCTTCATGATACAGTCAATAAATACAGTAGGATTTGTTAACTTAGCAATTTTATAATATTTTCTTTACCACAAATACTGCGGTCTTAAAAACTGGAGGATTGACTCGCTGGCCCGTTGCGCATGCTTGAAACCCTAAAGGTACGTCTACGCTAGACAAGCCGAGCACGAGCGGAGCTGCTCTGCGTGTCGGACGTCCACGAGGGCGATGCAAATCCCTTTGTGTTCGTCAAAAAGGCGACATTGACGGAGCACAGGCGAGCATGAGTCAAACGCTCGAGGGGCGCTTGTTAGTTAGTCCACAGTACGCGAATCCGTGCTCGGCTTGTGCTCTGCTCGTGCTCGGCTCGTTTAGCGTAGACGCATCTTAAGGCCGCGGTATAAGATCGAGACAAAACGAGAGTCCACTTTACTATTTCAGTACTTCAGCAAATTTCATTATCCCAGCACGGACCTCCTTCACTGCGGGCAATATCTGGTTGGGTGGTATTAGATCCAGGCCATTTTGTCCCCTAGTCTCTATAATGTACGAATGCTTGATCTCCTTGACGAAGTACATCCAGTCAATTGCCATCCCAAAACTTTTTTTTCCCATTGTCCGAATGTCACCATTGATGAAGTGATAGTTCGATACTTTGCGCATAGCCTGTAAATAAATGTAGTTACAATAAGGCGGATCTCCTGCGACGTGTTTGAGTATTCATTAAACATCATACATGTTTTCTGTCACGTGGTCGAGTGTTTTTGCCAAACAAATCGCGTAGGCCACGCCCCTTAAACATGTTCGATGTTTAATGAACACTCAAACACGTCGCAGGAGACGCGGCTTTAAGCTTCATCATAACTGAACTGCACGGCTGTCAATCCAAGAAAGGGTTGTTCGGGCGCCTTCGACTATCTTCGCCTACCTTCGCTTTCGACAAGGGTCTCTGCCTCGCGAGGGCTTGGTGTGATTGCAATTAATGTAATGTAATGTTCCTTAGTGCTTGTTAGTGCAGTGATAGCCTAGTGGATTAACCATGTGCCTCCCACGGCGAATGGTTCGAGTTCGATCCCGAGGCACGCACCGCTGACTTTTCGAAGTCATGTGCGTATTAGAAATTAATTATCACTTGCTTTAACGGTGAAGGAAAACATCGTGAGGAAACCGGCATGTCCTAGAACCAAAAATTCGAAGACTTGTGACGTCCACCAACCCGCACTGGGCCCGCGTGGTGGACTACGGCCCACTCCCTCTCACAGAGGAGGCCTGTGTCCCAGCAGTGGGAACATTATAGGCCGATTATGCTATGCTTATGCTTATGCTTAATGTTCCTTTGCGATATGCTGATATTTTTAAGAGTTTTTCTTATATTTTTCTGACATAAAAAGAGGCATTCTAAGCTTGATCTGCGCAAATAGGTCTAGGACAGAAAAAATTCAAACAGCTCATTGATGGCGAAATTATGAGAAACAAAACTCACTAGTCCAATTTCTTTAGTTATTTGAAGATGTTTGCTGTGGTCCTCACGGTTGGTTTCCTCAAGGGTCCATGGAAACAAAACCTTGGACCCAGCGGAGTGAACAGATAAATATCCGTAAAAATGAGTACCGTCTGTTAATCTCTGAAACAGTTTGATTGTTTTGTCTCGTGTGACTATTTATATTTGAAATTATTTCTAAGTCACCAAGACTTTTAGTCAATCCAAAGGAGTGTATGTTTCAGTGAAGGTATTATCTGCTGCGTTTAACAGCGTCTGTGCATTATAACTTGGTACTTAGCGATTTTCTTCTTTTATGTTAAATAAATGTTATATCATCATTACAGATAGCCTTTTTGCATATACTACCGAACATATTATACTCCCTATTTTCTTCTAGATATTTTCGAAAACTTTCATACCATCTGTCTTTCTCATCCAGGATATAGCGTAGTATCGCCGATGGTCTTTCTAAATATTTACTTACCTTGAATGCTTTAGTTTCTTCCTCAGAGAAAGGCTCTGGTCCACAATAATACTGGCTGCATACCATTTGTGAGGTCTCCTGCTTGCCGAAGTTGTAACTTGACAGGAAAAGAAAAGAAAATTAAAAGATAGGCATAGCATTACTAAACGTAATTACGCAAAACATCTCTTGTTCTTTAAATCTTATTACTATAATTTTATTTTTATTACCACGTTTTTATTAAGTCGCTTTCTTGTCTGTCTGTCTGTCCACGGCTAAGCGAATTAATTAGCACACCTAAAAATTCTACCGTCTCGTATATAGCGTTTTACATAAGAATTCGACGCTATATTGGCTGCCCTGAATATCAATATGTTACAACGTTTATAATGGTGTTGGAAGTTTTCTTTCAGTACCAATTCTCGTTCACCACTTTTCAGTGTCCTAGGTATTACTTTAACACAAAAACTTTTTTTACAAAAAATAACCGACTTCAAAAATCCATCGGTGGCTTTGGTTTTTGTTTGCTTTTTTTTGCCACCGACTTCCGAAACCAAAATTATTATTTTCTTTGTAGTGGATTTTTGAAGTCGGTTATTTATTTGTTAAAAAAGTTTTTTATTTTTCCCTTTTTAGTTCTTTATGCCGTGTTAGATTACTTTCACGAACTCGTTCAACAGTAAATCTTCTACGGAGTGTGTACATTTATGCATATAACTTTGTACATAGGAATGATTACATAATGTATTATATACTCAAACCTTCCTGAAAGTATGTAGATTACGTTAGTTAAAACTCCATCCAAATCGAATCAGTAGTTTTTGAGGAAATCGCGCACATACAAACATACATACATACTTACATACATACGGGACGAATACAGAACCTCCTTTTTTGAAGTCGGTTAATAATAATGAAGTCGGTTAAAAATCTACAAAAAACACAAAATGTTAAGACCTAAACAGGAGTGACAGACAGGGGAACCAACATAACGTCGAAGGAAATTCTTATGTGAAACGATCTACAGAACCAATCCTAGCATATTAGGGCCTGTGCACACCACGTTTTTTAAGCGCCCCGTCGACGGCGCGCTTTTATGCTACAGAGGTCTAGAGGCTGCATCTGACTTGCGTGCGTATCGCGTCTGTATCGCTACAAACGCGCGTCGACGGCGCGTTTAAAAACGTGGTGTGCACAGGCCCTTAGACATAAATAACACGAAAAAAAAACAAAAAAAAAAACAAAGATGTAGCCCACACTTCTATAGACGTGAAAAAACATAAATTATCATATCCTTACAACGTGTTTGAACGGAATGTAATTTCGTGTTGTAACAAAGAAAATTCCATGCCTTTATGAATTTTTGATTGCATTTTCTCTATTGGTTACACGCGGCTCTACAAATTGGAATTTTGTTGTAAAAGTGATAGGATTTTCTTCCTGCATAGAGAATCAATACTAATATTATAAAGCTGAAGAATTTGTTTGTTTCTTCGAACGCGCTAATCTCTGGAACTACCTGTCGGATTCGATGCCGGCAAATGGTCTAATTGAAATAAATGTTTTGACTTTGTAACCAAAAATAATTAAAGTAGCTCTTAAAAAATTAAAACATCTCAAATTATTCAATAATAATCATTCAAGATACCAAACACGCCACACCAAACTCATCCCATAACGTATTCAGTTTCGTTGCAATTTGGGGGATGTAACGCCAAACTTGGGGGGTGAACATTATACCCTATTCGACCCGCGCTTATAAATAGAAGCATGCCCCTAGTAATATAACGCTAGCTATAATATCATCAGCAGCCACAAATTAACTACCTACCATAGAAATAATTGCCATAGTCTCGTTAAAATGTTATTGGACTAAGATATATCCGCGACTTCGTCTGCGTGGCTGTAAGTATCGAATTGATTTGAAAGTTATACCTCGCGTTGACTAGAATAAAACTACTTTAAAAAACCTCTTTAGTGTAGAGTGGCTAGTACTACGAAGAGGTCAAGCTGTATAGATCACTAGTTTATTCCACCGGAATTAGATAAAATGTGGCTTAAATTTTAAATTAAACCCCAAGTTATACCAACCCAAACTATGAAAACTAGATCAAAACCGGTTTAGTACTTTTTGCGTGATACACGCACAAACAGACAAATAGTAGTAGTTCTTCCTCGGATGAGCTCTTTCTTGTCAAAACCCAACGTCAAAGAGTTGCAAACTACGCGAAGGTAGGTATTATTGGGCACTTTCTGATGGCCGTACAAAAATATAAAACACAGCCTTCTAACCGACACTTCATGAATAAAAATGAGTGGCCAAGACCACATGGCCACTGGAATTGTATTAAAAATTCAGTGAAAAGCTTCAAAATAAGTGCCCAAAGTACTAATTGTGGATTTGGGCGAATTAACGCGGTCGTCCTCTCATTAAATACGGAGCTGCTATCCTTTTGTCTGCCTTGTTGCGAATTTTAATTATTTCCTTATCCGCCATTTTATTTTTACTTATTTCGTGTACTTGACCCATTTAGTTTTAGGTATAAAATAAGCTTTTAGTGTTCTCTTGTTTTTAAACGTTTCGCTTTTAGCTAAACTAGGACGTTTACTTCAGAACTTTAATACTTTATAAACATTGTTTGCGTTACTTAAAAGTTTTAGAAGATCCTTGCCTATTCCAAAACCGAAAACAGTAGGTAATTGAGTATAAGTATCTACACAGCCTTTAATTTATACATTACTAGCACTTTTCCCGCAACTTCTTCCGCGTGACCGACAGCAACTTTTCGGGATTAGCATAAGCATAATCGGCCTATAATGTTCCCACTGCTGGGACACAGGCCTCCTCTCTGTGAGAGGGAGTGGGCGTAGTCCACCACGCGGGCCCAGTGCGGGTTGGTGGACGTCACATGTCTTCGAATTTTTTGGTTCTAGGACATGCCGGTTTCCTCGCGATGATTTCCTTCACCGTTAAAGCAAGTGATAATTAATTTCTAATACGCACATGACTTCGAAAAGTCAGCGGTGCGTGCCTGGGGATCGAACTCGAACCATTCGCCGTAGGAGGCACATGGTTAATCCACTAGGCTATCACTGCATTTTCGGGATTAAAAGTAACCTATAGCACTCAGAGATAATGTAGCTTTCTATAAGTAAAATAATTTTCAGAATCGGATCAGTAGTTCCGGAGATTACCCTGCACATATACACAAACTCACAAAATTTGCACTCTCTGTTTAAAATATTAGTATAGTTTTCAAATAAACAACGTAATCCAAAGAAATCCTCTTAACTCTATCCGACCAAGAAACAAAGTTTCGAATACTAACTCCAACCCCACGAAAACAACTATTAAATTAATGTGTCCCCTGCTGCTTATAACAAAGCGTGGACCAATAAAGTTGATTCGTATTTGAGACAAAGACGGAAAATATCACCGTCACTTTAACAGTAGAAATACTTTGGTTTAAAAGATTGGTTTCGAATATGTCTGTATTCTTATTAGAATTAGGTCGACGAAAAATAAAATGCTTTCGTCTACTTACGGAAAATTCCTGTTCAGGTCGACTCCATAACACGTCCCACTAAGTCGTCGTCTATTTTTCCTCCATAAGCGGTCTGTTGTTAGACTGTACTCATAGCCATCTGGATTTAGTACTGGTATTATGTGCCTGAAAATAAAATACAGGAGGATTAAAATATATTTTTTTCGCCATGCAGGGTGACTGGTTAACGTAAGACATAGGTAAATATTGAAGGAAGGTATTCAGTACTCGAATCGATTTATTTGAAGAGTGAAGTTGAAAACTCGAAAAAATATCAGCTATCCCATACAAAAATATCGACAAATGTACGGAATAGCGGTTTTCTTTTGGCGATTTCAATATCCGTCATAAAATAAAAAAAATACACACGGTCGGTTGCAGAAAGATAATTAAATTTTAATGGAGACTTTAACCATACAATTTCTATTATTATAGTCTCCTTTAAAACTTAATGAACTTTTCTATGACCTTTTCTACAACTCAGTGACAGTCTAAAACTAATTTAATTCTAAATGTGTTATTTGCATGCTAGTACCGAATGGGTAACCAGTTACCACCTCTGCATTCCATCGATTAGCGCGGCTGTAATTCACAGATTAAAATAACATTATTTAAAACTAGCTTCCGCCCGCGGCTTCGCCCGCGTTTTCCGGAATAAAAAGTAGCCTATGTGTTATTCCAGGTCCCAGGCTACCACTTTGCCAAATTTCATCCAAATCCGTCCAGCCGTTTCAGCGTGAAGAAGTAACAAACATACACACACACGCACAAACTTTCGCATTTATAATATTAGTGTGATTACTGGGATCATAAAAAAATACAGGTATAAATAAACAAATATAAATAAATAAACTTAATACCAGTCCCTCTTCTTGATGTACTCCGGCTGTTTGGTAAAGTTCCGAACAATAGAGTCGATAAAGTACAGCGTTGATATCACGGAAGTCCACTCACGTCCATGAATCCCACTGTCCACCAGTATTGCCTTATTGGCTGCGTTGCCGTTGGATATTTTTAGCGCCTAAAATGTGGTACCTAATTAAATAATTTCACACAGAATAAACCTGTTTAATTTTTACAAGTTAGATTTTTGATATTATTTAACAGATAGAAGTCTTAGAATTTCTATAAAAAACAATTAGAGTACAATTCCGACGATCGCTGTCCGTCACTGTATCTGAATCGTACCTTAACTTTTGAAATCGACCTGGGCCCCAAGTCTGCTAATTCAATTGTAATAATCGTGTCAGGATGGTCTCTCAATGACATCGTTTTGACCAATGATGAAAGAGATAGTCTTACTCTAAGCCAATGACCGCTTAGGATTTGACCGTTATGGTGTCATTATGACACCATTCTTACACAATTGCAATAGCAGAATTGGGGCCCTGGAAATCGAACCCAAAATGATTCAAATTGTTGCTCTAATCGTCGCAAGCACAACTGTGCTTGCGACGATTAGAGCAACAATTTAATAATTTTATTTAAACTCTAATAAGTATTATAAACGTGAAAGTTTGTGAGGATGGATAGATTGATGTTTGTTACTCTTTCATGCAAAAACTAATGAACGGATGTTGATGAAACTTTACAGTAATATGTAGGTACATCAGAATTACACATAGGCTAGTATCAGTAGTAGGTAGTCACGCAGGCAAAGCCGTGAGCGGAAGCAAATAAAAACAAGCTTACATTAATAGGTTTATTGTGTGAAGTCTTCCCAAGGGTAATCAGCTTACAATGCGCCGGATAGGTCGAGGCCATTTTTCCTAAATATCTGTTGATCTCATCCAGGGACGGATATCCGGTCCATGTAAAGGAATCCCCGGACACAGCTTTGTGGTTTGTAACAGTAATTTATATTACAAATCTCCGCTTAAACGCGCAATTACGTTTGACCGCTAAACCGCATTCGGATATCCGAATATCTTTACTAGAATTCGAATAGCCGTTATATAATATTTTTTTTTATGAAAAAAAGTTGTCCAACACTAGGAATTTCTTCGTACCTATAGTGGATGCGTTTACATGCACAAACCCTGAGACCCACATTACAAATATTTATTCCGAGCGGGATTCGAATCCGCGCTACGCAGTGCAGAAAATGAACACACTGCACCACCATACCATGACCATGCTGTTGTTAATATCATTCAAAATTGTACTATCAAAAGTGTACACATGAGAGCAGTTTATTAATACAGTTGTAAAAGCAAGTTAATAAAACACGCCAAGTTACTGAAAACCACACATTTATTACATGTACGTCTATCCAAAACTAAGCGTTTGAGATTCTAATGTTGCCAACCAAATCTCGAGTCGACACTTAACGTAACTTGAAATGACATTAGGTTGGTAACTCAGATCATAGAAACAACGGAGATGTGCAAAGGCGCCATTGAGCTTGACGCTTTTATATGATCAATGTTGCCGACGGAGCGAACGCGATCGATTTATTTATACGCAGTGTTTTAGTTTAGTATGAGCACGGGGTCTCATCAGGAACAAAGGAACATTTGTTGAAATAACTCATAATAGATGGCGTTATATGTATCGATTTGTTATTGAAGTTTGTGTAAAATTGACAACATAAAATAATATATCATGTTAAATATTTGTTCAAATTTTTAAAAATCCTTTAAGCACGGAAAAATGTATAGGCCGAAGATGGCCCGCGCTAAATCGGTCACATTTCTTTGTATGAGATGAGGCATCTGTACGTATAGTATTATATTATCTGTATTCAGTATTCAGTATTCAGTATCTTTATTGCATTCCACAACGTGAGCTTAGGTGGTAGACTTATATTATCAAGTTATGTTACTTATGTTATCAAGACTTATATTATACTTATATTATTATCTGTGGTATGAGTAACGAATAACAGTGTTTGATTCAAGGTGTGCAATATTTTAATGTGTGACAGATTTCTGAATTTACAAAGGAGCGTTTATAGTTGTGATCAGTTTAAATAATAAGTCAATAGAAATGTCATCTACTACATTTTATTCCCGGACGCGTGTCACCGGTTCGCAGTCAATGTCAAAGCATCCAATGCAATAAAAAATTAAACTTAATTCAGTTCACATACCTGTCACATTTTTCAACGCGCGCCCCAATGTAGTGGTGTCGTGTAAGACGTCACTTGTCTTACATAATTTGCTCGAAAGCGGCGACAAGGTCACGAGCCCTTGCGACTTCTATTGACTTATTATTAGCGTTGCCAGACGTCCCGTATTTCCCGGGACGTCCCGTATTTTAGGCGTGGTTTAAAATGTCCCGGTGGGACTGACTCTGTCCCGTAAATCGATCGATCTACGGTGGACAAGTAGGTAGGTACCCACTCAAGTAAACTATTTGTCCCTTTTTCTTTCATGCATAATATTATATCTCACTTTCTTTCCGTTTGTCGTTCTTGTTGTTTTTTTTCTAATTAAATAAAAAAAAAAAATCACTAAATAATAAAATCTTAATTTATTGTCCCGGGTAAAAAACTGAAATCCCGGTATTTTTTGCCCATTTAAGCATTTGTCCCTTATAGGCTGAAAAAAATCTGGCAACCCTACTTGTTGTTTAGGTTTCTGTGGTTGTGACGCACACACACTGCTTCAAAAGTGGCGACAGCGGTTCCCGTACTCATTTTCTATGATGACATATCTTCTTGTTTCTATGATCTGAGGTACACACGATACAGAGTTTGCCCGAAACATTTCTGGCATATCAGCATAAGTTACGAAATATTTACAAAATTCGAAAATACCACTGGGACATTAGAAGGACGAAAATAGTTTTCCACTGACGCAAGGCCTTCAAATAGGACGGTATGTCAAAGGATTAGTTTATGCTGAAATTATTTTGAATTTTATCTTAATACACTTTGTAACCTACATTACTCTTTGCAAAGTCCTTTACCTGCTTGTGAAAGTATTGTTGAGCTATTTCAAAGATTAGCCCGTACAAACAGACAGACACACATACGAATTTGAAAAGCGTGTTTGGGTTCGATGACGTGCAAATAAAAATTTATTTGAGTTAAAGAAATGGCAGTTATTATGAGAAATTCACTCAAATTATGTGCCTTTCAATAAATGAAAGCGTCTGCTTCAATTTTATTTATTTGCACTGATGTGTAAAGGTACCCTAGACAAATAACTTTTCTATTAGCGTTTACGCCAAACGTTAGGTATAAAATGTACGGTAATGACATTAGTGAGGTTTCGTTCTCCCACGGAGCTAATACAAAACGTTTTCCGCAGGTTATGTCATTGTTAGGTAGGTACTTAAAGTTTGGCTTAACGCGTTAGCGTTAACCGCTAGCGTCTACTCAGTCCTGTAGGCCTAGATAAATATATTTTCTGTTAAGAATCCATGGGTCTTGGGTACCGCTAATTTAATCATCATTATTATGATTCAAAATTTCATGCGTTGCTTCGTATGGAACCGTAATTGATACCGAATCTTTGTTCGAAAGCAAAATTTCAACTTTCAACATAAACTTGTTGCCACTAATTTGCTAAAAGACAGCTAGTCTAAAGGTTCTGACACATTACCATTTCGCCTGGTGGGGAACGTTTTCAATAACGCCTCGTCAATTTTCTCGCGAACATCATCTATCAAGACCTTATGGGAAACGTTATGGTCATCCAAGAAAGCCGCTACATCTTCCGTCTCACCATCAAATAGTAAAAAGTCTATTGTTCTGTTGTCTCTTTTCCAAATTTCTTCTGTAAAACGTGCTGTGAGGGATACAAGGTTTTATTCGTCATTTAATAATTTCAAAACTGTCACAATGAAAGGGCTCTTTCAATTTTGACGTGCGGCAGCAGTGCGAGTGTCGCACTACGCACCGTCGATTGTTTTTTCCATACAGTTGACCATATTGATAGAGCCGTCCGACTGTCGTGGCGCAACCGTGCGGCAGCCATGCGGGCGTTGCACGACAACCAGACGGCTCTCTCGAGTTGTCAAATCTCTCTCTCTCTCTCGATGTATAGATAGATAGACGGATGTATGGATGCAAAAACTTCACGCAAAAACTACTGAACGGATTTTGATGAAACTATACAGTATTATAGCTTAAAGGTACATCAGAATAACACTTAAGCTACCTTTTATCCCTAAAACGCGGGCGAAGTAGCGGTAAGTAAAGTACTCGTAAAGTATCGTTCCAAATATTTTTAAAGCTGTTTAGGGATGACTAGTCCCAAGTAAAAAATCATTCGTTTTTTTGGTTTTCAGAACCAGCAATACTAAGTATACGTCTTATACCCCATTGACTTCTTTGAGAGACAGTTCTATTGTGACCGAAGCCTTTACCGGGTCACATTAGTGGGATTATAGTGTACTTTGGCGGCTAAAACGATTACAGTGAAATGGGGTGGAAGACGGCTCAATACTTTCGCCATAAAGGGAGACGTAGGTCTTGTTTATTGTATCTGTATTTTATTGAGTTTCACTGAGTGAAACTGGTACTTTCGCGTCTATGGCAATGCCGCTATCTCCACGAAGACAGTTCTAGAAATCGAACTTATATAGAAAGAAATAAAAATAATTTATTTACCTAGATCAGTGGTGGGCAAACTTTCTTAATGGGGGGCCAGAAAGTTTAAGAAATTTCAGAGGAGAGCCAGAATTATGGGAAAAATGCATTTTGTGTTGAAACTTTTATTCATATAAAAACATTACAGCATTTACACACTTGCACAAATGTTAAAAATACAATTTAACTTTTATTCGAAGGTGCCACTGTAGGCGTGTGAGACATATGAAATTGCTTTTGATTTGCCATAATATTTTTGAATGCTGGTTCGAGCTGTGTCAGGGAGCTGGATTAAATGCTTTCACGGGCCGGAGCTGGCCTGCGGGCCGTACTTTGCCCATCACTGACCTAGATGGACACTGGACACATACATCATCTGCCTAGCCTTTTCCCAAATTATATTGGGGTCGGCTTCCAGTCTAACTAGTTTCGGCTGAATATCAATATTTTACGTGGAGCGACTGCCATCTGACCTCCACAACCCAATTAATGGGTAATACCGGTATTCGAATGTTAGACCAGCTGTCAGACTTTTAGGGCTTCTGACTACCCGTAACGATTGCCAAAGATATTCCTATGACAACCGGGACCGACTGCTTAACGTGCTCTCCGAGGCACGGAGGGGTCTCGATGTGTAAAGAACGGTCACCTATCCAAGGACTGACCACGGCAAGCGCAGCTTAACCTCGCAGATCGATCGATCAGCGTGGGTGTCAAAATAAAAATATTAAATAATAATAAAGATTACCTCTATCATAGAATTCATTTGTCACATCCTCGTCAAAATCACCTTGAGCCCTCCACAATTGTACACCACTACGATTCGTTCCACTTTCATCACCCAAGATACCTAAAATAATTGACCTTTATCTAAACAAAGACATTTGGTGGACACAAAAGACGTAAGAGATAATAACCTTAATGTCTCTTATGCCCTTTGATGCCTAATGTATCACATTACATTTTAAAATAAATACTCAAAAAAACCTTTTAGAATTAAAAATAGAAAAAGTTTTAACAAAATCATGTTTGAAAAACATTGAAATATTGAATGATCTGTCAGAATATGCGATAAGATATTTTATAGACGTACAAACAAAAGTAATTTACTTAGAAAATTAATTGGTTGAGTATTAAACGACTGCAAGCGACACTAGCGATTCCCATACATTTTCTTTGAGATTGTATGAAAGTGTAACTAGTGGCACCAGTCTTGAACACAAATATACCTGCGCATCAGCTGATTTTTCAGTCTCTTCGGTGAAATGAAGAAGACGGGGGGCGTCGAGACTACACGCGATTGGTTCGTCAGTCGATGCTCGTCGTTTAATTGAACCATTCTTTGTTACGTATTGTCTATTGTCTATTGGGCCGAAAATGTAGATACATGCGTGATCTGTGCTTATAACTGACACCGGGACCTAGTAATATTATAAATCGTCTTTCTCACACTCACCTTATTCATTCTAACAATTCATTTAGCAGCAAGTACAAATAAAGACGGATAAACTAAACGCAAAGTTGCACCACTAATAGGAACTTTGGCGTCACCAAGTCTATTACGAATGGAAAGGCAATTTTAGCAGTCAAACACTCTAGTTAGACAACTCCGGCGACACAATGACACACAGAATAAGCTTAAAGTTGATTGACTCAAAGCGGACTATTATAGCATGTTGAAGTATAGTTTTTAATGATTTCGAAACAATTTAATTCAGGGAAACGTTTGGAAAACTATTTATATGAAAAAAAAAGTAATTTTAGAAGTAGTTACAGATCATCGGCACAACCATTTAAATACCAATGAATAATAAAATGAATATACAAAAACCAGCCAAGTGTGAGTCGGACTCGCGCAACGAGGGTTTCATTATCATCCTTGGACGTATAAAAGTTAAAAAAACCGAACCGCATAACTAAGTTTGTTGAAGGAATTTTGATGATTTTTTAAAAAAACTGGTAAGTTAGGTTAAGATAGCAATACTCCAATTTATTTTAGTGTAGTTGGTGCTTAACCGTTCAATAGTTTCCAATAGATTGAAATCTTAATTAGAATCCGTAGAATGGTCCATAATCTTTACCACGCCATTTTAATTGAACAAAAAACACACAAATGACACATTTCCAAACCTGCATCGCTTGCCAGAATCTGGCTTAGCTGGTAATCCTGCATAGCTCTAATGCAGGAATTGGTTGTTCCAAGGCTGTGACGCTTGAACATGCTAATTGCGTTTGTATTGGAAGCCATGCCACAGAGAATCTTAATGGTAATCTAACAAAGAAAGTGTTTGCTGCTGTCTTGTGTGTGGACACCTCAGATCATAGAAACAAGAGAGATGTGCCAAGGGCCATATGGTCACATTGACCGTATATAAAACGTACACGCTGGCGACGAACCGAACACGATTGATGATATAAATACAGTGTTTTAGTTTAGTGCTAGTGTTAAGTGACGATAACCAGTGTTAGCTTGAGCGTGTGCAGAATTTTTAATGTGTCGGAGATCTTTTTATTCACAAGGAGCGCTTGTAATCGTGTCGAAAAATGTTCTAAAAGTGGCGACTGTTGTTTCCGTGATCATTTCTATGATCAGAGATGGACACCCCACCTCTGATCATAGAAACAAGGAGATATGCCATCATAGCAAATCAGTACGGAAACAACTGTCGCCACTTTTAGAACATTTTTGACACGATTACAAGCGCTCCTTGTGAATAAAAAGATCTCCATAAAAAGATCAAGGAGATACACTAGTGTTGGCTTAAGGTACTAACACCTATCGAAATTACGTCGCCTTTCGGTGCCTAAATTTACGCTTCAGCGTTGACTGACAAAACTTTTTATGTGTCGGTATAGCTTTTTATGGCAGGTGCATATTTTTTTAACTGATTTAAAAAAGTGGTTCTGTATTCGACCCGTTTGTGATAAATGTTTGCATATCCGCGATTTTCTCAAAAACGGCAATGGCAAAGTAAAAATACCTACAGTTTTTAGTTTATTAACAAAACAACTTACCTAACTGTGTGATGAAGGTAATATTTTTTTATAGAAATTGCATATTAAAGTTATATTTTAAAAGGAATAATATTATACATGATCTTAGTACATAGGTATTTTAGTTTGTCTACAAAAATAAAACCAAGAAATCCTACGCAATATTTGCAGATTATATGGGTCATAAACGACGTAGAGCCAAGACGTACTTATGCCTATTTCTTTGAAGGACGCTAATAAAGTCATCCATTTATTCATAGTCAATCGTAAAAGTTTCGGTCAAAGTCGTAAATTTTGTGAGATAATACCTACATGTGTCCGGGACCACATAATCGGAACCACTCTATTGTAATATACGAGTATTTGTTCTGTTATGACTGGTTCCTTTCGAAATACAAATCGCTTTTTTCACATTATCGTGTTCATGAGATCATTAGGTACCTACTTCTTTAAACAAGATAAACCAAATTAAAAAAAAAGAATCCAAGTGCTTAGTTAGGGTGATTTCATAATCGCGCTGGCCGTGAGCGCGGGTGGTCAGCGCGGCTTCACGTCATTCACGTTCTGTCTGTCAATTCTGTCACGCAAAGCGTCAAGTGGCGTTAATAATTTTTTTTTTGTTTATTTTTTTAAAAGATAACAAGTTAAGTTATTAATTACAAGAATTACGAAGGTGGCAGCCGGAGGACTTAAAAAAAACGAAATTATTTTAATAAAATTACAATTTATTACCTTATGTTAATTATTAAGTCTTGCCTAAATTAATTATTACAATATAAATCGATAGCTGAACGCGGACGCGGCATCAGCACATTTGGAAGTAAAGTCCATTTCAATAGAACTTGCTATACAAATTCATCAAATTTTGACAGTTGGCCATACTGACATTGTTTACAAAGTTCACAATTTCAATTGACATGGACCCTAGGTGATAGGCGGCTACACGGGGCGTCGATTCAGAAAATGGGTGTCGCAATTTTAAGTTGAGTCTAATATACGTAAATAGCTATCATATCGCTATTCAGCTTATTTGGTGTAGGCAGAGCACGTAACAAGTAGAAATATTTTATTTACAATTTATTTCTGTAAATAAATTGCAAATAAAATCCCACTAATATTATAAATGCGAAAGTTTGTGCGTGTGTGTGTGTGTATGTTTGTTACTTCTTCACGTTGAAACGGCTGGACGGATTTGGATGAAATTTGGCAAAGAGGTAGCCTGGGACCTGGAAAAACACATAGGCTACTTTTCATTAATTCTCTTTTATAAAACGTAGTTACAAAAACTACTACGACATAAAAGCGATCAAATATTTTACGATAAAGGTGCCTTCAATAAATAAATAAAATATTCTAAAACGCTTGTATCTAGCTCAAATAAACTAGACATCTGTACATAAATTCTCCATGGACGTTCAATATGAAACGAAAAGACCAAAAAGGCACACGTCTTTATGTAAGATTTCTCAAAGAAAATTCAAGTCGCCGGACACTCAAAGACGACCTATGAGTGTCCGGCGTCCCGGCGACGTAAATTTTCTACGTCGCCGCGTCACGCATTTCTTTGATTCAGTATTTGCTTCGCCTCAATAGGTTGCCCAAGCGAGCATAAGAGATATGTATCATAAATCTGTAGCAGACTAGGGAAAATGTCGCATGATTTATTTTCGCACGGGATATTGAAATATAAACATGTGTACCGAAAAACGGTCTTATGGTGACCTGATTTACTTCGGTCCCTTTTTACTCGACTGCAACGAAGCCCAAAAGGAGAGTTTTTTACTTGTATGTTAGTATTTTTGTTCTGTGTTTCTTGAGACTAAACAAGCGAACGAATTTTAACAAATGAGGTATCATTCGATATCGACTCCACGATACGGACTGTGAAAAAAACCAATATGGCGAATTTTAGTCGATAAACAAACTAGTAAAAATTCAAAAAATCAAAACCCGATACTGGTTTGCACTGCGCCTTGTAATAAGGTAAGTAATAACCACAAAAAAACCTAGCCTTCTCTACATCTGTGTCTCAGGTGTATTTTATTGCATTGGGCATAAGTCACCGGTAGGGATTGCAATCCCGCAAGCGCGGGATCCCGCACCGGCTTGTGGGTCTGCGTAAAGTCGTGAATTTGTAGACAAATCGCGCAAAATCCAGTCAAATGTGTCACGTTTGATATTTCTTTTTATCAAACCAATCTTTAAAATCTTTAAAAAGTCTTTAAAAATTACTTTTACTTAAAATTCAATTTTAATTAAATGATTAATTTTGCAATTATCTAGACTTACAGGCTTATTACTTGAAAGAGCGGCAAATTTGACTGGATTTTGCATGATTTATCGACAAAATTTACGATTTTGTATGGATTCTCAAGCCGGTGCGGGATCCCGCGCTTGCAAGATTGCAATCCCTAGTCACCGGACATTTCTGGCGACAATAGTCGCGGGAATACGTGGCTTCCCCTCATACAACACCCTCAGATGAGAAAAGGGAGGTATATTCACTGGATGTGTGGGTACAAGAATTAAGGTTACACGAGGAATTAATACAAAACAAACAAAACACGTAGCTCCAGGTATTCATACCGAGTATACTATTTCATACTAATCTATACTAATATTATAAACGTGAAAATTTTTGAGGTGTAAAGATGTATGGATGTAAGATGCTAAGTTGAAATGTACCGACAGACAGCATAGAAGCTTCAATTGTGTACAACAATACGATAATAACGTGATAAAGGACTTAATTTGAGGCGTTTAATAAGTGTCCTACTATATCCTACTAATATTTGTGAGGATGTATTGATGGATGTATCTATGGATGGATGTTTGTTACTCTTTCACGCAAAAACTACTGAACGGATTTTGATAAAACTTTACAGTAATATAGCTTATACATCAGAATAACACATAGGCTACTTTTTATCCCAAAAACGCAGGCGGAATCTAGTCTATACTTATAATATTATAAATGCGAAATTTTTGATGTATGGATGGATGTTTGTTATTCAATCACGCCAGAACGGCTTAACGGATCTGGATGAAATTTGGCACAGAGATAGACTATAGTTTGGAATAAATCTAGGCTACTTTTTATCCCGAAAAATTCAGGCGAAGCCGCAGGCGGAAGCTACTGTATTATAAATGCGAAAGTTTGTTAGGATGGATGGATCTATGGATAGATATTTGTTGTTCTTTCACGCAAAAACTACTGAACGGATTTTAATGAAACTTTACAGTTATATAGCTTATTTATCTGAATAACACGTAGGCTACCTTTTATGCCGAAAAACGTGAATGATGCCGCGAGCGGAATCTAGTTTACTTTATAAAGGCGAATTCCATAAATGTGGTACGGTCTTATGATACTCGTATATCTGGGGAAATGGCTAGTTTACCGGTCGTTACCTTGTTAGAATGTAACAGAGACGCAAGGTGACCACGCGATTGGGTAACAAACTCAGATCGTATAAACAAGAAGATATTATATGAGGTTATTATCGCAAATTTGTAGGAGAACCGCTGTCGCCACTTTTAAAGCGAAGTCACAACTACCAACACTCCTGTGTAAATATGGAGACCTTCCACACAAAAAAATGCTCCACACCCTCAATCTAACACTGGTATTCGTCACTTATCACTCACACTAAACTAAAACACGTACGGTATAAATAGAGTATTCACACACCTGCTGAAATTACGTCGCTGAAAATCAACGGCTGAATTTACGCTACATAAACTCTACGCGTAATTTTCGGTGTGTTGTGTCACAAGTAACTTACAAAACAATGTAGGCTTAAAGTGCGTATCAACGCAACATGATGCCCAAATTGTAGAGCCAATCAGCTAATCCGGGTGAGTCTCCACAGATTGGCACGTTTCCAAGCCCAACTTACTAATTCACGTGCCAGTCTGTTGAGACTCGGTCGGATTGCCTCTACAGATCAGAGTCATAGTTCCGAGTTGCAAATCACTGCGTTATTCGAGTAAACTTCTCTCGAAGTGAATGGAGCAACCAATCAAGTGCGTTAGCATCTTCACATCCAACTGCGAACCGGTGTTTGATTGGTCATGACCTCCGTTAATGTTCTCACGATCGAGTATGTTAGAAAAACTCATACTAGGCTCTCAGGAATCTAGTAAGGCCGTTTATACGCAGCATTAATTACGCTGCGTAAATTCGGCTTGGTGTGTCGTGGCACTTATTTGTTCTTATATGAATGTTCAAATAAAGTGTTCCTATTATTATATAACCGATCATGAACGGAGCCGCGGGCATAGCTATTACAAAATTAAGGAATTTAGATTTGTAGGTATATGAATATTCAATAGAGACCTTTACAACTTTTATTATTGTTTACTTCGAAAGTTCGAATTCAGTAGCAAAATTATTACCTATATTGATAAACATATTAATAATATGACGATAAACGTAATAAATTAGGCAAATTAATGTTTGGTTCCGCTAATTTTGTATACCTGGGACCCTGGTTTCGATCCCCGGGCAATGTTATTTTATCGGGGGTGCGGATGAGCGTGCCATCATGCGTGAGTGACCTCCCCCCCCACCCCTCCACGGCCACAGGTAGTTGGAGAAACACCGTGTGGGTTTTTAGTCAGTGAGTCTGTCAGAACCTACCGCCCCGAGGCCGAGGACATCCAGGAGTATTTCCCTTACGGAAAAAAACAAACAAAAGGGAAATTATTAGCTTGGAGTCTGGATTAGTGCCTGGTCAACCACAATATTCTTACCCCAATCGCCTCTTATTTATTAAATGAGTTATAATTTAACATGTACCGTACTCGTATATCCAAAAAAAATATTTTACTAAAACCAACTACCGAAAGACCTTTTCCCCGTCTATTCATGTCAGAGGATATACGATAAAAAGATGAAGCCATCGCGACACATTCTGAGATATAAAAGATACCGTTGAGATGACATCAAAAGGTACGTTATCGAACTTAATCTCGCATCAAAAAATGTTATAAAACTATTACAGAGTGTATTTTTCCTCCTTTTTTTCTCACGGCTGTGCCTGTTGATTTTTATACGCAGATTTCGGCTTGGTAATGGGTCTTTTTACAACTTGTGTAGTGTACTTTCTGCTTTTTTTGATTTTCACTCCCAGTGTCTGCAAGCCTATTTAATTTATTCTGTTTTTAAATTCGTATCAAGTCATTTGATTGGCTGTTGTGATTTCTGTCAACCAATAGCAATAGGGTGCCTAAGTAGGTATTTGGTATACTCTGGCCTCTGAAAAATGTTTGTTCAACTCATGCAATTTCAATATCGAATTTTGAATATTGTGTTATGCTCAGGCTTTCTTTTACTGTAAATACTTATTTTTTATGTTTGTTTATCACTGCTAGTTGTCATAATAAAGCTTTTTTTATTACTGTTCCAAATTTCAAGTCGATAGCTTTAGTAGTTTTTGAAATAAGCAGCTGTGACATACAGACAGACGAAGTTGCACTATAAGGTTCTTTTTTTACCCGGCTGCAAGGAAAGGGTTATGTTTTTTACCTTATTTTTTACTTATTCACTGGTACGGACCCCTAAAAAGTACTTGGCGCAAGTCTTATTTTACTGTCGGCTTATGTTTACGTTTTTCTTAATAAATAGTGCTATTTGCTTCAATGCTCTCTGAGGATTATTTTACACGTTTTTTAACTTGAAAATCTAGAAAAAAGCCAGTGACATTGTCTTCTAGATGTTTAGTTGGAGAATTTTCTTGAAACTTGTTAAGACTTTGTATTTACTGGGAAAATTCTTCGGGTAGGTACTATCATTACGAAGCTCTAAGACTAAGGGGTGACAGACACTCACTTTTTGAACAAAGTGAAAAAAATAGGTACTGAATTGGTTTAGTACGTAAACTATGTATATTATTCACTAGCTTTTGCCCACGACTTCGTCCGCGTGACCCACGGAACTGGTGTATTTTTTTATTCGGGATAAAAAGTAGCCTAATGTAGCTTCCTTGATAAAAAGCTCCCTGAGTGCTATAAGCGTTTTCGCTTTATTACCGAAAACAAATACTAAGAAATATTTATTCTACTTTATTACACTGTGCGTTATCACGCATGGACCTCAGCCCGTCACGGACGATATTGAAGACAGTTGCGGTCCCAATGCGCAAATGTCCAGCATTTTGTGGCCACAACGCACGCGATAAGAATTTATGGGTAGGACAACAACAATCGTAACGATACGGAAAACAACAGATATTCCCTCAAATTAGGCTTTATGGGTACATGTTTATGATTTTATACGTGCGTCGTTTGACTTGCGACCTTACTATATAGGGTGGCAGGTTAAACAGTGGAAATATTTTAAGGGGTCATTGTACTCATCATTATCAACAACTTTTACAATGGGACCAAACCTGAAATCGCGAAAAAAAATCTGCTGTTCCATACATTTTGTTGAGTTATGTGAACATAAATGTATGGAACAGCTGATTTTTTTTTTGCGATTTCAGGGTTGGTCCCATAGTAAAAGTTGTTCATAATGGTGAGTACAATGACCCCTTAAAATATTTCCACTGTTTAACCTGCCACCCTGTATAGCTTTTGAATACTAAAGAGCGTATCACATAAGAAGTCCCTTTGTCATAAGAAGTCTTCTATTTTCTTGACATGGTTGCATTCTATTTCCACTCTTCCAAAGTTATACTTGGCAATGCGTGTTCGGTTATTTATGGCGGCAACACGAAAACGAACCTGGGCCCCAAGTCTGCTAATGCAATTGTTATAATCGTGTCAGAATAGTGTCTCAATGGCATCGTTTTGACCAATGACGAAAGAGTTAGTCTTGCTCTAAGCCAATGACCGCTTAGGTTTTAATAGTAATGGTGTCATTATGACACCATTCATACACTATTCAAATAGCAGAATTGGGGCCCTGGTCTAATGGAAATGTTGGCTTCCCAATACGTTTTTCACGTTCAATTAATATAGTACACCCACATTTCTCATTTCCCAATTTTTGCTTTCTATATTACTGATAATCCCAAATAGTTCCAAGAGCCGGCTAATTAAAAACAGACAAAATCTTCGTTTTCAGGTCAAGTTAAATGCCACATATTTTCGGCCTGCCTGACTGGCTAGCTAAAACAGTCTGAACCTCAAATAGTTCATCCGGAAATATCTGCTTAACTAGCTAATTGTTCGTTTAGAGGTAGTGCCATTCTAGTTTATTTTCGTGGTCGGTTTTATTTTAGAAAATGAATACGTATTATTGAACGAGCGAGGGAAGCGAGCGAAGTTATTCGAGTCTACTGAAACAATCCGAAGTTTTTAAATACCTCAGATCATAGAAACAAGGGACGGTGCCAAGGCAAAGAGAGCTTACTGATGAAAAAAAAAATGAAAAAACAATCATTAAAACCAGCGCAGATATCGCGTAACAGGATACAAAAAATACAGTCGAATCGAGAACCTCCTCCTTTTTGAAGTCGGTTTAAGATACTAGCAATATGGATAATATATGATTCCACTACCCCATAGAAGCAGTAAGCACGTTCGTGTTTATTATCTTCGGCCCTTCGGCCATGGACCCAACTGAGCTATCTTCATCTTTGAGCGAATTTCAGACCAACCTACTTTGTCTCAAAATTTCTACGAGTATACAGTGAGCTCCTGTTCTGAATATAATAGGCCATTATCACGGCACTATTCTTCTAAACAGTAATAAAAAGATCACATCACATCACACACATAAAAAATTCCGCACACCGTTATTCGTCACTCATCACTAACACTAAATTAAAATTAAAACTCATGATACAATGTGTTACGGTAAAAGCACCCAATGAGCGATAATTTTTAATTCCTAAAAAAACATCTTAGATGAACCCACGAGCAGAGCTAGTCCTAAACAAATTACTGCAAAACCTTTAGATTTATCTTATTCATTTCCAGATCGTCGTAAAATATGCGATGTGTATGGCTTAGAGAAATATGATCGTGCCTTCCTTTTTTTGGTTTACGTTTATGACAAATCATTTCCGTATCCTCGATCTCGGCGTATCGGCACAAAAAAGACATGTTTATTCACTTCCTTCTGATAACAAAGCGAAGAAATCTTATAAGAATAAAGTGTTTTTCTTTTTCTGAAGGTTTGACTCATTCTCATTTAAAGAAAAGAATCTCCAACGCTTTGGTGAAGCGTAACTGAAAATTAAATTGATGCGAGTATTATATTATGATATTTGCTGTAGGAACTAAATATAAAATAATAAAAATTCAATAACATTTTCTTAGGGGTTCCTTTTTTCGTTTTGAGGTACGGAACCCCAAAAATCAATATAACATGCATAAATAAAAGACACCTTCATATTCAAGCTCTCAAAACTTCGTCCAAAAGCGTGTTTCAGCAGAAAATCAGCTTTTGTGTCGATAAGAGCGGGTTTTAGCCACGAACACAAAATGAATGGGTTCCAATTTGTATGCATTAGGTACACGTTTCTCCCTGCAGCTTTCCACCTATTCGATAGGTTACGTTCAAACTCATTTTTAACACATTTCTACCATCATTTTGACATATTTTCTAGTCGGATTTCCATTATATTTTCTATGAGACGGCTAATTCATTTTACTGGAATTATTTAAGAGTATTCAGCTCTTTTTAGGGTTTCGTAGCCAAATGGTAAAAACAGAACCCTTATAATTTCGTCCTGTCTGTCTGTCCGTCCGTACGTCACTACTACATTAAACTACATCAAAATCCGTTCAGTAGTTTTGGCGTGATGCGCGCACAAACAGATAGACAAAAATTAAAAAAAAAAACTTTTCGGCTATGATTACATCCCAGCACCCTATCCCGACTGCTTTTTCTGGAATATTTTCAATGTACAGACACGGCTTTTTGACTTCGACGTTTATTATTTTTACATGTCTACTGGAACGAACGAACGAATCTAGTTGATCTCAACTTTAATCGCATTCATCTGTCAGAGCTCAGTATAACTGATAAAGAGCTGGGGACAGTATAATAGGTTCCCCTCGGATCTCGTCTGCATCACTCCTATCAACCGAACAAATTGAATTCAAGAGTCGGGCGAGGGGAACAGATAGCTGTCATGTCACTAATGTATTTGTGAACTAGTATTCAGAGATCCTTTTTAATTGACTTAAAAAAAGAAATAAGTTCTCAATTCAATTGTTTTTAGGGTTCCGTACCAAAATGGTAAAAAAGGAACCCTTATGGTGCGACTTCGTCTGTCTGTCTGTCTGTCACACCTGCTTTTCAGCAACTACTAATGCTATCGACTTGAAATTTGGAACAGTTATAAAGAATGCTTGCCCAACTTTATTGCAAGAGAAAATAATAAAAAAATATTTTTATTTTCATTGCAAACGGGGCCGGAGTGGGGGTCCGAAATTTTAAAGTGGGGTTACTAGGTCTAGTGACATATCATATGAAAGGGCTTGATCTGCACATTTCAAAACATATTTTTTATTTGATGTCTCATAGTTTTCGACATATATGATGAAAAATGTCTGAAAAAATACCATTCCCCCCCCTTATCTCCGAAGTTTGCGGAATTGACCCAAATATTGCACCAAAAATAAAACGATGTTCGTAACTAGTACAGTTTTTGCAAAATCATCAAAATTCCTTCACAAACAAACTTAGTTATGCGGTCCGGTTTTTTTTTCACTTTATATGTTCAAAAATGATACGGAACCCTCGGTGCGCGAGTACAACTCGCACTTGGCCGGTTTTTTTACAATCTTTTATTTATCTTGCCGTGTCTACCGGGCGAAATCTAGCAACTGAATTTTAGACCGGCATGTCCTAGAACCAAAAATTCGAAGACATGTGACGTCCTCCAACCTGCACTGGGCCCGCGTGGTGGACTACGGCCCACTCCCTCTCACAGAGGAGGCCTGTGTCCCAGCAGTGGAAACATTATAGGCCGATTATGCTATGCTATGCTATGCGCCCCACGTTTTTCATTTGAGTCCGTTTCAAAAACGTGGTTTTTAAAAAATATATTTTTGTATCTTATCAAGCACGTCTAGTAGGTCATGTGCCATTTTATTTTAGGACAAGATTCGATCGTTAAGAACTTTAACTCGACTTTAGTAGTGACTCGTTTTACTTCCAGTTCATTTTATTTTTATTTTTCCGACATCAACTCTTTTACGGGCCTCGTAGTCGCAATGGGTCTATAAGATTCTTTTATATCTGTCTGTCTGTCAGTGCTGCCACGAACTTTGTCGTTTCCTCAGCACATACATACGTACCAGTGGCGAAGGGTAAGGGGAAGCCGGTACAATAAAATAGTAAATTATAAAATATAAAATTATAAATAATCCGTTTTACTTATGTCATACTTATTTCTCAATTCAAAATAAGTAAATACAATGAACAAACGATAAGTATGACATAACCTCAGATCATAGAAACAAGGAGATATGCCATCATAGCAAATTAGTACCGGAACAACTGATGCCACTTTTAGTACATTTTTCGACACAATTACGCGCATAATTAAGCGCTCTTTGTGAATAAAAAGATCTCCCACACATTAAACATTCCGGACACCCACAATCTAATACTGTTAATCGTCACTCAACACTAGCACTAAACTAAAACACTGTATTTATACCATCGATCGTGTTCGGTTCGTCGCCAGCGCGTTTTACGTTTTTAATATGAGCAATTTGCTCAAAATCAGGCATCAAGCTCGATAGCGCCTTGGCACATCTCCCTTGTTTCTATGATCTGAGGACATAACTAAAACAGAATAAAATTATTTATAATATTGATTGTACCGACTTCCTCTCACCCTTCGCCACTGATACATACACACACATTTTAACGTCGGCAGGGTTGGCAGAGGTGTATTACAAAATTTAAATCTAAAGAAAGAAAGATTTAAATTTTGTAATACACATCTGCCAACCCTGCCGACGTTAAAATGTGTGTGTGTAATGTGTGGGTATAGGTAATAACCTACACCCACATTTTGTGAGTTAATGTAATAGGGGGCGAGACTTGCCATTTCCCAAGCACCGGCGGGTACTAAGAAATTCCTGATAGAAAAATCCAATAACACGTTTCCAATAAAGGCCAAAATTTTAGACACGAGAATCTCGGCGAGAACTGTCCTGTATCTACTCGCAAGATTCTCAGTAGGTATAGTTCAGAAGATTGACGAAGTTGCTGATCGTAAGTGGTTACCATAATAATAGACTATGCAACGCATGCACCACCGAGTATCACATGCGCATTGCCGACCCTTAAAGCTGCTTTCAGACTACGCTATAATATATATAACATATAGTTCATAGCATAACAATATCGCGCACCATACAAAGCCAATAATATATAGTATAGTACAGTGAACATGTCCATAACAATGTATGGTGCGCAATATTGTTGTGCTATAATGCTATATGGTATAGCGTAGTCTGAAAGCAGCTTTAAAATGAGAATTCGCTGTGCCGACAGCTTAAGGGACAAGCAGGTTCCCTGTTGTCAACACAGAAAATCCTCAGGCGCTCTGGCGACTTTACGCACCACAGGAACACAACCCACCGAAAAGCAGCATTACTTGGCTGTGGCTTGTATTTTATATGGTGGATGTACTTCCCCAGATGAGCTGCTCCAGATTTGAGCAAGATATCCTGATGTGCTCTATATCTCTGAAATAATGTCGGCGAGCCTTTCCCAATTATATTTGTGCCTGTTCCTAGAATAATCAGATACGACTAAGTATTACAATTTGCGCAGATCAATTTCCATTTGACCTCCACCTTAATTAACTGGGTAATATGATACCCTAGGGCCCAGAGCAATTATTGTGCGCCTAAGGTTGATTATATTATTATATGACTGGTTAGGCTTTTGACATCATAGACCATTATTTGCAGGTCAAATGGGACTAATTTGGGTGGGTGGTTTCAAACCAACCTCCTGAGGATGCGCTGTATTGACAGCGGAGGACCTTGTCCTCTAAGCTGTCGGTACAGCGAATCCTCATTTTAAAGAGTCGTCAACGCGCATATAATACTCAGTGTTGCAAGCGTTTCGCTACGGTAACCTCCTACCATCAGGCGAGCGATACAACTGATTGCCACCATCATAGTATACAAAAATGTGACCCATATTTGTTGGCTTTTACGGGCGGGAATTGCGTGAATCGATAAAATTGGGTCTTACCAGCTTCTTAATCATATAGCTTGATGCCACTGTATGGCAGCCAAAAGTATGACCCAAGTATGACCCCCTTAATTTACTACAATTTAATTACCTTTCGTGAAAAAAATCTTTCCAAATATGGGAAAAATAAGTAGCTCCACAATGTTATGTTGAATTGCGCACCGACTCGCGATTTGAAATGACTAACGTTTCGTTGTAAATTAGAGAGAAGTGAGTTGAGTGATTCAGTTGAACGGTTTACCGCTCCGAGGCACAAGCTTGCAGCAAAATGTTTTATTGGTTAGAGTTAGGTTATGTTTAAAGGCTCAAGTGCGATAATATCGCTCGATATTATTGCAAGCAATATTGCGATAATGCGTCCTTTTCCTATTCACATAGCTGCGTTTATCGCGCGATATTTCCAACGTGAGTAATTGAGTATGTGTACATAACAGACTCTCCTACATAGGTGCGATATTAACGCTTGATAATATCACAGCAGGACACGTTATTATCGCAGCAATGTGTAAGATCGCAGGCGTCCTAATACAAAATGTACTAAGAACAAACATCGCAATATCACTTGCGATATTATCGAGAAATATTATCGCATTTGTTTGAATAGAAATGGGGATGTTATAGTGCTCCCACACGGTAGCTATACCTATATCGTAATATACAACGTCATTCTTAGTTTATGCAAAAGCCGAAAAGGGGATTTTTCATTGTACTCATCATCATGAACAACTTTCACTATGGGACCAACCCTGAAATGGCGAAAAAAAACAGCTGTTAAAGTTGGACAAGACTTATCAAGTAAGGTACACATACATGTTTTATTTACACAAGGTAAAAGAATAGTCTACTACTTTGTACTCGCAAGGAAAGTGTGTAGCGTGACGTAAGTTTAACATCGATAGACGTCTGTTTGGGTCCCTGCAATGCGCAAGGTAAGGCCACAGGTGTATTGGAGTTCAAATGACTCGACGGCCGGCTGTGCCTGAGTTATTGAGTGTATTCTAGTCTCAGTTTTAGGGTTCAGTACCTCAAAAGGAAAAGAGGAACCCTTTTAGGATCACTTCGTTGTCCATCTGTCTGTCTGTAAATATTTTCTTAGGAACGCGTTGAGGTATCAAGTTATGTAGCATCTCCTTTTGAAGTAGGTTAAAAAGTCATGCGGTAAAACATAACTGGCAAAGTGTGGATGTACTATACAATACACCTCTGCCTACCCTTTGTGGAATATACTAGGCGTGATATTATTATGTTATGATACCATTATAGGTACTTCTACAGCTTGGGTGAGCTTGGTACTCATAAAACAGTACCTATAGATGTTATCCAACATTACGAGTATCTTAGGACTTATAAATAACGTTATCAAACCAACTGTTGGGTTTATTTCTTACTGGCTTGATTTGAAACGAACCATCTTTCCCGCCTCAACGCGCTTGACCAATCAGACGCGCGGAAATCTGCCGCGCTCCGAATGAATGAGCGATGGCGCCACCTTCAGAGACATCTTGAAACAAACGCGAGCGCGGCTCCGTAAAATATTAAGAAAACTTCGAAAATTACTAATTATAAGCTGTGAAAACTGTCTAATCCTCTTGTGCTAAGTGCTGTGAACCTCTGTAAATGGATTCCTAGTCCCGGGACAGCGCAAAGCGGTGAAAAGACGTCGGTAAGTTTCTTCTTTATCAAGCCAGTCTTTTGTTCATAAAGTCAAATTTAAAGCTATCGAACCACACATTTTGGTCATTCGGGCCAGGATTATCCAGTTACGAAATCAATACTGCTAAATATCTATTCATTTACACGTATTTATTGGTATAATTCTTTACAAACTGTCGATTCGTCCATTGCCGGTAGATACCTAACTACACTACACGATCCGTAATTTGACACAATAATTCGCTTCTATCTCAGTAAATATAGATTGTACAAGCTCCAAACATATTTGAAACTCATTTTTACATATTCTGTTACCTAATCCAACGTTTATTTCAATTCATAACTCCATATTTCGAATCTTGAATTTCAACTTATTTCTTACGTAAAATTATCGAAACCGGGCAGCCGACATTGTTATTTACCGTGTGCTTTGTAATAATTTTGTAGTAAAATTCTTAAAACTGATATAATGGCTGAGGAGGAGTTCGATACGTTGGTACAACCACATATTGCTACAAAAGAAATGTGTTTTTTGAGATTGCAAGCCTTGTATCAGATTGCCAAGAATGTTAGTCACAAACCCGAGTCGTTAGGAGAATTTAACGCTCGTTTTAGTGAATTGCCCAGTTGGCGGGAAAAGTTCGAAAAATCCATACAAAATATCACTATCCTAAAACGGAAATATTTTCAAGACTACGTTCCGTCATATAAAGAAATTGAAAGTTTTGACGAAATTTATTATTTCATTGTCCGAGTTTCGAGTGGTGTGAACATAGATATGAAACAAAATCGATCTGAACAGAAATCGGAGGGCAGCTGTGTAAAGCCTAGGTTACCTAAATTGGAACTGTTTCCTTTTGACAGTAAACTCGAAAACTGGCCCACCTTTCGCGATACGTTTTCTAGTCTGATTCACACTAACAAACAAATAGCGGATATTGAAAAGTTTTATTATCTTCTATCGGCGGTAAGCGGGTCTGCTATAACGATTGTAAAATCTATGCCGGTTACATCGTCTAACTACCAGATAGTTTGGGATGCGTTGGTGAAACGTTATGAAAATAAACGCGCATTAGCGACTACCTATCTCGACAAGTTATTTAACTTCAGTCCTTTATTGAATGAGTCAGTCTCCGGACTTAATGAATTCTTACAGACATTTCAAGAAAACATTAAAGCCCTTCACCTGCTTGACATCAAGGATTTGTCGGGATTTCTGTTGTTTTATGTCGCTTTGCGTAACCTGGATCCCGTAACTAGGCGTGAGTTAGAACGAGTTTTGGGGCAAGATGAGCTACCTACTTATAACAAATTGATAACCTTTATCGAAAAACATGTGCGCGTTCTCGAGATGTCCGAGTGTACTACAAATTCCACTGCCGTAAAAAGTGTAGCGTCCACTCGAGGTCAATCAAAGGTCAACCATCCTTCTGGTTCAAAATCATATAATCTCAATTCACAACGGCCTACTTTGTCATCAGCTGTTGCCAATACAGACGAGCCTGTAAAGTCAAATAAATCCATGGAATGTTTGTATTGCAAAAAGATGCATTCTATATATCGATGTATCGACTACACCGACTTGACACCCGCACAGCGTCTCGATAAAATCAAACAATTAAAACTGTGCGAAAATTGTTTACGCGAGCATTCAGTCGTCTGTCCGTCGAAAGTACGGTGTACGATCTGCAAAAAAAAGCATCATCACACATTGCACATAGATTCTTTTGCAAATTCGAGTTCTAGTGCCATCGCATTAACGTGCTCAGCTAAATTGACAGTCTTGCTCGGCACCGCGGTTATACACGTCGCAGATTGTTGGGGTCAGTACCAAACCGTACGTGCTATAATTGATAGCGGCGCTATGTCGAGCTACATAACTCAAGACTGTGCAAAACGCCTAGGGCTGTCGCGACGTAAATGCAACTTTGAGCCGATCGGTCTAGGTGGCAATCCAGTGCAGGATTTCGGGCTAACAACTTGCAAAGTTAAGCCGCGACACTGTGCTGGTCCTATCATGTCGACTGATGCGGTTATTGTTTCGAATATTGCGGGTAATTTACCTACTATGCCTCTCTCTGATAAGACTATTGTTGAATTTCAACACCTAATGTTGGCCGACCCGACCTACTATAAACCCGCGCCCGTCGACTTATTAATAGCAGGCGACCTGTTTCCGTACATTTACGACGGTCAAAAGATACCTCCACGAGAACATGGCTTACCTGTTGCCATGAGCTCAGTGTTTGGGTACGTCATACTAGGTCAGACTGAACTCGATCGTTCTAATCACACCGCTGCCACCCTACCCGCTAATGATGGTCCCTTTTGTGGATTCTCCATGAACCTCGATAATATTATGCACTCATTCTGGGAGGTTGAAAATGTACCATCGGAGGTGACGCGTCGCAGCCCGGACGACGAATTAGCTGAATGTTTGTTTGAAAAAGAACATCGTCGTGACCCAACGGGTAGGTATGTGGTCAAGTATCCACTACGGCCATCAGTTGAACTCGGCGACTCGAGCCAAATGGCAACTCGTCGACTACTCAACTTAGAGTCAAAACTAGAGAGGGAGCCTGAGCTGAAAATTCAATATCATAAATTCATGCACGAATATGAGGACCTCGGTCATATGACTTGTCTTGGTGATGTTCAGAACGTGGATTCAAAATACATCATCCCGCATTTCTGCATCATCAAACCATCAAGTACCACAACGTCTCATCGCGTAGTCTTTGATGCGTCTGGTAAGACATCTAATAACGTTTCGCTCAATTCATTGGTACTACCGGGTCCCAAACTTCAAGCTGATATCAATCAACTCTTAATAAACTTTCGTCTTCACGAAATTTGTCTTTCAGCAGACATTTGTAAAATGTTCAGAATGATTGACCTTGATCAAACTCAACGACCTTATCAACATATTCTCTGGCGGTACTCTTTGGATCAGCCTATTAAAGTTTTTGAATTGAATACATTGACTTATGGCGTAGCTAGTTGTCCATATTTGGCAATAAAGGTGTTACACACTTTAGCGGACGATGAAGCGGACAAATTCCCAAAAGCCGCACCTCTTTTGAAAACAGCGTTTTTCATGGATGATCTTATATGGTCTGTGGCTACTGTTGAAGAGGCGCTTGAGCTGCAGAAGGAGCTCATGGACTTATTGGAAGCTGGTGGCTTCATACTCCGTAAGTGGTCTAGCAATTGCCCGCAGGTTGTCGAACATCTAGATAAGGCTCATCGCGAAACGCCAGTTGCATTCGACGATGAGGCGAATTTGTCCATAAAAGTGCTTGGGCTTCAGTGGCTACCGGCATTTGATGCATTCTCCTTCTCTACTACTCCGTCTAGCACAGTAATTACAAAGAGAACGGTTCTATCCCAAATAGGTCGTCAGTTCGATCCACTAGGTTTCGTGGCTCCATGTATGTTTTATGCCAAATGTTTCATGCAGGAACTATGGGCTCGCCAGTTAGACTGGGATCAAAGCTTGCCATTAGATCTCGAGGCTCAGTGGCAGTTATATATCAAGGAACTTCCATTATTGACAAATTTAAAACATGAACGGCATGTCAAGGTAGTGCATCATACCTACTGTCAGATTTTAGGTTACTGTGACGCCTCAACTCTTGGGTATGCTGCTGTTGTTTATCTTCGAACTAAGAATGCAGATGGTGACACTAAAGTCAGTTTAGTCATTGCAAAATCTAAAGTCGCGCCTTTAAAGACAGTCACCATCCCTCGTCTGGAACTCATGGCAGCACACTTGCTAGCCAAGCTTATCAAGTACGTCCAATCCATTCTACACAATCGACTTGAGATCAATGAAACATTGTTGTTCACGGATTCTTCCGTCGTGCTTGCCTGGCTCAATACTCCCAGCTACACACTCAAAACATTTGTGTCCACTAGGGTGTCCAAAATCAACGATAGTGTGCCCAGCGAATGCTGGTATCATGTTAGTGGTGTATCGAATCCAGCTGATATTTGCTCTCGCGGCGCGTTACCATCCGTATTGCTAGCGACACACGAATGGCTCAACGGCCCTGACTGGCTCAGTCTTGACCCGGTACTATGGCCAATTAAAACCATGAGTGAATTCCGTGACTGCAATCCTCCTGAACTTAAGTGTCCGAAGACGGTTCTCGTTTCCACTGAAACAACAGATGATTCACTTTACAATCTCACAGAAAAGTATTCTAGCTTCACTAAATTGCTCAACATTGTTGCTCGGTGTTACCAGTTCGTCCATAATTGCAAATCAGCTGTTCAGAAGCGTAGATCACTCTCGGTCACTGACCTCAGACAGGCACATGATATTCTAGTAAAATCAGTCCAAAAACATCATTTCTCGAATGACATAGTAACATTATCAAAGGACGGTCACTGCAGTCAATCCTTGAGAAAGCTCAACCCTTTCATAGATTCCAACTGTTTCCTCAGGGTGGGGGGTCGACTTTCCCAATCGGATCTAACTTACGATAAGAAGCATCCGCTTCTCCTTCCGAAGAAATCTAACTTCACAAGTATCTTAATCGATCACCTTCATAAACTTTATTTACACGTGGGTCCACGCACTCTTCAAAGTTTAATCAATCAAAAGTATTGGATCATTTCAGCGCGTAGTGCTATTCGGTCACGTACAAGTAAATGTATGTCTTGCTTTAGGGTGTCTCCTACAAATCGACAACCTATAATGGGTGAACTACCTAAGTTCCGCACTCAAGATATTCATGCCTTTCACACTGTTGGTGTCGATATAGGTGGACCTTTTCCTACCAAGGAGTCAACTCGTAGAAACGCCCACGTATCCAAATCCTATTTGTGCGTATTCGTGTGTTGTGCCACACGAGCGGTACATTTAGAAGTCTTATCTTCTCTGAGTACAGAGTGTTTTCTCGCATGTTTCGACCGTTTTACGGCGAGAAGAGGTTTATGCTGTTCCATTGTGTCCGACAACGGAACCAATTTTGTCTCAGCTGGCAAACAGCTAAAAGAAGTTACTGACTTCCTTAATACTGATTCGGAAAATTTATCCAGAGGCTTCGTCTCACGTGGAATTAAATGGAGACATAACCCTCCGACAGGAAGTAACTTTGGTGGCCTTTACGAATCTGTGATTAAATCTGCTAAACTACACTTAAAACGTGCCGTTGGTACTAGGGCTCTATCTTTTGAAGAACTAGGTACGGTTTTCTGCCGAGCTGAAGCTGTGCTCAACTCAAGGCCCCTCTGTGCTTTGTCGAGTGATCCTAACGAGTTTGAGGTTTTAACTCCTTCTCATTTCCTCATAGGTAGGGAACTCCTATCGGTTCCAGAGCACGACTTAACGGACTTGTCCGGTTCTAGACTGAATCGTTGGCAGCTTGTCCAACAAATGTCACAACAATTCTGGAAACTTTGGAGACAAGACTACTTGCATACATTGCAACAACGGCAAAAGTGGTTGACCAACTGTCGAAATCTCAATATCGGTGATCTTGTCCTTTTAAATTCTGATGCACCATCGCTTCAATGGGTTTTAGCTCGAGTTTCCAAATTGCATAGTGGACCGGACGGGGTCGTGCGTGTAATAAGTGTACGCACTGCCAATAACCACGAGCTTACTCGTCCTGTTTCAAAGGTGAGTCCTCTCCCGTTGGATCAGGACTCAGAATAATTCTTTATTGTATATTGTAACAGTCATTATATAAATTCTTTTATGTATGACTTCCTATTATTCTTTATTCTACTATATAAAAATACAGTCCACTTGCTATACTATATTTATCTATATAAATCAAATACTTCAAACACATCAATTTTGCATAATGCAAGGATAAACAAATTCAACTTCACTTATCCTGGTATCGTAACTGGGAAATCCTTGCGGATTTCGGTGGGGGGAAATGTTGGGTTTATTTCTTACTGGCTTGATTTGAAACGAACCATCTTTCCCGCCTCAACGCGCTTGACCAATCAGACGCGCGGAAATCTGCCGCGCTCCGAATGAATGAGCGATGGCGCCACCTTCAGAGACATCTTGAAACAAACGCGAGCGCGGCTCCGTAAAATATTAAGAAAACTTCGAAAATTACTAATTATAAGCTGTGAAAACTGTCTAATCCTCTTGTGCTAAGTGCTGTGAACCTCTGTAAATGGATTCCTAGTCCCGGGACAGCGCAAAGCGGTGAAAAGACGTCGGTAAGTTTCTTCTTTATCAAGCCAGTCTTTTGTTCATAAAGTCAAATTTAAAGCTATCGAACCACACACCAACTATATGACGTACCTAGCCGCTTTTATTGCTCGTTAAAGTATATTCTAGAATAAAAATAGTACCCAATATTTCATAATAACTGAGAAGATTAAGTGATATTGAAATGGCCTATGCGACCCTTGACGGTACTTAGAAGCTTGTCATATTATACGATGCGAATGGCGACGTCAAACAAATTATAACTTGAATAAAAGCCCCAATGTTAAGTTAAAGAAACCCCGTGAAATTTTACATTCTAGTAAAATGAATTAATTATAATGACTTTTCGTGTCGAATTTCGTACTTCTAAAAATATCGGAATTGCCATTTTATAAATAGCTTTGATTATTTACTAATGAGCCTATATACTTTCTTGCACTGTTTTCTTTATAAGTGCATAATAAATACGATCAAATATCGATATTAAAATACGATAATGCATCTCTTACTTGAGCAAAATTCAAATGTTACGGTGTTTCTTTACCATTATAAAAAGGGTACACGCCTCCACGCAAATTCACATTAAGACTAAATAATTAAGTAAACAAGAGTTTCCCGATTTTTTTTGTCGTAAACGTGAACCTTGGTAGATAAAAAGGGTTTTTTCCCTATAGTGATTGATGAACTTAAGCACTCCCTCTTTCTTCCTGCCAAATTATCTTAACGCAACTTGATCGATTGCTCCGTGATTTTTTTTCGTAAAGGCAATGGCATAAGTATGTTTTCTTTCGCTTCTAAGTATCACACTAATATTATAAATGCAAATGTTTGTGTGTGTGTATGTTTGTTATTCTCGTCATCTAGGGCTCGTCGTCTAGGACCGGTGACGAAACAATGAGAAATGCTCGACTCGGCAAAAAATTCGTAGCAATTCGTTAGAATGCTCGCTAGAGTGCTCTTGTTTGACCAAATGTTCATGTCGTGTGAGCATTTGACACATGTAAAGGTTGATTTAATCAAACCGACAAGGAGCTAGAGTTAGGACAAGAACATTCTTTCTTGATCTTTTAGTGTAAACAAAAGCTCGTTTTCAGCGTTTACACCAAAATATCAACGAGCAAAAATGAGAACCGAGAACTAGAATTCTTGCACAGAGAAGTTTAGATCAGCCAATCGCTAGAATGCTTCACGTCCGAACACGCAAGAATGCTGTTCGCACGCTCTAGTGCCGTTTACATCAAGCGAGCGAGCATAGAATATTCCATAGAATCGCATGAACCCAGACAGAACAACGAAAGAATGGTCTAATTCTGTTTACACTAAAAGAATTTGATAGAGTGGGGATAAAATGAGCATTTTGCTTGTTTGATGCAAATCGGGCATAATATTCATTACTGAATGCTCATTACACGTGAATACTCGGCTTTATAAGCACCTTAATTCGTAAGCCTTTTCAAACAGCCTCTATGTTTTTGTTGTAAACAACATACAGGTTGTGTAAAAACACGCTTAACAAGATTTTAAATTGTAATGACAACGTTTTGTTGGCACGGGTCTTAGAGGTACGCATAATAATTTCAAAGGATTTTTTGTATACTTCTCTTATTTATTATTCAAACGGCTCGTTGCTAGTGTTGCCCAAAACCGGTCTTGCATCTATCATTTTCACAAGACCAAGATCACCTAATTGCAGCAAGACCGAGATTATGACCAAGATTGAGTGTGCAATACCAAGACCAAGATCACAACCAGGTGTACTGACACAAGATCAAGATGCTTTGAGAATAGTTTAACTTTTTAACCGAACAAGAAGTAGGTTCAAGATTTTTTTTAAGTAGGTATAAGCCATACTTACAAAATAAAAAACCTTTTTCAGCTATATTTAATTTTTAATACTGACCCTGTCTATTCTGTACCAACTCGCCGCGTGATACACCGCGAGAACTGCCAATTTGTTTGCAAACTTTCGAGCAAGAATCTCACCGTGACATTCTCCCTCGAACGTTCGCAATTAAATTGGCAATTCCGCAGTGATATCACACGGTGTGTTGGTACAAAATAAACAGGCAGCTCACTGTGAATTTACCCAAAACAGAAAACAACTGTTTACCAGATTACCAACACTTATTTATATTTTTAGCAGGAAATTTTCTTTTTCTGTACAAAAACTATAAAGAGAAAACGCCGTACAGCCTTTTTATGCCGCCATCGTTATGTTTGGCACCGATCGCGAATAAAATCGAATAAAATACGGCAGCAGCAACTTGGCTGCCAGGAAATAAGAGCACTCCGCCTGACGTTCACGGCTTATCAGCTCTGCAGACGAGTGATTAGATTAAATATTCCTTCGGAGTACTGCAGCGGTTATAAAAATGGATTTTTAGTTGTTCCCATAAAATAAAAAACGTTGAACGGATTATATCGCGTATGTAAGTACGAGTAGGTACTTCTTATTGATTTGCAGCGTTCGCTGGAACACTGGAAAAAACAAAAAATCTGTATTATGCGCGATATACTTAATCCATTAATAAATGTTTTTATTAAAATCTTTTTTTCTTTTTTTTGAAAAACGTTGCCCCACACTAGGATTTCTCCTGTGTCGTGGGTGCGTTTACAAACACAAATTTCACATACACAAACAGCCAGACCTATGTGCAATGCGGGAATCGAACCCGCGACACGTCGCGCAGCAGTCAATCTCTCAGCCACTGCGACAACCGTGCGGTCTTTTTTGTGTGTAATGATGTGTAATGATCGCGAAAACCTAAGCCATTATAATTAACGTTGAGATTTAATTGTGTTTTTGCGACATATTATAGTTTTATTTTGGCTAGTTTAATCAAAGTTACCGTAGGGTTACAGTGCCTTGAAAGCAATAAAATATAATAAAATATTTGTTAAAAATGGGATAAATAACAGAATCAAGTGCATAATTCAGAAGTAATAAACACAATAATCTAGCCTATGATGATATATAGGCTAGATTATTGTGTTTATTACTTCTACAAGGATACCTATGTGTATGTATCCTTGTAGCTCTTAAAACCGGAGAAAACTTTACAAAAATATCAACATAGGAACATACGTCCCACACTGCTAAACAACTTCTATTATTCCATCAACAACAACACAAACTGACCTTTAAAATGTTAGCCTTTTCAAGTCTTCGCCCACAGCCACTACATGCAAGAGTTTCTCAAACTCTTTGTCTAAAAATAGATCTGAAATAAACACAGAAATAGCTTTGAGGAGGTTTATTGTCTTTCGAAAGATATCGCGATGACTTGGAGACGCGTTAAGAATATTAAAGTTCCCTCAAATGCAAGAAACTTAAAGGTGGATACCTACTCACTGGGAAAATTCGCGTGTAAAGGTGTGTACGAATGACCCAACTTAACACCCATCCCCTTACTTATAAAGGATGATTAAATTAAACAGTTATGTCAATTGTCATCTGTATTCATTGTCATACAAATGACAAAATAATTGTATATATTTTATCAGTGGTCAAAGTTAAGAGGAATTTGTAAGTAAGGGAGCTAATCTATAGAGCCGATCCGGGCTAATCTTAATCGATTGGCACATCAATAGGTTAGGCTAACATTAACGTGATTGGTACGTTATTACAGCATGTAACAAAAACCCTGGTTCCAAAGGGGATCATTATACTCATCATTATGAACAATATTTTGTTTGACACAACCCCGAAATCGTAAAAAAATCTGCTGTTCCATACATTTTATGAGAACACAAATGTATGCAACAGCAATTATTTTTTCGCTATTTTAGGGTCGGCGCCATAGTAAAAATTATTCGTAATGATGAGCATAATTGTTTTTGGGATCAAACAAGGTTTTCGTTACATACTGTATTGTGTTCACTGTAGAGAATATAACTAAGATGAATTGCCTAGAAGTTAAGTCTTATCTGCCCTCTACAGACTCCCGTGTACCTATTCAAAGTTGCACACTCACTTACGGTGTAAACTAGGTTATTTTGTCGCAAAACGTAAGTACAGTCACGATCACAGATGTCTACAAGTCGCGAAGTGTATAGAACCGTTCAACGCCATCTAGTAGGTACTAGCTTCCAAGAAACAAAGAAAGGAAAAAAAAAAGAAAAATGATTTATTGCATACGACGACGTGACAACAATAAAAAAACTAATTGTAGAACAATACAAAAACCAAAAAAATATGGGACAAAAAAAAAACACTAATAGAAATAAACAGAATAAAAAAATGCGTCGCATTCGCATGCAAGAAGGCTACTGAGATTAACGAATCACATCTCATGTGACGAGATGGCGTTGATATCAATGAAAAAACACTGCGCTCTCTGTAAAATAAATAAAATCCTATGGAGCCGGATTGTCATCATCAACAACCCTACTCTTTAAAACGGTAACAAAATTAAAAACAACATTAGACACTATATTATAAATTATAACCATTATTAAGAGCGAGAAAAAACCAGCAAAAAAATCACGTTTGTTGTATGGGAGCCCCCCTTCAATATTTATTTTATCTGTTTTAGGTATTTGTTGTTATAGCGGCAACAGAAATAAATCATCTGCGAAAATTTCAACTGTCTAGCTATCACGGTTCATGAGATACAGCCTGGAGACACACAGACAGACAGACAGACGGACAGCGAAGTCTCAGTAATAGTTTTAAAGAGTTTAAACGTTTTATATTAAAAAAAAAAAATAGGGTTCCGTTTTTACCCTTTGGGTACGGAACCCTAAAAAGTATCCGTTGGATTCTAATAACAGCCTGACTATTCTGTAGCAACACGCCGCGTGATCACGTATCACCTTTGAAAACTGCCACTTTGTTTGCGAACGTTCGAGGGAGAATCTCACCGTGACATTCTCCCTCGAACGTTTGCAGTTCTCGCGGTGATATCACGCGGCGTGTCGGTAAGTCACATGCTTAATGAGTTGTAGTACGATTAAAGCAAGGTCCTTTTATGAATTCCAGAATACCCATAACGAACTAGTCAAATCGGAGCAAGTGCAACATAAACATAATGTTTTAGTACTCGACTGTACAGTGTACAGGCGGAAACTATTAAACTTGCCCTAAGTTGGCACAAAGTTGCGGATTAGGTTCAAGTGACCTAACACGGTTCATGGATAAACACTGCCTTCACGGAGCTAAGAAACAACTCAAGTTTTCAAAGATGGCGGAACGACAATTGCCTTTTGTTGCAGTACTTTTGGGAGTCAGAAACTCAGGACTAATACTTATTTAACCGATTTTAAAAAAAGAAGATTCAATATTCGACCAGTTTTATGTATGTTTGTATGTCTCCGATTTTCTTTAAAACTACTGAACCAATTTTGATGATTTCTTCACTAACGTAATCTACACGGAAGGTTTTTTGTAAGCTTTATTTTGTTTTTTGGTGATGTAATAAGGGGCAAGCTTTTTGCTATTAACCGGGTACAAATTCAGACTCTGGGTTTCCACTAAGAATTTCCTAGAGGAAATACCCAAAAACACTTTTCCCGATGCGAAGATCGAACCTAGAACCCCACGCTCAATCGTCGCACTAGCGAACAACTAAACCAATGAGGCAGTCTCATTTAGCTTTTTACATAAACGTTGCCACACACTAAAGAATTTGTAGGTACTTTTACAAACACGAATCGTACATGGACAGTTCAACAATAATATCTGATTCCATGATTAAATCATTAATTTTAAAAAATACTGAATGAATCATTAAATCAGGTATTATAACCGAACTGAATAGTATAGAATAGTATGAATACTGAATAGTATTCCATGATAGTGTTGAAGAATTACTGTCCATGGTAATATACATATTTATGCTCGTGACTGTACATGCGCAAACCTCGAACCTGGTTATCTGCAGACCATACAACAAATATTTGCTCAATACAGGAATCGAACTTGCGACACAGCGCAAAAACCAATTGCTGAGCCACTATTCCTACCTACCGCCGTCAAGTCGTTTCGCATCAGTTATAAATAACTGATTGCGAAACTAGTAGCGATAAAGTACTCAGTTTACAAACTATACGAGCGGTTAACCTAAACCCGATGCTATCCAGCTGCAAATTAATTGCCAGACAGTAACCCGACACTGATTTATAACTGAACTATGATAGTTAGTGGTTTAGATCGCTGCAGCACAGAAATTTTGAATTAATTACCTACAAGGGATTTATTTTTAAATTATATTGAAGATTCTACAGTCGACAGTATTTTTGAGTGTGTAGGTACCTAAATTAGAAAAACCGGACAAGTGCGAGTAGACCTCACGCCCTGAGGATTCCGTACAAACTTAATTATGTAAGTAAATAGTTCATCCATAATAAAATAAAATATAATCTACTAAAAATATGCAATAGCGCTATCTAAGAGCAAGATGCCTCTATTACACACTTCTAGTGGCGCCATCTATGAGCAGATGCCTCCACCCGTTAAGGGTCTTGACATACGGACAGACGGACAACAAAGTAATCCCATAAGGGTTCCGTTTCTCCTTTTGAGGTACGAAACCCTAAAAATATAATTATATCTCAAATTTGTTACGAAATAATCTATCAACTAGATGGAGCTTATGAAAAGCTTGTTATTTAGAAATAACAAGCACATCCATTTTATTTATTTGTAGTAAAGTATAGATCCGTGTTTGCGGTGCTGCGCTCCCGACCTAAACCCGGAGTGACGTATATCGATTATAAATCGATAACCAACTCGATTAAGGTTACAAGAGAATCCCATCATAAAGATACTGGCTTTAATTACTACGTTGTCAGAATTAATCGCTTTCCGAACTTGGTAGCTGTCATATTCCTAGACAATGTTGTTTTGAGCTTGTTTAATAACTAGATTGCTGATGCAATATTTCGATACAGAGATAATGGTAGAAGTTTTAAAGGACCTTAGGAAATAAAGTTATTGCTTTTTTAGTCGGTGATGTGCATGTACAGGCCTACCTTATCAATTATAATTTATAATTGATAATAATGTCTTAGATTTTCGCGATTACTATCTACTCCATTATAATAAAACAAGTTTAAACGGATTAAATCACGTATCTGATTTTTCCCGACGCGACGTTTCCAACACTTTGCGGCGTTCACGTTCGTGGTCGCAGCAAGACGACATAATATTATAAGCGATTTAATGCGTTTAAACTTGTTTTATTATATACTCAGAGGCACAATTAACCGGCCACCTATGTTTAGTGTCACCACGTTTGTTTAAGTTAAATAAAGCATATTATCATGATGAATGTTACTTTATAAGTAGCTACTATAGCAATAAATTAAACACTTATTACTCTCACTGCTTTTCTGATTTGTGTTCCCGAAGCATTTTTACGATTTCGAAAGCAAACGTGGTGACACTAACCATAGGTGGCCGATTAATTGTGCCTCTGAGTATAATTATAATTCAATCTTTGTTTATTTTAAATTGATATCTCTACCCGTTCCTGACAAAAAAGGTGACAGAAGGACAACAAAGTGATCCGATTAGGGTTCCGTTTTTTTCCTTTCGAAGTACGGAACCCTAAAAACAAATTGTTTTGAAGATAATCAAGGGTTGCAATCCAACTGCGGTTTGTGGAACCAGAAATGAAACCTTTTCCTTATTTCATCCCCATTTTGATCCCTCTTTAAACGCGTACTAACCACGAAACAGCAAAGTCGGCATGTACGAAAATAACTTTTATTTTTAATATTGCTACTCATAAATTCGATTTCATTTGTTTAGAGCTGTAAAACTAAAATAAATCAAAGTTATTGGATTATTAACTCTTATGAACGAATTATTGTCGATATCGCTTTAATGTTATTGTAGGTTTGTAAAAAAAGGGGTTAAATATTGTTTTTTGTAGGTGTCAAATCAGTCTTTATAAAATGATGACAGTACAAGATTTCCACACCAAATGAGGTCGAATATATATGTGTGACGGAATATGTATTTTTAAGATCTATAATGAACCATGTTATTTGAAATAAATGAACTGAAATTTAGAAATGGTAGGTAAACATGAAAACATCGAAACATCGAAACATGAAAAGTTGCCTAATAGGCAACTTTTCATGTTTCGATGAAAGAATCATCATACATTTTGACTTTAGCGTCGTGCGCATACAATAACAAGACAATCGTGCATAAAAAAGCGTAAGGGCCTGAACAACTAACAATTTTACCGTGTATACCTTTTATATCTTCTATATCTGTGTACTTTATTGCTTTCCAAAGTGTGTCGTGATTTATATGGGGTTGTTTGTTTATTCTGACAGCTATCTATATCTATACCTAAATAGTATAAGCTATAAAACAAAGTCGCTTTTCATGTGTTTTTTTCTCCGCTTAGTCCTCCTAAAGTACCTACACAATGAATTTTATACCATTCCCCCTCTAAAAAGCTTATTTTATTCACTGAAAACAGTGAATAAAAAGCACTTTTACTCACTGTTTTGATGTTTGAAAATGGAACACACCAATGTATTCGACCACAGATTTAAAGAACCTATGCTAGATGTGGCACGTTATTAGATTGTATGAAAACCGAACGTGTCATCTTTTTTATACCTACGATAACTTCACCCCAGCCATTTAGTGATGTGCTCAGAGTAAACAGAATTGTTTCAATCACTAAGCGTCACTGAGCTAACAGACTTTTTTTAGTACGAACAGTCGAACATGCAGGGCACGCTTGGTCGTGGCTTGCCGTATCTAGTGTAAGTGTAATCTGTGTATTCGACCTATATTGATGTGTTCTAAATTCAATTTGATTGGTCGACATTTTCGACAAGGAGTTTAGCATTAGAATAAAAACTGTTTTGTGTTCTTTGCTGTCCTTAGTAAATTGGCGCTATTTTGAATACTGTAAGTTGTACGAACACAAAGTTTAGTGTTACTTTAATCTTTAATTTTGTGTTTGTTTAGTGTTGTTCTAATCGATTAAAAATGTATTCTAGTGATGAAGATGTGTTAACACCTGAGTTTGTGAAAGAGAGGGCGGCCGATATAGTGGAAAGGTGGAAAGCTTGCTACCCAAAAAATCACGGCTGGTTTACATCAAAGCCAATTTAACTTTACTTTTTCTTCATTATTTATGTATATTTTCACTTAAATCTTTCTTTTTCTCGTAGTCATGGTATAAAGTATAGTATGCAACTCTTGAATAAAACGGATTTATATCGAGGGCCATGAATCGCTCGCGTCGCTCAGGATTCTAACACTTGTTGCTACGCTCGTGATTCAATCATCATGAATCACTCCCTTTTTTTTTTTTTTTTTTTTTTGAGGATGGGAAATCATCAAATGACCCCTCCCGCTCTGGGCGGAGCGGAAGGGAGTGTCAGACTCTTACTGACTAAAACCCACCCATGTTCCTTCGTTAGCCCTTTTGTCCGGGTCAGCGGTATCCCTTCCGGACAATCCCGCTTTCCCGGCAGGCTTGGGCCCTAGAGGGCCCCCTCTCCGATGCTGACATCTCTTTGAGGCGCGCGTGGAACACGTACGCGCCGTTCGGCACGGGCCTGGTCCTGATCGGACGGTGAGCTACCCATTACTCACCGCCCGCAGGCCCGCGCCTACGGTGGCCGGGAGTCGTCACGCGGCTCCCGACGCCCGGAGCGTCTACTGCGGCGGCTTGGACGGGAGAATCTCTCCCTCTCCCGTCCCGCCGCCTCCTTCACTAGCATGACTGCTTCGCAGAAGGAGGCGACTGCCTCCCACTCCCCCTCGCCCCGGACCATGGCTTGAACCAGGGCCGGGCGCGAGAGGTCGCCGCCGCTGCCGATCGCCTCTACGAGGACACGGCGGTGCTCCGCCCATGCAGGGCAGGCCCCCACCGTGTGCTCCACCGTGTCCTCAGGGCGATCAACGCAGTGATGACACCCGGGCGTTTCCTCCCGCCCGATGATGTGCAGGTACCTCCCGAAACTTCCGTGTCCGGTGAGGACCTGCGTCAGGCGGTAGGTGAGGACGCCGTGACGTCTCCCTAGCCACTCCTCAAAGAGGGGTCTTACCGCCGCTATTGCGGCGTGCCCTGCGCTGGGTTGCGAAAGTCGTTCCTTCCATGCCACCATGAGATCACGCCGGAGGTCCGTCCGCTCCGCCGCAATTTGCCGCGGAAGCGGGGTTTCCCCCCGACGTAGTGCCTCCGCGCGCCACTCATACAGGCGCGCGAGGACTATCGCCTCCAGATCCCACGGTGGCAGTCCGGCAAGGAGGCTTGCCGCCTCGCCCGAGATCGTGCGGTAGCCCCGGATCAGCCTTACGGCTACCACCTTTTGGGGCGCGTTCAGATAGTGGGCGGCTCTCCGCCGCAGTGAACGCGCCCACACCGGGGCCCCATATGTGGCCATGGACCGCACGACCCCAGCGTAAAGCCTCCGGCAATGAATCACTCCCTACGGTCGTGATTCAATCGTTAGAATCCTTCACTAGCTCGTGATTAATCTATGGCCCTCGCTTTAAATCCGTCCTTTATTCACTAATTGCATAATATACTATTAATGCGGTTTTCACCATTATTTAGAGAATCTATTTCAAAAGGTTTATACGTATAATTTAACCTCAGATCATAGAAACAATTCTATGATCTGAGAATTTAACTTAGATGCAGCACAGAAATCTAGATGTTTTGACACGTCGCCGTCGCCACATCATTAGATTGCACCTGTGCGAAGCAGGGGTGGGTCCCTGGTTTCGAATAAACCATTAAACCCCTCAATTATAAACGATGATTAAATTAAATAGCTCTTATGTCATCAATTGTCAATCAACAAAGTGTCAATTCATTGTCAATTTGTCATACAAATGACAAGGATAGTTCGTTTTTTTTTTAGTTAATCAGTGGTAACAAAATCAAATACCTATACAACTAACATTGTCATTTCTACGCCAATGAATAGAGATGGCAATCGACTGACGAGTTAATAACGTATAAAATTTATCGGTTATAAGTAAGGAAGATTGTAAGTACTCCAATGAAAATGTTGTATTGTGACATTACAAGCGAATGATCCCAGTGAGTAGGTACTCATCTTTATGCTCATTTTTCTATTTGTCGGAATATCGGGAAAAATGCAAATTTCCGACCTGTTCCTTTGTTTCATTTTCGGATATTATCATAGGTTAAAGCTTACATCGCGTAGGTAATCGCTTTCTCCGGTCAATGAATTTCATGCCGAATTGATTTTCCTTTCATAAATCACGCGTATATTTGTTCAATGGCCATTTTGTTATTCTGTAACACGATTATTTTATGAATCCAATGAATATTATTTGAACATTTTCATATATTTTCAAATTTATTTATGTTTTATGACTGCCCGGTGGTCCATAGTGATTGCAAACGCGGAGTCCTAGAAAATTAAGTCAATTTCTGAATGTGTCAGCCAGCCAGCTATGCTTCCGATGAACGATGCCGCGCCGCCGCCGCATCGCCGCCGTGCTGCCGCCCCGTGCTGCCGCCCCGTGCTGCCGCAAAATGATTGGTAGTTGTTAGTGTTACATTGCTGCTCCGGAATAATAGAAGGTCATAGCAACAATGTAATACTAACAACTAATTATTATCATTTTGCGGCAGCGGGGGGTGGCAGCACGGCGGCAATGCGGCAGTGGCGGCGTCGTCATCTACACGGTCGCTGGTGCAAGTTTATGCAGGCGCGGTCCCAGCCGACGATTTTGGGGGGGTCATACCGCAGCTGAAGGCTTTAGGGGGGGTCAAGGAGTGGCTAGGGAGACGTCACGGCGTCCTCACCTACCGCCTGACGCAGGTCCTCACCGGACACGGAAGTTTCGGGAGGTACCTGCACATCATCGGGCGGGAGGAAACGCCCGGGTGTCATCACTGCGTTGATCGCCCCGAGGACACGGTGGAGCACACGGTGGGGGCCTGCCCTGCATGGGCGGAGCACCGCCGTGTCCTCGTAGAGGCGATCGGCAGCGGCGGCGACCTCTCGCGCCCGGCCCTGGTTCAAGCCATGGTCCGGAGAGGGGGAGTGGGAGGCAGTCGCCTCCTTCTGCGAAGCAGTCATGCTAGCGAAGGAGGCGGCGGGACGGGAGAGGGAGAGATTCTCCCGTCCAAGCCGCCGCGGTAGACGCTCCGGGCGTCGGGAGCCGCGTGACGACTCCCGGCCGCCGTAGGCGCGGGCCTGCGGGCTGTGAGTAATGGGTAGCTCACCGTCCGATCAGGATCAGGCCCGTGCCGAACAACGCGTACGTGTTCCACGCGCGCCTCAAAGAGATGTCAGCATCAGAGAGGGGGCCCATTAGGGCCCAAGCCTGCCGGGAAAGCGGGATTGTCCGGAAGGGATACCGCTGACCCGGACAAAAGGGCTAAGGAAGGAACACGGGTGGGTTTTAGTCAGTAAGAGTCTGACACTCCCTTCCGCTCCGCCCAGAGCGGGAGGGGTCATGTGATGATTTCCCATCCTCAAAAAAAAAAAAAAAAAACGGGGTGTCATACCGATTATTGTCGACGTGCTATACCATGAATTACCGTTATTGTACGATTTTTTGACGCGCATTTTTGTACGATTTTGGGGGGGGTCATGTGCGTGACCCCCCCCTGGGACCGCGCCTGAGTTTATGCAAGTGCCTACAGGAAAAGGGAGCAGGGAGGAGCGCGAAATATACGCTTTCTTTAATGTTACCTAATCCGTCCCTGTTAACTGATCTGTAGTTCTTGTGAATCGCATGGCAGTGTGACGAAGTGACGAAGTGACACTTCTTCATCATCATTTCATCACTTAGTACTGACAATCTTTCATCACTGGCCATTTCATGCTTCCAAATTCAATTTAAATTTAGAACGTTGCACTGATTCATGCATTTATTTTCATGTTTTTTTGCATGTTTTCCTGTTATCCAAAGTCCACAAGACTCTGTATAAAATCTTAAGATTTCATGTTCAAAGTTTCTCTTCCAACTTCAGCTGCAACGAGATACCTAACAAGTCGGACACCACATGTATTCCGATAGCAATCAGGTACAACCATATCGACGATCACTGGTAACTGCGACACGAGACCACACTGTACATACATTATAGTAAATACAGAAGGTTCACTGAACCTTTGGCCCCCTTACTTATAATTAAAGCGATGATTAAATTAAACAGCTCTCAAGTCAATTGTCTTCTGTATTCATCGTCATAAAATGACAAGGATAGTTGTATTATTTAATCAGTGGTTAAATTAAGAGCGCCACAGCTGACCGCGTCTGTCTGAAAACTACACAGTAGAAAGCGCAAATTCAATTGTCTCAAGAGACATTTTTATCGCGCTCTATGAATCCAAAGCTAGTTGATTATCTTTTTAAAGCTCAATGTGTAATATTTACTGCCGTAGGTAATGTAGCGTGTTTACCAATCGACACTGAACTCGCGTGGTGGATGACGGCGGCCTTCGGTCATTGGCTTAGAGTAGGACTATCTCTTTGGTCATTGGTCAAAACGATGTCATTATGAGACCATTCTGACACGATTATGAAAATTGCAATTACAGACTTGGGGCCCTGATTATCTAGTGTGTATTTTGTCAGGAGTGGGCTTTCTGTAATATGTTGTTACATGTTGTTTGTCATGGCGCAATTGTAGCGAGCGTGGACTTTGATTGGGGACAGTTTACTTCGCTTGTTTGAGACAAACGTTCTGAGAGGAGACGACAATTTATAAAACCTTAGAAATTGTTCGTTCAAAATCAGAGTGTAGATATTTTACGACATTGTTAGTTTAGAGATTTTTTTTATATTCAATGTTTTTAGAGTCCCGTACCAAAATGGTAAAAAAGGAACCCTTTGGTGCGACTTCTTCTGTCTGTCTGTCACAGCTGCTTATTTCAGCAACTACAAATGCTTGAAATTTGGAACAATTATATAAAATGTTTTTCATCTGTATGGGTCTACACACATCAAAAGTATCTAGGGATCAACATATATTTTTGCAATAACTTTTCTCCTGATTGATATTAATTAAAATTTTCTTTAAGGATTCATCAAATAAAGTGTTTTCGTTTGTCACAGTAACGATAAACCAAGTCACCTTTGCATTAATAAAGAAATTTGCCATTTTCCTAATAAAGGGATTTTTGACATTTGAACCACTAACATTAAAGTTCGAAAAAAATACTGAAATAACAGTTTTCTTTAAAATTTTATTGGGTAACTTAAACAATTAATAATCCGTGTTTCTACCGCGAACACTAACAACACAAGAACATCGGTTTGGCATACTCAAAATGAGTTCATCCAAATCACGCTGTGGAATGGCCGCCCATGTTCGTTGCAACAACAAAAAAAGGTCTTCTTGCGACTGGATACCCTCCATATTCGGCAGAGCTCTTCTCTGTAGCATATCCCATGCATGCTCAATCGGGTTCAAGTCTGGCGACTGAGCAGGCCAGGGCAGGACATTGATGTTAGCTGCGGCGAGAGTCTGTCTTACAACTCTTGCGGTGTGCGGTCGTGCATTATCATGCATTAACTGAAATAAGGGACCGATTTGCACTTGTAGAGGAACGATGACGTCTGATACAATCGTCTCAGCATAAATTTGAGCGTTGAGGTTGCCTCTGATCCAAATCAACTCAGTTCTTCCGCCGATCCAAATACCCGCCCATACCATGATGGTTCCACCACTATAAGGATGGACTTCCTGGCAGGATTTTAATCGCTGTTGGCGTCCAGGGGTTCTCCAGTGTCGTATACGTCTTGTATCCGGTCTCATACCAAAACGAGACTCATCAGAAAAGCACACGAAACGCCATTGTTCTTCTGCCCAATTTCTGTGTTCAAGAGCCCATTGATATCGAATCCTACGATTGTGCATTGCTATAGGTGGTACCCGTAGCGGTCTTCGGGAATGAAGGTTCACTTCATGCAAGCGGTTTCTGACTGTTTGGTCGCTAATTAAGTTCCCTGAAGAGTGATGAAGCCTCACGGCTAACATCATGGCGGTTATTGTTGGAGCTCTTCGAGTTAAGATTTGAATGTATCGGTCTTGTCTCCGTGTGGTGCAGCGATACCGTCCTCCATGGCGCTCAGCCACGGTACCAGTGCTTCGGTAACGTGTCCAAAGTCGACTGATAACACTCTGACTTGTATTCAGAGCTAAAGCTACAGTACGTTGCCGGGAACCAGCTTCTATCATTCCCACGGCTCTGAGCATTTCTTCCCTGCTTAAATGACGTCGCCGCTCCATAATAACGTTGGTTTTAATCAGTAGTAGGGAAACAGTAGCACTAATAATGTCTTCAATGCGTTGTATGTTTTTATAGGGAAAATATTGACAGCTTATTTTCATCTTTTACTCGAATTTGATTGAGAGTTCCTGATTTAAATTATGAAATGCACCAAAAAGGATCCATATAAATTTATAAAATCATAAATTTATTACAAAGCCACATCTCAATCTCAAGAAATCCGCATAAAAATGCTTGATCCCTAGACACTTTTGATGTGTGTATTTGCATGCAAACATTTTTTTCTTCCTTTTTTTTAAGCCTAAAAAAAGACCCGCATCACAAACTTCATAAACCAAGCTATGAAGAGTTAATTACATCCATTCTTCTTACCAGAATGGACCCTCACAATGAGCACGAGAAACGCAACATAGTTCGTAAAACAAAAGATCTAAAAATAACAATCTACTTAGAAATATTAGCACCGGACGCGAAACAGAAAGAAAAAAAAAATGCATTTATTTGCGTCGATATGACGCACATAAATAAAACTAACAAAAAAACAAACTGCTAGGAAAAATATCGCGCAGCATAATGCTGTGACCCATGCACCGGTTTTCAGCGAAAGCCGGTTGACACGGTTGTTCTCGCTCTTAGGCTGGGAGTAGACATCCGATTCGGTCAGTACTTGAATGGGTGACCGTCCAAATCCCTCCGTGCCTCGGAGGGTTGTCATAGTAATATCTTTAACAGTCGTTAAGGGTAGTCAGGAGCCCGAAATTTTGACAACTGGTCTAACATTCGAATACCGGTATTACCCAATCATTTGGTTGTGGAGGTCAGATGGCAGTCGCTCTAGTAAAATATTGATATTCGCCGCAACTAGTTACACTGGAAGTCGACTCCAATCTAATTTGGGAAAAGCTAGGTGGATGATGATGACTTTAGAAGTTAGTTGATCTGAAATTCCACACATTTATCTGAGCGACTCGCGTCCAGCCGTTAAAATGTCTACGCAAACCGAACACATAAGCCTGAAACAATTCCCGTGTTTACTGAACCCACAAAATTATGCTTATTTACTAAACTGGCGCACATTGTTTAAGCTCTTATCCTAATAGAAGGCAAGTCCATAAATTTACTATACGACTCAGTTATGGGTCATTCAAAATTTACGCCCATATAGTTATGGGATCACTACCTATATATGAGTGTTTTTATGGGTTTGCGTCGCAAGCATGGGGTGGACATGAGAGTGTTTTGTAAGATAACAAACCATCTTTAAGGAGGAAGTTCTCAATTTTACTGCATTTTTTTTGTATGTATGTTGCACGATAATATATTCGCCAATTATGAAGTGATTTTAATGTTTCTTTTTCATGTTTTGTTATATAAACTCGTGCGGTGGACCCATATAGGTAAAAACTAACTTTAGTTGAGTAGTTTTATAATCTGGTTCCATAAACAGTTTTTAATTCACTTCGCCTATAATCACGATGTATAAATTTACACAGCAAGTGTGTAGATTTGTTTAGTGGTATATTATGAAAGCTGGCAGGATGATCAGACACAAAGAATGGCTAAATTGAATATCAATTCAATATCAACACTGCTAAAGATCGCAGGTCATTTTTCTACTGTTCTTTAAGTTTATGTTTAACCTCCTCAGATCATATAAACAAGGAAGATGTGCCAATGCCAAGGTGCTATTGAACTTGACGCTTTGACATATCCATATGATTGTTACTGACAGACCGAACTCGATCGATGATTTATACAGGGTGGCAGGTTAGACAGTGGAAATATTTTAAGGGGTCATTGTACTCATCATTATGAACAACTTTTACTATTGGACCAACCCCGAAATCGTGGAAAAAAAATCAGCTGTTCCATACATTTATGTTCACATAACTCAACAAAATGTATGGAACAGCTGATTTTTTTTCACGATTTCGGGGTTGGTCCCATAGTAAAAGTTGTTCATAATGATGAGTACAATGACCCCTTAAAATATTTCCACTGTCTAACCTGCCACCCTGTATAAGGTCTTACCCTTCATACTCGAAATATTTTAACAGGCACATCTGTTAGTGGTAAAGATGCTATACAAAGGAAAAAAAAATGATCTGAGTTTATATTTTTTTTAATAAATAAATTTAAAATTATTTGATACACATAAAAATACTGGCTCTTTATTATTTTCAACATCCATTACTCTAGTTTTTACGTAACTTACTATTAGTATTCGAAATTAGCGTAATTGATGTTGAAAATAGTATTTTTATGTGTCAAAATAATTTTAAATTAATTTATTTAATAAAAAAAAATACTCAGATCAATTTTTTTTTTCATTTGTATGGCATCTTTACCACCTATAGATGTGCCTCTTAAAATATTTCGAGTATAAAGGGTAGGACCCTATATACGGTTTAGTGTGAACGACGAGTGGCGAATAACAGTGTTAGATTGAGAGTATGCGGCATTTTTAAAATGTGGGAGATCTCTTTATTTACAAAGGAGCGTTTGTAGATGTGACGCACACTGCTGTAAAAGTGGCGGCAGTGGTTCCCGTACTAATTTAGTATGATAACAAGCATAATATTTAAAATATATCGTTGTTACTTTGATCTGAGTGATTATTTTCGCATTCTTTTGTCCTCCATCTTACATTTCTTACTTCATATCATCAGTAGAAAGTAGTAAGAGCCGTCAGTTACATACTTTTACGACCATGGATATAGAGGCGAATATTCTCATGCATTTCTCGTGCACTACTTACCCAATATTAGCCATAAAATGTAAGCATAAACATGCCACATGTAGGTATCGTAACTGCTATATTGGCATAAAAAGTGCTGGTAGTGGTACTGAGTGGGTTCGGGTCCTTCATAAAAATAAATTAATATCAGCCCTGTTTATAAACTGTCCCACTGCTGGGCTGCCTCCTCTCAGAATGAGAGGGGATAGGCCATAGTGCACCACGCTGGTCAAGTGCGGGTTGGCAGACTTCACACGCCTTCAAAAACTTTATGGTGAACTCTCAGGCATGCATTTCCCTACGATGTTTTTCCTTAACCGTTAAAGTGTGATAAAAGTGATAATTAATTTCTAATACGCACATGACTGCGAAAAGTTAGCGGTGCGTGCCTCGGGATCGAACTCGAACCTTTCGCCGTGGGAGGCGCATGGTTATATCACTAGGCTATCAATGCAACACACTTGGTCGAGCAATGTTTTCTGGATTTGTTGAGCTGTGTCCAGAGGCCCGATCATGAGTTTTTTTGACGTATAGTTTAGTTAATATAAGCATAATTTGAATCAAAAATACAACATTCCTAGAACATTTTGATAAAATTTTATATAAATTAATTAAGTATTTAATTTATATAAATATTGAGTAGCAAACGTATATTTTCAATTCAAAATATGCTTACATTAACGACACTATGCGACAAAAAAAACTCATGATCGGTACCCAGATAATTATGTTCTTTTGTCCGTACCGTACAGACCTACGTTTCGTATCAGTGACTTATCAGGAGGTGGGCCGCCTGTTTGTTTATATTTATTTGTTTGCCACTCAATCACATAAAAAAGAGTTTATTTATTTAGACCCTACGAATTTTATTTCCACCTGTTGATAATTATGCTAGTTTTAGAAGCAATTTCAGGCGCTGCTAACTTTTATTCGTCGTTTATAGTGTTACCAATAAAATGTAAGGTCTGGCGCCAATCATCAATCCTTTAACGGTTTATAGTGAACGATTTATGGCGGGTCGAAACGACCCCATTGGTATTGTGAACTGTGTAGCGACGGGTTAGTGTTTTGGTACAAATGCTACAATAAGGGAAATCGCTCACGGCGACTTTTTTCAGCGATTCAGTAACGCGTTAGTTAACCCGCGTCTGCATCGTAACTTTTGGCCGTTCATCGGATTTGGAACACACAACTGCATCGTTGCAATGACGCGACTGTACTGATTTAGCAACAAGCGTGCACAGGTAGTCACAACTGCGCACGAATGTATCGATGCTGCATCCGCGTCTGTGCCAATACTCTATCGCGATGCAAAATCGTGGTTGCGTGGGCGAGGCTATACGACCAGCGACAACATCGCGACTGTATCGCGATCTCTTTGCGATTGTATGACTACTGAATCGCTACAAAAAGTCGGCATGGGTGATCTCCCTTAGGGTTTGAAGCGTGGGACGCCTGGGACATACTTCCACGAGATGAACTGAGGAACCCAAAAAAGCTGAGAATCGGATGCTATTGCACAATTTACGAGCCTATAGCAGAGAAATAGCATAATCAACCCATAATGTTCCCACTGCTGGGAACATTATGGGTTGATTGACACAAGACTCCTTTTTGTAAGGAGTGGGCCGCAGTCCACCACATGGACCAAGATGCGGGTTGGTGTACGTCACATGTCTTCGAATTTTTGGTTCTAAGATATGCCGATTTCCTCACGATGTTTTCCTTATCCATTTTTAGAACAGTGCTGGTGAAACAAACTGTTTATTTATGTAACTATAGATAAATATGAGAAGATCTATTATAACAAAAGATTACATTATTCCGTTTTCGTATAAGCTAATATGCTTTATTAAAAAATATAAAAAGTAAGAAAACTTTGTAAGAAACTTCGCGTTTTAATTTCAGAGTCTCAAAGAAAAGTCGGGAAACGTCTCAGGCTACCTTTATTTAATATTTTCTGAAGGATCAAAGAAAAATGAAAAAGAAAAACACTTTTCAACTATTTTATTACTTAGCAAAGAAACGGAATTTTCTTTTCTTATATTGCTTGAAATATTTTGTAGACAAATAAAATTGATTTAACTTAAATTAATACTAATATTGACATCTGTATCTATTATTTATGAACCAATTATATTATTCATTTTGACATTATTTAGCTTCAGCGTGACATAATTATAATGTAATAATTACTTTATTTATTGACATTAGTATTTTGATGATAATTGCTATTCGTATCTAACTACCACATTATTGACTTCTTGTATCTCAATAATAAAAATTAATCTTGACATTATGCACCTACCTATTACCTATATTGACTTACTTAATCTAATTGATCTTCATCTCGACATGGTAAAATTTAACTTAGACGAATGTATTGCTTATTAGTCACAAGATTTTTTTCTCCGGAATCGAAATGAATACTTACTCGCTAAAAACTGTTTTTGCATGCCTAAATTATGGTAGATTGTTTATGGATCACTATTTGAACAACATCTGTATTTTTTTGTACCTACTTTCTATGCAAATAAATAATTATTCTATTCTATTCCACAAATGCGAAATGGAACTCATTTTATGGACGTAAATCTATCTTAAATCCCTTAGAACACGGAAAAACCACGGATTTTCTGTGAACGGAGGTCGGATTATTCCGTAGATCCTATCCTATACAGGGTGGCAGGTTAGACAGTGGAAATATTTTAAGGGGTCATTGTACTTATAATTAAGAACAACTTTTACTATGGGTTCAACCCCGAAATCGCGAAAAAAAAATCAGCTGTTCCATACATTTTGTTGAGTTATGTGAACATAAATGTATGGAACAGCTGATTTTTTTTGCTGTATAAAGGCGAAGGCTTGTGAGGATGTATGGATGCATATATTGATGTTCGTTACTGTTTTAAGCAAAAACTGCTGACCGGATTTTGATGAAACTCTACAGTAATATAGCTTAGGTAAAGCCAAATAACGCTACTCTTCGGTATTGTTGTGTTTTTGTAGTGAATAAGGTCGCTAGAGCTCCTGAGGTTGCGCTGGGTTGACAGCGGGGGACCTGCTTGTCCCCTAAGCTGTCGGCACAGCGAATCCTAATTTTAGGCCGCGGCCGCATTTGTACGGCGATAGCGACGCGACGGCGATTTCGTGAACATATAAATTTCGCTTGTCGTTTCTGCAGTGCGGCCACCGACATATGTTTATTATGAGTTTGTTTTCACGAAATCGCCGTCGCGTCTCTGTCGTCGTACCAGTGCGGCCGCGGCCTTAAAGAGTCGGCAACGCGCATGTAATACTCGGTGTTGCAAGCGGTTCATAGCTATTATAACCATCGCCGTAAGTATATAAAAAAAAATTCCATACGATGCTTTTAAGTACTTATTCCATAAATGAGTAAGGAGTTATGCAGGAGCATGTCCCATTATACAGCCCTGTCTGTTCATAGCTTTATCGGTTTGGAAAAACAAACTTTGGTTCAAATAAATTTATTGCTTTTGCCCAATAAATCTTATTGAGCGGGGCCTAGTCAAACATCGTAAATAATATGGTTTGGCATTTTTGGTTGCCATGGTGATATTGTCTTGTGATCGAGCAGCGAATATAGGGGTTGTGTTCTCGTATAATATAACGCTTGACCGCTTGATTCACGCTAGATTCGACTTACGTATCGTACCGTGATGCGTCAGTAGGTATAGCTACCGGCACCAGTCATGAGCACAGACGTCACCTGCGCATTAGCTGATGTTTCGGTGTCTTTGGCGGAATGAAGAAGACGGGGGCGCCGAGGCTGCACGCGATTGGTTCGTCAGTCGATGCTTGTCGTCTATTTGCTCTATTACGTATTGTCAATGGTCTTTTGTCTATTGGGCCGAAAATGTACTAGCGCGATCTGTGCTCATAACTGACGCTGGTACCTATACATTCGAAACCTATCTGCTTCATATACCAGATGTCCAGTTAATAGCACGACATACTGCGGGGGGTGTACTTAGGGCCAATACCTACCAAGTACTTTGCAAAATACGGCTTTTGAGATATACAAAATTTCCAGAATCTTGAAATTTTTTTTTCTTGTATCACATTTTTCAGTACCTACTTATCTTATGCTGAAATAAATTATTTTCTGATATTTTTTTACATTAGATTATTCATGAATAGTTACACTACTCGTAGATAAGTCATTTTTTTATCAGAAAGACGAGTGCGTTCAACAAAATCATTATTTTAATTGTTTTCACTTTACGATTTTGAACATAACAAAGTGGTTTCTAGAATAACGAAATTCTTCCCATATACACCATCAGTACCTTGTCGGCAGTAAATGTCAATCATTGAACTAGACGACCTGTCCCGATCGCAATACGGTCGTCGGTCAGCCGTGACCGACCAATCTGCATTAATTACAGGATAGCTAATCATCCGCCCGGCTAACGGTTGTGGCTTAGCAAACGGTTCTATTCTCAGATCATAGAAAAAAGGAGATATGTCATCATAGCAAATTAGTACGGGAACCACTATCGCCACTTTAAGAACAGTATGCGACACAATATTACAAGCGCTCCTTGTGTATATAAAGATCTCCCACACATTAAAAATTTCGCACACCCTCAATTTAACACTGTTATTCGTCACTCAGCACTAGCATTAAATTAAAACACTGTATTTATTTCATCAATCGCGTTTGGTCCGTTGCCAGCGTGAACGTTTTGATTACGGTCATTGTGACCATATCAAAGAGTCAAGCTCAATAGCGCCCGACGTTTGGCCCCCAAACTGGAACGGACTGGGGCCGCCCTCAAGCGGCTCCTACCTAACCTGAGGGGTCCAAACGCCTCCTGCCGGAGGCTTTACGCTGGGGTCGTGCGGTCCATGGCCACATATGGGGCCCCGGTGTGGGCGCGTTCACTGCGGCGGAGAGCCGCCCACTATCTGAACGCGCCCCAAAAGGTGGTAGCCGTAAGGCTGATCCGGGGCTACCGCACGATCTCGGGCGAGGCGGCAAGCCTCCTTGCCGGACTGCCACCGTGGGATCTGGAGGCGATAGTCCTCGCGCGCCTGTATGAGTGGCGCGCGGAGGCACTACGTCGGGGGGAAACCCCGCTTCCGCGGCAAATTGCGGCGGAGCGGACGGACCTCCGGCGCGATCTCATGGTGGCATGGAAGGAACGACTTTCGCAACCCAGCGCAGGGCACGCCGCAATAGCGGCGGTAAGACCCCTCTTTGAGGAGTGGCTAGGGAGACGTCACGGCGTCCTCACCTACCGCCTGACGCAGGTCCTCACCGGACACGGAAGTTTCGGGAGGTACCTGCACATCATCGGGCGGGAGGAAACGCCCGGGTGTCATCACTGCGTTGATCGCCCCGAGGACACGGTGGAGCACACGGTGGGGGCCTGCCCTGCATGGGCGGAGCACCGCCGTGTCCTCGTAGAGGCGATCGGCAGCGGCGGCGACCTCTCGCGCCCGGCCCTGGTTCAAGCCATGGTCCGGGGCGAGGGGGAGTGGGAGGCAGTCGCCTCCTTCTGCGAAGCAGTCATGCTAGTGAAGGAGGCGGCGGGACGGGAGAGGGAGAGATTCTCCCGTCCAAGCCGCCGCGGTAGACGCTCCGGGCGTTGGGAGCCGCGTGACGACTCCCGGCCACCGTAGGCGCGGGCCTGCGGGCGGTGAGTAACGGGTAGCTCACCGTCCGATCAGGACCAGGCCCGTGCCGAACGGCGCGTATGTGTTCCACGCGCGCCTCAAAGAGATGTCAGCATCAGAGAGGGGGCCCATTAGGGCCCAAGCCTGCCGGGAAAGCGGGATCGTCCGGAAGGGATACCGCTGACCCGGACAAAAGGGCTAAGGAAGGAACATGGGTGGGTTTTAGTCAGTAAGAGTCTGACTCTCCCTTCCGCTCCGCCCAGAGCGGGAGGGGTCATTTGATGATTTCCCATACTCAAAAAAAAAAAAAAAAAGCTCAATAGCGCCTTGGCACATCTTCCTTGTTTCTATGATCCGAGGTTCAATCGGTTAGCGTATAAATTACTATTAAGATTCATGTTCCGTCCTCTCCTTGTAGACAGATGGGCTTTACGTTGAACGGAATCACCAATAGATCCTATTAACAGAATACACAAGATTGTATTATAAATCTCAGAATCAAGAAACGATCGTTGCATGTTTATAATTAGTGATGTGCCGGATCATCAAAAATATAGATCCGCGGATACGGATCCGGATACGGATGATTGGCGTCAAGATCCGCGGATACGGATACGGATCTTAACTTTCCCACTCAACGCGTGTCAGAAAATGTTTCGACTTGCGTTGTGCGGGTCTTTCTTTAGTTTTGTTTATATTTTAGTGCAGGGTTTTTCAATCTGTGGGTCGTGAGTGTCGTGACCCCTAGGGGGTTCGCAAGGACTTACTCGGGGGTCGCGGTCGCAAGCCAGGTAAAACTAAATTGCATGGGTTGTAGGACTTACACTAAAATAATAACCCTTCCTTTTGGCTTTGCCAAAATCGGGTAAAAATACAGCGATTTTAGTGAGAAGGCTGTGCCTGTTTATTTTTAACCCTTCCCGCGCCTCCTCCGGGGCAATGAATAATCACCGATCGAAGAGCGCCTGCAACTATGTTGCATAGTGCACTTGATTTCTCGATCAGTAGATAGTTTTAATAGCCTAGTAGCGCAGTGATAACCTAGTAGTTTAACCATGTGCCTCCCACGGCGAATGGTTTGAGTTTGATCCCGGGGCACGCACCACTGACTTTTCGAAGTCTTGTGCGTATTAGAAATTAATTATCACTTGCTTTAACAATGAAGGAAAACATCGTGAGGAAACCAGCATGTCCTAGAACCAAATTTTCGAAAAACATGTGACGTCCACCAACCCGCACTGGGCCCGCGTGGTGGACTACGGCCCTCTCCCTCTCACAGAGGAGGCCTGTGTACCAGCAGTGGGAACCTTATAGGCCGTTTATGATATGCTAGATAGTTTTAAAAGAAAGAAAATTAAATAATAAAGTAGGTAATATGTCGTCTTTCAAATCACTGACATTGTTTTATTACAATCTTGAGGCGACCCCTCAAGAGTATTTTTACTTGCAAAGGGGTCGCGTATTCAAGAAGGTTGAAAAACACCGGTTTAGTGCGACACTGGGTAAGTAGTATAGATAGACTGATAGACGTTAGTGTTTGTTGTACGAGTAAAAAATATGTCCACAAAGAAGTTTTTTGTTGGAATTATTTCGTGTGGTAAAAGATCCGTACAAGATCCGTACAAAATGTAACGAACCCGGATACGGATACGGACCTTTTTTTTTCCTGCGGTTATCCGCGTATACGGATACGGATATCCGGAACATCACTATTTATAATTAGCAATCTTGTTTACTAATAAGTGAAATAGCGCATCAAAGCGCACAGAGGCACGTGAATCAGTCTACTCTTTTCTACTTTATTTCAACGGCCCACGTTGAAATAAAGTAGAATGTTGATGTTTCTTTGACAGTAAAAACTGCTCTGCGCTGCGCTTCGCCAGAAATGCGCCTACCCAAATGGAGAGATCCGGCATTTTTTAGCGCAGATAAAGCGCCTTCAATTTGACATTGGCCTCAATCGCCTAAAAAAATGAGTAAAAAAATGTCTAAAGATAAAATTCTTCACAAAAATTGCCCCCGCATAACTCAATTTGCACCGTGCCTGTTTTGAGCCGCCGAGTATGAATTTATTGATTAAATTAGCGTTCCCCCACTTTACGATGGAGTCATAAATATTTAGGGCCGTTACCCCACCGCGACGCCATGGCGACGTCGCCGGCAGCGTAAACTTGGCTATCTCTGACAACCGGAGGTCGCCACGCCAAACTGAGTAGCTACGTATCTCGAATGATAGGTATGTGCTAGGGTACATGAGCGCTGAGTACGCCTTGCGCTGCTGACGAGGCGTCGATAATGGCTACACTTCCACATTGGCGACGTGCCAGTCCGTCGCCAAGTGAGTCAGCTGCCATACATTGAAAAATATGTTTTGTTTGGTGACGCTGCTGGCGACGTCGCCATGGCGTCCCAGTGAGGTATGGCCCTTATGGTGAAACTCCGACATACCCGCTAAAGTTGTTTACTTCACTGTCGACATCGTCTTTAAGGTAAAAATTCATTCAATTATGCAAATGCAAAGTATGAACGCTATCAAAATGGTACAGTGGCTAATCACGAGAAAACACAGTATTTCAACTCCGTACCAAGTCCAGAAGGTAACGTAAATAATATTTTAACCTATAGAGCGTTCAAGAAATTCAAAATTCATAATTGCAAGAAAGTTTTAAGAAAGTTATAATTGCATTTAATTGCGAAAAAATCCGGATTTATACGATTCCATGTGAGGAAAGAAAGATATTTTTTTTTCAAATGGTAAACTCGTCTTCGAATTTTTCGCACTCAATTTAGAACTGACTTATTTTAAATAAAAATCATCACTCATTAAAGATGCATGGCAGTGCGCAAGCCAAGTTCAAATAATCCATATTAGAATTTCATAAACACCGAGTTCCTCGTACCACATTTACAACGCTAATTGGCTTCTACCAGGCATGTTGTTAATATCAACCCTATTAATTCAAAATATTAACATTTTGCTTATAACTTTTAATTAGAACTGAGTCTTAGTTTGTTTATTATTTTTATGTTGAATAAAACATGGGTTGTAGCAACAAGTTGACTCAGCAACTTTGTAAATAAACCGTTTTTGCACTTAATAATTGTTTATTTTTTGTGAGATCTATACTACATAGAGCCCGTGACTTTGTGTAATTCCACTGTTTTTTTTTTAAATAGGCTTGCATTTAAACGCCATCTCGCGTGATGTTAAGTGGAGCACGCTTGCCTAGAAGAAAACGATTCATTCGCGACTCGAAGACACCCAAATTGTAACTATCGGGGAACACCCACTCATTTTGCCTAATCCGACAAAAACAATCCGACTGGTAGTTCCAGAGATTAGCGCGTTAAACAAATAAAGAAACTCTTCAGCTTTATAATATTAATATAGATGTTCCGGGTGACTTGCAAACCGCGTATGTACCTAGACGTTTCGTTATTCTCATGCACACATTAACATCGAAATGATTGAATTACCCTCAGATCATAGAAACCAGGAGATATGCCATCATAGCAAATTAGTACGGGAACAACTGATGCCACTTTTAGTACATTTTTCGACACAATTACGCGCATAATCAAGCGCTCCTTGTGAATTAAAAGATCTCCCACGCATTGAACATTCTGCACGCCCTCAATCTAACACTTAATCGTCACTCAACACTAGCACTAAACTAAAACACTGTATTTATACCATCGATCGTGTTCGGTTCGTCGCCAGCGCGTACGTTTTTAATATGAGCAATTTGCTAAAGATCAGGCATCGAGCTCGATAGCGCACATCTCCTTGTTTCTATGATCTGAGGAATTACCATAAAAAAAATGTACTACCTCATTTTGGATATAAGCAAGTCCCCCAATGAAACCTGGTTTATGGCAGAGATAATGTGTTTGCTTTGAAGAAACTTTTTTGCTTTTTTCCTTATATTTTTTTCTGATACTTTGTACTATCGACCCCGCTTCTATTTCGTACTAGTGCAATCTACTGATGTGGCGAGGGCGACATGTCAAAATTATCGAGATTTCTATAGGTACTATATCTAAGTTAAATATTCCGAAATTCTCTAAATGGTGGAGAAAACCGCCTTAAAATCTATTGTGTAGTTTAGGAGAACTAAGCGGACAAACAACGGTACGGTTGTCGTAGTGGCTGAGCAATTGGCTGATGCGCAACGTGTTGCGAGTTCGATTCCCGCACGGAGCAAATATTTGTTTCTGGGTCTGACCGTTTGTGTATGTAAAATTTATATTTGTAAACGCACCCACGATACAGGGAAACGTTTTTTTAAACAAAGAAAGTAAAGAAAGAAACAGACACAAAAAGCGACGTTTTTTATACTATTTATTGATATAGATTTAAAAGAAGCACCAATATACCAATGGTACTTTCCGAAATGTTGGTAATATTATTGTAATAATAGCCTGATAAACCTATTACTTACTCTATCTTGGAAATACCGAACGATTCCTATAACAAATTGTACACAATTTTTCATATTATTGAAAACGTTCGCCGATGCGACACTGAGGCCGAGATAAATAGACGTTACTTAGCACGTACTTTGGCTAAGCAGTATCGTTGTCACTGTCGCGCAACTTGCAAGCAAGACAGAGACGGGAATATAGCTTAGCCAAAGTACGTGCTAAGTAACGTCTATTTATCTTGGTCTGAGTATTCAACCAATGTCGAACATGCTAGGAAAATTCATTTTAATTTCCAAACTTTACATGGATCGTAGTGCCTTTTTTTGTTATATCAGCACGAAATATAAGAATACTTCATGTCATAGTAAAAACATTCACCTACCAGTCAACCAACTCAAGGTAGGAGCGGTCAATAGAGAAACAATTAAGTCATGTATTAACTAGGATATATTTTTATATAAAATTCAGCAACATTTTGAATTGAAAATACACGTTTGTTACACAATATTTATATAAATTAAATATTTAATTAATTTCTCTGTATTTTTTAAAATGTGCAAATTGTATAAAATTTTATCGAAATGTTCGAGGATTGCTATATTTTAAATTCAAAATATGCTTACGTTAACGAAACTATACGTCAAAAAAACTCATGATAGGGGTACTAAATACCTATGTCCTGAGTATGATATGGTGCGAGTAACAACATTTAAGAACAACAAATAAGCCAGTACCGATATCCAATAAAATATCCATTTTAGTAATCCATAAAATAAAACTACACAATTAAATCAACCACAAATGAATTCCCAACGCAATGCGCAAAACCAGGCTACACAAATCCAACCATAATTTTCATACTGTATACAATTTCATGCTAAATACGAGATGAAACGGTTCCCTAGCTGAAATATATGGAAATACAAATCTTCGCTGGTTTAGACCAAGATGCAGTTCTGCAAGAAATCGCATGGCATTACGAATAACGTCGTTTTGTATACGTTGTTATGTTATTCAAATGCTAAGGTTTAACTATGATTTGGAAGTAAAAATCATAAGACAGCAGTCTTATTATCATTCTTTTATAAGGTTAAAGATATTCAACACGGGCATACACCATAGAAAAAGCTATAGATCTATGTTATTATAAGCCATGCATGAGTAATGTAAAAATAGAATACTTACTAATCAATTTCAGATCCTTGATTAATGACTTTTTGTACATATATCAAACAATTACTAAAGACTACGGTCCCTTGGAGGTGTAAAAAATCAAGTTTCTCAGTCAACACAATCAAAAGATACGGTCAATTATGTCACATATTTTGATGTAACTGGTAATAGCGTCATCTATGAGAACATAGTTGAAACTTTGTCTTGCTATCGATAAATCTAGAGTAAGTTTAACAAGCTGCTAGGTACCTACACCAGTTAGTACTGGGTCTAACCTAATAATTAAATTTTTATGGAACCCTTAGAGACCAACTCCTACTCACACTTTACCGATTCTTTTAACGGAAACAGTGCTGTGTTAATATACAATATTATTCAAACAATAACATTAATAGGTAATATCGATTGGTTTACTATTATCACTCGATACAGTGCGACAATTATCATTATCACCATCATAATGGCAGCACTCACATTATCATATGAATGTGACTTAACACTGTAACTGCATTATGTAAATACAGTCGCACGGTTAACCGTGTTATCACAAGAATGGTATAAATTAACAGTATTGGTAATGTAGTTTGTCGATACTTATAGGTTATAGATACATCCACATTTTGTATATACGCCTGTATTACTCTTTAAGGTGATGATAGACTTGAGTATTCACTTGTAATGCGTAGGTAGACATCGGATTATATGCATTTGTATGTTTGCATATGCAAATGCATAAAACGCTATTTTCATAAGCCTGCAATACATGTTGGCCGAGCTTAGACCAACGCGAGCCTAGACAAATTGACACAAGGCAAGCGCTACTGTCTAGACGTTCGGCAAGTTTGACCTCAAGCGCATAATAGCGCGCGGACAAACATGTGAACACTATGGGCCGAGCGCGCGCGAGTGCCTTTGATTTGTGCAGAAAAACCGACACCGCTCCGAAGTGAGGCAAGTGATCGCGAGCGACTGCAAGTTTTGGCAATCGACGTCAAATGAGGTCTATACACGTTGGCGCTTGTCTATACTCAACCAACTAGGCAAGTGACACCGAGCGATAGCAAGACAAGGCAAATATACCGTCTACATGTTGGTATTGGCCTTCACTCGACAACGCTCGGCCAACATGTATTGCAGGCTATAGCGTTATTGCATATTTTATTACTATTTCATTGAAAGTGCTTATTTCAATACCTAGTTAAATGTGTTACGCGTGCGGTAAAAAATATTGAACAGAATAGCACCCTTCTGAGTTCACTATCGGAAAAGTTCCGTGGCAAATTAAATTTTGTTCTAAGTAATAAAAACCCAGGTCTTGAAGAATAGCAAAAGAAAGTTAACGTATTTATCAACGGACCGGCCAAACTCTGCCTGAAGAGGTTTCTGCAGAAATGGCGCCAAATTTTAAGTTATGTCCAGTAGTATAATTCCTAAATGTTCATACGAAATAAACATTTGATCAAACAGAAGCGTTCTAGCGAGCATTCTAGCCTCAGATCGTAGAAACAAGGAGATAGTAATTATGTTATCATAGCAAATTAGTACGGGAGCCGCTGTCACCACTTTAGAGCAGTGTGCCTCACAACTACAGACGCTCCTTTGTAAATATAGAAATCTCCAAAACATTAAAAATTCCACACACCCTTAGGGCGGGTTGCTTCAAACCATCTGTATTCGTAAGTCAGTACGTAACCGTTAACTCAGTATGAAATTGTCGTACAAGCCGCCGTATTTGACGGTTACAGATACGTAACTGTAAGATGAAACAACATGGCCTGGCATGTCTAACACTGATATTCGTCACTCGTCACTCACACTATTCTAAAACACTGTATCTAAATAACGATCGCATCCGGTTCGTCAGCAACATGATCGCACTGATCATCTCAAAGCGTGAAACTTAGCACCTTGGCACATCTCCCTTGTTTATATGATCTGAGATAATAACTAACCAGACCTCCGGAACACCAAAACAACATTTCTGCTACAACGCTACACTTCAAACAACCGCCACTAAACCACGCGTGCTCATTGGCCGACTTCCAAAACGTGACCACGCGAGTTGAATTGTCACCTATGAGAATGCTCCGTCTGGATAGGATAGGGTGACAAGTCGATTCCCCTCCTAAAGTGTCAGGGTCAAGTTCACCGACAATATAACAGTCCGTTATATTGAAAGCAGCCGTTTAACGTGACTGTTTCTATAGAAAAAGATGATTCGCACACCTAGATCTACAGATCTAGGTACCAGAAAGCAAATACATTTTTTTTTTTAGATCTAGGTGTGCGATATGGTAGAGGGCCGTTTTCAATTTACTGTTATCTTGTCGGTGAACTCGGCCCTAACACCGACTTATACATTTCGACAGTAACGTTTCGTCCAAGTCCAAAGTTGTCGGTAACTTATCATCACCGGTGTTGCCACTAACAGTATACCCAGACAGTTTCCAACTGATGGCGAGTTCTGGGTAAAGTCGTCAACTAACCCGTTTACTTTCGCAAGTACTAGCTCGTGTGTACTGGCGTTAAAGTTTGATTAAGTATGTGAAATGTGTTAATTTGAGTTGAATTGTAATTCACATGTTGATGAATCTTTATTGTAGGATTCTTTTATTTACTGTTGCATTTATTGTACTTTTTAGCTAAGACGTTAGGTGTCTTCTACGCAACACTGAAAAAAAATAATTTCCAACTGTGTGTATTTTTTGCACAGTCATACCTAATTGACACAATTGTAACAACGAATTTTCAGTGAGCATTAATATTATTTTACGCCGTTGGGACAACTAAATTAAAACACAGACAAACAGTCACTACAAATGTTTGAACAGTTACAGGAAGTTATTGATTAATAATAACAAGGTATTTTACCATTACTGTCAGTAGCAATTGAACAAAAGTCCAGTTAAAACGGTAAAACTACTAACTGTTTTACTGTAACTGAATTTTTTTTCAGTAAAGAGAAGTTGCTTTACATGTATATTTTTAAGTTCTGTTTTAATTCTGTTTTTTTTTGTTTTAAATATTATTATTATTATTTTTTATTTTTTTTTAATTCATTTTGTAATTTCACCTTTTTTTGTTACTACTTTTTTATTTCTTTATTTTAGTTTTTATCGCTGTACGCATCGACATGCGAATAAACGATTTTTCTTTCTTCTTCTTCTTCTTTCATGTATTTTAGCACTTGATCAACACTGATACTGTCACATATTTTTTTTGATAAACTTAACTTATACTACGATTTGGTATCAGTTTTGCTTCGTGCGATCCATTTTCTATTCCTCTCTTTTGCTGTTATTTGTTTTTGTTATACAAAATTATGGGCAAAGCCGAGGGCCAACAAACATTATACAAAACATTTGTTTTAATTGCCAAAGTTTTGTTTTGAGTAATAATGCTTTCGCAGGGACTATTTTATTAGATTTACGTACAATAAATAATTTGTTTGTTTGTTAAATTATAGTTACTAGTATCGCCTGTGGTCGAAATTCCACCAATAAAATTGTGAAAAAAATATAAGGTCTTACCCTTCATACTCGAACTCGAAATATTTTAAGAGACCTACATCTGTAGGTGGTAAAGATGCCATACAAACGAAAAAAAAAGATCTGATTTTTTTAAATAAATTAATTTACAATTAATTGAAACACATAAAAATATTATTTTCAACATCCATTACGCTAGTTTTTACGTATCTTACTATTTAATGTTAAAAACAAGCGTAATGGATGTCGAAAATAGTATTTTTATGTGACAAATATTTTTTTTAAAATAATTTTATTTATTTATTAAAAAAAAAAATACTCAGTTCAATTATTTTTCGTTTGTATGGCATCTTTACTACCTATAGATGTGCCTCTTAAAATATTTCGAGTATGAAGGGTAGGACCCTATATATCTAAATATATTATAAAGCTGAAGAGTTTGTTTGTTGTGATGGCATATCTCCTTTTTTCTAGAACTGAGGTCATAACACTGTTTTATGTGTATAGATTAATGTTATTCTGCCATACATATCTGATTTTATTACTTAGCGTAGTTCTAAAAGTTACCGTTTGACTTTGCGAGTCATAACTTAAACATACGAATCCTCGTATTTAGTAAATGTATTAAGCTAGACACAACGAACAAGAACAACAATACAGGTAGAATTTAATTCCAACTATTCCCGGTAGAGCAACAAATAAATAATTAGAGTGCTCTTCGCAAATTGTTTTCTTTAAACTGTTTTTTTAACTGATGACTACAAAAGGGCCTCATGGCTACATAGCAGCCCTAACTCTGGCGTATAATAGGTACTCTTATGCGACATCCCTAAGCATAGGGCTGCCTTTACCTAAATAGTTACTAAACAAAAAAGCGGCCTGATTTAGAAATGGTATCGGTATGGTGATATCGTATTGATGTCCTTACTACAAAATTGGTATTGAGTTGGAGTCTGTTATCATTTTAGTCTCCGATATATTATTATTATGTCACTATCGTTTATAACAGTATTAAAGACATTTAAAATTTCAACTTGTGCGGGTGTGACACGGTAGCTCAGTGGTTAGGGTGATGCCATGGTACGGCAGAAGTCGCGGGTTCAAGTCCCGCCCGTTTCAGTTGTTTTTAAATCTCTTATTGTGTTTAATAATAAACAAAACTTCAATTAATCACGTTATTGTTAGGCTGGTGGCTTACCAACAAAACCTATTAGCGCCATCTCGCGTGCGAATGGCGCAACTAATTAACCCATTACAGGCGTGAAACGACAGTTTTCGTCCAATCAGTGTAGTGGACACTTTAATATTATTTTTAACGACACAGTTTCGTAGCAAGGAATACAGTTTTGATGAAAATTCTATGTGTATTTATTTATAGAGGGTGTTTAATTGAACACACCCCCACACAACCAGAACGGAACCCTTAGTGCGCGCGTCCAACTCGAACTTAACCGGATTTTTATATAATTATGACTTATACATGACTTATCTAAATCATCCATATAATAATAAGACCAGAAAAAACTTTAGGACGTAACGAATTGAAGGAGTCGAACAACAAACAAAAAGCAACAAAATCTATTGCAATCACAAAAATAGAAAGACTTCCATTCTGCATTGATACGAGTAGCATACAAGAAAATTTAAAAAGAGAATATTGCATCTTCTATCAATTCGATTTGACTCTATTATTCAGAATCGCTATTATTGTCAGTTCGCTGCATTGTTGCGAATAATGAGATTCCATTGAAGTAAATATTCTATGCATGTCGTGAGACAGCTGGCAACTACGTGATACAATATCCAAGACTTTATAGATAAAACCTAGGTATATTATTTTCAACATTTTTCCACGAATTCAAATAATAGATACAGGACGACAATATCCAAGCCTTTTATAGATATACTCTATTCATTTCTAGAATTTTCGAGAATCGAAATAGGTACGGGACATTAATCATTAATTGACGCATTTGCTGTTTTTTACCCAACTGCGGCGGAGTCCAAAAGTAGCGTAATGTTTTTAGTTGGTATGTATGTATGATTGTATGTGTCTATGTTCCCTCCTAGAGGCAAAGGTCAAAAGGCATGAGACCGGCCGTGGATAACGACGAGCACGAAAAATTCGTAATCTTGGCTGTATGTCACGCCATTTGGCGCAATGAACTGATCGTGAATATCAATATTAACCACAGGACTTGAAACACGGTCTTTCTCACATTGACCCCTCTTGACGAGAACTACGGTCAGAAGACACACCTCGAAGTAATGACCTGGTCAAACTAAAATAATATTAGAAGGAACTCGCACGCAATTAGTCTGCGGCCGTGTAATTGCACTATTGCACTAAAACGCAACACGCCAGTCACATCGTGCCAATCAGTGACGTTAATAGCAGAAATGAGCATTCTGTTCGTCGCCGCAACACAAATTGAACACGCTGACAACACTGTCATGGCGTCTAGCGTCTAATAAACTAAATAGGGTCAAATTATTGAAAATGTCGGTACAAACAAAACGGGAAAACTAGAGAGTTTCTGTTATAAAATAAGATACAATAGGACAGGGGTGGCAAACCGGTCAATCGCGGCTATTAATCATGTCGATCGTGGCAAGGAAAAGAAAAATATAGGTTAAATAAAATACAATTCGATGTTAAGTTGAATGAAGAGGTACTGATTATGTAATTGGTAGATCGCACAGAGTCTAGTCAGTAAACAGTAGATCTTGGATCGAATCAAGTTGGCCACCCCTGCAATAAGACAATGTTAAAAGGTAGATATTTATGGCGTAATTCATAACGGAGTTAAAATAGAACTGTACCCCTATCATGAGTTTTTTTGACGTATAGTTTCGTTAACGTAAGCATATTTATAATTGAAAATACAACAGTCCTAGAACATTTTGATAAAATTTTATACAATTTGCACATTTTAAAAAATACAGAGAAATTAATTAACTATTTAATTTGTATAAATATTGTGTAGTAGATGTATATTTTCAATTCAAAATATGCTTACGTTAACTTTACTGTACGTCAAAAAAACTCATGATCGGGGTACTGATGTGAGTTTAACGCGACGCGATAGTCTAGTGATTAAAGCGATGCCACGGTACGGCCACAGATAATACAATACTACGGTACGTCAGAGGTTGTTCCCTAGCCCCTTGACTGTAGCCGCATATAAGTAAATAACTACAACTTTAATAAAGTTACTATGTCACGTAAGGATGAAAATAAGGCTTACATGATAACGTGACATTTGAAAGCTGAACTCCTGATACAGACTAGCAAAATCTACTTATATAGATGGCAGATCTACATCAGAATCAGATATTCACATTCAAAGTAAGTACTCCACAAAGGCATCTGACCCACTGAGGCGTAATGTTCGTTTAATGGGTACGCCATTGTTCAAAGACATTACGTCAGCGTTTCTTAAACTTATAGCCCCATAAGTACCCCTGTTAAAGTTTTCAGACGACTGCAAACCACCTCGGATCCATATTTTTAAACGCGGTCGCGCGCGCGTCGTTACTCATGTGGTACGCGCTTGCCAGGCAGTCGTCATAACGTAAATCTTGCGAACCCCCTACTATCAAATCCGAACCCCTAAGGGTTCGCGTACCCCACTTTGAGAAACCATGTAGTACGTCATAGATATAATACAAAGGTACGTTCGGTATTGGGATACTATGATAGGAAACTCTACCGTGATATTGTTATAAACAGTCTTTTGTTCGTTTGAAGGGTATCTAGGCCAACACAGGCAACTTATACAATGATGTGTTAGACAATTATAACTACTGAAACAGCTATCCTATCTTTGAGCAAATTTCTAAAGGGAACTTAACATTATAATATTATCTATACTAACAGGTAAAGTTTGTATGAAAATTCTTTCACTAATAGAAAGTGGTTTCTTCTAGGCCAGCGTGCTCCACCGTAGACCGCATCATCGCTTATCATCAGGCGAGATGGTGGTCAAACGCAAGCCTACCAAAATTGTTAACTAATAAAACATTTCACACAAAATACCTACATTGCAACAGCCGTTACTTCATAGTATAATGCGCACATTTCTTTGATATAACAAAAAAGACGAAAGGAAGGAATCGTCTTCCGCAAATCGAATCATAATGTCTTCAAAGAAATACAATACGAGTATATTGAGAATATCATCCAGTTCGCCGCGGCTTCTTGTGGCAACTGAATACATTAAAGTGACAGAAAAGCCATTTTGCATGATCTGTACCTCTATCATGAGTTTTTTTGACGTATAGTTTCGTTAACGTAAGCATATTTTGAATTTAAAATACAGCAGTCCTGGAACATTTTGATAAAATTTATACAATTTGCACATTTTAAAAAATACAGAGACATTAATTATGTATTTAATTTATATAAATATTGTGTAACAAACGTGTATTTTCAATTCAAAATATGCTTACGTTAACGATACTACACGTCAAAAAACTCATGAACGGGGTACTGATACTTCGTTTCTTTAAATAATATCACATATTCGAAAATCATTCTTCAGCACTTCTACTGAGCGGGTATATCATATTTTAACCAATGATTTTTTTAAAACCAGATACTTAATCACGGTTCTGATTTCAGTTTTTTCTATTTTCGCACATGTATGGCAGATTAGTAGCTTCAAAAATTTACAGAAAAATAATGATGCCACTCAAGTTATTGTAGTTTGGCATATGATTAATTAGAATATAAAGCTATCATATCAGTACCTATTTTATTTGGATACTACACGTGTTTCTGGGTCAGGCTACGAACTTTTCAATCCACCCTCGTACATTAGGAAGTAAGTTTCTATTAAGATATATACTACACGATATATTTTATGTGCGTAAGAATAATTTAAGATTTTCACAGTCATAGTTTTGCCTAAACGGAAAAAGTTGCTTTAGGGCAGAAGAAATTGCAAAAGGATTCTCAAAATTACTTTGTACGTCAAAGAACTGAAGCGAAATTGAAGCTAATTTCTCATCTCCGGTTAAGACGCTTTACGTTGATAAACATAGTTTTAGGTGTGATGTAACTTTTACTTAAACTCCAAGAAGGCCACGTTGGTCGTTATTATGATAAATTAAAAATACTTGTTAACTATAATGCGTTTCACATAAGAGTTCTGTTTACTTTAGATTTAAGTATACCTACTATATAAGATCAAAACGCTTTCATTAGATTGGTTTTATTTGATTGGATTAAATTAAACAGTTCTTAAGTCAATTGTCATCTCTATCATTGTCATACAAATGACAAGGATAGTTGTATATTTAATCAGAGGTTAAAGTTAAGAAGCGTTTATAAGTAAGAGGGATAGCGTATTGTATGCAAAAATCATGTGTATTATTTTACGTACCATAACGGCAACATACACATAATGATGTTTTTGTGCATATGGCACATTACAAGTAACAACTTTTATAATAAGACCAACAAAATGTTTGATGTTAACGTAATAATGTAATGAATTATTTAATGATACGTCAACATCAACAATGTAAGTACCTTTTGATGGTATTGGTTGGTTGGTTATTCAAGTAAATTATCAAATTATTTACCTGTAAGTTAGTATAGGAGTATGAATTTTGATATCACAAGCATTGCCAACATTTAGTTTCGAATCAGAACATCGTACGTTCGAGTTTACATTGATATTCAGCAGCGCCACAAATTAGACCTAGCATGGAGTTCTGAATTTGTGTTTCAGTCTACGCAAACCGAACTAGTCTGGCCTGATTATAGTTTGCTCTCTAATTTAACTTAATTTTAGAGCAAACATCAATTTAGAAATTACTGAAATACTATTATTTCTACCAGCCCCAGCTACTATTTGTTGAAGGTAGTTATAACTAACTAGCTGTTCTCCGCGGTTTCACCTCCGTTGCTTGGCTCCTAAGGGTTACAGCGTGATGTTAAATAACCAAAACCTCATGAATCTAGCTATCACATACAAAAAGATTTTTTCAAATAGTAGATTCAGAGATTATCGCGTTCAAACAAACAAACAAACAAACTCTTCAGCTTTATAATATTAGTATAGAGAACCTATGAAAAGCTTGCAACACCAAATATCACACGCGCGTTGTCGACCCTTTAAAATAACAATTCGTTGTGCCGACAGTTTAGGGGACAAGCAGGTACTCCGCTGTCAGCACAGCGCATCCTCACGAGCTCTGGCGACCTTACTCACCACAAGAATGCAACACTAGGTACCGAAATGTAGCGTTATTTGGCTGCGATATTCTGTAAGGCAGGGGTTCCCAAATTGTGACGCCCTAGGGCGCCGTAGATAGTAAGCAGGGGCGCCGCCAACCTGTGTCCTCTCCAAAAAAACTAAAAAATCAAATTGCGCACCTTATTAGTGTCATTTTACACATATTTTGACAAGGGCGCCGTGACAAAATACTATACCCTGGAAGAGCGCCGTCAACTGAAAAAGTTTGGGAACCCCTGCTGTAAGGTACTGTTGTGTTATAAAGAACAATGCTTTAAATAAGCAGGATTGAGCTTATTTCAGCAAATACACGACTATTCTGATCCAAGATATTGAAAATGTTATATGCAGTTATGAGGGTCACAATTTGAATCACAAAGTGGGCAGAATCCTGGGCGACAAGGCTTCATATCAGTAAATCTGGGATCACTGTCGCCGAGTGACCTTTACGAGAAAATGTATGAGAATATTTTCTTAAGATTTTTCCGTGTAAACTGGGAAAAAAGAAACATTTTTCGCGTGGTTTTGCCCGCGTGGAGGTCGGAAATTATCCCATGGAATCACCCTACTGAGATAAAAAGTATCTCACGTCGTAATTCAGATCATGGTCTATCTGTGTGCCAAGTTTCATCCAAATCTGTTAAGCCGTTAAAGTGTGATTAATTAATAGACATCCAAATTCACAAACCAGTCCATAATTTTTATTATGAGTAGGACTAGGATTAATTAATAATTTAATTAATACCTATAGTAGGAATATAGGATATCAAGATGAACACGACGAAAGAAACCAGGTGTAAATTTTAATACGGACCAATCGGTGTGGCTATGCTTTGGGGAGCTTTGTCCAGCTATTGACGACTTTTGGGTGATATGATGATGACGATCATCATCATCATCATCTGCCTAGCCTTTTCCCAAATTATATTGGGGTCGGCATCCAGTCTAACTAGTTTTGGCTGAATATCAACATTTTATGTGGAGCGACTGCCATCTGACCTCCACAACCCAATTAATGGGTAATACCGGTATTCGAATGTTAGACCAGCTGTCAGACTTTAGGGCTTCTGACTACCCGTAACGATTGTCAAAGATATTCCTATGACAACCGGGACCGACTGCTTAACGTGCTCTCCGAGGCACGGAGGGGTCTCGATGTGTAAAGAACGGTCACCCATCCAAGGACTGACGCGCAGCTTAACCTCGCAGATCGATCGATCAGCGCGGCCGTCATTTAACCACGAGCCCCTCAGCGGTGATATGATGATGACGATGATGATGAATAATCTCCGTAGTCACGTAAGCACAATGGGCAAGTAGCATGCTAATCAAATACAGGGAACCTAGCACGGAAAATCACCTTAAATTGGGCAAAAACTCCAGTTTTTTCAAAATTCAAGGAAAGAAACATAACGGAAAGTAATAAATTTATTGTTACAAATTAAACATTTAATTAAGTGAATAGAGTATCAAAAGGTTATCCTAATATGCGGCCCGCAAGTAATTAGGAGGCTATTTTGTCGTTTGAACGCACCTAATTGCTAAAGTTGGCATCCCTTAATACTTTTGTGGTAACAAACTTCTATCGGATTGTTGATACCCGCGTTGTTGTTCGCAGAATATTAATAGAATTACAAAGTATATTGGTTTATAAATCATGTAAAAATAGTATAAATTGGTTTATAAAGGTTTCATAAAAATAATATAAAAAAGGACATGTCTAGTTTGTAGAAGGACTTCAGCCGAACATCTTCGACTACGTGAAAATAGAAAAGCACCACATGTGCTTTTCCAAATCCCCAGGCTACCTCTTCGTCAAATTGCATCTAAATTCGTCCAGCCGTTTCAGCGTGAAGGAGTAACAAACACACTCACATTTCAGCATGAAGAAATAACAAATAAACACACACCAACACATAAACTGTCGCATTTATAATATTAGTGCGATTTATATTCCTTCAAGTTAAACAGTTTAAAAATTATTTATGTGCTGCAATATAAAATGGCGGTCGTCCTTATTTCACGGTGGAGTGCAGTGAATACTCTTTGTGCACTTTAAGTAGCTTTTATGTAAGACTTTCGAGTCCATTTATAGGCTACTTCTTCTTTTAAACGGTTGATTCTGTTACATAAAACCGTAAATGGCCAGTGTGAGGGGGATATTACGCTATTAAATATCTAGGATCATTATTATTATATAGGATCAATTCTTTTATTCAATATTTTGTAGGAAGGATTTTATAAATCATATTATGTCTGTCTATATTCCATTACATTGTCATAATATACCTATCAATGACTCATAGATCTATGATCATTATACAAGTATTTATTTGATTGTGAAATAAATCCCCCGAAAGGGACAAATATTTGTTTACGAAATTAAGAAGCAGCTTTCTCCCAAACGATCTGTTTATTTCTATAAATAACTACTCTAAAAATAATGCTGTGTGTTCACACTGTATATGCAATATCTCCTAATTTTAATTATAGTAGTTTGGGAGAAAATCGTTTATGCCGCACATATAAACATCAATTTACCGTATACCGCCTCCCAGACTTGGTCAAACCTGCCCCGTGGCATACATTATTATTTGTATTTCATGTAAAATAACTATGAATGATTCAATGATCATAGCTATCATACATAGTAATGTGAACAAATATCATTCATCTATGAATCTTTTCATACCGCGTATGAAAAGCCTTTAACTTCTTAGCTCTATTAAAGGGCAGTAATTTGTAAAATAGGCCAGAACTAATGACATGGCTAGAACCGCTACAACTGTGGCTGGAACAATGGGACCACCTAATAAGCAAATACAAAAGGGCCACTATAGCAAACAGATAAGCAAAAACAGACATACACGTTAATATAACGTTCTTCGGGGGTTTTGGAAAACGGTTAAATTCCTATCATTTAAAAAGTTGCACAGGTAAAAGAATGGAACGCACGTTATTAAATTATATGATCCCGTAAAAATCCATTACCTAAACGTTGGCCTACTAATAAACAAATTTTATACACCACAAATTTTAAAAAAATCTGTATCTTACCTTCTGCAGACAATGTTTTAGATAAACGTCGAAGACTTTCAATATAATTATATTCATGCATGTACAGTACAGAAAAAACAGTTAAAAGTGTGCAATAAACTTTGTTGTTTCACGAAAATTTACTTTTTTAATTATTTCTTGATTTATGTAGTAAGGTATACTAATAATTAACAATATAAATTTGCAGCCACTCATGACTACAGTGCAGCCGCTGAGAGAATACGTTCCTGATACATAATTAATTTAGCACTTAACTATTTTAATTTACTGTAGATTCATGTTATAATAAAAATTTAACTTAAATTAGTGTCAATATTTGAAGATGAAAATATTTTTAATCGTAAAATATTTTCCATTTCATAGTTTCGTCGCCTATACAATCACGAACTGTCAGGAACGCATTCTCTCAGTGGCCGGACTGTAACTTCTGTACCCCGATCATGAGTTTTTTTGACGTGTAGTATCGTTAACGTAAGCATATTTTGAATTGAAAATACACGTTTGTTACACAATATGTATATAAATTAAATACTTAATTAATTTCTCTGTATTTTTTAAAATGTGCAAATTGTATAAAATTTTATCAAAATGTTCCAGGACTGCTATATTTTAAATTCAAAATATGCTTACGTTAATGAAACTGTAGCGGTTTTATGTGTGAGGGAAGTTTCTAAATGAAGGTCATGTTGGAATACATATTTTACTGGTACCAGATTACAGAATTATTATAAACTACATAATTAATACGACCTAACTACTCGGTTGCGGTGAGACGACTGCTTGGCCGCGCTAATACAATCGGGCGCCTGTATACAAAACCAATGCGTCAGCAGTTTGTCTCTACACGTATACATTGTGTCCCTACACTACATCCCCCTAAAATTTTAAAAGAAAATGTTACATAACAAAAATAAAACATCGTTTTACAACAAATTAAATCAAGAGCTACAAAAATCATTGTCAGCTAATCAGACTTGCTATTACACAGAACTCTAACACAAACATAGGTGTCGTGTAACTTGAACAATAAATTCTTACAATGCAAACTCAACAAAAATGCGATAAGTGGGTTATGTTATGTGACTGTTTTATTCAAACAAAATGAACGAGTACCACAAAATATTAAAACATAAATTTTATAACATTGCAAATATATCCGTCAAAAATCAACTATTACCTACAGACAACAATTGTGATAAAAACACTTTCACTTCACTACCTTGCTCTTCATATGACGCTGATGATGATCCAGGTGATCCAGCTTTTCGTACGAAGAAGCAAATTGGTTGTCTCGCGGCGGTCTCCATCTGTTCTCGCCTGGGCAATGTCTCCGTGGCATGACAGGTTGCGCCATCCAACACTTGGTCCGGAATTCCGACGTCGCCCCCAAGTATGATGCGAACATACGACCGGCACACTGTACGTCAGAGTGTCGCCGCCGTGTCCCGTGTCATCCATGATCGTCTGAATATGCCGCGCATGACCGCGTTACATCTTCACAACGTGAGCAAACTCCTATAGAGCGTATTCCCAGGAACAACAATGATCGCCGTGCCTATTCGTGCCTGATCTGCTTTGGGTGTCTGATGATGTAGTTAGGTCTTCTGAAGCCCTTTTGACCCCAACAAGAAGGGCGAGTCGCCTCCCATAATGCCTGGTGTGGTTACCTTCGTGCTCGGCTCCTGCTGCACATGCGCGTGCTGTACCTCACTAGCCATGTGCGCGTGCTCCTGTGCCACGTTGTCCACGTGCGCGTGCTCCTGCGCCACGTTGTCCACGTGCACGTAGTCCGATGTCATCTCTGAAGATTGCGTGTTCGATGTCGAAAGGTCACCAATGTTGTGCGTGTTCTGTATACGGGGAATTAATTAAGGAATGCGTAACTTTGATGAAACAGATTACTTTAATTCAGGTTCCACAATACTTGGTTATACTACAACTACGTACTATGTATACGTCGAGGCAGGGCAGTGTAACGTAAGCGACTGGCGAGCCGATCGCCCGCGCTCCCATATTACGTCAAGAATGCAACTCAGCAAATCACGATTACTAAGCCGCCACATCACACCCCCCCTTTCTCCAAAAAAAATACATTTTTTTTAAATCTAGTTTTAACACAATAAAATCATATACTTATACCACTATTACAGTGCTTGGAAATTCCTACGCTTACAATGTTACTTACGATAACAATTTATACCTGTCAGCATTCTAACAGTTATATGCTGCCTATTGTTTATATTCTGTTGCTAATATTAGTTTTATACTCCTTATTTTCTAACATGTTTGCGGTCTCATCCTGCCTGATCTCCGAGCCGACTTGAAATTATATATGTATACACTATGAATATAATTTTAAGGGTGGTTGCCATAACCTTCGCTCTGCAATAATTAATAACACCACGAGGGCCGGCAGCGTTGGTTATGGCAACGCCATTCACAAAATAAATACAGATAATATGACATATGATCCTAGAAACGACCTTTTACAAGTTACACATTTTTGCAAGCACGTATTTTCACTAAATTACTTGCACATTTCACAACGCCACTTTTATTAAGCAGATTACTTTAATTCAGGTTCCACAATACTTGGTTATACTACAACTACGTACTATGTATACGTCGAGGCAGGGCAGTGTAACGTAAGCGACTGGCGAGCCGATCGCCCGCGCTCCCATATTACGTCAAGAATGCAACTCAGCAAATCACGATTACTAAGCCGCCACAAAACTATACGTCAAAAAAACTCATGATAGGGGTACTGCTCGGCCTATATTGTGCAGACTGTAACTTCTATGTTGCTTACTTGTTATTTGGTGGCGGGTAGTATGTTCTTGGTGGAACAAACGGGTATATCTATACTATTCTTTGTGGCTGCAATCACGCCGCACTCGGCGCGGCCTGAAATAAAACACTCATCTGTCAACCTTTGGGTTACCCAGTCGTCCGCTTATACCTTTGTTGTGATTGTAACTAGTTCTAGTTCTAGATGTTATAATTACTGTATGTAGGGGAGTTTCATGATTTCATGTAACCTTCTTAGTTTTTGGCGTCCTGCAATCGCCAAACACAAAAACATCCATAATTTGATATTGCATTGTTTCAGTTGTAATAATTTAATGCGGTCTGGTCAAACGCAAGCCAATAAAAAAAAAACCTGCAATGAAAAATATTTACCATGAAAATTAGCTGCCAAAATCGGTTTTCAGGCAGAATTCTTGTATACGCAACACTTTTGCACAAACCGTCAAACATAAAACGTCCAAATATATTGTAGTAAGTAAAACGAAGCTTAACTAGAATATACCGACATAGCTGTGATTTTTTACGCTTATACGTGAACTACGTAAAATAGGCGTTTTATATTCAGTGTTTTACGTACAAACTTTCATCCATTTATTTGCATATTTTTACACAACTAGATTTTTTATGATTGTTAAAACAATATTGCTAGTTGTTATTAAATATAGAGATTAAAAAACAACTAACACATTACATTACTCACACATTTTACTACACTCTGTATCATGCGGTTCACAAAGACAAATTGATTAAAAAAGATAAACAGACAGACAGGCGTACATAACAAAATGATAGGAGTTCCTTTTTCGACTATACAACCCTAAAAATGTTTCTTTTTACGTGACAAAAGCAGTTTAGTTTTTCATGTTGAAAGATTTTTGAGAATTTTTGGACACATGCGGCGGATCGTCACGTACGGACGGGCATTTCATTTCTACCATTGCTACGAAAGAATAAAGATAGACATTTGACAAAAGCCATTGTTTTTTATTCCTGCCTGAGTAATTAAACTCCTGTCGTAATGTTCAGCGGTCCACGACTGACGACTTTGGAGACCAGACAAAGAATGACAAAACAATGAAATAAATGCATAAAAATATGAGATGTTCTAATTTTGAAATTTAAAGTTCAAACCTGGAAGGATGGAGTGTATGAAGTGGCCAGTAATGGAAGATTGCCAGCACTAAATGATGAAAGAAGGATGACTCCGTCACATCGTAACTATTTTCCATATTCAAACAATTAACAAAAGACCTGCGCTATAAAAGTAAATTGAATATAACAAAATTACTCGTCGTTCAATTTATAGCGACATTTCTCGCAGATTTCTGGACGCAGCCATTTTGACCGCCCCGTTTTAGTATTTTATGATGAACTAGACTTTTACCCGTGACTTCGTGCGCGTGAACTAGAATAAAGTGACCATTTTAAATGTTCTTGTGTAAGGTGGCTAGTACTACGTAGAGATAAAGCTGTATCTCTGGTTTATCCAACCGGAATTAGATTCAGTCTGACTTAGATTTAAAGTTGGATCTCAAGCTACCAAACTGTGAAAACTACATCAAAATCCATTCAGTAGTTTTTACGTGATGCATGCACAAACAGACAAGCTCCCAAAAAATATTTTTTGGGCATGGTTACGTCCCAGTAACTATCCCGACTGGTTTTTCTGGAATATCTTAAATGTATGACACGGCTTTTTTACAGTTTTATGATAATAAAGATACTGTTCAAACAAAGACGGTCTGCGGTAGGTGGCCTAAAGGTGCGATTAAACGACGCGTGCTAGTACAAGCCGCGCGAGGCTCGGTGTGCGATTCAGCGCGCCACGCGCCGTTTAAACAGCCTACGCTCGGCGCGGCTCGGCAAGGTTCGTACGATCCATCGCATGGCGCCGAACCATGCTATTTAAACGGCGCGTGGCACGGCACACCTCGCACCTAACATCGCGCCGCGCCTCATAATAATACGCGTCGTTTAATCGCACCTTTAGGGTCCCTAAGCCTGTTTGATCCTAAAAATGTGTGTATACAATTTCAAAGCAAAATCAAAGTATTACCTTCTACGTATTGTGAGCTAGTGTTTCAAACGCTAATTCAACATAATTGAAACTAACGAAAACTTGAGACTCACTCGTGAATTAATAGTAGATACTAACTATGTTCGACTAATTAAATCTCTGAGAATACAGCGGAGATTCATTATATCAATTGAGACTGAATAGTTTGAATAACATTCAAATTCAAATAAATAGTTTGAATAACAGACATTAGGTGAGAAATATTAGCTTTATTGTATGTAAAGCCAGTGTATATTAAAGTTATAAATATTAGTAATAGCATAAAATTATGCTTCCCTATCCTAATAATATTATAAGTTCTAAAGTTGTTTGTTGTTTTGTCCTTCTTACAAGCAGCGACGAATCACCATGACTTTTGTATACATAGTGGTCTCATGATGGAGCTGGGAGGTGGCTATAGAAACTCGTCAACTTCTTAACATAACTCCGTCGTGTTTGGGCTCGTTCGATTTGTCTTGACAAGTCCTACAGACCTATATGACGTCCAGGGTCTGATGATGGAGTTAGGAAGTGGTCAATATAAAGGCTTGTTTTAAAAAATGATTTTCAACATAAAACTTATTTGTTTCTAATAATTAGGGTTCCGTACCAAAATGGTAAAAAAGGAACCCTTATGGTGCGACTTCGTCTGTCTGTCACATCTGCTTATTTCAGCAACTACTAATGCTATCGACTTGAAATTTGTAACAGTTATAAAGAATGCTTGCCCAACTTTATTGCAAATGAAAAAAGTAATAAAATATTTTTATTTTCATTGCAAAAGGGGCCGGAGTGGGGATCCAAAATTTTAAAGTGGGGTTACTAGGTCAAATGGCATATCATATGAAAGGGCTTGATCTGCACATTTCAAAATATATTTTAATTTTATTTTATGTTTCACAGTTTTCGACATATGATGAAAAATGTCTGAAAAAATACCATTCCCCCCCCTTATCTCCGAAGTTTGCGGAGCGAAAAATCTGAAATAATTAGAGCTGATAGGAATTGACCCAAATATGGCACCAAAAATAAAACGATGTTCCTAACTAGTACAGTTTTTTCAAAATTATCAAAATTCCTTCACAAACAAACTTAGTTATGCGGTCCGGTTTTTTTCACTTTATATGTCCAAAAATGATACGGAACCCTCGGTGCGCCAGTACGACTCGCACTTGGCCGGTTTTTTTGTTTATCTTGTTCATATTATTATTATAAGGTAGTCAAAGACATGAATTTTATTGGTGTGTTGCAGACATACATCACAATCTGTCATTTGCGAAGTTTGTCTGTAAGGTTATGAATAACGATGATTTATTAGGATGCCTTATGTTACAGAAATGATTGTTTTTGTATGTTGGCGAAACATTTCATAAACGGGCCGTGGGTGGCCATTTTCTTTTGTTTTCTTGATGTTGCTACAGCACAGATAAAGGATAAAGGGATAAAGATATTGTATATTTATACGTAACATAAAAATGTTGTACCTACCCCTTTTTAAGCAAATGACGTGCACGGAGGAGCGTGAGATTTGGCAAAGTTAAGTTTATATGGAGAAGGATTGCTGAAAACTAAAATTGATATTATATAATATGTGTTACAATAATAAACTTAAAAAGAACGTTGGCAGTTTTGGGCTTGATCTGGCACAGTAATAAAAGCTTAACCAAAAATAAAAATATATTTTAATTGTTTTTTGCCTAATTTATCTTAGAGATTAAGAATTTGAATCAAAAATCGAAATAAATAAGAAATAAAATGATTATGCCGTTGATATTTTGAAAATAACAATAAAACAAAAACGGGTGTTTGCGCCCTGGCGCGTGCTTCCATAGAATATCATGTCGTCAGCAACTAAAACCTTTGAATTGAGAACTCATAAGTCGGGCTGTACTTCATTGGATCATTCACACCATACTTAACCTCACTGTCACCAATACGAAGATTTCTCTTTAACCCAGTTACGTACAATAACAAAAAAAAAAATTAAATACTCTTGAAATACTCGATCACACCAAACTAATTTCATATCTGTACCGACTTACACAATCTGAAGCACAGCGTTCCATGGGCGTCTGCCACTGTCCTTTAATGAATTACGGTTGAATTTCGACCATTAAGCGACCACTAGTCAGTATTTAAAAACCATATTAGGTGTTAACTAAAATGCCTTAACTCTCACAAGTAACCGCAGCATGTGTGAAACAAGTTTTCCTCTCACGTTAGGGTCGGTCCACACTCATTAAAGCGCGGCCAGCTTTTGATCACTTCACATGTAGGCCACAGTAATTAAAATTTCTGTTGACGCCATTTTATTAGAGTTACTGTGCGATTTCTTTAACACTCAGAAATTGTATTTGAAGGAAAGTTTTATTTAACGATATAAACAACTGTGAAGTGTTAATGCCATCGTGGTTTGTATTTGTATTGCATTGCTTATGGCCCAGAGTTACCAAATCAAACAAATTAAATCCGGAGAAAATTGTGGACATTTGCAGAAAATTCCGGACGTAAACATATTATTATGAAAATTATAACAATTCATTTGATTAGAAACATTTATTTTATTTTGTTTATCAATTTGACAAACAACTATGAATTCCGTCTGCATTCAGGACAAAAAACCAGATTTGTGGACATTTCGAGAAAAATTCCGACACTATGGTAACCCTAGTTTTACAGTGAATAACACCATCATTATAAAGATCTTTACATTTATCTTCTCTATGTAAATAAATGCTATTTCTGTCCATGTGATTTTCATGTAAATGTAGTGAGAAGAAAATAAAATAAAACACCAATTTACATTTAATATTAAGTATATGGTGACGGTTTATAGTCCCATCTGGAGAATGGGTTGAGCGTTTTACCATATACCAGCCATAAATCCGGACACAAGACAGCTACTAAAAACTTCCTAGCCTCATGGAAAAACTTATCATTCTCAGTAGTCTTTGTAAAAGTGTCAGCTATTTTAAATTAAAACCACTTATGCTGATAAATTCGGTATTTTAAACATAATAAAACATTTTTAATAACTAATTTAGAATTTTATTGTAGGTACTTAAGTAACATAATTTATATTCTTATGAAATTAACATCTTATTACTTAAGACAATTACAATGTCACATTTTAATAAAACTTATTTTATTTAACGGATAACATTGCGTATATTTACGATTTTTTGTTTTTCCTTACAAAGTGCGGTGTGAAGAGCGATCATTATAACTTGATTTATTAAAATATATAGTGATCGCGAAAACTTAAGTCATTACTACCTAAGATACATTTATGAAAAAGAACAAACAAACAAAAATTAAACACAATGCTTTTATACATCACAACTCCTTCGTCTAACTTTTCACATTGCCTGTTAAGTCTGTCGCCACTCGCCCACGTGGCGAAACGTCGCCGGTTGTCTCCGCACCGGCTGTCACTCCGGCTAATTGAAAGTCTGTGAAAAGGGACGCATGACGTCATTACGAAATGAAAGTTCAGAGTGACGAAGGGCGAATGACAACTTGATGTATTCATTATACACCTGTACTACCATTATGACAGATGTCTGTTTTGGGTGACTACTGACTGGCACAGTACGGGATTTTGTAAAGGTGAGTACATATTACGGATGCGTACACGGTTATGAAATTTATTTAGACAATTTGGTATTTATATATCGTTATTGTACGGGCGCAGACTAAAAATGTTGGTCATAATATCAAATTCGATTCCTTCTCACACTGCGCAATAATGTCTTATGCCAAGTGTCCACTAGCTAGAAAATTTGCGGAAGTTGACTTGCGCAAGCGACCTTCTCGAACAAAAAGTCAACTTGCGCGAGCGTTTACACGTTAGAAGTCGCTTGCGCAAGTCAACTTACGCAAATTTTCTTGCTAATGGACACTCGGTATTAGATTTCATATCAACATACATACCTACCTATCACATATTACTTTTTTTTAATACATAGAAAAGTTTCGATTGTAGCAAAAAGGATGTCAACGACTTCTTTAATAATCATATTTTAATTTTGTTACATTCTTGGAATAAATATATTTGCCAAATAATAAATTCTCACAGACGCACACATAAGGTCCTTCGAAAATTACAACTAAATCCTCATCACTTATTAGCATTTAAACAGCCACAGAGTTAATAAACAGGAAAGTTCATAAATTTGATTTGATTTGATTGTCAGCTATGAGGCCCTAGACAAGTGGCTTTTCTGTTAGAGTTCACGCCAAACGCTACGTTTAAAATTTATGGCAATGACATTACCTGCGGAAAAGTCACGTGACTCACAAATGTCAATTCTATACATTTTGTCCGTAGCGTTTGGCGTGAACGCTAACAGAAAAATAACTTGTCTTGGACCTATGAGGCTCTAGACAAGTTGCTTTTCTGTTAGCGTTCACGCCAAACGATAAGCACAAAATGTATGGCAATGACATTACCTGCGGAAAAGTCACGTGACTCACAAAAGTCATTTCCATACAATTTATCCGTAGCGTTTGACGCTAACGCTAACAGAAAAGTAACTTGTCTAGGGCCTATGGTCAGCTACGATATCGACGACACGACGCGTAGCACATGTAGACGTGACGTCATTACAACAGCTACGTCGTAGGCGTCGTAGCAACAAGCGCAAGACTTCTTCAGTAATGCGTAAAAAAACAGATAATTTACAAAGAATCATGGTAGACTTTTAGTAAAAAATATTTTAAGCGTAAATTGTGTGCAACCTACATAGGCACGTTCCACATTGTTAAGAAGCGGCAAAGACAGTGATATTCTAGAATAATATGTGACCGTCATAAATTTGGGAAAAGTAGCCACGTTTATGTACTCTTTCGATTGTGCTTTGGGCTTTTGTGTATCTTCTTATGTCTGTTTGATGAAGACCTTGACTTTGGCCCCTTGAGTTTGTTTGTTTCTATCTTAGAGATTGTCGTAAAGAAACGAAAAACCGGCCAAGTGCGAGTCGGACTCGCGCATTAAGGGTTCGACTCCGGTTGAACCCCCTTGGGTTTTCACTTCTTATTATAGCGCCCATACTTACCTACTTTTTATTCTGTGAATATTTCAATTGGCTAGCTACTACAGTTCATAAGATATAGCCATGTGACGGACGAACGGACTGAAGGCGTAGGCTTAGTAATAAAGACCCGTTAGCACCTTTTGACTACGTAACCCTAAAAACATCGGGAGATATTTATTGACCGAGGTCCCTGGAGCCGGCAAACAATAGAATTTTAATTGTTTCTTTGTTTCTAAAAAATAAAACTGTGTCAGTCTCTGTTTGTTCCAGCTAATCTCCGAAACGGCTGGACCGATTTTGACTGGACTTTCACTAGCAGATAGCTGATGTTTTAGGGAGTAACTTAAGCTACTTTTTGTCATCTGAATTCCACGCAAACGAAGTCGCGGGCACAACTAGTTGAGAACAAATTTCTCCTAACCAAAACCTACATATCATTGTCACCACCATCAATCAGGTCTTATCTTCACTGGATGTAAGGCTTATGTGTGAGCCGCCTTATATTAACGACTTTCCTAATCGAGGCGCTTGGCAGAAGCCCTAGTTAACTTATGATACGATCTTACGTTGTTACAATACGTCTTGATTCTTCATGCTCTTGTAAAATGTCGTAATCACTTCTTAGCGTAACATCAAGCTGTATTTCCCGAAGGCTAGGGAAAGGCACAAAAATCGAAATAATAAGTCAATACAAATGTCTTTATTCCCAGACGCGTGTCGCCGGTTCGCAGTCAATGTCAAAGCATCCAATGCAATACAAAATTAAACATGATTGACATGATACCTAAACTTAACTGACAAAATGTATTGGCGTGTTGTTTTGAGGATTCCGTTCCTCAAAAGGAAAAACGGAACCCTTATAGCATCACTTTGTTGTCCGTCTGTCATGATCATGAGTTGAGCCATCTGCTCATAGATGGCGCCACTAGAAGTATGCAGTAACGCCATCTATGATCAAGATGTGATATATTTACAATGGTGTAATAGCGGCATAGATGGCGCTATTGCATATTTTGAAACCCTTAGGACGCGAGTCGTACTCGCACTTGTCCGGAATTTTAAGCAAATTATACTCACTTCACAGTTCACATTAAATCGAAACAACAACAAAACATGTTTTTGAAACATTGCAGACATTTGTGACCTGTGGCTCATACGTCACATGTGTCCAATGTTTTTCTGCCGATGTTTTCAATTTATCTATCGGAGTCTGACAGAAAAAGTCCGTTCGGTAGACATGTCGAATGTTGAGGCGACAGGCTATTGCGCTTTGGTTTTACCTATCAACCTATCAAGCAATATCAAGTTATTGTTTGTGGACGACCATTTTTGTTTCTTGTCTTTCGTTGGGCCTGGGACGTATTATGAAGTGTTAAAGTCAGCATTGTTTTGGTGTGAGAGAAAGATTTATCCATATACCTATCTATGTATTAATAATGAAGAAACAACTTTCTACCATTTTTAAGCATATATAGCGCGTACGGAGAGTGCTAGATTTGGCACAAACATTGTTCATAAGCAGGAATGCAGAAAGAAAAGAATTATTTTTCCATACAAAACGCTAACAAACATAATTCTGTTATTGGACAATACTAGTAATATTAATTGTACGTACAAAAACACAGAACAATACAGGGCATATAAAAGGCAAGTTGTACAATCCATTATGTCTACAGTTATTGTCTATTTTCCGGCTCCTAAAATAGGAGAGTCGGAGTTCAGCGTCGGTTTAAATAATACAACCGTGACATTTCGGTTATTTAACAAATTACAGCATATGTCATTGTTTTCAAGGAATGACTGTGTGTGAGAATGGGGGTGGGTGTGACAGAGAGAGAGTGTAGCGTGTGAGTAAGATGGAGCTGTGGGTACAAAGCGAATAGCAGCATCCTTTTTAACCGACTTCAAAAAGGGAGGTTCTGTATTTGTCCCATATGTATGTATTTATGTATGTTTGTATGTAAGTATGTATGTATGTATGTTTGTATGTGCGCGATTTTCTCAAAAACTACTGATTCGATTTGGATGGGGTTTTCACTAACGTAATCTACATACTTTCAGGAAGGTTTTAGTATATAATACATTATGTAATCATTCCTATGTACAAAATGATATGCATAAAATGTACACACTCCGTAGATGATTTACTGTTGAACGACTTCGTGAAAGTAATCTAACACTGGATAAAGAACTAAAAAGGGAAAAAAAAAAACTTTTTTAATTAAAAACAACCGACTTCAAAAATCCACTACAAAGAAAATAATAATTTTGGTTTCGGAAGTCGGTGTCAAAAAAAAACAAACAAAAACCAAAGCCACCGACTTCCGAAACCAAAATTATAATTTTCTTGGTAGTGGATTATTTCACAACGAAACATGATTTTAGCACTTCACTATTTGACCCCTAAGCCCTTACAACGTGATCAAATCCTCGTAGGCATTCATTGATTTGTAAACGTTAAATTGCTACCTTTTTATACGGAGAACGAATGAACATTAACCACGTACTTGGTCAGCGTGATGGCAACTATAGGTAGACTAGCTCGGTAGCTCCAGATTTCCTTACTATATTTTCCTTCAATTTCAATCCCTACTAATAATATAAATGTGAAAGTAGTTTTATTTTATTTATTTTATATATATTTTATTTAAAAAAAACTTAAAAAAAACTATTGACTGAAAAATGTTATTATGATTTAAATGAGTTTTTGAACGACAAAACTCTATGAGTTGTTTTGTGACACTGTACCTATGTTTTTTATTTTATTATTATTATTTTTTTATGTATAATTCTATAATTGCGACATTTTTTAATTTTATTTTGACATTTCTATTCATTATTGTGTTCTCATTAATTAGTTATAATGCCTATTTAAATTCGATTTTTCTTAAATTTGCACACCTGTTCAAGGTAAAACATGTTGGTCTTAAGTCAAACAACCTAATGTAACATCTATAATTTGCATGTTTCTATGTAATATTATTGTCACATGTTTTGCAAATAAATATATCTTTATCTTGATTTATTCTTCTTTTACGCAGCAACGGAGCAACGAATCGCCATGATTGTTTGCATGAAGGTAGCACACCGTCCACCAGTACTTCAAATCACACTGGTAAAACAAATCTCAAATATTTTTAATAAAAGCTCGTATTTCAGGTCATACATTACCACCCACGTCTAACCCGACGCAGCCGCAATAATTCCTCGACCCACCACACGAATATCTAAATATGAGGCAATCTATCTCGGAAACTAATCACGCCTTCACTTCGCCACCTCGCGACTAGAATTAATAGGCACAGTTTGATGTCACAGTATATGCAACAAATGCCTGTCATGTAATTTAAGAAGCTAAATGCAGAAGATGAATTGCAGGTTATTTGCAAAAGTATGGATCAATATCTGCCCTGGTACTAACGAGCTGTGTATGTCATGCAGGGTTTGTTGCGAAAATACCTGTATCAAACTGATTTATACCGGTAGGTATTTATCATTAGGTTACTTGAGTACCGGTACAAATGTATAGGATACCGATAAAACTTTGACCGCACGGTTGTCGCAGTGGCTGAGAGATTGGCTGCTGCGCAACGTGTCGCGGGTTCGATTCCCGCATTGCACATAGGTCTGGCACAGGAGAAATCGTAATGTGGCGCAAAGTTTAAAAAAAAAAAAAAACGTTTTACCGGTACTCAATCAACTTACTGATAAATACAGATACGACCCGTTATGACACCGGTATTCTAAAGAGCGTTGACGATCGAAATACTAGACTACTATAGACAATAAGATATCTCAGAGAATATACCAAAGAGTAGCGTTATCGTAAGTATCTTCGCCTTACAGAATACCGCAGCTAGCGGTATTCTGTAAGGCGAAGATACTTCGCCAGTCGGGTTACTTCAGGTTTGAGCTAGATATCCCACTTCATCCTATCTCTAAAATTAATCTGATGTATAGAAACATACACATAAGTCCGGGACAGATCAACAGTACGTAAGCAGATACTAAGTGCCTCGTAACAGTTGATTACAAGGCTATTAATACCGTGTATGTAGTATAAGTACACGATAATTAAACCCAGAACCCTTAGTAGATCGAGATAAAGCTACGTCCCTGACTGAACTTTACATTTTGCGTCGAATCTAACACATCGGCTGATCATAATCAGTGGAAATTGTATGATAATGGTCAATGTGAGCAACCGAGTATCCGGCAATATGTATGAAAGGATACCTATTTGAATTTTCCTTCTTTATTATATTTACATTTGTAATAAATACTTATTGGTGTAATTTTACTAAGTATTGTGCAGTGGACTTTCGTACTTTTCTATTATTGGTTCATGATTATTCTCTTTTCTAATATTTTTTTAATTATTTTTTGCAAGAGTGATAAATGATAAATGATATTTATTTTGTAAATAGGTAAAAAATAACACTTTTACACGTCAAAACATTTTTTTAAGCTAGATGAGTTCGGTGTTTCCTATATGACTACCTTTGAGAAGAAACACCGAAACAAACTCAAAGGTTGATGTCTCTTTTAAAGTCCAGACAATTAAGATATGTAAATTGTGTAAGAACCATGCAGGTTAGTCTGAAATGGCCTTTAGAGGAAAGAGCCATACAGATTTGAGTGGACCTGACCTGACTGTGCACGCATGTGCCGGGTATCGTGGTAGCTCAACCCAGACTTAGGGAGCTCAACGACCCGACGAACATTACCATCAGAGAGGACATTTGGGTAGGCCCCCTAAAGTACTCAAACTGTCAGACTGAACTTGAGATCTATAACAGTAACATAATAACCCACATAGTACTCACATTTACAATAATTATAATCAATATATTATCATTATTATCACATTCAATGTCATTTTGTATATAAATTGTTTCAAAAGGAAAAATTCAAGTGACGGTCTTGGTTATTATTTCCTTAGGTCGCTTATTTTACTAAATCACATGTTTGGAGCGCAACTTCAACTGGCATAAAGCGACGATAGTAGGCACACCCTTGTCTAAAAGTTACTTATTCATTCGTGACATAATAATATCTACTATGACGAACAACCGTAACAAAATGATACCCACTACAACATTCATAAACGTTACTCCCATAAATTGCGCTGTCGACAGTCAAAAGATTTAGATATTGCTTGTATGTTTTACCTAAAATACCCCAAATCCATTAGATCGACACACGGCTTTGACTCAACCGTCGACAGAACGAAACGGATTCGGTTTATCGGCTGTGTAAATGGATTTTTGCTGGCCGTACCTACTCGTTACTTTTCACGAAACTTGACAGCAAATATCTGCTATCAAGTTTCGTGAGCTTAAAATTAATTAAACTACAAATTTAATACAAGACCAACAGCAAATATTGCTATTATTACTGAAAATAGATTTTTCAATTGAATAAAAAATAACACGGAAATAAAAAACTATAGATATATGTATGCTTACAATACAAATTATGTCACATTTTCATTCAGTGGATATTTTTATTGCACATCCGGACCTTATATCCTACTGGAAGCAGCCCAAAACTCCAAAAACAATGATTAACAAAGTTACAAAGAAAATTGAATTTCAATCTCGTTTCTCCTTCGCTTCCACGACACTCACCATATTATTTCTCAAGAAAATAGATTCCATTTGAATTATTATAATGAGAATGAGACATTTACATTTTTCTTATATCTCCGTAAACATAAAAGGAAACTTATAAAGTGGGACATCCATCGTACTAATGGCCAATTTATGTAAACGCCACTCCGGAGCTTGTCAACCGAAAATAAAGGGATGCCTCAAAGATAAATTGAATAATACCGGAAAATCGAGGAGTAAAAGTTAAAACAGTCTTGTTCTTATTTTTAAAAGAAATACCGTTTTAAATGGCTTTTCAACTCGAAGACATACGTCGGTCATGTTGAATTCCGAAATATTTATAACACTTTTTCCATATACTTACATTTATTTTCTGTTTTAATTACAATACATGGACCGCATTTCAGGCACTTTTTAGTCCAATTCAACGCTAGTAATTTCGTAGAGTGGCTTTTACGTCACATACCGTCCAATTTACTCGAGACTTGAGGCTGACCTGTCATGTAAATTGACATCTAGGTACCCAGGTACACCTAGGTACACACGTTCAAGTTTAGGCGAATCACACACCGCCCCGCGCTACGCTGCGGGGTGCGTGGCGACGGAACAAAAATCCCGCACGTGAATGCTTTTTCAGTGTGTTGCACCATGCGTGATTTCTATACAAATACTGGTACTTGCAAACAACGGAACATCACGCACCCCCGCGCTACGCTGCGTGATGCGGGGCAGTGTGCGAATCGCCTTACAGTATAAAATTCATGTTCGATAACGAAACTACTTTAAATAAGAAAAATCTACCTACAAGTTGACTTTTTAATTACCATCCAATTTTTATTAGGCATTACCTAATTGGTATGGAAAAAACCAAAAACACGATTGTTTCAAAAAAGAATAGGAAAGAAAATATTTTTCTCAAAATACCCTGAAATCTGCATGGTTGACAAGTCAGTACCTAAAATACTACGCTAATTACATACACTGAATGAGCCTACCTACCTACTTTTTTGATGTCATATCTCAATATTTTAGTAGGTACTGACTTAAGTGATACACACGTATTTTATAATTTTCACCAAAGATCATTAGAATGATAAAAAGTCACGCGGTATTTTCCAACATGAATGATAAAAACCATAATAAATTAACTTATTTTGAACTCGTTTATTAAATCTTCAATATTAACCTCAATTGATAACTTGTCGGGTCCCTTGGGGAAGTTCCTGTTATAGTGTCTATCAAACGCGAGGACAGCGAGGACTCTTCAAGCTACAAGTAAATCATCTAAGTGGGAGAGCGGTCTCTTTATTAAATAAGTAATGTCGAGTCTTTGAGGTTTACTTAATTACATTTTCAGAATGTCGCGAGCGGGAAAATAGCTTCGTCAATAATCGAGTACCTAACAATATTAAAATCATAGAAGGCTTTATTTTTTTTACTTTCACTATATTTATTACAGGATCGCCCTCTTCACCTATACTTAAATTTTATACGCAGACTATACTTATTAAAACTGAAGCCCAATTCTCGTAAATAAAAATAACCGACTTCAAAAATCCACTACAAAGAAAATAATAATTTTGGTTTCCGAAGTCGGTGGCTTTAGTTTTTGTTTGCTTTTTTTTGCCACCGACTTCCGAAACCAAAATTATTATTTTCTTTGTAGTGGATTTTTGAAGTCGGTTATTTTTTGTTAAAAAGTTTTTTATTTTTCCCTTTTTAGTTCTTTAACCCGTGTTAGATTACTTTCACGAATTCGTTCAACAGTAAATCTTCTACGGAGTGTGTACATTTATGCCTATAACTTTGTACATAGGAATGATTACATAATGTATTATATACTAAAACCTTCCTGAAAGTATGTAGATTACGTTAGTGAAAACCTCATCCAAATCGAATTAGTAGTTTTTGAGAAAATCGCGCACATACAAACATACATACATACATACATACATACATACATACTTACATACATACATACATACATACATACATACATACATACATACGGGACGAATACAGAACCTCCTTTTTTGAAGTCGGTTAATAATGAAGTCGGTTAAAAAAATGAATTCCGATTTGGCTTCGATATAATCACAATGACATTTATGTTAGAAATGGTATTCTCTTATCCGTTTGAAGTTGTCATTTAGAAGGTACCTACATTAGAACAACATTTGTGACATTTAAGGCATTGAGATTATATCGAAACCATATTGGAATTATATTTTGAACGAACGAGAATTGACCTTATCCTACGTGCTGCTTGATTTCAACATAATATGATGTGTCGTTAGATTTGACTATATTGTAGAAGTGACATAGGGTATTCAAATAGTACGCAGTCGGGTTCTTATTTTTTCTACTAAGCATAAAAGAAAACCTAGGGCCGTGGGGACCGAGTGCTCATCTCTAATTTGACGATTGGTTGACACTTTCGTGACCAAAGGGCTTACTTATTACTTTGGCCAAAGATTAAGCATTGCCATACAAGGTGGCAATGCCGCCAGTCTTTTTGGCACGATGCGATGCGGAGGAATTTTTTGATGCTATTTACCTATTGTGCATAAAGTTATATGCTCACTTTTTGGTTTTATAGATTGATAAGTTCGGTTATGTTCTACAAGATTTTTCAGTGAACATCAGGAAATATTATATTTCTCAAATAGGCCGGAATTTTACCCCAGACGATTGATCGGGTCCGTTTAATCTCCGGACATTGCCTCAGCTTCTGTATCCAGGTAAGTACCGAATCGTAATATTATTTATTATTATTATATGTCAATGTTTCTAAAGAACAATTTATTGATAACTCCAAGGATTTTGACACCATTTTTAGAGAAAAACTACTTTTGTTGAAACCGGCTCTAATTCTTGTACAGTACCTAACAAAAATACAAAAAATCGCAAACCAAAAAAAAAATACTCCAACAGAATGTGCTTTAAAAGTTATTTTTACTACGCTTCAGATGGCTAGGCGCACTGGCAGTTGATTGGACGACCAATGAAAACGGACGGACGCACGGAAATTGGAAATCTCGCGGCGTAATAGAAATTTCACTGTTCAGGTGCAGTGTGCAACTCTTTGAATCTCCACTCACCCGTACGTCGGTTTGTATCTTTCATGTGGTACCTTCGAATTCCCTGGTATTTCAATCTAATAAATGGACGAACTATAATAAAAACTACGACAAAAGTCGAACTGAAAAGCATGAAACAAGAAAATATTCCTGTCTGATAGCCTGAAATTGTGATATCCAGGGTATAGCCGTATTCGCATGCCGCTGTATTGTTGACTAATTAGCCGGTCTAGCAGGGCGGTATGTGACACGGCTATACCCTGGATATCACAATATCAGGCTATCAGACAGGAATATTTTCTTGCTTCATGGTTTTCAGTTCGATTTTTAGTTTTTATTAACTTTTTTTTAACCTGTATTTAAAATAAATATGATTTATTATTAACTAACCAATGATGCTTTATCCTTCCACATAAGCTAACGCACAAATACATAAATATCAAATAGATCCGAGATGTATCACTGACCTTCTTGATAATTTAATATCCAACCAATTGTGACGGCCGTAATTCCGGTCACAATTCAATGTAGATTAGATCCGAGATCCAGGTTTAAACGCAAATATACTTTATCCCTTGAGATTAGAACCGGGGAACCTCATCCGGAATTCCGGATATCGTACAATAGAAGCAAAATGTTACGGTGAGCGGAATGTTCACGTCCATAGATCCGGTTGTGATAAAACGTAAGGAACGTAAACGGTTACACGTTTTATTATTATTATTTTTTGTTGATTTTATAATTTTACTAGCTTCCGCCCGTAGCTTCGCCCCCGTTTTTCGGCATACGAAGTAGCCTATGTACTATTCCAGGCTTTAATCTATCTCTGTGCCAAATTTCATCCAGATCCGTTCAGCCGTTTCAGCATGAAGAAGTAGCAAACATACCAGTGGCGTGCAGTGCATATAGGCAAGTAGGCAGTGCCTACCTCATAAGATTCAATAAAACTATTTTAACTGTTACTACATAAATAAAATATATCAATCATGACTAATTATTGATATATAATTATGTATATTGATGTAGTAATAGTTAAAATGGTTTTATTGAACTTTAAGAGGTAGTCACTGCCTACTTGCCTATAGGCACTGCACGCGCCTGAAACATACACACATACACAAACTTTCGCATTTATAATGATTAGTGGGATAATACAGTAGGATATGGCTTCATTATACAGGTTGTTTCTAAACGTTGATTTTCATCAAAATTATTTTCTATTTCTGTACATATCAATTGCATCACATTTTGCTTTTCTATACGATTCGAAGTTAATAAAACGTACAAAGTGAACCTAGTGGCTTTCCAAACGTTAAGGATGGAAGTAATTTCCAAGCAATGCTCAGGAGAAATACATTTCTAGTGTATACTTAGGGACACACAGACGACAGACTTTTCGGGTCCCGCTGTAGAATACAAAACCCTTATATGTCAGGTCTATAATATAATAGTCTCTCACGCGTGTAACTTTACAATAAAATAACAAAATAAATACCCCCTTACTTATTTATAGACGCCTCTTAACTATAACCACTGATGTAATATAAAAATAGTTTTATATTTAATCAGTGGTTAAAGTCAAGAGGCGGTGTCATTTGTATGACAATGAATAGAGGTGACAATTGACATAGGTAAGAGCCGTTTAATTTAGTCATCGTCTATATGTAAGGGGATAATATCAAAGAGATTATTCTACGTGTCTGAATTGATAACTTTGTAGAACCTTTTAAGTAAGGAGAACCATTTATTTATTTATTTATTTTATTTATTATTTATGTACACACAAAATATAAAAGACAAGAAAAACAAATACAGATGAGACATTAGGTACAAAGGTACTGCTTATTTCTAAAGAAATTTCTGCCAGCAGACCTGACCAGACCAGACCATTAGTGGTTCTAACATTCTACATTCTACAAGGTAATTAAAAATTCGATTCTCTCGCTAATAATAATCGGTCAATTGACGATATGAGTTTTCGTAAAGAGAGTTTTAGATAAAGATTCCCTTCGATGCTATATTGGCTCCCCTGTGTGTCACTCCTACCCAGGTAACCCAGCCGGCCTAGCATGACCACGATAGAAACGGGTTTTGTCTACATAGAAATAGACAAAGTGACAGATTGTAGAAACATTTCTACGTTTTATGAATGAAACGGTAGAAATGTTTCTACAATGTGTCACTTTGTCTATTTCTATGTAGACAAAACCCGTTTCTATCGTGGTCATGCTAGGCCGGTAGGTCTTACCCAGTGGCGTGCAGTGCATACAGGCAAGTAGGTAGTGCCTACCTCATATAATTCAATATAACTATTTTAACTGTTACTACATAAATAAAATATATCAATCATGACTAATTATTGATATATAATGATGTATATTGATGTAGTAATAGTTAAAATGGTTTTATTGAACCTTAAGAGATAGTCACTGCCTACTTGCCTATATGCAATGCACGCGCCTGGTCTTACCGTTTTATGTTTTTTGAAGAAAAGAAAAGAAACTGTTAAACGAGAATTGGTACTGAAAGAAAAGTTCCAACACCGTTAATAACGTAACATATTAACATTCCGGCAGCTAACATAGATTCGAAGGAAATTCTTGTGTGAAACGCTCTTATAGACCTTACAAGGCTTATAGCAATGCCATCAAATATCGGATCGAATAGGTACCTGTCATCTCCCTAAGACTGCGTTTCCACCAGAGATGTGTGCGAGGGATGTGTTTGTTAAGAACCAATAGAATCGCTTCATTTACCTCGCCTCAGGTAAATGAAGCGATTTGATTGGTTCTTAACAAACACATCCCTTGCACACATCTCTGGTGGAAACGCAGCCTTACTCTGTCCGGTGGAACTAACTTCGTTACATTTTCTACTTCCAACCTATATTGGCTCACGGAATAGTACAGGAACGCTTGCCAGAATTCGCGTTTTTTGTAATCCATCAGTCGGAGCAAGATATATTAGATTTTCAAGCCAAATGCAATTCTGTACTTCATGGTATTACTACTTAAAAACAGAAAAAAGGTCAACCTTTTTTGTTTTTAGAACGCATCACTCTTGAGTAGTTTTGACCTGAATTTTAAGGTTAAGGTTACTGTTCAGATTTAAGTATATATTCATAATCAGCAGGTTACCAACTAGTGTTGGTAACCTGCCCTGGACATGTTTGGTTAGTTTTACTTATTTGACGAGTTCATACCAAATTCTATACCATTTTTATTTTATCTGATAGTATAGTTAGTAGGTATCTATCCGTTGACTGTAGAACTAGCTAATTTGAAACTCTGTTTTGTTTTATAAGCAAAAAACATGCGTTTTGTGATGCTTTTAGAAGCGCCGTTCGCAAAGGTAGGATGACAATTTGCGAATGTAAAGCTAACAAATCGTATTTTAGTTATGCATAAACTAACTCCAAGACCGCAAATATTGATGGATATTAATAATTTTCAAATAATTGACGTAGAATTTAATTTAATCACGCTAGACAGTAGCTAAATATTGGAATACCTAGATCAAATTATCAAGTTTCGAAGTCAAAACTAGACAGCGACGAACAAACTAAGTTGATATCTATGCAGAAACTTGCTTCAGTTTCATGTTTACATAATTATCGTGTTTCACCTCAATTGAAGCGACACTTTGTGGGGACTACCTCATCCACTGCTTTCCAACGTAAACTGAGTTTTAGACCAATTTACATCACACGATTAGTCGTAGCGATCCCTACGATTGTTGAAACAAAATGAACGCAACGATTTACATCTGCGATGTCCTTATTGGTGTTTTAAGGTTGGCCTTCAAATTAACTAGATTACTAAAGTTAAATTACATAATTATCTATGCATATAAAACAGTAGGTACTGTGGTGACTGACTGACAGACAGCGTACAGCATATAGACCTAGAGATTAGAATTTGGAGGAAATATTCCTTAAGTACCTAGGTACCCCCGTGGTGCACTAAGGAAGGAATTTTTTAAATTCCATATCTGAAGAGATGAAAAGAGGTGGTAGTTTGTATAAAGAAAATAACGACGTTATGTAGTTTTCCGATTTTAACGGACCAATATCTATAATTATGCTTACCGGAGCAAAGTAATGGAGAATCGCCCTAAGGGTAGACTACGGTAACATTATAAGACCTTGAAGTCTTGGAGATAAAGCCCCTCGTTCCATCACGAAACCCTCAACAAACCTCGATTAATCTAACGACCGTACGAATCGTTACGATTTATCGTACCGTGTGAAGCGGGTTTTAGGTAGACAATGCATCTGCATCGACTATAAGTTTAGTGCCCCGCTTCTGATTTTGGAATAATTGTTTTAAACTTATGATTATCTTTGTTTATCTTTTTTGTTGTATGGCCTTTAGTGTCTACTAAGGGCCGTACAACAAAAAAGATAAACACGTGTTCAACACGAATGCTACCAAAAATAATACGCACTTGTTTTAGGACTAACTTGTCTAAAATAAGTGTGTGTTATTTTTGGTAGCATTCGCCTTCAACACGTGTTTATCTTTTTTGTGGTAAGGGTGTATGTTACGGGCTGTTTCTGAAAGCCAGTTCAATTGATCTGTTGTCAAATCTCATGGAATGATATGATTGGCCAATCTTCTTTCGGTAAATCTTTATTAATATTATAAAGCTGAAGAGTTTGTTTGTTTGATCGCGCTTATCTCTGGAACTACCAGTCGGATTCAAAAAAATAATTTTTGTATGTAATAGCCAGATTTATGAGGCATAGTATAAGCTATTTAACATCACGCTACAACCCTTAGGAGCCGAGCAACGGGGGTGAAACCGCGGGACATAGCTAGTATTTAATAGTAGCGACCCGCCCCTGATTCGCACTGGTGCAATCTACTGAATTGACGCATGTCAAAACATCGAGATTTCTGTGCTGTATCTAAGTAAAATATATTATAAACGTATTATACACATAAATCTCCCGGAATAAATTCTCTAAATGGTGGTAAAAACCGTATTAAAATCCATTGCGTAGTTTAGAAAACCTAAACGGACAAATAGATGAACACGAAAAGCGATTTTGTTTTATGCAATTTATAGAATACTCGTAGATGCTACGTACGTATTAGTGCTACGCGTCGTAGGCTACGAAGCGTAGCACTAGACTTTACGTAACCTGCTACGCTTTTGTTCTACGACTCATAGCACAAAAGCGTAGCAGGTTACGTAAGTTACTTGATACATTACTTACAAGATTTTTCCCTTGAAGTCTTGTTACGTTAGTTGTTAGAAATCTTAGCAATGAATCACTGAACTTGTCACTACGTTACAACTTTACTCGTACATGTACAAGATACCCTTCGGATTTGAACTTCTGCGTTAGATGCGACGGAACTAAGACGTGACTTTAAAACTAGTGAACTGCAGCCGGGGTCGTATGTAGATATCTGTTTCAATTAAATTACAAGTTTCTAAGACCAGTAGTATCTGTATTTATAGGTATTAGAAATACTATTTCTTCAAACGTGAGAAGCTTGAAAATAATTGTATGATATTTATATCGACTATTTTTTGGGGGACGAAAGAGGGAGAACACCCATTGCTTACCTTATTTCCCTAAGAGTGGGAACACTGCACTGCACATTTGCAATTAATCGTCAAATCGAGCAACTAGGGTGAAACCGCGAGGAACAGCAGCAACTAGTATGCGTATAAACCAAAAGTTCGTGTTCGTTTGTGCGTACCCGGCTTTAGATTTCCATCGCAGGTCTGTCTGTCACTAGATTAATATGTGGGGGGCTTAGTAACGGTTCTCCCCATACATTTTGCGGGTAGTTGACTGTACCTGAGATTACGTAGCCTTCGTCCTGCGAGTCGAGTCGTCTGCTAAGATCCCATCTGTCAACAGGAAAATTGCAGGCATATAGGAGCTTAAGCGGGTGAGTACCTAGGTATAGTTCTACCTATACTGTATGACCTATAAGTGGAACTAAAACACATCACACAGGGGGGATTAGGTAATGCCTGAGGCATTGGTGCTAATTCTGTTGTACATTACACTAAACTAATTTTAATCGCACTATATCTCTTTCTTGCGAATATCATTGAAAAAGGACAGAAAATATTAAGAACTGTCAAATTAGTCTATGCCCTTGTAATTTACAGGAAAATAGTCGTGACCTTTTGCGAAACCGACTAAATTCACATTGATATGAAGCATGTGGACTAATTTGACAGGATTAAATATCTTATATCAAGGTCTCATGTTCGTTCGTTAGAAAAAGACATAACGAGACTAAATTAGTTTAGTATGTAAGCAACAGAATCGGCAACATTTTCTTCCAGTCTACCTTATTTACCTACCAGTACTACCTATTTTCCAACAGAATGAAAAACTATTTATACATCCTTGTTGTCGCTTCTTTCAACACTCGTAACTTCATCGTATACAAAGGCTTTGTAACAAGAAACCACGTCATCCCTTGGGAAGAAACCTCGTTACGGTTATGACAAATACTTAACTTTCTATTTGTTATTGTATTAATAGAAATTATAATGTGGTAGATACAGGTATAAAACATTGTAGGTATGCTTCGGGGAACTCTTTGTTAATAGTACCTACCTAAAGATTTATGTTCATAATAGGTACCTACCTATGGATATCCGATTCAAGCGCAGGCCACACCGCCAGCTAGCGAGCGAGCGAGCAAGCCGGACGAGGCTTTTCATATGCTGCAGAGGGGGGGTAATGGGGGTCATGCCCCCCCCCTCAAATCGTACAAAAATGCGTCAAACACGGTAATTCACGGTATAGCACGTCGGCATTAATTGATATGACCCCCCCCCAGTCTGACTGCGGTATGACCCCCCCCCCAAAATCTTAGGTTGCGACCGCGCCTGATCCGATTTTATGTTTATTTGATTTCGGCTGACTGAATGTGTAACAAATCTATTAGCAATGTTATCTCAGCCCCAAACTTCTCACACGACTGCCACATGATTAGCAACAATAGCAACTAATAGACCAAACGAATAATATTTTAGAACTGCCAGTAAGTTTCATTCTTTTTTCATTGGAATTTGAAATTGGAAGATAGCAGTGAGCCAGTGACATTTAGATAGTCGCGCGCCAACGTTTTGATAAAATCAGTCCCGGAAAAGCAATTCATTTTTAGAGCAACCGTAGTCGGTAGTTGTTTACAGTAGGTACGCAATTTCCACACAAAATAGAAGCCGTCATGTTGATATTAGTATCACGTCCTTAAACCTCTCAGGATTATTCGCATCACGCTTCCGAATAGCTTTATCACAGTTATCATGTTGACGCAGGCTCCTGCCTTGCCCTTTAGATACCTAACTACTAACATTATTTTGACCTAGCCACTCGGGTAAGAAATTTGAAGTTTAGAGCTTTGCACAATTACATACAAACATTAAAACTGTAACTGGGTAGGTACTATTTGTTAGGGTTCCGTACCTCATAAGAAAAACGGAACCCTTATAGGATCACTTTGTTGTCCGCCGTCAGTCACCGGACCATAAGTGAAGCCATGTGCTCATAGATGACGCCACTAGAAGTATGCAGTAGCGCCATCTATGATCATTTAGCGGAACCTTTAGGGCGCGAGCCATACTCGCACTTGTCCGGTTTTTTTATACATATTATACCTACCTATACAAATAAGTACAGGTGATTTTTTTTAAAGAAGGCGGGCACGGGCTTGGATGGCCAAATTCGAAACTAAAAGGAAAATGCGAAAAATACTCAAAGGAATCTTGGAGCCGATTTTGACAAAAACGATGATGAAACTATAAATTAGGTAGATAGGTAGATCTTTTTGTTTAAACATAGCTAATGCAGCTTTGACATACAGGGTAACGGGTACTTAAATTTAATACAAAAAACACAAAACTTTAATTTTAAAAATCACTATATTTTGACTAAGAATAGGTACCTACTTGATTATAGATAATATAATCAATATTTTCTATACATAAATTGAATTAATTAATTCCTTCAGTCACGCGTAGCCAATGGCAGTATAATTACATGACATAATGTTGTCTGCACACGAACGACTGGGCCATGACTATATTATAGATATCACCATTTTTAGAATTTAATTTATACCGAAATACCACCCTTAAGGAGGTTAATTGCGAAGTCGCAAGACACAGCTAGATACCTTTTTTTGTATACAGAGTGGCAGGTTAAACAGTGGAAATATTTTAAGGGGTCATTGTACTCATCATTATGAACAACTTTTACTGTGAGACCAACCCTGAAATCGCGAATAAAAAATCAGCTGTTCCATACATTTTGTTGAGTTAACATAAATGTATGGAACAGCAGATTTTTTTTTCGCGATTTCAGGGTTGGTCCTACAGTAAAAATTGTTCATAATGATGAGTACAATGACCCCTTAAAATATTTCCACTGTTTAACCTGCCACCCTGTATAAAAATGTTGCCCCACACTAGAATTTCTCCTGTGTCGTGGGTGCGTTTACAAACACAAATGTCACATACACAAACAGCCAGACCAGTGCAATGCGGGAATCGAACTCGCGACACGTCGCGCAGCCAATCTCTCAGTCACTGCAACAACCGTGCGGTCATATACTATTAATATCCTCGTCGTCGCGTTGTCGAAGTCGTTTGTGTGTAAATAACTTGACGCTTAATGCTAACACGAGTAGGTACATAGTCTTATTGTGCGCTACAGTTTAGTAGTAATATACATAAATACATACTTAATAATGTACAGTGGTTAAAAAACCGGGGCAGGCCGGAAATATTATAGATAAACATAGTTGAAAACATTGAAAACTTCAAAACAGTCATGTCATGTCCTGATCAAGCTGCATTATCTCTATTTTATTTATTCCTATACATATGTACATAAAAGAGGAGTGAGTATGTATAATATACAGGGTGGCAGAATAGACAGTGGAAATATTTAAAGGGGTCATTGTACTCATCATTATGAACAACTTTTACTATGGGGTCAACCCTGTAATCGCGAAAAAATAATCAGCTGTGCCATAGGTAGGTACATTCGGACATCGACGGCGACCAACCGCAGCGGCAGGCGGCAGCGGCACAGAATAAATGTAATGGCGACAAGCGACAGTGTCGCCGCGCTCGGAATGTACCTTCATAATTACAATTTCACAGAGAATATACGTGTCATATAGGTAGGAACTAGTAACCACTAGTCACTAGTGGTTCCTACCTATATGACTAGTGACTAGTGTCGCTTGCAGTCGGCGACAACAGCTGCCGCTGCGGTCGGTCGCTGTCGCCGGTGTCAGAATTGTAGATACCTTTAGGTACTCAAATAAAATCGTATTATGTATGAAATATTGCCTAACAATAATCGTGATCTTATATTAATTCATCTACATACATGTATACAGAATTTTATTTAAAATACTTTTATTATACTAATAAATGCCAAATACCGATTTTATTCAATTACTTTTATACATACACATCTTACAGTTATTAATTGAACACTTGAAAGCTAATTGCTGAAATACCTATATTACTAATAACTGCTTGTGTTTGACTAAGAAGTACCTTTCCAATTTCAAAAATATTATTATTATAATAAATATGCATTCCAGTACATATACAATAATGTAATAAAATTTTACCGAATAACAGCATTATTTCATCTTAAAAGTATAAATATATCATATACAGGCAAATTCATCACGCAATAGACTAGTAATGAGGCATCTAGTAGATCGAGTAGGCTACACTAAATCTAATAATTACTTAGGAACTTTAGGGTCAGCTACAGAAACATAAACCTTAATATATTTAAAATAAACAGTAAATTATCACAAAGTAAAAGTTTAAAGTAAGAAACAAACAATTTTATAATTATGAAAAAAATACCTACTTAAAAACAACTAAAACCTCTAATTTTTACAAAGAAAATACTTTTATTTTGGTATAATTAATACTGGCAACAACTAAAACATCTTTGTTTTAAAAAGAGAATACTTTAATTTTGGTATAATTAATACTGGCTGTAGTTTCCCTAAGACCAAAACATCCTGTAAAAGGTATATGTTAAAATATAACTAAATTTTGACACAGTCTATTCCAAAATTGGCATTTAGTATGAAACATTTAAACATTATAAACAACAAGAAATGCCTTTTAAACTTTATACTATAAAATGTTTCTTTAATAAGAAATATAGGAAATAATATACAAATAGAAATATAAATTCCTGGCTATACAAATTATTTATGTATAGTAAAGTACCTACATAAAATATAATATCATCATCTTTACCCCAAATCTCCATTGAAAAATCCTTCTATCAATATTTTGGCATTTGTCTACACAATTCAGTCCTTTTCTTAATTCTCAACATAAAATCTGTCTTCTTTCTTACAAAACCTTTGAAATAGGCAAGATCCAAAGTAATTGATCTACTGAAGATCTCTGAAGGCTCACACTTTAGTGGCGGCAGCTAACAATATGCAAATTAAATTGGATAATACAAACAAGCTCTTAGATAACCAATGTCATCAAAAACACTCACAATTTTGTTATTTTCTCATACAAAATTACCAATATATTTAAAGGAGGTTTTTAGTTCTAACAGTAATAACACCTCTTTGTTATAGGAATTACAGATAGCCCTCTATTCAGAGCCTGCATGGAGGACGAAACAGCAGCTCATGTGACACTGCCCTGAGGTCGCCACATACAGGAGTAAGTGCTTTCGTAACCCAGGTACTCTCCGCGAGATCGCCGGCAACATTAAGTGCTTGCTGGCCTCTCTTGAGGAGTCATGGTGGACCAAATGAATTGACTGCACGCAAAATACGCGCTTAGTCGTCGAGTTGCGCAAAATAGCATGCTACACCAATAATATTAACATATAAGAGATTGCTAGTATTTTCTTTTTCATTTACTACATAATTATTAGTTACACCAAATACATAGTGTTTGCATGGTAACCCATGTCAGTGCAGAATGCTGCATTGCATGTAGTCTACATATTAATGTTTTTTCCGACGAAGGCAAGTACCAAGCTAAAGAACAATAACTACATCTGGTATCATAATAGTACAGTTTTCATTCAACTGCGGTGACTGACATGGCTTGTATTTCAGATCCAATCTATCTAAATCCACTTTCATGCCTTTCTTTTTGGCCATTTCTGCTATGTAAGTCTTCATCTTCATGTCACTGAAATTAATAAATAATGAGGATGAGTTATAAGTATTTTTGCTTATGAGAATTTAGTATTCCTAACACTGAATGGATTTTAAGAACCAATCCATTAGCTTACGATAATATCAAACTATACTATTATAATATAGTACAATAAATGATTTTTATCCAATATACTTTCCTCCTTACTCATAAACAATGATTAAATTAAATATGTAGGTAGCTCTTAAGCCGATTGTCATCTCTATAGGTACCTTGGCATAGAAATGACAAGGATATTTGTATATTAACTTAATCAGTTGTTAAATCAAAAAGCATTTATAGGTAAGAGGGTTATGTTTTAAATTGAGGTTCTTTAACATGTATTAGTAAAAAATAACAAAAGCCAGTTTCAGTCTCCAAATTAGCACCAGATAAATTAAAGGAACTAATGAGTTTAATGGAACTTATCTAGAGTTGAAAAACTGTCTGCAAAAGTGCATCCTACTAAACTAATATTATAAATGTAAAATATTGTGAGGATGTATGGATGTTTGTTACTCTTCCACGCAAAAACTATTGGACGAACTACTGTACTATCAACACTTCCTTTGAATATGGAACACAATAGTGATTGATGGCAGGATGCCTCGTCTTTCAATTTATAATGCTCAAGGAAGTTTTCAATTGAGTGCCTTTGAACAACACTATACCTATATGGATATCTATATACCTAAGACGTTGTTGACAATAATATTCTGTATACTAGCTGTTCCCCATGGTATCACCCCCCTTACTTGGCTCCTAAGGGTCGTAGCGTGATGTTATATATCATATACAAAAAGAATTTTTTGAATCTGTTAGTTTCAGAGATTCAAACAAACAAACTCTTCAGCTTTATGATATTAGTATAGATATAGATTTTAATCTGTGTCTTTCTTACTGGAAATGAGATCCTAGTACATTGAAAAGGTGCCAGTAATGTAAAACAGGTCTTATTATCAACAAAAAAGTCATATTGCTATCAACACGCTACTAAAACAGAATTTGTGACTTCCGTACTTGCCGGTTAAAAATCTGATAGAACTATACCAACCTGAACTTCATACAAATACAGCACAAACAGCTCAGCGTTGCCATACTTAGTAGTATGCTTATGGTAGTTATCACCATGTCCATCAAGCTACCATCCAACATGTTCACCAAATAGTATTTATTCTGTCTGAAAAAAGGTTCACAATATTGTAAGAAACTTTGAAAAACTGCGTGTTTTCTTTAAATAAAATACGAGGTAAATGCTTCGTACAAAACTAATAGAAATATAGCTGAAATTAACGAAAACAAACGAAAATCTGAATTATCAACACACCCAATTTGATATCACAACACTGAATTTACAATAACAATTTGAATTTTCACTCACAACAGCAAGTCTCGAATCTCTAGTTTATAACTTATTTGTGTTACGTATCTTTCATAAAGCTTTCATGAAATAACATAAATATTGATCACATCATCACAACTCTCTCAATGAAAATAAAACTGGCCAACGTCAGCCAACGCAAACGCCTATATATAATGTACTCTGTGGCAAACGCCCACAAACAAACGCCAAATCGGATACAAAAACAAGCTAGACAGCTGGTGTCATGTCAGTGTCAAATCTATGCGAATGTCATCATTGCGTCAACCAGAAATCCACCAATGATAGTGAAGGGAAAGTGATTAATTGACCAATAGTGCGGCACGATTAGTACTGCCTAGTTCTAATGCATTGTCTCGTTCATAGATAGTGAAGATTATTTATTTACTAATTTACCCCATGTACCTACGTAGGAGGGGCACGCCAATTTTTTTGGCGGTCTCTGTGGCGGTTCACCTAATATTTATCAAACTTCTACCATGTAGTATTGTAGTCTCATTAATAGACGGATAAAAAGGACAAAATAAGGGCCAAAACAAACGTCCGGAATGGCCCTCCGGAATTAAGAGACCAAATATGAGTGATTTTACGTCAAATTAAATGATATCGTTCATAAATTGAACGATTCCAGCCGCAATCGTTCAATTTGACTAAAATACTCATTCACCTTCTTAATTCCGGAGGTCATTCCGGACGTTTTTGCCCTTATGGGTTCCGTTTTGGCCATTTGGAATCTAAAAAAAAAACTTAGGTACCTACTCTACCTAGTAATCTGTAATTTAAATAATTAGGTATTTATTATTTTACTATTAATACAACATGATTTAATAGATTTTTATTCATAAAACTAAGCAACAAAAATGCCCTCTGATTCCACAACGACACTACAACTCTCCGATACCGGGGGCAATGGTGGCCGCTGTGGAGCCATCTTCATAAACTGGTAATCCCTTTTTAGTTTTTTTGCCAGAGCCTTTACATCATGTTCCAATTTCCGATCCCTGTAATACAAAAATGGGAAACACATTAATAAAAAAAAAATGTTTCACTACCAATTTAGGACCAAAACATTTTTCAACCAATTAATTTTGGTTTCTGCTACAAACTGCTAGTGTGTAGCAGATTTATAGCAGAACAGCCGGCCTAGCATGACCACGATAGAAACGGGTTTTGTCTACATAGAAATAGACAAAGTGACAGATTGTAGAAACATTTCTACGTTTTATGAATGAAACGGTACAAATGTTTCTACAATCTGTCACTTTGTCTATTTCTATGGAGACAAAACCCGTTTCTATCGTGGTCATGCTAGGCCGGCTGATACGAGAGGCTTGCTTACAGGCTAACCAATGTACCAACCTAGTTTGAAACTAGGTTCTACATTAGTTAGCCTGTAAGCAAGCATCTGTGACCCTGCTGCCTAGTGCCTGTCGCCGATCACCTGTAGTTTGAGTAGGTAGTCTTTTTATCGTTATATTCAACATTAATTAGACGATATCATTAAACGGACTATCACGAAAAGCGTTGTTTTACGAAGAGCGCGTGTTTTAAGTAGCTCGAATGTTCTGTCCTGTAAATAAGTAACTCTATCATATGGCACTTACGTATAATTCATACGGCAACAATATATGCAAGCAGTTAAAGCACCAATGCTCGCGCACGTTATGAACAGGATACCCGCGATTATGATCCATATATATAGTGGTTCCGTTTCCAGATATCTTTTTGCTGAAAGCAAATAACGTTGTTATTAGGGTATTATAAAGGTTCTTTATAAAATGGTTAATATCACTCACGTCTGTGTACAAAGATCGGTAAACATTTTGAAAAACAGGACAAAGATGAATAGTTGAGGGTTCCGTTCCATACAAACTTAATGTGAATATTTCATCCATAACCCTTTGAAGCCATCAAAGTATGGGAATGCAGAAACACAATGGTCCTTACTTGAAAGAATAGCTTAGCCTGTGCTTCGACATGGATATAATCGATACTAAACAAAACACTAGCACTTTAAAACAAGTGCGAGTCGTACTCGCGCACCAAGGGTTCCGTATCATATTTGGACGTATAAAGTGAAAAAAACCGGACCGCATAACTAAGTTTGTTTGTGAAGCAATTTTGATGATTTTAAAAAAGCTGTACTAGTTAAGAACATCGTTTTATTTTTGGTGTCATATTTGGGTCAATTTCTATCAACCCTAATTATTTCAGATTTTTCGCCCCGCAAACTTCGGAGATAAGGGGGGGGAAATGGTATTTTTTTGAACATTTTTCATCATATGTCGAAAACTGTGAGACATAAAATAAAATGAAAATATATTTTGAAATGTGCCGATTAAGCCCTTTCATATGATATGTCACTTGACCTAGTAACCCCACTTTAAAATTTTGGACCCCCACTCCGGCCCCTTTTGCAATGAAAATAAAAATTATTTTTTAGTTTTTTTTCATTTGCAATAAAGTTGAACAAGCGTTCTTTATAACTGTTCCAAATTTCAAGTCGATAGCATAAGTAGTTGCTGAAATAAGCAGGTGTGACAGACAGACAGACAGACAGACGAAGTCGTACCATAAGGGTTCCTTTTTTACTATTAAAAATGGAACCCTAAAAATGGAAATAGGACTAACGCGGCATTAACGCCATGCATTATGATTTGCGCAGCTAATTTTGTTTACAAGTGCAGATTAGTTCTCAGTCACATATACCTGTTTTATTCGTGTTCTATCAAACTTACTTGTCATTTAATTTCCAGGTAAAACGTCAACATCTGATTATCTACATATAACATAATTTCCTATAAAAACTATTGTATAAAATTAAATAAGTGACAAGTAATAAGACCCTTCCGCGTAACTCGAAGAGTCTTTAAAAAATTTGGCTGTCTTACCTTTGGTAGGCCTTGGTCTAAGAATGGTGTGCTGTGTTACAGCCAGTCATAAGTTAATGTATAAATGTATAATTTATGTCACACAGAAGTCGCTCTGAGTGCCTAGTGCGAGTTGCAAACCATCGCGTTATTCCGTATTCGAATAAACACCTCGCGAAGTGGTTTGAGATTACTCAAACCACTTCGCGAGGTGTGGCTCGCGCTCGGAATTAAAGACGTTAAAACGCACATTAATGATTACATGAATGTGCGTTTTAACGTCTTTAATTCCGAGCGCAAGCCAATATTAAGACTTGACGTCAAAATAGACAGACTTAAAATCGCCTTGAAGTCTTGACCTCACTGTTTACAGTTTTTATTAAAAAAAGAAAACTAATCTAAACTACTCTTACCGTAATTTACATTGTATCTATCCAATACTCTACACATACGGATGACGGGGTCGTAGATTCTGAAAACGGAACGGTTTCATATTAGATCTGAAAATAAGTGGCAGTTAAATCAGAAAATATAGGTAAGTATTATCAGTAAAATATTTTAAAAATCACATACCCAAAATCACAACATTTTGGACCGCAGTCTTGCTGAACCTGCGGGAAAGTAACTACCTATAAGCAATGGAGAATTACACAAAAGAAAGAGAGTGAAGAAGAAAAGAAAATCAAGGTTTTCGAAAAAACCGGTGTATTGCGACTACTGGCCACATTTATTTTGGTGATTTGAAAAAAAGAAATACGTGCGGTCATGTCACGGTCATGCTAGTTAGAAGGACTAGTTCTTCTAACTAGCATGACCGGAATGGTTGGAATTGGAAAGGAAAACCATTTAGGTATTGGGTAGGTACCTACCTACCTACTTTTGGTCTTCTTTGGATGTTTTATACTTATTTATTTCTCATAAAGATACATGGTAGGAAATTAAGGAATGTGTTTAATAGGATATTATTATCTGATTTGATTTCTTTCAAATCTACCCTAAGCAATCACGTAGGTATTTATTTACTTACTCCAGCGTCTGCGGTAGCTTCTGCAACTGTTGGAAAAGAAAAACAATTTCAAAATAAGAACCAGACAATATCTTCTATCGTTATCTTCACACAAATAAAATTGTGTGTGTGACGCAGAAGTCGCTCTGAGTGCCCAGTGTGAGTTGCAAGCCATCGCGTTATTCCGTATTCGAATAAACACCTCGCAAAGTGGTTTGATCCATAGACATATAATCTATAGACGGAGCCTAAGGACATAAAGCCGCTGGCCGTTTTTTGTTTGTGTGCGGTTCTGGATTTGTATTAGTGTGCGTGACTAGGGAAGAGTTGACTAGTTGACGCTTCAGTGACGTCACTGTATCAAAACATTGCGCCAATGCGCGGTGTACTTTACAGTGACGTCACTGTCTCACTGTCAACGAGAAATGACAGCCTTGACACAGTATACAGACACGGTTAGACTATCTCCAGTATATTAATCCTCCAAGGAGTAATCATTAATTTGCGTTTTATTTTAATTAGCGTCTTTAATTCCGAGCGCAAGCCGATGTTGAAATTGAAATTGAAATTCTTTATTCTGTAAGTAGGTTATAAGTAACACTTTTACACGTCAATACTTTTTTACTAGATGAGGTCGGTCGGTCGGTTGTTAAGACTTGACGTCAAATAGTCAAGACTTGACGTCGACTTAAAGTCTTGACTTCACTGTTTACAGTTTTTATTAAACAAGAAAACTAATCTAAACTATTCTTACCGATATTTACACTCAATGCTCTACATCTACCAACAACTGGGTCGTAGAAGAATCTGAAAACATAAATGTTTTATTTTAGATCTAAAAATAAGTGGCAGATAAATCAGACAATATAATTATCAGAAAAATATTTAAAAAATCACCACCAACCCAAGACCACAACATATCGTTTCACTGCAGTCTTGCTGTACCTGCGGGAAAGTAAGTACATAGTCAATGGAGAATTCAACAAAAGAATGAAAATTAAGGTTTTCGAAAAACGGACAGACTGTAGACAGACGAAGTCGCACCTTATGGGTTCCTTTTTTACCATTTTGGTACGGAACCCTAAAAACGGTGTATTGCGACTATGTAGGTACTGGCCACATTTATTTTGGTGATTGATGATGAAAAAAGAAATACCTACTGCATGATCGGAAAGCTTGGAAAGGAAAACCATACTTACTTTTGGTCTTCTTTGGGTGTTTTATATTTATTTCTCATAAAGATACATGGTAGGAAATTAAGGAATGTGCTGATTTGATTTCTTACAAATCTAAACTAAGCAAGCACGTATTTATTTAGGTACTTACTACATTGTCTGCGGTAGCTTCCGCAACTGTTGGGAAAGAAAAAACAATTTCAAACGTAAGAACCAGACAGGCAGACAATGGTGCTGATTCTGTCGAACATACTAAACTAATTTTAATCACACGATATCTCTCTCTTACAAATATCATTGAAAGAGGACAGCAAATATTTAGAACTGTCAAATTAGTCTACGCCCTTGTCATTTACGGGAAAATAGTCATAACCTTTTGCGATTACGACTAAATTGACATTAAAACTATTCAAGGGAACTAATTTGACAGGATTAAATATCTGCTATGCCTCTCTCATGTTTTTATTAGAAAGAGACTTAATAAGACTAAATTAGTTCGTAAACAACAGAATCGGCACCAATATCTTCTATCATTATCATCATCATCACACAATAAAATTAAATGTTTTTATAGTCTACATAGATATTGATGCTTTGGAATCCCAACCAAAGAAAAAAAAATACGTTTACGTATTTTTAATTAAAAAGTCACCGCGAAAGTTGACTTGGAGAAGATTAAATAGGTAGGTACCTAGATAGCTAGGTACAGTAATAATAGCAGTGTTAACTACAGTTTTAGTCCATCTACAAAGAAAATAATGGTAACTTACAAGCAGTCGGGCATAAAACAAGAACAAACAATAACATCATGTAAAACATCGGCTGTGTCGGATCTGCCCATACTTTGGTCATATTATTTTAGCACGAAAACTTTTCAACAAAGTATTTTACGATACTCAAATATTTACAGCACACTGTAAATCTTAGGCGCAGTTATAAGAACAGATCCAAATAATAGTCTGCTCAATATTCCAATGTTTAAAATTAAATCTATTGAAGTATGGATTTAACCGACACTAAATATCACACATAGCAATATTACGAACTGCTTGCACAGTTTAGTTGACCGATACTCCTCTTGGAAGCGAGGTTACTGAAATTATAGACGCATGACCTCTACTCTTATGCCATCAGCTAATGGAGTTATTCATTCAATCTGCCCCTACTAGGTATGTAGGTACCTAGATAATTTTTAGGGTTCCGTAGTAAAACTAGGAACCCTTATAATTTCGTCATGTCCGTCCGTCTGTCTGTCCGTCTGTCCGTCTGTCTGTCCGTCTGTCACACCCTCGTCAAATCTACAGTTCATAACCACAGTAAAAATATGTGTCATAACCAATTTGTATGAAACTCCGCAAGTAGATGTCTTGCATGTGCCGCCATAAAGACCTGTAGTGAAATTACAAAAAATAAGATAATTAGGGGTGGCCCCCATACATGAAACTGAGGGATGAAAAAAAATATTTACGCGCACCCGTTGGTGTGGGGTATCGTTGGATAGGTCTTTAAAAATAACATAAAGGTATCTAAATGACTTTTTTATTTAAGCGCATATTTAGCGAACTACAAGCTCCGAAAGTCGTTAACAATGTGTCCCCCCCCCTGTAATTTTCCAACCACGTTATCTAAAAATGAGAAAAAAATCAAGCTTATAGCATCTAATAAATACTCTCGATTAAAATTGGTTTGAACAAGTTACGACAATTTTTTTTTGAAATATTCATTATTTTCAGTTTTGAGTTTCACGACCGCAAAAATAACTTTGTATTTCTTAATAAGGTTATGAAATACAATATATTATTATATTTGCGGTCGGAAGACTGAAATACTTCTTGCTACGGAACCCTAGACTGAGCGTGGTCCGACACACTCTTGCCCGGTTTTTGTATCTATAAAATCATCTAACGTTATGTGAGTTAGGTATAGGTAGGTATGCCTTATTTTGTATTTATAATGAGTAATTGTTTTGTGTACCTACACCTAAGTAGGTACTCATTTCGAATAAAAAAAGGATTTTTATTTTGATCTTAATTTAATTTCGTTGATTATATTGGTCGACCTAAATTGGATTGAACTTCTTGCAGCGCAAAAAGCCTAGGCCTAGGCGAAAAAGTAGAGTATCTAGGTACAGTTCGCACGATCCCACTTGGCCGATCAAAAGTCAGTCACAATCACAAGAGGCTGCATATTGAAATTGCAAATTAAATAAATCAAGAATCATCTGAAAAAATTAAATATTTTTGTGAAACAACAAAGTTTATTGGAGACTTTTAACTGTTTTCTTAGCGACTGTACCTCAGATCATAGAAACAACTGAAACAAGGGAGATGTATGTGTCAAGGCGCTAATGAGCTTGACGCTTTAGTATCTTTATACTGTGCTTTAGTTCCCGCTAGAGTATTAGAGCCATATCACATTAGGACGCTAGCAGCGCTTCCGTGGCGTCCGTGAGACGTCAAACGGGCCGCCAAAGTGGATGCCAGACGAGATTAGTATGAAAACAAAGTGAACATGGAAGAAATGTATGCGTGTCGAGCGAATGAGTTTGGCGTCCCGGCTGGCGTCGCCGCCAGTCCGGACGCCACGATGTTCATTTTGTTTTCATCCTAATCTCGTTGGCATCCGCTTTGGCGGATCTTAATGTTTTGTGTTTTAGTTTGATGTTTGATCACATTGATTAGAATTAAAGCGTCACACTGCAGACAGACCGAACGCGATCGATGATATAAATACAGTGCTTTTAGTTTAGTTTAGTGTTAGTGTTGATGGACTGATGGATGAGTTACGAATTATTAATTATTAGTGTAAGATAGAGTGTGTGCCAAATTTTAATGTATGAGAGAGCTCTATGTTCCTACTCAATATGTAGAGAAAAAAGTAAATAAAAATAAATCGAAATTTAGTATACTATTATATTTAAATAGGTACCTATTATTATACTTACAACAATAAAGTATCTTACAAAAACATGTCGCTCCCTTTAAAAAACCTAATTTCGGTAGGTAATGGATCCACGCAGAAGCTTTGAGCTAGAAAAGGTGTCTGTAAAAATATTTTTATTTTCATTGAATCCGTAGGTACCTACATACTAATCAAAACCAATTTGTTTATTTTTATTTTCTGTATTTTTTGTTTCTAACCAATTTGTTTATGCTCTGTCAATTTAATTTCCCGCTTTTTTGCTGCGAGTAGAGAAACGTTAAGTTCCGTTCAGAAACACATAAAATAAGAATGATTTGAATTATCTTACGGTATATTTATTATACATGGAAATATAAAGCATCAAAGGAGTACATCATTAAATAAATCTATTGATTCATATCTAAGTATTTTCCAGCCAAATAAATACCTAAATCCAACGACAGCGATGGGTGCAAGATGCATGCACTATGCAGAGAAAGACTTAACTAAAACTATTGCGATCTCTGTTTAACTTATTAGATATCACCATATGTTAATCACGAAGAGTGAGATAGGAATATTTTTGACGTATCGTTCAAGTCCGGTGGTTGCAACGTAGCTCGCTCTCAACAAATTGAAATCAAAAAACCAGTTTATTTACCGACCACATCCACAACGCGCGCGTTACAGGTCTTGTGCCTAAAATTTTAAAGTCCGTGTTTTCTCACAGAGATTAAAATCACAAAATCTTTCTGTGCAGTTAGGTTTAATTATTTTTTGTGCGTCATTACAAACTACCAACTATAATTTGAAGTGTTTTGTATGATTTTCGAAAGTCCTCAATAAAGTACCCATTGGGAGTGCTAAAAAGGTGTGTCGTGGTTCGAATTTTGAATCGTGAATAAACTTTTGTGCATTCACGTGAAAAATACAGGTGTTTTGTTTCGATGAGTTTATGAGTGCAAAAGAGATGTTGATACGGAAAACGGTTTTCAATCGAAATCGATTGTCAGTTGCATAGTTGAGTGATCTTCGTGTGATTTCTTCAACAAGACGAGTTCGCAAGGTAAACGTGAGTAAAAGTTACGCTAAAATAACTGTTTCTAGCCTTAGATACTAGCTGTTCACTGTATGGTTCAATTAACACGATGAAAAGTTCCCACTGGACGATTCCCAGTGAGAATTCAATTGGAAATCATTTTCATTCCAATAAGAATGATAATAATAAACGGTGACCAGAAATGTTTTGATTTGGCATTCCTTTGTGCCGTAATGTTACTATCGACAAAGACCGGTTTGCGTACTTTAATTACACAATAATGTTTACGATGAATGCGTTCAAATTTCGCACTGAGTTAGGCAATGCAACTTACTTTTGGCATTAAAATCGTGAAACATGTTACTCCTATAAAAATTATTATACCTATTACCTACCTACGCTGCGACGTATAATTTCAAAAAAAGAACCTATAGAGTGACCTCATTTGACCTTTAGCCAGTTGTAAACATTCAATCAGTCAAAAAATAATAATCAAAACAGTGACCATAAACCCCTGTTTTTTTATTTGCAATTTTCAAATAAGAACTTTAATAAGATTGTTATAACGTAAAGGAGTATTTTTACATATTTTTTTAAAGAAGATCCTGGTCAAAGTCGCCTCCGGGGCAGCCTTCCTCATCTTTGACATAAAATTAAATAAAATCCAGGTTTTATAAAAAGTATTTTTTTTTGCAACATGGGCTAAATTAGCCTGACAAGTCCATCAGAATTGTTTGCCATTGAACTTCTTATTGGTACTTATAATGCTACTAACTATCCAATAGTAAGCACAATATTGTGCAATTTGGCATAACCAACAACTCTCAAACTGAGTACCTAGTAGAATGGACTTGTGTCTAAAGTTAACAAAATAATTATCACATTTATTAATTAATTTATGTATTAAATACTATATTGTACACCAAATATTACATTAGGACAGAATATTCTTATTATGACATACAATGGGCGGCCTCATTGGCGGATCCAGGGGGCTTCAGCCTCCCCCAAAATCTTAAGTTCTGATAGATTTCAGACTAGATTAGTGATTAAGGGCAATTCGGCAAAAAAAAATTCAGCGATAATTCTTTACCACATAGACCGATTTTATAAAGTCCCAATATTGTCCAACAGATGTGTACATCAAGACTCCTCACCCACCGAACAAGCGCTCATCAGCCCTGATGTTGTCCGGAACATTCCATGAAGTTGGCTGACATGCAGCCATGGCCAGTGGCAAGGCTCTGTATTCAATAGCGGTGGTCGCATTGGGCTTCATTTGCTTCGTAGTTGGTGCTATCGCAGTGGGCCTGCCTACTTGGGGAAACTTCCATAGCTGTAAGTACTATAAACAAAAAGGGATTGTTTTAAGCCTCTGGTAGATGATGCGAGTAGCTTGTGCAAGTACCTACTAATTGTTTATAATTGTGCCAGCGGCCAAATGTTGTACTAACCAAAAAGTATTTATTTACATGGTAATGTTGCTTAATAATGGTTCTTGTGCTAGTGGCTTTGCATCGTCTACAGCAGGCTTTATGATTAAGAGCCGATTTTTCAATCGCCAAATAAAAATTGTATGGATGGTATGAATTGTCTCCCTTAAAATTTAATCTTTCTGTAACCAACCGTCAATATTGTATTTCATGTACAGTAATAATCACCTACTTTATAGTATTTAGTGAGATATTAGTTACAAAATATATAGCATTGTCTTGAGTAGTGCAAAAAAATATAACAAAGTTATGCACGGCTGATTTAATAATACACCTCGGGTATTTACCTTATTGGTCAATTAATACTTATCATTTCACAGTCTAATTACACGTCATATGCTTGCACACAGCTAAAACAATATGAAAAGAAACAACTGTCTGGCATATTATATTACCTGAATTAACAAACAATACAAAGAAAATAACAATAGATTTAAATGAATCAGGCAAGCTTTGTTGTTATGTAGGCTAATGTATCACTCAGGGTTAGATGACGGCAGCAAGTCCAATGGCACTAAATTATATAATCATTCATTTAATTAAACCTAGGTACCTACAGGGAAAAAAGGGTATTTGTCAGAATTGTTTGTCTTTAGTTTCCTCATTTTATAAGTGCAGAAATATAAAACATTAAAAAAAAAAATACTGTTACTAATTCTTTGCAGCCATAATAATGCTTCACAATCTTCTCTCTTTACCTACAAAGTGTTTCAAAATTATGTTTATTATTTTTTACATTGAATAAAAAGCACAATCATTGTTTTATGTAAATAAATAGTAGAAGTATAATAGTAATTAGGCAAACCAAATTCGTGAGTCCTTTTTGCGGAGAACGGGTCGCAAGCGCAAGTTACGCTGCCGCCCCCTCACCGCGCGAACCTTAATACGCCTGCCTAGCAATGCAGCACTCGCATTTTTGGTCGGTCTAAGCACTTAGAATAATTTACACTATTGGTACTAGCTTTGCACCTAGATTTGTATAAATAAACTAATTCTTTCAGATGACTCTGACTTTCAACTCTCAGTCCCTGGGTACTATTGTAAGTATACAAACAGATTCTTGGTGATGGGTTTCCTTAGAAAGATTGTGGATAGTTTTATCATATCAAATGCGAAGACGTGACGCGGTTCTTCGTCACGTCTTAGCTTATCAAAACGAAGCAACGCCGAAACGCATCCGAAACATAATGCTTTGCATTTCCGAAGTTTTAACGTCGCATCGTTTTGATGTGTGTTCGTTCCTTAAGTTGGATGCATAACAATGTGCAAATAATAATTAATGTGGTGAAGGTTTTATTGAATGACATTTTTTTATAGATCAGTTAGTTCTGTTGAACGCATCTGCCTCTAAACTATCGAAACAAATAAAATGATTATACCGAGAGTTCTTTTTTATACAGTACCTACCTAGGTATAAACCTCAGATCATAGAAACAAGGAGGTATACCCATCATAGCAAATTAGTACGGGAACAACTGATGCCACTTTTAGTACATTTTTCGACACAATTACCTACGCGCATAATTAAGCGCTCCTTGTGAATAAAAAGATCTCCCACGCATTAAACATTCCGCACACCCTCAATCTAACACTGTTAATCGTCACTCAACACTAGCACTTAACTAAAACACTGTATTTATACCATCGATCGTGTTCGGTTCGTCGCCAGCGCGTACGTTTTTAGTATGAGCAATTTGCTTAAAATCAGGCATCAAGCTTCGATAGCGCCTTGGCACATCTCCCTTGTTTCTATGATCTGAGGTATAAATATAATATATGGGATTCATGTAAGATGTGACTATTTAGAAAATGATGTTGATAGTTAAACCACAAGTTGGGAAAAAGCAATAACCAGAAACTTGTCTTATCTCGTAATAGTTTCATCAGTAAATAAATAACTGTGCACTGTATAAAAAACCGGAGATAATAAAAGGTGTTAGTCCAGTGTTAGATGCAGAATGCGACACTCAGACGTATAGAAGATGCACTCCCACTGATACACAAACTGCGCTAATTTGTGTAATATGTATTCCATCGGTATAGGTACCTACTCCTAGCATCAGTTCAGTAATATTTAGAATCTGACATTACGAACTTATACCTACTTATTTAGTTCAGTTGATATCTGGATATTTAAAATGAATTGAATTATCGCATTGCACCACATTTTAAATTGCATCAAAGTTCTGTTCCACTGAATAAATGATACAAATTAGCCGGTCATTTTTGGCGATTAATTCAGCCGTAACAGCGCCTAGCCTCATCTTGAACGGCAATCTGCAAAGTGGAATTCAGTTTTCGCGTCTACGGCGCACCTTCTTGCTCCAAAAAACCTAAAATGCCGTATCTTCACTTTTTTGTTGTTTGAACAACCTTCGTGCATTGCTATGTAAACAAATCTAAGTGTGCGTTTTATGGGTGTGTGACTGTGTGTCTCTTTTATCTTGGGGCACACAACGGAAGTCGCGAGCCCAAGCTCAAGCGCACTGGAAGTGGGCCAAACCGCGCTCCTACCTACGTCTACTGTTACCTTTGATACCTTCGCCTTTCTAACGTTAGTACCTTACTCATTTATAAGATAACATCAATGATTGCCCGTCAAATCTTTATAGAAACTCGTACTCGCGGGAAAATTGTACCTACTTTAGACGTTTGTTAGCTATTCAAAAATCCACTTCGAATTTCTGCGGTTCAGTCGTTGCCCAAACTTTTCAATAAATTATTTAATTTAAGTAAACTTGTTTTTTGTCAAATCTTCACTTTTACTTCCTTGTATAATAAAATTAGATACAGAAAATTGAGAAATAAGTGTCCGTTTCGTTTAATCTGCGCCAGTAACTGTATCAAGATACCTACAAGCTATAGCAAAATTTTTAACTGCACGGTAAACGGCACTAGTTACCTACCATTTTATTATATTATTTAACTTGGAGGCCGTTCTCGATGCTTACTTGGGCCAGTATATTCAGTGCATTAAAAAATGTGGCACGCCCGCCAAACGGGTTATTGACCCCCGAGACCTTTGTGACAAAACTTGTGGGAGATGTGCCAGCGGTCGCAGTTATGGAGTTGATTCTTTTTTTTTATTTATACAGGACATCGTGCATTCAACCTCTTTCTAGAATATTAAAATTTGTATATTTATATCGTGAATGCTAAATCACTTTGTATTCGTCACGTACGTTGTAACACGGATTTAATTTTGAATTTCGATCAACATTCACATCACAAGTCTTAAAAAAAGTTCTTTATATTCTTCGATTCGTGATTTAGTGAACTGGATTATAAATATCATAATAGAAATTGTACTGGTGCTATGAATAGATCTGGCTCAAAAGTAGATTCTTTAGAATAAAAAGTTTCGGTAGATTCAAAAAGCTTAAAGCTTAAAATTTTATCTCACTTTCACGATTTTACCGCAACATCCTGTTAAAGACCTTTTGACCAAAACAGGTCTCAGATTCCCATCCCCGAGAAATTCGACCTTTCACGGTCACACAAAGTTTGGGCCCACAGTCCACACCGAACATTGTCTACCAACAAAAGTTCGAAACGGTTTATTGCGAGTAAAAAAAAATCATTGACTAGCAACAAAAGTTCGAAACTGTTTATTGCGAATAAAAAAAATCATTAACTTCTGATATTAAAGTACACAATGTAACTATCAGTTGGTAAATACCAGCGTAGAATTAAAGTTAACAACGAGCCTTCTGTATAATAGCGCCATTACATTGCTTCCCAGACTACAGGCTATTTAATTCACGCCCACGGTAATAACGGTATCATCTAAAACAGAAAAATGATAGCTTATTAATTTGGAATCAATGCATGTCTAACTAGATTATCAAACTAGAGAAAGCCGTTGCAGTTTATTGCTTAACCGCAATATTTTATACTATCTACGAGAATTCTGTTTAATTTTTCAATAACAAATTATGCAGTAAAGCAATTACACCTCAAGGCCTTCTAATTGCTAACCGCTGGATGGTATGTCAACACGTGCTAGAATTCCCAGACGTAATATTTCACCTAACGAAATTATAATTTCGTACTCAGCGCATTCAACTTTTACAAAGCTAAGTTTCTCCAACTTAGTATTTTGGAGCACTACGAACAGAAAGCGCTAAATCTTAATCTTTTCTGCTCCAAGACAGATGTTCCAAAAATTCTCTGAGGATAATGTTATTTATGTGTAAGTTACAATAGCGTAACTGTGGTCTGCCAGCTCGCAGCAACCCATCAAATAGTAAGCATGACAGCGCCATTTTTTTTCTGACAGGCAACGACCTCCACTCAAACGCAAGCACGATATGCGAAGGCCTAAAAAAGAGTATATTTTCCTCCAAATATTTTTGTTTAGCGATTAGTCTTCTTCATTGTCCGTGACATTGATGCTAAATGAAGTGTCAAGTCCGGTATTTAAAACAGTTAATTCTGTAACAGATCATTATGCATTTCTTTTTACAAGCATTGTTGAGGTTGTTGAATTGATTAATTAAGATGTTGACGCCGTAAAACACGCTTGCAGTACAAGCCACGATGAAATGACATTCCTTTCGCAGACATTCAGACAAAAGAACTTTGTTGTTGTGTCGTGATGTTCAAGAAATTGATATTTTTGTTCCACTTCGTGTTCTACCCGAGCAATATTGGATGAAACATTATCTTTTACCGATTTTGTTTTATTGCTATTAATACTTTTGATTTCATTGGGCATTTTTATGATGTTTGTAGGTGCTTAGAAACACACTATTGCTTCTTAATCTAGGCTATCGGTCTACCGGGACTGGCCTGGATCGTAAAATTTATCGTTGCACTTTATGACTTATTGTTCTGCACAGTTCTTTAACGTTCACAGTTATATTCTGCCTCGCCGCTGTAAATTACAATCGCAGTCACGAATGCCTTTAAACACAACGATGTTGATCCACTGTCTTCAGATGGACAGGCTAACAGACAGATAATTACATACAATTACAGAAATATTTTTGTAACAGGAAATAAAATATCATCAGTATCACTTCAACACTTGAGACTTAAAACAATATTTCTTTTAAGTTTCAAAAGCTTTCACAATACTGTATTGTTTTGATAAAATTTCAACATTATTTTCCGTACAATTCGTTCCAATCCTTACTTCTTCTCTAAGAACCGTTCTTTATTGATTGGCTTCTGGTAGTGCATAAATATTAAATTCAAGCTTCCACAGAGTATCATTTCTTTCGATACGCAATTTGAATTTCTTCGTCCCTCGTAAAATACCCGTGACAAATCTAAAATAACACAAATCTTTCCTGCGTAATAGGCACCCATGTTATTAGAATTTTGAATTTAGCAATACATACATACCTAGGTACATCGTTTTGCAAAATGGCTTGTTGATAGGCTGAGGCTTTTTGTGCATTCTTTTTGGACTTAAGTCACTTTTCCATTTGCAATTCTTCTACGTTACATCCAATTACATAACGTTTCAATATACAATGTCCAGTCAAGTGCATTGTTGACCCGAACACTAGGTGAATGTCGGTCATCGTGTAATCAATTGACATGTGACTTGTGACTCATGCCATCATTAAGGAAGTGCATATGACCATCCTAATGTTCTGATTTCCTTTCTTTGAGCTTGTCTATAATACTGTGTATTATATTATGTTCTATGCGCTTTGAACGTGAAACGTGCCTACTTCATTAGAACGGTGGAAATTCCTCAAGTGTCACATAGTTTGGAATAATCCGCTTTTTGCTCTTAATATTGTGTTCAAACAACGTCGGTCTAGTCATGAACTCAAACAAAATCGAAAGACCATTGTTAACTTGAACATATTTAAATCATAGCCGTTCAGTGATTCTAAATTGCTTGCAGAAGTGATAATAATTTGAATATTAAATAATGATTAGTTACTATAATTGAGTTTTCTAGAAGCCACTTAGTAAGTAACTAATGACGTTTAATGCAAGTCTAATACCTGGTATTAGAAACTCAACAATTTATTACATTTTAATGAGTTATTCGTAAAGCTATTTGTCTGTTGCGATACTACGTTCATATTAAAGATTCAAAGCCATAATACTAAAATCGATAAAACGTTGTCCGCGCATCTTTAATGGAGACTCGGTTTGATGTTTGACAAAAGGACAAAAGGAGTGAGAGCCAAGTCTCGTTAGATAATTAGCAAGGTCTCATTCGCAACACACTATGAATTAAATTAGTATGCAGCCAGGAAATCGTGACAAGGCCCTCTGTACTCCTCTTAGCGTGTCGCCGACCTTCAGATTTACAGGCCTTCGATGGGTTCTGCTCAACTAATAGGCTGATTGTCATAGTATTCCTAAACATGGCTATTTGCCTCCGCGTTTCATGACCTTGTTTCAAACTCTTTGATGCGTTCACCAATTGTATTACAATTACAACCATTCATATTGATATACCGTGTTATATTGCAAGGTCTGTTTGAATTGGAATACGTTTAACTTAAATATACTTCTTTCACACTGCTCCGAGTTCTAGTCATTTACTAATATGTAATGTCAAGAGATTTCAATAGACATAACTCGTCCAGTAGTTTGCTAACTACAGTGGGGACTCGTAGCAAACATGTTTGCTTTATTAAGGTATTGTTACGTCAAATTCTGTTTAAGTTATGTATATGTGTGGGTGTTATTGAGGTCGTCAATGATTTGCGTTTGGATGCCAAGTCAATATTTTTTACGTTACGTCACATGAGTCTATAAGAATTTTTCTATACCCCCTTGGCCTCCTTCATGAGTAGTCAATTATTTTGTAGGCCGTAGTAGTTTTCAATACGTAGAAATAATCGTGGGTAATGCGTTAGTCATGAATTTAGGTATAAATTCTCATTAGCGATAGTCCCATTAAATAATTGCACACTAACAACGGTGATTAAGACTTTAATCAGAGGAAATTGGAAAAGTCGGTAAATGATAGCAAAATGTTGTTTATCAGCGTAATTTTGCGGCTTTCCAGCAATGCAACCCGAGCGCCGGAGTCTACTTTCCTATATTTATCAAGTCTTGCTACTTTTAGTTAAACGTGTGATTAAATCTTTGAGCCTACGTATTTTGCTGTGACGTAATGCAGTAGCCTTGGTTGACAGTTTGTAATTTATTTTAATACTTACCATCCTTAATGGATTGTGGAGCATGTCAATTAACGATGCACGGTGGTGGTTTGTCGAAGCGATCTGATAATGCTTTGTGTAATGTAACTGACACGATGAAGGTACAAATTATGGATCAGCCGTGCTATTCTGTAACATTTCAAACTCGCTTTTCTATTTGCTGTGAATTTTGACACTAACAAGAAATGAAATTAATTGGCAATAGCCTCGTTCCCTACTACCATGGGACCTAGCCAATCTCTTCGGAGAAAAACACGTGATGCTATGGTATTGAGATTTTTTGCAGAATGCACGTCTGTATCCATAGTGCGGTCATAGTATACTACCTGGCCGTTATTCTGGTGCCATCGTCTGTAACAGTTCAAGTTTCGTATCTGTAACGTTACATACAACGTGCTTGGGATACAGGACGTTATATTTTTTTAGATAAATGCACAATCGCTTTAATATCTTTAAAATATGTACCTCAGAGGCATACAACAATAAACTCCAAAATATAAATTTTACAGCATGGGCAAAAACGTACACAAAAGCGGCATGTGATACCTTCTTGAATCTCGTAATTAATAAGTTATTTAACTTGGATTCTTTATGTCGTAGAATTTGGTGCTTCATACCAACGTATAGATATTCTTTAAACCATTGTATAGCGCTGGTTCTTGCGATTCCAATGGTATAAAACTCTCGATTTCTCATAAAGTGGAGTTACTAACGTTTGCCTCCGAGGCACAGAAATATTGACGATGATTTGAATGTGATTTTTCTTTTGTTTACAGTAGACAATCCGAACTTCGACCAGGGCTATTTCGGACCATGGCGGGTCTGCAAGAAACTGCTGTACAACAGGGAGAAATGTGGCACGGACGTCTCCAAGTTCCGCCCGTCGAGTGAGTTACTTATTACTCTTATTAGCATGTATTTACGGATAGATTCACACATGTTGTTTGAAAGTAAGACGGCTCATTGAGTGTATTCTATTATTAGGTTCATTCAATCTTTTGCACGCAGACTTATTTTATTTTACTCTAGCTGTTGTACGCAGTTTTACTTACGAATTTCTTCATGTACCCACTTAATAAGTCCTACGTCCCTACGTCCCTACCCTACCGTAGGGTAGGGTAGGGACGTAGGGACTCTGACTCTGGACTCAGGACTCTGGGGAAGGACGTAGGTCCTTCCCCAGAGTTCAAACTATCTCCATACCAATTTTTATCAAAATTGATTCAGTCTTTTAACCGTAAGAACGTAACAGACGGATGTAGTTAGGATGATATCTAATCCTTCTTTACAGAACGCAATGCAATATATGTATGTTCTAATTCAAGATATTCTTCATACTTGCCTACAATAGTTGATAGCTTCGTCGTGGTTGAGCAACAGACATCAATACAAACTAGCATTTATAATATTAGCGGGATTATCGAGTTCACCCTTGAGATATGCATTAGTCTTCTGTTTCTTATCCAATATTACGAGTATAGATGCGGTTGCGTTATGAACGAAGGATAAAATATTTATAACAGTTTTTTGTGTGTCATGTTCTAGAGACATTAATTTTCTACCGTTCAGTTAATGTACTCTGTGACCTATTTTTGTAGGCGACACCCTTAGTTTTCTTTGTTGTCGTTTAATAGTAATTAACTAACTGTCATGATATTTCTTTTAATGCAGCAAAACTGGGAAAATTATTTAAATTAAAATTACTATTTAGGTCTTCATAAAAATAGAACGTTCAGATTTATTTTTGGAAAGTTTATAATAAGAGCAACAGAAACTTGACCATATTCAACTTTTAAAATGTTTTAAATTATCAACTAAATATTTTAAAGCAAGAAACTCTAAACTTGTAAAGGTAACACAATATTTTGCTTAAAGGGGGAAAGTTGTTCAAAAGGAAACAGGCGTCGTTAAAACGGGAAGTCAGAGAAACGGGTGCGTTGCCATAATGCCTTTGCTCCTATTGATTTTTTTCGAAAACGGGACACGCTTTGATGTCTTTGTTACAAAGTTAGGCCTAAGTTCACCGACAAGATAACGGTCCGATATATTGAAAACGGCCGGTTAACATGACTTTTTGTATAGAAAAAGATGTGATAAATAGCCGTTTTCAATTTAACGGACTGTTATCTTGTCGGTGAACTTGGCCCTTAGTGTATTTAGGTTACCTACATTTGAAATTAATTAAGTTTTAACGTGATTTAAAAAAGGGACTCAAAAAAGCTGCCTGAATACTTATCACGACCCAACGGACCATGTTTTTTTTTGCGTACAAAATTAAGTTCTCAACCAATCGCAAAATAAAGAAAGGCAACTAAGAAGAAAACTTGTAAAAGAGGATTATAGGAAAGTACCTATATCCAGCTAAAGTTGACAGCCGATATAGACTAGACGTAGATTACACGTGAAAGTTTCGATAGTAGCTCCAACGACAATTACTTCACGAGACAGTTGCCGAGTTAGATCGAAAATAGATACAACTATCGTTAACTTTATGTTTGACCACTTAGGAGATTGGTTAGTATGTGGCCTAATTGAATTGTGGTACATAACCGCTCCTATATTGGTTTCTAACATTTTTATGTCGCGGTGTTTGGCAGCGTTTAAGCCTCAGATCATAGAAACAAGGAGATATGCCATCATAGCAAATTAGTACGGGAACAACTGATGCCACTTTTAGTACATTTTTCGATACAATTACGTGCATAATTAAGCGCTCCTTGTGAATAAAAAGATCTCCCACGCATTGAACATTCCGCACACCCTCAATCTAACACTGTTAATCGTCACTCAACACTAGCACTAAACTAAAACACTGTATTTATACCATCGATCGTGTTCGGTACGTCGCCAGCGCGTACGTTTTTAATATGAGCAATTTACTCAAGATCAGGCATCAAGCTCGATAGCGCCTTGGCACATCTCCTTGTTTCTATGATCTGAGGTTTAAGCTTATCACGTGTGGTGTGACACACAAATTACAATACCACCAAACCAGTGGTGTGCTTTTACTATTTACCATTATTTTTTAGTCTTACAATTCTTTGTGGACTTAGGGATAAAACATGTGCGATATATGAAATATTCGTGCTACCACTCAATTTATTTTCGTCTTAATGCATCTTAATGTTTTCCTTATAAACGGTCTTCCACTATACGTTATTTCTGTTGAACATGCTCCAATTACGTTCAATTACTTTGAGCTTAACACACAATAAACAGTTTCTCATACTCTGAATATTTCGTATACCAATGTTAATGGACGTTTAATTAAGAATCCGCCATTTTTGCGTGACTTTAATGATCGAACTTTTTCCTGCGACTTTATCCGCGTAAAATTGTATCCCTAATTTCATCAGTTTTTATTTTATTACGCATAACTAAATATTTTCTGTATAAAAAGTAGGTAACTTCAATCACTCCTTGCAAAGTCTCCTACTTGCTTGTGAAGATTAACCACGACAACTAGACAAAATTTGAAAAAAAATACAAGTGTTTGGGTTAAAATACCCAAGCACCTGGGGGGTGATTCTCGCGGGTGATATACTGATATCGAATTCGATATATATCGCAACAAATGTCAAAACGGTAGGGATTTTGACAGTTGTCGCAATATATATCGAAGGCGATATCAATATCGAACCCGCGAGAATCACCCCCCTGGTCAGAGAGTCGCCTTAGTATGAGCTTAGGAGCCGCGTGACGACTCCCGGCCACCGTAGGCGCGGGCCTGCGGGCGGTGAGTAATGGGTAGCTTACCGTCTGATCAGGACCAGGCCCCTGCCGAACGGCGCGTACGTGTTCCACGCGCGCCTCAAAGAGATGTCAGCATCGAAGAGGGGGCCCACTAGGGCCCAAGCCTGCCGGGAAAGCGGGATTGTCCGAAAGGGATACCGCTGACCCGGACAAAAGGGCTAAGGAAGGAACACGGGTGGGTTTTAGTCAGTAAGAGTCTGACACTCCCTTCCGCTCCGCCCAGAGCGGGAGGGGGGGGTCATTTGATGATTTCCCATGCTCAAAAAAAAAAAAAAAAGTATGAGCTTATGAAATGTTTGTTATTTTGAATTCACAAACAAACATTCATTACAATTTACGTAGGTATTTACTTACATTTTGTTTACAGAAAAGAGTTATTTACATAATTATGTCCGAATGGACAAAAGGACGTTGGTAGTTTTGGGCTTGATGTGGTACAGTAATAAAAGCTTAACCAAAAATAAAAATATATTTTAATTGTTCTTTGCCTAATTTATCTTAGGGATTAAGAATTGGAATCAAAAATCGAAATAAATAAGAAATAAAATGATTATGCCGTTGACATTTTGAAAAAAACTAATAAAACAAAAACGGGTGCATGCTGGCTGGCGCGTGCCTCCATAGAATATCATGTCGCCAGCAACTAAAACCTTTGAATTGAGAACTCATTAGTCGGGCTGTACTTCATTGGATCATTCACACCATACTTAACCTCACTGTCACAAATACGAAGATTTCTCTTTAATCCAATTACGTACAAAAAGAAATAAAAAATTAATTTAAATACTCTTGAAATACTCGATCACACCAAACTAATTTCATATCTGTACCGAGATACACAATCTGAAGCCCAGCGTTCTATGGGCGTCCGCCGTGTCCTTTTATAAGTCAATTTAATACCTACGTGATCAACCTTTTTCATTAGCACTTAACATAAATGTCAGTGGGGTGTTATTCGCATGTCACAATAGTATATTATGCAATTAGTGAATAAAGGACGGATTTAAAGCGAGGGCCATAGATGAATCACGAGCTAGTGAAGGATTCTAACGATTGAATCACGACCGTAGGGAGTGATTCATGATGATTGAATCACGAGCGTAGCGAGTGATTCAAGTGTTAGAATCCTGAGCGACGCGAGCGATTCATGGCCCCCGATATAAATCCGTTTTATTCAAGAGTTGCATACTATACTTTATACCATGACTACGAGAAAAAGAAAGATTTAAGTGAAAATATACATATAATGAAGAAAAAGTAAAGTTAAATTGGCTTTGATGTAAACCAGCCGTGATTTTTTGGGTAGCAAGCTTTCCACCTTTCCACTATATCGGCCGCCCTCTCACAAACTCAGGTGTTAACACATCTTCATCACTAGAATGCATTTTTAATCGATTAGAACAACACTAAACAAACACAAAATTAAAGATTAAAGTAACACTAAACTTTGTGTTCGTACAACTTATAGTATTCAAAATAGCGCCAATTTACTAAGGACAGCAAAGAACACAAAACAGTTTTTATTCTAATGCTAAACTCCTTGTCGAAAATGTCGACCAATCAAATTGAATATAGAACACATCAATATAGGTCGAATACACAGATTACACTTACACTAGATACGGCAAGCCACGACCAAGCGTGCCCTGCATGTTCGACTGTTCGTACTAAAAAAAGTCTGTTAGCTCAGTGACGCTTAGTGATTGAAACAATTCTGTTTACTCTGAGCACATCACTAAATGGCTGGGGTGAAGTTATCGTAGGTATAAAAAAGATGACACGTTCGGTTTTCATACAATCTAATAACGTGCCGCATCTAGCATAGGTTCTTTAAATCTGTGGTCGAATACATTGGTGTGTTCCATTTTCAAACATCAAAACAGTGAGTAAAAGTGCTTTTTATTCACTGTTTTCAGTGAATAAAATAAGCTTTTTAGAGGGGGAATGGTATAAAATAATATTGTAATTTTCGTGTTAAGGCCAAGCTTAGCATTTAACACCTGCCGTTTTGTCGTCCTAAGCTAACGAGGGATAGCGATGTAGAAATAGATAATGGAAACAAGAAGATCAGCTAGCTCCTTGTGGCGACGGCAAAATGTTGGCTTTGAGGTTTCGTAATTTACTTGCCTGCACCTTGCAACTAGGATGCAAACATTTTTTTTTTTTTGTTGACTAATAATAATAATTCAAAACACCAGGCCCCAATAAAGCGAATCACACACCGCCCCGCGCTACGCTGCGGGGTGCGTGGCGGCGGAACAAAAGCCACGCGCGTGAATGCGTTTTCGGTGTGTTGTACCATGCGTGATTTCTATACAAATACAACTTATGCAAGTACCTACCACTTGCAAACTACGGAAGATCACGCTATCCCGCGCTACGCTGCGTGATGCAGTGCAGTGTGCGAATCGCCTTAGTGTTTGTCAACATACAGTATCTTATGTGGTAATCTTCAATCTCATTATACACAAACTCATTATTCTATATCATCATTAGCATTCACGACCCAATACATAGAATAAAATTATACATATGCCTATACTAACTTAGAAATTAGCCTGCTTGTACGTTTTTTCTTTTTTTTTAGCATTTTTTTAGCAGCGAACATCCATCATCCTATCTCAGCATTACGCTGAGTAGATACTTCCCCTTAAGTTACAGCTTACTTCATTGGTTCCATCGATCCATCCGTCAGTTCTTTCAGTTCAACGAACACAAGCGATAGTTAAACGTGTTAAGTAATTAACTGCTACTTAACTTTGACCATACGTATCTGTTACGTCGGTATGCAATCGTTTTAGACATTAACAGTGGAAGATTACCGGATTTTGATGGACGTTGAGGTGGTTAGTTAATTTCTCACTTGTTTTTTCCTTATTGTGATACAATACAACATACAACCAACGATTCATATTGGTTGACTGATATTTGTTATTTCTATTCACACTGCAAAGAGCTGCGCCTGCCAAAGTTGCTAGCTAATCGCTATGTTTTTCTTCGACTATTGGTTTTTGATGCAGTTTTAATCCTTAATAAATACGGAAATAATAATTAAAATTGCATCAACAACTAACACTTGAAGAAAAACATAGCGACTTTGGCAGGCGCAGTGCCGATAAATCAGCCTATAATATTCTCACAGTGATCTCTGTTCAAACTCACCCAATGTATCTATTCTGTACCAGGATACACATAGAATCATCGTCCCTAATTAACCGAGACACTTTCCTACTGAATTGATTTATGGAGTATTGTTTTACGTGGGACATGAAAGTAGTTAGCACAATGTATGTGACTGCGAGAGTACAAACTTGTGCGTACATCACACGTGCCACTTAAACGATCATAATTGAAACTATTCGTATATAACTGCATATTTACTAGTGTCAGCAGTGAATAGCCAAGAGAAAATTTGCTCTATTTCCATCCTCTCACTTTCACTGAGCTTAACTCACGATTTTCAAGACCCTTTTGTTTAAATGTTGAAAAGGAAAGAGCATTGATCATTGCAACGATAGGATGTAAGAAGATTTATTCACCATGCTTTCCTAAAATTGTTTCTGATTATTTAATGCAACCATTTATTTCCTATAGTACGAAAAATGTAGAGTAATTAGAACAATGGAACTTTGTTTCGCAGACCTTCATTTAGTTCTTCCGGTTGGACACCACTGACTTTGCTGAAAGAAAAAAATGTAAGGACTCAAACGAACTCAAAGTCATGGCTACTCAAAACGCCATAACTGTACCTATAAATACTTTTTAGTGGTACCTATCAATCTATCAATACTCGTTTCTTCTCTGAATGGGAAGAAATTTTTGACATCTTATAATATACAATACAAGCTGTTAGGTTAAACGAGGGACATATTGAAGGAGGGAATTCAGTATTCGATACTATTTTGATTACTACGGGACCAACATTGCTACCTATCACGAAGAAAAAATCAACTGTTCTATACAAAAATATCCATATCACTCGACAAAATGTATGGAACAGCATAACAACAGTATCGAATACTGAATAACCCTCCTTAGTTAACCTAATAGACTGTCTAATTTGAAGGATTCCGGATAATGTGTATGTTTTATTGATGATCGTTAAATGTAAGCAGGATCACATTAGGGAATCCATACGACAATCGAAATCTTGGATGTCTCCAAGTGTATCCTCCACCCAAGTCGGTTATCAGTATACCTTCCGACCCACGCCTAGCATCCTAGTACATAAAGTTATTACTAGTCGCTAAGTTATCGCATTCGTAGCAACCTATTTGCCTAGTTGCTGCTTACACGTTGTGATAAGCCTCTTAGTTTACTTGAAATTGTTTTCTTACGTCTCCAGGAAGTTATTAAATTGCTTTAATTGCTATTACCAGCGATAAAGCAATGCTCAGTTGTATAAATGGTTAGGTACTGTGCAAAAATATGTGGAACCTGATTGAGAAATTAAATAAAAGATCATTTGATAGTTGTCATTATGCCAACTTTGGTTACTAACAATAAAACGCGTAGGAAAACCAGTTCTTAAAAATGATTATCGCCATTCCACACATCCTGGTCCCGTTGGTACCCACAAATCCCGCGTCAGCCAAAAAGACCTTAGAGGAAATTTTCGAAATTCTCAGCCGTGCAAGTTTGAATTGTTGCCGATAAATTGCTGTAAGATCAAGTGAAAATACCGTAATCGCCTAACAGTGAATATACGAAGGTATAAATAAACCTCCGGACTTGGGACTTGGGACCTTTGGGAATTGCAAACGCGTCATTTATGTTTCTTTACGAACTTTTACAGTTACGTTACTGTTACTCGGCGAGATTTACAGACCACACTTTGACTTTACTTGGCTAAGTAAGTGTTTCTTTCGAATATAAACATTATTTGTATTAGATTATGGTCCATATTTGTATGAAACGCTTACTTAGCAAAGTCCAGTCTGTGAGTCTCACTCGCCCTTAGTGAAGGTTTCCACATAGGCTTCAACTTCTTCGACTAATTTTCCTATGATCAGTTTTGGTCTTCGGTCAATGATGACGTTGAATGTCTATGTGTTTCCTCTACGCTTCTTAATATTTCAGTCCTTCGCTTTCACTGTCTTGCATCGCTACCAGTTTAGCTTTAAATCATGTCATCATCATAATTATTATGCATACAGCCCTCGATTATAACTACAACTACAGTTTAACGTATAATTTTTTTTACATTTTTAAAACATGTCGTGTCGTGTATCGTGTTTTACTTTATCAGATTCTATAACTAAAAGAATATAGACTATCCACAAAATTTACTAGGCGTCCCCTTCAAAGGACACCTCCTTTTATGGGGATGCCTCGTAAATTTTAAAAGATGGCTATAATGTATTCCCCACAGCTCAGTCACTGTTTACGTCCACGTAATGCTAAAACAATGTCATTGTGGAGTTTGACGTGTGCTTGTGCAATGCTTTCATTGTTTCCAAAGCATCCTTCGTTCAATGTTTGAGGCAAAAGTCGTGGAAAAATTGTAGTAGGTACGACTATCAATGCAGTTCTCACCTTGACCTGAAGCAGACGTTAGAAATATAAATACCTACAATACGTTTTAAAAATGTTTAATTTGTGAAAAAAATATATTTTGTTGAATCTTGTGAAATAGTATTTGGAAACTGACCTCAAATTACGATTAAACTGGGCCGCAAACGAAAAAATAATCAAATTCTATTAGTTTTATTAATATTTTAATACCGCGAAGAACTCTCCTTAGCCGTCAACCCTGGATCAAACAAATGGAAAATATATTTCTATTAATTTAGAAAATGTTATCCTATCCTTGCCTGTCGTTTATAGAAAGACAATAATCACCATTATAGGTAGGTACCAAATACCAATGTTTACATTCACCCATTTTGGCTAGTTATGTCCTATAATAAAGTCGGAAATATAGTTCTCGTATCTGATTCTAATTATTTTCACGTGTAATTCAAAAACTGGCTGACACAAGTAGGGGACTGAATGAACGACTCGTGAATACCAAACCCATTGTAAGGCCGGTTTACACAGGTGTTCAATGCATCGCGTTAGCATTCACTGAGGGCTGTTAGCCATATTCGTGAATTGAGATCTTGGTCGTGGATGTACTGAGCAAAACTGTTACTGTATTACTCAGATAGGTACGTGTCACGCAAATACTTGAATTAACTCAATAGAGGAAAAGAGTTAGTTAAAAATTAAAACCCGACCACGAAAAAAATAGAACTGAAAAGCAAGAAACAAGAAAATCCTCCCAAGTCCTAACCAGTAGCCTGTAGATAGTTGGCATGCGACCACAGCTATACCCTGGGTATTAAAATTTAAAACGTTGATTTATCAAGTTTTTCACAAAACTGAATTGAACATACCTACGTTTTTCATAACACTGAATTCCTTAATCTAGAGAAGAATTTTAGGCTATCAGACAGGAATATTTTCTTGTTTTTTACTTTTCAGTTTGATTTTGTCGTAGGTCTAGTCTAGCTAACTAGAGCTGAACTAGAGGTTCTCCAATTTTATTAGTCTAACCGTCTAACGAATACTTGTAAGTTGGGGTCAATGAAAATACGCTACGAGAACATACATTCATTACCTCTTCCTAATTAAAATCTTGGAACAGTGGCGTGGTGCTTGCCGATAACCCCGCAATGGGTTTTATCTTCGTGTCAAAGATCTACCAATCAATATACCTAGATTAACGAAGATAATTAAGTAGCTGTTTAAGTTAGGTTTTACCATTGATCGGGTTTTTACATTAACATTTAGGATTTACAAATCAATATTATGAAATTCACTTGCATGTCTGTCTAGTCTTGTTTAACATAAATACAAATGTAACGTAATGCAAAATAACCTTGAAGGTTTTATTTCGCAAGAAACAGGAATTCTACTTATCAGTATCTTGTTTTCGAATGCAAAAAGATCTCGAGTTATTTTAAACATTTTGAACTGAACCAGGGTAAAAATGTGTGCAAGATACAGAAGAAAACTTGTTTCTGATGATAGAAATACAAAGGTATTTAACGTCACGTCTGTGTTCCCCAAGGGAGGGGTAAGAAAGATAGAGATAAATTTATTTAGCACGAAAACACACACAGACAATTCATACAGATAACAAAATTAGCAAAGTTGCTGTGTCTAGAGGCTGCGCCAAATAGGTTCAGTTCAGCATAAATGTCAAACCACTAGTGCCTGACGCTGGTTTTCAACTGAACCTATTGTGACGTAACTGATGTAAGGGTGATGATGTAAGGCATGTGGGTAGAGTAAGCAGAAGTGTACCCTCATCACAAACATTGCTCCCTCCTTAAACAAAATCAAGTTTCCCCGCCCGTTTATAAGTATTTCAAAAAAAGGGAATGTCCCAACAAAAGAAATCCCCATCCATACACTCAATGGGCAGATAATGGGGATTTTCGGAAAAAATCCACTAAAGTCCATTGATGGGGATTTTCATTGGAGATATCTGGAATAACCCAATTAAAGATCGTTGACTGCAAAGCCAATCCTCTCATAGCGGTGACATAATTGTTTAAATTGATAATAAAATTAATGTACATACTCCATGCACTATTGTTTGTGGTCGACATATCTAATTAAATTCTGGAAATCCAACCTCAATTCTACGTTTTCCTTACCGACCTGGACGGATAGTCATAGATGGAAGTACCTATATCATTATAGGTACTTTGGTTGCAGTATAAAACTTAGTGACTCATTGTGGTAATCAGATGCAGTTCACGATTGCGTTTGTACTCAATACGTATTCAACAGAGTCTTTTATAAGGATCTAGAAAAAATACGATACAATTATTTGTTGGTGTACTCGTACAGTCATCATCCTGATCATAGCTTAACGGGCCAAAAGGTTATAGGACTCTCTCTTCGTATGGGGTGTCGTTTAAGGTTCTGCGCAGAGTACAGAGTTTTCTGGCGACATTGAATAATACAAAAGTACAAAGTTATACGAACTTCGATGCAGGCTTCAAACGACTCCTCATCTCTATATTCATACAACTAAAGGCTACATTTACACCACTTCCCAATTTAAACCATTCAACAGTTTTCGTGGCGCTAAATCCATAAAATAACCAAGCATTGTTAACAGAAATTCAAACTGTTTAAATTATATCATTGTTATAAATAAGACCCCTTAATAAGCAACGACTGGTATAATCAGTATAATCACCGACACTGCTAATTAAACGGTGATTGAGCCAATATAAAATCATTCTTAATTTATAGTCGTTAACGTATATTATCGTATAAACAATGGGTGTACGAGATGGAATATCTCAATCATTTTTTAATCCTGCTGTGGGCGGGCCCATGTCGTCTATGATTATGATGAGCTGCATGTTTGAAACTTACGCTACGATTCGAACCGTTTTCAAATAGCTAAGGAGAAGAAAATCAGAAAAAAAAATCGATAGTAAAAAGCCCACTTTCACGTTTTTCATTAAAACTTGAAAATTTCACCAATAATGACTTGCCAGATGAGAAAAAACGTCAATCCAAATTTCATCTAGCAATTCATAAATGATTGTACCTATGTTAGTTGCCACTTGCTCCGGCATACCTACTTCTGTATCGTATATAGCTATCTTTATAGGTAGGTGTATGCAACTATTGCATCTCGTGTAACCTATAGGAGTAGATACCTATAATATTGCCAACCTTGCAGTGTCGTGAGCCTCGTCATTATGATCGTTATTGAAGTACTTGTATCAATTTATTCTATCACTGGCTTTATTTTTCTATCATCATTTCATCAACCAGCTTTTTTGAATTTTTATGTCACATTCCAAATTAAAATTTAAGATTTTCATTTAACGCCTCCCTGATTGACTTTAATTTTATTTTTCTCAAGACATATTCAGGCTCAAATTAATTATTTATTTTCTATTACTTTTTTGTATTTAAAAACCGTGAATCTGAATTAATTTCCTCTGAAGGCAAAATACGTGCATCACCGGCGTCGTTTATTATTATCGTGTTTGAACGAGCGTGACTCACAACACTGTAAAACGTGCAAAAATGTCGTCTGTCTCCACGACGCAACCGTTGCCGTTGCATCGACAGACTTCAACACAGTTGACTCTAAAAACTAGAAATTCACGATTAGTCGCGTGCGTTTTTGCAAAATGTCTGAATTCAACCAATTTGCATGGATGATACCGTTCGCTAATCCGCTCAAAGGTTGAATTGTGAAAATAAACATTTGCTCCAAATGCCAGAATTTCACTTTCCAAATTTGACAATAGATATGAATATTGTGAAAGGTATTCTTGGTTTCAAATACTCATAAAATATTATTTAGAAAAAATAGTTTGGTAAAAATAACAAAATAAGTGCAAGTAGAGATTCCAGAAACTATGTTTTTCTGTAGAATCACAAGATTATTCTTTTTCTCCAAATAAATTACCATTATGATGACATCATCTTTAAACTTGCGACCCCAAAGGCTGGTGCGGGAGTTTATCGTCGAGTCGTTACAACCGGTCCCGGCGCCGACGCTCTCCAAAAACACGCTGGTGACGTCATGCATCATGCTAAAGAGCAACACTTTGTAACAGGAATGCGCTTATTGCCACACCTGTTATCATCTTTTAGTTTATTCTTAATATCTGGAAAACTGTCCATGATCAAATGCCTGGACGGTTTCTTCGTTTTTATTTTAATTACAATCCCTGCCTTGGTAATGGATAGATATTTCTAAATCCATACGGCACCTTAGAATGAGATCAAAGTTTGGTTATTTTTCTTCTTTATAATTGTTACCTAAATTGTTACTAACGTGTGATGTTTCGAGATTGGCCAAAGCGAATTTTTCCGAACTCTATCAGGGGGGTGATTCTCACGGGTTCGATATTCATATCGCCTTCGATATATTACGTTGCAACAAATGTCAAAATGGTAGGGATTTTGAAAGTTGTTGCAATTTATATCGAAGGCCATATCAATATCGAACCCGCGAGAATCACTCCCCACCATCGCTTCGGAACTGTTGCCAATTTTATGATTTTTCTGTTAGACATTTATGACTTTTGCGCTAAAATTGGCTACAAATTCGCAAAATTGGCAACAGTGTGCTCTTCCAAATCCAGAGAGTCTTTGGAAGAGACCACTGTTGCCAATTTTGCGACATTTGCGCTAGAAATGTATGCAAAAGTCATAAATATCTAGCGGAAAATCGCAAAATTGGCAACAGTCTTCGGATTCCTTCTAGTTTCCTTGCATTACGTGAATTCTATGCATGACTGCTTATCTAGTTATAATCTATAATAAAATAATGTCCCTAATGACATTGTTGACATAATTTTCCGTCATTGCATCTTGCAGTTTCTAGAAGACAATCATTCACGAGTGGTTGCATTTTCAATGTCACGCCATTGTCTACCTACTGATGATAACTGTTTTTTATGTAACCATGGTTGTGTACCTAAGGTAGGTACTATGACTTGTCATCAAGTGTTGTTTATGCGATAATAGTCAAATATTATCCATTCTTTGAATATGTTCGCATAACTTTTACTCTTGAAAACCTGATTAATCCTTACATAATACGTACCTATTATTAAATGCAACGTCTGCCAGTCTCAGTCTGTCCTGCTGTCGAAAACTGCATAATCCAATTTACGTAGTTTTTTTGGTACCGTATTAGGTAAGTCTCTGACTTCTTTTTAGTATATTTCATTCTACGGAAACGAAATTCTGGGCACTAGTTACAAATATTATTTTAAATTTATTACCACGTTTTTATTAACTCGCTTCCTTGTCTGAAAATGGATTGCATTTTTACCGAACAGACGTTCGGTAAAAATGCAATCCATTTTTTGATTCAGGCCAATAAAATGTTAATGTTGGCAAACTACAAACCAAAGGCCATTATCATAAACCTGTCTTTAGTCTCAAGTCACAGAAGGTGCATTCATGTTACAAAATTAAGTAACTCCATTATTTTTTGATTGATTGATTCTAGCCACCAGCAAAATCTATGCATATTTCACAAGACTATTGCTATCCCGTGACTGTCAGACAGAAAAAGCACAGCTTAAACCAGTGGACCTAGAAATTAGTTAATGTGAGTGACGAATAACAGTGTTTTGAAGGTGTGCGCATTTTTTTGTGTGCGAGATCTCAGAATTTACAAAGAAGCGTTTGTAGTTATGACGCGCATTGCCTTACAAGTGGCGACAGCGGTTCCCGTACTTATTTGCTATGATAACGTACCCATCTCCTTGTTTCTAAAATCTGAGATAATAATGTATATTTGTATAAGGACATTCCATGGATTAGGTCACCATTATAGTGTAGAACGGCCTATAGCGAGGCAGCTGGCGTTCATTACCATAGGATCACCTCATTATAGTCATTATACACACTCACTCCTCATGTATTATACTTGTATTACGGTACATTGACGATTTTTATGCACGAAACATTTTTATTGACCCTCCGTATTCCCATAATCACAGATAATCCATAATACAATTTACGCTTTCATCGGAGCCATGTCAAGTGAAAAGGGTCTTCCATCTTTAAGCTATAATTTATTTTTCCTGTGATCCTGTCATACCTTTCTTTTATATGACGATGGTGGCAAACGAGGGGCTCGTGGCTAAATTACAGCCGCGCTGATCGATCGATCTGCGAGGTTAAGCTGCGCTTGCCGCGGTCAGTCCTTGGATGGGTGACCGTTCTTTACACATCGAGACCCCTCCGTGCCTCGGAGAGCACGTTAAGCAGTCGGTCCCGGTTGTCATAGGAATATCTTTGACAATCGTTACGGGTAGTCAGAAGCCCTAAAAGTCTGACAGCTGGTCTAACATTCGAATACCGGTATTACCCATTAATTGGGTTGTGGAGGTCAGATGGCAGTCGCTCCACGTAAAATATTGATATTCAGCCGAAACTAGTTAGACTGGAAGCCGACCCCAATATAATTTGGGAAAAAGGCTAGGCAGATGACGATGGTGGCAAATAGGCTTACGGTCCGTCGGATGTGAAGCGGTCACCGTAGCCCAAAGACCTACAATTTGTAGGTCTTTGCCGTAGCCTTATGAAACGCTTGCATCACGTAGGTACCTACGCGTTACCGGCCCTGGATTCGCTGTGCCGACAGCTTATGGGATAAGCAGGTTCCTAGCTGTCTGACAGTGCATTCTCAGGAGCTCTGGTGACCTTACTCACTACTGGTTTCTGTAGTCATAACTAATCCGTCTGCGAACCCTCAATTCCTGAACGGATATTTCATTTTCTTTTGCTATTAACCTCATGTCGATTGATTTGATTGGCTGTAGATTAAAATTCAATGGTTTTTCTGAAAGTGAAGGTAATAACGGCGATTTTGATCGATCGTTCATTGCAGCAGTTAGTGGAAGACTAATGAGACTAATTTAATGTAATTTTGTTTGAAATACCTACTATTATGTACCTCATAATAGGTAGGTAGTATCCTCATAATAGGGTCCGTGGAAAAAATAGTGCGGCGTTCTTCCGAGGCTATTCAGTCTGTTAACTTTTAGTTGATCGTCTTTATAAAATATATAAAGACTCGTCTTTATAATCGTTTTTATTCAATTTGCAAACGAATTTCAAGTTGAACGATTTAAATAGCGTCGTGAGAAGGTTGCTTATTTGTGTAACACATTCGCAATAACAAATTGTTTACATTTCAATTCAAAAAAAGAAAATTGCACCGTACCTAAATTATCTACCTCAACGCTGGTATTAACTGTCAAAATTAAAGTCATTGTGTTTGCGATTGCAAGTGGGTATGTTACGCAGGGTGCAGAGTAAGAGTAGGATTAAAGCCACAGATAACTAAAGCTAAGTTCGTCTTCTACCTTACCCGTACATTTTTGGTCCTTCGAGCCGGATAAACTAATACAATTGATATTGTACGAGTTTGCTCGTACATACACAATTCTGTGTTTACTGCTTTACCGTTAAAATAATAATGTAATGTCAGGAACAAACGATGTGGAACGGATTGTTTTGGATACACTACTGGTCGATTGCATTTGTTGATACTAATTTGGACGTCCGGATGTCGCCCGTTGTTTGCAATTCCTTTGAGGTGTTATTAACTCGTGTTGTATCCGAACTGTAACTTTAATTCGATAAGTTTATTTAACTTGACTACTTATAGTTTACAACCTTACTCACCACAGGAACACAACCCTACCGAATAGTAGCGTTATTTGGCGATGATATTCTGTAAAGTGGAGGTACCTACTTACCCACTCGGGCTGCTCCAGATTTGAGCGACATATCCCGCTGTGCCCTATCTCTCTTAATATCTACAGGGTAAAATTAAAACTAGTGCGGATAGTTTAGGAGGTGAATGTACTCATGAATATGATCAACTTTTATTATGGGACCGACACTGAAATATGAAAAAAAAATCAGCTGTTCCCTACAAAAATGCACTACAACACGATCAAAATGTATGGAACAGCTGATTTTTTTTTTCATATTTCAGTGTCGGTCCCATAATAAAAATATTCATGAGTACTTTCACCTCCTAATATATCCGCACTGGTTTCAATTTTACCCTGTATACCTACTATTATTAAAAAACAGTAAAAAAGCCGTGTCTGTACATTGAAGATATTCCAGAAAAAAACAGTAAAAACGGAGTTTTCACAGTTGGATACCTCAGGGTCCAACTTAAATCTAAGCTACATTTCATCTAATTCTGGTGGAATCTCAGATCATAGAAACAAGGAGATGTGCCAAGGCGCTATCGAGCTTGATGCCTGATCTTGAGCAAATTGCTCATATTAAAAACGTACGCGCTGGCGACGAACCGATCACGATCGATGGTATAAATACAGTGTTTTAGTTTAGTGCTAGTGTTGAGTGACGATTAACAGTGTTAGATTGAGGGTGTGCGGAACGTTCAATGCGTGGGAGATCTTTTTATTCACAAGGAGCGCTTAATTATGCGCGTAATTGTGTCGAAAAATGTACTAAAAGTGGCATCAGTTGTTCCGGTACTAATTTGCTATGATGGCATATCTCCTTGTTTCTATGATCTGAGGGTGGGATACATCGGAGATAACAGCTTGACCTCTTCGAAGTACTAGCCACGCTTACACTAAGGTCATTAAAAAAAAATTTTTATTGTAGTCCACGCGGATGGAGTCGCGGGTAAAAAAAACCGGCCAAGTGCGAGTCGTACTCGCACTTTTTTGATGATTCACAATTATGATGATTTTGAAAAAACTGTAATAGTTAGGAACATCTTTTTATTTTTGGTGCAATATTTGGGTCAATTCCTATCAACTCTAATCATTTCAGATTTTTCGCTCCGCAAACTTCGAAGATAAGGGGGGGAATCGTATTTTTTCAGACATTTTTCATCATATATGTCGAAAACTGTGAGACATAAAATTAAAAAAAATATATATTTTGAAATGTGCAGATCAAGCCCTTTCATAAAATATGATATGCCACTTGACCTAGTAACCCCACTTTAAAATTTCGGACCCCCACTCCGGCCCCTTTTGCAATGAAAATAAAAATATTTTTTGACTTTTTTCATTTGTAATAAAGTTAGGCAAGCATTCTTTATAACTGTTCCAAATTTCAAGTCTATAGCATTAGTAGTTGCTGAAATAACCAGGTGTGACAGACAGACAGACAGACGAAGTCGCACCATAAGGGTTCCTTTTTTACCATTTTGGTACGGAACCCTAAAAAGCTAAAACGTGCAGTTTTGTCTACCTTATTGTTGTTTATTTCAATAATCGATATTAGGACACTCCTTGTTACACATTCCATTATTTATTCAACATCACACGCCATGAAACAAAACAAAGCGTATTACATAACATCCATACTAATTTGTGAATTACAAACCATGGTTAAAGAGGAGTCCATTAGCTTTTAAAACTGACCTGAAACATGTCACTGTGGGCAGCCTTGAAGCTCGACCCAAATATGCAAAACACATAGGCAACACATTATCTTACTAATTACATGAACAGCTAAACTGTGAACTTGCAACATTTTTTGTTAAAATTTCTGCCATCTATACTATATTCAACTGGCTTTGAGACAAAACGTAAACAATAGAAGTCTAACCCTACTAAATTTAAAATCACACGATGCACCGTTATTTGTTAATATTTTGGTTCATTTTAACTTGTCAGTATAATAGCAACCTAAGCTGCCATTATTATACTGATAAGTTAAGATGACCCATGAAATTCAATAGTTTACAGTGCAAGGCGCGATTTTGTATTCGGTCGGGTTAGATGTTCATTGTTTATGTTTTGTCTCAAGGGAAGCTGAATATAGTATAGGGCCTGTATTATAGAGCGTTTCACGTAAGAAGTCCCTTCGACGCTATGTTGGCTGTGTCTGTCACTCCTATTTAGGTCTTAACGTTTTATGTTTTTTGTAGATTTATGTGATAAAGTAATTCTTCGGACGTTAAAAAGTGATGAAAGTGACTTGGTGCTGAAAGAAAACTTCCAACACCGTTAAAAACGTTGTAATATAGTGTCACTCAAAAGGCAACCAACATAGCGTCGAAGGAAATTCTTATGTGAAACGTTTTATAGTAAGTAGATAGCGTCTCACTTAAGAAGTCCGTCGCAACATTTTGCGGAAAAACAAAACAAACAACAGGAATACCGTAAGCATTCGTTTTCTTTCCCTTTTTTCGCGTATATGAACTGATATGTAGCTATTTATAGTATTCACGCTGTTTTGTAGTGCAGCGATGTTAGTGTATGACTGTATGACGCGTCTAAATTTATTATACGTCATTGTACACAATGGTGCTGATTCTGTTGAACGTCGCACTAAACTAATTTTAATCACACTACATCTCTTTCTTACATATAACATAGAAAAAGGACAGAAAATATTTAGAACTGTCAAATTAGTCTACGCCCTTGTCATTTACGGGAAAATAGTCGTGACCTTTTGCGATTACAACTAAATTGACAACAAAACTATTCAAGTGGACTTGACAGGATTAAATATCTTCTATCCTTTTCTCATGTTTTTTATTAGAAAGAGACGTAATGAGACTAAATTAGTTTAGTTGGTAAACAACAGAATTGGCACCAATATCAACCCTTAACATTCAGTTGAAATTGCCCAAAGTTCAAAGTTAAAGTAGCCGCCAGTTTTGTGAAATATAATAAGTAGGTAAAAGGAAAGCATTGGCGGCGTGAGTCAGGTTCCATTGGCCTTTATGTCAGTCACCTGTCTAGTTCGGACCCGTCCCTTAGTGCTAATGTGGGTGAAAACTTTTATTTGCACCGTGATAATTGGTTTTAGTTCGTAAAGTAATTAGTTTGCCGAATTTCCGCTCGGTAGAATTAATGTTACCACCATTGCCCGTGTGCGAAATTCTTGTGTGTAACTAAATATCTAATACAAAAATTAAGGAAAGTTTCAATTCAACGGTATTTGAGAAGTGGTGTGCTCTGAAAATATATAAAAATTCGTATAACAACCGGGACCGACTGTTTAATGTGCTCTTAAAGGCACAGAGGGGTCTCGATGTGTAACAAAATAGTCACCCTTCTGTGAAATGACCGCGGCAACCGCAGCTTAACCTTACAGATCAATCGTTATGCTCCGCTGTAATTTACTCACAAGCCTCTAAGCTGTGGTTCCCAAAGTGGTGCCATCTGAGACCTAAAAAAAATTAAGTTCGGGACGCACCCTGTGCTTATGAAGTTTTTTTTCTGTAGAAAGCATTTTCTCGTTTACATAATTAGTTTACCTTTTAATAACTGTTCGGCTGCCGATGCCGGTCGAACATCTGTGTTGCAACTGTTGCATGTCGCCCTATCAGTTTCAGGGCCCACCCAATTTCCGCTCGCGACCTACAGTCCCCGGCACGTAACCGGCGCAGAAGTCGTTTTGTAGGTCTTCTTGGTGGTCAAGTGGGGCGCGGGGCCCCGATGCGCGAACTTACCTCCACCATGCCAAGTTACGTGCCGGGGACTGTACCTGTGGGTCACGACCTCCACGACCTCAGATCATAGAAACAAGGGAGATGTACCACGGCGCTATTGAGCTTGACGCTTTGATATGGTCATATTGACCGTAATTAAAACGTACGGCTGGCGATGGAACGAACGCGATCGATGATATAGTGATTTAGTTTAGTGCTAGTATTGAGTGACGATTAACAGTGTTAGGCCCGTATTCCAGAACGATACTCGAGCACCGATCTCTGCTTGAGCATAGATTTCAACCAATCAAATGGCTTTAAATCTATGCTCAAGCAGAGATCTGTGCTCGAGCATCGTTCTGTAATACGGGCCTAAGATTGTGGGTGTGTGGAATTTGTTATGTGTGGGAGATCTTTATATTCACAAGGAGCGCTTGTTATTGTGTCGCAAACAGTTCTAAAAGTGGCGACAGTGGTTCCCGTACTAATTTGCTATGATAGCAAATCTCCCTTGTTTCTATGATCTGACGTCACGGCCCATATTTTAGGAAAGACTGCTCCAAGCTATACCCAGTATTTTCCACCGTAAGTTCTATAGTTACTAACGAATGTTTATCGTTTTACAGCGGCGGTGTACATAGCGGGCGTGGTGGCGTCGGTCGGCGTGGCCGTGCTCGGCGTGTTCTGCGTGCTCTCAGTGCTGCAGCTCGCCATGATATCGTCCAAGGAGCGCGTCGCCTTCAAGTACACACACCTCGTCATGATGAAGTTAGCGCTGGCGCTTCTAGCCAGTAAGTGGCAGTTATGTTTCTTACTATAGGGGGCATTAATTACGTGAGGCGTTTAGGGAGGAAGGGGGTCGAGCCAAATCTCACCCAATCTCACGTGGGGGAGTGGGGGTCTAAGCGGGCGTGGGGGCATCGGTCGGCGTGGCCGTGCTCGGCGTGTTCTGCGCGCTCTCAGTGCTGCAGCTTGCCATGATATCGTCCAAGGAGCGAGTCGCCTTCAAGTACACACACACCTCGTCATGATGAAGTTGGCGCTGTCGCTGCTAGCCAGTAAGTGGCGGTTATGTTACATATCCCTTCAACTGTTACAATTGACAGACACAATTGATTTGGATTTGAATCAGGTGTCGAAACAGATGAACTATCGCCAGCGTGTATGCTTTAATTTTGATCAACGTGACCAAATTAAAGCGTCAAGCTCAATAGCGGCTTGGCACATCTCCCTTGTTTCTATGATCTGCCGATGATGATAATGTTATTTGTCCTCAAAGCTTCGTCCACTTCTCACAGCACTAATATTGTAGCCTTTACCACGAACATGCATGGAATTCTAATAAATTGTTGTATTGATGAAGGATGTATTGTTTCCAGCATTGCTGTCCATAGTTGCAGCAAGTTTGTTCGCCGTACAAGGCGATGACAGGGGTTTCTTCGTGACGAGGGGAGAAGCATTCTATGTTCAGGTATTATTCAACTTTTTAATTCCTTGTATACTTGACCCGTAAACTTGAGGTCGAAACTGGGTGGTTTCCAAGTTCTTGCACTTTCAAGTTTTTTTTGGAAATTCGTAAAAAAAATCAACTAAATGTTCGGCAAAATAATACAGAGAAGTAGCCAGAATATATTAAAAGTAGTTGAATTTTCACGAATCGGATATGGGTCTCATAGGGAAAGTTGTTCAGTATGACGGGTAGAATCACCCCCTCAAAAGTTGCAAGTGCAGTGATAGCCTAGTGGTCTAACCATGTGCCTCCCACGGCGAATGGTTCGAGTTCGATCCCGAGGCACGCACCGCTGATTTTTCGAAGTCGTGTGCGTATTAGAAATTAATTATCACTTGCTTTAACGGTGAAGGAAAAACATCGTGAGGAAACCGGCATGTCCTAGAACCAAAAATTCGAAGACATGTGACGTCCACCAACCCGCACTGGGCCCGCGTGGTGGACTACGGCCCACTCCCTCTCACAGAGAGGAGGCCTGTGTCCCAGCAGTGGGAACATTATAGGCCGATTATGCTATGCTTATGCTAAAAGTTGCAAGTGACTAAATCAACAGCCTGTATAAAATATTTAAAAGAAACCCATACATATTCATAACCACTTACTTTTTAGGGTTCCATACCTCAAAAGGAAAAACGGAACCCTTATAGGATCACTTTGTTGTCCGTCTGTCATGACCATAAGTGGAGCCATCTGTTCATAGATAGCGCCACCAGAAGTATGCCATAGCGCCATCTGTGATCAATCAAGATATCATATAATTATCTACTATGATGTAATAGCGGCACAGATGGCGCTATCGCATATTTCGGAGCCCTCAAGGCGCGAGTCGTACTCGCACTTGTCCGGGTCTTTTTAAAGGTGTTAATACTTACTGTGGACCTACCCCCTCTCATTCTGGGAGGAGGCCCGTGCCCAGCAGTGGGACAGTTTATAAATAGGGCTGATATTATATTATACTACCTTCCGTCCGCGGCTTAGCCCGCGTTTTTGGGATAAAAAGTAGCCTATGTGCTATTCTGATGTAGGTATAAGCTATATTACTGTAAAGTTTCATCAAAATCCGTTCAGTAGTTTTTGCGTGAAAGAGTAACAAACATCCATACATCTTTACGTCCTTACTAACTTTCACGTTTATAATATTAGTAGGATTAATACTTACTAACACGATACTTATCGTTTACAGATAGTGAGTATAGTAATAAACTCGATACTGTTTATTATGTCGCTGTACGACGCGCTGTTCTCGCGGCGCGAGGGCGGCGACCCCACCAACCCCCTGGGGGAGCCCGAAGGCACCACCATCAACAACCCCGGCTTCAAGGATGGGAGAGGTAAATACCTTAAGGCACTTTATGAAGCTAGCCGTAGCCATAGACAGTGGTCGTCCGAGGAGGGGGTCGTAGGGGTCATGACCCCCACCCCCAAATCTTACAAAAATGTGCGAAACACGGTAATTCACGGTATAGCATGTCGGCATTAATCGGTATGACCCCAAAGACTTCGGCTGCGGTATGACCCCCCCAAAGTCTTGGGCTGTGACCGCGCCTGCTATGTGAAGCTAGCCGTAGCCATAGACTGAGCGTGCGCGCGACATGTACGTCGTACTTAGCAAATAAGGTCGAAAACGGTTTCATGTTAGTTGAATCCTCAGATCATAGAAACAAGGAGATGTGCCAAGGCGCTATTGAACTTGATACCTGATCTTGAGCAAAATGCTCATATTAAAAACGTACGCGCTGGCGACGAACCGAACACGATCGATGGTATAAATACAGTGTTTTACTTTAGTGCTAGTGTTGAGTGACGATTAACAGTATTAGATTGAGGGTGTGCGGAATGTTCAATGCGTGGGAGATATTTTTATTCACAAGGAGCGCTTAATTATGCGCGTAATTGTGTCGAAAAATGTACTAAAAGTGGCATCAGTTGTTCCGGTACTAATTTGCTATGATAGCATATCTTCTTGTTTCTATGATCTGAGGTTGAATCTCAAGTTTGCCAGCCTGAAGGCACCACCATCAGCAACCCCGGCTTCAAAGATGGGAGAGGTAAATATCTTATGATGCTGTGTGAAGCTAGCCGTAGCCATACAAGCATGACTATGATAGGGCTGCCATAAATGCTGGAACGCCGGCCGGAATATTTGGAACAGAGAAAAAACGACATGCCTTCGACTAATTTTCTTAGATTAGGTTCTACGTTCTTAGTGCAACTTTTTTTTAACCGACTTCAAAAAAGGAGGTTCTGTATTCGTCCCGTACGTATGTATGTATGTTTGTATGTGCGCGATTTTCTCAAAAACTACTGATTCGATTTGGATGGGGTTTTCACTAACGTAATCTACATACTTTCAGGAAGGTTTTAGTATATAATACATTATGTAATCATTCCTATGTACAAAGTTATATGCATAAATGTACACACTCCGTAGAAGATTTACTGTTGAACGAATTCGTGAAAGTAATCTAACACGGGATAAAGAACTAAAAAGGGAAAAATAAAAATCTTTTTTAACAAAAAATAACCGACTTCAAAAATCCACTACAAAGAAAATATGTAATAATTTTGGTTTCGGAAGTCGGTGGCAAAAAAAGCAAACAAAAACCAAAGCCACCGACTTCCGAAACCAAAATTATTATTTTCTTTGTAGTGGATTTTTGAAGTCGGTTATTTTTTGTTAAAAAAGTTTTTTATTGCTCATTCATATTTTTTTGAAGTCTGATACCCGGTTTTCACCAATCGTCAGCGAAAACACCCGTTCCACATCAACATTGTGGCCTGGGATTGCTAAGAGATTGGCACATTCTGAGATTTGCTTTTCTTTCGTGTATGCAACTATGCATGTCTAACTACCAAACCGAGACAACTGGGCCCCAATTCTGCTATTGTAATTGTGTAAGAATGGTGTCATATTGACACCATAACTGTCAAAACCTAAGGCAGCCATACACTAGCTAGAGCACTCATAGCAAAGTGTACAAAAAACTCATTCAAATATCAAATATGGACATTGCATGTATTAAGTTAAGGTTCATTCGTATTAGATTCGCTTATATGAATATGAACCGTATTCTTATTCATACACAGTAGTTTTTGTACACTTTGCTATAAGTTGTGCGTTCAAGAAGACCTCAAAGTAATGTTCGTGAATACGGAGGATAGACTGGGCGTGCGTAATAAGGTTGAAAATGGTTTGATGTTAGTTAGTTAATTTAATCTCAAGTTTGCCAATATGAAGTTATTTCGCAGTTTTAGTTTACAAAAATCTGTCACCATTAAGTTGATTTTTTTTAGATATCTCTTTAGTTGATTAACTTTCCTTTTATATGGTTACAAAAAATATGATAGGTAGTTGTCGCTCAAAATATTGACCATTTTGAGACGAAAAGGTTTTTTCCATATTTTTTCCTAGAAAATTTCTATGAAATATCTTTGGACAAGTCTTTTCTTTAAACTCTTGACTGTACGCTGTATTTTTTTCTAGCTTGTAATAATGTATCGATACGGCGTGTATGTGTGTTTGGACAGCGCCTTTCGGTGGTTCCTTCGCACTATAGCGGGAAATTGAATTAAAAAGTCGTTTTTGTCGTTATGGCCCAACTAAAATGAAATACGTGATGTAATTTTGTGTGACGCCGGTGAAGCGGTATTAAGAGCGTACAGCATTACAATTTCTGATGTCTTTGTTTTACCTACTTGTAAAATAGTGTAATTTGAACTTTCATCGAATGTTTCGTATTCGTAAACACTTAAATATTGTATAACAGTTAAATTTTATTTTTTAGTTTATTTTATCGCCTAACAAAGAAAAAAATTGTAATGCTATAGGTACCTACTTTTGACATTCGTGTGACTTGGAAAAAGCCAAGTATCCCGGAACATAATGTCTCATATGACGAGAACATACGTCCGGAATGCCCCTCCGGAATTAAGAATCTGAATGAGGTATTTTACGGCAAATTGAACGATTGCGGCTGGAATCGTTCAACTATAAATGATATCATTCAATTTGACTTAAAACCACTCATTCGGTCTCTTAATTCCGGAGGGCCGTTACGTTTGTCTGTTACCAGCGTTACAAAAGTAAAACGACTCTATAATTATATAAATATCCATATTTCCAGGGATCTCAATGACAGACGCGTCAGGGAAGCCGTACAGCACAAACGGTCACGGGAGCGTGGCATCTATGAATACCACAGCTACCACCCTAACTGGCCTATCAGATGCCAGTACCATCACCAGGTCGCCGCTCCGGTCTTCGCTCAAGAAGCCGCGACCCAGGGAAGGCGAGCCCGGCGGCCTGGGCATACAGAACCCGGGGTACTCGGGCCACTCGCCCCCACTAAACAGAAATGGGAGCCAGAAGAAAGTGCGCATCCAAACACACAGTACTGAGGTGTGAATCAGTGTATAAAACTATAATTATGCAGAACTGCATCTGTTACGAGTTGAAGTATTGTTTGTTCGGCGGGCGTTGCGTGTGAGTGGTATCAGAATAATCTACACTTAGGCCCGTATTCTAGAACGATACTCGAGCACTCACGCATAGATTGAAAGTTGAAACTAGTTTCAACCAATCAAATGTCTTTAAATCTATGCTCAGGCAGAGATCGGTGCTCGAATATCTTTCTGGAATACGGGCCTTGGCCCTCGTTCGCACGGACGCTTTTTTACGCATGTTAAAAAAAGCTCCCGAATGAAACAAATGGGAAACGATACATATATGTTCGCATGACACCGCTTTTTTTAAGCAAGTTCTAAATCGTATACTATTGGATTTTCAACACCTACGATGCTTTTTTTTAACGCGCGTAAAAAAGCTCCCGTGCGAACGTAGGCTTACTGCGCTGCACTCTGTATGTGCTCCATAAGTGCTAGCGCGTATTGCCGTGCGGTGGAATGCGGTACGTATAAAAAACAATAAACCGCATGCGTTTTTTTCACAGCAATGCGTTCACTTCTATGACATTCCATACTTACTATATACTACTTCCATACTTACTATACTCAAAATACGTGCTCAATCTATTGCTGTTTTTTAAAAAATGGTAAAAGATCATTACCTGTCACTTTAATCTTGCTACTTTCTCATTTGTATTGAATATTTATTAGTTTACAATTGATCAAGTTATTATTTTATTTTATATTGTTAAGTATTTATAATTATTTGTGTCAAAGTAATCTTATGTAGGTACCTATGTACACCTAGACTGCCCACTATCTTCTATCATTCAGTCCATCCAAAGGTTGTCTGGAAGAGATCGCCTTGTGCGATAAGACCGCCCATTGTACATTATTATTTTTAAGCCTTGTTCTATATTGTTACTAATGGTGTACAATAAAGAGTATATAAATAAATAAATATACTGACCACGGTAAAAAACGCATGGCAGTGTGTGCTAGTCCTAAGATTTTATGCATCTCAAAAACGTATACAGTATACATGCGACGTCCTCCGATCAAACTGCTTTGCTCGAAGTCGGTTTAGTATGCAAATAAATTGCAAATCACGTATCTTGCATGTAAGTTGCCATCACATTAATCGCGGCCTCAGATCATATAAACAAGGGAGATGTGCCAAGGCGCTATCGAGCTTGATGCCTGATCTTGAGCAAATTGCTCATATTAAAAACGTACGCGCTGGCGACGAACCGAACGCGATCGATGGTATAAATACAGTGTTTTAGTTTAGTGCTAGTGTTGAGTGACGATTAACAGTGTTAGATTGAGGGTGTGCGGAATGTTCAATGCGTGGGAGATTTTTTATTCACAAGGAGCGCTTAATTATGCACGAAATTGTGTCGAAAAATTTATTAAAAGTGGCACCAGTTGTTCCCGTACTAATTTGCTATGATGGCATATCTCCTTGTTTCTATGATCTGAGATCGCGGCCTATCTTCAGGTGTAATCATACATACTTGCATATCGGAATGGCTTAGAGAAAACTTGCAGTGTGCAAGAACTTGCGTGATTCATCAAAAAATTAAAATGTATGGGGTAAACAATTTATATTTAATTTATAAGAATTCAACATTAAGTTGGTGACAGACAATATTGTTAAATCACATTTCCGGCGGTAAAATAATAGAAAAAAGAACATTAGGTACTTACTTAATAAAAAAAATATTTACAAAATTGCACAAGAATTTACCACCTGAATACAATCGCTTTTAATAGGTTAAGAATAAACTTTTGACTAGGGAATGAAATTGCCGCGTCTACATTGGACTATCCAGAGCACTGATACAGAGCGCTCGGGTGCGGTACAATCGCGAATTCGCGTTGCAAATGCAGTCGGTGTGAACCAGGGACCGAAAACCGCTATAAATTACGGTACCAGTATCGAACAATTTCGGTTACCTTTAAGATTACGTTTACCGCCATATGGGTAACCAAGATAAAGGTTACAATTTTAATGCCGGTTTTACACACACAAGTGCTACCCGCCCTCTGACTTATGCTGACGGCACGTGTATGATAGAGGTAATTTTTATTTCGGAAACCGCTATTTAACCGGTATTTTTAACGACTTCAAAAAAAGGAGGAGGTTCTCAATTCATCGGATATTTTTTTTTAGATTAAGTTTACATTTAAAAATACCTGTAAAATAACGGTTGTAACCGAAAATTATTTCGGTTACAACCGTTATTTTTACAGGCATGTTCACACCAGGGACCGAAACCGGTATGACCAATACCTGTATTAACATAACAGGTAATGGTCATACCGGTTTCGGTCCCTGGTGTGAACGTGCGCTCGATTCGCATTCATTTGGATAGCTCTTCAGCGGTGTGACGTGTCTTGGAGCGCTCTGGATCGTCCGCATGTCTGTTCTGTAAATCTACACCCCACGGCATATCGCCGCGAGAACTGCCAATTTGTTTGCGAACGTTCGAAGGAGAATGTCACGGTGAGATTCTCCCTCGAACGTTCGCAAACATATTGGCAGTTCCCGCGGTGATATGTTGATACAGATATGATATGATGATAAGTTGGTACAGCCGGTCGATTCTGTAAAAATCTCACCGTGAAAACTTAGGTGAAGTGAGTTTGTTTTTGCTAGGAATTGACACTATTGACAGCTCACTCCACGCTCACTTCACCTAAGTTTTCACGGTGAGATGGTTACAGAATCACACTGCTGAATAGGGTGTAGACGCGACTAATGAATATTATGCGGCTAAACTACCCATACAACATGTAACATAATAAACGCACACCATGTTCATAATCGGCTACTGGATCGATTTAAGTCTTTTTTAGGCCTAACGAGACGACAGACTTTTTGTGCGATCGAATCTGCAGCACACGAACAATCTGCGAAACTTAGTGCACAGAGTGTTCGAGCGCTGCAGACTCGATCGCACAAAAAGTCTGTCGTCTGCGGTAGGCCTTAATTAATATAGTTATTTTTTTTCCACATTATTATAAGGTAAATAATTGATTAATCTAAAAGTAAAGTACAGTAGGTACTAGACTAGAGCTGCCGTACGTGCCGGTACACCGGGACATGTCCCGGTTTGAAGCGTTGTGTCTCGGTGTCCCAGTCAGTAAGTTGTCCCGGTTTGGTTCAAAATATGCCAGTCTCTCTTTGCAACTCCAGGCCACAAAGCTCAATATGAGAAACGGGTGTTTTCGTTGACCTCATGGTAGTGGACTAAAAAACGAAATGGGTGAAAATGGGTTACTTACTTAAAAAATTCAGACTTCAAAAAAATATGAATGGGCAAAAAACATTGCACTGAAAACGTGGAAAAAAGTAAGATGTCGTTTTTCCGATAGATCTACCAAAAAAGAAACTTAAAAGTTCTTACCTAGGCAGTATTGTATTATCTGTGCCTAGGCTAAGTGGGGTAGGTGTAAAAGATTGTGATTTGAGATTTTTTTTTTGTATTCCAAATGTCCGGGTCGGCGTTTCAGCATTTATGGCAGCCTTATACTAGACCCTTCGTGTGCGACTTTGTGCGAGCGTAGATTTGTAATGTGACCACACCAAATTTAAAAAAAAAATAGTCTATTGTGTATTAAGATTATAACATAAATCTCATTGGGGTGTTTGATGGTGTACGTTAATTCTGTTACATGTTGTATAAAAGTTTAAATATTTTGTAAGTTTGTACCAACAATTTTGTCCGAAAGTGCAAGTAGTTTATTTAAACGGAATTTTTAGAGATGGGTGTAGATGTAGATTGACTTTTTAATAATAAGAAGACACTGATAGATTTTAACACTATAGTGTAATTTAAATAGGACGTTTTTTATATATTTATGTATATCAAATCAAACTATAGAGGTACCTTTTTACTGTTTTATAATAGCATGTACATTTTCATTAAGTGTGCATATAAAAATAGGTAAGTTAGCATAGAAGTCGATGCACTGTCGCAAATTGAATCCACATATCACAAGTTGATATACCTACGTATTGTTTTACATTTTAAGTATATATTTTTAATTACAATCTATAAGACATTGCAATCATCTGTATATTTCGTTTGAACAAAGTTCTTAATTGAATATTTTATTGTGTATAAAGTGCATAATGTACATAAATCAGCACAAAGTGTTGTAAATTAAGAAACTTTTTGAATTTGTTACATTATACAGCTTTGTTGTATATTAATATGCAATTTTAATATGTTAACATTTATATTTTAGAATTTAATTCCGATTTATTTTTAAGATTAAAAGTTAAATATAGGTAATGTAAATAAACTTAAAAAACCCACCAGCCTCTTAGATCATCACAGTTTTAGAAACCTTTTGATTTGTCTTTTATAAACTGCTTTGTATATTCGATTGAGAGAATCGTGCCTTACCTTTTAAATCCTAATTCGTGCCTTATGTCCTAAAAGCCATTTACAAATTTATAATGATGAATTATTTCATATTTTGATCTTAATTTTATTTACTCCGTCCAAATGTCGAATTTAATTATTATTTTCAGATAATGTATCAAATTGTCGTTTATTCACATTTTATATGTTGCGCATAAAATTTAATGTTTACCTGTAATGTAAATCTTCATCTGTATTGTTTTCTGTTACATAAGGACCATTCTAAGTAACTTAAGATATTATTTTGGAAGTGACTCCGCGACCGCCGCCGTGACCTGAACGAAGCCCCCGTCAATCCCTTCGTGTTAGGTTACTTTTAACTTTGCAGACAGAAATAGGAGCCCCGCGTAGCGGGGCTCCGTCGACCACCTCCCTCCCCCTTGTAAGTCCAAAAAAGTTATATTTTGTTTTACATTGACTCTGTAATTAAAAGTCAGTCTAAGGTAGATAATTCAACTTAAAACACGGCAACATTAAACTGCTGCTACGGTAGTTTGCAATTATTTTCGTCTGGTATCACTGCTACAAGGCTACGCCGGTTTCCAACGGCGTTATTTTTGGGATCCGCCGCCGGCTGCGGAGGCGATCCCTATTATTTTTACTCTGTCCGTCCAAATTCTGGTCTTAACTTTAGTTTCGACTTAGCTACTTAATAATAACTAATGTTATGTAGTAAGTTTCAATAAGATGCATGGATAGTCCGGTCAATTTAGACATTCGAAGTTACATAAATTCCCACCAAGCTGAAAATCGGTAAGATTGTTTAAAATATCATTAAAAACAAAATTTGAAAGTTCCCCATCTTTCCCCTGTAAGGAAAAAATAATATTCAAGGTCAAAGGTAAAAAAAATGAGTTTTTCGCGATTTTCAGCAAAACGGTAAGTTTATCATAAAAATACCTGAGACAAAAATTGTAGATCATAAAATTATCTACAAAAAATTCGTTAATACTTTTTTTCTACGAGCCACCGTTTTTGAGATATAACGATTCAAAAAGTTGTAAAAGTTGTAATCGTCATAATATGCATGAGTACGCCACGTATACATGATAAAATTAAAACCAGTGCGGATATTTTAGGAGGTGAAAGTACGTATGAATATGATCAACTTTTATTATGGTACCGACACTGAAATATGAAAAAAAAAATCTGCTGTTCCCTACAAAAATGCACTACAACACGATCAAAATGTATGGAATAGCTGATTTTTTTTTTCATATTTCTGTGTCGGTCCCATAATAAAAGTTGATCATATTCATGATTACTTTCACCTCCTAAAATATCCGCACTGCTTTTAATTTTATCCTGTATATTTATATTTATTATATTATAATTTATATTATTATATTATATTCCTCCAACCTCAGTTGCTGCTCTTCTTCTTCTTCTAGTGCCTCTCCATCATTGAAGGTTGGCAGTCAGCTCTTTAAACTTTTTTGCCCATGCGATTTTGCCCATCATGATGGTCTTGAGGAGGACATATTGGTCGTTTCTAAGTACGTGGCCTAGGTAAGCGACTTTTCTTTGCTTGATTGTCCGGATAAGTTCTAGTGTTTTGCCCATACGCTGTAGCACTTCAGTGTTTGGAACTTTATCCGTCCAACTGATACGCAGCATTCGTCGATAGGACCACATTTCAAATGCTTCTAATTTCTTTTGAAGCTCTATTTTCATAGTCCAGGCCCAGTTGCTGCTCATCAACATCTTTTTAGGGTATATTACCAAGTTCAAGTGTAGCTTGGTTATCAGCAAGACCCTACAGACTGGGGTTGGAAGTTGGTCAACAATTCATTAGAACCAGTGCACACTTTACTTCCACCTGCGCCGGAAAAACTGCTGAAATCGATTTTTTGCAACTGCAAAAAGGGATGCAGTGCTAAATGTGGTTGCAAAAAAGTCGGACTGTTCTGTTCTCCGGTATGTACACATTGTCAAGGCCGGTTGTGCTCTAATATTGAATCACCAACAGTAGAGGATCCGTTTGATTCCAACGAGGCAACATGCGATACATCGCTATTAACGCAGTTTACATGCGCTCAGGATGAAGATGAAGAAGAACAAAAAGAACAAGACGAACAAGAACAAAAAGATCAAGGAGAAGAACAAGAAGAAGAATTTGAAAGTTGAACGACTCGGACGATTAAATTTCACTACTTTTTTTTTTAACTTAAATTGCTTTTATCTTTTCAATCTCTGCTAATATCCATTATTTTTCAATAGTTTCAAATTAAACAGGATCAAAACTGACCCGTGAAATAGGCCTACTGGGGAAACCACGTTAAAAAAAACGCGCTAAGTACATTACCTGATAGGTGGCGAGGAAACGTGTGCATATTATGACGATTACAACTTTTTGAATCGTTATATCTCAAAAACGGTGGCTCGTAGAAAAAAAGTATTAATGAATTTTTTGTAGATAATTTTATGATCTACAATTTTTGTCTCAGGTATTTTTATGATAAACTTACCGTTTTGCTGAAAATCGCGAAAACCTCATTTTTTTTACCTTTGACCTTGAATATTTTTTTTTCCTTACAGGGGAAAGATGGGGAACTTTCAAATTTTGTTTTTAATTATATTTTAAACAATCTTACCGATTTTCAGCTTGGTGGGAATTTATGTAACTTTACTCTTATTTTTTGGTCTAATTTGACCGGACTATGGAGGATAAAATCAAATTTATTATTGTTACTTTTGTATTGTTGAGGTAAATGTAATATTTTATCTGTATTCTGCACGCGTAGGGACAGTCGTTAAATTTCTAATAATAATACTTCAAAATTAAATTAAACATTATTTATATTCATTTATTTTCTTTTTTTACATGGAACAGATTTTTTACTTTATATTTTTAATTATACGGTATTATACAATTCCGTCCAAAATATCCCATTATGTTAATGATCTGATATTTAGTTATACATATTCTTTAGTAATATTTTGCTAAATAAAAAAGCAATTGTTTTACAACCAGTTTTGATTGTTTTATTTCACACATCCTATTATGTTAAAAAAATGATAACTTGTTTTTAGCACGGATTAAGTACCAACAGGACTTATCTCGGGCCGTCTATATTGGACGCTTAGCTTAGGGGTACATTTCCACTGACGCGGAGCTGGGCGGAGTGGAGAGGAGCAGACCATGAATTGGCCAATCACAGTGCTCGAAATTTGCACTCCGCATCAGTGGAAATAGTATGATTGGCCAATTCACGGTCCGTTCCTCTCCACTCCGCGTCAGTTGAAAGGCACCTTTAGAATACGTTGTGTGTGTAGACTAGAGCACCAGAGATGTGATGTGCTATATAGCTATGCTGCGAGAATGTAAAAGCTAAGCTACGAAACTATGTGACCGTCTCCACTGATGCTATGTAGCGGAGCGAGTAAGTTGTGCTATGAAAACGCGCCGCCGCAAGGTACCTAGCTGTGCAAGGAAGATGCGTAGCTCGAGCTATGTGACGACGTATCGACAATAGAGAAGGCACGGGGAGCGGCGCGGCAAGCTACACCACTCGCGACCATCCATAGCACGCATCTCAGATCATAGAAACAAGGGAGATGTGCCAAGACGCTATCGAGCTTGATGCCTGAACTTGAGCAAATTGCTCATAATACGACGCATCCATAGCAACGTTGCATAGCACATCTCTGGTGGAAAAGCAGTCATAAGGGCCTGTGCACACCGTTTTTTAAACGCGCCGTCGACGCCCGTTTGTAGCGATACAGACGTGATACGCACGCAAGTCAGACGCAGCCTGTAGACCTCTGTAGGATAAAAGCGCGCCGTCGACGCGCGTTTTGAAGGCGCATCGACGGCGCGCTTAAAAAACGTGGTGTGCACAGGCCCTTAGGTGTGTCTAAATTTTACTATTTAGACACACCTAAGGGCCTGTGCACACCTGGGTCTGGCTGGGTCACACGGTCACACCAAAGACGGGTAAGTACTTGCAATTGCAACGTTTGAGATTACGTGAGATGTCTAACTAATTACAGTGATTACAAGTTGCACACTGCACCCCTATTCGGTTATCGGTACGCTCCGGATCACTGGGCCACACCGAATACGGGTGCAATCCCTGTTTTTTCAATTATTTGATTATATATTATGTAACTTTGTACCTATTGGTAAGTATTGTTTGAGAGGTCGGGCAGAGTAGGCAGGGCCGTCTTCACGGGCACGCACGGAGCGGCGCGTTGTCGTCGTTTCCCGCGCGGAAGCGCGTGATCGCTCTGCGGGCTGCGGCGGCCCTGCGTGGCGTGGGGTCGCGTTTTTAGTGTTTACATTTACCTACATGTATGATGTATGTATGATGAATGTGCTGTGACAGAAATTATTGATTCTGGCAGCACTGTTCTATTGGATGTCATTATTGTCATTGACTCAGTCTAACCCATAGATATAAGAATAATAATAACTATTTTTCTTATATCTATGGTCTAACCGTGTCTGTAGGTACTGTGTGAAACCTATCATTTCTCGTTGACAGTGATACAGTGACGTTACTGTAAAGTACACCGCGCATAATGCGCGGTGGTGTACTTTACAGTTGCGCCAATTGGCGCAATGTTTTGATACAGTGACGTCACTGAAGCTTCAACCAGTTAACTCTTCCCTAGTCACGCACACTAATACAAATCCAGAACCGCACACAAACAAAAAACGGCCAGCGGCTTTATGTCCTTAGGCTCAGTCTATAGTATTCTATGTCTATGGACTCAATCTTCATTGTTAACGTCAGTGAAGTGTCAAATAATGGTCAACCGTCAAATCAGTGTTGCCACTTTAGTGACTTTGTCGCTAGAACTAGCGGATTTTTTGTTTGTTTATCGACATTTTGATTTCTAGTCGCTAAAATATATCTAGTGACTTTAGGCTTTGAGTGATTCAGCAGACTTATTGTGGTTTGATAGTTTCTTATTGCGTTATAAAAAGAGTCATATCCATTAAATTCATGTGTGCTTTATTCAATATTTTTTTTGCTTATATGCTTTTGATTTAAATTAACGAACGAACGACGGTAGACGAATTCGTAGTGTATTCGTCTACCAAACTTGAATTTGGCGCCCTCTAAATCTGCCGCCCGGGGCACGGGCCCCGGCTAGCCCCCCCCCTAGATCCGGGGCTGGTCCTTGGATGGATGAGAAGAATACTTACTGGTATTCCCCAATAATTGGGTTATGGAACTTAGGTGGCAGTCACTTCACGTAAAATATTGATATTCAGCCGCAACCAGTTAGACTGGAAGCCGTCCCCAATCTAGTTTGGGCTAGACGGATGATGACAAAATAGGGCATAACTCACGTTACCTACGTTAAATTATTTTAAAGATACAAAAATTATCTACATAATACAGATTCAGACTCCTTTAGCTGACGGCATCGAGGTCATGCGTCTATTTCGGTAACGCTTCCAAGTGGAGAATCGGTCAACTAAAATGTGCAAGCAGTTCGTAATTTTGTTGTGTGATAGGTATTAGGTAGTGTCGGTTAAATACATACTTCAATAGATTTAATTTTAAACTGTGGAACATTGAGTAGACTATTATTAGAATCTGTTCTCATAACTGTGCCAAAGAAGATTTAGTGTGCGTTAACATAGAGAGTCTCGTAAAATACTTCGCTGAAAAGTGCTATATATGACCAAAGTACGGACAGATCTGACACAGCCGATGTTTTACATGATGTTATTGTTTGTTATTCTTGTTTTATGCCCGATTGCCTGTAAGTTATTATTATTTTCTTTGTAGATGCACCAAAACTGTAGTTCTTTATTACTGAATAGGTAGGTAAATAATTTTCTCCAAGTCAACTTTCGCAGTGACTTTTTGATTAAAAATACCTACCTAGGTAATTGTTTTTTTTTTGCTTGAATGGGATTCCGAAGCATAAATATCTATGTAGACTTTATAAAAAATACTTAATTTTATTTGTGTGATGAATTATGATGATAGAAGATAACAATATTGTTTGGTTTGTACTTTTGAATTTTTTTTTTTTCCAACAGTTGCAGAAGAAGCTACCACAGACGATGGAGTAAGTAAATAAATACGTACCTGCTTAGTTTAGATTTGAAAGAAATCGAATCAGATATTCTGTTAAGTATACCTAAACACATTCCTTAATTTCCTACCATGTATCTATAAGAGAAACAAATATAAAACATCCAAAGTCGACCAAAGGTACAGAGACACCTACCCATTACCTAAATGGTTTTCCTTTCCAACTTTTTGGTCATGCTAGTTAGAAGGCAGGTATTTCTTTTTTCAAATCACCAAAATAAATGTGGCCAGTAGTCGCAAGAGACCGGTTTTTTGGAAAACCCTACATATTTTAATTCCTCTTCTTTTTTTCTTTTATTTAATTCTCCATTGACTCTAAATAGATACTCACTTTCCTGCAGGTTCAGCAAGACTGCAGTGAAACAAAATGCGGTTGTGACGAGTATGTGATTTTTTAAAAATTTACTGATATACTTACTCGTATTTTCTGATTTAACTGCTACCTAATTTCTGAACTAAAATAAAACATTACGTTTTCAGAATGTATATTTACAACGCCGTCAACGATAGATGTATGATCAATTTCAAGAAAGTAATGAAGAGAGTTGTTGTAAATTACGGTAAGAATATAGCTGATTAGTTTTCTTTTTAGAGTTCCGCACGTCAAAAGAAAAGCGGAACCCTCATAGGATCACCTTATCGTCCGTCTGTCCGAGGCAAGAAAGACCCTTTAGGAGTGGAGGCGTCTGCTCACAAATAATGCCACTAGAAGTAGAAGTATGTAATAGCGCGGTCATCTTGCTCATAGATGGCGCTATTGCATACATAATTACATACATCATTAAGTTTGTACGGAAACCTGAGGGGTTCGACTTCAAGTCATGAATATTTGACGTCAAGTCTTAACATCGGCTTGCGCTCGAAATTGAAGACGTTAAAACGCACATTAGTGATTGATCACTCAAACCACTTTGCGAGGTGTTTAATCGATTCGTTAATCGATTAAACACCTCGCCAAGTTAAACACCTAGCAAAAAAAACCATATTCATATTATTTACCTATTTGCATCAACGATGCAAATAGGTAAATAATATGAATATGGTTTTTTTTATGAATCGGCTTGCGCTCGAAATTGAAATCGTTAAAACGCACATTAGTGATTGATCACTCAAACCACTTTGCGAGGTGTTTAATCGATTCGTTAATCGATTAAACACCTCGCCAAGTTAAACACCTAGCAAAAAAAACCATATTCATATTATTTACCTATTTGCATCGTTGATGCAAATAGGTAAATAATATGAATATGGTTTGCAACTTGCACTGCTAACGCCTTCTAAACTGCATAGGTAGGTACTTACCTACCTATGCAGTTTACTTTTGCGAGTTAAACGGAGTCCATAATGGGTCCGTTCTACTCGCGGTGGAAACCGGGCTTAACGCCTGACAAAGGTGTTTGTGTGATAGCCAAAATGTTTACATAAAGACTCTTCGAGTTACGGCGGAAGGGTATTGAAAGCTCATATAGATTTGTGTGGTTGGTACACTTTTAGAATTCAGTTGGGGCATGAGCAGGCATCGGAGAGAATAATTTGCAATAATAATCCAGACACTGGACGGCACACAGAATTTTGATTATAATTGATCAAACGGCTAAGTCAATGATAAGCGCTGCTGTTGTCACTTTGGCAGCAGTGTTTTTACAGGAACTATAAATGTTGCGTTCTCTACTACTAGACACACGTGATACATTATTAGCTTATGGCTACGATCATTTTAACAAAGGGTCTTATCACATAATGGCGGTCAAGCGCAAGCCTATCATCGAATAAAAAAAAATAAACAATAGTTTTTATATGAAATTGATGTTACAGAATCAGGAGTTGACGTTTTACCTGAAGATGAAATGGCAAGTAAGTTTGATAGAACACGAACAAAACAGGTTTAATGTGACTGTAGTCACAATTAATCACTAATCTGCACTTGAAATTAACTGCCAGAAAGTGTGGCAAAACTAAAAACAAAAGCACAATGCATGGCGTTAGTCCTATTTGCAATTTCTTAAAGGCTGTGCTAGTATTTTGTTTGGTATCGAAATTATACCTATCTGAGCACCTAAAGGCGGATACAGACAGTGCGAGGCATGCGCAGCGCACGGCGCTCGTCGCATGCTTCGCAATGCGTGGATATTATATTCGTGGTGACAGTGGTGCGGCATGTGCAAATGTAGGTACCTATATCGAAGGCGTGTGCGGCGCATGCCTCGCAATGTTTGTATACGACTTTAGCTATTCTTTCAAGTACCTACCTACTTATAGAACCTTAATACTCTAATAACAACGTTATCTGCTTTCAGAGAAAATTTACATTGAAGGGGAGCAACTATTTAAAAGGATCATAATCGCGGTTATACTTTTCATGACGTGCGCAAGCATTTGTGTTGTATCTGCTTGCATATATTGTTGCCGTATTAATTTTACGTAAGTACCTTAAGGTAGAGATATTTAGTTACAGGACAGAACATTTAAACCATGCAAAACACGCGGACTTTTTGTAAAACAATGTTTGTAACTATGTTACTTACATTTGGTAGGAAAGGTCATTAAGTTTTAAAGGAGACTTTAACCATACAATTTATATCGTTAAAGTCTCCTTTAAAACTTGATGACCTTTTCTGCAACTCAGTGTTAGGCCCGTATTACAGAACAATGCTCGAGCACCGATCTCTGCGTGACCATAGATTTAAAGACATTTGATTGGTTGAAATCTATGCTCAAGCAGAGATCGGTGCTCGAGTATCGTTCTGTTAATACGGGCCTTAGTCCGTTAAGTGATATCGTCTAATTAATTTTGAATAGATAAAGAAAAAAGAAACTACCGGTGATTGGCGACAAGCAACAGGGTCACAGGTGCAAGAGGCTTGCCTACAAGACAACCACCACCAAATTAAAATTAAATGGTTGAAAAATGTTCTGATCCTAAATTTTATTGATAGTGAAATAGTTAAGTCATATTTTTTTATTAATGAGTCCCATTTTTGTACTACTTACAGGGATCGGACATTGAAACAAGATGTTAAGGCTCTGGCAAAAAAACTAAAAAGGGATTACAAGTCTAAGAAGATGGCTCCACAGCGGCCGCCATTGCCCCCTGTATCGGAAAGTTGTAGTGTCGTTGTGGAATCAGAGAGCCTTTTTGTTGCTTAGTTTTATGAATAAAATATATTATTACCTACTTCATGTTGAGTTATCAGTTATTAGTAGATAAATAATAAATACTTATTCAAATTACTAGGTAAGTAAGTAGATTATTTTTGGGATTCCAAATGGCCAAAACGGAACCCTTATTTTGTCATTTTCGTCCTATTTTGGGACTACAAATAGTAGGTAGGTATAACTAGTGGCGTCAGTTACGATCACAAACGTCACCTGCCGGCCTAGCATGACCACGATAGAAACGGGTTTTGTCTACATAGAAATAGACAAAGTGACAGATTGTAGAAACATTTATACGTTTTATGAATGAAATCTGTCACTTTGTCCATTTCTATGTAGACAAAACCCGTTTCTATCGTGGTCATGCTAGGCCGGCTGCTCATTAGAATGAAGAAGACGGGGGGTGCCTAGGCCGTTTCGTTTATTCGGATAATGCCTAATTCGCAAAATGGCACCCGAGTCGCAAAAGGGGCAATTCGCGAATGGACTAGTTCTCGAAAGAACTTAATCGCGAAAAAGCTAATTCTCAAAAGGACTAAATCGTTAAACGCCTAATTCGTGAAAGGACTCATTCGTGAAAGGACCAATTCGTAAAAGGTTAAATGACATGAAAAAACCAAGTTATTTTTTAGGTTACGTTATGTTGTTTGCATTTCGTATAAAACATAACGTAGGTAACCTAAAAATTAACTTGGTTTTTTCATGTCATTTAACCCTATGGTATGGCGTAAGTTGGTAAAGGTTGGACATTTGGCTAATTAATCCATTTACGAATTGGTCCTTTCACGAATTAGGCATTTTACGATTTAGTCCTTTTGAGAATTAGCCTTTTAGCGAATAAGTCCTTTCGAGAACTAGTCCATTCGCGAGTTGGCCCTTTTGCGACTCGGGTGCCATTTTGCGAATTAGGCATTATCCACAGAGTACATTCTAATAATCCGACTAAACGCCGAGGCTGCTGCACGCGATTGGTTAGTCAGTCGATGCTCGTCGTCTATTTGGACTATTTTTAATTACGTATTGGTGCCGATTCTCTGGTTAACCAACTAAACTAATTTAGTCTTATTACGTCTCTTTCTAATAAAAAACATGAGAGAGGGATAGCAGATATTTAATCCTGTCAAATTAGTCCACTTGAATAGTTTTAAATTTTTAATGTCAATTTAGTCGTAATCGCAAAAGGTTATGACTATTTTCCCGTAAATGACAAGGGCGTAGACTAATTTGACAGTTCTAAATATTTTCTGTCCTTTTTCAATGATATTTGTAAGAACGAGATATAGTGTGATTAAATTTAGTTTAGTGCGATGTTGAACAGAATCAGCACCATTGTCAACTGTCTATTGCCTATTGGGCTAAAAATGTACATGCGCGATCTGTGATCATCTTTAATGTAATGTACCCAGTGAACCGCTAGGTCCAATTTAAGGTGGATCCGTCAAGTTTGCGCGCGAAATTGAAAATATCTTGGGTTTTTTGCAAATTGCAGCGCTGTTTTACGCTGTATGTTGATCCAAATACGATTCGCGATAGTAATGATACTATAGTCACTAAATAATAATCATCAAAATCATCAATATAATAAAATTATAGCCCTTGAAATTATATTTCAGGAAAATCGTAATATTTTCACTAAATCGTATTTTCCTCCAATATACCTAATTTTGAGGGCTATATTGATGAATTTGATGATTATTATCTAGTAACTATAATAGTGCCTATCAATATTGTCGCATATCCAATTAGGATCAACACACAACGTAAATACAGCAGCGATGCAATTTGCAAAAATCCAAGATAATTTGAAATTCGCTCGCAACCTTGACGGATCCACCTTAACGCATTTTGACGGAATTTCCGTCATTTCCGTCAAAATGTGTTAAATTGAGGTTTAAAATCATTTCATTTTTGATTGGATGGAAATGGCGCTTTATTTCAAATTACTCTTTAGCTATCAGTAGCGCCACCCCAATTTAACGCATTTTGACGGACATTTTTCATATACAGAGATGTTTCTCCCTAAATCTATTCTACACGGCATGCCCTCACTCCTCACTTAAAATTAGTCTATGCATAGACCTGCCTCCATAACTCTATGGCATGTCTATGCTTAATGCCATAGACATTCTTCCTCCAATGCTCAATGCTCACTCTAGTGTAGCCACTTTAGTGACTTTGTTGCCAAAACTAGCGGATTATTTTGTTAATTTAGCGACAGCAATTTGATTGTTCTGCCTTGCTTGCGTTAATGGCAGTAAATCGCATTTTTGTTATACAAAAATGTAGTTCTTCCTTACATTCCAAATATATATAATACAAATAAGTATAATAATTTATTATCGACAGAAATGGACTTACTGCAATTTATAATTAGGTATTATCGTAAGCAGTTATTAACCCTTTAACCGTCAAGATTTTGCTACCTTTGGCTTACCCTGAGCGCCACGTCACTTTAGGTATAAGATGGAACAGTGTTGGGAATACTTACTATCGATGCATACATTATTTATTTATTAATAAAATAAAAGTCGGAAACATAATCAATGTTTTATTTAGAACTTATAGTTATTATTAATCTTTAATCAGACTTCAATCAATTAACTACGTAAACATGATGTGCTTGTAGAGTGACAGTATCAGCACTCAGGAGATGGGCTCGTTGTTCGTTCTTCTGTTGGTGAGGACTCTCCACGAGCATGTCGTATTAGGTAAATTAATTATCTTCATGTAAACTTCTGAGCGAATTTCTGGCCGCACAGTTTCCAGCTCAAAAGCTATTAAAGACGCGAAGTATTCATTTCGTGGATCACTGGGTCTCCGATCAAAAATAATTCTTCGTTTTCCAGCATTTTTTTGCAATTAAAACGTTGATTAATTAAGTTTTTCACAACACTGATTCCTCAAATACATATAAGGGAAGAATTTCAAGCTGTCAGACAGGAACGTTTTCTTGTTTCATGCTTTTCAGTTCGATTTTTTTCGTATGGTCCATTTCAATCGATCTTGTAAACTTGGTAAACAAACTTTCTATACAAATTCATCAAATTTTGACAGTTGGCCATACTAACATTGTTTACAAAGTTAACAAATTCAATTGAAATGGGTAGTCCAGTTTTAGTTTTTAACTACACACTTTTTAAAACTAGCGACTTTCCGATGGCAATCTAGACTTCTAGAGACACGTGCTAATTTGATGTGGCAACACTGATCGTGACAGCTACCTACACTCGCGACTTGCTCACGATGCGACGATTGGCGATGATGCGCGTCACATCACGGGGGTGATTCTCGCGGGTTCGATATTGATATCGAATTCGATATAAAGGTAAAATTAAAACCAGTGCGGATATTTTAGGAGGTGAAAGTACTCATGAATATGATCAACTTTTATTATGGGACCGATACTGAAATATGAAAAAAAAATCAGCTGTTCTATACATTTTGATCGTGTTGTAGTTGTAGTGCATTTTTGTAGGGAACAGCTGTTTTTTTTTTTCATATTTCAGTGTCGGTCCTATAATAAAAGTTGATCATATTCATGAGTACTTTCACCTCCTAAAATATCGTGCGGATATTTTAGGAGGTGAAAGTACTCATGATCAAAGTACTCTGGTTTTAATTTTACCCTGTATATTGCAACAACTGTCAAAATCCCTACCATTTTTAACCGACTTCAAAAAAGGAGGTTCTGTATTCGTCCCGTATGTATGTAAGTATGTATGTATGTATGTATGTATGTTTGTATGTGCGCGATTGTTGCGATATATATCGAATTCGATATCAATAAATCACCCGCGAGAATCACCCTAGGGATGCAGGAAGTGCCAAAAAGTATCGATATTTTTAAAATATATCAGTATCGGTTTCGATATATCGAAAAAAAATCGATATATCGATATATCGGTGAAATATTCAAAAAATATTAGTGCTTTACGAAATTCCATTGCGTTTGTTTTTACAAGTTTTTTTTTTATTATTTTTTATTATTAAATAATAGGCTCGCGTTTGACCGCTATCTCGCCTGATGTTAAGTGATGATGCGGTCTACGATGGAGCACGCTTGCCTAGAAGAAACCGATTCACTCTCGACTTGAAGATACCCAGATTGTAACTGTCGGGGAACACCCACTCCGGCAGCGAATTCCATTGTTTTGCGGTTTTCACAATGAAAGTGGAATCAAAGCGCTTCGTTCGGGTTTTTGGTACATCAACCATGAACCGATGGCGCTTTTTCGTGCTTCTTGCCGTCCGATAGAAAAAAGGGCAGGAGGGAATTAGATCATGCAGATCTGCAGCACCCTCTCTGAAATGTATCCGATAAAAAACCGATAGACTAGCAACTTACTTGACCAGGTTGGCATCGCCCCAATGGGAGACTGCCTTAAGGGCCAAATTCATGCGCACGACCAAGGCCTCTCTTAGAGACTGGATTTGTGGTCCAGTGGTCCGTGCATTGGCTATGTAGCTCTCTACAACAGTGCTGTCGTCCGCATATCCAAAAGTTCCGGGTTTTAGCAGATCGTTGATATGCAGCAGAAAAAGTGTCGCAGAGAGCACTGACCCCTGGGAGACACCGGCATTAATTGCCTTTCGATTATTTCAATAAATCTGTCAGTATTATTACTATTCATAAAAGTAGTGTGCGTTTCACTAAGAATTCCTTTCGGCGCTGAATTTCATTCAGTTACAACGTTTTTAACCTTAGATCATAGAAACAAGGGAGTTGTGCCAAGGCGCTATGAGCTTGATACTTTAGTTTGGTCATTTTAAGCGTAGTACAAAACTACACGCTGGTGATGAACCGAACACGATCGATGATGTAAATACAGTGTTTTAGTTTAGTAGTGCTAAGTGTTGAGTGACGATTAACAGTGTTAGATTGAGGGTGTGCGCAATTTTTAATTTGTGGGAGATCTTTTTAGTCACCAGAAGCGCCGAAAGTGTCGAAAAATGTACTAAAAGTGGGAACAGTTGTTCCCGTACTAATTTGCTATGATGGCATAACTCCTTGTTTCTATGATCTGAGTTTTTAACGATGTTAGAAGTGTTCTTTCAGCACCTATTCTCGTTCACAACTTTTAGGCTCTTATTCCAGAACGATACTCGAGCACCGATCTCTGCTTGAGCATAGATTTCAACCAATCAAATGGCTTTAAATGTATGCTCAAGCAGAGATCTGTGCTCGAGCATCATTCTGTAATACGGGCCTTAGTGTCCCTGACATCACTTTATCACTTAAATCTAAAAACTGTGACATTTTAATCAATGGCGACTACGGTCTTGCTACTGAAAATATATCGTTTTTGATACGTTTTCGATACGTTTTCGATACTTGATATTTTATATCGATATATCGATGTATCGAAATAATAAATATCGCCAAAAAATATCGATATATCGAACCAAAATTATCGATATATCGATACATCGATATTTTTCTGCAAGCCTAAATCACCCCCCACATCCAGTGCTGCCATTTTAGCGCTTTCGGCGCTAGATCTAGCGCTTTTTTGACATGTTTAGCGCCGAATCTGAGAATTTAGCGCCTAGCGCATAATCTAGAGCTTTTTTGGATCCGTCCCAAGGGGCAAGGAATATACTATAGGTACTCTACTAACTCTACCGAGAAACGTGAACTAAGCTAAAAAGATAAGTTTTCAAACAACAGTCGTCTTTTTTAAATCAGACTACAAAATTATTTCTCTTCAGTTGTCGCACAGACGCACATGTCACGCGTACCGACTACCGACCAATCAGCAACCATTTTTTTTTTTTCAATTTGACGTGTTGATTTTATGAACGTTACTGATTAAAATGTATATTTCCATTTTGATAAGTTTGTTTTTTCTATTTGTAAGTCATACATTTAGCGCAGAATCTAGCGCTTTTTTTGACAGTTTTAGCGATCAATTCATTTTTCCATCTGGCAGCACTGCCCACATCACATTGACATCGTAGCATCTCTACTTAATCTGTGACATTGACACATTCATTCACAGATCGCAATGATCGCATTCTTATTTTCATATTTCATTTATTTATTAATGCATTGGCGGATTGTCGTGGTTTCAATTAAAGAGAGAGAAAGTTTTCAAAAAAAGTTTCAATTAAAGAGTATCCAAGATACAAACCCCGATTGTTAAACATTCAGGTTTGATGGGGTTGTACCAAGAAGATTAATTTTTTTAATATTCTTGGGTTGTACCATGGGTTGTACTTGTTTGTTGTAGTTGTGCTGTTGTGAAATGTTGTGCGCTTTGTGGTGGTGTCTAGCGTATATTATATGATTGATTGATTTTATTATATTCATCTCTGCTCCAAACTCTACAATCAAATCAAAACAAGGCATATAAAAAAAAAAGTAGAAAATCATTTAACAGATTATCTCCATCCATTGGTCCCAAATTGTAGGCTGTTTGGGCACCTTCCTTAATGCATATTCCAGAGTTAAAAGTCGAAGTTGTTCTGTCTGTGGTCAAGGAGAAGCGCGGGAACCGTGAAATAATAGGCGGTCTTTTTTTTACTTCTTGTAATTTTATTTCAATTTTATTTAGTTTGTACATATTTTCCTGTTTTTGTTCTGCTGACGATTAGTTTATAAAACAAGTAGTTCTTACAAGATTTAAGATGCCTAAGAAAAGAAAAAAACCTAGACAAGATCCTGATGAAGAAATTGTTACTGGTCCTCCGGATTCATCTTCGGAGACAAGTGAGTCTGACTACGTGGACTCCTGCACTGCGGAAGAAAAGGCTGCAGAGAAGTATGCCCCGTATAGGGTTATAGACTACAGTCGCAGGTACCCTGAGGATGCCGTAGCTGGGTATGACTTTATTGTATTTATCAACCAATAGGCCAAAGAGATATGATGTACCTGAGTGGATGCTTCACTAGATTTGTTAAAGGGATTAAGTACTTGAAAAAAATTAACAGATACAAAATCGGCGTAGTTTTCGATCGCCCGAATTTAGCCAATTCATTCTTGGATAATGTTACTTTTCTGAGAGAACAGTCGATTCCGGCTGGAACGACAGAATTGTCTGGAGTTATCACGTCAGTACCTACGGATATGTCAAACAAAAAGATTTTTAAGGCAATATCAAGTTCAAAAAAAATTATAAGCGTTAGAAGAATAATGAAAAAAGTTAGAGTAGGTAGCTCAACTGAACTACAGCCTACCCAAACTGTAGTTATTACTTTTGCTTCATCTACATCTTTACCAGATTATGTTCATATTAAGATGTGGCGGCTTTCAGTACTGCCCTATATTCCACCAGTCAAGCAGTGTTTCCGTTGCTTACGTTTTGGGCATTTAGCCAAATTTTGTAAAAATTCGCAAAGATGCTCAGTATGTACTGAGGGTCATTCCTTCAAGGAGTGCTCTGTACCTGCTGAAAAAGCTGTATGTGTTCATTGCAAAGGTAATCATCTGTCCATATCTGGCCAATGCCCCATTAAGAAAAGAAAGATTGCTGAAAGCAGAAATACATTGAAAACCCCCTTTTCGGACTTATTTAATAAAGTTAATTTCGCATCACCGAAAAAATCGGAACATTCGACAGATATTATAAACTTGATGTTGTCTAATAGCACAGCATTAAGTTTGTTGACAGAATCTATTGTTAACTTGATTAAGTTAACCCTTAATTGGGCATGGCGTGTGTGCGTTCTACTCGGTTTTATAAACCTAGTGGGAATTTTTTATTTAGGAATAAGATTAAAATTCATTTTTTTGTTTTTATTTTTTTTTATTATTTAAATAAAAAAACAACGTGGGAAATATACTCCTACTGCAAGTGTAGGGCTAAATGAAGGGAGCTCTATGTGGGAAATAATCTACATGTTGGAGAGTGCTGGTGTAGAATGATAATTCTCAAAGCATGGAGCAGCGCATAAGGATACCAAACATATGGAACAAGAATATTTTGTCCTCTGCTCTTTTGCCCGGGTGCTACAGAATCGACACCTTCTATATTTACTAATGCGTGGCATATGTAGTCCAACATTTGATAAACGGGTCTCATCTGGCACACCATAACAGCCTCCTTTTTTCGTTTTGAATACTGCAGCCTGCTTCTTTCTGCTACTAAAATTATCAATAAGTGCACGTGCAAGTCGTAAACGGAATTCTTTATGGGTGTTTCTTCGTATTGAATGAGTAGTCATATATACTATATATGAATTTATAATGGCAGCTTCCAGTAAAAACCAGAATATTCGGTGCCAATTTTTTCTGGATTTTCGACCTACAGGATAGGAAGATCTGTAATGGTCAAAAAGGTCAACTCCACCCATGAACTCTGTATATTTTTTTATGGCCAACGGACAAAACATATTTTTCTTTGAACCATCTTTTTGAGTCCTCTTTATTTCAATAATATCTTTGGGATTGAAAGCAGTTGTACACACAAATACATCTTTCGTGTCTCTCCATTTGATAACTGAAAGCGGCGCCGAATATTGGTAAATAAATTCACCAGGTTTTAGTGTTGTCTCTCTAGATTTCTTGGTAATCAATTCTGGTAAGCCCTTTCTGTTTATGCGAACAGTGCCAATTGAAAATATTTTTTTTTCAAACAAAGCTGTCATTAGCCCCAAACTCGTAAAAAAATTGTCAAATACCAAGAGAGTATTTTCTGGCACATCATCTGCAAGATCTAATACCACCCGGTAACCTAAGTTTTCTTCAGATGCATTACCAACTTTACCTGTGTAAAATTGGAACTGGAACAGATAGCCGCTTTTGGAGTCGCACCTGGCCCAACACTTGTACCCCCTTTTTATGGGTTTTTTGGGCATATATTGCTTCATGGTACTCTTACCTTTAAATTTGATCATAGATTCATCTATGGACTGTGTTTGAGATGATGTGCAAGCTTCAGCAAAGGTCTGATTTAGTTTTTGAATGAGTGGTTGTATTTTACACAGTTTGTCATAGTTGGGGGATGTTTTCGGTAATTCTGTTCTTATGTCAGATATATGAAAATTTTCAGTGATTTTTTTGAACCGTCTTAGGGTCATGACACTAGAAATAACTGGGTTTTTATAAAACACATCTGTGGACCAATATAGCTGGCTATCAGAAATTGGATTGATTGACATCAGTATCATCATACCTAAATATGCAGAGATCTCTTCCTTTGTGACATCTTGCCATCCATGTGATCTTTTTTCATTTGCATATATGTTTGTATTTTCTACAATTAAGTTTAGCATAGACTCCGGAAACATGTCCAAAAAGTAATCTTTTGGGGTACTCCTATTAGTATATATTGTTCTTACTTGCAATGGCTTGTCAAATGAAGGGATATTCAAGTCTCCAACAAATGTGGTCCATAAACGTTCTCTATTTTGCATATCAGAATAACTTGGTCTCGGAGTATTTGATGGAACATTTCTACTTTCAGGAGGCATATTCAACACAGGCTCCTGCTGATTGGACTGTGTATCTGTTATGTCCATTGCTTCATTGTTTATTTGATTTTGTTGAAATACAGTATCTATATCTAAGCTCCTGGTAGAAAACTGTTCATCAAGAGGCTGAATAACTATTTGAGAGCTTGCACTGGAAACAGGCATTCCATCAGGAAAGTAATCACGTGGGGTACATTCAGGCCTGTTGACAAGTACTTGTTCATCTGCATATTGCACAGTTTCAGCTGCGTCTGTATTTATTTCACCTGGAAAAATAAAGGTACTATAAAACTAAGCACTGAAAAAATTCTATTACCTAATTGTTCAATAAATATCTACTTACCACTCAAAATAGCAATCAAGTCGTCTTGAGAAAATGATTTTTGAATTTGGTCTAACATTGTATTCATATGTGATACATCATCTACTATGGGATGTTCATCTTCACTAAGATGGTCAGATTCGTCGTCAATAATCAATTAATAGGACCTAGGTATTCTTATAGAGGAGTTTCTCAAGGAGGAATATTAAGTCCTCTATTATTTATTTTATATATTTCTAGATTAAATAATGTGCTAGGTAGTGATGTCTGTAATTTACAATTTGCTGATGATTTGGTTGTATATTGTTCAGGAGAAAACCTTAATAGCATTGAAACAAAACTCAAAGCTAGCTTGGAAAAATTGGGACATTATTTTGAATGTCTCAGTTTGGAGGTCAGCAATGAGAAAAGTAAGGTTGTTGTCTTTTCCAAAAATGTTGTTGGTTGTACTAGTATTAAAATTTATTACAATAATAGCCTTATGTTAGTGGATAGTTCCATACAATTTTTAGGTGTTACTTTTCTCCGTAATTTTAAATGGAATGTGTATGTTGATTACTTAGCAAACAGAGCATTAAAAGCTTGCAATATTTTGAAATCTCTCGCTGGCACTTATTGGGGTGCTGATCCAGGGACATTACTGATTTTAAATAAGTCCTTTGTAAGAAGTCACTTCGAATATGCATTTTTTTGCTATAGTGGTGTACAAAAACTAGTAGAAAAACTAGAAAAAGTGCAAAATAGATGCTTACGTATTATTTTGGGAGCTATGTGTTCAACACCTATAGTGTCAATGCAAGTCGAATGTAGTTTGCCTCCATTGATAATTAGATTCAATTATCTCAGAACAAAATTCTTCATTAAGATTTCTTCTATCAGTGATCATCCTCTTCTATTGCAGTTAAAGAAGGCTATTAATGGGATCAATCCCCCTTTTCTAGTACAAGGTTTATCTGAAATTTTAAAAGATTGTTCTAATCAAAATTATTTTTCTAGCTCCATTTGGCCTTGTTATTTATATTCCTATGAATCAAAGTATTGTCCATTTAAGTTTAAAGAGGATGTTTACAGAATGCTTGGGGAATGGAATGGTTACCTACAATCAATTGTACACAGATGGCTCAAAAAATGATAATGCTGTATCTATGGCTATTTATGACGTTCAGACTCGAAGTGGGTTTGGAAATAGGTTGTCTTCAGTAGCAACTGTGTATACAGCAGAGGCTATGGCAATACTCAGTGCTTTAGAGTATATTGAGTCTAGGCAAGAAAATAAATGGATCATTATCACTGATAGTATGAGGTATGTATGAGGTAGTATGAGGTATTGGGGGCACTAGAAAATCCCAGTTGTAATGCTAAAACAAGTTACATAATTAATAATACCAGAGAAAAATACAATAATTTACATAAGTTCAAAGATATCGTCCTTTTCTGGACTCCTTCACATATAGGTGTAGTTGGAAATGAACAATTTGATTACCTGGCTAAATTCATTGTTAATCATCATCAGGAATGTCCAATTTTGCATAATCCCATTCCAAATTCAGATGCGTTGATTTGTTTCAAATCAAAACTGGCACGTGAATTTCACAATTTCTGGCAGCATGTAGTTGAAACCAAAGGAAAGTGGCTAGCTGAAATTAAAACAAAGATTTCTCCTCCTTGGTTTACAGGAGGAAATATATATCGGAACAGAAAGTTTTATACAACGATTTGTCGTCTACGGCTAGGTCACTGTCGATTTAATGCACATCTGTTTAGAATTGGCATTCTGTCTTCCCCAAATTGTGATTATTGTAATTCTGCTATACAAACATTGGATCACATTGTATTTGATTGTCCTAATTTTGCTCTTCAAAGGATCATTTTAGTTGATCGCCTGCTAGGTATTTATGAAAATGCTGAAGATATCCCGCGCTCGCTTCAGCAACTTTCGAGGAAAAAAGATTGTTTTTTACCAATTTACGATTGTATTGTATCAACTGTTGATGAAATTGGAATTTGACAATTACCACACTTTTGACATAAAATTATATGATATTGAGATATTGAGATAATATTAAATAAAACATGAAAAAAGACTCGGCTCCGGTCTAACAAAAGGTACTGAACTTGAATAATTAAAAGAAGACTTGGCTTACGCCTAACTATTGGTTATTGAAGACATTGATAAAAATAAGACTTGGTTTCGGCCTGACTATTGGATATTGAAGACATTGAATAAAGAAGACATGGTTTCGGCCTTGATTATATCATAGAAAGACAAGAAAGAAAAGAAGAATTGGAAGAAAAAGAAAACTAAATCAGACTTGGCTGTATGGGCTCAGCTCCCTTTGCCTGTCCCAAAGAGGGACGAAAAGAACCAAAAAAAAAAAAGTGTCTGTGGTCAAGTGGCTTCTTAGGGCGCTTTCAATTTATGCGTTTCGGTCGGACCGCTGCCGCACGCTTAACGTGCCGCTGGTTATATCTCGCTGTCGGGCCGCTGCCGTACGGTTGCAGTCCGACACCGAACGTCTAAATTGAAAGCGTATTTTACAGCCGTGCGTTTTTATCCCAGTGAGTAATGTGACATCAGTCAAGCCATGGACTCTGACAAAGAAACATTACTGTTAGTGCTCTTGTTGAAAATCATCAAAGAGAAACAAAAACGACGGACGCCCCCGTAAAAGAGCAGCACCGATGTTTTCGTTAAAACAAGATCCAAGCAATTTTTTTAATTATCTAAGAATGTCTAGAGAATGTTTCGAACTACTTGAATTACTTAAAAGTAAAATTCTGCAAGAATCTGTTTTCAAGCATACTATATCAGCTGAAGAACGACTGATAATAACATTGAGGTAAGTAAAGTAAACAATTTGTATTTTGTAATTGAGTTATTATTTATTACATAGCTATTTTGTTTATTCATTTTTATACAACATATTGTTCACATTTTTAAACATTTCATTATAAAAAATCTAAAAAATAAAACATTACTACAATTATTTTTATGGTTATTTTTTTTCATAAAATCTTTTCGTAAATAAGATAATGTTATGAAGAATCAGTACAATCAATATATAATTAGTACAGTAACAGTTAATCAATCATTAAATACAAACAACTTTCAAATAGAAATCCCTGACAAAACGCGGAATGAAAAATCAATACAAAAATTATTATTTAGAAATATCATCTGTAAAAAGGTCACTATATATGGAAGCATCAGAATCTCCACTTAAATTGGATACAGATGAGGTTGCTGCAAGTTCATCTGATGTGGATTGAAGCTGAGTATTTGTCAGTGTCTGGGATCCTGGAGATTGATTCGTAAAATAGCCGGGTTGTTCATACAATTCCGAATCTAAGTTATAATAATCCCGAGTATACGATTGTGGCATCGCGTATTTTCGGATAATTCCAATAATGTCATATTTCGACGATGAAGTGACAAGAACCTTTATCTACCAGAACATGATTTTACAGGAAACGAAAAAAACGTTTTATTTATTTTAAATGCAAGGTATGAAAAATTGTGTTATTGGATATTTATATTAAATAAGAAGCGGGTATAGGGGGCTATGTGCGACTAGTGTATATACAATCAACTTTTTGATTTAGACGTAGATAGGTGATATTGCAATCTAGACTTTGAAAATATACATTATGATAGCAAAGATAGAAGATATTTCTAGTAAGGAAATTCTATAATAATATTTAAAAGAAAAGGCATGATTTTCATAGAATAATTTTTAATTAACTTCAAAAATGTTACAGATTGTTAGAAAATCATATCGTCATATTAATTATTACAATCAAATATCTGATAGAACATAAAAAAATAAAAATGGCTACATTGCTCTTGAGACTAAATTAAAAGAAAAGAGAATAATCAGTTTATAATTAATATTATTGGAACAAATACAATGAACGATAAGACATGTTATGCCGACCGCAAGTAAAATCGGACAAGGGCAGCAAGATGATGTTGGGACAACTATGTTGTCTCAAAAATTGTGTTTTATTAAAGGAACCAAATGGTTCAAACAAATGGCAAAGTGTCATAAAAATTATGGCAATCTTTAGGTAATACTGCTTGTTGTTGTGTTGTTGCAGGTGGTTGTACTTCGTTACTGTAATTGGAATTTTGTTAGGATGTAGTGGAGGATAGATTGCTTCCGAAGCTAGTAACCTAGGTCTGTTCGGTAAAGGAATCCATTGTTCGTCAAAACCCAGTTTAACTTCGATTGTCATAGTATTGTACTTTATTCCTCTGATATCTACAACCTGTGGATCGCCAGCTTTGCGGCCTGGTCGAATACTTTTATAAAGCATATTTTCAGGTCGGGCATAATCTTTAACAAATTCATGATCTACTTTAATTGCTTCATAAGGGTTAGTGCTTCGTGCCTCTTTAGTAATCGTGACATAATCACTGGGCAAATGTATTTCCCGATTTTTGAGTTTTCGTTCAATAGCACTGTGAACCGAGTCACACTACATCTGAGTGTGACCTGGTTCTAAAAATTTTTGCGTAATGATTACGTTATGTTTCTTGCTCAAAAGGAGCAGTGCATTTGCCAGCACACAATTACGATTCTGGTATGTGCACCCGTCGGAGTATATAACAATTGGTAACTGATGTGGAATACAATGTCTTTCTGAATAATCAATTAAAAACGTTGCAAAAGTGCTAGACGTTAAATCAGCAGAAGTTTCGTCGAACCAATAACAACTGCAGTGGTTGGTTATTAAATTAAAAACAGCGAAATTATGGCACGTTAACTTTGTCTTGAAATATAAAGCACTAGCAGTAAGGTAAGGACAAACCTTCACAGCCTCTAAATCCATAGTCAAAAGTATAAATTCTCCAGCAGCTGCTTTTTGCTTGTCCTCTTCTTTTTCTTGTCTAGCCCTGTTTTTCTTAATTATATGTATTTGATAATCTGATTCATTTAGATTACCCGAATTGTAACTTGAACAGGTGTCACACATGTCCTTTTTGAGCGTAAATAGCCATGATATTATAAAGGGAAGATACGCTACGTTCATACTGAGCGGTGTCCAGAAATTGTTGCGTTGTTACTACAAATGTACTTACATGTAGGTGTATAGTCATTTTCAACTACGACTGCGATAGATAATACGGAACGTATGGTACAAAAAGAGATAGCTATCTGTAGTGTGTTGCGCTTGAAGTACACAGTGTACTTCAAGCGCAACACACTACCACTACATTATCTGCGGATAGAGAAGATACTGATGTCCAGGATAAGCCATTTTCCTGTAAAACTTTACAGAGCTGTGTTTATAATAACTTCACTAGTTTCAGCAGGGTCTTGATAAAAATCAAGTAAACCTTGTTTCAAGCCATCTTTAAGCGAAAACCATTGCACAGTTACTGGAAACATTTTTAAATTTCCTTTGTTAGAAGAATCTGTGCCAATAGAAAAATATGTTGAATCATGCAATTCAGATAGCAGTATTTCTTGCGACAGCGGGGCTAGAACATTTTCACAAATAGTTGTAGCTTTAGTTCGACCACACGCTATTTTCTTTGCAACTTCTGAATCAGGAAATAAAGTTCGAAACAACTTATTATTACAGTCTTGACTTGAGTAGCTGTGATGGTGTTTAACTCCATGATATACAGATGTGACTTCTGCGGCAGTTATAAGATCTTCTTCTTGTGAATGCTTTTGCACAAAAAAACCGGAAACGGATGGTGTTGAAGACTTATTTTTCAGAAATAACTTATGTTTCTTACCTTCCGAATGCACAATCAGAGCTCTTTTGCCTTCGTATTTTACCAAAATATCGGTTTTGCATAATTTACATTCAGCGGAGAAATCATCTCGCTTTTTAAGCCAAGAACTAAACAGAGGATCGTTCAACCAGTTTACATCAAAGCTCGTATGATATTTAACTTTTCTCTTCTTCGGCGGTGTCTGCGCCGTTGAGCCTTCCGAATCCGACATTAGGTACACTTTATTTAGAATAAAACAGGAACAAAAACAATACTCGCATTCCCGTGCAATGTTTACAAATACAAAACGCGTCCGTCTTCTGGCTGTTTATTACGCAACTAAATAAAGTGCGGGGCGGTCGGCGGCGTCGCGGGTCAGGGAGGGGGCGGGGCGGGCGAAGCGAACGGCAGCGCCGCGCGCCGCGCGCGCACAATCCCCGCGGCCGCCCCGCCCGTATTACTGGCAGTGGTACGGGCGGGGCGGCCGCGGGGATTGTGCGTCCAGTGGTCCACTGCCAGAGGCGGCAGTGGCCCACTGCCCGCCAGCTGGCCAAAAATCCGGGAGATTTCAGCTGCGTTCCTGGAGCCGGGAGGTTTTAAAATCTTATGTTCGTTTTCCGGGAGAATCCCGGAATTCCGGGAGAGTTGGCAAGCCTAAGTACACTAGTGAATCACAGAGTATGCGGATTTGCCACAGATGGGACGTTGGATATAAGCATAGGCATTGGATATAATGTATTACATTGATAATGATGTATTAAATAAAACAAAAAACAGAATTGTTAATTATTTATTCACAAACTTAGACTAAGTTATAATAATAAAAAAAAATGAAAGTTGAGTTGGCAGTTAAGATTTTCATTATTATTTATTTACCCTCAAATAAGTTTAATTTATTTCTTTATACCATTCCCCCTCTAAAAAGCTTATTTTATTCACTGAAAACAGTGAATAAAAAGCACTTTTACTCACTGTTTTGATGTTTGAAAATGGAACACACCAATGTATTCGACCACAGATTTAAAGAACCTATGCTAGATGCGGTACGTTATTAGATTGTGTGAAAACCGAACGTGTCATCTTTTTTATACCTACGATAACTTCACCCCAGCCTTTTAATGATGTGCTCAGAGTAAACAGAATTGTTTCAATCACTAAGCGTCACTGAGCTAACAGACTTTTTTTAGTACGAACAGTCAAACATGCAGGGCACGCTTGGTCGTGGCTTACCGTATCTAGTGTAAGTTTAATCTGTGTATTCGACCTATATTGATGTGTTCTAAATTCAATTTGATTGGTCGATATTTTCGACAAGGAGTTTAGCATTAGAATAAAAACTGTTTTGTGTTCTTTGCTGTCCTTAGTAAATTGGCGCTATTTTGAATACTGTAAGTTGTACGAACACAAAGTTTAGTGTTACTTTAATCTTTAATTTTGTGTTTGTTTAGTGTTGTTCTAATCGATTAAAAATGCATTCTAGTGATGAAGATGTGTTAACACCTGAGTTTGTGAAAGAGAGGGCGGCCGATATAGTGGAAAGGTGGAAAGCTTGCTACCCAAAAAATCACGGCTGGTTTACATCAAAGCCAATTTAACTTTACTTTTTCTTCATTATATGTATATTTTCACTTAAATCTTTCTTTTTCTCGTAGTCATGGTATAAAGTATAGTATGCAACTCTTGAATAAAACGGATTTATATCGAGGGCCATGAATCGCTCGCGTCGCTCAGGATTCAAACACTTGAATCACTCGCTACGCTCGTGATTCAATCATCATGAATCACTCCCTACGGTCGTGATTCAATCGTTAGAATCCTTCACTAGCTCGTGATTCATCTATGGCCCTCGCTTTAAATCCGTCCTTTATTCACTAATTGCATAATATACTATTTTTGTCTTTTTGACATGCTTTTAATGGATGGGTTATTTTTGTGCTCATGATGCAAACGGACATTCAGATACTTTTGTATTATAGCTCGAATTAGTTGCAGTCTATGATTGAGTATAGGGGTTTGATTCATAGAATGTTCAAACAAAATATCGAATACATTGGACTGCAAAAAGTGTTTTAAAATGTTGTATTGTAATCGCTTAAAGTCATGAGAATTTCTAAAATAGGGACCATTTTCTATGATGAATTTCTTTAAAATATCTTCTGATTTTAAACACACTAAAAAAACATCATGCGATGCAAAACACAAACCACCCATATCTTTAAGAGTGACGAGTTTATGAAACCATAATTTTTCATTCGTGAATAAGGAGGAACGACACTCTTCACATTTTAAACTTCCACAAAGTTTTCTAGATACCCAGCCTGAAATATATCCTATTATTTGTTCTACATTACACGAGCGATGATCGTTATTAAGTAAATCTGTCATAATAGACACGTTTTCTTCCGATTTTTTATCACTTTCCAAGTTAATAAGCTCATCCATAACCCAATTTTCATCAAGAACCCGTCCGTCGCACGTGTTGTTTATGTTTTTGACTGCTGATGAGCAATTTAGAATCAGAAAATATTCTACCGGAATACAATTACCTGTAAAGGCAGATCGCAATTCCAAATGATTGAACATTTTTTTATAAATTCCTTTGAATTGGATTGTATTTGGGTTATTATTATACCCTCCATGTCGACGTATGTCCCCGAACATTATTTCAATGTGGTCTTGACTTAACCTATATGTAGAAATGTAGCTCAGTCTTTTCTCATCTTGAACAAGAGATGTATATAAATATTTAAGGCTTTCGATACAAATCAAAAATCCTAAAAAACCGGTTTTAGATTTACATTGCACGAGTTTTTTTTTAGTTATTTTCATAAATACATGTCCACGTCGGGTAATTCTGTTTTTATTGTAAATACGCAATTCAAGTACGTAGTTTTTAGCTTTTTCTAGAAAAGCAAATATTTCTTTTGCATTACCTGAACTAACAGGCTTTTTAAAACCAAATTTGTCACGAGCTCTCGAATTGAAAATGTCGAACAAGTCATTAAATAATATTATGAAGTCTTTAGTGGGACCCGAATCTTTAAAATTTGATGGACGAAGTGTATCTTCGCAAAGCTGCAAAGCATTTGCGACACTTCTACTTAAAAGTTGTGTGGCTAACTTGACTTTCATAATTTCATTGCGAAAATTTAAGTGCCGTTGTGTAAGTCGGTTGGCAAAATTTAAACCCTGGTCTGTCTGCAGTTTGTTAAGATTTTTTAATAGTTGCCACCTTATCTCTTTATTTTCATTATTAAAAATAACTGACTTCGCTTCAAAAGTGTTGCGTACCAATTTAATCATGTGGCATGGATCTAGGAAAACTGCAACTTCTTTATTGATTTCAGGATGTTTAAATGTAGTTTTTAAGTTATCAATAACGCTCAGTTTACAGCCTAGAACCGCTGCAGTAGACAAGTTAGCCGCACAACCATCGAAAGTCAAACTTACTATGTCAACGCCTGCTGCATGACTATGTCTTAAACAATCAATTATTAACGTAGCTCTCGTCTCTGATGATAATCCTTTGACAAAAAAGTAAGCTACAGGAATTTTCCAGTTTTCACTTAAACATACTAAAATAAAAACAAATGCTTCTGTTGCAATTTCTTTGTTTTCCGAAGGTCCAGAACCATAATTTACTAATCCCTCTGTATTTTTGCCTGTCCATTGAGTTTGATGTCTAAGAGCCATTTCGTCTACAATCAGGCCACAAATAATTTTCTTTCTAGATAAATTACTTTTTTGTTTTAAAATATCAAATGCTTGTTTTGTGAAACCTGGCAACATTGAACTATTTTGGTACCATTAGCCAAAACACGGGGATGAGGCAGGGCAGTATGGAATACCCGCCTGACGTATTTATACGCCGCTGAGGAGTAGTAGTTTAAAGTTAACGCAAATTTGCGAAGCGCTGCTGGGTATTTCTTCCTAAAATTTTAGACTTTTTTATTTGCAATATTCTGTTAAATAAGTTTAATGGTTCTGCTTTTAGGTTAAGATCCGAAAATTGCTGTTCCGTGAGATAATTCTTTCTTTTCAAATCCTTTAAAATGTTTTTCATGCTTGTTATTCTTTTTTTTAATCTGCTGTTTTGGATTTTAAGAGCATTATTCTTTTTCTGTAACATTTTTTTTTCAACAACTAATTTACGAACTCGCGTCTTAAGCTTTGCTTTTCTGGGGGTGTCGAACACTGAATCCATGTCGGATATATCAACATGGTCCAGACTGGTAGGTGAGCGAAATTGTGGAACATCATCATTGTCCTGAAATAGAATAAATTCTCTTAATTGAGACGGTAATTATAAATGATATTTGTAATTAATTGACCAAGATTGAATGCACGGATCACGTAATTACATAAGTTACGACCATTTGTTTTCTTGTTGTGAAAATAATGAACTATCGTAATATTTAAAAAAATAAATTTTACCGGGGCTATCACAGGTACTGCAGTTTTTTTCAGACGCATACAGTAGCCTTTGGAAGTTTTATATTTATCTTCATTTTTAAAATGTTCTGAACAAATTGTACTACTTTTTGTAGGCATCCAGTTATATTCACTTCTTTCCGCCTGAACTATGCTGACCCATTTATGTTTTATAAAATCATCACTAGGAAATCTGGAAGATAACAAAAACATAATAAAAAATAAATGTTTTATCTAAGATACATACATTCTAATCGAGTAATAAAATAATATTGAATAGCCCGCTATTACTAATTTAATTACATATTATTATTAGAAAGACGCTAACAAACTAACTCATGCGGTCAACGAACGCTGTATATTCTGCCTACGATTTCGCTTCTGGTTGATTAATCTATGACGCATGGCTATTTGTCTTTGTCGCGCTGCAGTTGTCATCATATTCACTGTCCTTTTCGAACCACCATATTAATAATTCGAAATGTATTTTGTAAATGAGAAATAAAATCGTGAAAAAGTATAAATATGACATTATTTTAATATACTTACGTATGGTATGAAACTCCTACACTCTTATTTTTCTTGGAACCATAGTTTTTACACTTTCGTAACACACAACTTGGCATTTTAGGTGGATATAGGCACGACACAGACACGTTTCGTTTCGCTCGCTGCTATTAGCCGACTAAAACAAATTACGACAATTGTCTGAATTCGTTCGCAACAATTTTTGCGCGCCAGTGCGATATCTACCTCTTTTTATTTTATAATATCATTGGTAAATAGTGACAAATTTTTGTCATGAAAATTCTTTTCAAATGTAAATCTATTAATATAAGGTTGACTAGTTTCAGTGCAGCATTTCTGATACACTTTGTATAAGTCGAAAAGAGAACGATAGATTGGTTCTATGAAGAGTTTAGCTGTATCTTTTCTTGCGTAATGCGACGGAAATTTTGGCAAACTTGTAAAAAAAATTTTTTAAATCGAAAGTTTCGTTTCTTCTTCTGCTCTTTGAGTCTTTGTTTTAGAATCGTATATTGCATCATGGTTTGAAGTCATGCCAAACTCTACTCTTTTTTACCCATGCTTGAACAGTGAACGATCCCAGTGATAAGGTGTTTAAAAACATTTGTTTACATACCTGTACTTTATTTGAACAGTCTTTCTCCATCGGCAAAAAATATGATAGGGTTCCCTCCCGCCTAGTTGGTTCACTAGCCGATTTAGTTTTCCGAGATGTACTAGATCGTGTCACCAATCCCGTAACGTAAACTCTTCGTTGATCCCAGGTCATTTTCTTCCAAAAATTGCTATGTATAACCTTTCGACAATCCTCAGTCAACCTATCACATCCTCTTACCTTACTCTTCTTACAAAAATTAGAGACGCAAGTTGGTCTTAGTCGTCTTGCTTGTCTTACAGTATCTTGTTGGAACTTCCTATCTTTTAGAATATCCTAGATACTCTTCACCTCGCATTCGCTTCAAAAACGCCTTATTCCTTTTCCAAGATTTAGGATCAGCATTGTGACGACGTTTTCGACCTTCATCCATATCTCCATTATCTTGTTGGTCCTCAGTCACCAATACTTCAGCAGAACTTCTTTCTTCAGGAATTTGGTAAACATCATCCGATGTAGATTCGATCTGATCCGGTCTGTTAAACGCAATCAATAAATCAAGGTCACTGGTAATGTCCAACAACGCCGGAACCGATGGCGTCTTTTTTAGGGAACTAATCATATTGTTTGTATCATGTGTTAAATCAGATAATGACCAAGACCTTACTACGAGACGACGACGAGTGCTTGAATATAAGGAAGTAGATTCATAATCATTATTGTCAAGGATTTCTGTGGGTTAAAAGCTACAGACTTCTGGTGGACTTAAAACATTGACGTTGGCGTTGATAGCTTCCTTTGGGTTGGCATTAGGGTTGAGATCGCTTTTTTCAAGACTACAGCAATTGCCAGAAAAAGGCGTGCTGATGTTATCTTCAGGCTAAAAATAAATAAATAAATCATTATTAAATGTAAAGTTAAGGTGTTCTTACAAAGTAGGTTCCTAATTATGCAAAGCGGACGAACTTTATACGCAAAACCTTCACATGATTTTAATATCTTACCATTTCGTGTTGATGTCCAAATATCTGTTCATTTTCCTCAGCAGTAGAATGTCTTAGGTTTGTTAGAGATCGTCTAAACTGAAATGACGCGCCCTACTACCTACTTAATTAGTTTATTTAGATGTGTGAGTGCAAATATTAATAACGACCCTTCTTCTGTGTGGGAGCTTCGATTGTTCAGTGAACTACGATCTGTATGTGTACAAGACGATCGACTAGTTGGGTGATAAATCCGACAATGCTTGCTCTATGGAGCAGCGCTGTCTCATTGTATGAAACAAGACGTCCTCTCCTCTCGCGCGTTAAGATCAAACTAAACTAAAGTAACCGTCATGAGAAGCTATAAATTTTGTAAACAAGTGTTCAGGAGTTCACAACATTTGGACCAACAAAAAAAATGAATTTGTTTAATTTAAAACATACTTCTAATATTAACCTTAAGTTTCCAAAGATTAGCGCGTTTGAACAAACAACTCTTTCTTTTTACTTATATATTTTAGATAAATTGTATTACGCACCTTTTGACGTTTTTTTCGTGGCGAATTTATTTCCTTAGATGTACTGGCTTCTGGCTCCATTATACGTAATAACAAATAAAATTAACGCAACAATTAAAGTAACAACAATAAAAAAGTGATAACGAAACAATAACAAAATTAACAATAACAACCAGATCCGCGATATATGCAAAGCAATGAAACAAACTCGTACGCATTCGAAACTCGAATGACGCGTTTATTTCAAAATGGCGTCCCGATAGTTTACAATCCCTGCGACGGGCGCGTTCCGGTACCAAGAAACACAAACGATAGCGCTTTGCGTCGTTAAAATATGATCCGACTAAATTAAATAGGTTGTTACTTTCATATAACACGTCTATATTTCATGTCGATTGAATATGGTCAATTTATTATTATCTCGCAGTATAAAATGTTTACTTAGTAAAACATGTTTGTTTACATAATTTATAGCTTCTCGTGACGGGTACTTTAGTTGGACAACAAATCCGAGAACAGCGTTTCTTAGCAAATACGGTCTACAAAGAAATTCTAAATACGCAAAATAATTTATTTACGTATTTTTATGTAATGCTTTAATAGGTTTTGAATTCATGGTAATACACAATAATTGTGATTTATGAGTTGACAGTTTACATTTAAAAAAAAAAACTAATAATTTTTGAATTGTTTATTTTATAATGAAATATAATTACAGTTATGATAGTAGTCAAATCATTATTAGTACAGTCATTTTAGGTTTTGTCTGCAGAAAAATTCCTGGTGAGCTGAATTTTTGTATACACCACCTTTATTACGGCGTTGTATTGAAGATGTGATAAATCAACATTGATAATTGCCGGCTAAAAAAGTTAAAAAGGTCAAAAGATTACTAAAATCAGTTTTTCACAAATATTTTGAGACCTATTGCTCGGAGGTCAATAGAGCTCAATACAATTTTTTTCTCTTGTAAAATTATCTACGATAAATGCCTCTTGCATTTTTCTGTAAAACTAACCGTTTTCGTCCTAAAATGACTGGACTACATGTTTGTTCTTAAAAATATCACTATTCACTCATCTCAAAAGAAGTCGCTTTCGTCTGAATCAGAGTCATTAACATGAATAATAAATTCTTTATCCATATCAAAATGTTGTGAATATTGTTTTTCTATATCTTCAACATGCCGACATGTATTTGCCCAGTGGGCAAATGGCACTAATAAATGAACGACTCGAAATGATTGACCGTACAATGTGGGCAATGCCCACATTGTACGGTCAATCATTTCGAGTCGTTCATTTATTAGTGCCATAATGGATGTTAAATTTTGTGCAATGTTTTTATTAGCCACGTAGTTTTTTAATATCCCCCATATTTTTTCAATTGGATTGAGTTCCGGGTGGTAAGGGGGTAGTCGTAAAATTTCAAATCCTTTTGATTGAATCAGTTCGTCGATAGCAAATCTCTTAAATCTGTCTTTATTTTTTAAAATTAAATCGTACAACTCTATTTTTTTCGTCATTTCATCATATGGAATATTTTTTTCAGCAAGCCATGTTTGCATGTCTTTCTTATTTGAGTTGGAGTTAGGAGCTTTTTCTGTTAAAGCATTATGGTAAGAAGCGTTATCCACAACGATGACAGAGTTTTCTGGGAGGTTAGGCAGCAATTGTGTGCTAAGCCACTTTTTATAATTACTAAGATTCATATTATCGTGATAATCTCCACTTGTTGAGTTTGCTTTATACACTAAGCTAGCATTTGGAACAAATCCTTCACACCCACCAGCGTGAACAATAATGACCCGCATTCCTTTGGATATTTTTTTTTGTACTTGTGATACTCCTTTTGCTAGTTTCCAGCACATGTTTTGAATATGTGTTGTGTGAACGTAACTTTCATCTGTGAAAACGATATATCGGCCCTCATCACGGTATTTTTTTAATTGCCTCAAATATTGGAACCGCAGCATTTGTATGTCGTGCTTTTCAACTAGAGCTTTACGGTTGTCATCTATTTTTGACCACTCGTAGCCTGATTCTTTTAGAATAGTACGCAGTGTTTCTATACAGCCAGTAAAACCAATTTATTTATTTATTTATTTATTTAAACTTTATGCAACTTAAAAGATACAAAGGCGGACTTAATGCCTTAGGCATTCTCTACCAGTCAACCAAGGGTGGTGGAGAGATATCATGGCAGGTGCATTTTATTACAAGAAAGTAAGAATATCGAAATAAAAAGGTGTAAATGTATAACTAAATAAAATAGGTATAAAAGTACATAAATATATAGATATATATATATATATATATATATATATATATATATATATATATATATATATATATATATATATATTATATGCATTCCAATTCTTTCTACTAATATCTGTTTAAGCTTTCTTAATGTTGGTACTTCATTAAATTCTGTATGGAATGAAGCTACCGTCCTTCGAAGCACACCCATATCAAAATCTTCTAGGTTGGACTTAGGACGCGCCCTTTTTCGTTTTGAGGGAGATTTAAAAAAAATCTGCGATGTATCCCTTGAGGTACTAGCTTCTTTTTCTTCTTTTAAAATTCGCGTAATCGTGGATTCACTAACACGAACGGCTTGGGCAGTTCGCCACCTAGCATCAGTAAGTTTTTCAACTCCATTTTCTGCTTCATATTTCATTCGGTGGTATACTTTTGCAATCATTTCTTTTGCCTGTAAAAAAATTCAAAGTCATTTACTGTAAGTCATCATTATAACGTATATAATTTGGTGAAACAACTTAAAAATTTAAACGTAACTTTACAGGATAAAAATAAAATTAGTTTTTTTTTATAAGAAATATTTTATTTACCTGGCTCCGAAGATGCTTTTTTGTTGACATGTTGACGGTACTTTTGCAATCAAACGATGCGTGCTCCCACGTTTGAGTCTAACCGGCAACTGAACGACCAATTACAATTGCATGTTTATGTGTATTGCGTCCATGTTTGAAGTTTCCTTGTGTGCATAAATGCGGAGGTGGGGCGCGTCATTTTAGCTTAGACGATCTCTACCAAATTATCTTGTTGAAGTTCGCTAAGAATCCTTTTGCTTCTCACTCCTTGTAGAAATCGAGCCATAGCGGTAGTAATAATATTGTTGCTCTATAAAAAAGATTATTATTATAATTAATGACTAAACATCAGTATTTTTTTGTTAGAACGAAATAAAAGTTATGGTTCTATACTAATACAAAAGCAATTGCTTCTATCTACTTAAAATGTACAAATCAAATTTGACAATAACTTCTATCTTCTTGGAACACACCAATAAAACTTACGATAACATAATAATCTTATGATATTGCTGTAGTATAAAACTTAATTTAAGTAGATGATCAACAAAAGCTGTATATTTTATTAATATAGCTCGGAAAAATCGAGAAAACTTCATCAACTTTAAAATACCTACTTAGGTATTTGAAAAACGTATTCATTAACCTTAACAATTACAAAAAAAAGCAAGAAGAAAACACTTCTGTAAAAGTTTTAACTGTATGAGCATTATATTAGGCAAAAAATTATTACCTGGTATAACAAAAATCCCACTATTTATTTTAAAAACAACAAAAACACTCTTCCCGCAAACATTCACGTTGCAACTTGCTCCGAATTCAAACGAAATGACAGAAGAAAAAAGGTAAGCGAATATCGCATGATCCCTTCTATCTGTCTCACTCACGCATTTCTATAAAATATCCTTCCTAGACGCAAGCAGGCCCATTCAGTCGGCCGGTAGCTGCGTGAAAGTAAGGACGTATCTAGCAGGAGTGAAGATAGGAGGTCTTGACAGAAATAATTACGTTAGGGTTATTTAGTAGTTATTGTTATTAGTTTCTTAGATGATATTGTCAGCAAATTTGATGCACATTTGCTTAATAGTTATTGTCAGTTATTAATAACTCGTTAAAAAATAAGATATGAAGTTAGCTGCTATTGCCTGCTCACGCAAACAATTATTTAAAGTCTATCTACGTAAAAAATAAAAAATCGCAAAAATGACAATTAGGAGTTCTTGTCACTTCATCGTCGATTTGGCATCCATTTTACGACTTTCTGGGATCCTTTTAAAATCGTTTAACAAAGACAATAAAAAATATCTGTCCCCATCTTCGGAAACATCTTCTCTTGCATCTTTTTTGTTTTGTAGTCTTTCTGCGAGTATTTTTAAAAGCGTGTTAGTTTCATTTGTATCGTTAGCAGATGAACTTTTAGTTGTAGTTTTCGATGTCGACGCAGTAGAACCGTCACCAGACTGTTTATTTTTTTCATTTGAATCTGGTTTTGTTTCATATAGTTGCGACAAAAATTGCTGCCGATCAAAATAAAGATAGGGTCGATGTCTGTTTGCTGCAGATCCACTTTTTGACTGCTGCTATTTTTTCAATTCTCTTGCAAATGCATCTCTTATGTGTCTACATTTTTTTTGAAGTTGCTGAAATAAAAATAAATATTATTGTTACAGATACTTAGCCGCTGGTTGCAGTATGGCTGAATTGCACCATTCTTATCAACATGGTATTTCAACAATTTCTGGATTTGTGAAAGATACGTGTGAACAGATTTACAAAACCCTACGAGAAATTTGTTTACCTGAACTGAAAAAGGAGGATTGGTTAAGAATTGCACACGGTTTTGCAACCAATGCAAACTTCCCTAATTGTTTGGGCGCCATAGATGGTAAACATATAAGAATAATTAAGCCCCCTAAAAGCGGTTCGCTTTATTACAACTAGAAAAACTTTTTTTCTATTGTATTGTTGGCCATTTGTGATTCAAATTACAAATTCATATTCATTGATGTCGGTTCATATGGAAAATCTTCTGATTCACAAATATTTAGAAACAGTGATTTTTTCGAGAAATTGCAAGAAAACGGTCTAAATATACCAAGTCCTACGGCAATAACAGAAAATGGCTCACCACTACAGTCAGTGTTGCCGCTTAGGAAAGAAAAAGTCCCCAGACCGCGATGCAATAGTCCCTAGATTTTGAAAAAAAAAATGACTAAAAAATCCGCTAGAAGTCGCTAAATATTTCAAAATATTCCACGGTAACAAAATATGGTGTAAATAAAAGCAAGTTTATATAATCAAGCATTTAATCATAATACTTAATCAAATCCCTATAGGTTTAAACAAGCAAAAATTTCGTCATCTATTGCGTCATTTTCGACTTCGACAATTTCTAATGGCGCTGAAGCAGCAGAAGTTGATGGTTCCACTGTAGAAGCACTTGGTTTTTTAATGGTTTTAGTGATTTTGGTCAGGACATCATCTGGCAAGACATAGCTATGGCAATTTCGCTTTAAAACCTTTAGCTGATTCCTTATAAGAAGTATGGAGTTTAATGTGGTTGAAGCCAGTCTGTTCCTCAGTTTGTTCTTTATAATATTCATTTGACTGAACATTCGTTCCACTTCTGCATTGGAATGTGGCAACGACAGGACTGTGATGGCTAAATCTGCTGTCTTTGTAAGTATTGAAACCTGCAGCGTCCTTGTATTTTAATACATGTGCCCAAAATTTTACAGTATCCGCGGTCATGATGTCCCATTTCACTGAGTGAATAATGTGCCATTGTTTTAAAATGTTTTGAATTTTTTCCTCCTCAAAACCTAATTCCACAGCGAGTTCAGCGATTGAGTTATCTTTTAACTGTTTTAAAGTATTATCTACAGATAATTGTGTAATTTTTTGTAAGGTCATGTAATTACTGGGTAAACGATTTTGAATTTCTTTTGCCAAACGCACGGTAAAATCAATACAACTTTTTCTAACTGTTGCAACTGTTTGGAATGGTAAATTGGCTTTAGCAAACGTGAGACTCAAACATGTATACGAGATGAGGTACTGGGCTTAGGTGGTTATCAATTTCAATAGTCAAATAATCTTTTTCAGTTGTTGCGGAGTTCGGTATCAATATCCTGTTACAGACTGATCGCAATAAATTCATCAATGAGAATAATAATTTGACAGGATCTGTGTTTTCTCCTTCGAAGATCTTGATTCCCGTTTGCACATCATTTAGAATACTTTTCAGGTATATGAAATGTAAGCGATTAGCTTCGTCTCTGTACATTCCACTCAATAAATCTGCAGTGTGGCATTTATCTTTAGTTAGTGAAAAATGTAACTTAAGCTCTTCCCACTGTTTCAAAATTCTGACAACAGTTGATTCTATAGACAGCCAGCGAGTGTCACAAACTTTGAGAATTTTAAGAGGTTCGTCGCCGCAGATAATTAGGCTGTATAGCTCCTTGTACTCATGCTGGCGCTTTGATGAGATTGAAAACCACTTATAGGTTTCTCTTATCATAAATTCAATATAGTGTGGAATAGAGTGCTGTGACGCGTGACTGACGGCTAATTGTAGGGAATGACAGATGCATCTTATTAGGATTAAATTGGGTAGATTGTATTGCCTCTTGAGTATTACGTACACGCTGTTGTGACACCCTGTCATTACTGCAGCGTTATCAGTCCCAATCCCAACCAAATTTTGGAGCGGTATATTATGTGATTGTACACAATTTACTAATGATAAGACAAGGCCGTTAGCATCAGCTCGCTCTACAGGCTCCAGCGACAGAAAAGCAGATACAACAGAATTTTGCGTCACACTAAAATATCTCACGATTACGCCCATGAATTGCTTTTACGCCCTTAAAGAACTCTGCCTTTTACGCAAGGATTTTGATCCCTCTGACTCCAATGGTGAAGAACATGGAAATTAATAATTCCCTCATGACTAAAATTGGATTCGTCAGTCTAGAAAAATCTTTTCAAAAAGTCGCCATCTTCGACGGCGTCGGTATGTAGTATAAATCTGCAGAAATCCAGCCGTCTCAGTATCACCATCTTCGAGACCTAAAACAAAAAAAAACCATGAGATTCTAACAATAGCTCAAAAGATAGATTTTTTTTCTGAAAACTGAGCTAGAAAGACAGTCAAAATGAATAAAATTAAATAATTGTTGAAACAGGAAAAAACAAACTCAATTAAAAATCAACTTTAGTAATTTACAGTTGAGTCAGCTTTAGTGTTTACAGAGAACAATGTGAAACACACCACACGCACGGGCACTTCCAACAGCAGAGATAGTCGCAAAATTTGACTAAAATTTCAGCTCGACGTTTGTAAAAATCTTGTTTCTTGCTATTTTTGTCAATCGTCGCTTTTACGAATTGACAGTACATGTTGTCGCTATTGAGTATCGAAGTGTTTAAATTGACACCATCAAAAACATCCAACAGCAATTATTTGAGAAACAGCATCAAATGCACATGTGTTCCAAAAGTGCAAAAATTATATTTTCTCAAAAAAAAAAAATGTAACTACAAATTTCAAAGCATCATCATAATAAGCATTTAAAACAGTACATAATTTAGCTTTATTGCATTTCCGAAACACAAGCCTAACATGAGTAAATGCAAAATTTCATTCAAATGGTTTTTATTTTTTTTCTCAACTATGCCACATCAATAGCACCCACAGAGAATTGATTAATATAATATGCTATGTATTTTATTAGTAAAAAAAATCAACTTCATATCCCGCGGAACTTCTGAGATAATCGTTTTTAAAGTTTTAAAATTCTAGATGCCTGACATTTTTTAAGAGGTAATTTTGCTGTTCATTTTTGAGGAGATATTTAGAGACTCGCATTTTTGTGAGAAACTTCAAGCCAAAAATATTACATAACTCAAAATACACACATCAAAAGTATCTAGGGATCAACATATATTTTTGCAATAACTTTTCTCCTGATTGATATTAATTAAAATTTTCTTTAAGGATTCATCAAATAAAGTGTTTTCGTTTGTCACAGTAACGATAAACCAAGTCACCTTTGCATTAATAAAGAAATTTGCCATTTTCCTAATAAAGGGATTTTTGACATTTGAACCACTAACATTAAAGTTCGAAAAAAAGACTGAAATAACAGTTTTCTTTAAAATTTTATTGGGTAACTTAAACAATTAATAATCCGTGTTTCTACCGCGAACACTAACAACACAAGAACATCGGTTTGGCATACTCAAAATGAGTTCATCCAAATCACGCTGTGGAATGGCCGCCCATGTTCGTTGCAACAACAAAAAAAGGTCTTCTTGCGACTGGATACCCTCCATATTCGGCAGAGCTCTTCTCTGTAGCATATCCCATGCATGCTCAATCGGGTTCAAGTCTGGCGACTGAGCAGGCCAGGGCAGGACATTGATGTTAGCTGCGGCGAGAGTCTGTCTTACAACTCTTGCGGTGTGCGGTCGTGCATTATCATGCATTAACTGAAATAAGGGACCGATTTGCACTTGTAGAGGAACGATGACGTCTGATACAATCGTCTCAGCATAAATTTGAGCGTTGAGGTTGCCTCTGATCCATATCAACTCAGTTCTTCCGCCGATCCAAATACCCGCCCATACCATGATGGTTCCACCACTATAAGGATGGACTTCCTGGCAGGATTTTAATCGCTGTTGGCGTCCAGGGGTTCTCCAGTGTCGTATACGTCTTGTATCCGGTCTCATACCAAAACGAGACTCATCAGAAAAGCACACGAAACGCCATTGTTCTTCTGCCCAATTTCTGTGTTCAAGAGCCCATTGATATCGAATCCTACGATTGTGCATTGCTATAGGTGGTACCCGTAGCGGTCTTCGGGAATGAAGGTTCACTTCATGCAAGCGGTTTCTGACTGTTTGGTCGCTAATTAAGTTCCCTGAAGAGTGATGAAGCCTCACGGCTAACATCATGGCGGTTATTGTTGGAGCTCTTCGAGTTAAGATTTGAATGTATCGGTCTTGTCTCCGTGTGGTGCAGCGATACCGTCCTCCATGGCGCTCAGCCACGGTACCAGTGCTTCGGTAACGTGTCCAAAGTCGACTGATAACATTCTGACTTGTATTCAGAGCTAAAGCTACAGTACGTTGCCGGGAACCAGCTTCTATCATTCCCACGGCTCTGAGCATTTCTTCCCTGCTTAAATGACGTGGCCGCTCCATAATAACGTTGGTTTTAATCAGTAGTAGGGAAACAGTAGCACTAATAATGTCTTCAATGCGTTGTATGTTTTTATAGGGAAAATATTGACAGCTTATTTTCATCTTTTACTCGAATTTGATTGAGAGTTCCTGATTCAAATTATGAAATGCACCAAAAAGGATCCATATAAATTTATAAAATCATAAATTTATTACAAAGCCACATCTCAATCTCAAGAAATCCGCATAAAAATGCTTGATCCCTAGACACTTTTGATGTGTGTATATACCCGAAATATTTTAATAGCCTTCAAAATAATGTCAGTTATATATTTTAGGTAAGGCTTTAAATGCTTATTATGATGATGCTTTGAAATTTGTAGTGACATTTATTTTTTTCGAGAAAATATAGTTTTTGCACTTGAGTATCTGAAGTTGACAATCTTTTGGAGTTTTTTTTCTCAGCAACCATACATAATTGGCACTCGGGAGTTCTACTTTGGCGTTTAGAATATTATGACGGATCACTTGCTAAGCTTCACTCAAAATGTCCGCTCTAAAGGGTTTTTGCAACAGTGTGATGCGGGGTGGCGATGTGGTTGATGACGACATCTCGACGTACGCACTCGACGCGTGTCGCAACAGGACTGAACAAATCGCCAATATGTGGACGGAACGCGAACGTTGGCACAGATTCCTTTGATAAAACCGACACTCACTGATCAATTACCAACAGGCGCTCCAACGTTGGGGCCAATGATATTTTATAGATCCACCCGTTGGGCGAGTGGCGTTGGGGCCAACGTGTGGAGCAACGTAACAGACTCATACCGACCTATAATGTATTATGCAGGTAAGTCAACAATGTAGGTCATGGCCACAGGTTCTGGTTGTCGCCATTCGCTGACGGCGGCGGCGGTGGCAGTTGGTTTTCACTATTCGAAATCTAAAATGTTACCGATCTTCATTTTGCGAAACCTCCTGCTGATTCGGGGTACTGATCGTTATCAGTATTATATATTGGTCCTGTTCCCTCGAACTAGTACTGTGACTGCTGTAAGCTGTAACTCCGTTCCCGTTGTTTACGACGAAGACGAGACATTTTTTTCTCCAATTTTCTAATTTTTCGAGCTAAGTACTCCTCTTTGTCATGGTGTTTTCGTTTTCCCATGTTGTTTGTTACTTTCACACTACTAAGATGTCTAAAAACCGGATAACTAATTACGAATAGATAATTACGTGCGCGATGGCAGTCACACAAAACGTGTATGAGGTAGGTACATTGGGCGCATGGAGTGGTTTTGATTTGTTGATCTAAAATAGTGTAAGATGGCAGCACATGGTCCGTGCCACTGCAAGTTATTATTTGTGTAATCTCGAAGGGCGAATCACTGAAGTTTAATAATTTTATCCGTCGGCCAATTGATTCGTATTTTGACATCAGCCTTAAGCTAAGTTCAGATAATCGCGCGGGCCCGCGCGGGGCACCGCGCGATCTTGTAAACGGTAATGCTGTTTTGTTGAATTCTTGTACCGCGCGGTTCACCGCCCCACGCGGGTCCGCGCGATCATGTGAACTTAGCCTTACATTGTGCACAAGTTCCACAACATGTAACTATATCGCTATATTTAACGAAATGATTTTTAAAAGTCCAACTACATAGTATTTTTGTTTTTTTCCAAATTTCTTCCCGTAGTAGATGAGCCCATTCATGTTTGGGTAAAACAATTTTTTTTGAGAAGTCTTCGACTTATATTGAAAAGAGAATGCCCGTTCTTCTATGGACCGCCGTTGCGTATCAAATAATTTTGTGTGATAGCAAAAATTGGATAAAAGAGAGAAGCGATAACGTACTTTCAAAGGAAATAAATAAAATCCACATATTCCGTGAGGTTTATTATTGGTATGTATTTTAATGTTCAGTTTCGAGGTACTTTGACAAATAGTACAGACATTGGACATATTATATTAAGAATTAGGCTGATAATATTAATACGTCCTGATATCCAGCGAAGCTCAAACACTATGAAATCGTCATTGTCTCATCACAATATGTGAACAGCAACTCACCATCGATCTTTTTCCCAGACTGTGCGTAAACAAATCGAACAGATCACCGACCCTACACTGTTGTAGACAATGATTGTCGAATGTTGAGTCTAGTAGTAGCTACAACAATTATTTATTAAAGCATCTCTGCGACATTATTTTTATCTATTTATATCAGTTTTTTATTTAGTAAATCAAAAGAAACGGATGTCATGAACACGAGTCTTGTCATAGATGACACTGAATAGCTGCGCGCGCCTATGCGCAAAAAACAAGAAAATCATTGCCATCTAGTGTAATCAATTAGATACTAATGAACTGGTTTATCAAAAATGTCAAAAAGTTTTATTGCATATTGCACTACCAAATTGAGTTGGGTCTTGACTTATTGGTTTGTTATAATGTTTTGCAAACATGGCCGAACTTTCAGACCACCCTGCCGCCCTCCTTATCACAGCAATGCTGACTCCGGCTCTGTTTACAGCAGATGTTGATGCATGTCTAGTATTATGGGCGGAGAAAATAGATACATCTACTCCAGCTTCCTTTAAAGTAAGTTTGATCCAGCGGCTGATGGTTTGATTCGAAGCACTCAAATGGTTTTTTAAATGTAAGGATTAACTTATCAATGTTATGTCTTATGGCCAAAAATCAGTCAAAAGGTTGGTGGTTGGCAAAAGGAATGGTAGGGTAAGGTGGGGTACAATGTTACAAAAAAAATATACTGGAATGTAATGAGAAAAATATTGTATTAATCAGCTACTTTTTGGCATGGCCATAAACTTTAACAATCTCTCTTTAATTAAAATTAATCAAACATGAACAATATTAGCAACTACTTAATTTAAATTGCACTTTAAAAAAATCAGCCGATCGTAACACTGAGCCCCGTATCTGGGGTAGTCTGTTACAGGGTAAGGGGCACAATGTTACAGCATAAAATAATGTAAAATTAACAAAATGAGAAACTACTAATAAATATTAAACTTCTTTAAAATATTCTTTGGGAAAGTATAGACATCAGTCTGACGTTTGGTCTTTCTTTCTGCAACATTAACAAGAGGAAGCAAAATTTTAATATCGTCTAACGATACCGTTGCCATATCCGGTTCAATAGGAAAATGGAAATGATTGTCAACTTTGCCACTTCTACGTAAGTAGCTAACGTCATATTCATTATCCTCAATATCTGTCAGTAATTATCCAACATAATGCTTTACTAGTTGTTTTCCATCAAATTGGACGACTACAAAATCGTTCTTTTTCGGTTTCACGAAGTGGTTTAGTGGCAGTTCGTCCTCAGATGTTAAACTATCAGAGGAAGATATCGAGATGTTTTCTACATCAGTCTCATCATCACTAAATAAAACTCTTTTAATATTTTCGTTTGTTTTCAGTCTCTTGTGAGGAATTTCTTTTTTTTGTGACATCTTTTTCTTTCCTTTCCCTAACTTTTTGCGTTCTCTTTCCAAGGATACTTTTTCAATTTCATTCTTGATAGGTGTATCAGTAGGAATACAGCTTTTTCCTCTCTTTCTACCACGGTTTGTTTGTAGTCTCGGTTGTGCTTTTGGATAAGCTCGACATCCTAGGGGAGAAACTAGTGTTTCATCTGGAGTAGATAGAAAAGTGATGAACGAAGAGTTTTCTTTATCCGTTACGGATCGTGCTTCCGCAAGTTCAGTTTGAGTTAGCAAACTTGGGCTCACGGAATCAGAACGTATATTCATCATTTGCCGAACGGGAGTAGCTGGCGCCTGAACTATTGAAGGATATGGTCTTGGATCGGTAACAGCACCCCGTTGAATTTGTGAGGAATCACCTGATCTGGTATCTTTTTGAGAATCATGACCAAAAGATTGACTTGAACTCATCAGTAGAAGCTTGTTGAGTTTCATAAGGTCGACTGGGACCGGGAGCATTAGAAAGGTCTTCGAGTGGCCGATTTGTTACTTCACTTGGCATGAAATCATTGTCAGTAAAAATGTGTCTATCAAATGGAAATATTCCAGTTTTTCGGAATCCTGATTGGATATTTGAGGGTGTCATGGCTCGATCGAAAGCTTGTCCTAACAATTCTGCAATATTATAGATGGAGATTGTCTTTCCAGGGTGACGCATCAACCAGGAATCTATTGCTGCGTTGTAATATGTTTGCAGAGGGCCAAAAACTGACACATCAAGTGGCTGCAATCTGTGGCTTGAGTGTGGTGGTATAGTTAGTAGAGTAACTCCGTTATCTTTTGCTATGTTCAACACTGCAGGTGCTAGGTGGCTATCATGATTGTCAACTATCAGTAAGGACGGGTTTTCTTTTGTGGAGGCTGTTACCTTTACAAATTGTTTCATGACTTCAGGAAACAACTCACTATTCATCCATCCGGTGGGTTGAGCCAGACCTAGGGTTCCTACTGGTGCACCATTAAGCATGAAAGACTTGAATTGCTTTCTGGGGAACACCATTGCTGGAGGCAGTGCTGATCCTGTTGCAGATACTGCACAACACGTTGTAACTAGTGTGCCTCTCTCAGCACTTGTTACTTTGTTTAGCTGTCTAGTTCCCTTAGCTGCAATGATTTTTTTGGGTTTTTGGACAGTAGTGGTCCCAGTTTCATCTAAACAATATACTCTACTACCATCTGCAAAACAAGGATATCGCCGCATAACATCTTCCAAATTATTAAAGAATACATTCACATTGTGACGATTGAATGATGTTGCCCGTGTTAAGCTGCAAGGTTCTGGTTTTCTTAATGTTAAATCAGTATTCCGTTTTCTAAATCCGTAGAGCCAGTCAATTCCTGCCATCTTTTTATCGTGCCAGTTTTTAGGAATATTCAAATTATTGTAAACGGCCATCTCATAAGCGAGCTTTCTGCACTCAATCGTATCTAGTCCATAACACATTCTGGAACAGTTAATTAAATATTCTACCAACGCCTTTTCTTGATCGACACTGAATACCACTCTATTGGCATAATTTGGAGTAAGTCGCATATGTCCTTCATCCTCAGAACATGTTTTCTTCTTTTGAACGTATCTTTGCAATGTCATAAAATTAACATGCTTTTCATTTGCAGCTTTTCGAAGACTCAAACCACTTTCAACCATCAAAATCGCTTCCGCCATATCTTTTTCATTATGAAGACCGTAATCTGTCTTCCTCTTACGATTTCGCACCATTTTCTTGCAATACCTTGAAATAGACAATAATAATATGTTCATTGGGGCTGACTGTTACACTGTCACACAGTGCCCCGTAACACAGTGCCCCGGAGAGGCAAACCAAATAAAAAAATTGGAATAAATATTTTTGGTTATGTTTACAACAAACTATACTCCATTTATAATAGCATTAGAAAAAAGAGGCTCGTAGAAGCAGGAGTGCAAAACGTTTTATTTCAAAGTTAAGATAAAACAATTAAAATAAAATTGTTTAAAGAGAACATTAATAAATAGGTCTAAGACAGTACTAAATACTTAGATAAACAAAATAAAAGATTTGTTTTTTTAATTATGCTTTATTTATAATAATATCTTCATCACACATTACAACCAAAACGACTGAATGAGACAGCCAATCACGTCATGATGATTTAAATATGAAGGAAGGAAATAAAAGTCATTTATTTAACAATATTTTAATAAAAATAACAATTTACAACACTACAGTTGGTGAAACTTCTTCGTCTGCATCATAGAATTTAGTCACTATCATCAGATGATGAAGATGAAGAAGTTTCACCAACGTTAATAATAAATTTTTCTACCACATCATCCATTATGCCATCGAGTTGGCAAAACTTTTCCTCTTCTTTAATTGCATGAGCAACACAAGACTGCCATCGTTCTGGCGTAATACTATCCAGAGCTTGTGGGAGTAATTGTTTCACCTCATTCAATTTGAAAGTTTTATTATGTTGGGCCACATACCCCTTCATTTGAGCCCATATTAGTTCTATAGGGTTGAGCTCGCAGTGGTAAGGTGGGAGGCGCAATACCGTAATACCCTTCTTTCTAGCCATCTCATCTACAACAAACTTTTAGTATAAATGTTTTTGTGTTTTTACTTTTTCTAATAAAGTTGCCCTAAGATCTTTTTCCTCAAAAGGAATATTTTTGTTTTTTAACCATTCCTGTATATCTGCTTTTCGTGTGGCTGTAGTTGGCAGCTTCTCCAGTTTCCTTGAGTGGTATGGCGCATTATCCATAACGATTACAGCACCACTCTCAATTTTAGTTAAAATTAACTTGAACCACTTTTCAAAGTTGAAGGCGTCCATTTCGGAGTGGTAGTCTCCATCGCCTTTCTTTGCATCAAATATTAATGCAGCATCTGATAGAAACCCTTCAGTAGATCCTGTGAAATAAAACGAATACAAGTCAATTATTCCGTACCCCTATAAAGGGTGACTGATAATTAGTGAACGATACTTAAACACATGATTGTGCTCATTATAACAAACAACTTTTACTATGGGACCAAATCTGAAATCGCGGAAAACAAATTAGCTGCCCCATACATTCATGTTCGCTTAACTCGTCAAAAGGGAGCAGCTGATTTTTTTTTCGCGATTTCAGATTTGGTCCCGTAGTAAAAGTTGTTTGTTATCATGAGCACAATCATGTGTTTAGGTATCGGTCAGTAATTACCAGTCACACTATATAATTTCACTGCTGTAAATAGTTTTTATTTATACAATAATAAAGTAGCAATAACATTTATAACTTTAATAGTTTGCATTGCACGTGTAAATTCATAATACAATATAATATTACTTCGTTAATAGTCAATAACAATGGGGTGTTTATTTGCTAATGGTGAGGACAGTCAACAAAATATATATTAAAAACAAATTAATGCAAGTAAATAAAGTACATACCAATATGTCCAATTATAAGCCGCCTTCCTTTTCCCGTTGGGTTCTTTAAGCCCGTGGATAGACCTTCCCGATGTGCTTCTTTTGAAGACTTAATAGTTGTGTCATGCCATATTAGGCTTTTCGTGTGACCTGTTATGATAAAAGGTTTAAATACAATATTCACAAACCAAATTTATGAAATAATGTTGCACTTTCCTCTTATTTAACTGTATAATTAATCATAACGTTATTGAATACAGGTTTGCTTGGTGCATAAAAAAACCGTTTAGAAACTTAGAAGCACTGTACCTTCATTTAGCCAAGTCTCATCTAAATAATATATTTTTCTTCCTTCATTCCTTAGCCTTTTTATTTCATGAAGATACTTTATTCTCCATAGGACGATCTCCTGTTTGTCTATAAGTGCACTTTTTCTGCTCCGTTTGATGTAAGTGAACTTTAATGTTTCTTTAATTATTTTATATAGACTGCTTCTCTTAAAATCTGGCAGAGAATCGTCACTGTTTACTGCTTCCAGTATCTTAGCCAAGGTGGGCAACTCATTATTAAAAAAGAAAGAATGAATTTTCCTGCGTATTCCACTGAATGTGATGTCATCAAAATCATCACGTTTCATGTGCTTCCGTTGGCGAGGGGGAGATTGCAGGCGACCTTTAATGTTGTACTCTTTGATTATATTGTAGACAGTAGCCCGAGATACGCCTGTAAATAATAAGTCAAATATATGTTTTATCACAATGCATGCTACTTTCAAATATTTTTATAGTAATAATTTTATGAATCATCCTTACTTCAACTTCAGCGGTTTTATTTATCATCTCAGTCTTATAACGAGGAGTATCTGTAGGCCAGGACTCCTTAAATTGCTTAAAAATATTTATTACAGTTTGCTTTTCTACAGCACGAAGTGCGGTCTGCTTCATTCTCTTCTTCTTGGGAGACATTATTATGTCGTCGTGGTCAACATTTGGGCCACGTTTTTTTCGCCGTTGGCTTTGGTCAGACTCGGAATGTTGTTGTAAGCCGCTCGGGCCCGCACCGGGATCACCCATTGCACAACCAAACGTACCTAACGTTTTGTACAAACAACCCAATAACAACAGTGATAACAACACTGATAACAAAACAATAACAAAAGAAAGAAAAACAGTAACAAATAACAACAAAATCACGAAAATTTGGCAATAAAAAACAAGTCGCAGCATTCACAAGTATTCACAAGTGAATGACATTAAACTACAACCACAGAACATTAATTACGTCAATTTCACAGACGACATAAACCGACAAAATTAGAAAAACCCGCCTGTCAGAGCTTAAGAAGGGATTATTAGCATTTTAGTTTTGGTAGAATTATAGTAAAACGAAAAACGTTCCAATATTGTTCATTCCTGCTTCTTTTAGGTTTTTCAGATTGACACTGTAATTTTAAAATGGAATGAAATAATATATCTAAATGAAAGCATCTTAATTTCTTATGATAAATTGTTAAAGTGATTACAATTAAGTGTGACAGCTGGTATATATATAGATTTTTAATAAATTTGGCGTCAATCGTAACTTAAACAAGTTTTTGTACTATTGCTATAAAGTGTGCATTAAAAATAACCTTTTTTAACTTCTGTCTAATGCTATTTCAAATGGAGTATAGTTAACGGTAATATGTAGCTAAATAAACATTAAATAAAGGAAAACTACCATACCATACCTTAATATATTACGTCCGGAAAGAAATTAAAAACTTTAAAACTATTTTTTCGTCGTTTAATCACCTAAAAACCTTTTTTGTTTGTTATTTTTCAAGTACGGTACAAACTGTGGCGATGACAACTGTTTAAAGATGGCTGCTTGTGAGCTTGACAAACGTGTATACCAACATCATAAAACTAAAAGACGGGCGGAGATATGTGCGTTGTCACATTGTACCCCGTGTAACACTGTGCCCCACCTTACCCTATTTCGTATTATGCTCATAGTTAAGCCAGTTGTTTTGGGCTTTGTTTTAAAAGGGCCGTTGACACCCACATCCAGCGGTTGAAGGCGGTGCGTGCAATGTGGGAGAAACGATAACAATATGACTGAGTTGCTCTTGGCTTTTTCTATTACTTCAATATCGATGTGAGATGAATGATTATCCAGGAGTAACAACACTGACTCTGCAGGAGTAGGTTTAGTATATTTTATAAAATGATTCATAAACATTAAGAACTCTGTGCTTGTCATCCAACCGGAGCGGTTACCAGCCGCAATGCATTCAGGAAGACCGTCGCGAAAAAAGAGGTCTTTGTATTTCATACGTGGAAAGTTGGAAACACAAACATTGGTGGAATAGTATTTCCCAAGGCACCGCAAACTCAACTGTAACTAACGTCCCACGCTCTGCTGAAACAATTGCGCCCACTTGCTTTATACCTGCTTTATTTCTGCTACAATTTTGTTTGGTTTTAGCACAGTTTGGACGCCAGTCTCATCCAGGTTCCAGATACGTGAAGGAGTAAGACTATACTTGCTACTACACCTCGTTTTAGTTGATGGTTGACGCAAATCGTGAGCAAGTTCGTACGTGTTTTAGTTAGTGACCGACCGAAAATTCGTTTTCGTTTTCGGCCATTTTCGGACAAAAAACGTGATTCAGCCCCGTTGTCGTTTTCGTCAAAAACCGGCCGAAGCTTCGGCCAAACCGAAAATCAGAAGTTTGTGAACTGTTGCGCGTCATTCTGCCTTCTTCGTAAAGCTCGGCAATATCAGGTGAAGTTCGGCTAGCTTCTGGGTGAATAGGGTCCGCTCGTGGTTTCACTCAGCTGATTTTAATTTAAAGTTGTGAAGCGAAGTTATGTAATACATAATGTATGTTGTATTTTTTCTTCACGCGCATAAATTAATTTTATGTAATTCACTCATTTATATGACTTTTGGGATGGCTCACTCAAGTACCAGCTTGAGGCGTTAGAGTCTATTAAGAAGCGTGCCAAAAAGCTCATCAGCGACTGTATAGTCAAAAGTCAAAGTCAAAGCATTTATTTCAATTAGACCACTTACAGGTGCTTTTGAATTGTCAAGGAGTCAGTCAGTAAACAAGATGAAGCTAGATGCTCGTTCCAAAACGTAGATTCCTATGGAGAAGAACGAGCAAGAAACTCCATGGTTACTCTTTTAAATCACAATGTTACAATTCCATGATTACATTGTTTTCACAAAAACATGTGAGAACAATGTAAAAGATGTGCATAAAAATAAAAGATAAATTTAGAAGTAATGAATAAATGATACAACTCCAGATATTTGTCTTGGCAGTCTAGAGATGACCAGTCCCAACTGATAGCGCCCGTTCACGGAACTGACGCATGAATCAGCGCCATTTAACTCAACTATTTTGAAGGGAACCGATATACAGGGTGTCCCACGGCTATGCCACATGGAGGGAAAGTACTTTAAATATTTAAGATAGGAAGTTTTGCTTCAAGGAAACTTCACTTTATTTTTAAAATTAAGTAATACTGGATTCAAAGATTTTTAAAAAGTTGCTTGCTTCATCTGGGAATCGAACTGACCAAATGTGAAAAAATGAACATCCTGTATTTTTATGATGCCGATGGAAAGGGTTAATTATAAGCACTAATTCCTTCTAAAAAACATAGTATCCTTAATCAAAATAACATGGTGAAATTTTACATTTAAGTTTAGGAAAAGAATTAATTAGAATTACTTTTCGTGTCGATTTTCATAAATAGCTTTAATTATTTAGTAATAAGTACTTTTATACACTGTTTTCCTTATAAGTGCATGGTAAGTGCAATAAAATACTATTTGAATGCATCTTTGCTATGAGCTAAACACTAGGCGAATTTGAAAAAACTTAAAATATCACGGTGTTCCTTTAATTTAGGATACCATGTTACTGCGATTGTCTTCAGAGCGCTCAGCTCTTGAACTTATTCAGGAATTCCGTGACTGCGTCGTTTCGATTATCTATTGATGTTGCGAATGGTGTCCAGTCGTATAGTCCCCGATTTCCTCGGACCAGATACGAATTCCGATTCCCGGCCCAAGCAGCCGGAACCCCATGATAACGATCCCAGTGCAAACAGGACCACGGGTGTTGTATCCGTCCTCCTTCCACCTCGAAGCCGTTGCGAATGGCTTTGTAGCACAAAACGCGTGCGGCGGTGACGATTCGGAGATTAGTGCGTGACACTACTCGTCCCTCTCCGGTGATGAACTGTTGGTTCCGGTTCACCATTGGAGCTTCTGGCTGCCATGCTAACTGTTGTGCGATGCTGCCCGTCGTTGATTTTGGAATGGGTAACATCTTATACCTCTTCGCCTCATGAATCTTACCGTAAACGAATTCGAAGACTTCGCGGTGTACACGATAACGTGGTATCACAAATTCTAAATCATCTAGGTCTTCTAGAATCCTTCGTAAGTCGGCGTCCTGGTTTTTGTTTAGCGCTGATGGCGCTCTCCATCCTAACAGATTAGCTGTTGGTCTGTGCCTAGGTGGGGCCGCTGGCGCTAAAAGGCGTTGCTTCGTGCGGACCGAGCTCAGTTGACCGGCGTGCGCTCTACCGATAACATCTCTGTCTTTCCATGTTTATACTTGTAATGTAATTAGTTGGAAAAGAGTAACCATGGAGTTTCTTGTCCGTTCTTCTCCATGAGAATCTACGTTTTGGAACGGACAACTAGCTTCAATTCCAAAGTAAATAAATGTTTTGACTTTGACTTTTGACTTTTATTCGATGCCGAATATTACAATAGAATAATATTAGTTACATAGTCAATTTAATTAATAAAAAAAGTAACAAGTCGTTTTTTACTCACCTTTCCCTGTCCCTTTACTTTTTCCTTTCTCTCTTCTAAAAGACTTAACAGTTTGCTACGGCATTGTTCATAATCGCTTCCCATTATAGCACCTATTTCTTTCCACGCATAATTTTTTAGATTTTTTCTATAGTAATATTGATCTTTAGGATCCCATAATACTGGAAATCTTTTATATGTTTCAATTAAGCGTAAACAATTCTCCTCCGTCCACTCCATGACAACACTCCGCCCGCGCGCTGATCGCGTACGGCGCTTAGGTCGCGCGCGAACTGCGCGCGGGCGGCGCAGAAGCGGCGCACGAACAAAAATGCACGCGCGCAGCTCGCGGGCAGGTCGCAAACGGCTCGCGAGCTGCACATTCGCCAGATGTGGACGTACCCTAATACGGCTGCTAAACATATTTTCGGGCTGCAATGGAATTTCATCGTAAACGCTAGGGTCCGGTCGAAAGGTGGTCCACTTAGTCTTTTTCCATGTTTCCTCTTCGCCATCTGAATCGTCAGTTTCTGAATCTGAATGGGTATTATCTACTGGAGATGCTGATCTTGAAGTAGTCTGCTGCGTACTAGTAGAACTGGATAAATCTTGGGATCTTGTTACTCGTGTAGGGCGATTATTTTGAATAGAAGGTTGAAATTCAAAGTATGCTGGGCTATCTGGATGAGTATTATCTACTGGTAATTCTGATCTTGTCCTTGAAGTCTGCTGCGTACTAGAGGAGCTAGGTAAATCAAGGGCTCTTGCTACTCGTCTAGGGCGATCACTTTTGACCGATGGTTTAGGTTGACATTCAACAGAGGGTTGAATTTCAAGGGATGCTGGGCTGTTAGGTGGATCGGGTGTAGGTGGTAAAGGTCCATCGTTAGGCTGATCAAAGTTTTCTAAGATCCTTTGAAGTTTTGCGGTACTTATTTGAATAGTCTCTTCATCAGATTCTAAATTGTCATCTGACACTTCGGGATCGTCGGGTAAACCATAAAGCTCATTTAATTCGTTGATTATATCCAAATCTTGTAGTATCTTTCTACTCATTTTCGAACAAATCTACAAGAAACAAAAACATAACATTTACATGTGCCAAGGTAAAGGGAATATTTTTCCCACCACAACCAACCCATATAATCAAATTATGCAAATTCCCAAGTTGAAAATATGCCTAAATTTTAATTGAATAAACATTTGTCTTTAGAAATAATAACATCTTACCGTTTTTGAATCGCAGAAAATGAAGATTTATAAAGATTTATCTTGTTGTACAAAAATTCACCAGTTTTTCACATTGAGAACGTCAACCGAAGAAAAAAAAGTATGGCGACCTGTCATCACCATAGATAAAAATATTGAATTAAAAGTCAATTGAAATATTGCCATACGAATAAAAACCGTACCTTTACAATCTAAGCCAAAAATATTGGAAAAAGTTGGTGGGAAAAATATTACCTCTGCCTTATAAAGGGATATATGCTGTCGCAGATTTTTTTATAGAACTGTTTAAGGCCAAAGTTTTTGTCATACTCGTACATTGTTTTATCATCTATCAAACAGTTTAGGCATAGCGCACACGCACAACAGCAGCTCTTTCAAACCGATGTTTTCTTCCTTGGTAAAAACCATGAGAGCTCAGCTAATACGGGGTGTAAGTGACAGCGAGCCTTACTTACCTGTACCTTATTCTGAACCCCTGGCGTTAAATTTTGAGGCGGTTTTAAAAAAAATTACCAGTGTTTAGAGATATTGTAGTTCATTAAAAAATCTCCAAAGTCGTTTTTTTTTAATTCCGCCGCAAAATTTTAACTCAGGGGTTCAAAATAAGGTACTGAACCCATGATTTCTAATTTCGTTACGATGTCACTTACACCCCGTATAATTATTACAGATTTATAAATTAAAAAAATCTTCCTCGGTAATCTGTTCTTCCATTGGTGAAAACCGTATGAAAATCCGTTCAGTAATTTTTGAGTTTACAGATAGACGCGGCGCGTGTTGCGTTTTTGAATACAAAACTGAATTGGGAGAAAACGGAGCGCGCTGCGCGACGAGACGATTTCTCCCAGTCAACTCCTACCGAAAGCCGTGTTAAGGAACTTAGTTCCAAAAAAAATACCTCATTTTCGAGCCGAAGCTTCGTTTTCGGCTGAAAATCCGTTTTCGGTCGGACACTAATTTATTAACAAGATAGGTAGGTACACCCTATGTATGTACCTTTTAATTTATCAATGTTTTAACCGCCAATTTCTGCAAACTTCATTATTCAAGTATGATTACAAACAATTTATTTAAAAAAAAAACAGTCGCATAAACTAATAATTAGCCATACATTAATAAGTTTAAGATATGGTATTTAAATCAATTAGCTTAGGTTTGAAATATGACCAACTCTTTGATTAAAGCAGAGCTTAGCCTAGAGCCATTATTTGCACGCCTAGGCGGTTAAGTCATTTAGCTTGGAACAAGAAATAATAAACCTAGGCGGTTTAGTCATTTAGCCTGGAATAAGAAACAATAATCATAGGCGGTTAAGTCATTTAGCCTGGAACAAAAAAAAGTAAAATATGGGTCATTTTGTATTAAGCGTCATCATCTCTAAATCAAATCATTTTGTATTATCTTCGTTAAAAATATGTTATAAAAACAGTAATAGCTTTCTTTTTAAAAAAATAATGCGATTTGCTAAAGTTATATTTTTTTTTCTAAAAATCGAAACTTTAAACTGCTCTGGTGTAAAGTTTCAAAAATGTCGCTTAATACAAATAGCCCGGAACCCGTCGCATTGATTCTTCATCATTACCATCATTGTCTTCAATGGTTTCTATTAGTGGCACATCCAACATTTCTAGCACCTCCTTAGAAAACGGTTTCTTTTTTTGTGATGGCTCCTCCTCTTGGATGCAATGATTGGATCAGAAGCTATTAGCATCCAGTGCACAATGTCAGTATTGGTGTTGATTCTGGAGGTTTTTCTAGCATGGAAAAGTCGTAAACTTTTGTATTCTTTTTGACTGGTTTCCAACACATCTTCTGAAAACAACCCTACGGGCAAAGGTAGCTCCTTTATTATGTCTGCACCGTGTATCAATAGTTTGTGCACAGATGTAGTCATTTTGTACCAATTATAAAGATCTAAGCACATTTTTGCAGTTTCGATGCAGTAGTTTTTAAAACTAACGTAGTTCACGCTAAATCCACACGATAAAACACTCAGGATATTGGCAAATCTTTTTATAAGTTCAGGATCTAAGCCTGTGATAGTCCCAGATTCTATAGGTTCGGCAAAAAACTTCCTTGCCGTATTCCCATCATTTGAGTTGCCCCCACCTTGCTTTAGTTGGTCTACCACCATCCCATTTGCTGGTAAAATCTAGTGGTTATTTCTTCTTTCCGCTTTTTTATTTTTTCTTTGGCTTCTCTGCCCCTCGCTTGCCATTGCTTTATTTCTAGTTTATAGGAGATATGCAATAAGTACTGGTAACATCTAAGGTATGAGTGCAATACGGATATTCCAAACTTAAATGAACTAGTAGGATATTGTTTCTGTAAAAGTAAGCCCAGATTGTTGAGCTCCTTGGGTGTTGCCTTGCACACATTACACGCATGTCCTCCACTGCCATCAAGACCCCACGTTGTAAACGACTTTGATCGCTGAATTTTTCTCATGATCGTGGTGCAATAAAAGTACATCCTGCTGCACTGCTGCAAGTCTTTGTATTGTGTGGTCCAAAATGTCTTGAACTGGAATTTGTACTTCAGTCTCCGTGATTTTTATGTTATTTGGGTAACACTGCCTTTTTGTTTGTGCTATGACATTGTAAGCTGGATATATGTTGGCGCCTCGCGATTTCGCTCCTTTTTGCCAATGAATATAATCTTCTTTTCCCATATCTGAGTCGATTATAAGCGCTAAAGCTTCCTCAGGAGAGTATGGCTTTAAAGCCAAATACGATGGCGTATCGTGATTTTTCTTTATACGTTTGTATCTCCTAGGTTCGTATTAATAAACACAGACTAGAGCAAGAATAACTTTACTCCTAAGCTCAAGTTAAGAGTAATCAAATTCAGTATTAATAAACATGGAACAAGGAAGGAGTAAGCTAATCTGAATCTACTCTCGTCGTAAATGTTAATCCTTCGCGCTACCTAGTTTAAGGAGTGAGTAAGCATAGAACAAATCTGTATTTTGACATTTGATTGACGGCATTCATAACCTACAAACCTCAGTTGAGTTTCAGTTTACTTCATTTTTGCTGCTTTGCGCGCGTTATGTTTTGTTGTTGAATGTGTTGTTTAGTTAGCGAAAAGATGGATATTGATTATTTTATTGAGGATTTGAGGGTGATAGATGATATTACTGAGGTTGAAAACCTCATGCCATTGATGAGGAGCGTAAAACATTATAAAATACGTAGAAATCCCCTGGAAAAACTTCAAGAAGGTGAATTTAAAAAAAAGTACAGGTTTTCTAAACATACTACTGTAATGATAATTGATATGGTGAAAAATAATCTAGCTGGTGATGCAAGAGGTGGCTTTATACCACCTCACCTTAAAGTATTGGCTGCAATTAGAACATCGGCCCGTGGAGAGGTAAAACTGATTATGTTTTATTTTGTATATTATTTTCTAATCATTGTAATCCAATCTCTAGTCATTTAATAAATTACTATATTCTTTTTATAAATCAGTTAATTTTTATGTTAACAGATTCAAGACGATGCAGGAGATCTTGGTGGCATGAGCCAGCCAACAATATCACTAATTTGCAAACAAGTAGCCTTAGCAATAGTGGCCCATAGAGCACATTGGATTAAGATGCTTCAAAGTGAAGTGGATCAAAATGAAGTTATTGCTGGATTTTATGCACTGTGTGGATTTCGGCAAGTAATAGGAGCCATTGATTGCACTCATGTAAGAATACCAAAGGTTGGTGGAGATGTAGCACAATATTACATAAACAGGAAGGGACACAGTTCCATTAATGTGCAAGTGAGTTATTTAGTATAGTAATAACTATTATTGCTATACTAGCCTTTCTTTGAAACAATTTCAATAATTGTCATCAATCTTATGTATTTTTGATACATTGTTTCAGGCAGTATCAAATGCAAACTTAGAAATAATGGACATAGTGGCACATTGGCGAAGCAGTACACATGACTCGAGAATATTTAACGAATGTAGATTGAAGCAGATTTGAACAATTGGAATTTAAAGGAAGACTTTTAGGTGATGCAGGTTATGCTTGTAGTCCTTATTTATTTACTCCGGTCCTAAATCCAAATACTCAAAAGGAGGAAATGTATAACCGAGCACACATAAGAACCCGTAACACTGTAGAGAGATGTTTCGGAGTGTGGAAGCAAAGGTTTCGGTATCTACTGCGGGGATTTACAACAAAATTGGACAATACAAAGCTCTACATTGTTGCATTGGCAGTTTTGCATAATATTGCAATGCACAGACAAGATTTTTATGAAGAAGAAGAAGACGGTGATGATGAAGTTCCAGTGAGATGGGTAATAAGCAGTACTCGCACAGGCAATGCTGCCCGTGCAGCATTTATCAATGAGAATTTTTAGTTTGAACTCTATTTCTGTACATAAATAAAAAACATTTAAGTTGACAAAAAGTTTTATTTATAGAACTTAAAAAAATATTTATCTATGAAGCCTCACGTGCTTTCCTTATTTCCAACATTTCTCGTTCCAGCATTTCTGCTTTTAATTTTTCTTGATTTATTTCTTTTTCAAGTATTGCTGCATTTAATTTTTCTTTATTTATTTCCATTTTAATTTTGTGTTCTTCTTCAGCCATTTCCATTCGCCTCAGATGTTCGTCATCTTTTAAAAGTTTACTATGGCTTAACATGCGGCTCACATATTCTTCTTGGTCCTTTCTGGGTTTTGAACTATTACCCACAATGTTGTAAAGTTTCCGTTTGAGCGCCTTCTTTGCTTGATTTATTCCGATACTTTTTGTTTTGGCGTTTCTAGGGTTGTATCATCTTCAGAGATCTTAATAGGCAATGAGTTCACACATTTTTCCATAGCATAGGAATGGCTGTGCTTTTATTATTTTGAAAGACCTGTAATTTTAAACAAAATGATAATGAACACCATGGTATGTATAAACTATAGGTGCATAAATATACTAATAGATATAAAGGTTGACTGGTAGAGAATGCCTTGTGGCATTAAGTCCGCCTATGTACCACTCTTGTACATGAAGTTTAAATAAATAAATATAAGCTCACCGCTGAAGGAGTACATTTCTCAAAATCCACTTGAATATCAACATCTTCAATAGGTTCTATGGGCATGTTGGCTAGCTGCTGATTTTCTTTAATAATGTTTACATCACCTATCACCATTCCATCGGAATCATAAATATTAAAATCTCGCAGTAATTCTGTGGGATTTAATAAATCTTTAATTTCTATTAGAGTTATCTGGAGTTGCTGGCCTTGCACCTCCACCAGTTTTGTTTACTTCTTTTGTAAACGTGCTGCATACTTTTCTTGCATTTATTTTCATTGTCTTCCACTGGATTTTCAGCTGGCTAAGCTCTCTTGGTCGACTATTTAACTCATTAAACTTTTTGTGGAATTCTTCCCAAGCTTTGGTTTTATTTGTATTTGTGTCTAGGCTTTTATTTTCTATTATATGCGCGTAATCTTTCAAGACTGTCCTGAATAATTGCTGGAATAATAAGAAAATATTAAAAATAATCAGAGAACCGCAAATAAATAAAATAACACGCAACATGCGTGGTCTTTTCAAAATCAACATGAGAATTACCTTTTCTTCTTCATCCCAGTTTATGGAACGATTGCGCTTTTGGCTCATTTTTTTAATGTATCAAGTTTAGGTTTTCGGATTAATTTAATTATCTTCGGACACACAAAATTAACTTTTTAAAAGACCTTTTGTTAATAAAACGGCACAGACGAAAAGTCAATGATTATGTCAATTTGACAGACAACTTCAGGAGACGTCTAAGTATCATTCTTTGTTCATTCAATAGCTCACTCTTTTTACTTTTAAATTGACTGGGTTGCCATAGCATTCACACTAATATCGGTGTAAGGAATGTATTGTTACTACAAGGTTACTCCATGTTTATTAATATCAGTCTTAGTGCTTTGTTAATACTCCGTTACACTGGGATTAACTAGTCCAAGTGTAACGTAAAATGATCTTTGGAATAGATGATTTTTATTAATAAGACTGCTAGGGTTTGTAGTTAAGGCTAAACTCATTAATTTGGCAGCTGTCCTTTTTCGCTCTTAGTAAGGCTGGTTTGATATGTGACGTCATAGGAAAGAAATAGTGATGTATTTAATGAAAAATAATTAATTAATGAAGATACAAAATTTTAATGAACTTAGGTACGTAAATAAAATATTTGGTAATAAACTATTGTACTATTTATTATATAGAATAATCATGAAAACAAAACAAACAGACAGGTCCATATCAATGTCGGTGGAACTTGATTCTTCACTTTCGACGGAGTCATCATCGGATTCATCAGAGTCGCCCTGAGTGTTAATAATAAAATCAACAGCATCATCCCGAATTCCATCATGTTTGCAGTACTCATCCTCGATATTAATAACATGATTAACACAATGCTCCCATTTCTGTACGGAATATTCAGCAAATAATCCCTCTAACGTAGTTTTTTTTTGGTCTAAATTAGAGTCTACACTTTTTAGTGCTTATTGTCCCTTAATGTCACCCCAGACCAACTCAATAGGGTTCAGGTCTGGGTGGTATGGAGGCAAACGCAACACTTCATGTCCGTTTCTCTTCAATAACTCGTCAATTTTATAAATATCTTCAGTGTCTGTCCTTTTAATCAATTTAAATAAATCGTCCTTTCTAAGCTTATTATCAAAAACCACGTCATGTCTTCGTAACCATGTTTGCATTACTGTCTCGGTAGAAGCCATAGTCGGCTTTTTTTCTTCTCCAACCTAAACTCTGATCAAAAGGCTCCCTTTTCCGATGTGAGATAGCACGCCATGTACATCCTTGGATTGCCAGCATTTTGAAACATTATGAGACTCATTTACGTAAGTTTCGTCAAGATATAAAATATGTCTTCCTTCTCTACGATATTTTTTTATAGTCCTTAAGTATTAACACCTCCACGATGTTATATTTGGCTGTTCAATAAGCAGTTTCCTTTTAGAACCACATTTCTTAAATTTAAAACCTAGTTCATGTAGCAACAGCCTTAAATATTCCCTTCCGCAGTGTAATATATTCTCTTCTCTAAGTACAGCATTCAACGTTTTCAGAGTAGGTATTTTTTTATCAACTGTATAAAACTAAGTGACCTTTCTTCTTACCACTCCTTTTGTGAAATCGTCTATTTCCACTCTTTTTTTGCGAACCAGTTTGGATTTTTTCGGTGATTTGAAGCTTTCGTTGTCTTTCAATAATTTCCCTTGATTTACGAATCTAGATACAGTCTTTTCCGACAGTCCACTTCTGCTACAGTTTTGTTTAAATGTATGTCTTGTTGATATTCCATAGAATTCGGGTCCAGTTTCTTTTTTCTAAAATATTCGTATACGTTAAAAGCCATTTGCTTGCACTGACTATTCACTTTATGTCCGAATATCTTTCGATTCATCTTGAGATTGTTATTACATGTGTACTTCTCACAAGGCGTCCGCAACAATTAACACGTGCGATCGCTACCCGTGTAGCGATCGAAATGAGCTATTACAAGAATTCACCCACCGCCCGCACCTGTCTCAGTCCCCTTGGTCGTCATACCCCCGCGCTCCTGTACCGCGCAGGCGAGGACTCAGACGGTCGGCCTATAGCCGTACGATGCACAACGCTTATCGGTCGGTCCCTCGGGCGCCTTTGTTGTAAGCATAACAAAGGATGTTTAGGGCCAGCACGATGGCTCAGGTAGTTGACTCGAAGAATACAAGCAATTTTAGTCCTTATATTAAAGTAATAAAATTTATTTTTGACCTTCTAAAGTGGTCATTTTGCCGTAAGTGCGGCGTATGCTGCAGAGCTAAGCTTTTTCGACAACTTATCTATGTGTGGTCCCCACTGAAGCTTAGCATCCAATGTTATGTTTTGGTGCATTTTCTGTCCTTTCATACACGGAGACGTAGGGTTCGCGCTCCGCAAGGACGATGGATCGACGATTACCTTCCGATTACAGGTGAGACAACGCATTCGAGTTCCCAAGCCGAGCTGTTTGGGAACGTGTAATAAATATGTCCCTCCTCAGCCGTGTGATTTCCTCGACAGGAGCCAATATTTCCCGTGGTTTGCGGCGATGCTTCGCCATGAGAGAATTACCAAGCTGTTTTCGAGAATCACGATGCGTCATCAGAGCATCATTCCGACGCTTCAAAGAGCCCAGCAGGAGAACTAATTCATTATGCACACTGATATTCAGCAACCATTTTAACATTTTCATATACCATTTCACGCATGTCTTTCCAACAAATACATGGAGAGTTTTTGATCCTTAAGATCAACCCCTACCATAAGTATTGTGGTAATCCCTTACAACAACGGGTTTCAAAGAACCCGACATGGCTTACGAACTACGAACTGTTATAGGTTTTTGTAAAAACGCCTTTTTATATATACATAACAGCCCTCGGGCTTGTGACTAAACTTACACCTGAAGGGTGAAGTTTACGTAAGGGATGTCCTAAGTTTAGAAGCGGGAATTCTAAGATTCGGTGGTAACACTGATAGCTCTTCGATTTTTTCTATGTTAAGTTTATTTTTAGACTGTCAATTTACTAGACGATGATATCTGCCCGATTGAATAACATATTTATAAAGTAAAACAGATATTAGTATTAAAACTATTACAGTGATAATGATAAGTTGTAAAAGAGTAATATTCGCCATATAACACTATATGCATTATGCGGCTTATCAATGATATCATTAAGATTTTTAGCAATTTGGTTTGAAGCCTTGTTGTGTTCTGTTAAGGAATCGAGGTCAATATTTTTTAATTTTAATGTCAGAATATTTATTTTGGAACTAAGGAATTTTTCAAGGTTACAGCAGGTATCATTTATTAGGTCAAGATTAGAATTAATTTGTTGGAATTTAATTATTTTATTATATCTTGGTATTAACCTATGATAGTCCTCTTCGCCACAGACTTCGAAACGTTCTTGATCTCACTAGGTACATTCTTGCGATTTGGACTTAATGTTCCCAAACAATCGAAGCCTATAAGACTTGAGGTACAGCGTTAACGCTGGAGAATTATAAAAGTTATCCATCGTTACGCAGTGACCCCGATCTCTAAGCCCCTGAGCAAGTTCAATACGACCTGCGCAGTCTTGCCAGCCAAGGCCTCACTGGGAGCAACGCAATGTCCTTGCTCATTGTTTTTCCCCGTTACGAAAATATTAAAAGGATATAATATCCTAATTAGGATACAGTACCGGACGAATATCCCTCATTTCATTTCGACCAGCATTACCTAGACCAGTTAATGCAGCCCAAACACCAGTGTTCTGGTCAGTAGCAAGCTTCAAAGTCACGAGAGCCTGCTTCCAGCGCTCGTGTGATAGCCGCCCCGCTTCGCGAGTGTTGTACACTCTCAGTTCGAATTAGTATTGCCCTGTTTTCGTTGGGTCTGACTGGTAGCTATAACCCGAAGCTACGCGCAGACAGAGTCGCTGCTCGAATCGGTTGTTGCGGTAATTCATCCTGGAATATAATAAAATTGCAATTTAACATCTAGTGCGTGCAAATATCGATTCTAAGGATCTAGGTTGAATTCAAGATGTGTATCGTCACTTAAAGTTTCAAAGGAAATATAATTATAAACACTTTTTACTTTATTGTGTCTGGAAAGGGAATATATTCAAGGCTGTGAAAGGCTGGGTTTATCGATAGATCTAAGTAAACAGGAGTTAAAATTAAATAAAAATCATCATCACTTAAAGTATAGCACAAACTTACCTCAGAGTCAGGAAACACCCCAATTTCCTTCGTTTGATAGCTGGTGAGGTAGTAACCTCTGTAGGCTTTAACGCATCGTCGGAATCAGATTCCTCAGCAAATAGATTTTTCACGGGCAGATCTTTTTTCTTATTAGCCTTTTTAGCTCGCTTCGCCGATTCAGCTTTCTTTTTAGAACTGCTGTTAGCAGCAGTTGAAGGTTGCTCCAAATCCTCTTCATGCTTTCATGTTTTGCTCTTCATGCTCTTCACTTCATGTTTTCATGTATTTTTCTAATTATATTTTCTATAGCTAAGTATCATCACAATTTATATTTTTTATTACATATTGCACACATTTGTCCGCGCTGCACATGTATTTGCACGATCTACGCGGCCAAAATTATTTTCATGCCTAATTGGTAAACAAAGTAAATAAACAAAAAAACTTGTTTAAAAAAAATGACTATATGTATTTAAAAAAAACTTAACAAATTTAAAAAATCGCTATATTCGTACAAAGGAAAAGACAATAATGCTTAGTTTGAGTTTTTTCGTCGCTGTCTGATCAGGCTGATTATCACTCTCATAAATTGCAATTTTGATTGTCCTTGATGATGCAGATACGTTTTGAGCCTTCGTTTTAACTCGTTTGCGCTTTTGTAGAGTTGATGAGGTGGGGCAAACTCATCAACTCTACAAAAGCGCAAACGAGTTTCTCTTTAAATAGAGTTTAGATGACTCGCCGAACCAAGCACGCCAACTTGTTGCTCGATGGCATCATCTATTGCACTCCCTATCGTATTTACTAAGTCACCAGTAGGCTCATCCAACTTTTCGTCGTCCGGGATGTTTCTAGACATTATAATAAAACAAGTTTAAACGGATTAATCGCGTATATTACAGATTTGTACAGAGTTTTCCTGACGTTTCGAACACTTTGCAGCGTTCGAAACGTCAGGAAAACTCTGTATAAATCTGTAATATACGCGATTAATCCGTTTAAACTTGTTTTATTATAATGTGTAATAATCGCGAAAACCTAAGACATTATTATGTTTCTAGACATACCACCGGAGGCAGCGATTTTGTCCAGATTGAACTCATCGTCAAAATCTAAATCGAACCCGCTGCCTTCGGCTGCCGAACGTGCAACATGCCTTTGAGATGTTCCCGTACGACCCGACACGGACGGGAAAACATCCACTGCCTCAGTGGTAATCTGTGATGTCCCATGGACACCACTGGACGGATCAGCAGCCTGTACACTAACAGTGCCAGCGACACCGGAGACTACCTCTGAGAGCGGCGTCCTGCATGAACGGAGTATGCCCTCGAAACTTCTCGGCGATGGCAACTCACTCACCCACTGCCGCACATGATCTAGGTTAGGTGTTCCTCCATAGCCACATCCCCTTCTTCTGCGTCCATGTCACAGGCCGCAGCCCGTTCCAGCGGTGCGACGCTGTAAAAAATAATTGTGATTAGGCAAATAACGATTCTTAAGTACGTCCGGCGCACGCTTTCTACCATCCTTGTTGACTGATATGAGCTGTTCCCAACAGAAAATTGGCTCATATCGACACGAAGAAGTACTAAATACATGACGAATGACTGCAGGCAAGAAACATCCTGAAACATACAACACACATGTTATAAACAAGTACCTGTATTGACTGCTCCAGCTCCGTCTTCCTCTTTACAGTTCCTCGGGGGACATTCGTGATCTCGATCTCGTCGGTCACGCGTAGTGCGCCACAAGTTCGATAGTAAACCGAACTTGTGGCGCACTTTGAATGATGGTATGATTAAATATTTTTAATAGTAACATGTTTGGGAGTACATAAAGTCGATAATATTCATTTAGAGCGACATGATCCAAGGGCGTAGCCAGGATTCTACATAGGGGGGGGGGGGGCAGATAAAGAAAATTCTACACTATAATGTTTTAATCGTGGTTACATGTGAGTATCGTGAGGCAAAAATTAAAAACAAAATGTAATCAAAAAATAACTTTATTTGAAGAGTAATCTGCGTGGTTCTTCACAAAATCTGTTTAAAACTTCTCTTTCAATTTCTTTTTTTTTTCTTGGACTATTTTTCGGTGTACGCTCAACATACATAGCCCGTTTAAACGGGTTTCGGTCATCGTAGATCTGAGCCACGTTTTGACACGTCGCAGTGTAGAAAAAGACCTTTCTATATTACTAGTGGTACACGGTTGTGCCAACGAAATAAGTATGGCTTTTTTGGTTGCCGGGAAGAAAGCGTCCGCCTCCTTTAATATATCAGTAAAGTCTAAAATTTCTAAACTTTCTCTTTCCACACCTTTATCTTTCCATAGTTTATACCATAATTCCGCTTCATGCTCAAAAAGAGGAAGATCATAGTAGTACTTGCAGAAATCGTGTGATTTTTCTTTAAAATCAATCAGCGACATATTTAACATCGAACTGGGATGTATCGACATTAAGCTAAAAGCTGGTAAATGTTCATTAGAAAAACGCTGTTCAAGTGCGGATATCAAAGAATCTAAATAAGGGATGATAATTGACCGCTTCCAATAATCGCATACACTTTCAGCTAGGTGATTAGACCGATGTTGTTGGCGACATGCAATGCGCGGTATTTGCAAATCAGTATCAATGGCATTTGCAGTTACATGTGAAATATCTAAAATATTCTGACTCTCTCTGTCTGCATTGCCACGATGATCTTTAATAAGAGAAACAATTCTCTCGATATGATTGACGCATGTGTACATATCAATAGCCTTCGATTGTAATGCATTCGCAACAGGTTCCAATATACCTGAATATTTGGCTATCATTGCAACGCATATAACGAATACCGGTTTAGTAGCAGCACAATGTAACTGATAATATCAAAGAATCTAAATAAGGGATGATAATTGACCGCTTCCAATTATCGCATACACTTTCAGCTGGGTGATTAGACCGATGTTGTTGGCGACATGCAATGCGCGGTATTTGCAAATCAGTATCAATGGCATTTGCAGTTACATGTGAAATATCTAAAATATTCTGACTCTCTCTGTCTGCATTGCCACGATGATCTTTAATAAGAGAAACAATTCTCTCGATATGATTGACGCATGTGTACATATCAATAGCCTTCGATTGTAATGCATTCGCAACAGGTTCCAATATACCTGAATATTTGGCTATCATTGCAACGCATATAACGAATACCGGTTTAGTAGCAGCACAATGTAACTGATAAGCACTTTTTCTTGCAGCAGCATTCCCTTCTGTAGATAGACTTGCAAGTCCATTAATTATTTCTTTAAAATTTTTGTTAAAAATGGCAATACTTTTATATTTTTGCGACCAACGTGTCTCACATAAAGCCGGAATATTGGGAACGTATTTTCTTCTTAAAGAAGATTCTCGGAAAAAATTTATGATATCTTTTATCGTGCCGATTGTGTTCCGTATTTCTGGCACTTTATTTAAATCATTTATCACTAAATTAAGTCTGTGGCTAGCACAATGAAAATATAAGGCTTTTTTATATTTCTCTCTGAGTTTTTTTTGAACTCCGCCAATACTTCCAGCCATTGTAGAACACCCATCGTAACCTTGGCCAATGCACCTATCTGGTTCAAGTCCTACATTTTCTAAAAACTTATCAATTTCTGACGCTATAGTATTAGCATCCATTGCAATCAATTCTACGAATCCTAGAAATTCTTCTCGGATCATATTTTTACCTTCGTCATAAAAACGGATTCCAATGGAAAGCTGCTCTCTTCCTGCTATGTCACAAGACTCATCTGCCATGACACTATAAGCAAAAGCTTTCTTTGCAACCTGAATAATTTCATTCTTTATGACCAAGCCACACAAATCAATAATTTCGTTTTGAATCTGTGGGGAAGTATACATAGCATTTTTTTTGCCACGTTCTAAATGTTGTTGTAAATCTTGATCGCCAGATTCAATTCTCAGATTTAAAAGGTCTTCAAGAATGCCTTCGTGATTCTCTTTACCCCTCAAAGGCAAGTCATGGGAGCCACAAAAAATAACTGAAGATATTATAGATGCCACTATGTTTTTATTTTTCTCTATTTCTTTCTGATGAGCCGTGTTCATCATTACATCCACAGGCATTTGCTCCGATAAATTTTTTGCATCATTGACCGCAGATTTATGATATTGTGATGAGACATGCTTAACGCAGTATTCATGGACATTTTTAAAACGACAAAACGATCGAGTTACAAATGAACCCAAAACTCCAGCTACTATTTTTGGTGGAAATAGTACGCAATATAAACACAGTGCACCTTTTAGACGTTTAGAATAAACCAGCCAGGGTGAATAAGTTTGCAACCAACTATGATTAAATTTTCGCTTCAGATGAGCAGTTTCAGCATCTTTGGCAAAGTCGTAATTCTCAGGGGGTACCCAACAACGTTTAAGCATGTTTAATTTTTGACTTGTAGTCATTAATGAAGTTCGCCCTACCCATTCTCCCAGATCATTATCGCAAACGACTTCATCTTCAAGTTTATTTTTGACTCTAGAAGGACTAGCTTGAGCCAGTGAACTCTGTGGTATATACTTTCGACCTTTTTTTCTTCATCACTTTCACTACTACTTTCTTCATTTTTCCTTTTCAAAGTCCCTGAAACAAAAATACTTATATTTATGTATACTTTTTTGTAAATAAATACATATTATACATAGAAAACTCATATACCAATACAAACATATATTTTCATGCTTACAAATGTTTGTATTGTGCGGGGATCGAACCCACGACCCTAGGTATCGAAGTCCGTTGCGCAAACCGAGTCGTAAAATTTATTTTATAATAAACAAATCTTTTCCTATAACATTGATAAAAATATTCGCATTGAAAAAAAAGACAACCTTTTTTTTTGTAACTTCATATTTTTCTAAACTCGCACATGTGTGTGCCATTCAACCTAAGTGTTGTCTTTCTCTACCACACGAGCGTAACACACGGACACGAGAGAAAAACAATAGCACTATGGTGTGACTATGGGTTGGAAGGCGCGCGCGGTGGCCACCGCCCCGCTTGATGGGTTAAGACTCACGTAATCTCTCAAATAATTTTACTATTCTTTGCTGTTATTAAATACATTATTGTTAACTAGCTTCCGCCCACGGCTTCGCCCGCGTGGTATGTTAATAAAAAGCAGCCTATAGCAAAAATAACAAAATCGAAGTATAAATAAATTAATTATGTCTCATTTTTAAGGTTACGTCCCCAAACCCTATTACTAAATCTCCGCTGTCCGTCCGTCCATAGATGGTACCATAAAGTGCGTTTTCAAGAAATTGCTAGTGCTTTGAAAATTCACGTTACGGAGACAACCGTCAACGACGTCTGCGCACAGCGCGAGCGATGAGCGACTTGTTCCCCCACCCCGCCCGCGCGGGCCAGTCTAGTCACGGCGACATGAACTTAATTTTATTGCGCGTTATTTTGATTTTGCTATATCTCCTAAAGTATTTATTTTATTTGCATGATGTTAAGGGAAAAAATAATCTTCATGAAATGTTCAAGCCAACCAACCTATTTAAAATGATAAGGATTAATACTGTATTTGTGTAAATAGCTTTCCAAGTCAGCACTTTAGAATTGCCCATTTTTTAAATTATTAAAATGAATATATTATAATATGTTATCTTTAAGAGATAGACATATGGTATCGCGGACTTTTCTGTAGACCTATATAAGATACACAATTACACCATACATTATTTTGTTATACAGCGCTATAGTAAAAGCCTTAGCTATTTTCATTTCTCTGAACCAGAATCGATAACAGAGCCCTATGGTGAAGAAAAAAAAAATTTTTTTTTTTACATTTTTATCTTAAGATTGTCCCGACAACTTTATAATAGTTGGATAAAATTGCAAAGTGCAGTGACCTTCTCTTCCGAATGCCCGAATGTAGTGTAGGTAATTAAACGTAGGTACGCTCGTAGAGGGACGGACGGGAAGGGCGGGGTGTCGCTAGGCACGTGGCACGCCGCACGCGCCCGCGCCCGCCGCACGCATTAGTCCCCGCGAACCTGTGACGCCGTGCATACGTAATGTCATAATTACTCGCGCCAAACTCGTGCAACTTACGATATTGACAGTTTCTTGAAAACCGCTATTAACGCAAAAGACTTTTTATTAAAATGTAGATACAGTTACCGGAATTATTACGAAATGGTGAGAGTGTACAAAGTGGTGAAAATCTTTACGAAGCTCGAAGGCTCTGGAGTTTTCTGTGAGTGGATCACATTAGAACATCAAAACGACGAAGCGCTGTTCAAGTTCAATCGGGGAATCGGATTGTACAATCGAAACCCTCACGCGATTCGCTATTTTATTCAAAGTCACTTAACTGCAGGCACGTAGGTAAGTACCTCGTTATGTTACGGGGTGTAAAGCTGGGTACTCACTTAGCAGTATAGCATGTAATGTATCAGATACGGTATCAAGTGAGTACGTAGGCACGAGCCCGCTGCGAGCCGCTCGCGCGTGGAGCGCTGTAAGCTCGCAGTGACCTGCCGAGTGGCGGTATCACTGCTAACACAAAGGCGGCTCGTAGTGTGATCCCGCGCAGCTCGTAGGTACAGCTCGTACAAGTGGGTACGGCTCGTCCACGGTCCACCGCGTATCTAGACGCGGTGGACCGTGGACGAACCGTGCCCACTTGCAGGTTAATACAGTATCTGATACGCTACATGCAACACTGCTACGTGAGTACCCAGCTTAATATCGATACCATAATTACAGTAAGTACGGAGAACAATCGATAGGCCGCGGCGGTCCCGTGGCTTGGCCTCCTAGGTCACCGAAATTAGCTATGAACAATTGTTAAGGTATCAATGACTTTTAAGGTTCGGTTTTTTGTTATTTTGATTTTTTTTGATTATGAATAAGGTAAGGTAAGGATTTCAATTTTTTAAATACGAAAATGTTGACGGTCCTAAGTCCGTAAAAGTATGAAGAAAAAATTGCACCTTATGACAATAACGTAGGTAAGATAATTGCATGGCAGGCGGCACAGGTTTAGTAGTTAGGTACCTAGGTACACAATTGGCCGCTAGTAGCGGTCAGTGACCGCGACGCGAGCGACGAGCGGTGACAATAAAGTTCGTTATTTTTTTGGATAACTTCGAAACGTGTTATCTGTTTTTTCGATAATAAATAACAAATACAAATAAAATTAGGAAACAGTATATTTAATTTAGGACATGTTCTGTGAAAATAGCTAAGGTATTTATAATAACCCTGTATCTTAAAGGGTTAAGGCAGCGTTTTCGTTGAAAGCTCCTAGACAACTTATTTTTTTCCAACATTGTCAACAAATATTGTTACTTATACGCTTTCACCCCTGTTGACCGGGATAAAAAGTAGCTTATGTTTTAATCCAGGGTATAACCAATCTGCATACCAAATTTCAACCAAATCGGTCCAGCCGTTTTTGCGTGAAAGAATAACAAACATACATCCATACATCCATTCTCACAAACTTTCACATTTATAATAATATTAGGATAATTGCTGAACTTTATTGTTTCAATAATGACATAATATATATACAGTACTATTTACAAACAAAAAAAAACCTTATAATAATTATAAATACATCTACAACTAAAGAGCATCAAAAAATTCTTCCGCATCGCCGTCAACTGGTAGCGTGCCCAAAAGACTGGCGGCATTGCCACGTTGAATGGCAATGCTTAAACTTTGGCCAAAGTAATAGCCAGCCCTTTGGTCGGTAATAATACAGCTGGCACGCCGACGGTGACAAGAGCACGACGGATGATGTCATTAATATTCGCGTGTCGTGCTATGCGGCCCGCACTTCGGTTGCAAGACAAGCCGTGGTGTCCGAGGCTGTTGACAACTTCCCCGCAGTGACAGCGATGAGGAGCGCAACAGGGTGCTCCAAGACGCAGACAGGCAGCGAGGCGGAAAGTAGTGTCGTCCAACATAGTACCTATGTTGGGCGACGGTAGTGCTTGAAGCACTAGGATTATTATTAAATATTAGGATAATTGTTTAACTACTTACCTTTAAAAAACTTCCTTATATCCATTTTTAAAAACACACGCACAAAAATTACAAGTTGGCAATCTCGATTCACGATATGGACGGACGTAACTCACGTAACGTCCCAAGTAGTGCACTGAATCTCTCTGACTGATGCGACTGATGCACGGCGCAACAACCGCGCTAGATGGCTGAATAAGTTGCATCCCCTCTCACCCCGCGTTCCGCTCTTCTCTCCTCTGTGGAGCGTAGACCATGCGCGCCGAGCCGAGCCAAGTCGAATAGCAGAAATAATAACTAATAAATAATACGCTAATGGACGCACTTCCATTGTTAATGTATAGCATATTTTTAAAAAAGCTTAGTAAACTGTAAGGGCCTCGTCGATTAGGTACCTACTGCTATACATTAACAATGGAAGTGCGTCCATTAGCGTTTTATTATTGTTATTTCTGCGATTGAACTCGGCTCGGATGTGTAGCGACATATATGATGTCACATAGGAACTAAAAATTTCTGCACTGGTAAATTTTACCAGGGACCGGCTGGTCTTCTAGGGGGGGGCAGCTGCCCCACCCTGCCCGTACCTCGCTACGCCCTTGACATGATCTATATTATTTTTTACAGCCCGTATTCTTATTCTTTCACGAAAGGAGACGTTTTTGATAATCGCATTCATATTCACTTTCACTAGAACTGAAATCAACACACTCACTTTCTTCTACGTTGTGTACGGAACCGTCACAAATTAAGTTAGAACTCACGCTTGAAATCGTTTTGATGGCTTCGGCCGTCGTATAACTAACACTAGGTTGCTGTTTAATGTGTTGATTATATTGATTATTTGGTCCTACTATCTGCAAATATTATTATGATTTTTCTTCTAACTCCACCGGTCCTCACTCTCTATTTCCAATTGTTTTATTCATTTTTAATATTTTGGGTTGTATTTACGTGCAACACGTGTTTATAATAGCGTCATCCATATGTTAAAGAAAACCACGTTCTCCTAATTATTTAGCTTATAGAATAACAATGTGGTACTCGTGAACAAGTAAACAGCTGTCAGTGTTATTAGATCAATAGTGGTGCATGTAATATTATTATATGTATACCTTACACGTAGGTACATTTGAACTCATTAAACGCTCTTGTCTTGTGAGATGTCTGCGGAGAGTTAGAAATCTTGTATGAATATTGGACGCAATTCTCTCCAGAATTTTGAAAGGATATTTGAGCAGCATGTATTAACAAGTCTTTTTCTACCGTAATGCGGACATCCTGTGTTTTTCTGCCCTTACTCCTCATACTTGATTCTGCATATGATATTGTTGGTCGACTAAAAGAACGCCGTTTAGCCCTCGGTATTTCGAATGTTCCTTGTAACCATTTATAATTCTTTTGAAGAAAAGTTGTGGATTTTATGAGCTTCTGTCCACCTTTTCTTAAATACGGTAGTGGACTACTATTAAAAAAGTACAAATAAATTATTTTATTCTAAAGAAGGAATAGGATAGGAATACCAAAAAAGTAAAAAATAAATAATAATTTATCACAAAATGGAAAACATAGACGCTTTTAATGTTTTTGGAGGGAGTATCGCTCCGTCTTTGTCGCGCGAAGCGGACATAGGTGGTGTTACGTCACTTATCATGCATGCCGTCCGTGTCTATCAAATCATTTTAAAACGCTTATAACTTTGCCAATTTTGTAGATGTTTCATCGGTTTTTATGGTGTTAATTATGTTTTTTCAAATAGTTTACAGATTCACAATAAAAAAATATATTCAACATCCCTATTGGTCTCAATTTAAGAAAAGGTGGACAGAAGCTCATAAAATCCACAACTTTTTCAAATAAGAGAATGAATGCTTCACTTGCTTCTTTTGATCATCACAATATTCATGATAAAATATATCTCTCAAGAAACAACCAACTTTTAGTCAACATTTTGCAAGTCTTGATCCTGCATTAGGTATGTCAAAAAGTAGTCTACGCGTTACCACTTTAATCCCTGAGGTACCCTTGGATTCTGAAACGAAATGGAAACTCTTTTAAAAGAATAACAAAAAAAATAGTAAACTTGGTGGATTTGACATCTTTCATTGACCTTGAAAACTGATTTCACTGGAGATCACGGCTAAACTACGGTCCAGCTTTTTTAAACTTAAATACGTCCAAGAACAGTACGGAATCCTCGGTGCGCGCAAATGTCACGCACTTGGCCTTTTTTTTTGCTTTCTTTTCATGTCATATTCTATAGCCTGTTGCTTCACATGATTTGATAATTTTCCGTTTAAAATTATATTTACGCCTTTACGCCAACTGTGGAAAAACAAATTAATTGCGAGATTGTTAATTGAATCAATCGTCACAACGTGAACAAATCGTCATCAATCAAACCGTCTTCGTTTTATTTACAAGTATTATAATGACATGCACTTTAATAACAGCTTTATTTCTTTATAAATGTTGATTCAGGACAATCACGTAGACATGCAACAGTTACAGAAGAGATTTCATTTATTAAATCAACGAATCTTTCACTTGGGTGAAATAAATATTTTTTGGTATAATCAATCTTGTAGTTAAATGAATTGCAAATCTGATCTACATAAATCACGTATGCAACAAATATTTTTTTCACCTGTGACAGGAAACTGGCGCAATAGAATCTCAATCACCTTTCAAGCTACTCTTCAGTTAATGAAGTTTTCGTTCTGACTCGTTTTTGTGTATCAATGCCATAAAGAGCTCGTGAAACGATTGCCCCTCCATATAATTTCTTTCGAACATAGGGATCGAAATTTGTGGTAATTTAATATTACTACTGTAAGCCATTGATCCATTTTCGCCTAATGTCTCCGTTTTTGCAGTATTTTTCATAAGAGGTATCAACTTGTTTAATGCCGTTTTCATTTCTCCTTTATATGTAAAATACTCTTTAAAGTTATCGAATATATCTTCCGTAAAATAGGTTGCTTTTTGTATGTCTTCTTAGTATCACTCGTTACAAAATTCTCGTGCACACACTTAAATTCTTTGCAGAACGTTTCTAAAGTCTACATCCTAATTTGTTAGTAACCTTCGGTTATTCTGTTCTTGCGCATCTTTTTGTAATTCGAACAATCTTTCTGCACTTTTCCAAACACATTGGCTTGAAGTAACATAAGCTTTCCGATGTTCTCCATTCATGTTCGGCTGTGCGATGATCGATTAGGAATAGTAACATAACTTGAAGGGATTGACTGTGCTGAATGTGGTTGGTTATTTGGTGAAGGAGATGAGTGTGACCAGTCAGATAGGTATGAATATTGCGAGAAAGATGGACGATTTCGACGTTTGTTTATCAACATGCTATCAATGTCTCTGAAAAATTTCTCAACTTTGTGGCCAGAAGTTAAGCATACTTATAGGTCACAATCATCGTCTTGTAGTGTAGTTTTATTATAAAGGACTCCGTTTAATGTGCCAAAAGCATTCACCATCTCCCTGCCGGCCTGTTAGTTCTGTAACCCGATTCACGTAATTAGAAACAATCAAAATATCGCTGAAGTTTGAAAGTCGTTCGATCGAAGTCCTACCCAGATTTGGTATTCATGTATTTCTTGAACGTAGTTCAATAGGACTTCAACTCAATAGAATCGAAACTAAACGATTTCTCAACGACTTATTGCCAGTTACATTTTTTTGTATTCTACCAAGTTAATGAAACACATTTTTTAGTAAAAAATCTGTGATTTACGTCATTATGGTCAAATGAATTTAATTTAAAATATCAATAAACGTAAAATGTATATTAAAAAGAAAAAAACACTATTCTCCATAATTTGGCAAAAAGTTGTGATTCTGAGACAAAAAATGGAAACGTTCTCTATGCTTTCTTTACATATTTCTCTTCGCAACTGTCAAACAGTGCGCTACTGTCAAAGTTTTAAACTTTTCGCGGTTCGCGCGTTCGCGGGTACAAATACAAATAATAAAATACAAATAGTTTATATTATTAATTAAAATGAAGCAAGTTTCGCTGAGGCAGCTGGAGATATTCATTGAGTTTATGGAAAAACACAAAGCTTTGGCCTTAGGACGCGTTCGAGGGAAAGAAGCAAGCATAAACTCAACCAAATTGTGGACAGAGCTGGCGGCAATGTTAAATTGCGAAACTTTAGATAAGAATTTATTTAGGACACCAAAGGAATGGAACAAAGTGTCCTTACGTGCATATCATTAATTATCGTGCATCAATCGTTGTTTATAACTTATGTAATTTTGTTCTCAGTTTTATAATGATTACAAATGCCGGATAAAAAATAAAGCTCGTAAATTTGCACAGAGCCAGCGGAAGACAGGTGGTGGACCTGCTGGTGCTCCACCACTAACAGAGCTAGAGGAACGGCTCTGTGCAATATTAGGAGAAAAATTTCATGGGTTGCCGGTTCGACAAAACCCAGTACCCAGTACCCGGTCTTGTGAAGAAACCAATCAAAATGCTTTAGTGTATCTACCTATCTAGTTTTCTAGTATGAATGTTAATGTATTTATTTCTAAGTACTATTCTGTTGCAGAGAGCAGCCATCTCCAGTAGACATAGTGTTTGACCCAGACTCAATGGAATTTTTGGCGAGTGAGCCTGTAGTACAAATTGTGTAAGTAAAGGTGGATCCACACATTGCGAGCATGCGCTCCGCACGGCGCACAACGCATGCCTCGGCTTGAGGCGTGCGTGTTGACAAATTATACCAACATATGCTTGGGTCGAGGTGGGTTTATACCCACTGCGTCAGATGACGTCAGCTCCGATAGTAGTGGGAAAAGATTCTCCCAACAATACAGTATTATAATAAAAGCCTTAGCTATTTCTTTTTCTCTGAACCACAATCGATAACAGAACCCATTGGTGAAGAAAAAAAATTTTTTTTTTTTTAACATTTATATCATATGGTTGTCCCGAATTCTCTAAGAAACTTGGATTATTGCAAAGTGCAGTGACCTTCGCTTTATGCCCGCCCGAACGTTGTGTAGGTAGATCTATCCAACGTAAGTTACGTAAGCGACGCAGGGGGATGCGCGGGAGGGTAGGGGTGGCGCCACTCGGACGCGCGGCTGAGTAATTAGTCACCGACCTAGCTTTGACGCAAGCGCATGCGTCATCATTACTCGCGCGTACACCGAAAGTTTTACGTAAACGTTTTGCTACCGCAAAACACTTTTTATTAAAATGTAGGTACAATAGGAAGTGTTACGAAATCGTGAGAGTGTACATACAAAGTGGTGAAAGTCTTTACGAAGCTCGAAGACGACTAGACTCGGATTAAGTGTACCGGCAACCGCGCCGAGCTTTCTGTGAGGTTATTAGAACATCAAAACGCCAACATTTTCGTCACAAATCATTGGTGGTCATTCCGAAACCCTCACGCTATCATCAAGTGCGATTCAGTGCCAATAACTCGATATGTTGCGGGGTACCTACACTCCGCAACATATCGGACTTTTTAGAATACCTACGTGCCGCTCGCGTTTCTACGTACACGATTTTAACAGATGTATCGTTTCCCTTGTTTACAGTGAAGAATTGCGAAGTTAATAATTATTAGTGTATTTGACAAAAAGTGCAGTGCTCGTAAGGCTACGGTCAACGTTATCAAACGTGCAAGGCTGTGCTTAGAGAAATGGACTCCACTTTGAACAATTGTTAATGTTAAGGTATCAATGACTTTATTTTCATTTTGTTTTTTTTTTTTTCATTTTGGTTTTTATTGATTATTAATTATTGCACATAAGGTGATTACAATTTATTTAATACGAAAAAGAATACTGTTTTTTGACGGTCCTAAGCTCGTAAAAGTATGAAGGAAAAATTGCACCTTATGACAATTACGTAGGTAAGATAATGGCATGGCTGGCGGCATAAGTTACCTACCGCCACTGGGCGCGGTCAATGACCGCTCCACGTACCTTGTAAGCGACGAGTGGTGACAATAAAGTTCGTTACTTTTTTGGATAACTTCGAAACGTATTATCTGTTTTTTCGAAAAGAAATAACAAATACAAATAAAATTAGGAAATAGTATATTTAATTTAGAAGAGGTTCTGTGAAAATAGCTAAGGTATTTATAATAATCCTGTATAAATAAAACCATGAGTCATTGTCTTTAGTAAGAGATTATTATATTAAAGGTTCATATTAATTTATTCAACTATAGCTGTTCTCCGTAGTTTCACCACCATTCTTCGGCTTCTGAGGGTCATAGCGTGATGTTAAATAGCCTATACTTAATACTCCTTATAAATTTGGCTATCATATACAAAAAGAATTTTTCAAATCCAACTGATAAGTCTAGAGGACTCTAGAGATTAGCGCATTCAAACAGACAAACTCTTCAGCTTTATAATATTATTATTAGTACAGATACTGTTTCATAAAGTATACCTAGGTACCTATCTGTGACTGAATAACATGAAAATATGCTATGTCACATGTTCATTTTTAGGGAGCTGCAGTCAACAGCTATCCCAGCTATAGATAGCTCTCCAGATGGTCTCCCAGCCCACCCACCAGTTCGTCAACCAATAAGTAGCAAATCAAACCAAAACTCAACAGCTAGGGAACACCAAGGTTACAGCAACATCATGTTTATCTATTTATGGACTGAAGAATATTATTAGGTATTAATAAAAAAATTTTTCTACAGAAACTGAAGTACAAAAGGCCAAAAACATGTTAGCAGAAATAGAAAAGGCTCGACTCGAAATTAATCAGGCCCAAATTAAAGCCCAACTGGAGCGCAATAATATAGAAAAAAATAAAGTTGAGGCCATCAATAACTTGGCTAGTGCAGCTTGGGCTTTAGTCAATATTTTTAATAATGAAAAACAGGGAAAAGTAAGTTAAAAAAAAGATAAACATTCAAGTTTTTATAATTAAAAAATAAATTAAGTTAAGTAATTAATTAAGTACATTGTAATTTATATTGACTTGATAATGCTGTATGTTTTTTTATTTATTTTTTTACATACTCTTAAATTATTGAATATTGTGCATGACATGACAACATGATATTATAATTTGTACGCCCGAGTGGCAAAACATAGCGCGCCATTACTATGACATTAAGACCTGTATTTGATTTACCTATGTTTAACAAAAATAAATGATTATTGATTAAGTTGAGAACGTGCTGAAAGTCCCATTTTACAGACAAGAAAACGTGCTCGAAGTCCCAGCAGTAAGAGCAAATGAAGCTTCTTAGTGGACAGGGGTGTCATCACCTGTGTATTAAGAGCCATTTTACGTTTTGTCACCTCACCACAAAACCATATTTTTAAGAATGTTAAATGAAAAGATGCATTTTTAAAAAAATTAATTCATTATTGTTCTATATAATAATATTAATTTAACAGGTAAATAATAAAAACACATTTCTACCGTGTTATCTAAGCAATTTAGCTCAATAACTATTAGGATTTGTTTTTTCGAACATTTCAATTCAAGAGTTTTTAATAATTCAATTTGAGTTTTTAATCTTTGATTATTTACATGTCTAGATAGAGAGTTTTAGCGTCTAAACGCCAAAAAAAATATCAGCCAACTGTTGGCTCATAAGCTCGTCCCGCCCGCTCAGTGGCGACACTGTCATTGTACGGTAAACACGTGATCAGTGCCATACAAAAATGACGATTTGCGCTATAAAAGTGTGCAGAAATTACAAAGGACGATTGAAAACAATTAAAAAAGTTACCTATCATCGGTAAGTAAACTTTTAATCACTATATTATAAAGAAATAATTAAATTAATAAAGTGAAATTTTATCAAAAGACGTAACGCCATTTTGACGGCATGTTTACAGGGTTGCCTAGCTGTTAATTGAATCTAAAATTTCCCATGTGAGCGTTACATAATTTTAAAAAAATGTTTAAATTATGTAACGCTCACATGGGAAATTTTAGAACAAATGGTACCACCATTTAACTGTAGTGCTGGATAATATATATACATTTAAATCTAAATTTGGCGAATATTGTTTATTTTATTTAATAATCTAATTTGGGTGTCAATTTCGGGGGTCCTTGGGTGCTGATAACGAAAGTAGTATGTAGATATTCTACTTATTATAAATACAGTTTTAAATACTATCACAGCACACATAATAAAATTGTAGTTTTCCTATAAAAAAATGTGGATGCTTTTAGTGCTGAAGCCGTTGTTGTGTAAAGGTTTAATTTATATTTTTTTACAGAATACCTAAAGATCCTATTTTAAGAAATAGGTGGATAGACGTCATAAGAAAAAGCCGCGGAGAGGATCTCTGGCAACCATCTAAAACAACAGTTATTTGCTCCGATCATTTCCGTGCCAAAGACCTGTATTTTGCCAACAACAAGTCGTCAAAGGTTAAAAAAGGAAGCAATCCCGTGCAAGGTAATTTTATAACTATTTTTGTTTTTAGAAAATACGCATCTTGTTCGAGTTTGTCTCACACTTGGCAGATTTTTTATTTTATTATATTTTACAGGCTTTGTTCTTAACGGAATTAGAAACAGATGATGATGAAAGTGACGGCATACTTGAAGAAACAGAAAAAATAAGCGATTGTGTAACAGATGTTTTAGATGATGCGGTAAGTGTTATTTTTTAACAAAAATAGTATGAATGAATAAAATAAGAAAGTGTTCAATGTTCTCTTCCTGCGTGTGTTTTGGTTACAATTTTTTTTTATGGATCCGTTTTTCTGAATCTGTCGTCTACTATAATTAATTTAAGGAAGACTTTAGTGTAGGTACTCTGATAAAATTATTACGCAAAATATATAAACTTAGTTTTATTTTCAGAAAATATCGGTATCCAATGAAGAGGTATCTTGTCTTGCTACAAATGATAACCAACATGCTTCTTCTTGCTGTATGGAAACTTCTGACAAAATGTCTAGCAATTTAACGGGCATAGAATCTGCAAGTACTAGTGGTTATATACCTGGGCAAGCAACTGGTTGTAAAATCGGAGATGGACGGAAATAAAAAGAAAACGATATAATTGAAGACTTTTCTGATCTTGAATCCATTTTTGATACACCAAAAAAAATTAAATTGCGTCGAGAATTACGAAGAAGAATACGACTACAAAAAAAACAAACTCTAAAGATCCAATCCTTAAGACGTAAAAACCTACGACTTCAAAAGAAAATAGCTTCATTTAAACAAATTATTGGAACGCTAAAAAAAGAGAGATATATTGACAACGACACTCATAATATTTTAAGTGATAATGTGTTTGCTGCGGATCTATGTTCAAATATGAAGAAAAAGCTACAAGGGTCCAAGAGACCGGTTAAAAAGTATGCTCCAGAATTAAGAAAATTTTGTTTAACGTTACACTTTTTATCTCCAAAGGCGTACAGCTACGTCAGAAGTAAATTCGAGACTTGCCTCCCACACCCAAAAACGTTATCTAAATGGTATTCAAATATTGATGGATCCCCGGGTTTGACAGAAGATGCTTTTAAAATGTTAAAAGTTAAAAGAAATGAATCAGACGAAAATATGATTTGCGCGTTAGTAGCCGATGAAATGGCAATAAGACAACAAACATGTTTTAATCGAAAGACTTTGCGAGATGAAGGTCTTGTTGATATAGGGAGTGGACCCGCTGACAACATGAATGTTAAAGCATCAGAAGCTTATGTATTTTTACTTGTCTCACTAAACGAGCCTTGGAAATTACCGGTGGCTTATTTTTTAATCCATGGCATGACAGGGGAACAAAAAGCCAATATTATCAAAACAATTCTATATAAATGCCATGAAGTAGGCATTGACGTCGTGTCATTGACGTTTGACGGCCACAGATCAAATTTATCAGCCATGGAACTGTTGGGTTGCAAATACAAAAACCCAAAAGAGCTGAAGACAACATTCAAACACCCTTGTGCCGATTATGAGGTGGCAGTATTCTTAGACTTCTGCCATATGTTAAAATTAATAAGAAATCATTTTGAGGCAAAGGAAGTGTTTCTATATAAAGATGATGAAATTAAATTTGTATATGTAAAAAAGTTGGCCGAATTACAAGAAGAAACTGGTTTGCATCTTGCTAACCGCCTTACAAAAAAACATATTCAGTTCAGAAACTCTATAATGAACGTTATGTTAGCAACCCAGCTTTTTAGCAGAAGTGTTTCTGTAGCAATTGAATTTTGTGGACAAGAGCTAAAGTTGCCCGACTTTTTAGAAAGCGAAGCAACAGAAAAATTTATAATGATTATGAATAATATTTTTGATACATTCAATTCTAGGAATTTACAGGCACACGGTTACAAGCATCCATTATTTCCCGGCAATAAAAATGTAGTGTTTGCAATGTTAGAAGAGGCGTAAGATTTAATTTTGAATCTAAGCCTAAAATAATCCAGAAAAAGAACGTATAAGGAACATGAAACATCAAAGAAACTGGTATTGAAAGGCTATGTACCAGTTCTAAAATCGCAATCATTTACTGGATTTCTTGGCGTTCTGATATGCATAAATAGCTTGAAATTTTTGTATGATTCTTTGATAAAATCGAAAAGAATGAAATATTTAAGCACGTATCGCATCTGCCAAGATCACATAGAATTATTTTTTGGTGCGATACGGATGCATGGGGGCTATAATGATAACCCGAATGCTCGCCAGTTAAAAGGCATTTACAAGAAATTACTTTGCCATATGGAACTTAAATCTGCTTCGTCAGGAAACTGTGTGCCACTGGAAAACATAAGTATTCTAATGTGTTCGTCATTCCTTAAATGCATCAATGCGACAGTTCCATCTTTGAGGAAAGATGACGACGACGACGAGGATGAAACTGAAAATATCGCCAAAATGTTTGATGAAAACCAAGACAGTAAAATTCGGCTATTAGATAATTCGCAATTATCTGAATACACACAGCAAATTGTTGGATATATAGCAGGTTTTGTTGTTAGACGTTTACGTAAAAAGGTGTGTCGCTTGCATTGAAAGTCTGATATCAAATGAGCCGTTGCATTGCAATACCATAAATTGGTTAATATGCGAGATGAAGGTGGACTTATTTACGCCTCTCATGATGTATATTCTGTATGTAAGACCGCTGAAAATGTTATAAGGCAGTTTATTAAACAAGATTTCATAATGACGCCCATTAATTACGCAAAAATAGTTTCAACTGTAATGAAACAATTTGTTGGAGGTACAAGGTATTTTGAAGTGAAAACTGATCATGTCTGCGGTCTTCTGCATCAAGTTAATTTAATAAGACTGGTTGTCGAAAAATATTTGGATTTAAGATATTACTATAAGACTAAATTTGAAAATGTCAACCGGGATGTAACATCTAAACGAAAACTGTTTAAAAAACAAATCCAAAGAGAAGGTCACTAAGACTCCTATCTGCTGTATGCTGCCTGCTGTAATAGCATAATAACAAATTTTATAATTGTTAACCCTTTCTAAGGTAAAGATAATATTTTGACCACCATAAAAATAATAATGTTTTTAAATAATTCGGATCTAGAATTTTAAGAATAAATATAACAGATATTGCTAATAACCTTTATTAGCAATATCTGTTTCATTTAAATATATTTTACCTAATAATTCATGTACAAACTCGTAATATGTGAAATAATCATAATTTAATAAAAAAACAAATTACATAGAGATAAAAAATAAATACATAATATTTTTTCCCACCTTTTATGGGAAATTATCAAGGGCTGGTATCACTCAGTGCGCTCCCAAGTGATGCGCGCGCAGCCACGCGCTTGTAAAGCTACGCTTACTTGTGTGCGTAACACGAACACAAGCGCTGCAAATCTGGCCTGTTGTTTTTGTTGCGCTTGCAGCGCAACACTCTATCTAGACATGTAAATAATCAAAGTTTTTAATATTAAAGTTAATATTATTTTGTAAAACATTAATGAATTACATTTTTTAAAAATGCATCTTTTCATTTAAAATTCTTAAAAACATGGTTCTGTGCGAGCGAGAGAGGTAACAAAATGTAAAATGGCTCTTAATCAACTTTCTTTTAATAAATAATAGGCTTGCGTTTGACCGCCATCTCGCCTGATGTTAAGCGATGATGTGGTTTACGATAGAGCATGCTTGCCATGGTGTTTGGTACATCAACCATGAACCGATGGTGTGAACTTTCATTGACTTATAATTAATGCCCGTTGTGCCTTCCAATCATAGCGGTGCTGCAACAATAATTAAAACTTTATGACTTGTCTAAGTACTTTTAAAACTAAATCTCTGCATTGATGCATTTGCCTGGCACCGCAGAGATTTAGTTTTGAAAGTACTTTTAATAAAACCAATGTACAAATGATAATTATTTGTATCATTTGTATTACCTATTAATTATTATTGTGAAGACTGATTTGAATCTGATTGAAGACTGATTTTGAAGTAGTGTGTAAGTGTCCAATGCATAATCATTAAATTGATTCATTAATAACTTTGTTTTCTAGGTAATGTATTAAAATTTATAATATGTTATCTAGAAAACAAATGTTATTTTAAAATAATGCCCAAGAACTATTCTAGAAGATCCTGTTACTTACATTAGAAAAGTTGCTATCTTTTATATTGCTATAAACTCTTTAAACTGAAATAATATAGCAACTTTTCTAAAGTTGCTATATTATTTCAGTTTAAAGAGTTTATTATTCTCAAAATATTTGTTTTTTACTTTATAGTTTAACTAGTTACTGGTTAGTTATTTATTGCATTGCTGTTGTCCAAAAAATACTTGTTTTAAATGAATTACATAAGCTGCTTTTCATTCTAATTCATTTTATAAGATGTATTTGTTCCTGACAATTCATCACCTAGCTGTTTTTGATACCAACCGACAATGACATTGACATTTGCTGCGAACCTTAGTGATGTGCTAAAGTTAAATCTTCGTCGATATAGCTCTTTGAATTTTATTATTTTCGACGTTTTAGGGACTTGGACGTTATAAGAAGTTTACACTGTATTTATACGATCGATGTTTTTTGCCTGTTTGATCATAACATGGATAAATATGTTTAAAACACATGTGTATTTAATCAGTATTTTATTTTTACAGTAATAGTAATTATGCGAAAATAATAAGACCAAGGACCTGTTTAATAATTAGACTTAATTGTGAAAATCAGACAAACAGGTCAGAATTTTTTAAACCACCTATAAAGGCGGTTCTTCGTGAGGTTCACAGGAGAGTTCATCTTCACGATCTTCTTCATTTTCATCTAAAGACTCAGTGGTAAGAATATTCGTATAATAATCAAGGTTAGGCAATGTCTTCCAGTCGTTTCCAAAGTGCTTTTGCAAGAGTTTGTTGACGTCTTCCAGTTTTGCTGATTTCACATTAATGAGACCAGGGTTGATTATTGTAGGATTTATGTCTGAGATGTTCTTATTCTTTTTGCATACATTTTGGAACGTGCTTAGATCTGATTTATAATAAAGTTCCCCTCTAATCAAGGCATTACCAAGTCGCTTTGATCGTTTGATTATGAATCTTTTAGAAAGAGTTACTTTGAATGGAAGACTACCGGGTGCTTTCATTGCCGACTGAACAGCTTTTCGCCAATCGAAAACTTCAATAGTATTTAAATTTGTGACAGTTGCGTGGTTTTTCATTACTTCAGTATACTCTTCAGGGTCTATAACAACTTCCATTTTTCTCAACTCTTTGTCTATGTTGCCAAAAACCCGATCAGCTGGCATAAAAGAATGCCCTGTTACGGGAAAAATAAGTTCTATAATTTTGATATGTGGTTTCGACAACAACCACTTAGATAACATCCCAAGAATTGTCGTATTTTTATTTTGACCCACGCAACCGTCGGCTATTAAGCGGATACGCGTGATATTGGTCAAGTCCGTTTTATTTAAGTGATGAAATACCACCGACGCTATTTCATTTGATCCTTTACAGTGAACGTCTTCTGTCCAAATATAGCAAAACACGTTGTTTTTATTCAAAGGATCCTTTGAGCTACCTTCAACCACAGTTGCATTGTATAAATACAATTGCCTGCTATAATAACAAATTTGATCTGGAACCTTAGGGAGTGGAAGGTTTTTTTGACAATCAAATGAGAATGTTTTCATGCCTTTCTGTTTTTCCTTGAGAAAAGTATAAAATGCGTTAGCTCGGAGGCGATGGACTCTTTTTGTATCCTCAGATCGCTTCGCTTTGATTAGTCCTTTTCAATTTTAAATCGCTCAGTAAAATTCAAACAGGTGGAACACACATCGGTACGTGGATTGCCGAAGCCGAGGTTATAATTCTCGTTAAATATTTGACGAAAATATGACCTTTTTATAGCCGTGTGTGCAGTTTCCGCAATGAACATTTTATACAGCTTATTTATATTTAGTGTACTTGGCAAATATCGTCTGGCGGAGCTGCTACCACGGCAATAGTGGCTGTCTGAACATTTTAAAGAATTGATGTATGCTTGAATTACATCTTTCTTCCATTCGTATAAGTGAGTTTTATGGTCCCCTCCTCGTCTCTCAACAGGCCCAGTTCCATCACGAAAAAAGTTTGCAATGACATACTGTACTCGGTATTTTGTTATGTTCAAATACCGCAAAAACGTATTTTGACAGACAGGAATAAGTTTTTTGTTGGCATAAATATGATATTTTATTGTGAACTCACGTCCTTTTCTTGATGTGTTTACTTTGCGTCGTTTTACAGATAGACCATTGCAACATTTTAAGATAATAGCGTCTTGCGATAATTTGTCAGTGTTTTTATAAAATAATTTATAAAAATGCAATAAGTCCTTCATTTTAAGCATCTTGCACTTCAATCTTTTCTCATGGTTGCAGGTGGGTCGCCGTGGCAAATCTTGTGATGAATATCTGAAAGGAGATAGTTTGTATTATTTTTAGCACCTATATCGTAGAAAATTTATCAAAAAACTACTGTGACGTATTCGTCACGGAAGTTGTTAATATTCAGTGTGCGTCCCTATTAAGTGTAGTATATATGTGAAAAGGGGGGCTAAAATAGCCTAAAATTGTTCGACAGAAAAAAAATATTTATAAAAAATAATGAATTAAAATAACTGCAGAATTGAATGAATTCAAATTAAATTACACTGTCATTAAATTAAAAGTAAGTTAGAAATTAAAAATAAATTAGATATTATTTAAAGTAAAAATATCGTGATGGCTCATAAGTAACATGCCCCATCACTAAACTTACCGCTCCTTTTTCTTTAGATTTCGCTTCCAAGTCTCTGGGTTTTTTCCTTTTTTTCGCGCAGTTTTCGATGTCACAGGAGTAACGTTTACTTCCATTATAATTAAGGAACAAAAAATTATCTTACTAACTTCAGAAAAACACTCAAATCTTATTTAAAATCAAGTAAACCTGCAGCACTTCTAGTACGACGAACACCATAGACGCCATATTAGTTTCGACGCCATCGCCTCGCTGTGATTGGTCGATTCCGATTTGAGCTGTCTTTGATGTTTACATGCCGTTTTTTAGCTGGCTTTGATCCCAATGGAGATTTATAAACTGGTTTTTGTATTATTTTAAGCTAGGTTTGATTCAAAATTACAAGTTGAGTTCATAGACAATTGACAGACGTTTATTTTTGCATTCATAGTTCAGATTTCAAAAAAGATGCAACGAGCTGCTTTTGATTCTATACCCCTCATGTATCAGAACAATACATTTGCATTTGTACTTGTGCGCAATATTTTTTAGTTATCGATCGATATAGTTTTGTTTTGTTCTATCACTAGTTGGGCATTAGATTTCAAAAGTAGTATTTTTAAAAATCCCATCCCATCCTATCTGGTGAAGCAGCAATCATCGGGTTGGTTTTAGATATGTAAAAACCACAGGTTTTAATTTCTATACCTCCTAATTTACCTTTTTCACTGCTCTCCTCACATACACACCAACTATTACTAGGGGCAAAAAAATTTACGATATTTGCCCCTAGTAATAGCTGGTGTCTGGAATCCTTGTGAGATAATTTTACCGAAATTGGGTTTGTTTACCTTTTTATTAAAATGGATTGACACAAACTATAGTCATCTGTCAAGACCTTGGGGTTGCCAGCACCTTACAAATTTCCTCCTATTTTCCGGCATAAAAGATTCCCTTCCAAATCTTAAATTTGAAAGGCGAACAAATACCACAGCAAATAAAGTTTATTCGGCTGAAAGAATATAACTGAGCGATCTTTACGTAAAAGAAAACGGGAATAATACCAAATAAAACGTTTCCGTTAACACCAAGCATTTCCCCAAGTTGGGAAAAATTGCAACGTAATCGGACTGAATTTGTCGCCTGGCAACACAGTAGTTCGCTCCGAGGCCTGTAATTGGACAAGTTTGTCATTGGTGAATGTCCTTGGCGCGTTCCAACAATTAATCGTTTCCCGAAAAACTACAGGGATCTTTGACAGTCTTTTAGTTGATTTTAATTCTTGAATAGTTTTAACACCCCGATGTATATTAATTAAGTAGATCTAACATTTTAATTATTTGCTGTGACTGTAAAAAAATAACCAATAGGGTAAAAGAAACGGTCCCCCTTACAACCTTAAAGAACTTTGTGGTAAAAAAAAGTAATCAGTTGAAAGGCGATCTCAAAAAAGAATTACTGGATCTAAAATCTTAAGGGCATACATTTTCTACCAGTTATGTCGAATGGACTTCGATGCGCAATCGCAGATATATGAATGTAATTCACTCGCCCATATTCAAAGATAATGATTTTCGAAACCTGGGCTTAGCAAGAATTCAAGGCCGAGATACAACAGAATATTGTTACAATACATTACAAAAAAAATTGGCGGACTTCGGAATTGCTTTAGAGGACGACATATCGTGTGTTGTTACGGATGGAGCAAGCGTGGTGTCTGTGCTTTAGGTCGGAAGACTTCAATTAAGATGTAAAACTGCTCTTAAATTCATGATAACTAGGAAAAGAGTAGTAATACTCAATAGCACCATAAGCCGTGAACTGGCTGAATCATTGAAAACACGAATATTACTAGAGAGAACTAACACTAACACTTCCATCGCGCTTGCTTTGCTTAAGCGAAATCTGGTTATGAAGGCTCTTTCGTCGAATTCTGAATAATAATGATGCCTTTCAGCATAAATGCGTGGAGTCCGCAAAAGTCTCTCCATGTTTTCGAAATCGTTTAAAACGTCTTCCATCTCTGAATCTTCTTCCATTAAGTAATTAAGGGCGGCCTGCATCTTAGAATATTACTTATTTATAGAAATTCAATTTAATAATAAACAAAAATGTGTATTGTCAAACGCTCAAACGTCAAAATACTCTAAGTACTAATCGGGATGTTAAACGACCTCTCCCACCTTGGTTAGATATAACGGTTGATTACTGTGCTTAATCGGTTAATTAGCTTTGGTGAACATGAAAAGTCATGTTAAACAGCTGTTTTCAATTTATCGGACTGTTATCTTGTCGGTGATTAGTTAGGCACACTTGTGGTCGTCATAAGTTTTGGAAATATATATTTCTACAATAAACATTATACATTTTAGTGTCCCCTCTATGTTCGGGTGTCACTCTCCCCTGCACCAAACATAAAGAATTTTATCGCTTGACTTCGACATGGCCAACTGATTTTTCGACATAAGCTTCTTCTAAAGACATCAAGATGTTGACTCCTCGAATTTCTGTGACATCAAAACTCGTTCTCCCGCATATATTGTAACAACATAAGATAGTCCACCTTAGGCAAGTTTGGGCTATCAGCCATAGAATACCCTTCGGTAACCTTCATATTATTCGATTATAATTTATTTATTGTTGATCAAGGGCAATCTAATTTAATAAATTCAAAGGCCCTGAAAGTGACGTTAATTTAGAGTATCACTCTAAATTAAACTTCACTTTCAGGGCCTTTGTGCACTACAACGTTTCCAGCACGTTTTTTTACGAACCGTTTTTATCTTATTATAAAAACTGGTAGTTATCGAAAAGTATGAAGAAAAAACGGTTCGTAAAAAAACGTGCTGGAAACGTTGTAGTGCATAAGTGTACAAAGGCCCTCACTGTTATTCAATACACGCTCCGCTAAACGATGCAATCGATGCAATCCCTCGCTCGCGGCCCTCTTGGCCCCCTCCCGGTCAGTATGTACTCCAGATACCTGCCGTTGTCGCATGCCTTTCCGCGTTCGGCAAAAAGCCTGGATCTCATATCTTCTAGGCAAAGTCCCGACACGAACTGTTCTTTTAAGTTGATCTCAAGAATATTTCCAAAGTTACAGGTTTTTGCAAGATGTTTTAAATTCTGTAAATATTCGTTAACCGACTCCGCCTCTCTTTGCTTCCTTTGTCGAAAACACGTAACGTTCCACAATTCCGATCGTTTCGGTTCGAGATGCTCCTTCACAATACGTTAGGCCGCGGCCGCACGGTACGGCGACAGCGACGCGACGGCGATTTCGTGAATATTCTGAGAAAATCGGTGTTGACACACGGACAGGCGGATAAGAAAGTGATCTTATAAGGGTTCCTTTTTTTACCTTTTGAGGTACGGAACCCTAAAAACGTGGCACATGCAAAAAGATCGGGTTGAATAAAGCGCACTTTTTCTACTAAGGGATATTTTGCTGATTCTTCAAGAGAAACTTCTTCACGATTTACTACTTTACTTATGATCTGTTTTATTAAATGAGACCATTTTGTTTCAGCTGTTAATATTGTCATAAATAATGATATGTAAGGACGCCGAACCGCCTAATCAGAGCAAGGAGTTCTTTCTTTTCATCCTCTCAGTGAGCTGGAGAATGCCTCACTCCTTTTGAAATCCTAAAACCGCCATCATGCTGGACTAAACTCTGCATGAAATCGCTATCCAGTAAGTTTTGGGCTAAAATAGGAGCACCGTTCAACATTTTCTTTCGCAGACAAGTAGTTATTTGTCCATTTATTTCTGCCATTTGTTGTTTTTTTAACAACATGGATAGTCTGGCCGCATGGCCCTTCTATCGTATCGACTTATTTCGGACTAGCTTCCGCCCGCGGCTTCGCCCGCGTTTTTCGGGATAAGAGGTAGCCTATGTGTTATTCCAGACTATAATCTATCTGTGTGCCAAATTTCATTCAAAATCCGTCCAGCCGTTTGAGCGTGAAGAAGTAAAAAACCATACCTACCGAAAAGTTTTCAATAACGACTTTAACATTAGCTTCTTTGTGCCCAAGAAGGATCAATGCGAACAATGCACAATATACAAGCTGGCCGAAGGTCCTCAAAAAGAAGTTCTGAAGGAAGACTACGAACGACATCTAGCAGAGAAGGAGAAAAGTCGTGAAGAAAAAGCTAACGATAAATTGAAGGTTTCAAGCAACTTTATCGTCGCATGCTACGACCTACAAGCGGTAATAACGATACCAAATGGAGAAGTATCAACTTTCTTCTATACGTCAAAGATAAATTGCTTGAACTTTACTATCTCTGAGCTTGCAAGAGATAATACTGAATGCTTTTTCTGGGACGAATCGCAAGGTAACCGTGGAACAAATTAAATAGCCAGCTGTGTCTTAAAATACTTGCAAAAGAAATCTTCTTTAGCTGACGAAGACTTAGATGTGGTTTTCTATTCAGATAACTGCTGCGGCCAGCAGAAAAATCAGTTCATCATCGGTATGTACATCTACGCAGTACTTAACTTGAAAATAATAGTGGTTTAGTGGATTTGCATAAAGCGATGACATAAAAAGTTGAAGAGAATAATTATCCGAATCAGAAGCATGTGAAGTTTCAGCAACACGAGAGCATAAAACTGAACTTCTTGAACTATTATCAACCAACTCAATAGTACTCAGTGGCGGTTGAGAAAATGAATTTGTATCTTGAATATTTTCACGGAAAAATAAAATTATTCGAATTAGTTTCATTATTGGAAGGTTTGTTAGTGTGTTGTCTAAGTAAATGCTTGCGAAAGGACTTTTTCAAGTGAAATGAATGTGTACAGCCGTTTTCTATGCAAAGGTATACCGAAAAAGTATGTCTTTCATGGGTTATAGCAAAATGGGAAAAGAGATTTGAAATATTATTAAAATCTCTCAAACACAGAAAACACTTGGGCATTTTGTTAGTGCCCTGTTTTAATAATAATTGTAGAAGTAATTATTCTTATTACTATTGTTCAATGTTGAGATCCGTTATTAATACGTTCACAGTTGTATATATTTTTTCATATTTAGAGTTTAAACCAAACAGAGCTTTTTGTATGAATTGCCATACATGCCTAGATTCCGATGGGTATTGTGCATTTAAAACAAATATTATTTTAAAGCACGCGTCAACTGCGTCTAGTATGTCTATATGAACTATCACCTAAAGGTCAGACTCAGGGCGGGTTGCTTCGGCGCGTACGTGTTCCACGCGCGCCTCAAAGAGATGTCAGCATCGAAGAGGGGGCCCACTAGGGCCCAACCCTGCCGGGAAAGCGGGATTGTCCGGAAGGGATACCGCTGACCCGGACAAAAGGGCTAAGGAAGGAACACGGGTGGGTTTTAGTCAGTAAGAGTCTGACACTCCCTTCCGCTCCGCCCAGAGCGGGAGGGGTCATTTGATGATTTCCCATCCTCAAAAAAAAAAAAAAAGGGCGGGTTGCTTCAAACCATCTGTATTCGTAAGTCAGTACGTAATCGTTAAGTCAGTATGAAATTGTCGTACAAGCCGCCATATTTGACGGTTACAGATACGTACCTAACTGTAAGATGAAACAACATGGCCTTACATTAGCAACATTTGAAAATCACTTTGGTACTTAAATAACTTCTAATACTCAAACTTTTTAAATCACTAACTATCATTAACTCTCTTTATATTAATCTCAACGAAATTTAACAAACATAAATAACTTTGACAACTAGAAACTACTAATAACATCAGGTATTCATATCACACATTTGCATTGCAAGATCTAAGACTTATCTAATCAAAAAGTAACAAATAGTTTGAATCTAAATTTAGAAACGTGTGCACTCTTTTTAACCGACTTCCAAAAAGGAGGAGGTTCTGCATTCGGTTGTTTTTTTTTTTTTTTTTTTTTTCATGTATGTACACCGATTACTCCGTGGTCTATGAGCCGATTTACGTGATTCTTTTTTCATTTGGTAGAAGAAGCTCGCGAGGTGGTCCCATATAAATTTTATTAACTTTGGTTGAGTAGATTTTTAACCAGGTGTAATAAATGGTATTTTTGGTGTATCTTGATGACATCATGACGATGATGAATAAGTGATATTGTGTAGGTACATGAATTCCTGAACGCAATCGATCTCGATATGCATACATACCATCACGCCGATATTCATTGATAGAAGGCTAGGGAGCGAGCCTATTGCTATTACAAACTGAAAAAAACACTGTTTTTAGGGTTCCGTAGTAAAACTAGGAACTCTTATAGTTTCGTCATGTCCGTCTGTCTGTCTGTCTGTCTGTCCGTCTGTCACACCCTCGTCAAATCTACAGTTCATAACCAATTTGTATGAAACTTCGTAGGTAGATGTATTTTGTAAGCCGCCATTAAGGTATTTGTATTATTCGGTGTTTCATTCATATAACGCTCAATTACAAAATCGAGTTTGAATTAAAAGTTATGAACACGAAAATTGCCGCCTCGTGGTTAAACGACTGTATTCGGTTATCGAACCGATTAGGAAAACATTGGTTATTTCACTGTCGGTGAACTTAGCCCTAAGTCGGTCGAAAAATCATTGTCGCTTGAACTTATATTATTAGAATTGACACCGCTCCGTGCAACGTATACTGAGTTAAAATAACTTGCAAATATTTTACAAATATTAGTCGGGTCAGTAGACTCCTCATTGTTATAAAGCATATTGCTAGGTATACCAAACTTGTTTTTCCGACTATTTACAAAGGACTAAAATAGTTTTATATCTTTCTGTAAACCATCCTCTATCGAGCGTATATACTTATTAAAACATTCGGTGGAGAGGGACTTAAATCTTTTACGATATAGGGAAAATTGCTCATAATCAATGCCATTCTTATATTTTTTCCATTTGACCAATTCCCGTCGAAAAGGCGTATTGGAATGCTTGCCTCGAGTATATGCGAATTGGGGACTTCCCACATTTTATGTCTCATCATAGGTTTACAATGATTAAGAGATGTATTCATTTTGTCGATAAAAATGAACTTGCTTCCAGAGGTATCTCAACCAGGCTCTCGAAATTAGAACGTATTATAACGATATATTTACGATATATTTATCTTTTTTGAAAGGTTATGAAGTACATAAGCAGAGGAGCTCAATTTTTTACAAATGTCTTCTGCTTGAGGCTTCCACGTCAACTGGCTATCAATTAAAATTCCTAAAAACTTAGTAACATTTGCTTTGTCTACTATTTGACTGTTGTAGTTTAGATTAAAGTCTTCGGGGCATAGTCGTTGGTAGAAATGCATAACTTTAGTCTTCTGTATATTTATTATTAAATTATTATTATTAAGCCAGTCTTATGATGTGATGTCGATGAGTCGCTACTGCTATGGAAAGGCAGACTGGGATTTGTCCAACTCATCTATACTTATCATAAATAAAGCTGCTCGGGTCGGTATAAAAAGCTACGAACTGTGCGAGTCCAGAACGGGATATCTCTGGAAGATGATCATAATACAGGGTGGCAGGTTAGACAGTGGAAATATTTTAAGGGTTCATTGTACTCATCATTATGAACAACTTTTACTATGGGACCAACCCTGAAATCGTGAAAAAAAATTCAGCTGTTTCATACATTTATGTTCACAAAACTCAACAAAATGTATGGAACAGCTGATTTTTTTTTCACGATTCGTATTCAAACATCGCAGTGTGACTAGATATTGCCAAAGTTTATCAAATGCCGCTAACTCTACGAAATCTTTCAGAATTATGAAGTTAGACAGACTCCATAATCCAGAAGTTTCCAGGTAGTGCAAGTGTTAAAAATGAAACGCTAGAGATAGTTTTTACCTAAGGGTATATAATAAAAGCATAGACAAATTGATAGGTTTAAACTAGTCTATAGTACTTATAATCAGATTCTCATATGAATAAACTGTTTAAAAATCTTTCAACATCTGCCTAATCCAATCTCATTTTAAACTAAAAGGTTTCTCACTTTCATTAAAAAATGTAGCTCCATTAATAAAGTGGTCCGGAGGTTGACTTCTCTGTACGCACCTTTGTACCACTGGTGTAGTGGTTGAACCAGCCATTGTCCGGCCTACTGCTGGCTGATGGTCACTCTGCTGGCTGGGCACAAATTACGGTAGCGGTGGCAGTGGTGGTGGTTCTGCAGTACTATAATGTGCAGTGGCACTGCTGAACTACAACAGAGGAACAAACAATGAATTCATACTCCGGACTGCTACTGAGAAATTCCTAATGGAAAAGCCTTTGATAGTGTATTGATTCAAATTGGTTATTCCTTCAGAAGTAAAAGTTTAATCCTAAAACTTACCCCAATTGGTGACCCTTCGGGGCCCCATCCAGTCGCCATCTCCTGGCCTGTAGTGTCCAATACTATAATTGCATTTTCAGAGATTTCAGGCACTGGCACATTGTTGCCAGTAGCATTTCTGGCCCTTTTGACTGCCCTACCATCCGTTCTTGCTTTGGGTTTCTGGTCACGCCAGCACTGAGCAATATTGTAATTATTAATTGTTTAAAGTTTTCTTTACATTTAATGAAAAAATAATTACGGTATGTATACCCTATCCGTTTTACCAAAAAATAAAATGTAAACAAACCATAAAAAGGGTTGTTTGGATGTCGCATTTACAATGATAAAGTTAATATTAACATTACTATAGCAAAATTTAATAATTTATTTCAAATATCACCTTAAACTCTTTCCATTTATAAAAAAACATAAAATCTTAGATTTTACAATTATTATTGATACCAATATTAATACGTATAAAATTTTTATTAATACAAAATAATACGAATAACTAACTTACCTTATAAAGAAACTAAAATGGCAAGGTTTCCTAATCTGTATTTCATTTTATACGCTGGTAGTTTAAAGTTTACTTTATAACTATTTTACATTGGAACGAATGTTTCTTAATTCGGTCGGATTATAACCGCCATGTTTTGTTTACAGCTGTGATTGAACTCGTTGATGCCACCGTGTTATTATTCGATATTTCGTTGTGTTTTCGTTATTATTCATTAAGTTATTGATTTTGTTGAGTTTGTCTTCTTTGTTACTCTTATTTTTATGGTTTTTTTTTGTAAAATGAGTGAACCTGGGCCGAGCAATATTTGCACTTCTTCATCACCGAAAAAAAAGTGGTCCAAGAGGACAGTGATAGGTTCAGTGGATAAGGAGATCCTTATCAACGTCTACAAGCATGTAGAAGAGACGTGGCCTAAGGATTCCTATGCTTACAAGTACGACATAGTCGATAAAACTGCGGAGATCATGGGGATATCTCGAAGCTATTTGAGAACCATTGGTTTGTTTGTTTACATTTTATTTTTGCGTAAAGTGGATAGGGTATAGGTATGTGTATATGTTACCGGCCAAACCCGATTTCAGGCCAAACTAGTTTGGCTTACGCGTATCAGGATAAACTGGTTTATCCTAGGACAAACAGTTTGTCCTAAAAACTTTAGGCTATATAAGTTATAATGTTAAAAATTAAACACTGGGATATTAAAACTAATATTTAATGAAAATTTTTGAATTTTATTTTGATTATTATTCAAAAAAAATTATGGTTTCCACATTTTTGACACTGCCCTTTCTCACGTATGAAATTGTGCAAAACATGGTGCAGTGCATAATGGCACTTTGCATTTGACACACTCTATTTTGCTCTTTTTTCCAAGAGCTTTACTGCTGCAAGCTCTGCACGTTCTATAACTGGGCAGCTCTCCGATCCCACATCATTCAGCCTTATCTCATCAGGGATACTATAAATAGACTTCTGCCTGTACACTTCTGACAACTGTATCTGCAGAAGATGACTCTATCCCCAGATTTGAAACTAATGCAGACCCAAGAGGCAAGTTTGGATCCAAAATTTCTTGAAGGTCAGCATTACTTGGCGGTGTGAAAATAGTTTCGGTGTCGTTCTCGTCACTTTCGTTATCGTCTTACGAGTGTTCACCATCCGACAATGCGAAGGTCTTCCAGAACATCTTCCAGTTTATCTAATGGAATCGTCTGAAATAGAAACACTTAGTTACAAAAAAACCAAAATTATTAATCTGAACCATGAAAAATTACCATGATCTACGCGGGCAGTGACCAAAATATGGACGTCATAGTTTTTCGTTTCTAACAAGACATGTGAACCAAATTCTCAAAAATCAGATCTTTTACCCCATATTTACACCATTTGGAACGATACGTAAAAGAAAACTTACCTTTTGGTTCATTGCTTTTGAAGATTTTCTTAGAGTTTTAAACAACACTCAAAAATCATTAATTTTTGACATAAGATCGATCACCTGATAAAAGTCGGCCATGTTAGTATTTTTTTTTACGTTTTGTTAACAGTATCTAGAGGCTCAACCAAAGAGCCAAAAGTGACATTTGTCTAACGTTTAGTTTAGCCGCGAAAATTCAAAATGTATGGTGTCCAATATACAGGATGCCAGGTAATTCGACCTATTCCTTGAACGGGGTTATACTAGAACTTATTTGCAACAATTTCGGACCCGTAAACTTGGGGTCCAAACTGGGTGGTTTCCGAGTTATTGCACTTTTTAAGTTTTTTCGGAAATTTTCCTCCTGTCGGCCAAAAACTGTTAATTGTAAGAAATTCACTCCACCCTGAGCACTCAATTGATACTTTTCTGATAGCTAATGAACCAATGAATCTTTTAAAAAACAATGTGTCCCAAAAATACCTATAACTTCGGAAAAAAAGCTTTCCACAGATCATGTTATGAAAATTTCTGCAGATATTTTTTTCATATTTCAGTGTCGGTCCCATAATAAAAGTTCATATTCATGAGTATTTTCACCTCCTAAAATATGCGCATTGGTTTTAATGGGTAAGTAATATATGATATAATTACAAAATTTCTAATATTTACCAGATATAACTACAACAGAATCTATAATTTTATTTGATACTAGCTTCTGTCCGCGGCTTTGCCCGCGTTTTTCGGGATAAAAGATAAAATGTGTTATTCCAGACTATAATCTATCTGTGCGCCAAATTTCATCACTCACCGTAACAAAACCAAAACACCGTCCACATTAATTGTGACCGTGACATGTGACTGGCAGTACGTACAATGTTCCGGACAAAAATATTGTATGGGAGTATGTAACGGATAAATGTTCGTCATAACATTTGTAGGTACGCGTAACAAATCCACACTATCAGTACAGACACGCCACTTTGCCACGGTCACGGTGTTCGGTGTGGCAAATTGTCACAAATGTGGACGCACCTTAACATGTTCATGCCAAATGCTTTAAAGTACCTACTTTAAATGCACAATTAGAAAGTGAAGTACTTTTGCACGCCTAGATTGCGAAAAAGGACCTCCGTGCGAAGTACCTCCCGTCTCGGTAGCTTTATTTTTTGTTTTATTTTTAAAAGACTGCCCCGTGTATACATTATTTGAAGGTTTTAAATGTTATTCAACAATTATTCTGAAAATCATTTTTTTACCAAATAAAAATCATAATTTTTTACATGTTCATTTCATAGTTGAAATCATTTTTAAAAGACCGTCATGTATGCACTAATTGAAGTACTTTGATTAAATTTTCCATCACAGATAATGCGTCAGGAATGAAATAAATTCTACAACTAAAACACTATGGATGCTACGCCCACTTGCAAAATTTTATTGTGCAAGATAGTCTAAAAACGTTAAAAACTCTGCCGGTAGTACAAAAGATAAAAATCACAAAAAAACTTTTTGGTGGAAATACAGTATTATAATAAAAGCCTTAGCTATTTCTTTTTCTCTGAACCACAATCGATAACAGAACCCATTGGTGAAGAAAAAAAAATTATTTTTTTTTAACATTTATATCATATGGTTGTCCCGAATTCTTTAAGAAACTTGGATTATTGCAAAGTGCAGTGACCTTCACTTTATGCCCGCCCGAACGTTGTGTAGGTAGATCTATCCAACGTAAGTTACGTAAGCGACGCAGGGGGATGCGCGGGAGGGTAGGGGTGGCGCCACTCGGACGCGCGGCTGAGTAATTAGTCACCGACCTAGCTTTGACGCAAGCGCATGCGTCATCATTACTCGCGCGTACACCGAAAGTTTTACGTAAACGTTTTGCTACCGCAAAACACTTTTTATTAAAATGTAGGTACAATAGGAAGTGTTACGAAATCGTGAGAGTGTACATACAAAGTGGTGAAAGTCTTTACGAAGCTCGAAGACGACTAGACTCGGATTAAGTGTACCGGCAACCGCGCCGAGCTTTCTGTGAGGTTATTAGAACATCAAAACGCCAACATTTTCGTCACAAATCATTGGTGGTCATTCCGAAACCCTCACGCTATCATCAAGTGCGATTCAGTGCCAATGACTCGATATGTTGCGGGGTACCTACACTCCGCAACATATCGGACTTTTTAGAATACCTACGTGCCGCTCGCGTTTCTACGTACACGATTTTAACAGATGTATCGTTTCCCTTGTTTACAGTGAAGAATTGCGAAGTTAATAATTATTAGTGTATTTGACAAAAAGTGTAGTGCTCGTAAGGCTACGGTCAACGTTATCAAACGTGCAAGGCTGTGCTTAGAGAAATGGACTCCACTTTGAACAATTGGTAATGTTAAGGTATCAATGACTTTATTTTTTTATTTTATTTTGGTTTTTATTGATTATTAATTATTGCACATAAGGTGATTACAATTTTTTTAATACGAAAAAGAATACTGTTTTTTGACGGTCCTAAGCTCGTAAAAGTATGAAGGAAAAATTGCACCTTATGACAATTACGTAGGTAAGATAATGGCATGGCTGGCGGCATAAGTTACCTACCGCCACTGGGCGCGGTCAATGACCGCTCCACGTACCTTGTAAGCGACGAGTGGTGACAATAAAGTTCGTTACTTTTTTGGATAACTTCGAAACGTATTATCTGTTTTTTCGAAAACAAATAACAAATACAAATAAAATTAGGAAATAGTATATTTAATTTAGAAGAGGTTCTGTGAAAATAGCTAAGGTATTTATAATAATCCTGTATAAGCGTTAGGTCAAAATATACATTTTTATATATGAAGTGTTTTGATCTGCAACTGGGTTCCGTAGATATTTCAAAAAAACTTCGTGAGGTCATAATTGACCTACGCGGCGCTGTAATACTTAAAAGTGAATATTCGTTATGAAGGCAGGTAGGGCACGCCTCCGGTCACCCCCACACCTCAGTCGTCCGTAAGCGCTTGCACCGAACGGTTGAGTTTGTGTCTGTGAACGTTTTTATTTACTGAAATGGATATATCCGATCTAGACTTTGATTTAGATATTTCTCAAGAAGACTTACAACATATTGAAGCACTAGAATCTAGTATTTTTAGTGAGATACGCAATTTGGCCGAGGAAGAAATTAGTAACGATGCTATCCTACCAACAAAAAAACGTTACCGTCGCCGTCGTGTGATTGCAAGTAGCTCCGAAAGTGAATCGGAGTCGGTTGAAAATTATGTCTCTAATCAAATTGCTCGTATAGAAGAAACATCTAATTCAGTACAAAAATGGACACGACCACGAGGACATCAACCATCCGTCATAGCATTCACGGAACCAACTGGTAAGTGCTAAGTACTTTTTTAACCGACTTCAAAAAAGGTTCTCAGTTTGACCTGTACTATGTATGTATGTATGGTATGTTTGTCTGTGATTATCTCGCGATAATTTTATTTTGGGGCCAGTTGCCTTGCGTGAAATTGTCCCTCATCACACTAATATTATAAAGGCGAAAGTTTGTGAGTGTGTGTGTTTGTATGTTTGTCTCTCCTTCACGCTCAAACGGCTGGACCGATTTGGATGAAATTTGGTATGTAGATAGCTTAGGATCTGGATTGACACATAGGCTACTTTTTATCCCTCGGGAACACCTATAAACGAATTCCACGCGAGTGAAACCGCGGGCGGTCGGCTAGTCTATATATATTATAATAAAAATTAATGGTATTTTTCGTTGTAATTTTATAACTCGAGAACGGCTGGACCGATTTTGATGAAACTTTGGTGAGTTGTTCTACGCATGCCCGGAAAGGTTTAAGTAGGTAGGTAGGTAGGGTGGGTAGGTAGGTAGGGTAGGTAGGTAGGTAGGGTAGGTAGGTAGGTAGGTAGGGTAGTAGGTAGGTAGGGTAGGTAGGCAGGTAAGTAGGTAGGGTAGGTAGGTAGGTAATCTATCTAAGTTTATTAAAAAAAAATAAAAAACTTATATAACTTATCTAGGGACAGGACAACATCTGTCGGGTCAGCTAGTATTATTTATTTTTTGCTTACAGGTATGAAGCAACCATATGCGAGAGAATTGAAAAATAGTGCAGCGGGGAAATACACACATCAAAAGTATCTAGGGATCAACATATATTTTTGCAATAACTTTTCTCCTGATTGATATTAATTAAAATTTTCTTTAAGGATTCATCAAATAAAGTGTTTTCGTTTGTCACAGTAACGATAAACCAAGTCACCTTTGCATTAATAAAGAAATTTGCCATTTTCCTAATAAAGGGATTTTTGACATTTGAACCACTAACATTAAAGTTCGAAAAAAAGACTGAAATAACAGTTTTCTTTAAAATTTTATTGGGTAACTTAAACAATTAATAATCCGTGTTTCTACCGCGAACACTAACAACACAAGAACATCGGTTTGGCATACTCAAAATGAGTTCATCCAAATCACGCTGTGGAATGGCCGCCCATGTTCGTTGCAACAACAAAAAAAGGTCTTCTTGCGACTGGATACCCTCCATATTCGGCAGAGCTCTTCTCTGTAGCATATCCCATGCATGCTCAATCGGGTTCAAGTCTGGCGACTGAGCAGGCCAGGGCAGGACATTGATGTTAGCTGCGGCGAGAGTCTGTCTTACAACTCTTGCGGTGTGCGGTCGTGCATTATCATGCATTAACTGAAATAAGGGACCGATTTGCACTTGTAGAGGAACGATGACGTCTGATACAATCGTCTCAGCATAAATTTGAGCGTTGAGGTTGCCTCTGATCCAAATCAACTCAGTTCTTCCGCCGATCCAAATACCCGCCCATACCATGATGGTTCCACCACTATAAGGATGGACTTCCTGGCAGGATTTTAATCGCTGTTGGCGTCCAGGGGTTCTCCAGTGTCGTATACGTCTTGTACCCGGTCTCATACCAAAACGAGACTCATCAGAAAAGCACACGAAACGCCATTGTTCTTCTGCCCAATTTCTGTGTTCAAGAGCCCATTGATATCGAATCCTACGATTGTGCATTGCTATAGGTGGTACCCGTAGCGGTCTTCGGGAATGAAGGTTCACTTCATGCAAGCGGTTTCTGACTGTTTGGTCGCTAATTAAGTTCCCTGAAGAGTGATGAAGCCTCACGGCTAACATCATGGCGGTTATTGTTGGAGCTCTTCGAGTTAAGATTTGAATGTATCGGTCTTGTCTCCGTGTGGTGCAGCGATACCGTCCTCCATGGCGCTCAGCCACGGTACCAGTGCTTCGGTAACGTGTCCAAAGTCGACTGATAACACTCTGACTTGTATTCAGAGCTAAAGCTACAGTACGTTGCCGGGAACCAGCTTCTATCATTCCCACGGCTCTGAGCATTTCTTCCCTGCTTAAATGACGTCGCCGCTCCATAATAACGTTGGTTTTAATCAGTAGTAGGGAAACAGTAGCACTAATAATGTCTTCAATGCGTTGTATGTTTTTATAGGGAAAATATTGACAGCTTATTTTCATCTTTTACTCGAATTTGATTGAGAGTTCCTGATTCAAATTATGAAATGCACCAAAAAGGATCCATATAAATTTATAAAATCATAAATTTATTACAAAGCCACATCTCAATCTCAAGAAATCCGCATAAAAATGCTTGATCCCTAGACACTTTTGATGTGTGTATTTCAGTGTTTTGGTCCCAGACAGTCTTTTTGAGACGATTGCAAACGAAACAAATTTGTTTGCACAGCAATCATTATCAAAAACCTTAAAACCTAAGTCCCGTGCAAATGAGTGGAAACCGACATCAAAAGATGAGGTGAAACAATTTTTTGGGTTAATCCTCTACATGGGACTGGTTAAACTTCCTCAAATAAATTTATACTGGAGTAAAGACAGGGTGTTCGGGCAACATTTTCCAACCACTGTTATGAGCAGGAACCGATTTGAATTGCTTTTGAGAATGCTTCACTTCACTGATAATGAGACAGCGGACAAATCCGACAGAATTTTTAAAATTCGACCCCTCATCAATGCTTTGAACGAAAATTTTAAAAAATTGTACGCCCCAAATGAAACCGTATGTGTCGATGAAAGCCAAGTAGCATTTAGAGGGCGCATAATTTTCCGCCAGTATAATAAAAGTAAACGACACAAATATGGCATGAAAATGTTTAAGCTTTGTACCCTCCCGGGATACACCTGTAAGTTACAACTATATGCTGGTAAAAATGATGAAATGGTTAACACAACACCTACAAATGTTGTAATGTCTCTCTGTGATGACGTATTAAATTTGGGTCATACAATTGCCACCGATAATTGGTATACCAATTTGGACTTGGCAAATCAACTGCTGAACCACGACACCCACCTAATTGGAACAATTAGAAAGAATAGAAGGGGTTTGCCAATGGCAGTAGTCGACGCCAAACTGGAAAAAGGCGAATCCATAGCTATGGAGAATCAACGGGGTATAACTGTTCTCAAATGGAAGGATAAGCGCGACGTCTTAGTGCTTTCGACGAAACACTCAAATGGCAAACGAACGGTTCTAAAGAAAGGTAAAGCTATTACAAAACCTAAAATTATACTTGCCTACAATGAAGCAAAAAGTTCTGTCGATATGAGTGATCAAATGACTTCATACTCATCACCACTCAGAAAAACGGTGAAGTGGTACAAAAAGCTGGCCATTGAGCTTATTTTAAACACAGCGCTGGTGAATGCTTGGATTATGTATAAAGAGAACAAAAACACTAATCAGGGTATAGTGCAATTCAGGCGTCAGTTAGTCGAGTATCTTGTGGATTCAGGAGTCGATAAAGAAAATTGTGAACAGCAGCCGGAGAGACCTAAAAGAATGAAACACGAATTGCTGAAAAGAGACGGACCTGTTGCTAAATTGAGACGTTTCTGCGTCGGTTGCTACAAAGAAAATGTTAAAACACATGGGTCAAAAGTCGCTCGGAATAAAACTAAAAAAGTAGTTACATATTGTAAAAACTGTCCTGGTACAATATATTATTGCCTACAGTGCTTCAATAAAGCTCACCGTTATTTGTAAAGGTTTTTTTAATAATGTAGTAGCTAACTGTTCAATAATTATTACAAATAAACACGATTCATAATGGATGCTTTTGTTTTTTCTTATTTGCTTTCACCCACATTTTCAACAAATTTTCGATTACTCAGAAACCATGCTGAAGGATTGCTCTACAGCGCCATTCCGGTCACCTGCTATAGAGAAATGTTCGGTAATAATGCCCTACGGCTCACAAATCAGTTTCAAACTTAGGTCTGCCTTGAGGTCACCGATGCCCTACGCGGCGTCTCGATCCAGTTCAGGTGAGGTCACCGGTGACCTACGTGGCAGAGAACGTGTTAATAAGGTAAAAATAATAGTAGGTACGTTATTTTAAGCAGAGCACCACCGCTGCGGATAAACTATCAAAATATTTAGTGGACCACGGACTTCCACCAAAAAAATTAAAACAGGAATGTCCGACTAGGTGGAACTCCACATTTTTTATGTTGGAGAGATTTGTTGAGTTGGAAGAACCACTGCGTGCTATCATGGCAGTCATAAATAGAGATTTACCTGTAATATCTATGGAAGAATGGCAGGCATTTAAATAATTATGCCAATTACTACGACCATTCCAAGAAATCACGCCATCTGTGAGTGGTGAAAATTAAATCACAGCTGGGTCTGTTGTGGTATTTACGAGATGTCTTCCTGAAAGCCTTAATTTGTTGATGCGTGACACAGTCTTAAGTGATGTTGTTTACGTAGTTGCGCTTCCCAAGTAACAAAAGGTTCTATAACCAAGGCGTTTTATCACCAAACAGTGATATAGTAGGTCTATAATGGTAACCACATTGTGACTGCTTGTGCTATAAATGTTTTAACAGAGTGTTTTGGTTCTATAAGATTAAAGTTAATTTAAGTTCTATAATTTAGCTCTTACAGGACCGTAAAATAGAATCTTTAAAGTGCTGCACTGTAAAAGATATAAAAAAGCGATTGTGGTACTATTTAGTATTATAGACGACCTTACTTACACGTTTATGTATCTATTTTGCACCAATAATGCGTCCAAACAATTTTTATAGTACTAGTATTGTAGCAGTAACGAAGACACTATTACAGGACCAATTTGCACTATAAAAGTACCTTACACAACCATTATGTAACCCTTTAGCTTTTTAAGCTACCTCAACATCGCTATGGGGCTAGTTCTGTAAAAGTCATGAAAACTCTTCTATAGTACTAAATAGTACCGTAGCGACTTCTGGTGCAGTTGCTAAATAATTTAAATTCTAAATAGCTCTGTATGTGAATTTGTGTTACTGCTACGAGACTAAAGCGTGACATAAAAGCACTAAAATTAATAATAATTAATGGACTAATTAGATCTATCTTCAGTATCAATTATACCACTAGTATTTCTTCATAAATGGTGGCACACTGTCGATTGTTTACAGATTTGGTTAAAACTTAGTTAAATGTTTAATGGATTTAAGATCTCTGCGTCGCACACAAGGCCAGCGGGCTTACTCCCGAAAATGATACGATTTAGGTTTTGTTTCTGATACGATCTCGATTTTGATTCGAACTCGATTCAGTTTGGTACTCTTGAACAAAACCGAATCGTAAACCAAGATCGACTTAGGATCGTGTGTTATCGCGTCGTTATGGGTAAGGCCGTAAATTTTGCCACTTAGTAACATAGAGTAACAAGACACTTCTATGTTACGGTAACGTAGAAGTAACGCGAAAGTAACGCATAATGTTTCTAAGGCCGATTACATAATGCGCTTGTAGCGGTTATCACCTTACCACCATAATTAGTTTCCAAATTGTAAAACACTCCACAATACACAAACATCGTAGGTATTTATTTTTCACTTGACATTTCTCCAACGATACACCACAGATTATAATCATAGACAACAAATCATTATCTATTACTAACTCAAATAATAAAACATTATATACAACAATTATATATTTATTATATTTACAACACACATAATATTTACATACTTAATTAACAATAATAACAAATATTTACACTAAACAATTTAATTTGTAAATCATTATTTTTGTATGTATCGGAGCAACATCGATGCACTTACACGTGACACGAAACGCATCCTGTGTTGCCTTCGTGCCGCGCTCGGAAATCATCGGGCGTATTCGGACGGAACAGATGATTTTGCATTTAACATATGTTCAAAGGCCAACGAACTTCAGTGCAAAGACTACTATACATATAGACGGTACTCTCAACCATATTTTCCGTCATCGTACAAGCAGCGCCATCTATCCGTGGTAGGGCCAATTCAATTCATAATCTATACCTACCTATAGCTATATAGTATACAGCTATAGCTATACAGTAGGTACCTACATACCTATATCTTCATATATTACTTGGTAAAATTATTGTCATAGGGCGTTTGTGCAGTTATCCGTTTCCAACCCATTTTTTATGACACGTTTTTTTTTCATACATTTCAAAAACTGGTAGGTATCGAAATGTATGAAAAAAAAACACGTTGGTAAAAAAACGTGTTAGAAACGGATAAGTGCACAAACGCCCTGACAATAATTTAACCAAGTAATATAAGAGGCGTAACGTATAATGATGTAATTATTGTTTTACATAAAAATACGTCAGGACGCGTGACAAAACATCAAGTTACCTACTTCTATGTAAATGGAAATAATACAATTTATACGGAATAAAAAAACGTTTTAGATTACACACTTTTATTTTCGAACTTAGAACTTCTTTTTTAAATATTTAAGTTTGCCTGCATGTACCTGAGAGTCTATCGGCGGTAGGTATTAGGATATTTATGATGCTGGTTTAAAGAATCTTCTTGAAGAGGAGTCTTGATAATAAATAATTTCAGCGGCTAACTTCGCTACATCATTGATTTCCTGATCTGACCATTTCAGTGATCTTCGTCCACCGAAGGGCTATCAGGGGCTGGATAGCTTTTCCAGCTCTGAAGTCTTCTGTTCCCAGGGCTTGTAGGAGCTCTTTAGGCAAATCTTCTTCTGAAAATGTCAACATAAAAAGATATGTAATACTTGTCTATCTGCTTAGTGATAGCGCAAAAGTCATGTAATATTCCTATGTGGAAATAAACATTTTGCATTGTCTATCCGCAATGTGATAGCGCTTGCCATGTTTATATGATACAGTGTCCACCTGCATGTGGAAGCGCAGTCATTTACATAATCTCTCATTTGGGATCCGCCAGGCGTTTGAAGTTATGACATTTAAGGTAGGTACATTATGTCTTAGGTACTATAAGTAATGAGTGTTTTACAGACCTGTATTAGGGTCTTGATCCAGATCATTTTGAGTAGGATGGTTATGCACTGTTGGCGACGGTAGTTTGGGCAGCTGTGAAACTGGAGACAGCGGCGTTGGTGAAGTAGGTGATCGTAGGCGACGAGTCTTCTGAATCCACTTCGACCGGTATCCTCTTCAGTTTCCTCAACAATTGCCGTATCTTTTTCTTTATATACTTCCCCATTTCTAGAAACTCGCGCAGGAGAAGAAAATCCAGGGCAAAACGTTTTCAAAGAAACATCTCACCCGAAAATCCGAAATCTCGAAATAAATAAAAATAACGCATTTTTCTATGTGACAGATAGGGATGTAAAAAATAATCGATTATGGAAATAACCGTTAAAAAATCGATTTTTGAAAAGTAAAAATCGATTTAAAACATGATTTTATTTTTAGGGATCGATAATAATCGATTTTTTTTATAATCAATCAGTTATTACCATTTTTTTTATCTGCAACGCCGACATTATGTTTGCCCCCGTATTCACAACGCTTCGATTTAATTCCGATTCGGAAAGTCGTATGTCTATCTCACTCGCTTTCGTAATGCCAAAACAAGGTAGACGTACGACTTGTCGAATCGGAATCAAATCGAAGCGTTGTGAATACGGGGGTTGGTCTTCTGGCCCGGAGCCCGGAACGCGAACTGCCATAGAATTTGCTTTTGAATCAGTTTAGTTGGTTAATTTAATCAAACATTCACTACATGGAGTCAACGAACTTGGTTGATATGTCATTCATTATTCGTTGGTGAAACTTAATTTTTCAAACGACAAGTTTATTTTTAATTAATTTATCTATTGATATAGGTAATATTTATGGCGTTTATTTTAAAACATATTGACAAATTAGGTAAAAAACAATTAATAATCAATTTTGTTAAAAATCTATTATTTTCTTAGGAAAAAACGATTATTTATTAATCGATTTTTTATGCTACAAAAAAACCGATAAATTAAAAATCTATTTTTTATGTACAATGTAACATCCCTAGTGACAGACAGTTGACAGTGTAACCATATGACCACATAATAAATACGTTTTTGTAATTGATTAAATTAATTCTTTTATATTTTCTATTTACTTCTAATAATGTAAATTAAATTAATGTGATTTATTATCCTAATTAATATATTTAATGATAATTTTGATTATATCATAACACTGTTATAAAGTGGTAACCCAATCAGTAAATAGTTTTTTCACCACGTCGGATGGATGGAGCTAGTTTCCATACAAAAGTTTCGAACAGGCTACAATGTTCTAAGAGAGCATAGCATGCTTCAGTGTTTGACTAGCTCCGCACTAAACGCACGTCCGATTTTGCTCCGAAATCTAGACTTTCTTAGTTACCTAGATTGCTCATTTTTGCTTCTTTCGTTGTATAACAAATTTCTAGTTGTAGTACAACTTGTACTTAGTCCAGTAGACTATATTGTACTCGTACATATTTAGAAGTAACGGTGTAAATTGAAATATACAAGTTACAATCCCCTTGTATCGCGTTTGAGTCATTTTACCCCGTATCCACTTCACGCTATTTTTAGCCAACTTCAAAAAGGAAGAAGTTTCAACGCTAAGCTAAGCTAAGTGAGAAGTTCAGGGACAGAAAAAAAATTGTTCATTGCAAGAAGATGAGACTAAAAATGTTTAAAAATATGAACAGTTTAGAATTTTTAGTTTAGTTTCGAATTATTATACAACCATAAAATCCGGCCATGTTACCCAATAAAGCAATTATCAGGAAAAAAATACTACGTTAAAAGTGAAATAACAAAATGATTTAATGTCATAATAGAGTTTCTCAAAAACTCTTCTATCAAAAACAAAAAAATAAAGAAGATACATTACAATATGTTTAAGGGTCAGCACCATGTAAAAGGCTTACGGGAAAACCATAACTTTATATAGAAAAGGTAAAGTAGTAGCTACGAAAAAAAAGATCTGACTAGCTAAAGAGTTTCACTAGTGGCTAATGAAATCGTGTTGAGAATAAACATTATAGATTAATTAAAATTTAATAAGGAATACGCCAAATAAAGCTTCCTGCGAGACAGGCCTAGCCTAGTGTAGGAAGTCTTTGTAAATGTATTCATTAAGTATATTCATAAGAAATGACAATATTTTAGTACTTTTAGTTATTACTCTACTGTAATTCTTTGTTTTCTTTTAATAATTTTTTATTCTTATCCTTATTCTATTCTTAAAAAAATATATTGAAAAAGTGGAAAAAGCACTGCCGTAGAACTATAACTTTAGCGTAAATAAGAACAAACACTTGATGAAATTAACTTAATTATAGGCTACAAAGAACAGAGTAGTAGCTGATGATTTTTTTCCCATATCAATTCTTCTGTTTTGTGTAAAAAAATCGCAAACTTGCTGAATTATTCTGAATTATAATTTTTATTGATATTTCGGGAAAAAAAGTCAAAAGAATTGCGATTTTTTTACACTAAACGGAAACATTGTTATGTAAAACAGAAAAAAATTGCGGGTTCTCTGTTCTTTATTGCGTCAAATTCATAAAATTTTCATTTCAAAGTTATGAAAGTATGGCAGGGCTTTTTTGCACGTTTTTAGAGATTTTCAATTTTTTTTTTTACATTCATCTACAAGGTTTATCCTTAAACCGATTTTTTTAAAGAACAGTCAAACTCTTCAGCTTATCAGACGTTTCTTTTCGGTGCTACTACTTTACGTTTTCTATATAAACTTATTGAAATCCCATAACACGATTTGCCGTAATGCACCCTTAAACTTAGAAAATAAGCTACACAATGAGATTAGCAAATTTTAAATCACAAAAAATAGACCAATATCTTAGACATACAAAAACACTTCTACCAAAACAAAAAATAAAACTAAATAACATACATTATTATGTATACACCTAAAAAATAAGTTACACAATGAGATCAGCAAATTTTAAATCACAAAAATTAGAACAATATCTTAGACGTACAATTAAACTCTTCTAGCAAAGACAAAAAAGAAAACTAAATAACATAAATTATTATATATAAACCTAAAAAATAAGTTACACAATGAGATCAGCAAATTTTAAATCACAAAAATTAGAACAATATCTTAGAAGTACAATTACACTCTTCTAGCAAAGACAAAAAAGAAAACTAAATAACATACATTATTATGTATAAACCTAAAAAATAAGTTACACAATGAGATCAGCAAATTTTAAATCATAAAAATTAGAACAATATCTTAGAAGTACAATTACACTCTTCTAGCAAAGACAAAAAAGAAACTAAATAACATTATAATATAGAAAATAAACACTTAATGAGATCAGCATGTTTTAATTCACAATAATTAAAACAATATAGGTAGGTACAGTCAACTCCAGAGAAACCTTACCCCCTAGAGTCGTATAATGTAAATGTAAAAGGCCTATCTCTGTGGAATCATATATATATATTGTACTATATACTACATAATACATTTCTAGGAGAAATGTGTTATGTAGTACTATATATATGTATATCAATGATTCCACAGAGATGGGCCTTTTAAATTGACATTATACATTTCTAGGGGGTGAGGTTACTCTGGAGCTGACTGTACGTCTATGAACACTATAGTCATTCTCTCAAAGTTTTTAGAAACACTCGCGTTATCTTTTTTAAATAAAAATGTAGGTACACTACTAGGAATCAATTTAATATTGGTATGATTTTTTCTTTTAAAATTGACATGTAATATTTCTTAGAAACTGTTCATAAAAAATAAAGTCATTATAACATTCTTACTTTATACGAAATACGAGTAGGTAATTATTAAAAAAAATAAAATAACATAAAAAATATAAAAGCTACATCAGTCTCTAACCTAGGTACTTAAGAGATCAGTGCAATAAAAAAACCTTTCTTAGACCTCATAATAAATAAATAGGTATTGAACTAAAATAAACCATTATCGAAATCAGAACTCAGGTAATATTCTTTTGAGGTTTCCTCCCGTTGAATCAAATTTACCTTTTTGACGATAGAAAAATTGGTCACTATATGGACTACAAACTTTACGGAACCAGATTTAGAATTCTTGACAGTTTTCAAAAATTTTACCTTATAATAATTTTCTCCGTCCTTACATTCTATATTGTCAACAAATCCTATAAAATATTTCCACGTGTTTCGTTGAAAATATCTAACTTTAATACTATCATTTATGTTTAAAATAAAGTTCTGCGTATTTTCTTCACTCTCAATTGTGTTTTTTCTTTCTTCTTTATTTATATTCGGTAAACGGCCGACAACGTCTAGACAGTTTCGCGATAGCGTCTGGAGGCTAGGGTTGTCACAAGCACAGAACAGAAAAAAAATCTGTTCAGTCAGTACAGGTCAGTAAATGTACCAATAAATAGTACAACTGTTAATACAAGTTGGTACATTTACTGACCTGTAAAAGCGGCAACCGGCAATTTTTTTTATTGTGTATGTACAAAGAACGCCATTTAGGATACATGGTTTCATTTAATGTGATAACCTAATCGCCACCCTGTATACAGCCAGCGGCGTGCATTCTATATAGGCAATTAAGCAATGCCTACCTCATAAGATTCAATTAAACTATTACTAGTGACCTACATAAATAAAATCCATCATATTAAAATATTATAATTAAATACTTATTTTATTTTACGTATAACGAAACGTAACATTCAATAAGAAACCAACTATGACGCGCCAGAAAGCACTCGCATTGACTGCCTTTCAAATTCACGCACACTCAAGCGATCTCTGCATATTCATATACACACGCATACTTCTTTAGGATAATACGACAAAAGCATAAATCACGGCTTTGCCATGCCTAACGCAATGACTTTTGACATTCGCAATTTATTCGACCTTCGTAGGCATGCCTACGAAGGTCGAATAAATTCCTTCCCTCACGCCATCTATCGTGAAGTTAAGAAAACTCATCGATCGTTCGTTCCGCAGAGATTCGCAAACTATAATTCAACCAAATTTAAAAACAATAGTTCACAGACGTTATGCTGCTCAAATATAACTTTCCAATTTATTTGTATTATAGGTCGTTTATAAAATGTTTGCAGTCGACTCCAAATCAAAACACGTGCGCGTCGAATTGCATAAAATTATGTAGGGTCAAGTGTTGTACCTATGGACGGCTTTACCTATGGACACTATCACTATTTCAAAAACTAAAAGACGTAAAATCGTCAGTTGAACGCATCCGTAGTCCTTTTTTGACGAGTGGCAACACTGGCTAACTGTCATTGTGCTGTCAGTGAAAAATCGGTTGATACGTGCTGTTGAAGATTTTTAATTCGAAAAGTAAGTTTTTCTGCACATTTTCAAGGTGTTTCTTTGCAAGACAACTTAACCTAGAAGTGTGTCTGTAGATTCATTACAGAATTTAATGTTTCCCATTGATTTAAGGATAATTCTGCGATTCTACTAATGCTCATTTGAAAGATTCAAACCTTTATTGTTTATGTCTTAATATTTGTACCTGTGGACAGGGGAATGAATGTACCTGTGGACTGTCCATAGGTACATAATATCGGTTGTACTTGTGGACATAAATTAACTATAGATATAATTTGTCTTTTTCAGTGCCACGAAGTAAAACCGGAGTTAAGCGGGATAAAATTTGTCCAGAAACTCTCTCCGAAGCAGTTATAGAGGTAAAAAGTGGATGCTCTGTTCGTAAAGTGGCTGAAAAATATAAAATACCTAAATCTACAATTTTTAAATATTTTCAACTCAATAAGGATAATAATTTCAATGAAAATTCTATAGAACTTTGGAAGAATGACGTTAAAAAGGTATTTCAAGAGCATGAAGAGATTTTGTTGCGTGAATATTTAGAAAAGGCAGCATACATGCATATGGGTTTAGATTCCAGGCAAATTCGGGAACTTGCCTACCAGTTTTCTGTGGCAAAAAAAAAAGAAAATATTCCTGAAAGCTGGCATCAATACAAAATGGCTGGTATAGGATGGTTGAGATGTTTTCGATAACGTTTTCCAGAACTATCCCTACGAAAACCTGAAGCAACTAGTTTAGCCAGAGCTACCAGTTTTAATAGGGCAAATGTTTCCAATTTTTTTGATAATCTCGAAAAAGTGCTGAAAAGGTATAATTTTCCACCTGAATCTATATACAATGTTGACGAGAGAGGGATATCGACGGTACATACACCAAGAAAAGTGTTAGCACCGAAAAAAATTAAGCAGTTAGGAAAATTAACTTCTGGCGAAAGGGGGATAAATAATACTATGATTGCCTGCATAAATGCAGTCGGGAAACACAGTACCTCCTATGTTAATTTTTCCTAGAGTGTTTTTTAAAGACAATATGCTAAAAGGCGCGCCTCCAGGTTCTATTGGAGCGGCCAATCAATCTGGATGGTCCACAGAACAGATTTTTAGACAGATTTAGATCATTTTATAGCCTTTGCAAAACCCACAAAAGAACGTCCAGTTTTACTTACAATGGATAACCACGAGACTCACATTTCAATTAAAATCATTGACAAAGCTTCAGACAACGGTATAATTCTTTTAACTCTGCCTCCACATACCTCCGACAATTTACAAGCTTTAGATAGATGTATATTTGGACCGTTTAAGTCGCAGTACAATAAGGCCGCTGACAGGTGGATGATGAACCACCCAGGGAGACCTATCACCATTTATGATATTGCCGAAATCATAGGAGAAACATACTCCCTCTCATTCACTCCAAAGAATATTATTAAAGGATTTGAAGTTACTGGCATATGCCCGCTTAACAGGGACATATTCACAGATGAAGATTTTTTGTGTTCCTTTGTCACTGATCGGCCACAACAATCTGTTGTTGACACCACTGTTACATGTTTGGACCAAGAATCACTTGTAGAAGATATTGGTTTCTCTCTGGCACAAGATATCATTGGAGAACAAACTACATCAGAAGTTTTGATGCCTGTTGATTGTTTAGAAAATGATGACCAAGATCAATGTCGTGACCTACTTTTGGAACAAAATTCAAGACCTCAAAACACTGCTGGTTCTCCAACATTGGAATCTTTACGTCCTTTTGCCAAGGCACCGCCGAGAAAGACATGTCAACGTGGAAGGAAACCTGGCAAAACAAGAATACTTACCGACACGCCGGAAAAATTAGCTATCCGAAACGAAGCTATCATAAAATCTGAAAAAAAGAGAAAAACTGAGGAAAGAAAAGAAAAAAAGAAAGCACCAAAGAAAAAACCTGCGCCCTTCGAACTGACTTCCAAACCGGGCCCTAGTACTAGAAATATATCATCGAACAAAAAAATAAACATTCTCGCAGACCTTGAAATATCAATTGTCATGTGTGTAGCATGTAGAAAATATGAGAATAAGAAAAATATGCTAACCTGTTCTATGTGTGAAGGACGGTATCATCAGAAATGTGTACCTAAATCGCACAAGGACAATTTCGACTCGGATGATGACTGCAATTTTGTTTGCCTAAGGTGTTACAAGTTAGACGATGATGACGATTCTGATGATAGCGATGATTCTGCCAAAGATTTATACAATGAGTATTGTTGTTCTAAAAAACAATAAAATTGTTACTAATTTCTATGTTTTGATGAGCCTATTTTGTTGTTGTTCTATGAAGAACTAATTGTTTTTTTTTTTTAATAACATGTTGCAATTTTAATTCTCGTCCATAGGTACATCACCGTCCATAAGTACATTTGTACTGTCCATAGGTAAATTTGTACGTTGTACCTAGGGACATAATAAGGGTTTTTGATTTTTTTTATTTTTTTCAGTAATTGTTTATGTTTTCACATTTGAGACTAATAATTATTAAAAGCTGATTAGTTACTAAGCCGTCCAATAAATAATTTCATTAAATATACGTGAAGTTTTTTTTAAAAAAATCCTTTTGTTTCAAATTTTGGAAAACGTCCACAGGTAAAGCACATGCCCCTAATTCATAAATCTTTCTATTGTTATTTTGTTTTGTGATGTGATTATGTGATAACTATAAAAGGAATTGCTGCGTAGGTATGTGTGAATATAGATAAATTACAGTGCTTAGTTTGTGGTAAAGATGAAATATATTTATTTTGATAAATTACGTGCAAAATCAGGATTCGTTTGTTGACCAAAACAAAATAGTATAAGTACCCTATCTATCCTTTGTCATCAGTTGTGTATCCGTGTATCAATATCTATCATTCAATAGTGAGATGTGGTTGTAAAATATCCAACCTACAAAAAGAGATGAACCGAGTAAAAAACACATTTTTACATAATTATACAAATATACTTACGTCTAGTAGGTAACCAAATACAGATTTTTAGGCTTCCATAGTAAAACTAGTACCTAACTGTCCCACGTCCCACCCTCGTAAAATGTACAGTTCTTAACCGGTTTGTATGAAACTTTGCAGGTAGATAGGTAGGTAATTCTTCTGTTCTGTAAAATAACTGAGGGATCAAAATAAATATTTTCACGCTCCCCTTTATCTGGAGGTATCGTAGGTATTTAAGTGCAAAGTGAAATGAGCTCCAAAAATCATTAGGTAGGTACGTTAACTATGTATTGGCCCTTTACCTTTCCAACCACGTTATCAAAAAATCTGAAGAAATGAATCTCGTAGCACATAGTAAACACTTTCGACACTTTCGATTAAAATTAGTTTTAACGAAATACGTCAATTCGTTTTTGAAATATTCGCTATTTTGCTAACCGCAAAAATAAGTTTGTACTTCATAATAATATTATGAAATACAAACTTATTTTTGCGGTCGGCAGGTGTTTTTTTTTTTTTTTTAAATGGCATGCCTAGTTTTTTTTTTATTTGCTCCATCCGCCTAGTGTGCCTACCAAGTTCGAAATCCAATGCACGCCACTGTATACAGCCTATTACACCCGGAATGTGAAATTTTTCATAAAATCTGAAGTAAGCATTAATTTAAGTATCTAAACCACGGGCTTATCATTATCAGTCACATCCTTGGTTGTTAAACTGTTCACTTACTTTCTTTTGATGAGATTTCTCTCTTCCACTGATTGGGGGAACTTAATATGCTTCTGTGATTCAAAGCTTTGGTAACCTCCCTAATAGCTCTTGAGACCGATTGTTGGGACATTACCGTACTGTTGTTTCTCCCCACAATTCTTTGGTAACTTCCAGTTCCAAAAAAAGACAATGCGACCAAAATCTGAAAGCGCAATTTTTATTAAACTTATCATCATCGTATCGTCGTACATCAAAATATGTACCAACATTTACTCAATCAAAAATGTGGAACAAACATTCCAAAAAGTAGACATGAACAATAACCTTGTATTTAATAGAAATATCACTTCGTCTGGTTGGTTTCTTCATGTGCGGAGTTAGCTCATCTACCAACATATCAAACAACTCCTTCGTTAGCCTATAATTTCTCCGAAATTCTTTGGAATCCATTTCCATACTCCGGGTATTATAACGACTCATTCGTTGTATGTTCCTTCTCGCACGTAAATCTATACGATTTGCTTCTTCGAGAATATTAAAAAACAACGCAATTCGAGCCATTCTAACGATTTTTTATTATAATAAAGAGCACTAAACACTCTCTCGATCGTAATAAATAACAATTTTTGTTATCGTGTATTTTGACAGTTCTTTTCGATCCTGCCACTCGATCCACAGATACTCGATCCAGTGGGGAGTATGGATTTTTCGATCGTAACGACGGTTTACGATCGTAGTTAGTTTCAATTCGATCCACCGCACGATCGTGCGCTAGTGATGATTTCAAGAGTACGAAATGACATAATTTTGACATTACTTCGATACGATCCTGAACTCGATCCAGTCGGGAGTAAGCCCCCAGATTACCAATTTACGATGTCAAAAATATAATTTTACGATGTCCAGAAACTTAACAAAAATACTTATAATAAAACAAGTTTAAACGGATTAAATCGCGTATATTACGGATTTTTACAGAGTTTTCCTGACGTTTCGAACACTTTGCAGCGGTCGTGGTCGCAGGACGACTGAGGTGGTAGGCGTCATGACAGCTAATTTATAGAAAAATTATTCTCGATCTACCCGCACAAGATTTATTTTAATCGATATTATTCGAATCGTACTCGTTTCGATGCACACAATAATCGCTCACGGTGTCTCGATGTTTTGTAGTGCGGTGTGAAGTTTGGGACTTGATTATTTTAAGAACTGGATTCCAAACAGGTGGTAATTGCCAACCATCCTCTCTATTGAAATCAGGATGTTTTTTAATTTCAATAGCCTCGCGAAGCATTTTAGGTATATATCGGTTCTCCCTTGCGAGGATTTCACTCCAATTTCAAGCCTCACCAGCGTTTTGCGCCTTAAAAGTAAATAACCTCCTAGCTAGCGTAGCGCCTAACTGGAAATCAGCTGCCGTTCTAGAAAAAAATTATACGACACTGGGTGCGATCACACATGGTCTCCTGCAACAAAGGAAAATATTTCAAGAATTGCTAGATCACCTTCCTCACGATATAAAAAATAAAATTGGAACAGATTTTCTTAACACGTTCTCTGCCGGTAGTACAAAAGGTAAAAATCACAAAAAAACTTTTTGGTGGAAATATAAGCGTTAGGTCAAAATATACATTTTTATATATGAAGTGTTTTGATCTGCAACTGGGTTCCGTAGATATTTCAAAAAAACTTCGTGAGGTCATAATTGACCTACGCGGCGCTGTAATACTTAAAAGTGAATATTCGTTATGAAGGCGCCGGGTAGGGCACGCCTCCGGTCACCCCCACACCTCAGTCGTCCGTAAGCGCTTGCACCGAACGGTTGAGTTTGTGTCTGTGAACGTTTTTATTTACTGAAATGGATATATCCGATCTAGACTTTGATTTAGATATTTCTCAAGAAGACTTACAACATATTGAAGCACTATTAGAACATAATATAATTATTTTATGTGTATATAGAGTACCGAAGAACCAGAACTGTAACAAATATCTTGAAATATTTTTAATAACTTAAATGATACTCTAATTATCTTAACAAAAAACATAAATAAAAAACTGGCAGTTTGTGGCGATTTTAATATTGATATGTTAAAAAAGAACAAAAATACGTCAGAACTTGAGCACTTGATCTATAGTTTCAACTTAAAACAGGCAATTAAAGAACCTACGCGGCCTAGTAGTGGCTCTTGCATTGATAACATTTTTCATAACATACGCGGCGCTCAATCAGATCTCTTTGAACTTTGTTTATCTGATCACAAAGCTCAGTACTTGTCCTGTCCAGTAAAAAAGACATGTCTATTTGACTATTGGTACACATTCAAGCGTGACTATTCAAGCGATAGCTTAAACAAATTTAAAGAATGTATGAAGGAGATTAAATTTACAGAAGTATTCGAAACAAAGAATGCTGAACAAGCGTTTGCTTTATTCCATAACGAATTTAAACTATTCTATGATCTATGCTTTCCGTTAATTAGAATAAAACATAAGACTAAAATGCGACCAAATTGGCTTTCTAATGGTATTAAAAGATGTAGTAAGAATAAACGCTCCCTACTATGGAAATATCGACTTTCTAAGAGCCCGACAGACAAAAATAAGCTTAAAACATATTCTCTGAGGTATAAAAAAATTATCAATTTAACCCAAAAATCGCAAAATAATTATTTTATTCTTAATTCTGCCAATAAGTCCAAAGCGACTTGGTCAATAATTAACAGCAATAAACCAAAATTCCCAGTTGAAGATATCAAAGAAATTATAACAGACACGCTTAAAATCACTCATCCTATTAAAATTGTAGAATCATTTAATAACTACTATGCTGACTTAGCTCAACTAGAGCATACTAATTATAACCCGAAAAAACAAACTTGCAAATACAATTCTCCATTTTCTTTTTTTCTTGGTCCTGTTGACCCGGTCGAAATTTTCACAATAATAAATAACTTGAAGAATACAAAAAGTACTGGTTATGATGACATTTGCGTGTCTATCTTAAAACAAGTTAGTCATTTCATTTCACCAATACTGAGTTACATTATAAATCTTTGCTTTGAACAAGGTACCTTTCCGTCCTCCTTAAAAACTACCATAATTAAACCAATTCATAAAAAAGATACCAAAACAGATATGAAAAATTATAGGCCGATTGCCCTTATCCCTATATTTTCAAAAATATTTGAAAAAGCTATTTATATAAACCTTTATAACTACTTTGATAAGAACCGTATCTTCTCTGAAAACCAAAAAGGTTTTAGGAAAAATATGTCCATAAACTTAGCTATATACGATCTTTTAAGTATGATTTATCCTAGAGTGGATGCTAGGCAGCCTTCATTTGCTTTATTTATGGATATGTCAAAAGCCTTTGATTTTGTAGACCACTCCATCTTATTAAATAAACTAGAGACATATGGCATAAGGGGTAATGCTCTTGATTTAATCAAATCTTATCTCACTAATAGAACTCAAATCACAGTCGTAAGTAAAATTTGTCCTAAAACTAAAAATGAAATAAACTATAGATCAAGTCCCAGACTAGTTAAATTCGGAGTCCCTCAGGGCAGTGTTCTTGGTCCACTGCTCTTCATCATTTACATTAATGACCTCCCCATGTCAACAAATGACAGAATGGTGCTTTTTGCTGATGATTGTACAGTCGTTTATAATGATGAAAATGATATTAATAGTAGCTTATGTTCAATAGTAGATTGGTTAGAAAATAATATAAATGTATATTTTTTGTGAATTTTAAACATGTCAAAGCCATGTTATATATGCTTCTATTAAGTTATTAAATATATAAGTGATTCTCAAAAATCATATGACCCGAGCGGGATTTGAACCCGCGACCTCTGCCGAACCGTGGCTAGTGCTCCGAACCAACCGAGCCACCGGGTCCCGCCCGACTCATCTGAAATTTGAGACCCCTTTGTAATACGCTTCTTAGGAGCGTTTGGCGACATCTATCGGAAAACTTATGCAGTATTTCCAACTCAATGCCAATTACTTTGCAGTTATCGGACATCGATGCGATATCACCATCTATACATTATAAATGTATATTTTTTGTGAATTTTAAACATGTCAAAGCCATGTTATATATGCTTCTATTAAGTTATTAAATATATAAGTGATTCTCAAAAATCATATGACCCGAGCGGGATTTGAACCCGCGACCTCTGCCGAACCGTGGCTAGTGCTCCTAACCAACCGAGCCACCGGGTCCCGCCCGACTCATCTGAAATTTGAGACCCCTTTGTAATACGCTTCTTAGGAGCGTTTGGCGACATCTATCGGAAAACTTATGCAGTATTTCCAACTCAATGCCAATTACTTTGCAGTTATCGGACATCGATGCGATATCACCATCTATACATTATAAATGTATATTTTTTGTGAATTTTAAACATGTCAAAGCCATGTTATATATGCTTCTCTATTAAGTTATTAAATATATAAGTGATTCTCAAAAATCATATGACCCGAGCGGGATTTGAACCCGCGACCTCTGCCGAACCGTGGCTAGTGCTCCGAACCAACCGAGCCACCGGGTCCCGCCCGACTCATCTGAAATTTGAGACCCCTTTGTAATACGCTTCTTAGGAGCGTTTGGCGACATCTATCGGAAAACTTATGCAGTATTTCCAACTCAATGCCAATTACTTTGCAGTTATCGGACATCGATGCGATATCACCATCTATACATTATAAATGTATATTTTTTGTGAATTTTAAACATGTCAAAGCCATGTTATATATGCTTCTATTAAGTTATTAAATATATAAGTGATTCTCAAAAATCATATGACCCGAGCGGGATTTGAACCCGCGACCTCTGCCGAACCGTGGCTAGTGCTCCGAACCAACCGAGCCACCGGGTCCCGCCCGACTCATCTGAAATTTGAGACCCCTTTGTAATACGCTTCTTAGGAGCGTTTGGCGACATCTATCGGAAAACTTATGCAGTATTTCCAACTCAATGCCAATTACTTTGCAGTTATCGGACATCGATGCGATATCACCATCTATACATTATAAATGTATATTTTTTGTGAATTTTAAACATGTCAAAGCCATGTTATATATGCTTCTATTAAGTTATTAAATATATAAGTGATTCTCAAAAATCATATGACCCGAGCGGGATTTGAACCCGCGACCTCTGCCGAACCGTGGCTAGTGCTCCGAACCAACCGAGCCACCGGGTCCCGCCCGACTCATCTGAAATTTGAGACCCCTTTGTAATACGCTTCTTAGGAGCGTTTGGCGACATCTATCGGAAAACTTATGCAGTATTTCCAACTCAATGCCAATTACTTTGCAGTTATCGGACATCGATGCGATATCACCATCTATACATTATAAATGTATATTTTTTGTGAATTTTAAACATGTCAAAGCCATGTTATATATGCTTCTATTAAGTTATTAAATATATAAGTGATTCTCAAAAATCATATGACCCGAGCGGGATTTGAACCCGCGACCTCTGCCGAACCGTGGCTAGTGCTCCGAACCAACCGAGCCACCGGGTCCCGCCCGACTCATCTGAAATTTGAGACCCCTTTGTAATACGCTTCTTAGGAGCGTTTGGCGACATCTATCGGAAAACTTATGCAGTATTTCCAACTCAATGCCAATTACTTTGCAGTTATCGGACATCGATGCGATATCACCATCTATACATTATAAATGTATATTTTTTGTGAATTTTAAACATGTCAAAGCCATGTTATATATGCTTCTATTAAGTTATTAAATATATAAGTGATTCTCAAAAATCATATGACCCGAGCGGGATTTGAACCCGCGACCTCTGCCGAACCGTGGCTAGTGCTCCGAACCAACCGAGCCACCGGGTCCCGCCCGACTCATCTGAAATTTGAGACCCCTTTGTAATACGCTTCTTAGGAGCGTTTGGCGACATCTATCGGAAAACTTATGCAGTATTTCCAACTCAATGCCAATTACTTTGCAGTTATCGGACATCGATGCGATATCACCATCTATACATTATAAATGTATATTTTTTGTGAATTTTAAACATGTCAAAGCCATGTTATATATGCTTCTATTAAGTTATTAAATATATAAGTGATTCTCAAAAATCATATGACCCGAGCGGGATTTGAACCCGCGACCTCTGCCGAACCGTGGCTAGTGCTCCGAACCAACCGAGCCACCGGGTCCCGCCCGACTCATCTGAAATTTGAGACCCCTTTGTAATACGCTTCTTAGGAGCGTTTGGCGACATCTATCGGAAAACTTATGCAGTATTTCCAACTCAATGCCAATTACTTTGCAGTTATCGGACATCGATGCGATATCACCATCTATACATTATAAATGTATATTTTTTGTGAATTTTAAACATGTCAAAGCCATGTTATATATGCTTCTATTAAGTTATTAAATATATAAGTGATTCTCAAAAATCATATGACCCGAGCGGGATTTGAACCCGCGACCTCTGCCGAACCGTGGCTAGTGCTCCGAACCAACCGAGCCACCGGGTCCCGCCCGACTCATCTGAAATTTGAGACCCCTTTGTAATACGCTTCTTAGGAGCGTTTGGCGACATCTATCGGAAAACTTATGCAGTATTTCCAACTCAATGCCAATTACTTTGCAGTTATCGGACATCGATGCGATATCACCATCTATACATTATAAATGTATATTTTTTGTGAATTTTAAACATGTCAAAGCCATGTTATATATGCTTCTATTAAGTTATTAAATATATAAGTGATTCTCAAAAATCATATGACCCGAGCGGGATCATAGCGGAGCACTAGCCACGGTTCGGCAGAGGTCGCGGGTTCAAATCCCGCTCGGGTCATATGATTTTTGAGAATCACTTATATATTTAATAACTTAATAGAAGCATATATAACATGGCTTTGACATGTTTAAAATTCACAAAAAATATACATTTATAATGTATAGATGGTGATATCGCATCGATGTCCGATAACTGCAAAGTAATTGGCATTGAGTTGGAAATACTGCATAAGTTTTCCGATAGATGTCGCCAAACGCTCCTAAGAAGCGTATTACAAAGGGGTCTCAAATTTCAGATGAGTCGGGCGGGACCCGGTGGCTCGGTTGGTTCGGAGCACTAGCCACGGTTCGGCAGAGGTCGCGGGTTCAAATCCCGCTCGGGTCATATGATTTTTGAGAATCACTTATATATTTAATAACTTAATAGAAGCATATATAACATGGCTTTGACATGTTTAAAATTCACAAAAAATATACATTTATAATGTATAGATGGTGATATCGCATCGATGTCCGATAACTGCAAAGTAATTGGCATTGAGTTGGAAATACTGCATAAGTTTTCCGATAGATGTCGCCAAACGCTCCTAAGAAGCGTATTACAAAGGGGTCTCAAATTTCAGATGAGTCGGGCGGGACCCGGTGGCTCGGTTGGTTCGGAGCACTAGCCACGGTTCGGCAGAGGTCGCGGGTTCAAATCCCGCTCGGGTCATATGATTTTTGAGAATCACTTATATATTTAATAACTTAATAGAAAATAATAACTTATTAATAAACGTAGACAAAACTAAACTAATGCAATTTAAGCAAAAAACAAGTAATAAATTAAATACAAAGATAGAATATTTAGGAAAAGAAGTAAAATTGACCGCAACAACAACATTTCTCGGACTTCGCATAGACCATAACTTAAAATGGCAAACACATATAGATTTCCTTTGTAAAAAAATATCACAATCATCTTACAGTCTTTACCTTCTCTCGAAAAAAGTAAGCCTCCCCACACTACTCGTAGCATATCATGGTCATGTTGTTTCTAGGTTAAGATATGCAATAATCTTTTGGGGCAATGCTACTAATTGGGACAGGGTTTTTAAATGTCAAAAGAAATGCATCCGTGCTATGTGTGGCTTGAAAAAGACTGACAGTTGCAAAGAATATTTCAAAAAATTAGGCTTGCTTACAGTTCCATCTATCTATATTCTGGAATCGGCTCTATTTATAAGACAAAATCCCACATTATTTACTTTAGAATCTGGATCTCGCAATAGAAGTAGATTATACAATAACATCAGTAGGAGATTTAAAACTACTCTGTATGGAAAAAGTGTATTTAATATGGCAACTAAGATATTTAATAGCATTCCAAAAAATATAAGAGATTCTAATAATGTGAATATCTTCAAACATAAATTGTCAAAATTCTTGATAGAAAACTGTTATTACAGTGTTAGTGATTTTATATCAAAATAATTAGTATTAAGTAAATGCTATTTGTTTCCTATTTATTGTTTAGTTGTATATATATGTTGTGTAGTTTTGTCTAATTTGTATGCCCTATGTGGCGGATCATGGCATGAACATATTCTATTTATAAGATCTTTATACCTGTGAATCACAAATAAACGATTTGATTTGATTTGATTTGATTTGACTAGAATCTAGTATTTTTAGTGAGATACGCAATTTGGCCGAGGAAGAAATTAGTAACGATGCTATCCTACCAACAAAAAAACGTTCTAATAAATAATGCTGTACATATATTTCTCAATCCCACGCGAAGAAGGGGAAATCACAACTATTCCGACGGTTTCATGTTTAACGGTATACCCATGAATGAGGCCATGCGCGATTTCTTAGAGATTTCTCAACATGAAATGCGAGTTCTTGCAGCTAGCATAGAGGCGGAAGAACTACGTACTCGCAAAGGCATACCAGATGATGTGAAACTTCCAATCTATGGTAATAATACGCTGTTTGAAGTTGTAATGAACTCATTTTTGGTAACTACAATGTTCGAATTTCTTCCTCGACGAATGCGACTGTCAGCTGGTCTAATACTGGAGCTGCAGAAACCAGACGTAATGCTTGGACCAATTGATATAGGCACTCTACAGAAAACCGCTTCGCTCTCAATAACCAGAGCAACTTCAGTATCTTCTATGAAAGAAAGAAAGAAAAAACATTTATTTACGTCGATATGACGCATAAAAATAAAATGATACAGGAAAAAAATAAAACTGGGGAAAGTATGCGTCACAACCGCGCAAAACGGCCATCGCTCAGCATGATGCTGTGACCCATGCACGGAGCAAAGCCACAGCGCTGGTTTTCAGCGACAGCCGACGTTGACGTGATGACGTCGACCTCGACCGGTGCAGCATACAAATAGAATAGATAGATAAATTAAATATAATAAAAAACAAATAAATACACAAAAATAATATGTAAATGTGAAATAAACTATGTACAATTACAATTTATAATAAACAATATTTAAATATGGCAACATTTCTCACGCGCAGACAACGCAGTACGCTTAGCTATCTGTGGCAGCGGACATAAGAAAAAAATTAAATTGTTTTGTCAAAGTTGTGTGTTACTGTTACGTAATATTTAGGAATTTCAAGCATTTCAAATATGTAATGGATGATTGTGTTGTGTTGTGATTGTGTTGTTGTTTAGGTGATCAGTCAGATCAGTGTACGTGGATTATGATTGTGCAAATGTATACGAGCAGGTCTACAGGACAAACTCGTTCTATGTTCTCAATCGACTATACTCCCGATATGAGTGAAGCTATCAATGCTTTTTTCATATCGTGTATAATACCAGGATTGGTCGAATTCGATGTGCATTTAGATGATATATCCGCAGCTGATCATCCCTGGGTCGTCCTGCGACCACGAACGCTGCAAAGTGTTCGAAACGTCAGGAAAACTCTGTAATATACGCGATTTAATCCGTTTAAACTTGTTTTATTATAATGTGTAATAATCGCGAAAACCTAAGACATTATTATGTGAACCAGTACGGACTGGAATTCGCCGATAAAGTGCGCCAGGTGGAGTGCCGTATGACTCAGCGCGCCCGGTTACTCGCATCATTAAATTTCTCGTGCGGTCCTTGGCTACATATGGGGCCCCGGTGTGGGCGTGTTCACTGCGGCGGAGAGCCGCCCACTATTTGAACCCGCCCCAAAAGGTGGTAGCCATAAGGCTAATCCGGGGCTACCGCACGATCTCGGGCGAGGCGGCAAGCCTCCTTGCCGGACGGCCGCCGTGGGATCTGGAGGAAAAATTTGTTATGTATAGGTCTGGCTTCTGCATTCGCTCATGGTCGACATCGGTAATATTTATATTGCACGCATTCCATGATATGCATTTGCGCAGATTGTTATCTGGTCGCCTGGAATCGTATTTGACTTGTAACATGTCTCCATCGCATTCTGCGATAATAGAGCAGGTGTTTATAACGTAAGGGATAGGTATAATAAGCAATACCACTCCTCTCGCGCTTAAATTCCGAATAGAGTGTTGTACGTTAAATGTGCTTAACATAGTAGAAATCTGCGGATGACAGCACGATAACTATTCCATGCCATGATAAAAACACTTATGAAACAGACATAAAAAATACATTAATTGAAGCGGTAATGTGGCTGAATAATAATAATTTAATAATTAATATAAATAAAACTTTGATTAAGCACTTTATCCAACGATCATCATTATTTTCTAGTCTTGACATCGAATATAACAATAATAAAATACAGACAGCTAATGCTACAAAATTTTACTCAACCGAGGGATATCATCTTTAAAAGACAAAAGTGCTGCTTAAGGTCTATGTTCAAACTCAAAACTACCGATAGCTGTAAAAATTATTTCACTAAATATCATATGTTTCTTTAAAAATTGAGGGCAAATTAAGGTTCGCTATACCAACCGCTGATCTAGCCCGAGCATTTGCTCCAGACTCTAGCTCTCTATCTGAGAGGAAGTATAGGAGCATAAGAACAAAGATCTTACGCTGGCCGCTAGGCCGAGCTTTAGTGCACTACCCTCATCACATTATGGAAAAGATACATGGCTCCGGTAGTTGATACGCAGCGATCATCTCTCTTGGCAGAACGCCTTTTATTAACAGACATATCAAATGAGATGTCAATGCGAGCGTGGACTGATTAATCTTGCGGATCTCAGACAAATCGGTGATCATAATATCCAATAAATCATTGACGTTTGAATCAATGTCTATTCTCCTCTCTGAAAACCACGCATCCTCGGTAGATGGCGTTCTGGTTGTAATGGTGCCAGAGGTGGATACGGGAAGATCAGGTAACGTTTCTGAATCAGGAGATAGATCAGGTGAAGGCGCGGGAGGTTGCCCGGGAGGGATTGGATACGCGATTACTATCTCTCCTTTCCATGCGTTCCAGTCCCCCCTTGTATATATCTGCTAGTATGGACTGGTCAATGCAGAACGATTCTCTCAACTCTGTGGTGAAGTTAACTAGCGTGCAACTGCCCACGCTTCGACAATGGCTTGCTCAACAACACGTGCTCCACGGGGAGTAATATTATTCCATCTATGGGTGTTCGAATGAGCGAAAATTAACTTACACATACACGCACATAGGGCGCACAAGGGATGCGGGTAAGGATTGATCGACCGAGCCAACCCTACAGAATAATTGTCTTTGTCAAGCATAATTCTTGAATTGACAAGACTAGACCACAACCTACTTCTTCGGAAAAGAAGAGAGGTAGGCCCAAAAAATTGTTGAGCTTTGAACGCAGCAAAAAGAGAAAACTTAAGCCTCTTGTCTCGCGTTTTACGCCTGAAAAACTTTGTTTAGCGACTGAAGCCAGTCTGGTAAAGGTTGGTAAGAGAAAGGCAGCTCATGTTCTCAAACTTGCATTAACTTCATCTCCAAAAAGATTAAAAAAAAATGGAAAAGGCTCACTCGTATTCCGTAAATATTGTGCAGTATAGTGCTGAAGAAGCATTAGGTCTCATAGTGGATCTTAGTTTAACTAAAGCGGAATATAAGACGATGCGTCTAGGTGCAAAGAGGTGCTGACATATATCCCTCTTACCATGTGGTAGCAGATGCAAAACTAAAGTCAGCAACTCTCAAATTCAACGGTTAACCGTTGAATTTGAGAGTTACTGAGAATGAGGCTGTGGTGCCCTTACAAGATCTTTTAGACCACACCGTACAGAGACTGGCACAAGTACAGTCAGAAGTAATTTTATCTAACATGGACTACAATAACGACACTTTGGAAGTCTATTATAAGTGGGGCCTACATGGGAGTAGTGGTCACAGTATATACAAACAAAACTTTACGAACAATTCAATTTACGCTGATTCCAATATACTATGTTCAATTGTGCCTCTGGAGTTGTCGGAAATGAAAGAAGGGAAAAAAATAATTTATTGGAAAAACTTGACTCCATGTTCCACCAGATACTGTCGTCCAATATCGTTTAAATTAAAGAAAGAAAACGACCAAAATACTAAAGAGGAGTACAACGAGATTGCGCAGCAAATAAGGCAGTTACAGCCCACAAATATTAATCTAGGAGACAGATTGATACATTTTAAACATATTCCTATTTGCACAATGCTGGATGGCAAAACAGTGAATGTTTTAACAGAAACCAAAAGTACACAAGCATGTAACGTCTGTAAAGCCACGCCCATGCATATGAACGACTTAGAAAATGTCAGACAAAGAGTATGTAATGAAGATACTTATAAATTTGGGATTTCCATATTGCGTGCTCATCTACGATGCTTCGAATATTTATTGCATAAAGCATATAAATTGGAGTTGCAACAATGGCAAGCTAGAGTCAACGAAGCACAGGAAAAAGTGAAAGAGCGAAAAAATAAAATCTGCAATGATTTTTATAAAGAAATGGGACTTGTTGTTGACCAACCAAAACAAGGAGGGGGTAACAGTAATGATGGGAACACAGCACGAAATTTTTTTAAAAACCCGGAACCAATTTCTCAAATCACAGGTGTGTCCAAAGAATTGGTTGAAAGATTTGCAAATATTTTATGTATCATTTCCTGCGGCCATTACATAGACGAAGAGAAATTTAGGACATATTGCATCGCCACAGCTGATATGGCGATAAATCTATATGGATAGTACAAAATGAGTGCAAGTGTACATAAACTTTTAATTCACGGTGCTGAAATTATTAAATCTCTAACTTTGCCCATAGGTCAATTGTCAGAAGATGTAATAGAATCAAGTCATAAAAAATACAAGAAATTGCGACAGTATCACTCCCGGAAAATGTCCAGAATATACACTAATTCGGATATTCTCAACTGGATGCTTATATCTTCGGATCCTATCGTGACTACTCACAGGGAAAAACCCAAGAAACGAGGAGACAAATTTAATGACGTTGTGGTAGGAATGTTGCGGAACTACTCGCTATCTAGAGTAAGAAGAAATTGTTTCATTTCTCTCATCGTTGATCGTTCGAAGTGATTCGAATACCCCAGCTTGATCATAGGCAGCGAAAGAACATGAACCGGCGGAACGTAGATAGATAGATACTAGGCGTCTTCTAGAACTCCCAGCCTCCCATCCAGCGAATAGGTGTGCAACAGCGCACACATGATGAAAATGAATTTAAAATTAGATTTCGCTTCACAAAGGATATTGTGGTGAGCTTTTTGTTACCGCTATTATTTCAAGATACTGGTGGTAACAGACGTGGATTACCAATTCCACCCATTATCCAAGTGTTAGCCGCTTTACGATTTTATGCAACAGGAAACTTTCAAGTAGGTATAGGTAAGTTGTCTATTCTATTTCCCATGCATCAGTTAAATTTATTAACTAGTACAGGACAGCTATACATACTACTTAATTATTTTTTTCAGATTGTTTGTGGAGATTTGCACAAAATCAGTCAGTCTGTAATTTCAAGGATTGTGGCCAATACTTTTACGCTTTGACTTTAAAAATAAGACGCTTTATCAAATTTTCTGACGTCGCTGAGCGAGCTGGTGTGAAGATCAAATTTCATCGCATCGCTGGATTTCCTGGGGCTGTAGGATGCATTGATTGTACGCACGGCTACAGATCAAGCTATACATTTTCAGTATAAGCTGATCTCGCATAATTGTATAGGATTTCCTTACAGTGAGAGGTCAGTGTAAACTGGGAATGTATAGCTTGATGTGTAGCCGTGTGTACTCATATACCAATCAAAAATCCAAACAGACAAAACGGTGAAATATTTCGCAATCGCAAGGGTTGGTTTTCAATCAATGTGCAAATAGTGTGTGGACCACAAATGGAAATTATATGACATAGTGGCACGCTGGCCTGGGTCTGTCCACGACTCAAGAATATTTTCAAACAGCAGGTGTCATATGAGATTTGAAGAAGGGGAACTTGCAGGTTTACTGATTGGTGACAGTGGTTATGCGCAGTCGTCGTATATGTATACGCCTGTGCTTAATCCCAGCCTGAAATATCATAATATAACAGAGCTCACATTACAACAAGAAATATAATAAAACGATTTAATGGTGTATGGAAAATAAGGTTTGCATGCTTAAACAGGAAATTACAAAACAATTTAACAAACACATGTAACATAATAGTGGCATGTGCTGTGCTATACAACATTAGTATAGAAACTAACCAAGCAATACCTGAACCCATCACAAATATTGACTCTGTTCCAGTCTCCCACACTGGAGATACTGCACGTGGTAGTGTTATTAGGGCTGCATTTATTGCAAGGCATTTTAGTGGGTAGGTACAATTATACCTAGCAGCATTAGAGAAGTTTCTAGAATAAGAATGTCTTGACTCCTATAAAAAGTCTTGACTTCTATAAAAATGTCGATACAAAAAACGTGTACAATGTGTGACCGTATCAAATTTAAGTGATTTTATTTTATTATCACTAGATTTTTATTTATGTTTTCGCCACGAACAAAAGTGTTGTTTTGTATTTTTATTAACCCTTATTTTTTAATCATTGCCACTTGATTGTTTGACTAGTTTATCCTCCTGAATTTCTTATTTTATGATTTTGTTTGTACCTATTGTATTGTGTTGTAACACTTGTAACCTAGTTCATGTAACTAACAACTAATCCCATTTCATGTACTCTCAGGGGTATGAGGTAATATCAGAGAACAAAGAAATCATGAAAATATAAGAGATATAAATTCTGTGCGAAGAAAGTTCATAAACAATTATTTCTAAATTATAATAAAACAAGTTTAAACGGATTAAATCGCGTATTTTACAGATTTTTACAGTTTTCCTGACGATTCGAACACTTTGCAGCGTTCGCTGCACGAACGCTGCAAAGTTAAACTTGTTTTATTATAATGTGTAATAATCGCGAAAACCTAAGACATAATTACTTCTAAAGTTTGCATGAAAGTGCATTACCCAATATGTAATAAATATACAATCGTAACATAAACAGTGATGAACTACTTTATTATGTGTATTTTCAGAATATACTGGACAGGGATGTTACGAGTATTTTTTCTCACAAACATTGCATTTTGCGTGGTCTCAATCGATATCGATCGTAAAAAATCGCCATATTTCACTTTTCTTTCCCGGTGCCATGTGAAAAGCTGTCAAAATAGCTCAACACAATTCTAAACTCACAAACTACTTACCTACTTTTGTATTTACTTAAACTGACTGAAAACACTAACAAGGCAAACTAACTTGCTTAGTTAGTTTGGCTTGTTAGCAGCGAGAAAGAAACGCTTTCTATTGGTCGAATGACACGTGATGCCTGCCTACGCCTTCTGCGCGTGCGAGGATAGACCAACCGTGCGGCCGCCGGGCGAGATACGACACGACTTGTACACATTCGCATTTGCAAAACATTCTCATCGATTGATGCGAATGCGAATGTCGATGCGAATGTGCAAAATGATGCGAATCATTCGCATAAGCGAATGCGAATGCGAATATTCGTAACATCCCTAATACTGGAATAATAAATAAGACAAATTATTTAACTAATATATTTATTTTTATTTCTCATATTGGATATAAGTAGCTACCATTAATCACTTTGATGTTTATTTAACTGTAGTTGCAGTGTTTTAGTCTTGACTTTTCCTTGTTTTATTGTTCTTTTAATAATCTCCTGTTCGATCCTGGCCTCTGTCTCAGCCTTTTTTTTCATAATTTTGACCAATTCTAATTTACTCAGCACCGATTTGTCATGTATAGAAATCTTTGGCCGTCTTCTGGTAGCCAGTCCATTGTCATCTCTATTCAATGTCATACAAATGACAAGGATAGTTGTATATTTAATCAGTTGTTAAAGTTAAGAGGCGTCTGTAAGTAAGGGGGTCAGTGTTTTACTTTTTTGCTGCAAGTGTGTTTTAATAATAATTGCTACAGATTTTATTTTTATATTATGCATTTATTTCGAACAGTAAATTACAATTTTATATTTTGCCGATTGTATGTATAATATAATTTCTGAATATTTTGTTTATGCTGTAGAATCCGATCAATGCGATCATCTTTGTCTGAGTAGGTACTTTCGTTTTTTGGGTTTTGATGGGCTATCACTTCGAATTTTTTCAATGTCAGCTGTGTTTAATATTATTTCTTTGATTAGTTATGATTGGCATTGATTCTATGATGCGAACCTTCAGCTGCATTCAGTGTTTTTGGTATTTTCATAGTATTTAATTCATGGCAAAATTCAGGTGAATATTTGGGTTGGCTTCTTACTGTGCTAAAAACTTAGTTTTCTTGAAACCAATTTGCTATGATTTTACTATCGTCATATTCCACGTTCTCCATGATTTTTTGTTATGTAAAGGTACTTCTGAATGTTCAAGTAACTAAGTGCTTTATGACATTTCATTTCATGATTGAATTTTGAATCCTTCGCACGCAGACAAAGTCGCGGAGAACAGCTAGTATTAGATGAAAATTCAATGAAATCAAATTGTAACCGTAAAATACGTTAGAATAGGCTAAAAATCGCTACCACAAAATAAAGTTACGTTAGAACTGCGACCGTGTCAGAAACGACTTGCTACCACAAAAGTGGTGGCAACCCTTTACTTGTCATAATTATCTATGGTGACATTGTCTCTGTTCGTTCTCTGGTCATCGCCCTCACTGTCCGATTTTATTGTAATCTCAAGTATTTATAGTTTACTGTTTATTATAATAATAGCATCATAATTCCATGATTGTAGTAAGTGCAGTGACCTCAATAAATGATAATTTACTGGATATCCGAAGTTTATATTTGTAGCCGCCACCGCAGACAAACCTCATTACCAGACCACGCGATTGACCACTGTTGAATACAGATTAAAAACACTATACCCTCCTTTTGGGCTTCGCCGGCTTCGAATCGACTGACATTTTGGAGGAATTTTGTTTGTCGTGAGTACACGGGGTCGGCACGTGGCTCGACGGCGTGCTCGCTCATTGTTGCGTTATCTTTTATAAATTTATAACCAACCTTCTCGTGCACTTGCTATAATGAAGAAGGATTATGGTCCTATAGTTTTGAGAAATTAGAAGGCGCTTCAAATTTTCACACTTGGAAGTTTTAGACTAAACTTGCTCTGGTACTGGAGGGACTTTGGTCTTGCACGCACTAATTTAGCGGAAGCCGCGAAGGATGCTAAGGCTCTAGCCAGGATATCTCTGTCAGTGCGTCCTACTTGTCTGCAGTACATAAGATACGCTAAAAATGCCAAAGAATCATGGGAAGCCCTTGGAAAGTATTTGAGGATCGTGTGCTGCTGAGTCGCCTACATAAAATTCAGTTCAATGAGTTCCCAAGCATGAATGCTTACATTCATGCTAGGGAAAACAAACCTCATTAGTTAGGTTAGAACTGCGACTGTGTCAGAAACGACTTGCTACCAGAAATGTAGGTAAGGTTAGAACTGCGACCTCACCAGAAAATGAACCGCCATCAGAAACGAGCCGCTACCGAATAGTACCTAGGCATGAATTGAAACGTTTAGAAAGTGTCACTCGATAAAATGTTTTTCTTGGTAATAATTTTTATATAAACTAAATAATATGAGGGTAAAGAATATTTGATTTGTTATTCTATGATTTGAATATCGAAACATTACATTTTATGTGTGACAAACAATGATATATAAAAACTATAGATACGTTGTCCGCACTCTAAAATGACAACATGAAATGAAGCCAATTGACTGACCACATCGCGTTTAGTCACGCACCAACCTGTCGCGCGACGCTACGTTTGTTTTTAATGTATATCGTGTGTGTAAACCTGTGCAAAACATAAAGCAAACATGCCGTCTTGTGTTTTCAGACGATGTACAAATTATACCCCAAAAGTTAAAGATAAAAATGTGTCATTTCATGCGTAAGTTCACAAAACTACCTATTTTTATTTTATTTTGTTCGACGCCGCCGGCTAATGGCCGCCGCGCATGAAGTTGTTGTTGTAGTCACGTGCCGTTAGGGGAGGTTGGGATACTATGACACTAGTGTTTTTTTTTTTGTTGATAGAATTTATAATATTGTTTGATTATAATATGTACTTGTTATGTTATGAATATTAATTATCGTTTTCCTTTTAGATTGCCTAAGGATGGGCTAATAAAAGAAAAGTGGCTTAATATAATAAGGGTTCAAAGGCGTGAAAACGACTGGCTACCAACGCCCTATACTAAAGTTTGTTCGAAGCATTTCTCTGCTAGCGATATATATGTGACGAAAAAAATTTATCGAAGAATAAAAAAGTTCCTATTATTATGGTAAAATTATACGTAATTTTTAAACACTTTATTTTAAAATATTGGTTTTCGTGAAATAACCGGATTGTTTTATATTGTTTTTTTTTTAGCAAGAAGCACAAAATATTATTTCGTCACCAACAAGTTTGGAACATGTACAAGTGTCAGAAGAAGACTCCATTTTTGAAACGCCAAGGAAAGCTATTTTGAAGAAAAAAATTAGTAAACTTTCCTTAGAAAAACGCAAGTTACAGTTTAAAAACTATAATTTAGTAAGAAAAAGTAAAAGGCTAAAAGAAAAATGCAGTAACTTAAAACAATTAGTTTCTGAGCTACGAAAAAAAAAAATTACTATTGACCAGATCAATGAACTAAATCTTAAAGCTGTGAAACAGTAGAATTTATAAATAGACTGGCTCAAAAAAGCAAGATTAAGAGCTATCGCCGAAAATATACCCCAGCGTTAAGGAAATTTGCAGTCACCCTGCACTAGGGTAGAACTTGGTAATACGCCCTAAGTGACAAAACGCCCCACCATTCAAGCACTCACACTAACAAAGCAACGCCGCTCGAAACTAGACGCGCGGGGAGCCACTAGTAGCCGGACAACATGGCCGACGTGTGCACGTAGTTTGCGATGTCCGTTTAAAAAATATTGCTAAATCTAGTTTTATTGGCGTGAAACAATTTGAGGTGAGTTTCCAAGAAATTCATGTATATTGATACTTTTATATTTTGTGTTAAAATGACCCACACTATCGTAAAATAGATAAAATTACCTTTCTCATTTTATTTTTTCGAACGTTATAACCTTGAATCTTTGTTTTGATCTCAGTGGGGCATAATGAAAATCGAATTTGACAATAAGCCCCTAAGCTAGTTGTTTAAAACGCCCCAATATTTGAACTGTCTTAAGTACCTTGTTGCGTGTTATTATTACAGATAATGTCTCGGAAGTATGAAAGAAGGACACTACGAGCATCATGGAGTGCGGACGACTTAGACAAAGCCATGCGTAGTGTCCAAAGCAAAGTAATGGGTGTTAATGAGGCATCCAGAAACTTTGGCATACCGTCTCGAACTCTAAGAAGACACATTTTATCAGGAAAATCAAAGGGCCCTCTAGGACGCAAACCAGTATTTTCTGTAGAATATGAAAAAAAACTGGTTGCCCATATAAAGAAATTGGAAAAAGTTGGATTTGCCCCTGACAGAATAGATGTAAAAGAAATGGCATTTCAACCAGCTAAGAAACATAATATTAAAAACCCATTTTCAGCAAGTTCAGAATCAGCTGGAAATGTATGGTTTTCGGGGTTCATGGCTCGCAACTCAGAATTAAGCCAAAGAAAATCAGAAGGCTTGTCACTTGCTCGAGCTTATGGAGTTAATAGAAAAGATGTACAGGATTTTTTTGTTTTACTAGCTAAAATCTACGAAGAAAATGATTTTGCAAATCACCCCGAAGATATTTTCAACATGGACGAGTCCGGAATACAGGTGAACAATAAGCCAGGAAGAGTAATTGCCACAAAGGGAGCCAAAGATGTCTACACGCTCACTAGCTCTGAAAAGGGTGAAAACGTAACGGTCATTACTTGTTGTAATGCTCAAGGTAACTTCCTTCCCCCTGTTTTAATCTATAAGGGTACTTACAGCAAACCACAATTTTCCGAAGGTCTTCCCCCAGGATCACAGGTTTTCATGAACAAAAAGTCTTCTTATACAACCTGTTAATGAAATAACCCAAAACCTCGGACACCCCAATCGATTTTCATATTAATAAATTGATATGACGTATAATTATTTGTTTTCATAAATTATAGTAAAAGATATTTGTAAATGTTGTTGTCGCGCTACTTCTTACAGATTCGTAGCTCTATCGCCGCGCCGCGCCGCTGTCAAACGTTCGTTGACACGGGAGCACTATCGTTTGACGTTAATCTGGGTTATTAATAATCCCCTCATTCTGTTATCAAATAATGCGTATGTTTTGCTTTGGAATAGAAAAGTGACTCAAATTTTTCCATCACACTTTTTCCAGGCTTTGGACTGGCTGCATGTAAACCTACCAGCTTAAAAAATAAGCGAAGGCCAGTTGAAAGAAAAATCAAAAAGCGGTGGTGGTAAACAAAACTTGGCGTGTTTAAAAGATTTGAATCACCATATTTACAATAATTATTTCAAATAAATCAACCTACCTATTTACAACAATAATACAGTTAAGCACTTACTGAAAGTTCGTTCATTGTTTGTCACAGCAATGCCTCGAAATGTCTACCACCTAGTTGAATACACTTTAAAGCACGTTTTCGTAAATTACTTTTCAAAGAACTTAGCACTGTAGTGTCACTTCTCACTATTTCAAATGCCGAAACTATTTTATTTCTTAGGTCACTAATGTTTGTTGGTCCATTCCCATCGTCATAAACTAGAGCTTTAACACGGCCCCACAAAAAAAAGTCTAATGGAGTTAGGTCCGGTGACCTAGCAGGCCACTGAACAGGCCCACCGCGACCGATCCATCGCTGCCCATACTGCTCATCTAAATATCTCCTTACATTCCACTGGAAATGAGCTGGAGCGCCGTCGTGCTGATAAAACATCCTACTGACGGTGTGTAATGGTATGTCATCGTCTTCGAGCCACTGCAGTAACAAGCCCGGCAATGTCTCGGTAAGGAATTGTAGCCTGTACGCGTCACCGGTTAGTCGGGGCAAAAATACGGGCCCAAGTACGTTTTGGCCGATGATTCCCGCCCATACGTTTAATGAGAACTGATGTTGAAAAGAATCTTATTCCATCAGAAAGGGATTTTCGTGTGCCCACATGTGCCTGTTGTGTTGATTAAATAGGCCTCGCCTAGTGAAGGTACACTCGTCAGTCCAAAGAATGTTTCTTCTCCAGTCTTCAAGAAACCACTCGCAAAACTCAACACGAGGCTGGAAATCCAGTGCATTTAATTCCTGACACCGTCTGTAGTGGTATGGGTGTTGGCTGTCCTCTCTTAAAACGTTCCAAACAAAAACGTGGCTGCAGTTGAAGCGACGAGCTGCCGTCGGGCTGTCGGGTTTTCTGCGAAATAATTGAGTATTTCGGTCTCTAGATCAGGATTATTTCGGGTACCTCCTCTGTCTACTGCAGTCGGAGGCCTAAATGTTCCGTAATCCCGTAGGCGCTGTGTAGCGGCCAACATTGTCTCGTTCGACACAGATAATACACCAAACTGTTCCTGATAAAGTCACACAGCTAAACTAACGTTATCATCACATCGCGCTAACATTCGCACCATTTCAGAATATTGTACGTAATTATTTTTTGGAAAAAAAATAACCTAAATTAAAAATTATTGTATTCGATTTTGCTGCCGATTCTAAACAAACTAGTTTCAGGTTTTGGGTTATTCCATTAACACGTTGTATAAATACAGATCTCTTTATGCAATGGTTTGAAGAAGTGTTTCTGCGTCACAAGAGTCCTCGAAAAACATTGTTAATATTAGATGGTCACAGCTCGCACAGTAACAATATTCGCCTACTGGAAGTAGCTAAAGAAAATGATGTTATTCTTTTGTGTCTACCAAGTCACACTACGCATGCTCTGCAGCCTCTTGATAGAGCCTTTTTTAGACCATTGAAGGTGTACTTTGCCCAGGAAGCGAAGACATGGATGGTCAGGAACAAAGAGAAGAAGTTGACACGCTATGACGTATCTAAGTTAATCGGACGAGCTTGGGGCAAAGCTGCCACTGTTTCCAACGGTGTGTCAGCTTTAAAATCATGTGGAATTTATCCTTTTGATCCGAGTGCCATTCCTGATCACTATTTTTCACTATCTGATTCGTTGCGAGACCAAAATTTGGTTGTTGAAGATGAAGATGAGACGTCAAGAGAGTCTCTGTCATTACTTCATGAATATGACGGTAGTGAACTAATTGCCTTTGATACAATCCATTCATCACCGCCGCAGGTCGTAAATGATTTAGAGCCCAGGACATTATCACCACCTGTCGTTGTGACTGAGTTCCAACCTGTTCAAAACCTTATTATGATAATTAACTTTTTTAGTTGTCAATATGGATCAAGAAAGTCAAATACAGCTGTGGCTTGCAGTGGGCTCTGATGATGAGCAAGATGTTGCGGGATAACAAAATTAGCATCGGCCTTGGTAATGGACCACCAAAAACGTCGCCTTCAACATAGAGCTACTCCTTCTGCGACAAAAAACCGTATTCGTGAGGTGCATGATATAGATGAAGCTGCGCATCAATCGGCTGCTAAACGCGGGCGCTGTTCATCATGCCCTAGGAAGGGTGACAAAAAAGTGCCTAATAAATGCCATAAATGTGGTAAATTTATTTGTCAGCAGCATTCCAAAGTTTTCTGTGTTAGTTGCGAACCAGATGAATCTGGTAATGAGTCTCTATAATTATTTTTTTCGTTTGACTTCAGCTATAAGCAATTTTTTTTAATTTAAGACTGAAAAGAAGCTATGTCATATTTTCAGTTCTTTTGAAGCCAAAGTTATGTTATTTTTGTATGAGTCTATTAGTAATAAACTATTTTAATATTTTTGGTAATACGTAGGTACTTCGTTTTATTTATTTTTTCTATTCAATTTTTGCTTTTATTTTTGGGGTCAGTAGCGCCTAGTTGCGGGATTTTCTTAATGCGCCTAACTAAGGGTTAAATATGTGCAGGTTCCATCACTTAAAAACTGGATAAATAATATACGGGTATTTATCTGAGGTGAAAAAAAATTGTTACACGTGTCAATTTTCAATCGTGTTTTAGAAAATGATTGTTTGCATTCAATATGTTCATTAGTTAGTAATCTATGTAGTCAAGGACACTTCTACACTTTGTGGAACATAGAAAAGCGAAAATTACATAATTACATGTTTTTCACTAACAAAAAACACTGTAACATATTCGTATTGTGAACTTGTACAATCATTTTGCTTCAAATATATTAATTATATTACAAGTCTTAGTATTTAATCCGATCGTTTGAATGTTAATCTAATAGAAAAATAGTAATTTGCTAAAATTAAAATGCGGGAACATAGTTACTTATGCTGAAACATTTTGAGAGCGCGATATCTGTCCTAACCAAAATCAGAGATAAAATACTGTGCCACACGTTTCTGAACGCGTTCATTCCCATTAGTTCGATTCATTAGTTCGACCGTCGAACTAGTGAGAATTTTTTTCCTCATTTGTTCGACCGTCAAATTAATTAGATTATAAAATAGTTCTACTACATTTAAATGTTTTACTAATTTCGTAATAAAATAAAAAACGATTGGTTCGTTAAAAAATATATATTCGTGTACTTATATTTGTACATCTATAGCATATCTTTGATCAAATAAACAGTTGAAAAACTTATAAAATATAAGCTGACTTCCTAACAAAGTAAATAATAGTAATAGTAAATAAACAATACATACAGATTACGCAAATTATCGTCATATCACCCGGAAGTCGTCCACTGTACATTTCCTTAAAAGCATCTATACCTACAGCACCTAGGTAGGTATGTGCATTAAAAACATAATAAACATTTAGCTAAACACCCCGTCAGAAGGAGTATGGTTATAGTTTTTATTTTCATTTTGAGGGTAGATGCTGTTTGAGCCTGTTTAACTATGCAAAATGATGGATGTGTTATACTGGTTATGCGCTGCAGTTGCAACGTTTTTTTTGGTGGTGCCTGTTTAGTTTGCTGTTTATTTTTTTGCAATGACGTCTAAAGAATTAATATTTATTAAAAGTGGTCGAGGAAGAATTCTGCAATTAGAAGGACATCAATATTACTCAATGCGTAAGTATAAAAATGGTCAAAGCATATGGCGGTGTAAAAATTATAAAAGTTTAAAATGTACTGGATCCGTAACATTGAATATGGTAAGTCTTGAGCGTATTGTATGTATAATATAATTTATAACGTGTAGACATAAGTATATATATTTTAAACTAATACAATTATTTTGTTTAAGGACCTTACTGAAACTTTACAAATAAAACCTCACTGCGGCTAATGTAATGCAGATGAAACACGAAATTCAGTTAATGTTATTATAAATAATGCTTGCAATGAAATTTTTATTTTATTACGAAATTAGTAAAACATTTAAATGTAGTAGAACTATTTTATAATCTAATTAATTTGACGGTCGAACAAATGAGGAAAAAAATTCTCACTAGTTCGACGGTCGAACAAATGAGAAAAAAAAGTCTCACTACATAGTTCGACGATCGAACTAATGAATCGAACTAATGGGAATGAACGTCTGAACACACACACAAGGCCACCATCAGTCTTCATCGGCGCGGGGGGTGCTCAGGTGCCTGCGTGCACCGTGCAACAGACGGACACCACGTCAATCTTGTGCTCGAGGAGAGTTACTCGAATTTTATCAGGAAACTGTGTCATTACCATCTCACGCGAAATATCAGGTATGTAAACGTTTTTGTTTCTTACTATTAACATAAAACATTTGCTTTTTGTCGGAAAATATGGTTTTGTGGCACGCGGTTTTGATATAACCTCAATATTTAAAATTAATCGCATATAATCGAAAAATGTCCTTTCCGTCGATGTCCTTACCGGACCTACTTGACCGACACGGTGAGGACATTTTCATGCTGGTAGGGACATTTATTTATTTATCCCTTTTTTCGAATTTATTTAGATGACTGACCTCGTATTCACTTGGTGTAGGCACAAGCTTTTTTCCTAACCTTTATGCTTATGCTATTAAACCATTTTTAGGGTTGGCTGTTGTCAGCATAATGTCGGAAGAAACTCCAAGTCAACAGGGCATCAAGAAAAAGATTAAGGGATGCAGAAATTAAAGAAAATGATCCGGTCAAATATGCGCTGACTAAGGAAAAGGAAAAACTGCGATACCAGGCTAGAAAAAAGAAGAAGCAAATTAAATTAATAAAGGAAATGACGCCTAAAGAAAAGAAAACGCAAAGAGAAAAATGGAGGAACAATAAAAAGAAGTACAGAGAAGAAAAGAAGAAGAATCAAGTAATGCAGGAAGTTATTGGAGGAGAATCAGATTTCTCTGAAATAGATTGCAGTGCTAATACAACTATTAACCCCTTGGATAATAATCCAGAAACGGAAAGTCATTCGTTATGCACATCTCAAGTATGTATACCCACGGAAGCGCTGCAGAAAAGAATATTAGATTTACAGAGCAAAGTTAAGAAGTACTTAAAATATATTAATAAATTAATGAATTGTAATGATTGTTTCTTATAATAACTTAATTATGTGACCGTTACTTGAAATATTTAGCACAAGGCGTTGAGAATTTTGATTTTGTTTATAAAATTATTACTTTTCTAGATAATATATTAAAACGTATCCGTAGAGATGAGTACAATTATTATTATTTTGGAAGATATGTCCTTACCGTGCCTCTCTATGTCCTTACCGTGAACAGAAACATGTAATATCTTCTTAAATAAATGCAAAAAACGTGCACACATACACAATTAAATAGCTGATACTCGTAAGTATCTGTTAGGATTATTATTTTAAAGATATTTGATATTTTTTTTCTAATATCAAAAATCACAAAATTCTGGTAAATACCCATACATGTTTTTAAAGAAATGTTTAAATATCTAAATGAGATTTATGACGTTACAAGTTTATTAACCAGGAACTTTAACCAAGATCCATTGGAAAACTTTTTTCTAGTATTAGAAGCAATGGAGTTAGGAATGTATCCCCATCATGTTGTCAATTTATCAGTGCATTTAAGACATTGCTTGTAAACAATTTTAGTTCTGCTCATGCTGTTGGCGCGAACTGTGAAAATGACAATAATAAGCCATTGCAATCTTTAAGACATTTGCTTACGAATAAAAAAATAACACTGCAAGAGCAAGACACTTTAGGAAGCTCACAAATTGAAATCGATCCTTTTCTAGAAATATTAAGGGATGAGGAATACAGAAACAATACGCTTGTAAATGAGGAATCGAAGCGGTATGTTGGTGGATTTATTGTCAAAAGATGTAAAACATTTAATAAAAACTGTAAATCATGTTATACAAACATATCAAAAACATATGACAACGAAAGTTACACCTTTGAGAGAGATGTGACAAAAAAATCCCTCAACTACCCTTCTGACAAATTACATGATTTATTAACAGAAATATTTAAAATTACAAATAAAACCCTTTCCTCACACCCTGAAAAAATAAAATTAAAGAAAATATTAAATTAATGCTTGAATCAATATGTGACTTTTCGTTTCTGACTTGCATGTTGCATAAAAATAATATGATAAATATTATTGTTAATCTGGCTATTACAATAATCATTCATAGTTGGTGCACAGGTGTGAACAGAATTATGTCTGGTAACATTAGCAATTTTGATCGGGAGGATAAAATAAAACTCCAAGCAAAACGCTATTTTAATGTACACAAAAATAGAAATTAAAAATTAAATCAACTTCAAAAACCGATTAAAAAATAACCCTAAAACACTAAAAAGCTTAAAATAAGGTAGGTACCCTATAAATTATAACATAAATACGATATTCATTAATAAATTACTACCATACAAATATCTTTTTAATTAAATTCAACACATTTTGCAATCGGTGCCAAGCCGATTATACTGCATCTTAGCCCTGATATACTATAGGCACCTATAGCTGGCAATAAGGCAAGGATTTTTGTTTTATTGGCTTGGCAACGACTGCAAAAAGTGTTGAATTTAATTAAAAAAGTATTGAGAACCTCCTTTATTTGAAGTCGGTTAAAAAGAATATAACTCAAAATTGTGAAATAACTAGTTCCGGTAGTCGGTGTCTTGATTGTATTTTAGTTTTTTGCCACTGACTTCCGAAATTAAAGTTATTTCATAATTTTGAGTTTAGTAATTTTAATTTCTTCTTGAAATCGATTTAATTTTTAAAAATTATTCTTTTATTTCTTAACTAGCTTCTGCCCGCGGCTTCGCCCGCGTTTTTGGGATAAAAAGTAGCCTATGTGTTATTCTGATGTACAATCTATATTACTGTAAAGTTTCATAAAAATCCGTTCAGTAGTTTTTGCGTGAAAGAGTAACAAACATCCATACATCCATCCATACATCTTTACATCCTCACAAACTTTCACGTTTATAATATTAGTAGGATTTTGAGTTTTTAGTAAAAATTTCTTACTTTTGAGTTTTTAGTAAAAACTGGTTATATTTTTCAATAAGTAGTTAATAGTATTGTTACAAATATTGGTTTTGAGATGTTTTCCCTTTGACACCACACCCGTAGCTCGTATCAATAAGCCAGGCATTCATACTTACACGTATTAGTCCATTATCTTGAATACTACTGAATCGATTTTGATGAAACTTGCACTGTTCCCTAAGTTGAAGTAAATGTAAGCCAATAAAATGGTCACGATCCGATTAATAGTTTCGGAGAAATGCGTGGATAAACATACATCTATAAAATTTCGTATATTTGTTAAGAAGCTAATAGATTATCATAATGTGAATATAGTGGAGTTCCAATAATTACATTACATACATAGGACGTGTCGAATTGATTATCCTTTTTTTGAAGTCTGTTAAAAAGAAATAAATATTTTTATAGGAAATTGTTCTTTCATTTATATTATATTCATACAAATATATATATATATATACAAATATATACATGGCACCTATAATACCTACCTATATCGATTTAAAATTAAGATTACTGCCATCTAGCGGCGAATAGAATGAATTGTCTAGTGGTATCAGCGCCATCTATATTTTACGTAATTACAACTTAAATTAAAACTTCTTAGAGTTGCACATCTATTCCATATATAGTGTATAATCTATGTCCCACTCCCCCGAGTGTACAGCGTGAGTAACGTACCTAATGTATAACAACCCAGTATGGTAGCCGGGCGCCCGTCACAGGACGCGGGCCGACAGTTTAGCGAGCAAGCAGCTACGAAGGCGCGCGCAAACTAACACGCAAGTTGTTTGTGATTATTTCTTAATTAAGTGAATTATAAGTGTTCCCGAACCTGAAGAGATTATCCGTGCCCAAATAAAAGAGTGCAATAAATAAAAGAAGAACCGTTTGTCAGTACTTAGCCGATGGAACTTAATTGTTGTGCAAAGCCATTTTTTCAGCTATATGTAATACATGTAGACATGGGAAGTACAGAAACTGCAACATTGTGCCATTTTTTACGCCATATTAAGTAACTACCATTCGCCCGCAGCTTCGCCTGCATTTTTCGGGATAAAAAGTTGCTTATGTGCTATTCCATTGATATTCATCTAGATCCGTTCAGCCGTTCTGGCGTGACTGAGCAACGAACATCCATCCATCCAAACTTTCGCATTTATAATATTAGTACCTATAGATAAAGAAGAAACAACAATCTGGCACTGCAGGTAAAAGAAATATAATTATGTATAGCCTTCTGTTAGCAAGCAATATTAGCTGGCCTTTCTGAGAAAATATACTCCAGATTGACAATGTTTCAGGTAATAAAGTCAGAAAGAACTGTAAGAGGGCCGAAAGCTCCCAGAAAGAGAATAATTAGAAAACTAAACGCTTTAACGGATACGGTATATGCCAAATGTTATACAAAGAATATAAAAAAGCAAAACAACAAACGGACTTACAGGAGGGCTAGGAAGGTCGGAAGTTCAACGAGGAGAAATCCTTTGAAAAATAAACGGCACACATGAACCCATATGTAAAAAGATTTTATTTCATCTCCACGCGCCCATTCTTTAAGGTGAAGCCTATATTAGTAATTAGCAAAAGGAATGATACGACAAAACCGAGAGTGTTACGACAAAGCAGGAAAAGGGTACCAAAATTTAAGTGAACTAATATTTTCTCTGAATGGGTATGGTTTCGCACGAGTAACCGTTGCATTTGGAATTTTAAAAGTAACTATGTGACTGACAATTACTATACGAAATGTACAGGAATATGTAAAGAATGCAATAGTAAAATAATTATTACAACTAAAAAAAATAGTAACAGTAAACATGTTTATTTGAAAGCGTAAAATTGTAGATAAAAATATGGTTCATAGATCGTGAGTTAATAACAGATTAACGTCTCATAAAATTAAAGAACTAGCTTCGCAACTGGAAATCCAGTATCTTAACGTTGTGCGTAATAAAAAAATTACTAATTCTTGTATCCACGTAAACCACCTTTTCTTCCCAGTTTGAGATCTTTGCAGTTATAGGACATCGATGCGATATCACCATTTATACATTATAAATGTATATTTTTGTGAATTTGAAACATGTCTAAGCCATGTTATGCTTCTTTTAAGTTATTAAATATTTAAGAGATTCTCAAAAATCGAATGTCGCGAGCAGGATTTGAACCTACGATCTCTGGCGAACCGTGCCAACGCTTTACCAATTAAGCCACCGCGACCTGCTCGGTCAACTCGAAATTTAGGATCCCTTTGTAACGCCTCTTATGAGCGTTTGGTGTCTAAATTATAAATAAATATATGTTTTGAAAATTACCAAACATTTATTGGCTTGCACTAAAGTCCCTCACTTAGCGTAGCAGCAAATAATTGGAGAGAAACAATTACAAACAGGTAGTACAACCAGTGGAAATACTGAAAATGTATCGACTGTTTCCATCAACGACAATGACTGTTTCCATTAACAGAACTGTTTGCTAAGGCTTTGTTCATCTCCGGATCCGTTATCAATGGTGAAGCATCCGTTGTGGAAAATGTTTTATCAAAAACTTAATTTTAAAGTTTTGAACGCCGTGTCGGTCACCGGTGACCGACAAACAATAAATTTTCTATTGTGTCTGGTGGCGTGGCGTTCAAAGTGTTAAGCTACCAACTAGGAAGATCCTTGCTACTAAATATTTGGAAAAATTATACATAATAATGAAATGTGCAAAGAATTAATCGATATTTAACGAAACAAAAAAGTTCAAAACAAGAGCACTTTTCAAGCAGTCTGATGCAGTTGGTGGCATAAAATCTAAGATTTAACGTAAATAATTGCCACCAACTGCTTCAGACTGCTTGAAAAGTGCACTTGTTTTGAACGTTTTTGTTGTTTTTTCGGCAGTCGGGTTTTTTTTAATTTATTCACATACAAACAAGGTGAAAATGAAACCTAACACGATTTTGCTTGCACATTAAAATTAAGGTCACAAACTGTGAGCCAGGACAGCTGCAAGAACGCCTAATCAAAATAATGTTTATATGTTAGTTTATAAATTGGGTGTGCCTCCGCAGCCGGCGCCCAAAAATAACACCGTTGGAAACCGGAGTAGCCTTGGAGTAGCAGTGATACCAGACAAAAATAATTGCAAACTACGTAGCAGTAGATTAATGTTGCCGTGTTTTAAGTTGAATTATCTACCTTACCTTTACCTTACCCTTTGTTGGACTTACAAGGGGAAGGGAGGTGGTCGACGGAGCCGCGCTACGCGGGGCTCCTATTTCTGTCTGCAAGGTTAAAAGTAACCTAACACGAAGTTGGCGGGTTGAAGGTTGATGGGGGCTTCAGTGAGCGAGCAAAGCGAGCGAACTAAGCCCCCGTCAACCCCTTCGAACCTAAATTGTCCGTGTCGGGGTGTCCAAGTTCCCGAGCTCGCTTCGCTCGCTCTTGGACCCTAGTTAGGTATGTTACTCAAATGAAACATGAAATGTTTTTTTAATTATGCCAAATTGCCAACCCCGTTTCCCGCTTTTTTCCAATGTCAGCGCCGGCTGCTAATTTAGCAACCGGCGGCGGCTGCAAATTCAGGTCACGGCGGCGGTCGCGGTGTCACTTCCTTATAAATTAGTTTTATTTAAAAACTAGGAACATTAATTTATTTATTTATTTAAAACATGGAAGACTTACAGCTACAACAAAACTGAGTTAATAACAGCATATCAACACAAAGCCAATGACAAGTCTTCGCGTATAGATATTGACTTGAGTTTGGAATGTGAGCAAACAAGTACCTACACACTGCTACAGATTATAAAGGAGGTCACCAATCTTTCAAACAAATTTGGCTAAACTTGTACCGAAGGTACACGTGCACCAAATCGTAGAGAAAAAATCGAGGAATTAGAATATTACTGTATTTTATTCAATAATTCACTTTAAACCATTTAATAAGTAATAAAAGTTTAAAAAACTTGTAACACAATTAAATCATATGGCAACATTGCATAAGCACGTGCAAGCATGGTGAAATGTAACTCGATTTAGCTCTCGATTATTTAATGTGTTAGTATTTTTAGTAATTATTTAATTCAACGTTTACTGATCGCAATTGTGTATACTATTTATTACTAAAAATAATATTTTTTAAAGTAATGATTAAATTAAACAGAACTACTTCTATTAATCTGCAGTTGAAAATCTTGACATTAGTAACAAATGTTACGTAATCGATTACGTTACTAAAAAGTCATTTCCACTTAGTATTATCTTTGCACATCACTAATAAATGTCAAAATAATGTTATGTTTGTTTTATTTTATTCCGTTCGATTCTGCGTTCCGGGGTGTTTCTGCTGTTCGTTGTTGTGTATATTGTTTGATAACTTGGCTATTCTTTCTGGTATTACGTTTGCATCCTCACGATTTTGTTTTTGACGATACGGTGATCCCGAAAACTTGGCTATTCTCTCTGGACTTGTTTCTAACCTTACGATCTGGTTCCTGAGGATTCGGTGATCCCAACGTATTGGCTATTGTTAACGGACTACGATTTGGCTACTGACGACAACTTATTGGTGTCGCGGTCGAGTAAGTACCTTGACAATATAATTTCCTCTTTTGACAAAGTGTCGCTGTCGCTACACTCTGATCACAATGAACAACATAATAATATATTTATGTTTCAACAAATGTATTGATTTCAAGGTAGTGCTGCTAACCAAGATGACGTGCGTTTCCTGTAATGCAGTACTGGATGATAGCATGCAGTCCTACGATATCTCGCATATCAAATTGAGCTAACAGTAGCTTTGGAAGAAATATTAAACCATGAGGTAACTTGTTACTACAAGGAAATCAATGTGTGAATTTCTGAATAAAACACAATTACAACAATTAAAATAATCTTCAAATATTTTTAGGTTGATCATGACGGATTTTTGTGCAGTGATTGTTTCAACAATACTGTTCATCAACTATCTCGAGGAACAGTCCCTTTGACTGCAAGCCGTTGTGTATGGTGCTTACAGTCAATTAGTGGGTGCCATGCTCATTCCCTACCAGAAGGTTCTGAAAGAGACTATATAGCTCATTGCATACTTCCTAGACAAGTAAGTTATATGGAATATTAGTATTAAAAGTCATGACTAAATATGGACTTTAGAATTGCAGGGGCTATAATTAATTGTTTTCATATCCCCATCACAGATCGGCCAGATGCAAATGCTATTTTAGACCGGGCTTTGCAAAGATTGCATGTACCAAATATATTATCTGATTTTGTAATAGAAAATAATATGAACAGACGCAGAGCACATTTTAATAGCATTGATGCAAACATAACACTTTTAGAAGAGTTCCCAGTGCTGACAATGTCAGAGTTAATTCTGTTTGCACTGGGAACTTACCAGATAAAGCAGTCCCGGTCATATTATGGGGAACACATCCGAGAAAATGGTTCCTTTTTAATAGAAATATGTGATGCTGAGCAAATCCATATACCAAATATAAATTCAGAAGAATTAAAATTAATACTGGGAAGAATAAAATCGAGACATACAGGGTCTAAAATATATTACACATATATTGTATTAAATATGGCTCAAAATAATTGGGAGCACAGAATCTATTCCTACTATTGCAATTGTATTGTGGGCAAGCGAACAGTGGGTTGCTGTGCCCACATAATGACAATTATTTGGTATAGGGGTTGGGTTCGGCATCAAGAAAACATAACAGCGCCTGCCACCTTCCTAGATAATATATTAGTGAGAGATGATGTAGAAAATGAACATCAATAAAAAACTAAAAATAAAATAAATTGTTTTATTTTAGTTAATACCAGGTAGACCCCTTTTCTTAAGCTGAGAATAGACTATAGCACTTCTATTCTGAGGTACCGTACACTCAATGCTGAACACTGAGTGTCTGTGTTTGAATACTCAGTGTATGCATTGAGTTTATGTTAGAGACACCTGTGTTTACACAATAGGAACTCGGTGTATGTATGTATCATCATGTGTATAGTGGCGTAGTCTAAAAGCCATTGGTAAGTATTTTCTGCAATGTCAATAACGAAAGCACCTTAGATTATAACTTTTATGGAAAGCACATGAACTCGCGGCAAATGTTTTAAAATTGTGTAATGTCGGTTACACGCAGTTGGCATTTGCCGTAAACTACAAATCTCGACAAATGCACTGAACGTGTGGATTCATTGCGTTTTTTGCAAGCTTCTTTTATTTTATGCACAAAACTGTAAACGGCAAACCGACACAAGCCAAGCCAGACAGTTGTATTGTCTAGTAATATTAGATGTCTGTGGTTTTGTCAAGGTTTGACGTAAGTGCGGATACGGGTTGACTGATAGAGCGCCTGAGCGCCATATTGGAATATGGCGCTCTCAGTGCTTTTTATTGAAATAAAAAGTATTTTTTTCTCGTCTCCAGGTGAAGATAAAAAAAAAAAAAAACACAACATTGTTCACTATAATTTAGGGTATTTTATTCAACTGAGTGTACCTCGGTAAATGTATATTTTTTGTGAATTTGAAACATGTCAAAGCCATGTTATGCTTATATTAAGTTATTAAATATATAAGTGATTCTCAAAAATCATATGACCCGAGCGGGATTTGAACCCGCGACCTCTGCCGAACCGTGGCTAGTGCTCTGAACCAACTGAGCTACCGGGTCCCGCCCGACTCATCTGAAATTTGAGACCCCTTTGTAATACGCTTCTTAGGAGCGTTTGGCGACATCTATCGGAAAACTTATGCAGTATTTCCAACTCAATGCCAATTACTTTGCAGTTATCGGACATCGATGCGATATCACCATCTATACATTATAAATGTATATTTTTTGTGAATTTGAAACATGTCAAAGCCATGTTATGCTTATATTAAGTTATTAAATATATAAGTGATTCTCAAAAATCATATGACCCGAGCGGGATTTGAACCCGCGACCTCTGCCGAACCGTGGCTAGTGCTCTGAAAGGGCATTGAGTTGGAAATACTGCATAAGTTTTCCGATAGATGTCGCCAAACGCTCCTAAGAAGCGTATTACAAAGGGGTCTCAAATTTCAGATGAGTCGGGCGGGACCCGGTAGCTCAGTTGGTTCAGAGCACTAGCCACGGTTCGGCAGAGGTCGCGGGTTCAAATCCCGCTCGGGTCATATGATTTTTGAGAATCACTTATATATTTAATGTACCTCGGTACTTCATTTAGCCAAATATTGTTGACCTCCTTTGCTACTTATACTAGGTATCTATATTATACATTATAATATAATGTATAATATAGATACCTAGTATTCTTTTTCTTCAATTCTTGTTGTTGCAAGCCCTATATTATAGGGTTTGCAACAACAAGAATTAAAGAAAAAGAATTACATTATACTTAGTCTGCTTTAAAGAAATTAAGGCTTAAGCACCTTCTAGCTGAGGTAACACTAATAGTAAACGGATCCAGATCATGCTGCTTACATATTTTATTAAAATTTCTACTCGCACGCACAATATAACTATTCTGCCTATAATTTGAAGATGAATGTGGTATATGAATGAGTAGATTAAATCGAAATGACTTACTAGGCACATTAAAATTAATTTTCGTCAACAACTCAGGGCTGTCAATATCATTATTAAGGACTTTCAGTAGGTATAGATAGTCAGCAATCTCGCGTCTATTTTCAAGTGGTAATAGATGGTATTTTTTACAAAGCCGGAGATAATCGATTGAATGATAAGGAATCTTTTGATGGAAGCAAAGGTATTTTATGAAACGTTTTTGTATGTTTTCAATACGGTCAATATATTTATGATACCGTGGGTTCCATATCTGAGACGCATACTCTAGCTGGCTTCTAACGAAGGTGCAATATAAGATTTTGAGTGTTTTTGCATCAGTAAAGCACTTAGAGAGACGCATTATAAATCCAAGTAATTTAGAGGCTTTTCTGACAATGACATCAATGTGTGTGTCAAAAACTAACTTGCAATCCTGGTGGACGCCCAAATCCCGAATAGTATTACACCTCGGTAAGGTTTGGCCTGCTAAAGTATAAGTAGTGGCTAGGGCTGCGCGTTTCCTAGTGTAAGTAATTACTGAACACTTAGAGGGATTGAGATCAAGTTTATTAGCCAGACAGTACTCTTCAAGCCGATGTAAGTCAGCCTGAAGTGCTAACCCATCTTCTAGTGATGAGATACTGGTATATATTTTCATGTCATCTGCAAAGCATAATAGCTTGGATGATTGCAGGCACTGGTCGATGTCGTTTATATAGATTACAAATAATAAAGGACCAAGTAACGAGCCCTAAGGTACTCCGCTGGGCACGGAAACCCAACTAGACATGTAGTTATTAAGTACTATAGCTTGTGTCCTATTGTCTATATAAGAGGAGAACCACCTCAAGAGATCCCCGTGTATACCAATGTCGTTTAGCTTGTTTATCAAGGTGTAATGGTCAATTCGATCAAATGCCTTGCTATAATCGGTATAAACCACATCGACCTGCCTGCCATCATCCATAGAGTTAGTAATAAAATCGTTAAATAGGATCAAGTTTGAGGTAGTAGACCGTCCTTTCAAGAAACCATGCTGGAATGAGCCGAACGAGTTAGCGAGGGCGGGATATAGTTGGTTGTGAATAATCCTCTCAAATACCTTAGCTATTATACACAGCTTTGATATGGGTCTGTAATTAGTAATCTCGGTTTTCGACCCCTTCTTATGTACTGGCGTAATAAACGCAGACTTCCAGAGTTTAGGTACGACACCCAGAGACAAAGACTTGGAAAATAGAATTGAGATGGGTAGAGCAATGGAAGGTGCGCATTTAATAAGAAATTTAGATGAAATGTTATCAGGGCCAGCACCTTTAGATGGGTCCAAATTGCGGAGTAAATCGCTCACGACATTGATTTTAACTTCAATGCGACAGATGTCAGATAGAGGTGCAGAAGTACCAGAGGGGGAAACAGAGGCTGGATTGAGAGTATTAGCTGTGGCGGAGTTAAGAAAAGTAGACAAAAAATAAGAGGAAAATGCTTCACAGATAGAATCCCCAGTAAGCAGTAGTTCATTGTCATAATTTAGTGTACTGGGAATAGCATTTGAGTTGTAGCGATTTTTAACAAAGGTCCAAAAGTGTTTAGGATTGTTTTTAATAGATTTTTCAGTTAGACTGAGGTAACATTTGTAACATGAAGCTTCCATAGTCTTAGCTCTTTCGCTTAATAGTTTGAAGGTTATCTCATCTGATTTATTGCCGTAAGTTTTGAACTTTTTTAGATATTTATATTTTTCTTTAATAGTTCTCACGAGAGCTGTAATGTAGCAGATTGGGTATGTATTGTTACGTAATAGCTTTTGTGGTATATACTTATTTTGAATCTTTCTTATAGTCTCCATAAAGTACTCAATGGAATCATCCATTGATCGAGATGAGAGTTCGCGCTCCCAGTTAACGGCACTAATCTCGTTATTAATAGACTGAAAATCGCCTTTGCTAAAGATATATCGTAATCGCGGCGCGTGATCAAGGGGAGGTATTTCGAAGATGTCAATGTTAATTAACAGCGCCGGGTGATAGGGATCAATAGGTACTAGTGGATCCACACACTCTTTCACACTTACTAATTTATTTGAGAGGACTAAATCCAACATTTTTCCATGCCTGTTGACCACCCCGTTGTATTGTCCAAAGTCCAACGTGCATAACTCGTCCGCGAACAAGCATTCATCATTAGTGGCGGGGTTCACCGGGATGAACGATATATTATTTGATGGAACCCATGAGATTCCACTCATGTTAAAGTCTCCTAGAACTAAAAACATATCGGAAGTTTTGTTTAAGGCCGTGTGGTTCAATTTAGTAAGGAAGTTATTAAGTTGTGAAGAAAACGAATAACCTTTGTTTTGTTTACACAGATAGACAACGCAAATATATAGGTTCACGAATTCGCGTGAATTAGATTTTTTAAGACGTATGTTTAGCCAGAGATCTTCCGCTGAGGAGTGGAGGAGAGGTTGTGGAGTAGCCGGTAATTCCCTACGCGTCGCGATAAGTACACCACCACCCCGCGATTGTCCAGTCATAGCATAATCCCGGTCACAGCGCCACACTATATATCGATCATCGAACAACTCTGAGTTTAACATACCATCAATTAGCCACGTCTCCGTTAAGACAATTATATCGTAAGAATTCAATGATACCTGACGATAAAATGTATCTGTTTTTGTACTTAGTCCTCGTACGTTTTGATAAAAGACAGTCAAACAATGTTCACTATTATTAGCCATCACGAACAAATCCAACAATTACATATGCATCTATAAAACAAGTTAACATTAACCCGTTCATTTCGAAATAAATAATAATTAGGCATAAGAGAAATAAGTATTCATTAAGTGGGTAAAAATAAGTTAAATAAGCGAGAGTGTATAAATCATCCGATGTTATGTTGTAAACAACTGTGCGAGCAAGCAAGTAGTAATACATATCGCACAGGTGCGCGAGCGAGATAGATATGTCATTAAGTGTTAGATCTTTAAGATAAACAGCGCGATAAGGAACACAATAGGAACTCATTACCGGTGCAGAGGTGCGAAACCTTTCACAAAGATTTACCACGAAATGTGGAATGCTAAATGTTACATTCCTTAAGCAAAATATTAATTTATAGAAATAAGAAATTAAATAATTAGAAAACCTGTAGAAGCACTTTACACAATTTTGTTTAAATCCATTTCTTTTCTTATTATGAAGGTCTTGCTGGTAACATCCTTGCGTACATGAATTTTACCATGTTTCACCCATACAAATTCATAGCGTTTCTCTTTCGCGGTGGCTTTAACCTTGGATAAGAGTTGCTTGGTATCCCCACTTAGGTGATCGTTTACATAGACGCGTTGTGGTACTCCTTGGAACCCTATATCAGTGGTGGATAGATCTTTATCAGCACGTGCAGCCGCAATAAAGTCCTCCTTTATGTACCTATTAAGAAAGCTCACTATTACTAGTTTCTCCTTCGAGTTATGGATAGGCACCCTTGAGATGTAGTTTATCTGGGTCTTAGGAAAGCTGTAGTTAATTTTGCGGCTGATGGCGTCAACAACTGAATATAAATTCTCATCCTTTTTTAGGGGGACCCCCTTGATCTCCACGTTGTTTAGCCGGGATCGCTGATCTTGCGAGGAAAGCTCATGTTTTGTCGTAGCTAACTCCGCCTGCAATGAGGTGATTGTATCTTGGAGCTTCTCAAACTCGGAGGTTTTTGTTTCCAGCTCCACCAGTCTGGTACTAAATTCGTCGAGTCTATCATTAGAGAGATCGCAACCTTTCTTAAGCTCAGTCAAATCATCTTTGATTGATTGTATGTCATCGAGCAAAGTTGGTAAGTTTAGCAACTGGTGCTTCATTTCACGAATCTCACTAAGTATAGTGTCCAGAGAGGCTGGCGGTTGTGGGGAAAGTAATGCCGGTGAAGCCAATTTACATGAAGGGCATTTCCACTGTGCTCTTCTGTCAGCACCCAACTTCCTCCAACCAGCTTCAGATATGCTCGCACAAGAGAAGTCCAGCAGTTTCTTGCAGCTTCCACATTGCACCCCGTCGTTAAATAGCTCATTGCAAATAGCACAAGTCTTCATTACGAGATAATTAAGAGAGTAAATAAATAAGTGAATATAACTTTTTAGAATCGTAAAAAGGTTGGCGATATATTATTTAGAGCGTAAGGCGTACTGTATCAGTGAGTGCTCACACCTGATATGAATTAATTGAATTAATAAATTGTTTTTTCATATAAAACACTGAAAGCGCTAATTGGCGCGGTGTTCAAATTTCTTTGGCGCGAAAACAAATCGTCTAACGTGGTACATAATCCATATCTATTATAAAATTGTAATAGGTAGGTAGTTCAAGTGCGAAAGTGTTTGAGCTGGTAAATTAATATTAATTGATAATGGCACAAAGAGAACATACCACAGACTATTATTATTTTGCATTTCGTCTGCTAAATGATGCTAGGAGAAAGAGGCGTAAAATGAGGTTGGTAAAACTTATTTTTTACTTGTAAACACCAACAATAATTTATATTATTGTTATTAAATATACTTGTGTAAGTATAAGATTTCAAAAACAATTGACATTGGCGAGATTTGAAACCGCGGCCTCTGCCGAACCATGGCGTCGCTTTAATCATTGAACTACCGTGTCCCGGGCCGCTATTTCATCGATATTTATGTTATAACGAAAACCTACGCAAAAATGTACGGTTTAAAACGTGGACGCGTTGAAGCGATTCCGCTACCCCGCGTCCACTGAGAAGCGCCGAGTCGAGTCGAAACGCGCTGGCGAAGAAATTCGCCTCACGACCGATGCGCCCGGGAGATTCGATTCGGCGCGCTATAGTGGACTCTCATAGTAAATGTATAGCAGGCGAATTAATTCGATTCGACGCGAACTCCCGCCTTCATCAGTAGAAATTTGAAATCTGTTTGAATACGCTTCTTAGATCTATTAACTATTTTAGTAATTTATTTTACTTGTACTGCAGCTTGATTCATCAACGTATCCATCTAAGGAACCTAACAATATCAGCGACCTCAAAAACTGAATTTAAAAATAGGTACAGACTTAGCAAACAAGCGTTCCAACATCTTTGTAACGAATTACGTTGCAAAACAAATATCAAGCTTAGTCAAAGAATAACTTTAGAGCATAAGGTATCTAGTTATGTAGGTACTTACTTTGATAGAAATGTCCGCATTGTGTATGCTGCAATCATAAAGAATTTATAATTTTCAGGTGCTATGTGCTCTATCGTTTTATGCAACTGGCTCATACCAACGCATTGTTGGTATGGGCAAAAATATAGGACAAAGTACAGTCAGTAAATATGTTAGGAAAGTCACAAACGCGCTTAACCATCCAGCGGTGGCTAACACTTTTATATTTTTTTATAGATGTCTCTTCTTGTACGTGACGTTTGGGTGCCTAGTGTGCTCGTGAATTTAGCGGCATTCGCACTTCTATCTGCCACACTCTCCACCACAATAACGATGACTTTCCGATTCGATCATGGCGATATGTGCTGAGCCGCTCTTAACAAATAATTCCATTTTATTTTTTAATCCGTGTTAATACGGAGTATTATTCACGCAAAATGTCGTAACTCGACATATATTGGAAGGGCAATGCTCATAATCAAGTAGATTGCCGTATTTTGGTCATATTTGTGCTGAAAAACATTTATATTGGTCTCGCACCACAAATACTTATGTGGATGCAAAATTGTTGATGAAAAACGCCCATCGGCGTTTTTTTTTATGGGATTTATTTTTCATTACTTATGGATTTTATTTTGGATTCATCTGGATTTATTGTGCGGTGTTCCGGTCAACGTCTCCATTCGTTTTACGTGAAATGACATAAAATGTTCTCTTTGGTTTTTGATAAACCGGCATGGCCGCAATGGCGCCCATTACAGTTTTGAATTTGATCGAGTGAAGTTACGTCGAGGTATTTCAACTCCGTGCTTATCCTCTCAGGTTCAAAATTGTAATAGCCTACTCTTCGTTATGAAGAATACTTGCTGTGTTCCGCGTTGCGAAAGCAAACGGAGTGGTGTTATGTTACACCGTTTTCCAAAAACTGAGATAGGACTCAAGTGGGTGCGAAGTATAAATTGCTTTATTAAAGAAACTCAGCTCTGAGGAGCTGCATAAATTGTTTGTGTGTCACAAACATTTCGAAAAGCGATATGTCACCAGTAGTTCGCGACTTCACCGTTCTGCGTATCCCACCTTATTCAGCTCTAAGGAAATGGATACTGGAATACCTACACAAGAACACCATGACTCTGGTAAGTTAATAGTTAAATATTGACAATACAACGATGATCTGAACATCACTGTTGGTTCTATCGTTTGTTATGCTATTTCCATAGTGTCTCAAAATAAAAGTTACCTATGTACGTAATAAACTAAATAATATTTCTTTTCATTCCAGAAAATCTAAATCATCTTCGGGATCATGATTACTTACAATCAAGAAAAAGAAAACATGAAGATCATTCATACATTATGCGACAGCCTTTTAAAGAACTTCAACATACACAAGGTATTTATTGTGGCAATATTTAACAATCCTTTTGCTCTATAATATTAATTTAATACAATTATAGTTTCACAATAATATGCAAGCCTGCGTTATTAACAATTTGTTATTATTTCATCACACCACATTATATTACTGATCAGACAACAATGTGATGAACCTTCAAAGCAGTTGTATATAAAATGAATAGTTGTTTATCCCTTTGTCTAGTAGAGGCATTATATTTGCCGACATGTTTTCATTGCTCCACAAAAAGAAGATATATGTATTAACGAAACGTTTTATCGTTTCGGGTAATAGAGAACAAACTAGTACGACGAAAAAAAATATAAAAATTGGTAACATTCATATGACATGTGTCAAATAAATGTCAAGTTAGTTTGAATTTGCGGCTTTTTCTATTCTCGAGAGTAATCCGGCAAAATCTCGAAAAAAAACTGTTATTTTGGTAAGTTTTTTTTTATAATCGTTAGATTTGTGTTTTTATGACAATCTTAGATAATTATTTTAGATCGATATGTAATATTATTGGCGAAATCTGGAAAAATCACGTCGGCAGTATATTTGCCACTACCAGTTAGTACATTACCCGTTGTTGGCAATATATATGCCAGTACCAGTGAGATTTATTTTTATTTACAGAATAAACAATGGAGCACCGTCGTCGGTCGATTAACGATCGCGAAATTGAACTGCAGTTGGAAGCCATGTTTGGCCTTCCAGATGGTACAGATTCAGAAGACAGTTTGGAAGTATCCGATACTGACCTTGTACAAATGCTTTCGGCTAACGATTCCTCTTTTCAACCTTGCATCGAACCAGACTTTGCAGACTCGTTGTTGCCGGCTAGAAGTAGTAGAAGGCACGGAAAACATGGGCCAAAACAGGCAACGGATGAATGGGAAGAAGTTGACGACCATGAGAGTGAAGACGAAATAAGTACAGGAAGCAACAACATAAGAATGGACAATGATAATATACGGACTGATAGTGAAGACCAAATAGGTACAGAAAGCAACAACATTCGGAATGAGACAAGTGAAGGGACAACAGATTGTGAAAGTGATAATGAAGTGGGAGGAGGAGGAAACGTTAGAGTACTCCGTGCTTCAACATCTAGCGCTACCACTGCACGACTCTTAGATTCTACATCTAATGTGGTGACACGAGATGCAGAGGTGACTGCACCCACCTCCTTAGTTTCAGAAGAATCAGATTCCGATGAAGATGAAATAGAATGGAAGAAAGTTGATTGGCTAAATGATCCGAATGTGCCTTCCTTCGACGAAAACGAACTTCAATCGCAAAACCATTTTCCGAGTAGATCTAGACCAATCGCTTACTTCGAAGTATTTTTTGATAATGAAGTGATTGAAAACCTACTTGTTCAATCAAACTTGTTTGCTAGTCAATCAAATGTTAGAAATTTTACTCAAATTACTAAAGACGAACTCAAAGCATATCTTGGAATGCTAATACAAATGGGGATACACAAACTACCGTCAATTGAAGATTACTGGTCTATAGCAATCCAGCATTATGTGTCCCTGAGATGCTGAAACCATGACACTCCAAAGATTTCAAAAGATTACTAGATGTCTACATGTAAATAACAACGAACAGATCCCCAGAAGAGGTGAAACAGGTTTCGACAAACTTTATAAAATTCGCCCACTACTAGATCAAATAAACCAGAGATGTCAAAATAATGCCAGAAATACAAAATCTCAGTCCATTGATGAATCAATGGTGAAATTCAAGGGACGCAGTGCGCTAAAACAGTATATGCTCCTGAAACCTATCAAGCGCGGTTACAAAATTTGGGCTAGAGCAGATAGCAAGACTGGTTATTTATTTCACTTCCAAGTCTATACTGGAAAAAGTGACAATGTGGAAACTGGTCTAGGAAGTAGTGTGGTAAAAACTCTAGCTTAACCACTTATTGATGAAGGTTGCTCAGCACATATTAGCTTTGACAACATTTTTAGTAGTTATGACCTTCTTCAGTATTTATATGACCACGGCATATACAGTACAGCAACTGCGAGAAATGATAGATTGGGAATGCCTGTTTTAGTAAAGAAACCTACAGGTCTAAGAAATTGCGAGGAAATCATGAAGAGACAAAATAGAAAACTGAAACAATTACAAAAAGGGCAGTACAAATGGCGAGTTCGGAACAACGTGGGGTTTTCCATCTGGAAGGACACAAAATTAGTGACCATTTTGAGTACAGCCTTTCATCCGAAAGAAGAAGCTACATGTCAACGTACACAAAAGGATGGAAACAAAAGACCCTTTCCCTGTCCACGTGCAGTTGTAGAGTACTCGAAGCGAATGGGCGGGGTCGATAGATTTGATCAGCAAAAAGCCATTTATGATGTCGCTCGTCGAAGCAAAAAATGGTGGAAGCGGTTGTTTTATTTCTTGTTCGATGTAGCAATCACAAATGCATATTATATTGTACTTGACATTCGATTTCCTAAAATGCCAATATCACAAGCAAGCTCTACTTGATTATTTTGTGTCAACCACAATTATATTATGAGTGATTAACTGGTGTAATAAAGGGTGGGCCAAAAATGTTTGCACTTTTGAAACATGAATAGAAATAAAACTACAAATGATAATATATTTTGTTGATCATTTATTCAACGCAACAAACATCTAATGCCATATTTTTTTTTTTAAATGATATCGATGAGATGTGCTCTGTCTCGACGCAAACACTTGTCGAACCTGGAGCGCAAAGTAACAACTCTCTCACATTTTGACGCGTGGAATGGCAGCCATTTCTTGGATGATGATTTATTTTCTGCCAATTGGGCAATTGATGTTATTTTCCTTGTGTATACTCGACTAAAATTTCTAATCCAAGAACAAATTAATCTTATTCTGGGACACTGACTTAGATCCATATTCAGAGCGAAATAAACGCCGAAATTGTACCTAAGATTCACTGTTTTTGTAAAAATGTTTTACACAAAATGCATGCTGTTCTCCCGTGAAACGCTCCATAGTGACTAAAATTGCATGAAGCAACACATAATTTTCCGCCATCCGCGCCCTCCTCCCTCCAATGGTTTTTGATACGTTCAGTGTTGCTATTTGCAAGAATTTTTGGCCCACCCTGTATAATAAATAAAATTTTAAAAGGCGTTGACATAAAACGGTTAAACAAAAATTTGCCATGTATGCAAAATAAAGCGTATGATAAGTACAAAAAAAATAAATAAACTTGAATTTTTATTATCCCAGAATTTTTGAATAGACCATAAAATATATAATAATAATATATAGAAACCCTCACCCCCCCTCCCCACTATTCGGAAGCCTAATACTCAAAAGGCTTATATTCATTTCCCTGCTTTTGCACACGCAGGCTGCAGAATGATTAAAAAAAAAAACATGTCAAACTCTAAAATACCGTGCGCGTATTGGTTGTTCGGAGATTCCCGTCTTCCCGTAGTATCTACTAGTACGTCTGTGCTCGTGTCATCGTCGTCGTCGCAAGTCACCGCATGGACAATTGAAGGTATTGTGTACCCATTTATCCTCACACCACTTCTTTTCACATTTTTTCTTGCAGTTTGTTCTCGCCGTTCGTCCATATTGCAACTCTCGCGCATCCAGTACCATTTGCATTACATCATAGAGTTCAACAAGAACTTGAGAAGATGGAAAAAATGGATGTCATTACCAAGAGACACAGAGCCTACTGTATGGGTAAGTTCAATCTTAATAGAAAAGAAAAATGGTCAAATAAGGGTATGTCTAGACCCCCGTAATTTAAATCAGGCAATTAAGAGGACTCATTATCCTATTCCATCAGTAGACGTGGTCCGCGCCAAGGTGGCTGGTGCAAGATTTTACTCCACCTTTGATGCAAGTAGTGGGTTTGCAAAATGTCAAAATGATAATGTGAAATCTCTTCCAACGTTGCATCTTCAGACGGTTGGTCGAATATACGGAATGAAAGTATTACGTATTTTAATTTCTACACTACACCTACACCAGTCATGTCTGTAAACACGCTTGATAACCGTCATACATTAAAGTACTTGACCACAGAAATTTTCAGTGATGAACGGACATTTTCCGTGATGAATCATCGGACATTTTCAGTGATGAAGGAACGAAAAGGCCTTTTCGTAACGTGCTCTCCGAGGCGAGGCCTCCGGTGACGGTCTCGGTTGCCATAGCTATCATCTTTGACAGTCGTTACGGGTAATCAGGAGCCCAAAAAAGTGACAACTGAGGGCCTAGCACGAGATTTGCCAAATAGAGATGATAACGTAAAAGATCCGTTTTCGACAAAAATAATAATTGGCGCGACATTTAAATTTCTTTGGCGCGAAAAGAAATCTTCTAACGTGGTACTACAAAATTGTAATATGTAGTTCAAGTGCGAAAGTGTTCCGAGTTGGTAAATTAATAATTATTAATTAATAATGGCACAAAGAGGACATACCAGACTATTATTATTTTGCATTTCGTCTGCTAAATGATGCTAGGAGAAAGAGACGTAAAATGAGGTTGGTAAAACTTATTTTTTACTTGTAAACACCAACAATAATTTATATTATTGTTATTAAATCGATGCCTTAGTTCACAATTGCACTAACTACAAAATTTTCAATTTTCACTTTTTTAATGCCAAACACACTAAATCTCGTGCTCTTTCATTTGCGCGTATCGAAATACTGTTATTCCGTCTCTTTTTACGAAAAACGTAGGTTACAGTTGTATTTACTATTTTCCATGAATGTTGTATTATACTAATGACCTTTATTTTTGTAAATCCAATCAAGATATACTTCAACTGATTTTAAGTTTCTGAACTGGTGAAAGTTTCAAAACACAAACATATTAAATACATTTGCAATATCTGTTCATACTTTTTAGCAGTGCTTTAGGAGTGTATTATGTGTTGATAGTACAAAAGGATCAAGAAAGTTTGATGTACAAGTGTGCTAAATACTTTTACTTGAAGGGGTTTGGCAATTTTTAAAGTGCACAAATGCATTAAATCGTTTTGAGATATAGTCCGAATTGTACAAGTGTATTAAGTACTTTTAGTTGAAGGGGTTTGGCAATTGTTTAAGCCCACAAATGCATTAAATCGTTTTGAGATTATATTCCCAGTGTACATGTGAAATAAATAGAAAAGCGAAAATAAACTAAGCCTATTTAATTCAATATTTATTACGTACTGTGAATACTCAAGTGTATTACTTTCTTTTAAGTCATTTGTGTTTTATTTAATAATTTTGGCGCGTAATTTTCAATGAGCAGCGTGAACGCGCCGTGAAAGATCGGCTACTGACTACTTCTTCATCGTTCGTTCGCTGGGCAGTAAGGGATGGCGCGGTCAGACGGGGTAGCGGGGGGCCTGAGTAGTGCAGCGTTGCCGCGAATGTCACACCGGCAACGAAAACCAGTTTATACCTACCTACGTGCAGAATATTCGTTTGCTCCGCGCAAAGTGAGATTATTTAGACGTTTTGAAGGTTTTAAGAAGTTACAGATTACCGTGTTTAGGTTAAATGACATGATGTTTAGTAAAGGACGTAAACTAGTCGATTTAGTGAATCTAAGTGATAGAAACAAGAATGAATCTCACGACGTGCCACCATCAGTGTCCGGCCCAAAAACAGAGGTGAAGAAGTCATCACTTAAAATAGTCAAAAGTAAGTAAAACAAGTGTTACATTCATTATTATAACTTCTTATTTGATTTTATATAACTTCAAACGGCTACCGTTGTCGTTAAAAATCGTACCTAAACACTATAATGATTAATCTTTTGAGGGTTGGTATAAATATACGACAGCACATCAAGTTTATTGAGACCGGCTTATTTCGTAGTGCAAGTGTTACACTTGACGTAGGTATACCTACTTTCGCGGTACGTTGTAGTTAAAACTATCTATTACTTACGTCTTATTCTAACATAATAATTATAGCTTATCAAATTATTATGATTGTTGTACCTTATTTTTGTATATATTTATATCCGTAGTCTATTAACACTGCACTTCTATAATTAGCAATTAACTATTTAAGTAGGTACTTCAGAAGTCAGTCACGTTAAACGTATTTAATACTTTTGTGCATTACACCATAAATTCTTAGAGAGAAAACTAATGGCACTTAGTATGTTTGGGCATAGCCATATGTGCTGTTAATACATACGTTTACTGTTCACCTTGCTAACGTAACAGTTTGTGGTAACTTGATGTGCTGCTGTGTGTTCATTCTTCAGAGTACTGGCAGGTAAGTAAGGCGAACCTTTCGCCATCTCTTACTGTTGAATATCACTCAAATTTCAATGTTCTATTACAGATGGTACTTCTGCAGATAGCTGCAAATCTCAGCAAAAAAATGAAGACAGAAATTCGAACAACATATCGATGTATGAATTTCCAGCTGTAAATGAAGTTAACGTCACCCAAACACCCCGGACAAAAGTTGCAAAAAATTTAAATCCTTTATTTGACAAGATATCTAATGAGATTGCTGGAGAAAGTCAAATTTCATTCAAAATTCAACGACATCGTCTGATATTATGATATGCACGGTTAATCAAATAATAGTTTCAGAATTTGATAACAAGACTTCAGTTGAAGATATACACAACTGTGACAAATCCGCGTCAGTTCTAACTTCACAAGCATCTCCTGACATTTATGACAATACAGAACACGACGTAATCATCTCTGCACCCTTAAACGCTATTGATCGAAAAAGAGATCCATCACAATCTGCTGGGTCAAATACAGTCTTAGACCATGACGTTGCGTCTCTGCAATATGTAGATTCTGCCTCTAAAATATCCGATTCGGATCATCTTTCAAAAGAAAATAGTTTCCCAGCTCTTCTTTGCAAAAACGTTGAGGTGTTAGAAAAAACGCCTATTACTGTACAAAAAGAACCTGATCAAGTTTTACCAAATACTTTCACAGACCATGACGTTTCGTCTCTGCAAGATGTAGATTCTGTCTCTAAAATATCCGATTCAGATCATCTTTCAAATGAAAATAGTTCCCCATCTCTTCTTTGCAATAACGTGCAGGTGTTAGAAAACCCGCCTATTACTGTTCACAACGAATCTGATCAAGTTTCACCAAAGCCGAGTACATCAACAGTAATAAGTGAAAATACATTATTACATCAAGATCTATATTTGTCAGATGACGAATCATCTCCATACATTGATTCGGAATCGTCTTATTCTCCTTCACCATCTAAACAACGTTGTCTACCATTATCATTAGATAGCGATTTCACTGATATAAGTGACTCAGCAGAAGCTACAAAGGAAAATCAACCAAAACGAAGAAAGAAGGCAATGCCCGAAGCATGGAAAAGAAATGTTCTTAAAAAATTACGCCAAACAGGAAAAGGGTACACAAGTAGAAATGGAAAATATATGGGACCAAAAGAATGCAAGCCTACAGATTGCTCTAAATGTCGATATCAGTGTAATTCTTTGTTTCCAGAAAATCTGAGAGAAGATATCTTCGAAGAGTACTGGAGCCTCGGTGATTCAAAACAACAAAAAATGATGCTCAGTAGCTTGATTACTCACACTGAAGTCTTACGTCTTTATACGAAGGCAAAAAAAAATCGTACTATGTCACGTCAGTATTGGCTTTTTCACCAGTCTGTAGGTAAAAAACGAGTTTGCCAAAAGTTTTTTTGTAATACATTTAACATTAGTTCAAGCATCATTAATAATTGTTCTAAAAACAGAGGGCTCAACGGCATATTTATGGGCACTGACCAACGAATTGGAAAAGTGCCCGCAAACATTACTTCAGTAGAGTCTACTAACTTTGTAAAAGAGCATATTGACCTGTACCCTCGCGTTGAATCCCACTATTGCCGAAAGAATTCTAAAAAACAGTATTTAGACAGTGATCTCAACTTAAGTCGCTTAAATCAAACGTACAAAGAAAATTTTTGCCCCGAAAAGATGATAACTCCTGTATCGCCTTATGTGTATCAAAAGATTTTTCACTCTTATAATCCAAGACTAGCATTTTACAAGCCAAAGAAAGACCAGTGCACAAAATGCAACGTGTATAAACGATCCGACAATAGAGCTCCCTTACAGGAAGAATATGATGCCCACAAAAAACGCGAAAATGATGCTCTGACTATGAAAAAAGAAGATAAGCAAAGATGCTTGGATTCAGATGGAGCTTTCCGGGCTATAACATTTGATCTTCAAGCTATTCTATCGGTACCGTTTACCGGAGATTGCAAAATCTATTATTTACGCAAGTTATCGATGTACAATTTTACTATCCTAGATTGTCATAATAACACTGGGTACTGCTATTTATGGGACGAGTGTAATGGCAAAAAAGGTTCTACTGAAATCGGATCGATATTGTTTAAATATCTTGATAGTCTACCCGAAACTGTTACTCATGTCGCATCATTTTCTGACACTTGTGGTGGTCAGAACCGCAATAAATATGTTACTCTAACGGCTTTATATGCTGTCAATAATATACCTCATTTAGATACGATCGATTTGAAATTCATGGAATCGGGCCATTCGTATTTAGAAGTGGATTCAATTCATGCGTGTATAGAAAGAGCGCGAAAGCATAAAAGCATATTCACTTTGCGTGAATATGCATTGGTGATAGGGTCTGCTAGAATCAAGCCGAAACCCTACGATGTTATAATTGTAAAACACGGGGAATTCTATGATCTGAAGGGATTAGAAAAAACTTTGAATTCCAATACAACTAAAAATACAAAAAATGAGCCAGTACAGTGGCTGAAAATTAAATGGCTGCGGCTGAAGAAAGAATCCCCCACTTCAATTTTTTACAAGTACGATTTGACCGATCCACATTTTAAAGAAATAGAAATTTGTAAGCCAAAAAAAAATAAAGAGACATGCATAATCAAACTGAAAAAACCTCTGAAAGGAGCATATAAATCACAGATTGCAGTTTCGCAAACCAAAAAGAAAGATCTGTTGACACTTTTAAAAGATGGAGTAATTCCACCAGAATATGACCAGTATTACAAAGATATTCCATCCACTTCTGCGGCTATCATTAACAATAATTGTGATGACACTGAATCGTCTGATGATGATCAGGATGAAGAGTCCATTGTTGAATAAATTTAAGATTTTATTCATTTTTTCATTACCTAACTAGTTAGTAATTAATCATTGTTACAAAACTGAAACTGAAGACTGATTTTTTTTTTCTAATTTGTAATGATTCAGAAACTAATTGTTTTGGGAAATAACTAAACATTTGCGTGTAATTGGGCTTCAGTCCATTTGATTTTTTTATTGTGAGTTCGATAAATATTTTATTTGATTGTAGTTTGAACAACTGTTTGTTTTATAAAAAAAAAAAAACATTATGAACATGGATCACTGCTTTATTATTTTGTCTATTTAATGCAATACCCAGCCATACATTATTATTATCCTTCTTCTTGGACCTTGAATCAGCCTGGTAATGCTGTTAAATATCTTCGAGCTTTTCACTTAATGCCTGTCAACATAATCAATCTTAGTGCACAGATGTATTAAATCGTGGGTTATATGTTTATTTAGCGATTTTTAAAAGGTTACGTATATACTAATATTACAATATTGGAATATGATGGAGTTAAAGGACTAGTCTTATGAATAGATGCATATTTGTTTTGTTATTTTACTTTGTTTTTGTACTGTTCTTGTCTAAACTTTAAAAAACTTTAAAGCTGTCTCCTCAAAATAGTCAATTTTGTAGTTAGTGCAATTGTGAACTAAGGCATCGAAATATACTTATGTAAGTATAAGATTTCAAAACAATTGACATTGACGAGATTTGAAACCGCGGCCTCTGCCGAACCATGGCGTCGCTTTAATCATTGAACCACCGTGTCCCGCCTTCATCAGTAGAAATTTGAAATCTCTTTGAATACGCTTCTTAGTTCTATTAACTATTTTAGTAATTTATTTTACTTGTACTGCAGCTTGATTCATTAACGTATCCATCTAAGGAACCTAAAAATATCAGCGACCTCACGAAAACTGAATTTAAAAATAGGTTCAGACTTAGCAAACAAGCGTTCCAACATCTTTGTAACGAATTACGTTGCAAAACAAATATCAAGCTTAGTCAAAGAATAACTTTAGAGCATAAGGTATCTAGTTATGTAGGTTACTGTAGGTCTATTTTGATAGAAATGTCCGCATTATGTATGCTGCAATCATCAAGAATTTATAACTTTCAGGTGCTATGTGCTCTATCGTTTTATGCAACTGGCTCATACCAACGCATTGTTGGTATGGGCAAAAATATAGGACAAAGTACAGACAGTCACAAACGCGCTTAACCATCCAGCGGTAGCTAACACTTTTATATTTTTTTTATAGATGTCTCTTCTTGTACGTGACGTTTGGGTGCCTAGTGTGCTCGTGAATTTAGCGGCATTCGCACTTCTATCTGCCACACTCTCCACCACAAAAACGATGACTTTCCGATTCGATCATGGCGATGTGCTGAGCCGCTCTTAAGGCGAAGGTAAATGGTAACGGCCAGTTTTAAATCTCTTATTTCGCCGTCAAATAATGCAGGTTAGTTGTGCAATATTTTTATGTTAAACTAGAACATATGTACATCAATCGTACCTGTGAATATTTAACTATTATAGTAAAATACTTAATGAAATAAATTCATGAATTCGTGTCTACCCAAAACATAAAAACGTAATTACTTTCAAACCGCTTAAGATATTTTCATGATTTGTTTTGTGTGAAAAGACTATGTTACTACCTATAATATTGCCTGTTACTTTTTTTTTATTTTATATTTTAGATACTAAAAAGTAATAATACGTCTAATTCTGCACAGCGCGCTCCTTGATAGGCGAGACGTATTGCTCGGTGGATGTATGTCGCGTTGCTTGAGCTCAGCGCAGAACACTCAAGCTATACCGCCCAAATCACTCAAGGCCGTTGGCGTATACCGGGGCCTTAACAAATAATTCCATTTTATTTTTTGATCCGTGTTAATACGGAGTATTATTCACGCAAAATTTCGTAACTCGACATATATTGGAAGGGCAATGCTCATAATCAAGTAGATTGCCGTATTTTGGTCATATTTGTGCTGAAAAACATTTGTATTGGTCTCGCACCACAAATACTTATGTGGATGCAAAATTGTTAATGAAAAACGCCCATCGGCGTTTTTTTATGGGATTTATTTTTCATTGTGTTTTACTTATGGATTTTCTTTTGGATTCATCTGGATTTATTGTGCGGTGTTCCGGTCAACGTCGCCACGTGCCTGGACCACGTATATTTTTTTAACCCTTAAATTCATTAATCTATAAGATCACCTAGTGACGGAGTCATCCTTCATTCACCATTTAGTGCTGGCAATCTTCCATTACTGGCCACTTCATCCACTCCATTCTTCCAGATTTGAACTTCAAAGGATGACGGGCGGAATGTACCCACCGACCAATAACGACCAGACGTATGTCGTTAGAAAGCTCTTTTCATGACTATCATTTGTTATTATGGGGTCTAGTCTCAATTCGTTGTGGGGAAAATGTTATAGTTACTTAAATTATATCTATTAAAATAAAAATTGTTAGTTCCAGATATAAAAAAAAAGTGTTTAAAAGTTAAAAATCCCTGCGTAAACTATTAATGCCAGGTGTAACTGCCGAAATGCTTATTGCGTACGCGTCGCCCGCCGGCCCGCCCGTCGCGCCCGCGATCGCCGCCTTTGTTTGTACCGAACGGGGTATTTCACGCACCCGATGCCAACCGATGACGGCCGAACGTACACGAACGTAGTGAGATGCGATGTGGTTCTTTCGCTCGCACACCCAGCCGCCAGTCGTCAGCTTACGTTCGTTTAGCGAGGACTACGTCATTGTGTTTTTACTGAATCCCTACAAAAACTTGACCTTTGCATTCCTACCGAACTTGTTATCTGCTAACTGTGTGATCTGTGCTTGTTTATTGGAATGTGTACTGCTATCTGTTTGACCTGGGCTTGTTTACCGGATTGTGTGAACTTGATGTGATGGAAGAACATCAAAATACACACATCAAAAGTATCTAGGGATCAACATATATTTTTGCAATAACTTTTCTCCTGATTGATATTAATTAAAATTTTCTTTAAGGATTCATCAAATAAAGTGTTTTCGTTTGTCACAGTAACGATAAACCAAGTCACCTTTGCATTAATAAAGAAATTTGCCATTTTCCTAATAAAGGGATTTTTGACATTTGAACCACTAACATTAAAGTTCGAAAAAAAGACTGAAATAACAGTTTTCTTTAAAATTTTATTGGGTAACTTAAACAATTAATAATCCGTGTTTCTACCGCGAACACTAACAACACAAGAACATCGGTTTGGCATACTCAAAATGAGTTCATCCAAATCACGCTGTGGAATGGCCGCCCATGTTCGTTGCAACAACAAAAAAAGGTCTTCTTGCGACTGGATACCCTCCATATTCGGCAGAGCTCTTCTCTGTAGCATATCCCATGCATGCTCAATCGGGTTCAAGTCTGGCGACTGAGCAGGCCAGGGCAGGACATTGATGTTAGCTGCGGCGAGAGTCTGTCTTACAACTCTTGCGGTGTGCGGTCGTGCATTATCATGCATTAACTGAAATAAGGGACCGATTTGCACTTGTAGAGGAACGATGACGTCTGATACAATCGTCTCAGCATAAATTTGAGCGTTGAGGTTGCCTCTGATCCAAATCAACTCAGTTCTTCCGCCGATCCAAATACCCGCCCATACCATGATGGTTCCACCACTATAAGGATGGACTTCCTGGCAGGATTTTAATCGCTGTTGGCGTCCAGGGGTTCTCCAGTGTCGTATACGTCTTGTATCCGGTCTCATACCAAAACGAGACTCATCAGAAAAGCACACGAAACGCCATTGTTCTTCTGCCCAATTTCTGTGTTCAAGAGCCCATTGATATCGAATCCTACGATTGTGCATTGCTATAGGTGGTACCCGTAGCGGTCTTCGGGAATGAAGGTTCACTTCATGCAAGCGGTTTCTGACTGTTTGGTCGCTAATTAAGTTCCCTGAAGAGTGATGAAGCCTCACGGCTAACATCATGGCGGTTATTGTTGGAGCTCTTCGAGTTAAGATTTGAATGTATCGGTCTTGTCTCCGTGTGGTGCAGCGATACCGTCCTCCATGGCGCTCAGCCACGGTACCAGTGCTTCGGTAACGTGTCCAAAGTGGACTGATAACACTCTGACTTGTATTCAGAGCTAAAGCTACAGTACGTTGCCGGGAACCAGCTTCTATCATTCCCACGGCTCTGAGCATTTCTTCCCTGCTTAAATGACGTCGCCGCTCCATAATAACGTTGGTTTTAATCAGTAGTAGGGAAACAGTAGCACTAATAATGTCTTCAATGCGTTGTATGTTTTTATAGGGAAAATATTGACAGCTTATTTTCATCTTTTACTCGAATTTGATTGAGAGTTCCTGATTCAAATTATGAAATGCACCAAAAAGGATCCATATAAATTTATAAAATCATAAATTTATTACAAAGCCACATCTCAATCTCAAGAAATCCGCATAAAAATGCTTGATCCCTAGACACTTTTGATGTGTGTAACTGTGTTATGTGTCGAAGGGGCCTGCATAATCGAAGATATCAGCGACACCTATTAACTGACAATCTTGCGCGCGATCGACCTGGTTTTGCAGCTTATGTGCATCAAAATGCAGAATTTGAGGTTTGTTTTAAGCTATATTGTTTTTACAGTTAAGACCACTTCAAGCTTTTCACTTAGACCTTTGAACCGGCCTCGTGTCGTATGACGCGTTATACTAACTAAAGCTCAGCTTATACTGGTAGTGTTCAACTTGGCGTGCACTTGACTCTTCATTATAATATATAACTCTTATCTTATTTCTAATGGCAATCGGTCGCTTTTATACGCAACCATTTCTGCCAGTATCAGTATCAGTTGTATGTATTGAACTATTTAGTTGACATAAATCGAGTGCCATCGTACCCGTTAAGATGGCCCAACGGAATCCACATTAGAGTTGACAAATTAATCTAGGTAAGTAATTTTTAAGTAACCAATAGTTTTTTTTTTCAGTATTCAGCAATCATGGTCAGCAATTACAAAAGAAAAACAAATAAAGGATCATATTCAAAGCAAAAATTACTCGAGGCAGCACAAGCTGTTACAGATGGCCACCTAAGTGGCTATAAAGCTGCACAAATTTATAATATCCCTCGCATGACCATTATGGATCATGCGAAAAACAGAAGATTTAAATCAAATTCTCTTGGCAGAAGCACTGCACTGACTTTGGAAGTTGAAACAAAATTAGCTTCGTTACTACATTCAATGGAAAAATATGGTTTTGGCTTGACAAAAAAAGAGGTCCTAGAAATGGTTAGCCACTATGTAAACCGTAATCTCATATGGACGCCTTTCAAAAACGGAATTGCAGGTCAGGCATGGTTTACTGCGTTCAAAAAACGACACCATTTATCAATGAAAAAACCCCAGGCTGTCGAATACGCGCGTAAGAAAGCCATAGACCCATTTATAGTTTAACCATATTTTGAATTGCTGAAAAATACATTAAATAAATTAAATTTGTTGGACAAACCATCTGCCATTTGGAACTTAGACGAAACTAGTTTTTCGAATGATCCTGAAAAATCAAAAATTGTTGGCGCAAAAGGATACGCCGCGACAAGAGTAATTTCTTCGCCTGGTAGAGAAAACACTACTGTATTGCTTGGCGCCAGTGCGCTAGGAGAAAAAACACCTCCACTAATTATTTTTAAAGGTAAAAACGTCTGGGATGAATGGACATCACCAGATGCTTATCCCGGCACATCCTACGCTGCCACGAAGAAAGGATGGATGGAGACAGACGTCTTTGAAATGTACTTTAAAAAAGTATTCTTGCCAGCTGTTGGAAACCAACGTCCAATTCTTCTTATTTATGATGGACACCCTACTCATGTAGGATTAAACATAATCGAGGAAGCACGTAAAGCAGATATAACAATACTAAAGCTACCTCCGCATACTAGTCATGTTTTACAACCGCTAGATGTAGCGGTTATGAAATCGTTTAAAGATCGGTGGGATCCAATGCTCGTAAAATGGCAGCGTTCTAATGTCGGAGTGAAACTTCCAAAGAAAGAGTTCGCAAGATTAATTGGAGTAGTTTGGGCTCAAATTGATAGTCAAGTTTTAAGAAATGGCTTCCGCAAGGCTGGAATTTACCAGTATAATTCTGAAGAAATCAAAGAAAGTCTATTTGATCCGTTAAAATTAAGTCATTGGAAAGAAATCCAAGTTAATGAGTCCCAAGAAAAAGAAAGACATGAATATGACCTCAATATTCCAGAAAGACTGGCTTGTTATAATGATGAATCTTTATACGTTGGTACAACAAACGAGCCACAAAGTCTGCTTTCATTAGCTCTCAATTCCATCATAAAAGTAGTTGGTGTAAATTCAAATCAGGGCAGTAGCAATCAGCACTGTTCTACAAATTGTAAAACTGACAACCGTATTCAGAATAATAATTGGGAGAAAAATGATGCCAAAAACCAATTTCTAGAAAAAGAATCTCATCAAAGGCTGGAACAAGAATCTTTTGTATCAAATAATAATTTGAAACGAGTTGACAGTAGCAGTAATAAAATACAGATATTAGAAAACAGACTAACAACCTTTGACGAACTACTTTTGATGCAAATTAAACCTGGAGCTAACGTTAAACGACAAAAAATAGCCCCAGGTGCTGAAGTTATAACACATGATGATGTTGTTAGGCGTTTAATGGAAAAAAATATAAAAAAAGAACCACAAACAATGAAAAATGTGACTATGGTTAAAAAACAACCAAAGACCAACAACCTAAACAAAAAAAAAACAAAAGAAAACACCAAAAGTACCATCCAACGAAACTACACCTGACATTACGAGTGACTATGAGGCAGATATGACATCATTGCGTGATACTTCCTTTTATGGTCCATCTACTTCAACAGGAAAGACAGGTATAAAAAGAAATACGAAAAGAAAGCGCCTGCCATCAAATGACTCTATTACTAGTATTTCTGATGTGATTAGTCTATATAGCGAGCGACACAGATATCAGCGTTAGAACACCGTGTGACGATGACTTCGATAGTGAAGTGAATTGTATTGCAGAAAATAACATTGTGAATCAAGAAAATTCTAGTTACAGTGACATCTTAGAACTTAACGTAAAAGGTAAACAACATAAAATTGCTCCAAAAAATATAATAAAAGAACCGCAAACGAAGAATAATACGATTATGAGAAAAAATCAACCAAAGATGACTAACCTAAACAAAAAAGGAAAAAAGAAAACACAAAAAAAACATCTTCCAATGAAACGACACCTGACGTTACAAGTGACGACGATCTTATCACCACGTTAAGTGATCCTAAAAGTGAAAAAGAAAATTCGGTTCCTCATGCAGACACGACATTAAAAGGAGATTCTTCACGTTCTCGTCCAACTACTCTAACAGGAAAGAGGGGTATGAAAAGAAATATAAAACGAAACCACCTGTCACCAATTGACTCCACATCTATTGTTTCTGATAAAATGAATATATTTTGTGACATGAACATGAACATCAAACCTTTAAACGACGATAACTTCGATACTGATGGCAATTGTACCGCAAGAGACGACATTGTGAATCAAGAAAATTCTAGTGACAATAACATCTTACAGCAGCACACTTACAGCATAAATGATTCCGTGCTTGTGAGATACCATATGAGACAAAAGTGGAGCTATTACATTGGATTCATAGAAAATATCAAAGTAGTGGGTGAAGAAACATATTATTCTATAGATTTTTTTAAAACTGTAAGGAAACCACAACTAGTTCTTAGAATGACTAAGAGAAAAGACCGAGATAATGTACCCGAACTGTCTATAGTTAAAAAGATAAAAGTAGAAACTGTTAATGTAAAACAATATTACTTATCTAATATTGAAGATGAGGTATATTTTAAATAAAAATATACCTTATGTGTTATATTTTTTTATATTATTAAACGTTGTATTCGATAATTATCGAGTTCAGTTTGTCCCTCTACTTTGGTCAAATTTACGGCTGTGTGTATTAAGAAAGAAAGAGATTACATTGTTTTGTTATGTTAACGTATAGATAAACTACGATAACATGGCGCGCCCCTCCAAATTACTGTTTCAATGTGTGTAGTGACATCCTTATGAAGGAGTCTGTATGTAGTTGTAAGTATTCGTCTTCAGTAGCAGGCCGGCAGCGGTCTGAGACAGTTAAGTTATTAATACTACGTCGCTCAGTAATACGAAAGTACTGATTGCAAAACAAGTTAGTCATGGAAAATTCAAGAAAAAAAATGATGCGGAGTCAGGTAATTTTGTTTGTTTGTGAAATAAGTTTATTTACCTAATGTTTTGATTGACTTTTATGTCTATTAATTAATTAATGTAAAATCTTTTCTATATATTTTAGGCACGAGAAGTGATAGCTACAGTATACCAACATATGAAGTACGAGGCTGAAAATGGAGTGGAGCGCTTGACAGACGCTAGATGGAGAACTTCAAGAGCTGTGGGGGTTAGTGAAAGGACTGTAACAAGAATTCTCAAAGAAAAAGCAAAATGTGATGCAACTGGCACACAAATGAGTTCACCGCATAAAAACAAAACTCCTCGCAAACGTTTAAAGCGTAACATTGATGAATTTGACAAGGGAGTAATAAGGCGTACTGTCAGTAACTTTCATAGAGAGTATAAACAATATCCAACACTAAAAGCTCTGAAAAGGGTGCTTACTGAAAAGATAAATTTTGACGGATGTTTGGAGACATTACGGCGTATACTTCTTGATTTAGGTTATGAGTGGAAAACTACTGAAGACAATCGTCAAGCACTTGTTGAAAAACATGATGTGCAGTTCCTCCGCTATAAATATTTAAAACAATTGAAGAAATATAGAGAAGAAGGGAGGAATATTGTTTATACTGACGAAAGCTACATTCATACCACACATGTACAAAATAAGTCATGGGGTACTCAACAAGGAACTGTAACAAAGAAAAAAATTTACAGAAAAAGGGTTACGCGTCATAATAGTCCACGCTGGTGGAAGAAATGGTTTTGTCCCCAATGCTTGTTTAATTTATAAGGCCAGTTCGAAGACAGGCGACTACCACGACAATATGAACCATGACAATTACAAGAAGTGGTTCATAACACAACTACTACCTAACATACCAGAAAAGTCCGTAATTGTTATGGATAACGCCTCCTACCATAACACATTTACAGAAAAAGTTCCCACCTCCAACAGCAACAAAGCAGCCATGAAATATTGGCTGGTGAATAAACACATCCACTTCGAGGAAGACATGAAGAAAATCGAACTCTATGATCTCATTCTAAAGAATAAAGATAATTCAAGAAATTACGCCGTTGATGGCGAAGCAAAAAAATATAATTGCGATATTTTAAGACTTCCTCCATATCATCCCGACTTAAACCCGATTGAGAAAATTTGGGGAGTGTTAAAAAACTATGTCGCAAACAAAAATGTAGACCAAAACTACACATCCATCATGAAATTACTTCATGAACGTCTAGACATGATCGATTGCACGATGTGGACCAACACTTGCAGACATGTGGAGGAGACTGAATCCAAATACTGGAAAAACTACGACGACGAGCAAGAATTTATTATTCACGTAGGAGAATCTGATTCTGAAAATGACACATCAAGCTTCTCAAACAGCGATGAAGAAAATTTTAGTTCCAGTGCCAATAGAGATCATTAAGATTTAAGTTTGTTTGATTTATGATATATTTTTCTTTTTTTTTTTTGTGGCAACACTACAGCTAACAGCTGATTTGAATTTGTCCCCGTAATTTTTAATTAAAATTGTAAAATTATTTGTTTATTAGAGCCTATTTCCAATTAATCACTTAGTAAATGGGATAGTAAAGTGTTTTATGTGTTAAATTTAAGTATTATGTGCATAATAAGTGTAAATATTTCATTGTGAATCGGTGACAGTTACCGGCTCAAGTGAATTTTGCATTGTCATCTATAACAGGTACAATTACTTTAAATTTTCTTTTTATTAGACTATTATCGTACCATAATTGCATCAGAAATTAACTTAACTCTTATAATACGGCCACTTGCTGATGCCAAGGACCTTAAAAAACTTAAATATAACCTTAATTAAGCTTGGTGACACAACTTCTTCCTTTCTAATCTAAATTTCAAAGTTCCTTTTAACTAATTGTCTCACAACCTTATTTCTACTACATCTACTCTCTCCAATAATCTCTTTCTTTCCTTTTAATCATGATTATGACTCGCAAAGCCTCTGCTCGCCAAGAAGAGTCCAAACTCAGTCTGGCTTTGAGCGAATTAAAGGCATCCAAGGAGTTGTGTGACCGACTAATTGGGGAGAGAGATGACAATGAAAAGGAGTTCCTTGATATCCTGGAAAAGAATAGAAAGTTGAAAAATGAAATGGCACAGTTACATATTCAACACACTGATGCCATGGAAGCCCGGGACAGGCTCCAACTTGTTGTGGACGGGTTCGACCAATGTAGCATTGAGTACGAACAAGCTCTGAGTACTATTCAAATATTACAACAGCAGCTACATGAGGCGCATAGTCAAATAACACAACTTGAGACTACAAACCTTAACATCACAGCCACGTTGAATCAAAGTCTGTTCAATGAATTGGTGCCTTCCGTCCCAACTAGGGTTTCAACATCATTCAATATAAATCCCTCTTACACAATAGACTTAACAGGTGATGATGAACCAAAGTCATGTCAAAATATGAGGGTTGTTAATTGCAGTAAAAATAGATTAAAAAAATACATTAAAATTAATAAATATATCAGTAAAACTCAAAAGTTAGTTAAAAGACAAAAGTACTTTATTAAAAATGTAAAATTAAATAGAGAACGGCTGCAAGTTCTTAAACAATTAGACATCTATTCTTCCAACTTGGAACAATGTACTAGAAAATATAAAACTGACACAGATAACCTGCAATGTGAACTTGACCATCTTCAGGCAAAACTTAGTTTAATGACTAATAAATACAATGCCTCTGAAAAACTAATGAAGGAGTATGTGTTGGCGATGAATGAACTGGTGAACTCACAAACAAACAACTGTGAGCATTGTCAATCACCAACTAACAAGCTCTCACCGGACCATTCGTTGACAATATGTGATTCCTCCTTACCGCAGTCATGTGCAAGTTTATCTTTTTCTAGTACTAATAGTTCACCTAAACATAGTAAACAACATAATATAGAACATGATATTGTAATACTGAGTGATGAAATTGGAAAGGATTTAGGCTATTTGTTGTCACAAAAATATGCGGGACACTCTATCTTAAACTATTGTATGCCTGGTTGTTCTTTGTTTGACATAATGAAAAAAAATATTAGTTGTAATTTTAGCCAGGCCACTACACTGTTAATTTTTATAGGCAATAGGGGTAATGTGAATAAAAGTGAATTGCTAAAATATCATAGTACATTAAGTAAACTTAATTTAAGAAAAATTGTGATGTTCACATTCCCTTATAGCAACAGTTTGCCACAGGAAGAAAACCTAATTAGATATGAATTGAATAAGACACTACATAATTTGACATTCAATGATAATTTATTTAATGTAATTGACACCAACAATTATGTTGGTAAAAACTTTTATTTGACAACAGACAGATATCATATGTCTATGTATTACTTGTCAAAATATTTTAAAAGACAGATAGCTGTGTCGCTATCCTATTTTTTATCTATCACAGCCAAAAATTTGGCTAAACAAATTGCTTCTATTGAGCAATGTTCCAATGACTCATTAAATAGTTCAGCCAATAATTTGGCTACAAATATTGACATTGAACATAATTTAAATTAGAAATTGAGACAATAGAGGCAACCTCTTGCAAAAATGTAAAGAGTAATAAGCAAAAATTAAATAAAATTATTAAAAATGATATTAATAGTACTATCAACCTGGTGCATCAAAATATTCAAGGATTAATGAGCAAAGATTTAGAAATAGAATTATTCATGAATTGTAATGACATTAATATACTTTGCATTACAGAACATTGGCTAAAAAGCCACCAGTTTATGTTCAATTTTAGAAACCACCAGGTTGGCAGCTCGTTCAGCAGAATAAATGCTATTCATGGTGGCTCCTTAATTTTAGTAAGTAACCAGCTTAAATTTAAAGACCGTATGGACATTGTGAGCCTGTCTGTTGAACGTACTATTGAGATCGCCTGTGTAGAATTGGAGCGGTTTATTGTATTAAGTGTGTACAGACCACCTTCAGGATTGTATGATTGTTTTGAAAAAGTAATGGATGAAGTGTTGTACAAAGTCTGCAACTCAAACAAATCCATCATTGTATGCGGTGATTTTAATATTAATTTATTAGAAAATTCTGGGTCTTGCATTAAAATTATGAGTTTATTCCAGTCATACAATCTTGGTAACCTATTTCTGGAGCCCACTAGAATAACTACCTCTACTGCCACTTGCTTAGATAATATTTATACCGATGTTATACCTTACCAAAAAAAAAATATTAATTTACTGGACTCAGATCATTGTGGACAGATGATCACTATTCAAAATCAAAACAAAGATGTAGTTAAAAAGGATATCACTGTTAACCCTAAAACTGCAGGCCGCCTGAAAACATTCCGTACTAAACTCATTAATAAATTACCTTATTTATCAAGTAATGATGATCCTAATAAATTATATGATGATCTTTTTAACATGTACTGTACACAATTTAATTCTACTTTTATTCCAAAGACAATTAAAGTTAACAACACTGCATCCTTCAGTGAATGGGCTACCATTGGTATACATAAAAGTAGAAAACGGCTTTATGAACTGTACAATGAAAGGATATATGTAAACACACCCGAATTCAATTTATATGTCAAAAATTATTCAAAATTATTTAAAAAAGTTTGTTGCATGGCCAAATCGCATTACTTAAGTTCAAAGATAAAATCTAGTAATAATATAATTAAAACGACTTGGAATATTAACAGTGAAACGGGTAGGTCTAGTAATCGAGATAGTGAATATAGCCTTAATATTGATGACAATATAATTAAATCGGATTTACAAGTAGCCACAGCTTTCGAAAATTTCTTTTCAAAGGTTCCAGTTGTAACTACTAAATCTTTGAACTCATCACCTGCTGTTGCAGAGACTTTGCTTAAAGAAAATGTTAAAAATTGCGATTCGGAGTTTCATTTTCAACATGTTAGCTGTAGAGACATAATCAAAACTTTTCACACTTTAAATGTAAAAAAAAACAGCAGATCTGTGGGGTAATTCGGTGGACGTTGCTAAGTCTATTATTGACATTGTAGCACCTACTCTAGCCTCTATTTTTAATAGTTGTATTGATTGTGGTAAGTTTCCTGATCTAATGAAAAGTAGTAAAATAATACCTCTATTTAAATCGGGTAGCACATCAGACCCTACAAATTATAGACCAATTTCAGTGCTGCCTACATTTAGTAAAATTTTCGAAAAACTTATTTTAGAGCAGATGCAAAAATTCTTTAATAAAAATAAATTATTACATAACAAACAGTTTGGCTTTACGAGGGGTCGTTCAACAACTGACGCCGGTGTTGAACTTTTAGGACATATTTTTGATTCGTGGGAGAATTCACACGATGCTTTGGGTATTTTTTGTGACTTGTCTAAGGCATTCGATTGTGTTCTTCATGAAACATTAATCAGGAAACTGTACCACTATGGCATAAGGAACTCATCTTTGGATCTTCTTACTTCATACTTAAGTGATAGGATTCAGAAGGTGGATGTTAATGGTAAAAGATCACCCGGGTCTGTAGTAACAATGGGAGTACCACAGGGCTCAATTCTTGGCCCTTTCTTGTTTCTTATTTATATAAATGACTTACCCTTCCTTATAAGGGACAATCATGAGATAGTACTGTTTGCAGATGACACTTCACTTTTGTTTAAACTTAAACGTCAGCAGCTGGTTACTGACGATGTAAATAGCGCTATCTCAAAAATAGTGCACTGGTTCAATGTTAATAACTTACTTTTGAATGAAAAGAAAACTAAATGTATTAAGTTTACGACACCTAACGTTAGACAGGTGAAAACTAGTGTACTAGTGAAGGGTGAGGAGCTGAATCTTGTGGATACCACAGTGTTCTTAGGTATAACATTGGATGCTAAGCTTCAGTGGGGACCACACATAGATAAGTTGTCGAAAAAGCTTAGCTCTGCAGCATACGCTGTTAGAAAAATTCGCGATTTAACTGATCTTGAGACTGCCCGTTTAGTATACTTCAGTTATTTTCATAGTGTCATGTCGTACGGTATTCTGTTGTGGGGACATGCCGCCGACATACAGACTGTTTTTGTTTTGCAGAAAAGAGCTATTCGATCAATTTATAAGTTAAGTCCCAGACATTCACTCAGAGAGAAATTTAAAGATATTAATATAATGACTGTTCCATCTCAGTACATTTATGAAAATCTATTGTATGCACATAAAAATATTAATCTCTTCACTAAATATAGTGATATTCATAATATTAATACTAGAAACAAACATAGACTTGTTGTTCCTGCCACGAGGCTCCAGAAAATAAGTGGCACATTTAAATGCCAAAGTATACGCTTTTACAATAAAATCCCTAGCCATATTCAAAAATTAAGCCTTAATAAATTCAAATCATTAATAAAGCGAAAACTTTGTCATAAAGCCTTTTATAGTGTTAAAGATTATATGGAGGACAAAAAGGCTTGGGATTGAGCTGTTCCAATACATACATGGGCCAATACTACTATTGACATAACCACTAAATTATTGCTCTTTTATTTGATTTTATAATTTTTTCTATATACACTTTGACATTGAATGTTTCCTTTTGAAACAATTTATATACAAAATGACATTGAATGTGATAATAATGATAATATATTGATTATAATTATTGTAAATGTGAGTACTATGTGGGTTATTATGTTACTGTTATAGATCTCAAGTTCAGTCTGACAGTTTGAGTACTTTAGGGGGCCTACCCAAATGTCCTCTCTGATGGTAATGTTCGTCGGGTCGTTGAGCTCCCTAAGTCTGGGTTGAGCTACCACGATACCCGGCACATGCGTGCACAGTCAGGTCAGGTCCACTCAAATCTGTATGGCTCTTTCCTCTAAAGGCCATTTCAGACTAACCTGCATGGTTCTTACACAATTTATCTTAATTGTCTGGACTTTAAAAGAGACATCAACCTTTGAGTTTGTTTCGGTGTTTCTTCTCAAAGGTAGTCATATAGGAAACACCGAACTCATCTAGCTTAAAAAATGTGTTGACGTGTAAAAGTGTTATTTTTAACCTATTTACAAAATAAATATCATTTATCATATCATTTATCATTTATCATTTATGTATTATTAATGTTGTGGGCCAAGTGATTAATGAGGGTATTATTATTAATGCCCGGGCAGTATGAATAATGCCTTTGTTACCACTTGGCTCGTAACATATTATAAACTTTCTTATAATAATTATGATTACGTATTTTTGTAAATGATTTTGATGTCTTAGTCACTAAAAATAAATGTGTTATAAATACATTATAAAGGTTTCATTTTATTGAAAACATTAAACATGCAAGATATAGAGTAAATTACATTTCAATATTTGAACACAATAAAATTAATTCATAGTTTTTTTGCAATCAGTACTCGTAATATCTCACTTATTACCAGATTTGTTGGTCAACTAATCATAAATTGCCGAGCGCGCAAGACAACGCACGTGTCGTTTTCGTAGAGTACGTCAGTGCAGCGCCATTACTAATAATAATGAGCGATTAATGACGTGACTAGTCGAGCAACAAATCCGTGGATTTGTTTTTGTTTGACGGCCGTCTCATTACGCACACATGCGTTGTGAATCTTGGTGGGTGCATTGTAAATACTTTCACAAATACTTTCAAACGTTTTGAATTTTGGAGGGGCGCGCCATGTTATCGTAGTTTATCTCTACTTTACGAATTTTATAGAGAATAATTTTGATAATAATAATTATATTCTTTAAGAAAAAAAAAAAAAACAAATAAGACTGCTGATTTTAGTAGAGTGTTAACTTTTTGTAAGAAATTAAAGCTAAACTTAATTACTGGTAAATTGCAACCAAATATGTTTAAGTAATTATTTAATTTTACATAAATAAGTAAGAATATTGTTGATTGTTTTTTTGGTAAGAAAATAATAACTATTGGTCTCACATAAGTATATCCGGCATAACGAATTATGATTTTATTTTGGACGGATTCAACTGCTTTTTTATCAATAGGCAAAAAGCAGTTAAAGCTGTACAAAATAAAATATAAATTTGTCATGTATGTATGTGTGAAGAGATGATATCAGTAATTGCTGCTAAACTGCAGGAAAATATTATATTACTTAAGGTATATTTTAAATAAAAATATACCTTATGTGTTAGATTTTTTAATATTATTATACGTTGTATTCCATAATTATCGACAGTTTGTCCCTCTATTTTGGTCAAATTTACGGCTGTGTGTATGAAGAAAGAAAGAGATTACATTGTTTTGTTATGTTTACGTACTTTACGAATTTTATAGAGAATAATTTTGATAATAATAATTATATGTGGTGGTTTTGCTTAGCCTTAAATCCTCTAAGCACACTGCTGGAGGGTTCAGGGCTGGGCTATCGGTTGAGAAGAGGTGGTCAGGTAATATCCCACCTCCTTTACATGGATGATCTGAAACTCTTTGCCACCAACAACTTGCGACTGATGGAGTTACTGAAGATAACTGAAACCTTCAGTAACGCCATCAGGATGGAGTTTGGTCTGGACAAGTGTGCAGTCATGCATGTAAAGAGAGGGGAGATTATGGAATCCGAGGGCACCCAACTTTCGAATTCCATACACCTTAGATCCCTCTCCTCAACCGAAACCTATAAGTATTTGGGTATGTCGGAAGCGTTGGGCATCAATGGGACTGACATGAATCAAATGACAATCGTTGAAGGAGCGCTTCTTTGGCCGCCTGAAGAAAGTATTTAAGTCTTTTGTCAGGCGGAAACAAGGTGCGCGCATTCAACGGTTGGGTCATGCCGGTCTTGATGTACTCTTTTGGCATACTCAAATGGACTCAGACGGAACTTGACGCCCTTGATCGTAGGGTCCGTACACTGCTGACGGCCTATCGGATGCATCACCCACGGTCCTCAGTGATGAGGCTGTATATCCCGCGGAAATGTGGCGGTCGAGGCTTTTTAAATGCTAAGACCCTCCACAACCGCGAGATGTGCAGCCTCAGGGAATATTTCCTGAAAGCTGACGTGGGGATGCACCGAGATGTTGTCGCAGTGGACAAGGGACTAACCCCGCTCTCCTTGGCTAAAGAGAACTGGCGCAAACCTGTTGTTCTGGATATTAACAGTCGCAGGGAGGTATGGCAGAGCAAGGAGCTACACGGACGCTTTTATCGGGCCCTTCATGGACCCGATACAGACTTCTTAGCGTCCGTGTCTTGGCTACGTTTCGGGGACCTCTTTGGGGAAACCGAAGGTTTTGTATGTGCAATTATGGACGAGGTTATCATGACGAATAACTATCGGAAATATATTGTTAAGGACGGCACGGTTGACATCTGTCGGGCATGCCACCGTCCAGGGGAATCTATCCGTCACATTATTTCCGGTTGTTCTCGTCTCGCTAACGGCGAATACTTGCACAGACACAACCTGGTGGCCAAGATTATCCATCAGCAACTTGCTCTGAAGTACAATCTTGTGGAATTGGAAGTACCATACTACAGGTATGTGCCCGACCCAGTTCTCGAAAATGGTCATGTCACATTGTACTGGGATCGATCTATCATCACTGACAGGACTATCATGGCTAATAAGCCTGATATAGTGGTGATAGATCGATCAGAGCGCCGCGCATTGCTTGTTGATATCACCGTCCCGCATGATGAGAATCTCGTGAAAGCTGAGAAAGATAAAGAGCTTAAATATCTTGACTTAGCGCACGAGGTTGTCAGCATGTGGGATGTGGACTCGGCAATCATTGTGCCGATAGTCGTCACGGCCAATGGTTTAATAGCCAAGAGCCTCGACCTACACCTAAGGAGGCTCTCGTTAGGCAGCTGGGTCAAGGGCTTGATTCAGAAGGTTGTACTCCTGGACACGGCTTGTATTGTTAGGAGGTTCCTCTCTCTGGGGCCCTGACCGCCGGTGGCTTGGACCCTGTTCCCGATGCCGGTGGAGCACTATTTTTTATATTTTTAAATGTTTTGTTTTTTTATATTTTTTTATAATGAAATATTTAAAAATGTAAATTATATGTATATAAAATGAATAAACGAGTCCTATGGAAAAAAGTTAAATGGCAAAATTGTAGGTAATAAAAAGATCTACAACTTTTGTATTTGCAATTTTTTCACATAACCTCAAAATTTTGGTGAAAAATTCAAAAAACCAAGTTTTTGGTTTTTTATTTATATCTTTTTCATTTTTTTTCTTCGAAATTTGGTGAAAACTTACCTTATTATGTCCCAAATACACTGTAATTTATTTGATTTAAAATATTTATTTTTTCGCCTTATTTTAACTTAATATCAAAAAAGCACCCTAATTTTCAATCGAAAATTCTGACGTCAAAATATCAGCTTTTTTCAAAAAGTTTAGGGGCTTTTTGTTCGTTGAAATATCTACTTTGTGATGGTGTAAAAAAAAAAAATACATTACTATAGGAAATGTTCTCAGAAAATGCAAAAAATTGAAAAATATTGACTTTGAAGTTTTAAAAGAGTTGGAAAAATCTGGTACTTTTGAGGAAAACCATACAAAAACATCAAAAAATCCAGATATAGACTTAAGTAGTGATTCAGATGATAGTTTATCTATATTCAACTAAATTTAAACCTAGAAAAAAAACTATTTTCTTTACCTCTTAGTCTCTGATAAATTAGGCAAAGAACAATTAAAATATATTTTTATTTTTGGTTAAGCTTTTATTACTGTACCAGATCAAGCTCAAAACTGCCAACATCCTTTTCTTTGCAAGTCAATGTAGAAAATGTTCATTTACCAGATTTAATAAGAAAATATGAATATTAAAACAAAATTTGTTTTCAACTTCACTCAAAATTTTTAAGAGAACGTGGTAAAGCACATTTAATGTGCTATAGGTACCATGTTCTCTTAAAAATTAACAATTTATTATTGAATTAATTCTAGATAGTTCGAATTGTTATTATACTCTCTTGTAAACCATGTGTTTAGACATCGCTTGTTTGCGAGAAGCTTGACATAATTCAAAAAGTGCAAGTTTTGGGTATGATGATTTAAAAGTTTAAAAAATAAATAAATATATATTGCGGTATATATTGAAACATTGAATACGTAAAATGTTCTTCTGATTTATCAGTCTCAATGTAAAACTAAAATACAAGACTAAAATGCAAGAACTTTTGTTATAATTTCAAGTTTTCAGCAATAGGGTATCACTTGTGACGTTATTATAAATAACGAATAATATTTTTTTTGTATTATTTAAACATAAGTCTATATTTATAATTAGTAATTTATTCAAATGAGTTTTTAATGAATTTAAGTCATTATTGAAACCAATTACCTTTATCATCAGCCTTTTAATTTATAGTTGAATAGACACAACATTTATTGTAGGTAACTTAACTAGGTACTTAAGAAAAAAATAATCAACATAACTTTCAGGAAAACTTAAATTACTTTAACATTGGCCTTAACTAATTTAACAATAACTTTCAAATAAACTTTAAATCACTTTAACATTGTTCATAGCAAATTTTTGGACTATCTTGAGATGAAGAACTTTTCACTTAAACCGGGTCCAGACGTGTGTAACGCGTAATGTAAAATAAATTCTACGTGTGGACGGCACTACGAACATTACATGTAACTATCGCAGTGCCGTCCACACGCAGATACATACGCGTAGATTACATTACGCGTTACACACGTCTGGAACCGGCTTTACGTATCTAATTAAAAAAATATATAAAAAATCAACTTAATGCTTAAACTACGACTTTAAAGAGAGTTATAAAAAGGAGCGTAATAACTGGGAATGGCATGCTTTCTGATCAACTCCAACAAACCGTCTTTTTTCTTTTTATTTAATCCTGGTTTTACGTCATACGCTTTTTTCACTTCAACATCTACAGATTTTTTCTTTCTTATCACTTCTGCTTTTTTAAACTCTTGCTGTTCATAAGAAGTTTTAAAAAATATGGCTCTAGGATGATTTTTATCTACTTTCACAACTTTTAAGTCTGCAAATTTGATAGCGTTTCCTTCTTCATCCTTTGTTATGTTTACACCCATTTGAGAACAGACATCTTTCCAATCGAGAAAATCATCATTATTCATTATATTTACTCGAAAAGGTGTAGGTTTTGATCTAGCCACTTTAATTGCACTAATAAAGGCCTCAGGAGTGTACATTGGACCACTTTTGATTTGCTTTTTAACCTGCCTTTCAATGAGGGAATGTGCAGAGTCACCCTCGTTTTGAGTGTGTCCCTTAATTAAATATTTGTGAGTAATTGTTTTTATGTTTGGGTAATGTTGCACAGCAAACATGTACATGGACAACATCATTTTATTTTTTTGCTGGCCCACACAGTTATCAGTATAAAATATTACATCCACTGTGCTGTTATTTTGGGCGAGATTTTGTAAATATTTAAATACGCAGGTGCCCAGATCATTAACGCCCCTGTTGGCTGTAGCTTCATCCCAAACATAACATTCTACATCTTTAGAATGAAGATCGTATATAGTGAAGTTAAAGACATTTAACTTGCTTACATAATAAAATAATGAGGTATCCCCTTTGGGGCATTGGAACACAGCTTGCATGTCATAAACAGCGACAACTGCATCTTTATTTTCCTTATCCTTGACTTTTTCTGATCGGCACAGGTCTTTCTCTTTTAAATGTTTATCATATTCTTGCTTCTTATTTTCTTTTTCTTCGCCTTCACAGTTTTCATAAGCAACACAACAATCACAACGATCTTTCTTTGGTTGGAATAGTGAAATATTATATTCTTCTGTAAAAATTCTGTAGAACAGAGTATAATTCCCGTATGGAATGTTTTTAGACTTACAGATTTCTATGTAATCTTTATGGATATCGACAATTGATCTACCACCGTCTATATATTCTTTAGAAGAGGTGGCTCTACAATAATGCGAATCCATTCTTGGAATAGAATCAATGTGTTCCTTTATTGCTTTACGGATAGTATCATCAACTTTCGCATGATTTTTGTGTTTCCCTCTATTATCGTCTGCTAAAAGATTCCCTGCAACTTTATTTTGTTTATCTAAGACTGTTCGGATAGGTCGATCTGTGATTCCAAGCGTATTTTTAAAAAACAATTTGCACACTCTTATTTTTTCTTCATGCAAATTAAAATAAAATGCACTATTGTACCGGCGCTTTTCTCTGGTGCCTCCTTCACGTACATAGCGATACTTAGGTTTTATAGCCTCGATACAATTAGAAATATAATTCCACTGTTTTAAAATACTGCCTAACGACCAATAATCATCAAATATAGACATTCTTTCAGCTTCAGTAAACTTTGTGCTGCACTTCAATTTGCATTTCTCGGAACAGACATTTTTAATTTTACGCGCTGGTACAATTTTTTTAGAAGTACTCACGTAGGATTTCCCTTCATTCCTTAGTTTTTTCATAACATTCTTTTGCCAGTTATTTTCATCTCTTTTACGTTTTCCTGTCTTCTTTATTACATTTTCTGTATTTTCTTGTTCTGGAACATGATTAGCATCACTGTTTATGAGTAAATCTGATTGTACCGGCAACTGTCTGAATTGTTCATTATCATTTTCATTAAAGTAGTCAAAAATTATTGGGGACACGGGGGCTTGACTTTCAGGTGGTCGGTAAGGAGGATCCTTTACGGAATCATCACTATCTGTAAAAGAAAAGAAACGTTAACGGTCTAATAGTAATATTATTTAACTACTACCAACTTATCTCTGCTAAGCAAGCCTTGAATAAATAGAAATATATTTGAAAATATGAACTAAAAATTACCTTCTATAAATGAAGTAGATGATGAAGAACTTTTACTGCTATTGGAAGAGCTCAAGGAAGAGGAGCTGTTGGAGCGACTGCGTTGAGTATTTCCACTGCTATGTTCCTTTGAAGAAACATTGCCCTCAATTTCATTGGTATCAGCGTTTTCTAAAAATCCAGTAAACAAGTTAGTTAAAACAAAACAAACAAAGTGAATTAATGAAAAATAGGTTATAAATAAGTAAGTATAGTTAACCTTTTTCATCTGACACTGTTTTCGGAGGTCCATCTACACTGTGGTTAATTAAAGCCAATATTCTTCTCCCTCTGTTATTTCTTAAACTGGAATCCATGACTATCAAAGAAGTACCTTAAACATAAAATTGTTATCATCAATAATGACTTAGTATAAAATATTGAAAATAACATTAAGAAATATTCTGTGACTTTAACAACAATAACAATGTAACTTATAATATAACATTATTGAAATGGTATATTGATTTATTTTTGCTATCAAAAATGTACAATAACGAATTATGACTGTCGGTATCTGTTTATGTTTCCAGAAAGAACGACCTAACGCAAAATATGACGGTGATTTTTTAAACGTATTTCAAATAAAAGGTCGTCATAAATATAGTAATGACATCTTTCTATTAAAAGGTTACGTAAGATTATTGACTTACCTTGCAAAAAGAACGTCGTAACACAAAATTTGTCGTCTTCGCTGAAATCAAGCACGTCCACACACTAAAACGTTCCCACGCTAACTGAGATGCTACGGTCTCGAAACAAAGCAGTAGTAAGAGTGCGACGGAACATAAAGGCACTACCTCTCTCGCTCTCTCATTTTTGTACTTAGCATTATGTCGTTTTTGTAGCAAATAGAACAAAATTTTCTGCGTTCACCTGTATACTTAACTCAAAACTGCTGATTTTTGAATTATGTCAAGCTTCTCGCAAACAAGCGACATGTCTTTAAATTTAAAAATGTTGATGGTCTGATCATCAAACTTTGATAAAATCAGAACATTATTTTGAGTGAAGTTTAACAATGGAGATTTTGTATTCAATGTGAGTCGTTTTTTTTTTTCTAACAAAATATTAGGTGCATACCTACAACCACCTGATGTAGGTATATATGAGACACAAGATGCTACTGAGTCCTATACTCCACCCTTAAGGTGACTCTGACCTATATACATGTAAATATTTTAGAAATAAATCAAATCACAACAAGAAAGGCAGAGACTTGACATGACAGCTGATGACCTAACCTTAACCTTGCATGTACAAAGTTGACCACTACATACAAACCAACTACAAAACATTCTTCCTGATAAAAAACTGAGGATTGTAGGTTGTTCTACTATCATCTAAGAAGGTTGTGAAAGAAAACAACCATAACCTTCAGCAGTGTAGTGTAAATAGTTGAACTAATTTTTGTTATGTTTGATGACAAGTCATTTTTTTTTTCAACAAATTCCCACGTTATTGAACAAAGCTACCAATTAATAACACCAAAAAATGTTTCTAAAGACCAAAGCAACCAGCCGTAACTCAAATCAAATTGTTCTGGTTGAATATTAATTAAAGCCACTGGAGCACAAAATCAATTTCGTTGCAAAAATAAACCTCTGAGCAAAGTTGTAGCTTGTCTTTTTACTGCTGCCTGCACCTCGGCTGCAACAGAGTGTACCTTCAGCGTTCATGGAAATATCCACAGCCTTAAACGGAATAGGTTAACAACAGAAAGAGCTGCAAAGCTGGCCTACATATCATGGAATGGAATTTGTTACACAATCAAAAAGATGAAGAAGATCAGGTACCTACTTCAAGTCCTTTTATGGTTAGGCCATTGACCATAAACAATATTTAACCTCAACCATCAGCTTCTGGAAGAAATACAAGAGAAATAGTTTTGCGATATAACAAAAACATTCTCCGATGACAGTGATATAGACAGTAAATAAATTAATCTCAGTAACAATTTACCTACTTACTAAAGAGTATTAAACTTGAAGTGATTATTGTCACCCTTACCTGATATTTAAATAATAATTTACATATTTGAACCATCCTGTTGTTGATTATATGATTTTAGAGTTGGTGTTTTTGTTTTTATTCATTATTTACTCATTTAAAATATGATAAAATCAGAACATTATTTCGAAGATTTTGTATGAATTCAATGTATTTATTAGGTGCATACAACAACCCGATCGATATAGGTATATCTGAGACATAAGATGCCACTGAACCGAGTCCTATACTCAACCCCTAAGGCGACTCTAACCTACAAACGTTAAATATTTTAGAAATAAATCGAATCACAACAAGACAGAGACTTGACATGACAGCTGATGATCAAACTAAACCTTGCGTGTACGAAGTCGCCCGCTACACACAAACCGACTAAAAAACAATCTTCAACCATTACCTACAGCAGTGTAGCGTAAATAATTGAACTTATTTTTGTTGCGTTCGACGACGAGCCATTTTTTTTCAACAATATTCCCACATTATTTAACAAAGCTACCAATTAATAACACCACAAAATGTTTCTCGAAAGACCAAAGCAGCCACAGAAAGCAGCCAGCCGTAACTCAAAATGTTCTGGTTAAATTTAATAGCACATAAGCACAAAATCAATTTCGACTTCAATTACTAAATAATTATAGCCTATAGGTATGGTACCTATTCTTGACTTCTGAAATGTTTATGTAATTTTTTCACATACCAGCAGTAAACTACTCTGTTGGTTTTTTTTTTTTTTTTTTAATATTTTTATTCATGACCATAGATACAAGTCTTTCAGTCGAATACATAGATAGGTTTTAACAAATATAACATAAACATTGAAAGCGATAAAGTATCCTAGTTGTACACAAGAATATTAAGTTGCACATAAAATTACATTACTCTTTTATCTTACAAAACATCAATATTTTTCAATATTACTCTGTTTAAACCAGTTTAAACTACCAACTTGCCGCCCTTTCGGGTTAGGTGGGTACATCTGAATGATATGGTTTTCATACTAATTTAAATTACAATATGTACAATCAGTTAACATTATATACATTTCTATTTACAAAATTAATTAATTTTTTTCTACTGTATTACAAATATATTTATACAACACACTAAAATATTTCTTATTTTCTAATAATTCCTGAACGCGGCGGGGAACACTTTGATGTTCACTTTCAATGTCATTGTCATTAACGTCATTAATTTCATTTAATTCAGTGACCAAAATCAACCGTTGAATGTTAAAACTTGAACACTGTAAGATAATATGATCCAAATCAGCATCCTCTGCTCCACAATGATGACATCGACTATTGTTAATTATGTGAATCCTATTCAGGTGAGCTGGTGTTAGGCAATGTCCCAATCTCATGCGTGATATAATAGTTATAAATCTTCTTGTGATATATTTGAGGTTATGGTACCAAGGTTTAATCGGTAATTCATTTTGTATTCCAGCATACCATCTGCCTTTCGTTTCCAGGGTTATGTCCCAATACTCCTTCCATAACTGTCTATTATGTTCCTTAAACAGGCTGTAATAATCAGTGAATGGAACCTTGAGCAACTCAGATCGATCCTCGTCATGGACTGAACGAGCCGCAGTGTCAGCTACTTCATTTCCACGAATGCCACTGTGTGAAGGTACCCATACTAATTCTACTTTAATAAACTTGTCAAGTAGTTTTTGGATTATAAATCTAATATTATAAACAATATAATTTAACTTATAAGAAATATTTACATTATGTAGAGCAGACAAAACACTTTTCGAGTCTGTAACTATCAAAATATTATGTACATTATTTACAAGACTATTTACATGCTGCAGTGCACAATCAATTGCATAGCATTCTGCAGTGAAAATGCTACACACCCTGTTTAATTTCATACATTTTGTGAAGTCCAACTGTGGATCATAGAAAGCGGCTTTTACATTATGGTCTGTTTTAGACCCATCTGTATAAATAACATAATGTTCTGGTCTATTGTCTCTAAACTGTAAAAAATCATATTGATTGTGCACTATGTCTAAATGGATTGCAAAGCTGTTAACAATACCATTATAAGGAATTTTGTATATAGGCCAAATATCATTTTTAACAATATCTTTTGAATTATTATTTATATGTTCAAATATTGTTGGCATTTCAGGTAGAGTTCCACCAACCAAAGAAGATGCAGAGATGGCATTGGAAGCAATTGACTGTGAGATTTCAGGATGTATTGTTAGCTTCTTAAGTAAAGGATTGTCATTTGATGCCATGACTTTTAATAAAAATCTCTCAGCCAACAACAACCTTCGTAATGACAAGGGAGGTATACATGTTTCAACTTCTAACGAATTAATAGGTGTGGAGCGCACAGCACCACAAATAAGTCTCAGTCCCATATTTTGAATTACATCTAATTTTCGTAACAAGGTGCTATTGGCATTCATGTAAGCTAAACTGCTGTAATCAAAATGGCTTCTCACTATACTTTTGTACAGCATACTCATAACTTTGGGGTCAGATCCCCAAAAACTTCCTGCTAAATGTCTCAATAGATTAATACCATTCAGTGCTTTGTTACTTATATGTTTAATATGTTCATCAAACTTTAATTTGTCATCAATAATGACACCTAGGAATTTATGTTGCTTAACAGCAGGAATTTCTACATTATTGTATGAAATTTTAACATTGCTATGAATATTTACATTTTTACTGATAATTAAAACTGAACTTTTTTCTGGACTTATTTCTAATTTAAGTTTACTATGGTAATAACTGTATAATTGAGACAAAGCCTCATTAATATTAGCCATTGCTACATCTATGTTCTGATTTATGCTGTACAAAAGCAAGTCATCAGCAAATTGCAGAATATTTACACCTGGTACATCTACATATTTTAATATTTCAGAAGTATACAAGTTATAAAGTAAAGGAGACAAAGTTGCCCCTTGCATTGTGCCTTTGTTGACAGTCCTAGGTCCATGCAATTTATTATTGTATTTAACAAATACAGTTCTATTATTTAAAAAAGAATAAAGCCATTTTAGAATATGACCAGGTATACCAATATCGTGAGATACTTGAATAAGTTCTTCTATATTTACATTGTCAAAAGCACCTTTTACATCTAAAAACACGCAGATTGCATTAGAGTGACTTAATTTAACCTGTCTTACATCCGATAATAAAGTTACAAGGCTTTCAGAGCAACTTTTACCTTTTCTAAAGCCAAACTGTATAGAAGGAATTAAACTTTGCGATTCAACAAAATAATCTAATCTTAACTTCAACATATTTTCAAAGAGTTTACCTAAACAAGATGACAAGGAAATAGGTCTATATGAAGAGGCATTATATGCAGGTTTATTAGGTTTTAATATTGGAATAACACACTGTGTTTTCCAAGACTCTGGTATCACTAATTCATCCCATAGTTTATTATAAATATTAAGTAATGTTGTTTGTGCATTTAAATGTAATTTTTTGATTAACATATAAGGTATGTCATCCAATCCCGGTGTAGTATCTTTCCTGCTCTTTAAAGATGTTTTCAACTCTTCTACAGTGAAATTGTTCTTAAGAAACACATTTACATCATTTTCTGTAGCATTTTCGAACAAATACCCAAGCCTATCATCATCTATTTCAGTAGAATCAGCTAAGTTATCTAAAAAACTTGGAACCCACTCATCATTGATGTTTTTGTTTCGATTTGTTCCAATTTTCTTGAATTTTTTAATGTATCCCCATATCCTAGAAACTGGAGTTAACCTATTAAAGCTACTACATAAATTTTGCCAAGAAGAAGATCTTTCTTCCTTCAGAATTCTTTTCTTTTTTGCATCTAGTTTTTTATACCTTATCCAGTTTTCAATGTTGGGTTGAGAAAAATAATATTTTAATGCATCTTTTGATTTTTCAACAGCATCGCTACATTTTGTATTCCACCATGGTACTGGTTTTTTAATAGCTGTGTTTGCACCTAATTTTCGTTTTGGAATTGTTTTATTCCTTAGATCATTTAATATTTCTATAAAATGGTTGTATGCATTGATAGGGGAATCATTTATTGAGTCCAAGTGGGAAAAACAAGTTTCTGATAGGCTATAATATTCGTCCCAATCTGCTTTGCTATAAATATATTTCTCTTGATCCACAGGAGGTGACGTGTCATACATAGATGGTTGAATGTTGATCTCAAGTAATGTTGGAAGATGATAGCTACCCATGGGATCGTCATGAACATACCAGTTACATAAATGAGCTATTGAAGAGCTAACAAGAGCAAGATCTATTGCTGAAGCTTGTCTATTAGGATAAGGAACAGTTGTTGGTGATCCATCATTCAAAATACACAGATCAAATTCATCAATTATATTATATAAACATCTACCTCTATTATTATCACTATGACATCCAAAGGCTATGTTATGAGCGTTAAAATCACCCATAACTATACAAGGTTTGGGTATGCTATTGATTAAATTCTTTAACTTTACTGAGTCAAACCTGATACTTGGAGGGCTATACACACAAAGTATAGCCATTGCTCCAAATTGTGTTTCTATAGTTATACATAAGTTTTGAATAGATTCTGAGAATTGTGTATTAACTAATTTGTATTTTAAATGATGGTTCACCAAAATAGCTACTCCATTATGAGAATTTATGGAATTTTTGTGGATTAAATTATATGTGGGAAAATGCGGAATTATGGTATTAGACTTGAACCAAGTCTCATTAAGAAGACAGACATCTATATTTTTTTCAATTAATAAATTTTGTAGTAGGCTCTTTTTACTCTGTAAACTCTGTATATTATACTGTAAAATATTTAGATGATTATCCATGTTTAAATTAAATTTGATAAAAATATTTCTTTTATTTTCTTATGTGTGAGTGGCCCATCAGAGTCACTCTTGTTTCCTAATGCAACCAACGATTTAACAATTGCGTTAATTATAATATCATTATTTGCTACTTGCTTAATATCTAGAGTATCATTAGATTTAGTCTTATCAGTAACCTTGGGTAAAACAGGGAAAGATTTCTCATTTAATGTAGGGGGTGGTTTCACAACAGTGGCATATGATTGCTGCATAAGAAATTTGGCTTTTTTCTCCTCAATTTTTTTGTTTTTTAATGGGACAGTCCCGTGAAATGGCAAGATGATTACCTGCGCAGTTGATGCATGTGATCTCTTCGACATCGCATTCTTTATAGGAGTGACGACCAGCACAAGAAGAGCAGTTTTGCTCACCTCTGCAAGTCTTAGCTGAATGGTTGAATTTAAGACACTTATAGCATTGCAATAGTGGTGGTATGTATGTTTTTACCTCGTATCTAAATAGTTGTATATAGGCGTATTGTGGTAAGGATGTTGAGGCAAAGGTAACCGCAACTGTATTGAGAGGCACTAATTTTCCTTCTACTTTACGCATGAATCTTTTAATTGATATCACCTCTGAGTCGCATACTATGTTTTTATAAATTTCCTCATTGGAGAGTTCTTTGGGCACAAACCTCAATACACCAACTCTTTCGGTCAAATATGATGGTATGAAAGCCTTAAATTTGTTTCTCCATAAGAAATCTTCCATTTTCAGGAAATTGTTGGCCGCAGCCGCCTTTTTAAAAGTTATGCCTATTTTGTGTGCATTTAATCGATGTACTCCTATGACTCCTTTGACATTGTCTGATAATAAGTTTGTGAGTGTGATAGGATTCTTATTTCCTATCTTCTCCTGCTCTGTAGATTCGACATAAACTATATATTCGGAATTGGTATTTTCTATGAAGAGTCTTTTGTAATTTGGTTTTGTGAAAATGTTATACTTATTCGTATTGGTATTGCAGTCTGGATTTTTAGTACTATGAGTGTACTTTCTTTTTCTTTTTTCACCCTTCTCTGGCGGCTCCTCGCCGCCACTGGTGACACTCATGGTTGTTTGAGGTCTTTTTATAAGTTATTTATATTGTATTTCCGTTTATTAACTAAAAATTAAACTATTTGGAAAATTTAAATTACCGCCTTCTTTGACTTCCCGCCAAAAAGTCCCTCTGTTGGTTTATTAATATCAGTGCTGCCAGAAGGAAAAATGAATTGAGCGCTAAAACTATCAAAAAAGCGCTACATTTGCAGATTTTCACGAGTCAAAAAAGCGCTAGATTCTGCGCTAAATGTATGACTTACAAAAAGAAAAAAAACTTTTTTAACAAAAAATAACCGACTTCAAAAATCCACTACAAAGAAAATAATAATTTTGGTTTCGGAAGTCGGTGGCTTTGGATTTTGTTTGCTTTTTTTTGCCACCGACTTCCGAAACCAAAATTATTATTTTCTTTGTAGTGGATTTTTGAAGTCGGTTATTTTTTGTTAAAAAAGTTTTTTATTAGTAAAAAGTTTTTTATTTTTCCCTTTTTAGTTCTTTATCCCGTGTTAGATTACTTTCACGAATTCGTTCAACAGTAAATCTTCTACGGAGGGTGTACATTTATGCCTATAACTTTGTACATAGGAATGATTACATAATGTATTATATACTAAAACCTTCCTGAAAGTATGTAGATTACGTTAGTGAAAACCCCATCCAAATCGAATCAGTGGTTTTAGAGAAAATCGCGCACATACAAACATACACACATACATACATACTTACATACATACATACATACATACGGGACGAAAACAGAACCTCCTTTTTTGAAGTCGGTTAAAAATAGGTACAAACATATCAAAAAAATAACCGACTTCAAAAATCCACTACAAAGAAAATAATGTGGCTTTGGTTTTTGTTTGCTGTTTTTTGCCACCGACTTCCGAAACCAAAATTATTATTTTCTTTGTAGTGGATTTTTGAAGTCGGTTATTTTTTGTTAAAAAGTTTTTTATTTTTCCCTTTTTAGTTCTTTAACCGTGTTAGATTACTTTCACGAATTCGTTCAACAGTAAATCTTCTACGGAGTGTGTACATTTATGCATATAACTTTGTACATAGGAATGATTACATAATGTATTATATACTAAAACCTTCCTGAAAGTATATAGATTACGTTAGTGAACCCCATCCAAATCGAATCAGTAGTTTTTGAGAAAATACATACATACATACATACATACATACATACTTACATACATACATACATACGGGACGAATACAGAACCTCCTTTTTTGAAGTCGGTTAAAAATGGAAATATATAAATCAGTAACGTTCTAAATCAACACGTCAAATTGAAAAAAAAAATGGTCGCTGATTGGTCGGTAGTCGGTACCCGTGACATGTGCGACAACTGAAGAGAAATAATTTTGTCGTCTAATTTAAAAAAGAAGACGGTTGTTTGAAAACTTGTCTTTTTGGGGCCTTGTGCACCAAATACGGTTCCAGTTCGAATCCAGTTTTAAGCCGCGTCTCCTGCGCCCTGTTTTCGTGATCGACGAACATCGAACAGTGAACAGTGAACGATAAAGTGGCGTGGTCTACGTGTTTTGAGTGTTTTTATTCGTCAAAACACGTAGACCACGCCCCTTTATCGTTCACTGTACACTGTTCGATGTTCGTCGAACACGAAAACAGGGCGCAGGAGACGCGGCTTTATACGGAAACGGATGAAAATTCCTGAATGACGCCTTGTGCACTATATTCGGTTTTTACTGTTTAAAGGACAGGAATGGCGAACCTTTTTTTACAATTGCGTGCTGCAATCTTACTACATACTTACTAATATTATAAATGTGAAAGTTTGTGAGGATGGATGAACCTATGTATGTATGGATGTATGGATGTTTGTTACTCTTTCACGCAAAAACTACTGAACGGATTTTGATGAAACTTTACAGTAATCTTACTAATATTATAAATGTGAAAGTTTGTAAGAATGGATGTATGTATGTATGGATGTTTGTTACTCTTTCACGCAAAAACTACTTAACGGGTTTTCATGAAACTTTACAGTAATATAGCTTATACATCGGAATAACACATGGGCTACTTTTTATCCCAAAAACGCGAGCGAAGCCGCGGGCAGAAGCTATTTACTCATATTCAAACCGTAGGGCGTTTATGCACTTATAATCCGTTTTCAACACGTATTCGTATTTCCCGTCCTGTCCGTTTTATCACCAGTGTACCAGTTTTTAAAATGTATGAAAAAAACGGTTCGTAAAAAATCGTGTTAGAAACGGATTGAAAGCGCTCGTATTCGTGTTTTTTAATTTTCACTAAAACGTTTCACAAGTACCTACCTACTTACTTTTACAATTCTATATTAAGCCGTATCTCGTGCGCCCTGTTTTCGTGTTCGACGAACATCGAACAGTGAACAGTGAACGAGAAAGGGGCGTGGTCTACGTGTTTTGACGAATAAAAACACTCAAAACACGTAGACCACGCCCCTTTATCGTTCACTGTTCACTGTTCGATGTTCGTCGAACACGAAAACAGGTCGCAGGAGACACGCCTTAAGTCGATCTTGGTTTACGATTCAGTTTTGTTCAAGAGTACGCAACTGAATCGAGTTCGAATCAATATCGAGATCGTATCAGAAACAAAACCTAAATCGTATCATTTTCGGGAGTAAGCCCCCAGAACCGCACACTAAACAAAAAACGGCCAGTGGCTTTATGGTCTTAGGCTCAGTCTATAGATTATATGTCTATGGGTTGGTCGTTGATGATGGTTTCATAATTTCTTTCTGGCAACTCTGGCAAGGCAAATCAAAACCCGGCACTTTATCACCACGATTATCAGGCTTCGCTTTGGCCATACCACCACACCTGCCCACTTATCCCGCTTGGGCATAATTTCAAGTGATTCTTGTAAATTCTGCAACACACCGCAAGCTGACGCTGAACACCTGATTTTGAACTGCCAAAATTTTGCAATAGAAAGACTGATACTTGCCAGTGAATTGAGTGATATCCTACAAAATAATTCCTCCCGCCGCCTGAACGATATTCTAAAAATTGAAAAGTGTTTTATGCCGATTTTTAAATTTATTAAAAACAGTTGTGGAAGTGTTTAGTGCTCAAATCAAGTGTTAACTCTCAAAACTTTAATTAAATGAAGACTTTTCAATTAAAGACTTGGCTTAAAAGTCTCGTAACCAAGCCAGTGGCATAGCCACAATAATAAAAAAAAAAAAAAAAAAACAAAATCTGGTGTTTCCGTTCCGTTTTATTTATTTTTATTTTTATTGTTCCTTGATTCAATCGACTTGAATTTTTAGCAAAATCAATTGAATGTATTGTGATTACAATTTGTCATAACAAACACGGTGGGCTTTGGTCTTTCCGAAATGTTTTGTGGTGTTGTTATTTGGATTTGTTTATTGATGTGGGAAAATTAAATAATGAAAAACGACTAGTCATCGGTCGTTACAAAAATAAGTTCAATATTGTGTGAGTTATTAGACCTTCGTAATTGTTATTTGCTCTCGAAATCTTCGAAGATGATAGTAGAGTACCATCCTAAAATACTCAAAGACGAAAACATTGTATTCGGTTGGTGTGGTTTAGGTTAGGATATTTGTCACTTTTCGTATGTCTCTTGTTGTAAGTCGACTTATTAATCGACTTCCTTAAAAGAGGAGGTTCTGCATTCGGTTGCTTTTTTTTTTTTGTTTATATTTTTACTCGTTCACGAACTAATAAAAAAAAGTATAATAAAATAAAACAACATTGTTAGGTTTGTAATTTTTTTTTTTAATTTATAAAACCTGGTAGGGTAAACAGTACAATGATTGGCATTCTAAGATGATCTTCAACATAAATGTAGTGACTTCTATGTTATAATAATATTTTTATATATCTAATGTTTACCAGATATAAGGTATATAAACGTATAAATTATAATGAAACACATTAGTATTAAAAAAAATAGCTTTATTGCTTAAAAAGTAACATTAAACTTAATTCTATGTTATTGCACAATCATTGGCACTGAAGTATAATTATTGACACAGCGAGTTTGGTATAACGATTGGCACTACATATTTACTAATATAGGCACACCTTGCTGTCGCGAAAAAAGGCGAACCTAGGTACGTACATAAATAATTTATTCCATCCATGGTCCATTAATAAACTCCCCTACCTAATCATCTTCTAATACTTTTAATAGTTCTTCATTTGTCATTGGTCTCAATCTATTTTCTTTAACTTTTATCTTATCTTTTCTGGTTTCCCTTGATACTCTGAAATTTACAGGTTCATCTAAAATAGGTCCTTTCTTTAATGCTTTTTTGACCATTACTTGTTCCGATTCTTTAAAGCTTCTTTCATTTTCAGTTTCAGCTGCATCTAAAATTGGTCTGTTTTTTATTTCCATAAGGGTAGTAATATTTGCAGGTTTAACTTCGCTCATAGGTTCTATTTTTAATTCCCTTGTATATCCTCTTTCTTTTTCAATATCACTTGAGATTCTATTTGCAGGTTTAATCAAGACGTTTGATTGGATTACAATTTTGGGTTTGATACTATCAGAGTTTGGTTTACTTTTCTTAATTAACTTTAAATCTTTGGCTTTGTTCTTTTTCTGTATAGTTTCAGCTTGTTTTTTTTCCTTGAGTAATTGTTTCTCTTTGGCTTTCTCTAGTCTTTCTATTCGTTTGTTCTCCTTTTCTTGTATATCTTTCATCTTTTTTTGTTGTTTTTGTAGTTCTACAGCTTCCCAATCTTTACTAGTCAAAACAAAAGAGCGATGTTCTGTACCAGCTTTCTGAGTTTTAATTGGAGTCTTTGGTAACTTTAAAAAATCGTTTATATTTTGTGCCTTTGTAGGGACTTCGGTTGGCATATCATCCACCAGTACCCATGTTCCACCAATCAGCTCTACACTTTGACGACTGGTGGATGGAATAGGTATTAAATTTATTGGCGTTATTGACTGGTTTTCTCTTTGAAATTCGGAAATAACGTCAACCGTTTGTGCAGCTTCTGGTATTGAATCGTTTATTGATGAATAGATTATACAGGATTCTAAAGGTAATTCTTCAACCACCTGATTCTGAAGTTCAACATGCTCTCCACCTATTTTGTGTCCTGAGGTTTCTGAATAATCGACAACCATCGTGTTTGCTTTAGATATGCCAGTGTCTTCGGATTGAGGTTCATGGGACTGTTCTGGTTCATTTAGCAAAAGTTCTACTTCTGTTGGCATTGTCGTTAATTCATTAAAGGCTGCCATTGTGTTCAAATCTTCTGAACCATCGTTGTTTTGTTCATTTAAATTGCTCCTGTCCTTGTCTTGTATTAGTTCCATAGAAGTTGTCTCTTGTTGTGGTTCTTGTGTTGAAATTTTTGGTACGAGATATTTATACAAGTCATAAAGCTTTTTAGCTTCTATTGATTTACCTACCATCTGATTCTTCATCTTTCGGACTAGCTGTGGTCCAACAATTTCTTCAAATGTCTGATAGTTAAGACTTGTAGAACAGTTGTCATCCAAAATTTCTTGTACTGGTTTAGAGGGCATTAAACATTTTGTATAGTCCACTTGATCTGGATTAAATGGGCATAAACCACAAGCTTCAAAACCGTTCTTTAACGTCGTCTTGTTTAATTTGGGTAAAAGCTTCTCTAATATAGGAGCAACATCTGTTTTTAGTAAGGATTTCGTTAAGTTATCTGTACGCCATTCCAGGACTGCTTTACGCCACATAACTTTTATTGGGCGAAACGCCGCTACGTCTGCTGGTTGCAAAATCCGGGTCGCGTTAGGGTATAGAGCTATAAGTATTATACCAAGATTTTGACAAAGTTGAGTAAGCTGAAGTGTTGTGTGGCTTTTATGCCCATCCAAAAAAAGAATTACTGGAAAAGTGATATTCCTCTTCATTAGCGCTGGATGCAGAACATTCTGTATGTACTGAATGAAAAGCTCGGCCTTCATCCATCCACTATCTGACAAGCCAATGCCCCACTCGCTAGGCACAGACTTTTGAATCTCAGGTCGCATTCTCTTTAAGGGGTAAATAATCATAGGAGGTGTTGTTACACCATCCGCCGAAAATGTAAACATTACGGTAACACACGATTTAGACTGAGCGTGATCTACCTCATACACATTTTTGGTTCCCCTTAAAGCGATAACTTTAGTATTCTTTGGGCATAAAATAAAATTAGTTTCATCCCCATTGTAAACTCTGGATGGATCACTCAAAATATTAAAAAGATCATTTTCTTTCAGATATTCTTCTACTTGTTTAAACCAATTTCTAATTTGCTTCTCTGTCAATTTTGAGCTTGCTGAAGTTACAGCCTCTGATGTTCGTATAGAAAGCTCAGGATGCCTCTTCAAAAATAATTTATACCATCCATCGCCTGGTGTATTATCTATAAAACTGTTTGGTCTGGGATTTTCGTCCAAATACAGTTTGACACTCTTTATGACGTCCTCTTTACGCCGTGGAAATCCTTTCCTACAAGCTGAAATTATCCATTTAACTACCTCTTTTTCTTCTGCATCAGTCAGAACTGTATCTGGACCAGGTCGACTTTTAACAAATAAGTTGGATAGGCGAAACTGCAAAGTTGCCCGTGGGATATTAAATTTATTTGCAGCAGTTTTCTTACCCATTCCATTTTTTATGCCTTGCAAGGCTGTTTCTACATCTTCTTCTGTATATGCTTTTGAATATTTTTTTCCAACCGTAACCTTCGGCATCTTAAAGCCATCTAAGTACCTGAAAGTGATGAAAAGAAGAGGAAACCTTAGGTGGATATAGTCATTGGCACAACAAAAAATATATAATGATTGGCAGTGCCAAGAATTCGAATAGAAGCGAAATAAAACTTATTTAGCAACCCAATATGGTCTATTTTGATGAAAATGTAATTTAACCAACAAATACATACACATGCCACCAAAAAAAAAAGTGCAATCATTGGCATCCGTGCCAATCACTGTACCACTATACAAAAAAAAATACAGTGATTGGCTCCAATGCCAATGGTTGTACGCTTATTTTATAACACTGAAAACAATAAAAATAGCAAGATATACCCTAATTTAACAATATCAAATATAAATTGGCGTAGAAACTTACACAAAAATCACTTTTTCACGTGCACTTCTATCCTCCAGCACTACACTTTTTACTATAAAATCAATACGATCACGACCTCTTGATTTCCGTTAAAACTCACAAACAGCTGTGAAATAAAAATGGCTGACAGCAGTGTTGCCACTATAGAAGATTAGATATTCTACCCAATAAGGTATTGCAGCCGTAAATAAACAGAAATTGTCTCTTATTATCTGGATTTTTATATCAGAGTGCCAATCACTGGGGGGGTGCCAACAATAGTACGGTTTACCCTATCTAGCCACTTAGTGGTTGTAATTGGATTTGCAGTTTTAGCTGCATATTGATTCTTTTCCAGTTTTAGATGTTTAGGCTGAGATTTCTTCAGTATATCTGGCAAATCTTTTCTATTTGTTCTCACCGTACTTACAGAAAAGATATTCTTTCATACAAATCATCCAGCAAATTGCAGCTTGTAAAGAAATTATCAAATGCAAGAAGTCTGTCCTCAGGATGATCAGTAAAAAGTTTTGAAACAACATTGTATCCTAGTCCTACGTGTTCCATATCATCCCCGTTCCCCATATAAACCTCAAATTGATAGAGGTAGCTTGTTTTTGAGTCACAATGCACCCAGACCTTAAAGCCATGTTTAATGGGTTTTTTTGGCCATGTATTGTCTTAACCTTTAACTGGGGACATGGCAAATTCATAACATTATAATGGACATGATGTCTCACAGGTTACTACTTTCAAAATCGATTTTTGTTTTAAAAATCAATCTGGATGTTTTAAAATTGTGTTAATATTTAAGCATTGGTATGTTATAAAAAACATTAAGTAAGTAAATGTTATAATCAGATTTTATTATCAAATATGAAAAAAAAAATGAGAATTAACAGTTAGTGGTACTTGTCAGCCATAATTGACATGAGGTCCTTATTTTAACATTTTAGTAGACTTTATACAAGTAATACAATAAATTTAACGGTTTTTACTTAAAATCTAATCCAGAAAGAAACGAAAAACGAGAAAAAATCGGACCGATGTCCAGTGAAAAAAACCAGACGTCTACAAGCGCACTCATTGTCATTGATGTGCAAAGGAGATCATGATTTGTGTCGATGAACAGCAAAAGTGGAAAAATCCGTTAAAAAAAGTTGATGAACTATGTCAAGTGGGGTGTCGTTGAATAGGTATTTTAAAATCATCTTTAGGTTCCTTTTATCATTTTTCATTTTAAATAATAGTTTAGGATATATAACGATTTAAAGTTGTTTAACAAAGCAATCATTCTCGCTAATTCTTACTTATTGATAAGTTTTTATTTCAAGTATTAATGATATACAAACAAAAAAACAGTGAAAAATGGCCGATTTTTGGCATCTTCAAAAAGTTTGTTTTCCTCAAAACCTATCATGTGGGGTATCAAAATGAAGGGCTCGAAAAGAAGATTACGAAAACATACATTAAAAACTAAAAAGTGAAAAATAAAAATAGTAAATTAAAAATTAAAAAAACCCGACTGCCAAAAAACAACCAAAAAGTTCAAAACAAGAGCACTTTTCAAGCAGTCTGATGCAGTTGGTGGCATAAAATCTAAGATTTAACACAAATAATTGCCACCAACTGCATCAGACTGCTTGAAAAGTGCTCTTGTTTTGAACTTTTTGGTTGTTTTTTGGCAGTCGGGTTTTTTAAATTTTAAATTTACTATTTTTTATTCTATACTATTAATGCAGGTTCTATTTACGTCTCTTTTCAGCAAGATAAACCCACATGGGTCAGAAAAGGATGCCTAATATACAATCTCACCTTTTCTGTGGATAATTAAGGCGCAAAAAGCAGAAATTGATTGGATTTTACTAGGTTTGATATAAACGCTTGGATATTACCAGTTTTGGAAAAAATCTACTGTGGATATTACCATTTTTGATACAATTCGTCATTATGCATCATTATCAGGGTTGTCACTAAGAATTTTAACAACAATAGTTTGAAATTAAAATTTCTTTAAAACTTAAATAAATAGATACCTATTCTTTGCAATTTTTTTTGCGAAAATCAAACAAAATCAATAAATCAGATTAATTTTATTATTTATAAACATTCTACGAAAATCAAACAAAATCAATCACCTCTTCCATCTCTTGACCATGACAATTCTCAATATCTCCCTGGGGTAAATTATTGTCCCTTTCTAATAAATTTTAAAAAAAGATTAAGTCATCTATATTTTTCCATTCGTCACCGTAGTGTTTTTTTAAAAGATTTTGGACATCAGTCAATTTTGCCTGGGCTACAGAAACTCCACAAGGCAAACGTTCTGGCTGTAATTGCGTTATTCTTTTACCACGGGCTAAAATACTTTTAGATGTTCCAGTGTCACTATTGTATGAGATTTCTCCTCTCACCAACATATTTGTGGACGTCCTCGACCGTTTTATTATGATTCTCTTCACTGTACTGATTTTGAAATGCAGTTTATCTGGTTTTTTTAGAACATTTTCTGTAGCAGTGCGCCAATCAAAGACGGGAACTTCAGTGCCCAGATGGCGTATTGTTTCATGTTCAGAAATGAGATCTATATACTCTTGAGGGTTTGTTATATTTTCACGAGCACGGCATTTTTTTTCGATGTAGGCAAAAACCCGATCTGGAGGCATAAATGAATGACCAGTTACTGGGTATATGAGCTCTATTCGTTTGATATGTCCGGGAGCTGTACTGAACCACTTCATTAACATACCAACCATCATTCTGTTTTTATTTTGGCCCGCGCAGCCGTCAGCCATAAGCCGAACGGTTTTAATGCCATTCAGATCCAGTAAACATAACGCATGGTGCAAAGCACTACATATCTCATTAGATGACTGCTGCAACATCTTCCGTCCACAAATATGCAAAAACATTTTCTTTATTTAAAGAAGTCCGTGATGAGCCCTCAACTACAGTAAAGTTGAAAAGGTAGATTTGTCGGGAATAATATGTCGACTGGTCAGGAATTTTCGGCATGGGTAGATTTTTCTGGCAATCGAATGAAAGGGTTAGAAGTCCTTCTTTTTCCTCCTTTAAATAATTGAAAAAAGCTTTTGCCCGCAGCGTATGTATTCTTTTTTGAACCACGAACTCTTGTTTTTTACCATCATTTTTTTCTATTTTAATGTTTTCTGATAGTTGTAGACAAGTAGAACAAACATCTTGCCGAACAGCACCGAAACCAATGTTAAAAGAAGTGTTAAACACTTTTCTAAAATAAGACACCGTTACCGAATATCCCGGCAAGGATTGGTCATTATACATTGCGTGCATTCTGTTAATAGACAAATCGGGAGCCAAATATACACGGTGACGGTCTTTTCCACGACAGTAATGCGTTTCTAAAGGTGTAAAAGACTGAATAAATTTTTCAACTGCTTCTTCTCGTGATGCGAATGTGAATGTTTTTCTATCACCTCCTCGTAATTCTTTTGCCATTCCACCTGAGCGCATATGTCTTTTAAGTACTCCCAGTACTCGTCCTTTCTTTAGTTTCTATATGCCCAGAAAACATTTTAAACAAACTGGTACCAACGTATTTTTCGGATGCTTGCGTACAAAATATCTAGTCGAAAATTCTTTGGTAGGGGAGACTGGGTACAGTTGAAACAATTTTGCTTTGAACGCTCGTAGCACGGCCATTTTGAAACATAACAAACAACAAAACACATAAATCGAGAGAATAGACTTTTGTCTTCAAATACATCTCAGAATTAGAGGCTCAACTGCCATATTTACTAGTTAGGAAGAGTTTAATAAAATGATGTGCCACTGTTTCAACCGTACCCATACCAGGGGCGGTTGAAACAGTGATGGGTGTCAGTTGAAACATAAACAAATAAGTAATAAAAATCAGTTTCTTTATTCATAATCAACAAGAAATGGTTAAATTCTAGTATGGCACCATTTCTATCAGTCTTAATAATTGTTTCGAACATAAAAAGAGCTCTTCTGCTCCGGTTTAAACTAATAAACTAACACGAATACCTAAACAAAAATAACTAAAAAATCAACAATCAGTCTCAATAATTAATAATATAAGATTTCCATATCTCAAATTATCTGTAGGAACAAAAACAAGCTGAACAGCAGCTGCTGTCTATAATAAAAAAAAAATACAAAAAAAAACATTTGTTAAACTTAACAATTTTTTTTTTAAGTAAAATATAGATCCTAATCAGATTCGTCGCAATTGTGGCAAACATAATATCGCCCACCATCTGTACATTCTAAGTGAGACCACATTTTACAGCCTCCTTGACATTGTACCCATTTTTCTCCGGATCTACTGTCCGTGAACGCTCCCACACATATGAGGCAAAAATATTCATCTTCTTCCGATGAAGCTGGTGAATCGGCCTTCTTCTTCTTTGCTTTACCTTTAGACTTCTTTGCTGTAGTATCTTCAAGTATTTTCTTCTTTACCTGCTTAGATTTTTGTCGTTTCTGTCTATCTTCATGTTCTTTTCTTATAGCTTCTTTTTCCGGAGTGTCTGTGTAAATAGTAGACTTTTTTGTGTTGCGAGCTTTATTTGTTGTTTTCCGGGGGGCAGCTTTTGGCCGTATTATTTCAGGTGTAAATACAGGTTGTTTGCTTGTAGACGGCTGCGGTGATGATTGTTGAAGACTGACGTAACTTTGGCTAGAAGGCAACCTCAGAGCAGCAGTAGCATCTCTAGGAGAAATATTTGATTCCGGTTGTATAGCTGTGTCTTGTAACTGATGACGTACACCTGCACAACTTTGTGTGGGCGGCGTCGTTAAATCTTCAAAGTTTTGTGGGATATTAGTCTCTGTATTCTGTATCGGGGCTACGTGTTGTGGCACGTTTTCAGACATAGAAGCTTCGTTCAACAAGGAAGGTGACAGCGGTGGCGTCTCCTCGTCAGGTGCTAGAACAACTATTTCTTCCGGTGCAAGTGCGATTACCTCCACTGGTGCAAGTGTAACCACGTCTTCTACCGCATCATTCGGGTTTGGCCTGTCCGTTACGAATGACGGAGCAAAATCCAGATCTTGAAACAAATTCCGGTTGAAAGGGTATATTCCAGTCTTACGGAACCCAGCCTGAATATTCGACTGTGTCAGGGCAAGTGGCATTGCAGTTTTTATCATTCCAGGGATGTCATAAATGGACATAGTTTTTCCAGGATTATTGCGCATCCAGGCATCAGCGGTAGAGTTTATAGCTTTTTTTAACGGGCCGTAAACAGATCGATCTAAAGGCTGCAACTTGTGCGAGCAGTGGGGTGGAAATGAAAGTAAAACGATACCGTTTTCTTTGCAGAAATCCAGAGAATTTATGTGGACGTGGGAAGAATGATTGTCTAGAACAAGCAGTACTTTATGGGATGTAGAGGCATTTGAATGTTTCTTGAAATGTTTCAGAAACTCAACAAATAGTTCGTCTTGCATCCAGCCTGATGGGTTGGCAGTTCCAATAGAACCCACTGGACCATCTCTAATAAAATGATCTTGGTATCGAACCCTTGGAAACACGAACATTGGGGGAATCGCATTGCCCAACGCGTTTGCCGCAAAGGCTAGTGTGACTAACGTCCCACGTTCGGCAGAGGTGACAGCTCCTACCTGTCGTGTTCCACGCTTTGCCACAACTCTGTCGGGCTTTTGTACAGTTGTTACGCCCGTCTCGTCAACATTGTAGATGTCTTGTGGTTCAAAGTTGTCACGGTCAAGGACAACTTGCAAGTTATCGTAAAAAGCATCGACGTTGGTCTTGTTAAAACTTGTTGCCCTGGAGAGACTGGTTGCCTGAGCTGTGCGCACCGACAATTCCACATTTCTTCTCATAAAAGAGCGAAACCACTCTTCTCCGGCAACCTGATTTTCGTTCCACGTAGGAGGTGTGTTTAAATTATATTTGACAGCGAGCTGGAATGCTAATTTTCTTACTTCCTTGACAGATAGACCAAAGTAAATATCCGCACAGCGGATCAAATATTTTGACAGTTTAAATTCCTGGTCAGGGGTAAATACTCGGTTGTGGGCTACATACCCCATACTAACATCAGCCTGGTTACCTTCTTCGATCGCTGCATCTCTTTTTTTCTTGTATCGCAGAAGAGAAGAATGGTGAACTCCGTACATCTCTGCAGCTTTTCGTAAAGAAGTCCCTTTTTTGACTTCTTCATACGCATTTTCGTACTGAGTTATATCACACTCGCCTCTTGAAGTTTTTTTTATACGTTGTCTGGGCATCTAGAACGAAAAAGGAAACGTACAGAGCGCGCGAAGTGCAACGCGTCACTGTGATTCATGTCCGGACTCGCCGGCCGCGTCTCTCTCCCCTTGTACCCCTCACCACACCGCTAATAGTTTACGAGTTATTAGCGATGGTTTAACCGTACCCTGCTGCAACCGTACCCAGTCTCCCCTATTGCGTGTTCCTTTTGTAGGTCTCTTTCTTTTAATTTGAGTACATAGGCAATATTTCAAAATAATATATAAAAAAATATAAAAAAATAAAAATATTTTAAAATAATATATCTTGATGTATTTTTGACGGGTTTTCATAAAATAATTTATGAAACCAAAACATATCTCCTGATGTTAAAGAACTGCATTTGTATGTTTTAGAATTTTGGTGACAGTTCGGTTTTGTTGGTAAGGAGGTAGCTGAATATCTGTAAATATAAAAACATACAAACATACCTAGTCAGCTACTAACAAAATCGACATAATATTGTAGGTACTTGTAGAAAAAAAATATAATTTTGTTCTAATAAATAACCTAACCTAATTAAAAAAAAATAAGTCAAACGGTTTTATAATATTCAAATTTTTTGTTCGACTTGTTGGGGGCACTGCGATGCCCTCAGTACCGTGTATGTTGTATTGTACAGGGAACTTAATGTATGTGTAAAGTTTCATAAGAATCGGTTAAGTAAAAGAAGGTGAAAAAGCATTCACAAGATTGGAAGCAAAAATAAATAAACGGGATCTAAACTAAATATTAAAAACATTCCTTTTGACGCAGTCACATAAAAACCAAATGAAGTACCTATTTAATTTTGCAACAATTCACTCAGCTTCGGACATTCTATTGGAAGTCACAACCCTATTGGTTTTAGAATTCAAACAGGTAGTTACTGGTAGGCATGTGATGTTTACTTACAGTTTCTGCTTCTCCTTGCAACGTTTCGATAAATTTGGATTTCGTAATCGCTTTCTGGCTTTGTCTGGCGCAACTTTTTGTATGCCATTCATTATTTTACGTATTACCTATTAATTAAAATCAATAATAACTGAAGAGCTGCAGTGTATAGTCTCGTTTTTTTATTGACACTGACCGCCATGATGGACACGTCATGCCCTGTGATTGGCTGTCGCGGATATTACCACTTTTGATTTATACCTAATGCTGGATATTACCGACTTTGAAATACGATTGAATTTAAAACCTGTTTTTCTATAGGAAATTTATGGATATATCTAAATTTGAATTTGACAAGCTATTCCACTTGTCATCAGCTATCGACAGAATATGAAAAAAATACTTTTTGACCAAAGTGGATTTTACTACTTTTGATATTTACCGACACATTTGGCGTAATGAATTACCGAGGTATACTCAGTTGAATAAAATACCCTAAATTATACTGAATAATGCTGTGCTTTTATTTCTTTTTTATCGTCACCTGGAGACGAGAAAAAAATACTTTTATAATTCAATAAAAAGCACTCCAAGCGCTCGGGCGCTCTATCTGTCAACTACCTAATGCCGTATCCACACTTAGGTAAAACCTTGACAAAACTACATACATCTAATATTACTAAACAAACTAAACATGGGTTTGCCGTTTACGGTTTTGTGCACAAATCAAAAGAAGCTTGCAGAAAACGCTTGCAATGAATCCCTACGTTCAGTGCATTTGTCGAGATTTGTAGTTTACGGCAAATGCCAAGTGTGTGAAACCGGCATTACACAATTTGAAAACATTGGCCGCGAGTTCTATGTGCTATCGTTATTAACATTGCAAAAGATACTTACCAGTGGCTTTTATTAAAGCTGTTTAGACTACGCCACTTTAATTATACACTATACACATAATTATACACATACATACACCGAGTTGGAAACAAAAGTCCACAGAGAATACCCAAGTTTTTGGGATCACCCGTCAACAACAAAATCGTGAGGATGCAAACGTAATACCAGAAAGAATAGCAAAGTTATCAAACAATATACACAACATAAACCAACAGCAGAAACCCGGGGTGTTTCTGCTGTTGCAGAAACGAACGGAATTGAACGGAATGAAAACAAACAATAACATTATTTTGTCATTTATCAGTGACGTGCAAAGATAACACTAAGTGGAAATTACTTTTTAGTAAATTAATCGACTAGGTAACATTTGTTACTAATGTCACGGGGTCTCATCAGGAACAAAGGAACATTTGTTCAAATAACTCTTAATAGATGGCGTTATATGTATCGATTTGTTATTGAAGTTTGTGTAAAATGTAGAAGATGAATAAATAGACAAATATAAATATTTGTTCAAATTAAAAAAAATCATTTAGTTACGAAAAAATGTTTAGCCCGATAGCCCGCGGTACGGCGTCGAACACGTTTTTTTGTATGAGATGAGGCATCTGTACGCGTAGTATTGTATTATCTGTGCTAATGTCAACATTTTCAACTGCAGATTTACAGAAAAATAGTTGCGTTTGCAGTTATTTTAATCATTACTTTAAAAAATATGATTTTTAGTAATAAAATTATACACAATTGCGATCAGTAAACGTTGAATTAAATAATTACTAAAATAAAAAATAATAATTTATAGAAAAACAAAAAACCCGACTGCGTAAAAATTAATTTTAAAAAATACGTGAAAGAATTAACTTAAATAAAAACTAAAAAGAAAGAAACAAGCCCAGTAGTTTAGAATAAAATTCTGTTAAGTAATACTAAATAACTACACAATTGAAATAGTTTTATAATCGATACACACATAAAACAAATCATAAATTCTAATGCAGAACAGAACGACTCCCGGTCGGGGCCCCTTGGAAAGATTTGATTGGTAAAATTTAAACTACTGGGCTTGTTTCTTTCTTTTTAGTTTTTATTTAAGTTAATTCTTTCACGTATTTTTAAAATTAGTTTTTACGCAGTCGGGTTTTTGTTTTTCTATAAATTATTATTTTTTATTTTATACTTTTTAGTTATTCACTGTTTGTTTTTGTATATCGTTAATACTTGAAATAAAAACTTAAATCAATAAGTAAGAATTAGCGAGAATGATTGCTTTGTCGCCACCGCATTCAACGCTCCGGCTGCGGCTTCACCGGCGCCGCCAGACTCGTTAGTGTGCGTTACCCCAACAAGAAAGTATCTCCTAGAGTTATATGAGTAGAACGTATAGTTGGTGCCTTATCTGCTGTAAATGTGCCCCCACATAAAAAATGTGTGCCCCCTGTCGTTTCGAAAAAAAAACGAAAAAACGATTCTTGCTGGGGTAACGTTTTTCTAGCAGGAAAATTCTAAACGAATGATCGGAGAGAGAAAAACTGTGCATGGCCAGATAGCTTATATGTGTGCCAAAATGTGCCCCCAAAAATAAAATCTGTGCCCCTTCAGATTTTCGAGATATTGCATTTCCTGCTGGAGTAACGTTTTGATGAATAGTATATCTCTAAAACCATTGCATGTGCCCCTGTAGAATAAACATACGCGAGTAGCTCTTAATGTGTGCCCCTTTGTGCCCCAATTAGATTTTAGGAAATATTTATAGTTTTCAAGTTATCGCGGTTTTATGAAAACCCGAAAAAACATCGCAGCGCCTAAATGAGACAAGGCATAACTTCGCTGAAAACTGTATTCGGTCTTTCTTGACGCTAATAATAACCATACAAAGTTTCAAAAATGTTCATGCATGCGTTTTTGAATAATCTTGCTAAAAGTAAAAACGATGGTGTCATAACTTTGACGGCAAAATACAAGGAACTGGCACAATCCCAGATGTGTAGGTGTAAACCAAAATCTTGTGCCTTTAGTCAAAAATATATGGTGAAAATATTGAGCTTCAAATGTTACGCATTAAGTAAATATAAACAAAAAACCAAAATATGTAAACAACGGCTGGTTATCCGACCAAATCTGAATGACTACTAAAAAGCGACGGATTCATACTTAACGAGGACCTTCTTTATTGGACGTATTATACCTAAGCTGTTGTCCTTACAGTCGCGTTCAAAAGTTTTGAGGGCTAATTAAAAAATATATTAAATGCACCTTGTGACTATATAAATGAAACAGCTTGTTGATGTGGAAATTATTATTTTTATTCCCTTAATTTTAATTCTTAAAGTAATTATTGCATCAAATCACAGATCAAATTTCCTACCTATAAATATTATAAATTATTTGCACGTTGTGTAGTCATTATTATTTAAATCACAGATCAGTTTTTCATAGCCTAACATAATTATAATTAGTAAACATCACAAAAAATCACAGATCAATATTAAGTATAAGAATAATATTGTGTAAAAAAATATTAAATTTGAAATTACAGATAAATAATATTCTTACGAGTAACTTGCATATACATACAACATTATCACATGACTGTGGAATGACACTTAGATATCTAAAACGCCATCAAATCAAAATTATGTGACAATACATAATCAGCATTAATATAATCGTTGGTTAATAATTATAAATCCCTCATAGGTACGTAATACGACATACAAAATGGAAACACGTTGTTGCATCACAGATCATTGTGCGGTTGACTATACTGCCGTCATAATGAAAAAAGGCACAACTAACATTTTATAAATATGGAGAAAATCGACTTTAAAGTTTTTATTGGTTTTTGGCGAAAAATATTGACTTACAAATTATTTTTCGAAAATAGATGAATTAAAATAAATTCATTATCACGATTCTTATACAACTAATGAAATGTAATTTATTATTTTATTACTATTAAATAATCAACATTTTCCCTTTCAAAGTAACAAAAAAAATTTACTAAAGTTATTAATATTACGAATAAAGGGCATAACTAACCAATTGCGACTTTTCATTCTGACATTTTTGGAAAAAATATGAAGTATTACAATGAAAAGGCATATTTATTAAAATGTGCCTTTTCATTTTAATAATTATACAAAAAGAAACAGGTAATAAAACAATTAGGAAATAATTATATTTTTTTTATTTTAAAAAGGTAACAAAAATTACCGTCTCACAACTTTAAAAAATTTACATTAGTTAACTGAAATTACCAGTCTTCAAGAAACTTATTTGTTTATTTTTAAATCACAGTCAGGTTATTAAATCAACTTCTAAAAGTCTTCTAAGAATGTTTGTTAAATATGGCACTTTTAAGGTTATCACAATTACAATCATTCTGGCCATGCCCTACAAACAACATTAAAATTATCAAAATAGGAATAAACACAAACTAATTCAAAAATTAAAGAAAAAACCTTCATCAAGGAACTTAGGTATTAGTTTCTTTTTTGTTATAAAAAAAAGGATATTTAATCAGCTACTAGTAGAAGTTTTATAATAATGTTTTAACATTTTTAAGGTTATCATCTTTTTGAACAATTATTCTAGCCATGTCCTTTGAACAACATTAAAATTATCAAAATAAGAATAAACAAAAAAAAAACTATTTGAAAAATAAAAAACCTTAGGTACATTATTATGTTAAGTAATTAGGTAAGTTATCACAATCATCAAGGCACTTATAACTAGAACTTCAGTCAAAATGAGTAAATTAATAAAACAATCAGTCTTCATAAATATGAGTTAGATCAGCTGAGCGGTCATTTACGGGTAAGCTTTCCCAAAAATGCCTTCGATTAGCAGGCATAAGTGGTCCAAGTTTAGTGAGTATAGCGGATTTCCTTTCACTCGTGATGCCCCTCGGAGTAAGTTTTTGGCGTGGTGCTGGAATACCTTGTTTAAGATCTTTTAACCTGAGGAAATCTAATTCAAAATACTCATCAGTGCCATGGCTATTTTTGTAAAATAATAAATGGAATCCCCTGCGAAAATTAGCCTCGGCAATACCATTCAAATAAGCTCGAGGGTTGGAATTTTTCAATTTGAATGTTGAGGAGCAGTCTTCAAAATCAAAAAAATCTTGAATAATCATCTTCTTTACTATTGTACGAGAGCCAGTATCAGATACAGCTTTGCAGAAATCCTCAAAGTCGTATACACGTTTTTTTGTTTTAAGAGATCGTTCCACTCTGTGGTGGAATTCATCAGCAGCCATGAATGTATGACCAACTTCTAAATACCGCAAAGTAATACTTTCATAACTAACTTCGGCAGAGTTTATCATATATCAAATAAGAATAAAGCGTCCAATTTTTATTTTGTGCTGCACAGTTATCAAGCCACAAAATTACGTGCTTTAGGTCTCGGTTTTCTATAAAAAAAGCCCTGAAGCAACTTACAATGTCCACTTTTTTTCTGCCAGACGTTCCTTCGTGCCATAAAACGGCAAAAGTGTGACCAACTTCGTGTATTTTTTTGTCTCCTAACGGCACAAAACTCTGGTTGAAAACAATAAGCCGCGGGCAGAACATCACGGTTTTGAATTCATCCATACGGGGTAACATAATAACTTTTTCCAGGTCTACAGCAAAAATAACAGTATCAGCATTATTCTTTTTCTGAGTCTGGTTATCAGCATCTTCTTCATACTTCTTACGAGCTAAAATATACTTTTCGTGATGTTCTTCATAACTTTTACATGCTTGACAACCCCTGTGCCTAATTTCTGAGTTAGGGTTATGAATTGTAAATTTTTCACATTGCTCACACTCTTCGTGGCCTAATTTGGCAAATGAGATATTAAGTTCCTTTACAAGTTTTCTATAAAAACCGTACGATACTTTCGTTTCAGGCGCATTTTCACAGTAGTGGTCATACATGATTCGAATACTGAGATCAGAAGGCAAATACTTTTTGTTAGGGGCATGTTCTCGCCTGTAATGGGACACAGCAGGACGGAATGACATTATATGCTCAATGATTTTAGTATTATCTATTTTCCTTGGATTTGGGTTGTGTCCGCGGCCATCTATGAGGGATTCTGGGTACGATGTATTATTCTTATTATCAAGAACATTTCTTACAGCCTTACAATTATTTTGGTTATAGCCTAGGGTGGTTAAGAAAAATGTTTTGCATACTGGAATTTTGTCACCATTTTCGTCTGCCAAAAAATATGATATGGTTTTGGATCGTATGTAATGTTTACTATTTTTGTCATTATTTTGTCTGTCCTTTGGCCTATCCGGTTTTCTTTGACTAGTATGACACAAAAAGAAGTATTTTTGTTCCATCCTTGACATTTTTCGAAAATTGTTATTCACTACTTTGCGATACTCTTCTGAAAAGCGCGCTGAACATTTTTTTTTGCAGACATCCTCGCGGCAACCTGGTTTTACAAAATATTTGTTTCTTATTTTTTCCTCCGCCTTCAGTCTCTTCCGATCCTTTATGCTAACGTTATAAGTTTTGCGCTTTCTAATAGTTCCTTTCTTAGTCAGCTGAACATGGTTGGTTTCTTCATCTGATTCTGCCGATGATTCTAAAATTGTTTTTGCTGGAACTGGCTGCGAGCATGGTATAAAGTCTTCTGAGTCAGACCCATCTGTATCGCTGTTTTTTTCCCGTACTTTTGGTAATTCATAATTTTTATCCAATACTGAGTCATCAGAATCAAAATCAGATTCTGTATCTAACACAGATAGCGGTGCCACAACATGCTCCGAGCTTGATGCTTGCACCGAGTGTTGAACGCCACTGTGACTGGTTGACGGCTCGGGAGACCATTCGCCTACACCATTATCGTTGCGTAAAGCAGCACTAACTAATCTTGCGCTTCGTGATTGCATATTGCTGAAAAAAGAATTAAATCTTTGATAAAAATGACCTGGTAGTATAAATCCAGTAACAATTATTGCGCGTATTCTAAATTATTTACGATTAGGTAGATGCCTACTAAAAATTTCGTTATATTTTTTAACTAAATTGCAATTAATCACTCAAAAATGTAGCCAATAAATACTAATACATTATTATATTCATATTAATGTGTCACAAAAGAAGTTTAATATAATAAAAACACGCAAATGTAACAAAAACTTAATCTTACCAGCGCAGCACAGACAAGCGTGGACTCGTCGAGACACGTCGGGCACAACTGGCGCGCTTCAATCAAACCCTGCCCTCCTTTCCTCACCCCTAATCGTAAATAATTTAAAGAAAAGGCACAACTGGTTATTTGTGCCTTTTATACGTAAATTAATTGAGCCATGCATGGATCATTAAGTAAGTAGACAGGGCACATCTGGCATTTGAGCCTTTTCTTTATGTTATGTTGTAAGTGTGCCTTTTCAAAGTAGTTTTTAGTAAAAATCTGTATGAAGTAATAGTCACATCTACGTATTTGTGCCTTTTCAATATAATGGTAAATAAATGTGCCTTTTCATTCTATAAAACATGAATATTAGTCTCATTTGTGCCTTTTGAGCCTCTGGTATCTCCGAATTCCTTGAAGATAAAATTCTATAAAAAATTGAGTAGATGTGCCTTTTTTTTCTGATTCTAAATATGTATATAACTCAATTTTGACAAAAATGTTAGTTGTGCCCTTTTTTCTTACGACGGCAGTATAGGTATACACTAAATACAACTCTCAAAACTGTAGGTACCAACATTTATTTGGTTAAGGTGAATGCTCCAACCAACCCGCGTAATTCAAATTTTCTTACGTTTTTTGCAATTTGCACACCAGTGCTATGAGTGCTAGGTTGTATGTTGATTAAAATATTATTAAGAAGTATAATCATCAATATGAACTTGGAGGGTTGCTCCAAGTTCATAAATGTGTAGGAATGACTTTTTCTGTTTTTCTTGGTTCCTACACCTTTATGAACTTTGAAGGTTGTATTGATGATTTTGATGATTATAATTCTGTAACTACATGCGTCTTACAGCCGCGAATAATATTTTAATCATCATACAACCTAGCACTGGCTTGAAAATTGCAAAAAAACGTAAGAGAATTTTATTTCGCGGGCTACCCTGGAGCATTTATCTGACCCTGTACAATTTTGTCTATTCTACTATGTAGACTATTACATGTGGCATAATATTATATTTCCCAGGTCGTTGGATTTTACTATATAAGTCATCATAGCATTCAAATAAATTACTATTTTTTCTGTAGCAGTGAGCCCTGTAATGTCCAACACTTTTGGGTTTCGAAGTGGGTTCATATTCTATAACAGACAGAATTGTGTACTCCTTATTATTTACTTCAATGTTACGAGGCAGATCATCCAAGTTAGCGCACACGTCATGAAGTTCATAAATGATAATATCTTTAACATTGTATATGAATGATATATTTCCAGCGCAACAAATATGACACTCTGGAGTAAATTCTGTTCTTAAACATGATTCGCAAGCTTCTTGTAGGTGGTTGATACCTTTAGTATTTATTATATCCAAGTTCAACGGCAAATACTTGCAATTGTACAATTTGTTTTCATCTGCATGACTTGTGCACATACTATTAGAGCAAACTCTTTGTCTTATAGCGGAAACGAATAAGCTACTTGTACATATTTCATCTAATATTTTGGTCGTATTACATGAACAGTCAACTACGTATTGGGTTTTTGATTGTTTAAAAAGTTGAAGGAGCAATTTCGCTCTCAGGTCATATAATTTTTTACCACAATTCTTGGCATTCGATAATTCTTTAATTAATGATAAGAAATCATGAAATTCTCCTTTATTAATCTGTGCATCTACAGAGTCTCTAAATTTTTGTCTATCTTTGTAAGCTATCGCAAACGTTTGTGAAACAGAATCGAAAGCACATGTGTTTGTTATTATAGTCCTGTTCTCAGCGGTTTTAGAATTTGCCACGTTGCCGTTTTGTAAAATATAAATTGGTTTGGGTTTTAAACTTCTGGGTGTGGATACGGCTAGCCCTCTCCAATTTTCAATTTTTATCGGGTTATCTTGAAAAACTGACTGTGCCTCAAAATCATTATTTTCGCACTTCAAGAGGTTAGGTTTTGGTCTTTTTGTCCTTTGTGTTCGCACAGTTTGTTGAGCTCGTTTACTTGAATCTATTCTGTGCAAAACGTCACTGGAACTAAGTTTTACAGCTCCATTTATAAAACCATGGTGCTGTACTAAAAACTCGTCTAATCGCACGCGTTGGTTTTTTGTATCAAAGTATATAGTTTTTAAATCTTTGAAATGATTTTCAACATTAGAGCTTGATGCATAGTGTTTGGCATTTTTGAAATGTTTGTTCATAACGCAACCCCACAGTGGAATTTTTTTCAGAAGTCGTTTTAATGTACTTATCAATTCCGGTAAGAAATATTCATTTTTGTTATCTGATGGTTCAACTAACTGCAGATACAATTTTTCGGTTTGTATTAAGTCATCATAAAAGTTTATTAAAGGTAAATAAACATCTTTGTCATTTTCGTTGTGAAGTATTTCGATTTTTGGTTGTATGTCATTTTCAGTATGAATATCTTCTAAATTTTCGTGATTCGTGTGATTTATAATTTGGACCTTTAGGTTTTCAAAAGCTTTATTGCATTTGGGCTGCAAATCATTCAAGTCCGTACTCCTGAACTCATGGAGCGATAACGTGATTATGTCTCTTAAAACTGTTTTAAGTTCTTCATAGCACCGGATCTGCTGAATATGTTTCAAGCAGCGAACGTAAAATAACTTAACTTTTTCGGAAGTTTTATCAAAACAGGATTGTTTATAAAGATTTTTAATAAAATGGGATTTATCCATGCGAACATAACAGAGAGGTATTGCTGCGGTATTTCCTTCAAGCACATCAAAACACTGTTTTAAATAATCATTGAATTCAATTTTTAAAAATACTTTAGTAATTGCTCCTAACAGGGCAGAACTGTCGTCACTAATTATTTCATCTGGCAAAACTTTTCCGATTTGCCACGTATTTAACCATGTGGTTATCGTCTCCATTGTATGGGATTCGGAGGCCATGTAGCACATTGGTACACTGGTATCCAGAGTGTAGGCAACCACTGCATATAAAAATAAATGTTTAGGAGTGCGATATTTTAATAAATCATTAGAAGGTGGTGGCTCAATTGGCTGAAATAAGGAGCCAGTAGCATCAATAGAAAGTATTTTCGACCTATTTTTTAAAGTTTCATTGTAATATTGGTTTTGTTCATTCGTCCAAAAATATGTGAAGAAGGGAACAAGACTGATTTTACGGATAAAATTATCGTAAGGAATGCAGTGCGCCATAGCATACAAAGATAGTATTGTATTTTTAACCGACTTCAAAAAAGGAGGTTCTGTATTCGTCCCGTATGTATGTATGTATGTAAGTATGTATGTATGTATGTAAGTATGTATGTATGTATGTTTGTATGTGCGCGATTTTCTCAAAAACTACTGATTCGATTTGGATGGGGTTTTCACTAACGTAATCTACATATTTTCAGGAAGGTTTTAGTATATAATACATTATGTAATCATTCCTATGTACAAAGTTATAGGCATAAATGTACACACTCCGTAGAAGATTTACTGTTGAACGAATTCGTGAAAGTAATCTAACACGGGATAAAGAACTAAAAAGGGAAAAATAAAAAACTTTTTTAACAAAAAATAACCGACTTCAAAAATCCACTACAAAGAAAATAATAATTTTGGTTTCGGAAGTCGGTGGCAAAAAAAAGCAAACAAAAACCAAAGCCACCGACTTCCGAAACCAAAATTATTATTTTCTTTGTAGTGGATTTTTGAAGTCGGTTATTTTTTGTCAAACTGTAGCGCACTTCTGGCTTCATGACGCATTTTTCTTAAATTGGGTAATTTAGGGAAAGTTGTTGGCTTTTTTGGATTATCTATAGTCATTACCTCGTTTGCCATCGTGTGTTGAACTTTTAAAGCTTTTTCGTATATTAACTTTTCTTTGATTCGGTTTACTCTATCAGAAGTAAGTCTGTTTTTAATTAGTGGGTCATGAGGATAATTTTTGTTGTAATTATTTAATTTACAAGTAACCTTTACGTAAGTTTTAGATGGGGGGGAGATATTCAATGACAGTAGCGCGTCACATTGGGTACACCTGCCAGTACATTTGATTTCATTAAAGTTAAGATCAGCAGGTACATAACTATTACTGAAAGCAAATGTACACTCTATATTAGTTCTAAAAAAGATTTGGTCTTGAATTTCGTTAGTCCACTTTTTTGGTAGGAGACGGTAAATTGAATTTTGGGGTACGATGTTCGAATATTCTGCAAGGCTCATTTGAAATGTTATAATGTCGGAGTCAGTATCTTTTTTTTCTTCAAATAGGTTTATACAATCATCGAAATCAAAAAAATATGTTTTATTTCTTCTAATACATATTTGTATGGCTTTAATGGCCATATTGTGGTTAAATTTTTCACGCAATTCCTGCTGTATGCAAATATAAACATTATTGCTTTTAGGAGGAATTGCTGCTTGGAATTTGTCTTTATATTTACTAATCACTCTCTTTAAATATTCTTTAGAAAAATTTCCTTTTCGAGTTGACATTATTGTATAGTAAAATTGTCAAAATTGTACGTATGTGAATGAAAGAACGGGTGTGTTAAAAAAAAAAAGAAGAAAATAAAAGTAACTTAAAAATAACTCTTGAGAGACTTGTGAAGCGGCTTACATTTCTCTACCGTATCTTTTTTGGGGCAGACTACCCGCCCGTTGGTGGGACGACATTGTGAAGGAGGGCCTGTATCATATTGGGTGAGGTTGGTGCAGGACCGTAGTATGCTGAGAAGAGGCATATACCATATGAACTTTCTTGAAGGTGGGTATTACACTGAAAAATAATGGAAATATTTCTATTTGACTTTTTTTTCTTCAGACAATTTAATTCGGCAGTATATATTTCTTGAAGGAACCACGAGCAAAAAAATACTCGTACCTACTAAGGGACCAGGACCACGGGCAATAAACGAGAAACTTGATTTATGTAGGTACGTCTCAGGTCTGAGATGTACGTTCAGCCTTCAGCGTTTAAAATGACGACATAGGTTTTGTACTTGGCCCAAACCAAGTATTGTAATTGGCCCAAAACTCCTGAATCTATTTACCCATTTCCTGACTCTACACTATTTTTATAGGTTGTAAGTTTGTGTATATCCAAAGACTAATAAATTCTCTATGTGTATATCCGTGGATATAAGATGTTGTGCTCAATTTTTTCCAGAAGTACTCCAGCAATTAAGTTTATAATACAGTTCTGATAAAATTTAACCCTGAATAACATACATTTAGCCTGATCGGTCCGCCAGAACTTTTTGAAATATATATATTCTATAGATCAACAAAATTATTACTTACATCATCTAGATAAACAATGGGAACCCCTCCCTGCTTGGTTTATATTATTGTTGTTATGGCTGCCATAGAACATTCTGTAAAAATCAAATCAATTATTTAGTTATTTCGGCTAAAAAGATACAGCCCTGTGACTGTGACATGTTGAGTGTTGACGGATTGTGGTCGAGTCTTAGTTTTGGAGACATGAATTCTTGTCATGAATTATTTTTTTACATAGTAACTAGAAGTTATTAAGGGATTATATGTCATCAACCTACCACAAGAAGAGAATTAAATACGTATTATACAAAAAAGTAAACAAATTACTGAATCGCTTTTGACGAAATTTCTATTGGACCAATCGGAAAGTATGTATATCCTTTCAGATGAAAACAAAACAAACATGATTTAGAACATATTAGTTAAAAAATAAATAAATAGGTACAGTAATGAAAAAAAAATCCCAAGTGCTTGATAAGGTACAAGTATTTTTAAATAAGTCAAAACAATGCCATTAAATACTTACCACTGCAGATCGTGCCATAAAATTCACCACCCCTACAACCACATAATTGTTATAAAATGCTTATACGCCACTTTCAACCAAATTAAAAAAACGTAAACAAACAGTATCAGTGCAACTGCATGACTCAACGTAACAGTGTCCTTGGCGTCATAACATAACTGCAACTGTTTACCAATACCAAGTAATAATCCAAACGCACTTCCTAGTCAATAAACACTTTGTATCCATTATTCATAATAGAGCGACGTTACACGTAACTGTCTCTGTCACACTAACACCGTACGCGTACTAGCTGTCTCACTTTCTCTAAGCTACACAAAGCGATTCCTTGCGTGACGACGTCAGCGGACGCCGCGGGGCCAGAGATGTATGTAGCGGTGTGGGGAGGCGAAAAAAGGGAATCTTCTGGTAAATGCTCCAACCAGCCTGCGAAATTCGAATTTTCCTACGTTTTTTTGCAATTTGCAGGCCAGTGCTTGGTTGTATGTTGATTAAAATATTATTCGCGGCTGTAAGACATATGTAGATACAAAATTATAATCATCAATATCATCAATACAATGCTCAAAGTTCATAAAGATGTAGGAATGAGTTTTCCTGTTTTTTCTTTTTTCCTACGCCTTTATTTAGTACGAAAATATTTAGTGTCAGTTTATTTGTTGTCACGAAACGTCGCTGCAATTTGTACAAAAAAAATACGTGTGAATAACAGTGCATTTCCAAATAAAGAAGCGAGTATTATTTTCATAGTATTAGCCTATTAATACAATTCATGTATGTATCGTCTTTATCTGTATATTACAAGTTATTCTGATATTGTGGCTAATTGAGGTTGTTTCTCACGAAAATGCTACACATATGAGTCACATTTCGTCACTCATATGACGTAACTCACATCTACGTGTAAAGTTAAAACATGTTTACACTGCGGCTGAAAATTTTAACAAATTATATGCCGGCGGCGTCCGGTGTTATCTCCATACAAAACGTTTCACTAATAAATAAATCCGACATTTACGGAAAATAGATATAAAAGAGTTTTAGTGTAATTTTTTAAAATAATAATTTGGAGGTTTCGAATAAATGCTAAATTTGATCATTAAACCTGCATTTTAGCTCCCTGCCGGACCCTGCTCAATTTGAGCAGTAGGACATAGTTTTAACTCTGCTTTACAATATGTGACTTACGTTAGTATAAAAATACAGGTATGTCACAAAACAGTTTGGTCACGATTTCGAGCATGTTAGTCACATGTACATTTTATTTGAAAATGGCTCTTATAAAAATGTACTTAATCATGTGTAAGGTCATAGAAACAGCTATTAAAATATAATCCAATAACAACTTTATTTTATTAGTTATTACTTTTCTACTTCAGTGTACTCAGGCACAACACGTGTGAACCGGTTAGTGAGTAAAGTAAAGAAGGTCATCGATATGTATGAATCCGTCGCTTTTTAGTAGTCATTCAGATTTGGTCGGATAACCAGCCGTTGTTTACATATTTTGGTTTTTTGTTTATATTTACTTAATGCGTAACATTTGAAGCTCAATATTTTCACCATATATTTTGGACTAAAGGCACAAGATTTTGGTTTACACCTACACATCTGGGATTGTGCCAGTTCCTTGTATTTTGCCGTCAAAGTTATGACACCATCGTTTTTACATTTAGCAAGATTATTCAAAAACGCATGCATGAACATTTTTGAAACTTTGTATGGTTATTATTAGCGTCAAGAAAGACCGAATACAGTTTTCAGCGAAGTTATGCCTTGTCTCATTTAGGCGCTGCGATGTTTTTTCGGGTTTTCATAAAACCGCGATAACTTGAAAACTATAAATATTTTCTAAAATCTAATTGGGGCACAAAGGGGCACACATTAAGAGCTACTCGCGTATGTTTATTCTACAGGGGCACATGCAATGGTTTTAGAGATATACTATTCATCAAAACGTTACTCCAGCAGGAAATGCAATATCTCGAAAATCTGAAGGGGCACAGATTTTATTTTTGGGGGCACATTTTGGCACACATATAAGCTATCTGGCCATGCACAGTTTTTCTCTCTCCGATCATTCGTTTAGAATTTTCCTGCTAGAAAAACGTTACCCCAGCAAGAATCGTTTTTTCGATTTTTTTTCGAAACGACAGGGGGCACACATTTTTTATGTGGGGGCACATTTACAGCAGATAAGGCACCAACTATACGTTCTACTCATATAACTCTAGGAGATACTTTCTTGTTGGGGTAACGCACACGACTCGTTATTATTCCTGATTGTTTGTTCCACTGCCGCTGCATACCTTTCCGCCGCTTCCATTGCGCATGAAATGTTCACGGCGTTTGCATATTGCAGATTTTCTTCCGTAAACAATCGTTGCCTGATCAGCTCACTTCGCAACCCGCATACTAGATGATCACGTAAATTTTCCTCTAACCCGGTTTTAAAATCACAAAATTTCGTCATTTTCTTCAGTTCCGATAAATATTGTAAAATCGATTCACCCGCATTTTGTCTTCTCTGTCGGAAACGATATCTTTCCGCCATGAATGATGGCTTTGGTTGCAAGTGATCCGTCATAACCTTCACCACTTCCGCGTAAGTTTTCTCACTAGGTTTGCTCGGACTTGTTAAATTGCTTAGCAATTCGTAGGTCTCGTCCCCCATCGCTGAAATCAAAGTGAGTAACCAAAGTTCTTCCTTAACATTGTTCACTTTAACGAACATTTCTATACGTTCCACATACATTGTCCAATTTCCCGATCTCACATTAAACTCCGTTAACTTCCCGATCGACATAATGCATAAAATTATTTATTAGCACGCTTTTAATATTCTATCCTCGTCGCCACTGAGATATTTGGAGATATTTAACACGTTCAGACCGGCGTGTACCACCGGTGGAGCACGGAGTATTTGCTGCCACGGCGAGGTGTACCACCGGTGGCCACGTCACACTATACTTTCAATGTACTAAGAAATTCGCGCCGCTTTGAGAGAAAGTGTTGTATTTACCGTTCCCGCCTAGTAAAATAGAAAAATTTTCATAGTGTAGCTCAGGAGGAGGATATAATTTCGAAAAGTAAGCAAAAAACAGTATTGAAAAATTGTATTTATTAGAAAAAAAATTACATAATCACGACATAAATTGTACGAAATGCGAATTGTTTATGATAAATTACGTTGAGAGAATATAAGAAAATTAAATCAAAATTGAAAAAAAAATTAAATAAAATGCCATTATGGATGGTATAAAATGAAAATTATTTTGCATGAATAGTATTGAAACAATCCAAACACATTGGTTTTTCACACGCAGAGCAAAATGTATTTACGCGTTTCGATTTTTTTCTAGCCATACTCGCAGATTCGGTTGTTGTAAAATGGTCGTAATAAGGTCTGCATCTCTTTCGGGTATCTCTGAGCTTTCCTTCCGTTTTCTCTAACTTGTGTTTTGGCTTTCTTTGTGCATGGGGCCTACCCTCCTCTGCAGCGTCATCGGGTTGATTATCAGTGCTGGGGTTGCTAATCATCTCTTTTATTATTTGTTCCCGAAATTCTAATATACTTAGTTTTTTTCCTGCTGCAAATTTTTGGTGAATAACCCAAGCATTTACCAACATTGTGCCACAGACAATCTCAATGATTAGCTTGCGGTACCATTTTAGGGTTTTTCTAAGGCTGGTATAGTACGACGCCATCTGATCAGAAATATCTACCCCCTTTTTCGCATTATTATAATCCAAAACAGAGTCTGGTTTCGCTACGACAGTGTTTGGCCTCCAGCGATGTGGCATTGGCACTAGAGCTCCTGTATGATTATTGCAGGTCGAAAGCATATGAACTGTACGTTTGTCGGTCCATTTTATATATTTGACACCCGTTCTATTCTTCAGAGCCAACACTTGACCTTTTCTCTGCTTGGACTTTACCACTTGCTTTGGTAGATGCTTGTGGTTCTGTCGGACTGTGCCACACAAAAACGTCTGCTTGTCCATTAGTGTTTCTGCTAGTGGTACGCTTGTGTAAAAATTATCGCTGTAGAGAGTGCGACCTTTTTCTGTTAGCCCGTCCATTAGTTTCATAGTGATTTGTTGAGGGTGACCTAGACCTGGAACGCCATCAACTCGTCCAGTATATACTTCCTGATTATATGTGTAACCATTGGGCATACAGAGCTTATAATTCTTTATTCCATATTTATGGGTTTTATTCGGAATATATTGACGAAAAATAAGCCGGCCTCTCCAAGGTACCATGCTCTCATCTATTACAACTTCTTTGCCAGGTTCAACAGTAGATTTGAAAGTCGCTACCATAAGAGTAAGTATTTTTCGGATTTTATGCAAACGATCATTGTTTTCATTGTTGGGTGCTTCAGCAAAATGCCAATATTTCAACAGGTCAATAAAACGGTCTCGGGTCATAATACTTTTTATAGCGGTATTTTGATAAATTGGGTTTTTTGACCAATACAGTCGAATTTCTGGTAGTCTTACAATGCCCATAATCAAAATTACACCAATAAATTGCCTCATCTCACCAGTACTTACGTCAGTCCATGGTTTGCGGTGATGTCTAGGTGTATTATGATGGACACCTGCATTTTTCTCATTGGCAAATTTATTTGTTTCTGACACCACAAGGTATAAAATTTCGTCTGTCAAAAATAGCCTATACAAAATATAGGGATTATTGCAGTCAACATCTGGCACCAAAAGCTTCCAATCGTCACCATATTCTTCTATGGGTAAGATATTATTATCTACAGGAAACCAACCTGAAGTACTTGGGTGCACCTGTTCTTCCACTTCCTCTCCACTAGAAGTCGGATGAGAAGCACTGCTGTCTTGATTTTGTTCATGGTCACTATTACATGTATGTTCGTCATTACCATCCGATGAAACAGATGCGTTTGAAGACTGCAATGGAACCTGGTGATGCTCATTGTGCTCCAAATTTTCAATCGTTGGAGACTGATCACTTCTATTTGAGGGTATGTCGTTTTGTTGGTACACACTGTCTTGTTCGGCGGTACTATTTTGATCATTATGAGAAGCACGAACCAATCTTCTTTTAGGACGCCAATCAAAAATGTCTTCTGTGCTTGAATCGTCGGACAAGATTGATGGTCTGCGACGACTGGTTGATGGTGTTTGTCGTTCATTCCCAGAGCATTGATTTATATTAGAGTGAACATCAAAAATCTCTTTTTCACTTGAACTATTGGAAGTTATCAGCAATCTGTGAAGTCGGGGATCATGAGACGGTAATTTATAATGCGGGTCCAATACGGAGTCGTCTGAATTCTCGACGAACACCTCGTCGTCGCTCTGCAAATCGGACGCCTCCCCCACCAGATCATTTCGCTCATTGCCAGAATTGTGACACGATCCCGGCCTTATAGGTCGATAATTATCTTCATTTGACATCCTTTTATGCAATAAACATAGGCATAAACAAACTCGCACACACAATCACGCCCAGCTAATTACCTACGCGTCGCGTCGATGTCGTGTTATGGCGCGAAAAATACACAAAACTGCTCGGGCATTGTTACGTCAGCGCGGCACGTGCGGTTCTGATTTATGAGACAAAACTCTTTACTTTATATTACGATTACTAGCTTATTAGAAAGAGAGAAATCATAATTCCTGTCTAATCCTGTCCGTGTCCACCGGTGGCGCACCCCGCCCGGCAAGACTTTTGGTTCATGGGGCGGTGATGTACCACCGGTGGCCATGTGAAGATTTGCGCCGTAGGATACCAAGTACCTACTCATGAGGTGCCGGTCTGAACGTGTAGTAAAACAACGCGTAGCCAGTAATGCGGTTTTGTGCGGTATTCGTGACTGTCTGACATTCACTCACAGTGTTGCCAACGATGCGCACCTAAATACCATACATTACAGTTACCTAGTATCTAAAACGTCTATATCTATCGGAACTATATATTTCAATAAATAGTATCAGACAACCTATTTCAATAGATGGTAACAAACTATCTATTTCAATAGATAGTTTCGTTGGACTGCAGAAACCCTCTACCCGCTATTGCATTGATAGATAGTTTCAATAACTGCCTACATTTCGTAACGAACGAACGGTGAACTACAATATGTGCGTTTATTTCCAAATAAACTACTTTTGTGATTATTTTGCAATACCTGAGATTCAGTAAGGCAAATATGAATTACTGGTCAATGAATGTCAGTGCTTTAAAAGCTGAGCTAAGAAAAAGAGGTGCAAAATTAAGCGGGTTGAAAGAACAGCTAATTCAGAGGTATTTTGACTGTGTGTGTGACAAAAAGTGTCAAAATAGCCCTATTTTAATTTCTTCTCGAGTTTTTATGGTTTTATTACTTAGAATTAGCTGAATAATGGGTGGGGAAGTACACACATCAAAAGTATCTAGGGATCAACATATATTTTTGCAATAACTTTTCTCCTGATTGATATTAATTAAAATTTTCTTTAAGGATTCATCAAATAAAGTGTTTTCGTTTGTCACAGTAACGATAAACCAAGTCACCTTTGCATTAATAAAGAAATTTGCCATTTTCCTAATAAAGGGATTTTTGACATTTGAACCACTAACATTAAAGTTCGAAAAAAAGACTGAAATAACAGTTTTCTTTAAAATTTTATTGGGTAACTTAAACAATTAATAATCCGTGTTTCTACCGCGAACACTAACAACACAAGAACATCGGTTTGGCATACTCAAAATGAGTTCATCCAAATCACGCTGTGGAATGGCCGCCCATGTTCGTTGCAACAACAAAAAAAGGTCTTCTTGCGACTGGATACCCTCCATATTCGGCAGAGCTCTTCTCTGTAGCATATCCCATGCATGCTCAATCGGGTTCAAGTCTGGCGACTGAGCAGGCCAGGGCAGGACATTGATGTTAGCTGCGGCGAGAGTCTGTCTTACAACTCTTGCGGTGTGCGGTCGTGCATTATCATGCATTAACTGAAATAAGGGACCGATTTGCACTTGTAGAGGAACGATGACGTCTGATACAATCGTCTCAGCATAAATTTGAGCGTTGAGGTTGCCTCTGATCCAAATCAACTCAGTTCTTCCGCCGATCCAAATACCCGCCCATACCATGATGGTTCCACCACTATAAGGATGGACTTCCTGGCAGGATTTTAATCGCTGTTGGCGTCCAGGGGTTCTCCAGTGTCGTATACGTCTTGTATCCGGTCTCATACCAAAACGAGACTCATCAGAAAAGCACACGAAACGCCATTGTTCTTCTGCCCAATTTCTGTGTTCAAGAGCCCATTGATATCGAATCCTACGATTGTGCATTGCTATAGGTGGTACCCGTAGCGGTCTTCGGGAATGAAGGTTCACTTCATGCAAGCGGTTTCTGACTGTTTGGTCGCTAATTAAGTTCCCTGAAGAGTGATGAAGCCTCACGGCTAACATCATGGCGGTTATTGTTGGAGCTCTTCGAGTTAAGATTTGAATGTATCGGTCTTGTCTCCGTGTGGTGCAGCGATACCGTCCTCCATGGCGCTCAGCCACGGTACCAGTGCTTCGGTAACGTGTCCAAAGTCGACTGATAACACTCTGACTTGTATTCAGAGCTAAAGCTACAGTACGTTGCACAGTGTGTTAAGAACCCGATTTTTGTGTCATCATGTTTTTATTCCAGTAATCGATAGTTTATATCATTTCTAGTACTAGAGTTCAACTCTCGCTTTGCTACGACTTGTAGATTATTTTTAAAAAAATGTCAAAGTTTCGTAATATTCGCGTCATGAAAAATGAAAAAAAAATCTTATTTAAAAAACGGAACCACGTATTCCAGTTTCTATGTATGCCATTAATTGTACGTACAATAACGTACCCTTCCACCATTTTTTATTGCTTTAGCATGAATGGGACGCGTGATATGATTTTTTTTCTCATTTTTCGTTTTTATTTTTTTATTCACCTATAACACCGTATTAGTTCATGATTTCTACATCAAACTATAGCTTATACATTCTATTATGTATAGTATTAAAACCACAACCTAATTCCTTGTTATGCTGGACTTATTGCAAATTTTAGTAAAATCCGAAATATCCGCACTTAGGGCTGTCACTTCAACTAAAATGTAAATATTTTTTTATTATTTAATATTTTTGTTTATTTATCACGTCGATGACTAGATATCGTTACGTTGTCGCTTGTTGTTGTTAGTTGGCCAATATTGGCTAATATTGTGTCAATGTGAAACGAAAATTTTAAAAACCGGACAAGCACGTGTAAAATATTAGATAGTTCATCTATCCCGGGAAGTGACTCTCAACGATTTTTGCCTGTTTCTAAAACCGATGCTGGCAAAATATCGGTCTTTCATATTCCGATATTTAAGTTTAAATATTTTGTATAAATTCGTATTCGGTATAATAAATATAATTTCTTACTTATTTAATTAATTTGGGAATTATATTATTACTATTTATCATACTATGCGAATTAGCAACGCCGAATCACCGATTGAGTTAGCTGAATCAAAGATCAGTGCCTCAGTGGTGGACCGTGGACCCTAGCCAAGTTACATTTCTGTTAGCGTTAACGCCAAACGCTGCGGATAAAATGTATGGAAGTGACTTTTGTGAGTCACGTGACTTTTCTGCAGGTAATGTCATTGCCAGACATTTTGTGGTTATCGTTTGGCGTAAACGCAAACAGAAAAGCTACTTGTCTAGGGTCTCTGCGCCGATACGCTTATAGCAGTGGTGTTCTGTCAGCGTGAGTTTTTTAAATAGAACTAGGTACGAGGTAGGAGGTCTGCCGATGCACCTTACTACATCCTGGAATAGCTAGTGATATTGTAAAAAACTACTCGACCAAAGTAATAAAATATACCACCGCGCGAGTTTCCTCATAAAAGATTCACGTAAATCGAAATCGCTCATAAATCACAGAGAAATTTGTCTACATACTTACATGGAAAATAAAAACCGAATGCATAACTTCCTTCTTTTATTGAAGTCGGTTAAAAACTGCTATGTTGTGAGGAGAGTCGTTAAGTCACGGAGAATTTTAACACCGCGATTCAGAAAAAGTGAGTATTTGGGGTAAATAAAAAATTGAAATTCAAATATCTCGAAAACGGTGCATCCTAGGCAAAAAATAACCAAAATTTTACCACCCTTTATAAAACCCCCCCTCTCACGCAAGCAGTACTCCGACGTCGTTATTTTATTTTTTTTCCGATTTTTCTCTGGATTTAAAAAAAATAATTATTCAAATATCTCGAAAACTATGCATCCTAGAAAAAAAATAACCAAATTTTTATTACTCTTTATAACCCCCCCGCCCCCATGCAAGCAGCACTCCAACTACTTTTTTTTTTCGTTTTTCTGTTTTTTAGGGTTCCGTACCAAAATGGTAAAAAAGGAACCCTTATGGTGCGACTTCGTCTGTCTGTCTGTCTGTTTTACATCATCTCATGGTTTTTCGACTAGAGATATATTTAAATATAATTTCTATTCTCTTATTTATGGGTGAATGTTTCAATCGCCATGAAAAGTTGGCCCTTATTATGATAACTATATGAATTAATAATAATAAATGTATGTTTCACTCTAACACCTATTGTTTTATGAGATCGATATAGTTTTTCCTAGGAATAAATTTATCTGCCGGCCTAGCAGGACCACGATAGAAACGGGTTTTGTCTACAGAAGAATAAACAAAGTGACAGATTTTAGAAAGATTTCTACCGTTTTATGCATACAATGAAGAGAAGAAGTGCCTCTATTCTTCAGTAGACAAAATTCTGATAAGCCAAGCACGGGTCGCCGCATGCTCGGGCAGAAGAGATAACGAGTTGGATAGAAAGAACTTTGTCTATTCTTTGGTCATGCTAAGCGGGCTGGTCGCTAAATAAAATAAAATATTCCACTACAAATATGCAATAGTGGCATCTATGAGCAAGATGTTACTACTATAAACAAGATGCCCCTATTACATAGTTCTAGTGGCGGTAGAATCGTCGAATCGAAATCGTCGAAAATACATAGGTCGACTTCTTCTACGACTGCTCAACGGCTACTGGCCCTTTTTGGATATGTGCGAAGGAAATGGGCTGGTACACCTACTTGGGCAACTGTCAATAAATTCTCATCCAAAGGACATAAATATGTTGTAGCTAATATATCTATACTATTAAAAAGCTGAAGTTTGTTTGTTTGTAGTACATACATACATAGTACAGTTTGTAGTAGTACAGTAGAAATGTGTTTCAATTATTTATCTGTAAAATTAATATTATTATCTAAAACATTAATAAAAATACATTTTTCAAAACACATTTGAAGAATATATTTGTGACAAAAATGTAATAGCCCTCTTAATAAAATAAAAACCGGCCAAGAGCGTGTCGGACTTACGCCCAGTCTAGGGTTCCGTAGCAAGAAGTATTTCAGTCTTCCGACCGCGAATTTTTTAATATTTTTTTAATAATTTCATAATATTATTTTGAAATATATTTGGTTATGTAGGTATATATAACCTATACCCGGATTTCCTGGCATCCCGGGATTTATTAAAAAAATATATATATTTTAAGAAGCCACTTCCATAATTTCTTAGCCAAAAATTAACTTTAGGTAAATATGCATCCGATTATCCGATCTATAGTTATAACACAGTTAACTACTTAATATAAATTCGAAAGAAATTGTTTTTTTGTCGGATAAAATATTTATTATAGTTAATTTTTTCGGATACGCGAAAGTGACAGCCCTGAAGAAAATATAAAATTAACAATAACTGCAGCATAACACGGAATTAGGTTGTGGTTTTAATACTATACATAAAAGAAAGTATAAGCTATAGTTTGATGTAGAAATCACGAACTAATACGGTGTTATATGTGAATAAAAAAATAAAAACCAAAAATAAGAAAAAAAATCATATCCCGCGTCCCATTCATACTAAAGCAATAAAACATGGTGGAAGGGTAGGTTATTTTACGTACAATTAATGAAATACATAGAAACTGGAATACGTAGTTCCGTTTTTTAAATAAGATTTTTTTTCATTTTTCGTGACGCGGATATTACGAAACTTTGACATTTTTTTAAAAATAATCTACAAGTCGTAGCGAAGCGGGAGTTGAACTCTAGTACTAAAAATGATATAACCTATCGATTACTTGAATAAAAACATGATGACACAAAAATCGGGTTCTTAATACACTGTGCGTTGCCGGGAACCAGCTTCTATCATTCCCACGGCTCTGAGCATTTCTTCCCTGCTTAAATGACGTCGCCGCTCCATAATAACGTTGGTTTTAATCAGTAGTAGGGAAACAGTAGCACTAATAATGTCTTCAATGCGTTGTATGTTTTTATAGGGAAAATATTGACAGCTTATTTTCATCTTTTACTCGAATTTGATTGAGAGTTCCTGATTCAAATTATGAAATGCACCAAAAAGGATCCATATAAATTTATAAAATCATAAATTTATTACAAAGCCACATCTCAATCTCAAGAAATCCGCATAAAAATGCTTGATCCCTAGACACTTTTGATGTGTGTAGTACGGGCAATTAAATATTGAAAAAAAATATAAATGAACTTTTTGAAAAGATAGCAAGCAATAAGATAGATTAATAATAAATTAAGAAAGAATAACAGATTCTGTGGCAGTATTGCATATTTGCGAAACTCTTTTTGTTTTATTAGTAGTAGCCTGTGCTGTCTCGCCTGTCAATCTAAGTCGTTCGTAGCAGCCTGTACGTCTTCGTCTTTGTAGATTACCATCTCTCTTATCCAGCTGAAGAAAATGCTGTGCTGGCGATGGCGGGACATTTTGACTTTGTGACGAACCTGCAGTTGAATTTTGCTGTGGTGTAACTACAGTCGGAGCCGGCTCTGTAAACTTTTAAATTTTGTTCCCCAGTCCGGTACTGACGGTTTTCCTAACTTCCTTCTACCGCGTTTCATGACCGCTGCGTCTTGTATTTTTCCTCCCATTTATCAAAGCACTCGACGTTCCATCACTGGTTTTGCACCTACTAAATTCGTATGCTCGCGAAGCCGTCACCCTGCCATATCTTAATTCATGCCAAAGGGAGCGTTAGTGTTGGTCTCTTGTTTCTTTCTCATCTTTATAACATCTGCAACGTCAGCACAAGTTTTTGCAAAAAACTGTCATGGGACTTTTCTTTGTATTTCAGCACCAATTTGTGCATGGATAATATTTCTAAAGTATCACAAACAGTCTTTCTGATATTTTACTAACTCGCAACTTTTCTTTTGCTTCCCTTTTAGATTTTTTTCACACTATTTGATGACAAGCTAGGCTTACTTTAGATAAGTCTTTTGAAGTTGTGTATATTTTAGGGTAGTTTCAACCCTGGATAGTTTAGACTTCATCCAGTAGCATTCGACAGTACCTACCCGCGAATACTTATGGTTTCGGATAATGATAAAGGATCAACTCACGGCGCCCCTCTACTTTCTATCAGGGCGCCACGGCGCACACTTTGGGAACCACTGTATTAAATACTTTACGGTATTGCAGTTTCTTTACTGTGACCATGTTTGTGCTTGCTTTAATGGGTTGGTTTTTAATTAATAATAATAATAAGACCGCAGGGCACCTTGAGGCGAGGTGACGGGGAGTAGTGGCGGTACCTGAGTGCTCCAAGGAGTAGTCCCCGTTGCTCACCTTCGGCTTGCCTTAATTGGCTGGTCGGAGTGAACACTGACGAGGAACAGGTCTCCCGCCTCTGGCTTGCCTTAATTGGCCGTTCAGAGTGGAGTCGCTAGAGCAGAACCCCACTGCTCGATGGGTGGATACTGAGCGTAAGTGGTGAGTGGGCCAGTAATGCCGGACCCTCAGGGAGCAAATTATCTGAGTTTAAAGTCCAGCAAAGCCAGCCTCTCCGCCCTTCAGCCGCTCACGTTCCTGTTGCCCCCTTGTTGCGACTCGAGCAACTATTTTCGGGGGGCCCAGTTAGTGTGTTGGCAAGTCTCCGTGTGCCATTATTACGTGTCAATTTTCAAAAGGTTCCCATAGTTCCCCAAAACCAATCCACTACCATCCATAGTTCTGCATGGCTGGGGTTTTCCTTGGGTGCATTTATATAGTGCCTACAGGGATAATCGCCAGCTGTGTCACCATTACTTGGCTTCGGCCCCACGCACGCCTTCGAAAGGTAACTACGGGACTTTGTAAAGTCCCGTGCAACAAAAAGAAACTAAAAATAATTATTATTATTTATTTATCTTCAAGTAAGTACAGGTTAACTTAAATACTACATCATGAGAGACGGATAGGAACATTACAGTGGATGGCGGAGCAAAACTCAATTCCGCGCTAGGAATTAAAATATGACTTACGTTTGTTTCCAACGTGTCCAAGCTTCCAGAAGTTGTGGCTCCCTTTAGCAAAAAATTCATTGCATCGTACGCAAACCATGCACTGGACTTCACGTCCTCTCGTCCGCTACCAGTAGTTTTTGAAGATTTCACTTTCTTCCTCTCTCGGACAAATTGCAAACGCAGGTATGAACTTTGGTTTCTACATCTTTTCTAGACAATTCAAGCACCTTGGATATATCCTCCCACGCGTCATTCTTCTTATTTTTTATTTCGATAATCACGGTGTGAAGTATCCCACAACGAATGCATCTCAACAATGCTATGCTATTAGAAAAGTATCAATTGAATGCCCAAAATGCGGTGATTTTTTTACAATTGCAAAAGCAGGTTTTGGTCGAGAGGAGGAATATTTACAAAAAAAACTTTAAAAGTGCAATAACTCGGAAACCACTCAGTTTCGACCCCAAGTTTACGGGTCCGAATTTGTTAAATTAGCCCTTTTCAGTTCAAAAATATTTTTATTTATATAATTACACAAGTTTAATACACAAAACAATAGTAGTAGTAATAGTAAAACAATATTATAATCATATTTAAAATGAATAAAAATAAGGTATAATTACATCACCTATTTTTATTCTCTACCTACACCTATAAAAACATAAACAAAACTAAATATCACTCTCACTTTGAGAGCATTCCTCCATTGACTCTCTATTTGGTTCGGCAGACATCAACATTTCTATTGTTTCTGGAAGGAATGCTTTGCGAAAAGGTTTTTTAATTTATCTGCTGGAGCTAATTAGGGGATCCGAAGTTAATAATAGCCTATTAAATATGTCTAAATTACATTCCTCCCTCAAAAACTTTCTTGCAAAGTTAAGCCGGTATGACCGGAAATGCTTGTTCCGGGCTTCTGCAGCCTCCGATAGTTGGCCCATAGGAAGTAGCGAATTGCTTATGATTTTCCCACCATGAATCAATATTTTACGCATAGTGGGAGTCATTGGATGCCATCCGTACAGCTCTACGTACAATCTCGCAGTATCAGCATATTGGTCATATTTTGTGACATTAATTTCGTGACCACTTGACATTGTTTTCAATATAACATTGAATCTGTAGATCGATTTATAGCTAATTCCTGTGATCTCAGATGCCAGTTCCGGATTCTCAAAGAACCTCCTGCTTGTGTTGCCATCATTAGTATTTCCAAAATTAGCCTTTGGCATATCGATGAGTAGTCCAGTTTCGTTACGAAATCTTCTTTGGATTTCGGACTTTCGTTGTACTTCCAATGCCTTTTCTTCTTCGGTTTTCCTCTCTCTGTATTTCTTGACAGGTAATTTATAGGCTGTAGTTATACGCTGTCCTAATGCGTTGGAAAGTTTGGACTTGGGACTCGGAATGAAAGAGGTGACCGGCTCATATAATTTGCGTCAGAAAATGACCTAGTAATCACAAATAGCCTGTACCAACACCACCCTCGAAGGCTATATACCTGGACATAACCCGACGGAAAATACCGTAATCAGATAGACTATATCCTGGTTCGATCGCGGTGGAGGTCATCTGTAACAAATGCCCATACACTACCTGGAGCTGACTGCGGATCAGACCACCAACTTCTGATTTCAAAATCAAGCTAAAATTGACAGCAGCCAGAATCCCCCAAAAGCAAAGAAAGCTTGACGTGAAAGATGTACCAAAAGGGCACTGGCAGACGCCCATAGAACGCTGGGCTTCAGATTGTGTAGGTCGGTACAGATATGAAATTAGTTTGGTGTGATCGAGTATTTCAGGAGTATTTAAATTCATTTTTTATTTGTTTTTGTACGTAATTGGGTTAAAGAGAAATCTTCGTATTGTTGACAGTGAGGTTAAGTATGGTGTGAATGATCCAATGAAGTACAGCCCGACGAACGAGTTCACAATTCAAAGGTTTTAGTTGCTGTCGACATGATACTCTATGGAGGCACGAGCCAGGGCGCGTACACCCGTTCTTGCTTTATTGTTTTTTTCAAAATGTCAACGCCATAATCATTTTATTTCTTATTTATTTCGATTTTTTATTTAATTCTTAATCTCTAAGATAAATTAGGCAAAGAACAATTAAAATATATTTTTATTTTTGGTTAAGCTTTTATTACTGTACCAGATCAAGCCCAAAACTGCCAACGTCCTTTAAGTCACTTGTGGAACAAAACTGGGCAAAATGGACGGACGCAGATTTCGAGTACGAAACGCCAGAAGAACTATGAAGCAGAGCGAAGTCTGTTACACTGTCTGCAACACACAAACGGAAATATTGGATGACTGATGGCACCCTTGCGCTTATTGAGGAACGCCGTAGGATGAAAGCAGCCGGTGCAAATATAAAGGCTCTCAATGAAAAGTCTGCTCACATCCAGAAAAAATGCAGACAAGACCACAACGCCTACCTGCGCCAAATTTGTGAGGAGATTGAAAATCATGCAGATAAATACGAATCCAGAGACCTGCATCACAAAATTCGGCTTATTATTAAAACGCGGCCCTCTAAAACCTGGGCCATTGAAGACGGTAATGGCCAAGTGGTCAGCGAACTCGAGCAAATATCAGGCTTGGAGGTGTTACTGTAAGTCACTGTTTGAAGATTCCCAGTCGCAAACCTTTACATCTACGGAACCTGAGTGTGATAAACTGGAAACAGACATCCTTGAGTCAGAAATCAGAGCTGCTATCAAACACCTTAAGAATGGAAAAGCTACAGGCTCTGATGCCATCCCAATTGAAACTATTAGTACATTGGGAGAACGCGGCGTTCATATCTTTCACACCACATGCAATAAGATATGGACGACAGGAAAATGGCCGTCAGAATGGACTCACACGGTTTTCATTCCTCTGCATAAAAAGGGTTCTACCAAAAAGTGTAGTAACTACCGCCTTATTGCTTTAATAAATCACGCAAGCAAAATATTGCTACACATCCTCAATGAACGACTAAAAGCATACCTGTCTAGAGAAATTGCGCAAGAACAAGCAGGGTTTGTGAAAGGAAAGGGCACCCGGGAACAGATTCTCATTGTTCGTCAAATCATTGAGAAAGCTCGAGAATTCAACAAGCCGACTTACATATGCTTTGTTGACTTCTTCTCAAAAGCATTTGACTCCGTGAAATGGCCAACCTTGTGGAAAACGCTATTAGAAATGGGCACACCAAAACACCTTGTGCAGGTGCACAAGGTGTTTTGGTGTTTCTCTAAGCAGGTGCTTAGAGAACTCTACGAAGGAGGAACAACCTCAGTACGAACAGAAGATCTCATTTCAGATAGCTTCCATCCCAGTGCAGGTGTCCGCCAAGGATGCATTGTGTCCCCACTCCTATTCAACACCTATACTTAACTCATAATGCGAATCACTCTCGACGACTGGACTGACGGTGTTGCGATTGGTAGTTATAAAATCGCGAACCTACGCTACGCTGATGACACAACCTTGTTTGCGACTAGTGCGGACCACATGGAAGAACTACTCCTTAAGATGGAGCGAGTGAGTCTTACTTTTGGACTAAAGATTAATCGGAGTAAGACAAAGATGATGATTGTGGACCGCAGCAACAACTCGCCGAATGTGACACAGATTGCGAGCTGCGACGTAGTTCAGTCCTACGTATACCTCGGTGCTTTGATCGCAAACAATGGCAGCTGCGTGGATGAGGTAAAACGGCAAGCTAAAGAAAATATGGAGAGATCGCAACATTACTAAAGCCACTGAGATCAAGCTTGTCCGTTCACTAGTATTCCCCATATTTCTGTACGCAGCCGAGACGTGGACGTTACGAGATCTGGAAAAGAAAAAAGTAGATGCTCTAGAAATGTGGTGCTGGAGAAGAATGCTTAGGATATCATGGACAGAATTTCGCACAAACGCCTCCATACTCCAGGAACTCAGCATCAAACAGCGGCTATCAGCACTAGTACAGTCTCGTATACTAAAGTTTTTTGGTCACGTCTCGAGGCGGAATAATGACTCCATAGAGCGTCTCGTTGTACAGGGCAGAGTAGATGGTAATAGGCCACGCGGGAGGTCACCAATGAGGTGGACCGATCAAATTAAATCCGCGGTGGGAGGTCCCGTAAATGAGTGCACCAGACTGTCGTCTAACAAAACTAGATGGAGAGAGATCGTGAGGCGAGCTACAAATACATCAGCGATTGGACCCAATTCATCGTGACCACGACCGTTCTGTCAAGAGCGAAGCGAAGGAGAAGAAGAATTTATAGGCTAGGTGGAGTATGCTTTCGAAAAACCGATTTCTAGCATGCAACACTGACAAGCCGAATTCTAGAGCTTGGGGGTTTACTTCGTTTCTTTTGCTCATGTCGTTGAAGCTTTTCGATGTAGCTCCACAGATATAGCACAGCGAGGTTGATTTCGTGCCTGTGGCAGTGTTGCACACTTTGCCGTCTACCATTGTCATTTTTAGTATGTGCCCAAATTCAAAGTCCTTGTTTTGTAAAGTGACTTTAGTATTATTCAGCAACTTTACTGAATCTTGCACATAACTATTTTCGTCTTTCGTCACATCTGTAGACTCCTTCGAATACCGAAATTTCTTGTTTCTTTTTTTTTTTCTTTTTTTTTCCTGACTTATAGGCACTTGACACTCATAACATTTCTCAGGATTCAGAGATTCATTTGCTTTGCCCCTTTGGCAGAAAGAAAATGTCCTTAAACCTTAGTCTTTTAACCAGTTGAGTAGTCTAATTTTGTTTTAAATTTAATTACACCTGGTTCGTATTCGCCACTAAATCTAAACCATTTCACATCATGCCATATGAATTTCTCACCAGATGAATCTACTTTTCGTAGCTGCAATGGCCCTTTAAACAATTTAGCTTTAAACAATGATTTTGGGGTTCCGTTTTTTGTTTTGTTTTAAAGTTATTAATTATATTATCATTTTTAAATAATTAAAACTGACTTCGTAGCTTTGGTCTTCTTTCAAATGTTGTGTAAAAAATAATTTATCAAAAGATTCAAATACTGAACATATTGCTGGTTGTACTCGTCTGGCTAACGGCGAGGACTTGCACAGACATTACCAAGTAACCAGAATTACCCACTAGCAACTTGCTTTAAAAGCTGCGAAGAAGAAACGGCGCAACAAACTCCACAGCAAAATTCTGTCTGTCAGTTACTTTTATGTAAAAAAATATATAAATTAAAGATAAACAGCTTTAAAACAAAAAAACAAGAATTGTAAATACTTAAAAGTAAAACAATAATGTAACCTAACACATGCCAATGATGTACCTTATAATACGGTATATAAGCACGGTACTTATATTATACGTCATGAAACCATCGTCATTTTCAGCCCTTTTCGGCGAATTTTCTGGCACAAGCTTCATACTAGGAGCGCGAGGGGCACTTGCAATGACGCTAGCGAAATCCCTAAAGTATGTAGAGTTTGGCCTGGGCTGCAGACACTGGCAGCGGGGCGAGGCGCTCGATCTGTACTGCTAAAGTCTCTTGGTGTACTCCCTGAGCAAAACGAGTAATATGGGCTGTTTGTAATTTTTATGACACTCCTAATCAAGAAACCAGCATGTGATCTGTTATTTTTCTTGTGAGTTCACCATAAAATCCGATACTCTACCTTTCTTTCGATTGTAGTCAAAATGTGGAGAGAATGCCATCTGATCGAAAATTAGGGTAGGTACACAAACTATCATCATATTTAATTTTCTCGACTTTTCTTTTTATTCATTCGAAAGTGTTTTCATTTATCGATGGTTATAAAGAACCTCTTGAAATTTTAATTATACAAGTTGTAATAATTTTAGTCAGTCGAAATACGAAAAGGGGTCATTGTTATTTATCATTAAAGTCTTCCAATTTGTAATACGCTTGCCTACATAGTGTGTGTTTTATGCACTTTTTTTTCATTTAGTTGAAGAATGTCCACAGTTATTTTATTATAACATTTATACATTATCCCATAAATAATGTGTGTACCTTTGACAATCTGAAACATGGTTGAACTAATTTGTTCCTATCTCTAGTATTATAATTACGCCTATCACATCTTTTAGTAACAAGATTTTCAGTAGCTGGGCGACCGAGCTTTGCTTGGGATTTTCTCAGGGATGAAACTTATCTAGCTTAGAAAGTAAAACATTATCTAAATACAAAATGTTATCCAAATCAAAAATTTTTCTCTTCTCCGAAACCGCAACGTTTGGGTGTGAAGTGTTTATCCAGCAGTAGTAATAATTCGTCGTATGGCAGATTTTGAACTTCATTCGCTAAATCCTCGGCAATCTCGTGGCGTCTTTTTGTTCCCGTCGCATCGCTTTTTGCATCGAAGTCGTTCGTGATGAACCATTGCGTAATGCGCTTTGTACGTTCACCAAATTCCAGAACTGTTCATTCCCGTCTCGTCTCGTCTCATCGGCAGTTATTTGTCATCATAACTTCGTCCATAATTGCACCAACAAAACCTTCGGTTTCTCCAAAGAGATCACCGGAACGTAACCAGGATACGGACGCCAAGAAATCTATATCAGACCCATGAAGGCCCTAGAAAAAGCGTTCATGTATCTTCTTGCTCGGCCATACCTCCATACGATCATTAGATCGATGATTGATCATTTTTAATTTATTATTACTAACTTTATGACCACAATTATGTTTTCATAAAGAGATAAATAAAATCAATGGTTATTATGGGGTGAGAGTCTGAGTTAACATCAATTCATTATACAAGTTATCGGTTTCACTTGAGAATATTCCTTCTCCCTCTGCAACTATGCGATTTGAACATTTGCAACAATTTAACTCTTTCTCTAAAACCATAACCTTACACAAAGCTTCCTCACATAAATTAAAACAGCCACTGAAACCATCCGCCACCGCGTGGAGTTTATCGCGTTCATCGACATCCAGGCATTGCTGGTGTGAGTTTGCTAGCTCCCGTTTTAAGCTGGATTTTTTGCCAACAATCTTCTTTACTTCTTTTCTTTTTCTAGTAACAATCGTTGACATTGTGTATTGGATGCTTTAAGTTCTTTGGGGGCTGCACTCAATTTGTGCTGCATCTCCTAAGCAGTAGCCTTACGAGTCAGCATTGTCATGGTATCGGCGCGTATCCATAATGTAACGTTTATTTGTGCCTCTTAATCTTATTATGCGAATCGTCTTCAGGCAGGTTATATAAGAAAACATTCGTAGACATGTTATCGTAAATTGTTATTTTACTAGACCGTAATTTAACGTCCTCTATTAAATTGACCTTAGCAAGCAAAGTACTTTGAACATGCTGAATTCTACTGCAAAAATCCAGTTAAGGGATATTATGAACACTATTATGCTCTATAAGAATACAAACAATAAATGTTATGACAAGAAATTCGAAATATTTGATTTTATACTGCCCCAAAGACTTGAAAAGTCATTAAATTAAATAAAACTGCAATAGTTATGCCAATTTTTTTTTTTAATTGCCTGCATTGCAGTTGGTTGGCATGGAGTTGGAAAATGCACCACAACACCATTGTAGAGGTTTAATTAGTTAGATAGCACAGCAAGCACTGCTTTGATGTCGCGTCCGCGCGGAGTACCAAAGTTGCAGGGGTGGGAGTTGGATATGTTTTCGAATTCCAAGAAATAAAGCAAGTAATATTAATATTTTTAGTCGACAGCATTATATTTAGTTCGATTTTATCCTGTATTTCTTGCTCAAACACAAGGTTAAAAAGGAACGATTTTATAATTATTCTTATGGCTTGAGGCAGTATTATTTATTACTATTTTGACAAGATTTTTTATAAATGAAACAATTACCCCATAGAGCATCTTTCCCGCACTGGCCCATTACGAAAATATAAGATTTTTTTTTTCATACATTCAGCGATCCACCCCACTGCCTAGCCAGTTAGCACAACAAAAGTGTTAAATGAAATCTTATTACCTACTGCCTACTGGTATTTAAAATTTACCAAGGGCAAGTTATGGTGCAAATACACCAAGGATTTTGCGTTATATGGTAGGAGTCTGTTTGACGTTAGACGTTTTTGTTCGTATACATTTCCAGCCTCTGAGAAAAACCGCTCAGAATGTTCGGCCGAAGTTCGTATTCGGTTCAAACCACATTCGGCCCATCCCTAGTTTTTATATTTTAACAATCTTTGAGTACTTTTAATAAGCTCTGAATTCCGTCTATTGTCCATGCCTAGTTATATAAGGACACCGATTTATCACATTTGCCCTCCTTGTCTTAACTTCATTGTCTTTAGGGTGTTTTTTGTTTCGCTCCAAAATTTATGATGAAAAGACTGGCGTCACAGGTCCGAGAAGTGGTTATCCATTTATTTTTCCACTTTTGCTGTAACTTCCGTTTAATGAGTCAATAATTTGTCAAAAAGACAAGTGCGTCGGCAGTATCTTGGCATTCCGGTGGCAAAATCTTATGTGTTAACAAAACATAACCAATATAACCATTATTAGGAAACATTTCAATGTCATTTTATTAAAATATGAATTTATAAAATGATCACTTGAAAATCATGTTTTAAATGTAAAAATGTACAATTTAAAAAGATTTGTAACACAGTTCATAAACAATATCTTTAATTTAAGGGTAGCGAGTTTAATCAAAATATATACTGTCATTTTGATTATGTTCTGTGCGTGTAAAGTGCCGTTCTAGTTGAAAAAAATATAAGTTCTTAAATTGATGGCAGAGATCACACTGATCCTTTTTAGACGCTGTGCCCACCTAAGCAACATAACAGTAACGTGATTTTAAAGTTCATAGTATGTAGCATGACCGGCACTACATAGGATGGACCCACCAGTGTAACGACAGATATAATATGAGAGTATAAAGGCACTCGAGACAATGTCGTCAGATTAGATTTTCAGATTTGGGGAACCAGTAAGCCCAGAAGAATGATTGCTTGTAACGTAAGTAGGGAAAAAAGAGCAAGAAAGAAAGAAGATGAGCACACAAAAACATATCACGAATTACGTACCTGTGTTACAGGCAGGGCAGTAGGTGGATACGCGTTTCTTGCACACGACGCGACGCAAGAGTGGCGTATCCTTTCCTTTTTCGAACACCGGGAAGTGGTCGGCACCTGCGCTTGAAAATACGGGAATAATTATTAACTCTGGCCCAAAGCCCTGTCATGGTCTGATCCCGCCCTGATCATTTCGGGCAAGTTATAGACCGCTGTAGCGCCCTCCCAGTGCCTCGCTATTAGGTCTCATCAAAAGGGACTTTCGAAAGTCACAGTGATTTGTGATACGTTTTTGTGTGTCTGGAAGGACACAAGACTTGTAAAGTATAAGAGCGGGGACACACGATGCGTTGCGGCGCCGCACTCAGCTGCTCAACTTTCAGCACCAATAACCTCGATTGGTCCAACATGGTTCTGCTGGCTGAAATATAAATAATATTTTATTAAAATTTGTTTTGTTATAATTATGATATGAAAATTAAACTTGAGACCCAGAGAGGATAGAAAAATTGTGAGGTGTAATATTAGGTACGTTAACTACAGAGCATTAATATAGGAATATTACATTGTGCTTGCTGTGGAGCTTGTTCCCGTGCTGAGGCTGAGGTGTATGTCGGTGTCCTTTGGCGCTCTGCCCTACGACGATTACGTGCACAAAGGAGAACTCGGTCTGTTAATAAAATATAATTAATTACTTTCATTAAAAATTATTAAAAACAATCACAAACCGTTAGTTAAACTATCTACTAACCTGCTGCAGATGCTCTTGGCGTATCTACACTTTCTGTTAAATCAACATTAGCTTGGTGGGTTGATATTCCTGGTACTGGGAGCTGGAGAACTTGCTGCAGCACCATTTTCTGCTGTTTCATCATAGGATTCATAGGGAATTTCTAATCTGAAATTAAGAAGTAAATCTTTATTAGTCTGTCATTGAATAAATACAGGCACTAAAAATAAAATATTATTAGTGCTAAAATATTAATATTAGTGCTAAAACAGCCAATAACCCGTTGCAGTAGTTTATATCACTTACAATATGCGTGGTGAAGTAATTCCAGTCTCAAATTCATTTTCTTCTTGCTCTGTTATATTTTCCTCCACAATGTTTAAACCATCACCCTATAATGAATAGGTATAATAAATGAAGAATGAAAAGTTATAAATAGGATAGGATATAAATAAGTGCAGTACATGAGAAAATAATTATTGCAAAATGTGCATAGGTACCTACACCTTAAAAAGCAGACATTGACAAGTTGAGAATGTATGCACAGTATGTTTTTTTTTTATATTGTTAACAATGTCCCCCTGACATAGTCAGAGACCTTTCTATACTTTTAATTAATGTTTTACTGATTTTTATTTTTATATTCGATTTTGAAAATAATTTTAATAATAAGTCGCTATAATTTTGAAAATCTATTTTTAATTGTTTACACCAGATTTTAATGAATTTACTTTTAATACTATGCTTAAACCGTTGTATCTTTTCGGTTTGAAATATTCATACACGATAAAGCCTTTTTTTTTTTTTTTTTGAGGATGGGAAATCATCAAATGACCCCTCCCGCTCTGGGCGGAGCGGAAGGGAGTGTCAGACTCTTACTGACTAAAACCCACCCATGTTCCTTCCTTAGCCCTTTTGTCCGGGTCAGCGGTATCCCTTCCGGACAATCCCGCTACACGATAAAGCCTAGTTTTTTAATTTATTTTATTTCTGTTTATTACTGATGATGCTACCTCAATGCAGTATTTTAAAAAGGCTTGTCGCATTGTAGGGGTGTACGCATGACTTTTCCTCTGGCGAGGCATGAGAGAAATCTTATTACGCCATTTTTGGTTTCCCAACCGGCATATTGCTCTGCGACGGTCTCTTCATCTACTCCTGTTACGTCATCAAGTGCGGTTACAAACAGAGGACGCGGCTGACACAACATAGGGGCAGGTTACATCGGCTTCCCCGTAGCGCATTCCTCCAGACTCGCGCCAGCCTGCGCCCTCATCATTTGTTCTGAGTAGGTCGAAATGTTCTAGTTGCGAGCGCGCGCTGGGGCGTGTGCTTTCGAGAGGGTAGGCCATAGCGCCGTGTCCTGGTATCAAATCCAGGACGCCGGTGGAAGTGCCTACCCTGGCCAGTCTTGCCGTCTGCGATAATTCTGTGTAGTGTAACGTGCAAAAATAAAAAAATAAAAAAAATTGATTTGTAGTTGGTATTTGCACGCTACAAATTGATTTGGTAAATGGGGTTTTATCATCATCGCATCACATGTCAGGAGGATGAACCGCATGGCACATGATGCGACGATGACAAACCGGTCGGTTGGTAGACGGCTAGGTGTTTGTCCGCCTACCTCGGTCACAAGAGGTTGCCGAATAGACTCTCGGAGAGGGATCGAACCTCTGGATCAAGGACCTCTTGGAGGTTGTGTATAGAGGATTAGAGGATGATGGAGGCAAGTCAAACGAAGGTTATCTGTAACATATTATATAATTAGTAATTATTCTTAATGCTAGTTCGCGACATGGCGGTTACGGCCGCAGTACTTAGGTACTTAATAGGTACACTAACGCCTTACGAGCTACCACTCACAAGCTGGCCAGCCGTACCGCACTTAATGTTCGCCGCGAAGCACGTGGCACCGGTGAACGCCTGCGCGATACGCGCAGGCAGCCCGCAGGCAGCCAACCTCGCCCAGAGGGGCGATGGCGACCCCGTCAGACGCATCCGCAATGGTGGTGGCGTCGTCGGGCGCGTCCTCACGCGCGCCTCTGACTGGGCCGGCATGTCCTTGGGATCGTATCGTGGGGGGTGCCCACGATACACGTCCTGCGACGCCCTACGGACTAATCGCCGGATCGGAGATCACACCTCCAGCGTGGCAGAAGTCGTCCTTGTCACCGCGTGTGCAATTGCCACGTCGGTCGATGCGCAACTGGACTGGCACCACTTACTTGTTACTCCATTCCCATCAGATGCCTACGTGAGCCTCGAGTGGTCTACGCTGATGGAGGGTGCCGCCACGCCATCATTTTCATGATTTTACATTCACTTCTCAATTTTGAGTCCGTTCGACCGACGCTCCCAGGCAAAAGTCCTGACCTTCCAATGCCCTCTCCTAGAGATGCGCCTTCTTGTCCGGTTCGATATATATTCGACTCGACGGTTTTATGCACAAGCGAAATCCATTGGGAATAATTAAGATATTTATCATCCGTCGAAGCCGCTACTATTTATTACAAAATGAGTTTAATTTAATTACATAAAACTACGTTAATAATGCATAACGTTTAATTATCGATCGTTATCGATTGAAAGTTAATCGATATGCGCCGCCATTAGCGGTTCATACTAAATGTTACGGAATGCCACTTCCCTATTTGACAGCTATGACATTAGCTATTGTTGTGATTTAATTTTCTAATTTAATTAATAATGAAAACGATTGTTATACATCGAAAGAACTAATTTTGCTGATTCCATCAATACCAATAACTCGGCATTTGGTTCCGTATTACCAGAGATACAAGCACCAATGTTTTACACTGGAACACCGGCTTCATATGCTATGTTGTGACAAAATGAAAGAGGTTTGTTATTATTTAATACATTATTGATGCTGACAAAGTGATCGTAGCACCTAGTATTATGTGGTTTATTCGAATTAATATTAGTTTGTGAAGTACACAAACTCCATACAATGTTGCATGTAAAAATTAACAATGTTTGTAGTGTACACACTACAGTAGGCTATTTTTGTTAATTGCCGTATCTACTCTCGTTTCAGTGTCGCGTCGACTCGGGCCAAAAACGGGGCATTCTGTGAGGATGTGGGCGATCGGTTCCACCGCATCCGGTTCACAGATGCACGATGGGCTCTCCTTACACTTGAAGCGGTGCAGGTATTCGGAGAACCCACCGTGCCCCGTGAAAACTTGTGTCAAGATGCTCGTCATGCTAATCTTCCTTACGATCTTGAAGGCCTCGATCGCATCGGGAAAGAACAGTTTTGTTCCTGAGGCTGTTTCGCCGTCCTGGTACCTCCGGTTCCATTCGTCGAGCGACCCCAAACGGATCTGTCGCTTGACGAATGAAACCGGGCAGCGATCATAATCCGGCCTCTTTCTAGACCGGAGTGCGGCCTCCTTCGCGAGTTGGTCTGCGCGCTCGTTGCCCTCTAGTCCTGCGTGTGCCTTTATCCAGAACAAAGTTATATCTTTGCTCTGGGATAAAGCCAAGGCAACATTCGCTCTCGCCTCCACGGCCAGTGCGTGGAGGGAACCCTGGTTTGTGACTGTCTCCAGTGCGGCCTTAGAGTCACTATAGATACCGAAGGTTCCCTCTTTGCTCTTGAGGATTTCGCGCGTGGCTACGCATATGGCCAGAAGTTCCGCCTGGTAGACCGTGCAGTACGACGGCAAGCTGAGCTTTACGGACTTGATCTCGGCATCGCTGTCCCAAAGTGACAGCGCTGCTCCGACCCTGCTCGCAATTTTACTGCCGTCCGTAAAAACTCTGTTCGCTTGGGTATTGTGGGTGTCCACAAGCATACGGTCTTCCAGGCATAAAAATTCCATGGCCATATGCTTCGCCGCGTGCGGAGTCTCTGCAAACGCCACCACCCGCTCTACCTCCCTGCCCGCAAGTGCCTGCGGCACCCCCCTCTTCGCCTCGTACAGAGCGGCTGCTTCCTGTATTCGGAGGTCGAGTGGGAGTATCCCAGCCAGCACCAGGGACGCGTTCAGCGATACGGTGCGGTAGGATTTGCAGAGCTTCTGCGCGAATCCTCGCTGGACCGTGTTGAGGCTTTTCTGCACTCCGATCTTTTTCGCGGCCGGCGCCCAGGCGCTTGCCGCGTACAAAATGACTGGCTCCACTGCTGCCGTGTATATTGTGTGGATGATCTCCGGGTGAAGGCCCCAGCTCACTTTTGCCGCACGTGCCAGCTGCTTATAAATATGAACAGCTTTTCTGCAAACGTTTGCGACATGGGAGTTGAAAGTGCGCTGGTGGTCGACGGTGAGCCCCAATATCTTGATTTCCCTTGACATGCCAATGTCTACCCTGCCCATGCTCAGGAGTGGGACATCGTACTTCAACTTCTAGGTTATCACCATTGCACAAGTTTTATGAGGTGCAAACTTCAGCTTATTTCTAATGCCCCACGCCCGAACATACTCGAGGGCGGCATTGGCATGCCTTTGGACTTCTAACGATGTCTCACCGTCGAAGATCATCACCACATCATCGGCGAAGGCCTGGCAGTGGTCGCCACGGTCATCCAGCCCCTTTAACAGAGGGTCGAGGATCAGGTTCCACAGGATCGGACCGCCAATGGACCCTTGCACACACCCCTTGTTCGTGTCCCTGCGACACTCCACCCCTGCGTATCGCACGCAGACACTCCTACCAGTCAGATAGCTGTCTAACAGCCTCCTGAGGTTCACCGGGCACTTTTCCTCAGCCAGTCTGGTCCTGATGGCCGGCCACCACGCGCTGTCGAAGGCGCCCTGTATGTCCAGTGATACAACAGTGATCAGCTTCTTTTCGCTCAGCTTACCCTTGATATGTTGTATCATGGTGTAGAGGGAGTCCTCGCTGCACCTCTGTAGCATGAAACCAAACTGGCGAGTACTAAGCCGCGGGATTAGATGCCATTTCAGTCTGGCTACTAGCAGCTTCTCCAGGATTTTGCCTAGGACTGGTAGGAGGCCGATCGGCCTGTACGACTTTGGGCCGGTGTAGGAATCCTTGCCGGGTTTACGGAGGACTACTACCGTTGCCACTTTCCAGGCTCCAGGAAAGTATCCGTGCTCCAGGCACTTATTGGCCAGTGCAAGGAACGTCCCTGGGTCCCGGGAAATGGCTTGGGCACAGATATCGGCTGTCAGACCGTCTGCCCCGGGTGCCTTCTTCGGGTTAAAGCTTTCCACCGCGGTTTTCAGCTCCTGAAGTGTAAACGGTGGGTCATGTTGTTCATCATGCGCCCAGTCATTTACACGACAGGCCGCTTCACGTGTCCGGCGGTGGTCAGCGTTTTCACCCTCCTCAAGGTCTTCCGGGTAGAAGGTCTCGGCCAACAGCTGAGCCGATTCCTGTGCACTCAGTGGCACTCCATCCTTCTCCAACGGCAAGTCTTCCTGTCTTTCGGCGGTCCGTCCTATGATCTTATATATCCCCTCCCACATTCCTTCCCGATCCTGTCTCCCGCAGAATGCCTTCCATCCTTCCGTTTGCGCCTTCCTTGATATCAAATAAAGAGTTTTGTAAAATAGGGCCATTGCATATTAACTCAGGTTGCGTTAAGATCATGATGTGGTAAGAAAAAACAGGGGTTTATCTTTTGGATTACAATGTTTTGTAACAATTATTTTTGAATGACCGAAATCCAAGTGCTCATGACTACAAAATCTTTGTATAAATTGAAAAATATTGGATCTATAACAAATCTTTTTTGTAAATTGTATCTTTGCAAAACATATTATGAATTGGAAGGGTCGATTTCCTGCAAATCAACCTTGAGTGGATATATTTTTACTTCAACTGTATTATTTCGTAATGTAGCTGATTCCTAAAATACCTTTTTGCTATACTCGTGTTCTGGCAGAGACTCGTGAAAAATATCCGGTACTTTTTCTGCCTCAATTGATTAATAGAATGATCAAGACCAGGATTGATTACTGTGTGCATAGCGATGGTTGTGGAATTAGAACAAGTCGTGGATGAAACAATGTAACCGAGCTGAGTATTTAACAATATTGGATCCGCTGGACCACCTTCTATCTTGCCGTCCAGTATGATTTTAAAGAACACATTACTCGAAAGAAGTAGCGATATCTCGCTTGGAATGTAAAACTCAGTATCAGCCAGTGATACATATTTTGGTATTATAAAGCTGCTTAAATCAATTTGCTTCTGTGGAAGCTTAAGATGTAATTTTATTTATTACCGAACGAACAAGTAATGTTTAATTTAAAATTATTTACTAGAGATTCAATAGATAAATGTATGCCTCTGTTGGTAGAACTATTGCAATTGTCACCCAAAGTACCAAAATTTTTATGTGAATCAATTAATGGTAACCCTAATTGCTTTGCTAAAGCCGAAGTACAAAAGGAGTCTGACTACCACAATCAAGAAGAGCTTTGACTACGAACCTTTTGTTGTTAACGCCGGTGACTAAAACCCTTGCAGTGAGTAGCAAAACGCGTTCAGCAATAGGTTGTGGTTGTTGCATTTACATAAAAGTAATGAATGTCATGTTTGCTTTCTTTGCTCAATGTAAAGAACGTGTAAGATGAATTATATTGGATTTTGTATAAATAATAAAAAATGTAAGGTACATTGTGGCAATTCCGATAGAAATTTCTGGAAGATGACTAGAGGTGAACATTTCACTAGATTATTCGGGAATGCTCTATTTTACGAGTCTTACTGTTTTAGATCTGCATAGATATTGAAAAGCATAAATAATATTTTTAAATATATCGTTGGATTTGCTAAAGAAAGTGTTTTAAATAAAGAACCATATTTTTGGGTTATATGGATAATTGCGAACTATCGCGGGGTAATTCCGGAAGAGCTCAAAAGTCGCCTTTATTGCATTTCAGCCGGACTTTACATTTCATCCAGACTTTACATTTCATTTTCCATCGTAATTACCCCATAGATTTTGATATCGTAAGTTTTTTAAATAATAACCGTTAATTTGAATTCCTATAACTTTGTATTACGGAATTACCCCAGAAAATGGTTCTCAACATATCATTTGAGATATTAGGAAATTTAAAACTGCACGACAAAGGATAGTGAGCGAATCCGGTCCAAGAGCGGCCAAAGATAAGACATATGCCAAATGAAAGGGCATAACGTAGTCTTCAAATAAGCAAACTGGCATCAGGTTCTGTCCCGGTAATTCTGAGTTATACGAAGTTTTTTGAGGTTAATAGTTTATTATTGAATTTCATGATTTAATATTCGGATTTTAACAATTAAGGTATCATTACATTTGTCTTGGTGCCACGAGTGACATTAGCTATATGTAGATAAAAAAAAAACAACATGGTGGATTTTAGCCAATGAAAATAATATTACATTTTTTAGTGAAATGGTAATTGATGACTGATTACTGAGGCAGTCTTTCACTATCCTTTGTTGAGTTGTGCTATTCACTTTTTTTCTACTGATTCATTATATGGACAAGTATACGGCAAAGATTTAAAAACTCGTGTTGACTGTACGTAGATTCCACCACCGCAATTCACTATCGTATTATTGTTATCAGGATTACTAAATAGCGCACTGGAAAACATTAGCCCCATCCCAGCCAAGGTGCTGTGGTACATCATCGTCAGTGGTCAACTTGGTAAGCATGATACCCAAAGCAGTTTGGGGTTTATGTCACTTTCTAGAAAGTGACGGTGTCTCGTGTTTCGGTGTCCAAAATCAAAAGCCAGTCATTCGAAAATCAGACAGTACCTACCTACCTACCTACACTAAGTCAGTAGACAAAAAAAATAGGAATCTCACGTCACAACTCAACAAAGGATAGTAAAAGACTGCCTCCGTCATCGATCACCACTGGCATCAATGACGACTTCATTAAAAAAAAATATCCTTAACCCATCATATTAATATCCGGAACGTGAATCCACGCGAGACAAAATTAGGTACATTTTTACTGTCTGAAATTGTTGCACACGAAAGGTTAATCCACTATGTTGGTTTTTTTTTAATCCACATAGCCAATGTCACTCGCGGTACCTATAAAGACAAATGTTATGATACCTCATTTGTTAAAATCCAAATACTAAGTCGTGAAAACCAATATAAACTATGAACCATAAAAACGTAGCATTACTCAGAATCACTCGGATAGATTCTGATGCCCATCTGCATACTTGAAGACTACATTATACCCTTTCATTTGGCATATGTCTTAATCGAGGCGGCTCTTGGACCAACTCCCATACAAAGTTGCCCACTGTCTTTTATTTTTAGGTACATATTTATTTTCTTAATGTCTTTTATAGGAATGTCAATAATAAAATAAAACAATTATTCAGTGAGATCAACTTTTATTTTTATAAGTACGTAACTTCACGTTGAGTAAAGTGGGTAACAATTATAATTATTTAAGAATCAACAAATTATATTAACAATCCTTAAACATAATTATTAAATCACATAGAATCACAGACTTTTTGATAATTTTTGGCTACTCTTCAGAATCTTACGGTACTAAAATAAAAAATACAAATGTTCTTGGAAGCTAACTACAGTTAGGCATCACAACAAATGCACATAATATGAATAAAAAGAAGTAGGTATGCATCTAGTCTAGAAGGCGGACGTAGATGTGGTTGTTTTCCTTAGATACTTTTTGGTATAAAATCAGTCGAAATAAATAGTGTCTTCATCATGGGTCAAGTAATATTCTTTGTCTTGATCTCTTTTCTTTTGTAATTCTATTTTCTTTACTAGTAACGACTCAGGAATTTTGTCAGTATCTTTTTTTTAGTTTCAACAAAAGTGAGATGCTGCTGTCTTCTCGTGGTTTTCAAGAAGTTGATAAAGTAGTACAAGGGTCAAAATCAAAATAATTGCTCATTTCAGAAAATTTACTTGTCCATCATCTTACTTTAATTTCTACTAAAAATCTATCAGGGCAATATTTATAAAATACTGAACAATACAAAGGAGACCTTCTTTTATTGTATTATACATGTCGTTGTTTGTAGCTGACACCGCATTTTTTATATATTGCGGCATTTTTAAAGGCATGTATTGTAGTAGCCATACAAAAAACGTGTGTCCAACTTCCAGCGCTAATATTTCAAACTTGAAAAAACATTAAAAGTATTATATTTATTTTCAGACAAAAGTGGCTATCCTCTCAAATAACACTGTAAAATGTGTGTAGAATCTTTGAAAACTCATTTGAATTATAAATTATAGTTTTAAATAAAAAAGAAAACTGGTCTCAAAATTACTTCATCGATGTTATTTCATTTATGTAACGCATTATTTAGTCGCGAAAAAGGTAGTTTGTAAAACTTTAATACTGGCAACATAGCTAATGTTGCCAGTATTAAAGTTTTACAAACTACCTTTTGTACTGTCACTGTCCGGACCTCAGGCGACCAATCATAGGGCAGCAGCCATTTTGTTCTCGGCAAAAGAGATGGGTGCATGGTGCGCGTCGAAAAAAAAACATAAACTGGTTTCTTTTTGGTAAATTGGAAAAAATACGATTGCTAAGTAAATTTAAACTATTTCTTAATGTCTGGAAACTATTATGTTAGTGCTATTCTGTCGCTTATTATCTGCAACGACCAAGTTAATTGTGTTCTGTGATTTGCGGTTAGTCTCTAGAAAAACATGCTTATTTCTTCCTTTATGTTACACTTGTGTAACATTTTTTTATGTTACGTTACATAAAATTGGATTAAGGCGTGTCTACAGCATACTTTTAAAATATTATCTAAATTATAATTAAACAAATAGTATAATAAAAAATAAGCATATTTTCTATGGTCGTAGTTAGTGTTTTGAGTGATGCAAACTTGAAATCCTTATTGCTGTGTCGCGACACAGCAATAAGGATTTCAAGTTTGTCGTTGGCAAAGACAAGTATCTCGGTTTGTTATAGGGGTTTGAACTTTTTTGTATGGGAGCTGACATATCGATCCACCGCCATTTTGTTTTTTTTTTCGAAATCGCGGCGCACGTAGAAAGTGGTATGTATGGGTAGAGGATACATAGACAAACAAAAAATGGCGTGGGTCCAAGGAGTGGATTTTATCGCGCGCCACGATTTCGAAAAAAAAAAAAAAATGGCGCCTGTTTGATATGCCAGATCGGTTCTATGCCCTTTGAGATTACGATACGTAAAATGGCTTTACTTGTCTGAATGTGGCGTAAACTTTTTTACATCAGGCATAATTCAATATTTGGCCCTATTAGCAGACTGTAATTTACTAATCATTTTATACTTTCGTTTTCGTGTTTAAACTGTGTGTTAATTTATTTGTGTAAATACTTGATTATATAATTTATTAATTATTTAATATAACCTAAGTTTTTACATCTAGCTTTATAGGCTCTGACTTATTCTGGCTTAACGTTTGTTACTGTCCGAAAATGTTCATAATGCTTATATGCAATGAGTTAATGTGTTGCAAAATCAAATGTGAAGGGATGTATGCTTTAAAATAAACTGCTTTTATTTCTTTGTTTATATCATTAATTACGAAATTTTCAATTTTAATTTTCTGAGTTATCACATTTATTGTTTTATTGTTTACAGACAATATGCCTTTGTCTGCTGCAGAGAGGCAGAAACGGTACAGAGACCGACTAAAACTCAATAATCCTCAAAAATGGAAAGCACTACAGGAAAAAAATTTAGAAAGAGCTAAAAAATTCTATAAAAAAATAGGAGAGCTATCGGATCAAGAGAAAGAAAGCAGGCGAAAATATTGGAGGACTTTGAAACAAAAATCGGACTTTAAACAAGAAGTTGTAGAAAAGTGTTAAACTCGAAAAGAATACCAAAGAATATATCAAAAACAATATAGAAAATTAAGCAAGGAAAATAAAAATATGAAGAAAAAAATTGAATTATTAATCAAAGAGAATAAAGCTTTGAAGAAAAAATATATCGATACAAAATTTTGCAAAATATAAAAGAAGACGAAGAAAAGGAAAATATGTTTAGCAGAGACTCAGAAATCAATACCGTGTCAAGCCCAAACTCAAAAACGAATTCATTTGTAGCTAATTTAAACACTACTAAAGAAGAAAAAGAAATTATTAAAAAAGAGTTATTTGAAAAGAATGTGTTAGTAGAATCCTTAAAAATACAATATAATACAGCAGGGACTAACGAAAAGAGAAATGTATTGAAAGAAATTGTAAGTAACGACATCGTAAAAAGGTATAAAATGAAAAGTAAATTACGGTCTGCCATTGGGATTAAATACCCAATCAGGCGCAATGCAAAAAAAGTTAATATTAAACGAAACGACTTAGCAAATACAATTGATGCATTTTTTAATCAAGATGATGTCAGTAGAGCTACTGCAGCTAAGAAAGAAACTAAAACGAAATGTAAAGTTAAAATGCAAAAACGATATTTGCTAGATTCAATGGTAAATTTACGGTTAAAAGTCAAGGAGACTGGAATCCCGATATCACACGCCACATTCAGACGTTTTAAGCCATTTTACATATTGATCCCAAATTTATCAAACTGAGATACTTGTCTTTGCAAAAGACACAGTAATTTAGATTTCAAGTTTGCTTCACTAAAAACACAAAAAGAATTTAAGGACTGCGATACATTGGACACTGTTATAAAGTCTACAGTATGTGATTCATACTCCCAAAAGTGCATGTATTCAACATGTGATATTTGCAAAAATAAATCGGTCGGATATGACTTGTTGAACAAGAAATTGAATGAAAAAGTGTCATGGCTAGTGATGGGTTTCTGCCCGGGCAAAATCCCCGAAAAGATTTTTTTCCTGGGCAGAAACCCAACTATATAGATGGGTTTATGCCCGGGCATAAACTCGAAATGGGGTTTTTGCCCGGGCAGAAACCCATCGCTAGTCATGGCTAGAGTGGACAGTCAAAACCATAGAATATGAAAAGAATAATGAAAGAAAATCGACCAAAAAAACAGTTAAACAAATAATATCAGGTACATTACAATCTTTATTATCAAAGGACATCGGCAGTTTTGGGCTTGATATGGTACAGTAATAAAAGCTTAACCAAAAATAACAATATATTTTAATTGTTCTTTGCCTAATTTATCTTAGAGATTAAGAATTGAAATCAAAAATCGAAATAAATAAGAAATAAAATTATTATGCCGTTGACATTTTGAAAAACCCAATAAAACAAAAACGGGTGCATGCTGGCTGGCGCGTGCCTCCACAGAATATCATGTCGACAGCAACTAAAACCTTTGAATTGAGAACTCATTAGTCGCGCTGTACTTCATTGAATCATTCACACCATACTTAACCTCACCGTCACAGATACGATAATTTCTCTTTAATCCAATTACGTACAACAACAAATAAAAAATGAATTTAAATACTCTTGAAATACTCGATCACACCAAACTAATTTCATATCTGTACTGACATACACAATCTGAAGCCCAGCGTTCTATGGGCGTCTGCCGTGTCCTTTTAATACGGAATTAAAAGGCTTTAAAATTCATATTTACAACATTTCACACCAATACAAAGTTTACAAATCTTTGAAGGAGAATTTGCAGAGAAATGAAATTTTGTTACACTGTGACTTCTCAGAAAATTATAATTGCAAATTTCACAATGAAATACAAGCAGTCCATTTTGGAGCATCACATTCACAAATCACATTGCACACAAGTATTGTATATAATGATGAAACTGACCCCGAATCATTTTGCACATTTTCGGACTGCAACAAACACACACCGTTATCGATCTGGGCTCATTTAGAACCCATGATGCGTGACATTAAAAATAGATTTCCGTTGAAAGACACTGTACATTTCTTCTCAGATGGTCCGTCAAGTCAGTACAGGAGCGGATTTTTATAAACGTGTACATTGCATTTTTGCTATGTCCCACAACTTTCGTTGTTTTTTTTACGATAACTTTCTTAGTAGGTACTCAATTTTTTTTTTATGTCGTTAGTTAAAACATATATTTAACTATATTTTCACATCTTCATTTCCTTTATTTCTTAATTAATTCATAAAATTTTTGAGTGATACCGTTACGTACATGCCATTATTTACCCTGTCCTACCGTCTTTTTGTAACCAACAAATTAAAATTACGAGATAAATATAAATATATTGATTGCGAAATAAACATTACTCCATAGCTTAAAAATTATATATATTCATATTAATAATATAATTAATGTAAAGCAACTGATTGAATTTTAATATTTTTTTAAATAAAAGTCTTAATTATTGACCTGGGTGGAATTTCCATTGAGAAACGCAATTTTACGCGGCTTTTTTAAAATCTACCGCAAAAGTCGTTTTTTCATTAGTTTGCAACATTATTGAACACTCTGTGGAACATATCCGTCATTAGCTACAGTGGATCAGTCTCGATAGAAATATCATTTAAAGTGGACGATTTGCCGAGTGAAAAAAAATTGTCCATTGATCAACGGTGATTTTTGGGTAAGTTAACAATATTTCAAGTATATTACACTTAATATAAATCGATCAATGTATATTTTACTAAGTTGTATCAATGTTTTGTTGTTTTTAATGTAAAAACACGTAAATAAACAAATAACTAGTGTAGTTGGTAAGGAATCGTTACATTCCACTGACCAATTCTGGCAAAAACGTTAGTCAGCGGAACGAATAGTACCTCAGTGGAACGCTAAAGCTGCGTGCTGCGTGCGCTAAAGCATGCACGGTGAATATTTTGTCCATCACGTGATTCTGTTATTTTTTAAACAATATTACGATTTTTTACCAATTGAGGTAGGTAGGTGTAGTCGTATTATACGACTTAAAAACCATTATGATTACATTATGCTAATTATTTTTACTTTAAATTCGTTTTTTTTTTGAATAAATGATAAAATGATAGAAATGCAGTAACATGTACTAGCTGTCTCCCGTGGGTTAAAACGCATAAGTTCCGATGCCGTGGAAACATCGAGATAAAAAGTAACCTACTATTTTTGTATTATTACTATGTAGGTACAAATGAGTGCGATTACAATCGTAATTTTATTTTTGTAGATGAATATGCCTCTTACATCTGCCGAGAGAGTAAAAAGATACCGCGAAAAATTAAAAAAAGACCCTGAAAAATTTGCAGAACATAAAAAAAAGCACGCAGCGCTTGTTAAATCAAAAACAAAAAAAGTTGCTGATCTTTCTGAGACTGAGAAACAGAAATTAAGGGAAAAATGGAGAAATCAAAAACGCAGGCAAAAAGAAAAAAAGAAGAGTAGTTGCGCACCAGCACCTCATATTTCTGAGCCCTTAGTACCGGTCAAGAAGAAAAAGCGAAAGAAAATAGGTATACTGGCAAAAAAGTATAAGGATGCTCTTAAAAAAATAAAAATGTTAACAGTTAGTCTACAAACTACCAGAAAGAATTTATACAGACTTAAGATGAGATATAAAAAAAGTCAAGAACTGATAGAAAAGATGAAAGCCAGGGAAGAAATTTTAGAATATTCTTTGAAGCAATCATTAAAACAAACGAAGACTCGAAATGAAAAATGGATAATAAAGAGAATAGTAAATAATGAAAGGATTATACGCGCTAGAAAGAAGGTTTATGTTGCCAAATTATTAGGCCTTAAGGGAAGAATTAGACAGCGAAAAGTTACCTTAAAAAATGATATAGAAAAAAAAGAAATAGCAAGTTTCTATTTACGCGATGATATAAGCAGATGCACTGCTGGCAAAAGAGAATGCCGCACGGAAAAAATATCTAAGAAAAAAGAACAGATACGTTACCTTACCGATACATTTAGCCAGTGGCGTGCATTGGATTTCGAACTTCGTAGGCACACTAGGCTTGCCATTTAAAAAAAAAAAAAAAAAAAAACTGCCGACCGCAAAAAATAGTTTGTATTTCATAATATTATTATGAAGTACAAACTTATTTTTGCGGTTCGCAAAATAGCGAATATTTCAAAAACGAATTGAATTTTAATCGAAAGTGTCGAAAGTGTTTACTATGTGCTACGAGATTGATTTCTTCAGATTTTTTGATAACGTGGTTGGAAAGGTAAAGGGCCAATACATAGTTAACGTACCTAATGATTTTTGGAGCTCATTTCACTTTGCACTTAAATACCTACGATACCTCCAGATAAAGGGGAGCGTGAAAATATTTATTTTGATCCCTCAGTTATTTTACAGAACAGAAGAATTACCTACCTATCTACCTGCAAAGTTTCATACAAACCGGTTAAGAACTGTACATTTTACGAGGGTGGGACGTGGGACAGTTTAGGAACTAGTTTTACTATGGAAGCCTAAAAATCTGTATTTGGTTACTAGACGTAGGTAAGTATATTAGTATAATTATGTAAAAATGTGTTTTTTACTCGGTTCATCTCTTTTTGTAAGTTGGATATTTTACAACCACATCTCACTATTGAATGATAGATATTGATACACGGATACACAACTGATGACAAAGGATAGATAGGGTACCTACTTACTATTTTGTTTGGTCAACAAACGAATCCTGATTTTGTACGTAATTTATCAAAATAAATATATTTCATCTTTACCACAAACTAAGCACTGTAATTTATCTATATTCACACATACCTACGCAGCAATTCCTTTTATAGTTATCACTTAATCACATCACAAAACAAAATAACAATAGAAAGATTTATGAATTACATAATTTTATGCAATTCGACGCGCACGTGTTTTGATTTGGAGTCGACTGCAAACATTTTATAAACAACCTATAATACAAATAAATTGCAAAGATATATTTGAGCAGTATAACGTCTGTGAACTATTGTTTTTAAATTTGGTTGAATTATAGTTTGCGAATCTCTGCGGAACGAACGATCGATGAGTTTTCTTAACTTCACGATAGATGGCGTGAGGGAAGGAATTTATTCGACCTTCGTAGGCATGCCTACGAAGGTCGAATAAATTGCGAATGTCAAAAGTCATTGCGTTAGGCATGGCAAAGCCGTGATTTATGCTTTTGTCGTATTATCCTAAAGAAGTATGCGTGTGTATATGAATATGCACAGATCGCTTGAGTGTGCGTGAATTTGAAAGGCAGTCAATGCGAGTGCTTTCTGGCGCGTCATAGTTGGTTTCTTATTGAATGTTACGTTTCGTTATACGTAAAATAAAATAAGTATTTAATTATAATATTTTAATATGATGGATTTTATTTATGTAGGTCACTAGTAATAGTTTAATTGAATCTTATGAGGTAGGCATTGCTTAGTTGCTTATATAGAATGCACGCCGCTGCATTTAGCAATCTTTACAAAATATACAAATCTGAAGGTGGTAAATACGGCTTAGCTACATTCTACAAATATAAACCTTTTTATGTATTAACTCCGGGTTTACAAAATAGAGATACTTGTTTATGCATCAAACATGCAAATTTCGATTTTTTATTGCAAGCACTACTCAAACAGAAAATATTGTTAAATTGTAAAACGGCAAAAGACTTATTAATGTCTTTGAGTTGTAACTTGAAGTCATATTTATGCATGTACGGAAATTGTAACGACTGCAATAATTTTAAGTTGGATTATACAGAAACTTCATTAAATTTGAAAGTTAAATGGATACAATGGGAGCGTCAAAACTATGAATACAAGGTGTGGTGCAACGATCCAAAGAATATGGTTAAAAGATTAGAATATACTAAATATAGAAATAAATGTTTTAAAACTATAACTAAATGTAGCAATGAATATGATAGGCAGAGTATTATTAACTGTAATAAAAATATTAAAAAGATATGGGATAGGATAAATATATTATTAGGAAACAGTAAACAATCACTAGATACTACGATATTATCTAATATGAACATGCAGGGAAACACAAAAGGTATTGCTGATAGGTTTGCGACTACTTTTGATGAGGAGATACAACAAATTAAACATATATGTGATGATAAATGGCTAAGTAGAGACAACTACGTACAAAAATCTGACAGAAATATGAGATGGCAACCAGTGAGTGACAATTACGTTATAAAAATAATTAAAAATATGAATGCTAACAAATCACCTGGATGTGATCTCATACGTATGTCTGACCTAAAAATGATAGCTAATAAAATAAGTCCCGTCATAGCGAATTTCATTAATTTATCAGTAGAAAAACACAAATTTCCTGATAAACTTAAAGAAGCAATATTACGTCCGATATATAAAAAAGGCGGCCGTAAGATATACTCTAATTATAGACCGATTGCAATTTTATCTAGTATTGACAAAGTTATAGAAAAGTGCATTATAAATCAACTTGGGAACTATTTACAGTCAAATAACATAATAAATCAATCACAACACGGCTTCCAAAAAGGAAAGAGTACTAATACATTATTGTCCAACTTTACTAACGAAATTAACAATTATTTAAACGAGAAGAAGTTTGTAGTCGCAATATTTTTTGACTACAAAAAAGCTTTTGATACATTAGAATTAGACACGTTGATAACATCTTTAGGAGAGTGTGGTGTGGAGCAGCCTCTGAAAGAATGGTTCAGAGACTTCCTCACTTCACGCTCTTACCGAGTCAAGATATGCAACACGTTAAGCGATGAAAAAATGGTTCGATGTGGCGTGCCGCAGGGTTCAGGAAGTGGTCCCGTATGCTATTTAATACATGTTAATAGCCTGTGTAATGTGTTACAACATTGCACGGCGCACATGTACGCGGACGACCTCTGTGCCTTGCGAGCCGGCACAGACCTTGCCGAAACGTGCCGACTAGTTCAACAAGATGTGAACAACGTTGTTAAATGGTCTCATGATAACGGAATAATACTAAATTCAGAAAAAACACAATACATAATTATACATTCACCATACTTACCTTTAAAGGAAAATCCCCTATCATTATACACTCACACTTTTGATTGCATCCATAGTAACCAAGTCAATTGTAGCTGCAAACCTATTCAGAGAGTAAATTGTGTAACTTATCTAGGGGTTAAAGTTGATGAGCATTTTTCATGGATAGAACATATAAATTTCTTATGCAATAAACTAAGAACTATACTCAGTAAATTCTACCACCTAAGTTATCGAGTTCCTCGTAGTACTTTAAAAATACTGTACACATGTATGGTGGAGTCTGTAATGGATTATGCTCTTGATTGCTATGGGCTTACATTCAAATCTTACATTGACAAATTAGAAAATATACAAGTTAGGTTCCTAAAACTATTAGTGGATAAAAAAACTAAAAATAAATACAAAAATGATTATAATAAACTATACAAAATTTGTAAAATATTGCCGGTCAGACTAAAGCATAAATACATTTTTGCAACCAATAACCATGGTAGTCAGGAGCATAATTCACCATTAATAAGTGTGTGTAACAAGTATAACACCCGAGGGATGTCGTCTGGTAAATATGTAGTACCGAGGGTTAATAATGTCTATGGAGACCGTACATTACAAAAGCGTATCCCATATTTACTTAACAATTTACCCGACGGAATCAGGGAAGAAAAAACAAAAAATATATTTAAGAAAAAACTTAAAAAATATCTACTTAGTACACTGCCGTAACATGTATACATAGGTACCTACTTTCCTAATTATTAAATTAGCATTATAAAATTTTCTGCATTAGTATAATAGCGTCCATATTTAAACTGCGATATTATTATTATATTATTATTGCGATCCAACAGACAAACTATATATATAGTTTTGTTGGACATTATATTATTTTATAGACCTTAATATGTACCTTTATAATAAATAAATAAATAGTCTCAATAAAATAAGAAAACAGAAAATGGAGAGCAAAAGACAGTCGTTACAAAAAAAACTGTTAAAATGTTTAAGGAAGGCACTGTTCGTGCTTTGATCGACTTATTTGAAACGAGCATCCCCCAATTTAAACAACATTATTTTACATGGAAAAATCAGTCTGAAAAGTACCAACAATGTATTACCTCATTAAATGAAGACGAGGCCTTCATACTGCGTGATTTTTCTGAAAATTATACATGTAAGATGGCTAATGAAATCCAATCAATGCACTTTGGCGCATCTAAACATCAAATAACGCTCCATACAGGTAATTTTTATGTCACTTGTATTTAATCAGTTATTGGAAACAAGCTGGCACCCAATTAAGGGCTTAAACTGAACATGATTATTAACAAATATTTTTATTACGTAGAATAAAAAAAGGTTATATTCACAAATCAGCGGTTCCTTACACGGAAAGACCTTTGGAAAGAAATTGGCATCAAGATTTTATTTATACCTATCTTAGGTTTTATTTGGGTTTTATAGATTATTCTAGATCTTTATATAAATTTATTTTATTACATTACAGGGATGGTTTATTGGAAAAATGAAAGTCAATCTTTTTGCACAATTGCGGACAACAATTGTCACGACCCTGCTGCAATATGGGCTCATCTTATGCCCATAATAAAAATGATTAAAGCACAAAAACCCGATACAAAAATAATTCATTACTATTCAGACGGGCCGAGTACACAATATCGCCAGAAGAAGAATTTTTATCTTCACAATTTGTTTACTTCGAAACTGGGTCTCAAGTATTCTACGTGGTCCTTTACAGAAAGCGGGCATGGTAAAGGTGTCGCGGATGGCATCGGTGGTTCCATTAAACGCGCACTTGATCGCCATGTTTCGTATTATGACATTACAAATGGCATTGAAGCTCACGAGGTTTTGACAAAGAGAATGAAAACGGTTAAATGTTTTTACATAAAGGATGCTGAAGTTGATAATATTAAAAAAATAATTCCGAATGATTTGAAGGCAATTGGCACAATGAGTATACACCAAGTTATATCAAAGAGTCAAGATGTCGGCGTAATCACACATAGAAAACTGTCTTGTTTTTGTGGGACAGAAAAGGGTTGTTGTGGTTGTTTCGCCCCACAAACTTACATACAGGTTTAATACCACGAGATGCGCTTTGACAAAGGAGACAGAGTTGGACGAAATTAATACAATCGTTGATGAAGATGCTGTTAATTCCATACCTGATACCGACTGCTTATATCTCACACGATACATTGAAAACATAAATTGTGAAGAAATAACTGAACTAGACGACAACCCGAACTTATTTGAGGTTAATTTGCCAGTCATCGCGGTCGATGAAGAGAATTCAACAGTTTTTTTATCTGAATTATGTCTATTTTCTGAAATTGAAAACATTTGTCCATCTAATAATGAATGTGTCTACTCATTAGAAAAGAATTCTAAAGCCATTCAAACTCCTACAAAGCGTGTATTAGCCGAACCTAATGATAATGAACCAAAACCAAAAAACACCGCCCTCGAGAAAAATATCCAAATAAAACCCTCAAAATCTCTGAAAACTCCAATCTCTCGTACAATACAATGTGGCGCCTGTAAAGAAAACGTATCACCTTTTAGAACTAAGTTAGCCAAATGCATGGCCTGCAAGAAATCTATTTGTTCAAAATGCAACGATGGCTACACGCATTTCGATTATATATGTACCAATTGTTTAGAAGCAGAATAAAGTTCTTCAGGATTTTTTATTATAGGTACGTATGTGTAGGTATTTATATTTTTTAAGTTTACAGTTTCTAATTCAACTACAGGTACATTTGTATCATTTTGTTATTGTTTCAGGTAAAAGTCCTTTGAAATTTAATATCACGAGGTACAAGAAATTACCAATTATGGTATAAGTTTTTGACTAAAACTGATTTTATACGATGTATAAACTATGACCTCGTTTGGCCTTGGTCAATTACTCATTTTAACATAGCTACGCAGTGTTTTGGCTGTGGAAACATATTATCTGGCACACAGGATATACCTTTGCATTTTGCCAGTGTTATGGATACTGAAGAGTTGATTATGTTCCTGAGAAGCACATTTTTTTGGTGCAAATATTGTGAATATGCTGCATATCATCACTATCCTGCAGATGAATGTGAATTTTGTTATTAATATCTATTAAAAAACATGTATGTAGTTTTATAAACTACTTTTTTCTTACTTATTTACTGTTTCGACTTATATAATAATTATAACATACTGCTTGATTTCAAATAATTTAAATGTTAACTACGAGACTGATATTAGCGTGTAATTTATTGTTCATTTTTGAAATGCTTAATTACTAGATAAAGCGTGTGTGAAGCAAATTTAAAATTTTGCATTTTTTTTTTGTTACGACAGAGGGGGCTATTCTGTTGGCACTACTAAACTAATCTGACAGGTCTCTACTTAAAAATATTTTAATTTTGTCAAACGGTTTTGAACCATATTTTTCGGGCAACATGGTACAAAACCGTTTGACAGGATTAAACTAATTTTAGGTTTAGACCTGTCAGATTAGTTATGTAGTGCCAACAGAATAGGCCCCAATGTTGATTTATTTTTATTATTTACATAATATAGGTAAGTACCTATGTAGCGTATATAAGTACAAACTACTTTTGTTGTATTAGGGTAGGTTCAGATGACAAGCGCTCAGCGCGCGTTGAACGCGCGTTGAATTTTTGTATAGTGTTCACATGGTGCGCGCTTGTCAGGCGTTAAACGCGCGTTGTTGCGGCCAGTTTGAGTTCTACATTTGTCGAAGATGGACGTAGAAACAGTTTTATCGGTGATTTTATACAGACGGCAGAAACGACACAACAGAAGACGGAGATATTGGGTTCACCCAATTTTGTCAACCAGGCTGACTGAAAGTCAGTACATTATTTTATATCCTAAGTTAAGGCAATTTGAGCCCAAATTCTTTAACTACTTCAGAATGTCCATCAAGTCATTTGATGACTTACTGACTCTCATAAACGATGAACTCGTAGCAGATAAAAACGCTGTGCGATATAGCATTTCACCGGAAGAAAAACTCATAATTACATTGAGGTAAGTTTTTTAATAATCAACATAATCTATAAATCAAATAAATCAAATCAACTTGTTTAGGAACAATTTTTTTAAAGAAAAAATAACATTTTGTTACTCGCAGAATAACTCTAACTCTGATTCATTGCTGACATTAGTTGGTGCTGGCGATGGAGTAGGTGTTACTGGCGATGGAGACCCCATTGCTGTAGTATAACCATAATGTGCAAAATTATTTGACACACTAGACTGCTGTGATCTATAATCATGATAACGAAAGCCTTCAACAGAAGCTGATGACTGATGACGCTGCTCTTGTGATGAATAATTTCTTCGTTGTGATACCGGGTAATTTTGATTTTCATATGTCTGTTGTTGTGGTCCTTGAAATTCATTTTGGTTTTGCAAAATTAAATTATAAATGGCAATTTTAGTTTGAAGTCGCCTATATTCCGGATTTTTTTTAATCTCTTTAACGAGTGACAAACAAAACAGCTTGTCTTCATCGTCATCTTCTTTTGGATGAGACACATTTTTCTGTGCTAAACTCTGCTCTAATATGTTTGCAAATCTTTCATCAGCAGGATTTAATTTTTGTTTTTTTCTTGAAGTAGATTTAGGACTCTTAAAGCCAGAACTTATTTCTACTTCAGCAACCTCTGACGAAGTTGATGCATTATCTGCATCGAAACTACTTTCTGTATCTTTGTTGGCAATTGATGCCTGTAGAAATCGTAGTCTATTATAATGAATATATGTCGAAGTTTTGGAAGCTCCTGATCCAGATTTGACAGTCTTTATTTTCTTCACCTCTCTCATATAATTATCCCGTAAACTCTTCCACTTTTTTTGCAGGGATGACGCTGAAAAAAAAAACAGTATTTAGTAATAGTTTATGTTTGTTTCCAGATATTTGGCCATTGGATGTTCATTTGGGACATTAAGCTACGACTATAGAATTGGCAAATCTACTGTGGCTACTATAATACCACATGTATGTGAAACTATTTGGAAAAAATTAAGGCCCGTTGTTATGAGTGAACCAACGAAAGAAAAGTGGTGTGAAATATCCACGATATTTGAAAAGAACTCAAAGTTTCCCAATTGTTTGGGAGCCTTGGACGGGAAACATATACGGTTAATCCAGCCTGAACACACGGGTTCTATGTATTATAACTATAAAAATTATTTTTCGCTAGTTTTATTGGCGCTAGCGGATGCAAACTATTGTTTTGTGTGGGTTGACATAGGTGCCTACGGTAAAAACAGTGACTCAGGTATATTCAAGAATTCTTCATTGTACAAAAAGCTGACAGAAAGGTCATTAGATCTACCTGAGCCAAAGGCATTGTTAATACAAAATAGACCGACAACGTTGCCATATGTGATAGTGGCTGATGAAGCTTTTGGCATGATGGAGAATTTAATGCGTCCATATGGGGGAAGGTCACTAACTTATGCTAAAAAAATATTAATTACCGTTTGACATTAGCACGCCGGTATGTTGAATGTACTTTTGGCATAATGTGCAATAAATGGCGCATTTTACACAGGCCGTTAGATGTTAACATTGGTTTTGCAGAAAAGATCGTAAAAGCGATATGTACACTAAATAATTATGTCAGAATCAGGGATGGCTACAATTTTGAAGACACACTTTATACGCCACCCCTGGAAAATCTAGCCTCACATTATACCGGACGTGCTGTGCGACAGGCGGATAATGTTCGAGTACATTTAACAAACTATTTCATTAATGAAGGAAAAGTAGATTGGCAGGATCGTTATATTTAACTTGTAGCACAAACCGATTGTAAATGTAAATAAATATATATACTCACATAATATTTTCTTCTTTTCTTCATTGTCATGTCCTTCACAAAATATAAGGACGAGTTCTTCCCAAGCCCGTCTTCTCAAATTCTTATCTGAATAATCGCTACTTGTCATGTCCCATATCGCAGGACGTTTCTCTATTTCATCAATTAATAATTCCGTATTAAAAGCTTCGGTTTCCATTTCGGACGATTTTCGGACGAACTTGACGAACCCTAAAATACGTCTATCCGCGTCGAAAGCGCGCGCTCAACTGAACGGAAACATAGAAAACCAATGATCTCAAAGCGGCGTTGACGCGCGCTGACAACAGTCGAGCGCTAGCGCAGCGCTGAACGCGCGCGTTACTAAAACGCGCGTTAGCATGTGTACGGCCTGAATAAAATGTATGTAGTTGTAAACGCGCGTTATCAAAACGCGCGTTGAGCGCTTGTCATCTGAACCTACCCTTACTGTTTTATTTAAAATAATTTAAATGTTATCTAACTACGAGGCTGAAATTAAATAAGAAAGTTTGTGTGATTGATTTTTGAAATGTATGTGAAGTAAGTTTTAAGATTTAGATATTTTTGGTTACGACATTGTTGATTTATTCTAATTTCTAAATGACGTTATGAATATTGAGTCGTGCAATTCCAATAATCGTTAATTCCGTACCAAAGCAATTTTCAGTAGGTCAAAACGTAAAATAGTCGTACCTTACTGTGTGAGATGAGAATTTATTACCTAGGTTTTAAAGTTTGATTACATAAAAACTAACAGCGGAGATCTCACACAGCAAGATTACATATTGACCACTGAAAATTACTTTGGTACGGAATTAACGATTATTGGAAGTGCACGACTTGCCAGCATTGGCTTTTATTAATGTTTTGATCTCGTTATTAAAACCAAGGATTTTATACTTTTCCTAATCTTAATATTTTTATATAATTATAATATTAAGTCTGATCGATCTCAAATATTTTAAACGTTAACTACGCTGACAATAAAGTCTGTGTGATTTAATGTCTAAGTTTGTATTTCAAAAAATTAATAACTTCTCATTATTACAAATAAAAATTTTAACAATTTCATATTGTTTTTTTTTTTTAATTATTTATCAGAAGACCTACATTTTCTTTTCATTTTGGTTAAACCAGCGGAGCGTAGGTACGTCTTAGAGATGAGACGGTGAAGCGTTTGTCAAGTACCTTTGTAATAAGGTACTTATGTATCTAAGTAATTGTGTTTGAGGTGATCTTTATGATTAAAATTTGTAATAGGTAAGTATACAATACATAATACTATCCATATGTAATGTGTGATGTTGGGGGGTATCATAATCCGGAAAAATCGTTCCATGACTTGCAAATACTAGCTTTTTTTTTCGAACATTTTGAGGGTATGTTGATTTAAAAATATGAAAGCTAATGGTCTCTAACCCCAAGAAACAGCTGATTTTCTAGTAAACATAACATCGAAATTTGCGAAAAATTGCAGAACAAAATTTCTAAGTCTTGGTGACATCAAATATGTCTGTTACAGTTCTATACAATTTTGCCTAAAAATGTGTGCATTTTAATCAGAGCCTTACTTTTCCACTTAGTAATTTTAGCATTCCACTGATGTGAGTGTCCATCACTTATAAAATAAGAAAATAAGGGTTAATTGCTAGTTTTTACGTTAATTTGGGATTATTATTATTTTATATCATAAAACATAATTTGTTGGTCATCATATGGTTTTGTAAAAGAAAATTCAATGTTAATTTAAATAGTTGCTAAGAAAAATAGGTAACTAATTTGTCCCATGTTAGTCAGATGAGACAATAATACGCTTAGAGCAGATATTAGTTCCTTTATATCATATTGTTGCACGTTTTTCATTTATTTAGCATACATATAGCAAAATAAAATGTGATATTTCAGTATTTTTCATCCATCAAGTCATCCACTATACATTTTTCCGTGCTTAAAGGATTTTTCAAAATTTGAACAAATATTTTTCATGATGTATTTTTTCATGTTCTCAATTTTACGCAAACTTCAATAACAAATCGATACATATAACGCCATCTAATATGAGTTATTTCAACAAATGTTCCTTTGTTCCTGATGAGACCCCCATGCCGTCGCATAAATAGACAATGTAATTCAATGTACCTACACAATTGTACACTCCACGCCATTTACGGTCGACCACTTTTCACCCTTATGTTCTTAGTAATAAGGGCGAAAAGTGGTCGACCGTAAATGGCGTCGAGTGTACATATTGTCATTTTCACTTATTCCATTATATTAGGCTAATATCAATTTTTTATACGTACATGTCGTACATCTTCAAAAATTACTATTGTTATCTTAAATCTTTTTCGATTTGTGCCTCTGTCGTCCCACTATCTTGTCCCACATTCCAAAGAATTCCTCGTTCGTCCCACTTGAGTTTTAAAGTCACCACTCGTCCCACATTCCTGGCAAATTCAAAGTACAGTTGACAAAAAATATTGTACTATATCTTCCAATAAATTGAAATAATAGTTTTTTCTAATAACATAAAGATATTAAATACTTCCAGTTCTAGGTATGCATCCGCGATGCATGTTTTTAATTTTAATAATTAAAAGATCTATTGCAATTTAGGAAAATCTTTATTATTTAGTATCACAATCAAATCCAAATCACAGTACTATTAGTTACACCTATCAATATACACATTTGTATTTATCTTATAGAAGTACCACGTTAAGATATATATATGTATTACACATGTAATATTTATCTGAGATACTTCAACATAATTAGAACTACTTATTTAAAAAAACCTTTATTACGTGACTAATATCACAATCAAATCACAATCACAGTATTTTAATTAACCTCCTATTTATGAAAAAGTGGTATTTTAACAATTAAATTTCCAAAAAATCAACATTTGTATATAAGTAACAGTCAAATAATTATAGACCGTATACACATTTGTATTTACCTATATGTACCTTATAGAAGTACCACGTTATGTTATTTATGTTAATGTGGTATTTCAACATAAATTGAAATATTTATATTTAAAAATCTTTATTACGTAACTAATATCACAATCAAATTACAATCACAGTATTTTAATCAACCTACTATTTATGAGAAAGTAGTATTTTAACAATTAAATCTCCAAAAAATCAACATTTTTAAACTTATCATTAATATAGACACATTAATATCATTAATAAACAAAAGGGCTGATTTTTTCCAGGCAATGGCCCAGTGATATAGTGCCATTCAACATTGCCGTTACAGAATCAAATATATATTTGTCATGAGCTATATCATCAGCACGCCGAGGTTTACCTTGGCGAGCTAAAGAAAGAACAGCGTCGTTTTTGATCACATTCAAAAAGCTAATGATGTTCAGCTTTCCCGAATATGTTCTGTTTAATTTAGCGTTACTGCCTTCCACTGGGTTATTTGTTCTGTAGATATCCCCCCAAAAATCCCATTTGCCTCGATAATATTCGTTGTCAAGCCATGCCGATACAAAATAGTCATTGAATTTCTCAATATTGAGAGTTTTCGGACAATCCTCCATTATATATAGCCATCCATCGCATTTAAGTTCAGGTGGTAGCAAAGCTAACGCTGTGCATAGAGCTATATGCTTTTTGAACATTCTCTTTTTATTTAACTTTAACGCCTTTGCTCTCTTCCAAAGTGCTTGACTAAAATGGAAGTAACAGCCTTTGCATATTACATCCGGAAAGATGTTACGGATTGCGTTCATGGCTGCTTTCTCATAATCTGTTCTGAATGAAATCGGATGCCATTCTGGAATTTGCGATTTGATAAGAGCAAACGCAGTCTCATATGTGAACTCTTTTTTGTCCATTAATAAGATGTATATTAAGGGCACGACGTGAATTTTCTCACTTGTGCTGCCAAGGTCACCGTAAATCACATATAATTGTCTGAATGGTTTCACTACACACTTAAATGTACCATCTGCAAGGTAATGTTTCACGTGTTGATGAAGTCCTTTACTATTTACATCAGCGAAAGCTAATATCCTTGTTTTTCTGTACTCATAATCAAATAAAACAAAACTCATGTAACTTACTGGAATTTTTACTTCAAACGGCGTTTTAAATGTAGCTTTCTTTATTTGCTGGGCTTTGTTTCGAGCACTATACAAGCTGTTCTTAACATTCGATAATTCAGGTAATTTTTCTATCTTGTCAGTACCTTTGTCCAATAATTTTTTTATGCTTGAATTGAAGACAGAAGGAATCGATTTTCCTTCAGAAGATTTTGCTTCTTGCTTGCAGCGATGTATTTCTTCTTTGATGTCATTTCTTGCTATGCTGGGCGTACAAATGTCATGACGAAGAATTTTCGTCACATTATTATTTGAAGTCACCATTCCTCCATGACACCTTCTGTTCACACATCTCCAGACGATTGAGCTATTTTTGTTCTCTCGCTTTTTCGTATATTCGTAACCGGCATGCAAAATAATAGGCACACCTCTTTGTGATTCAATAAAGGTTATCTCTTGGGATGTAGAAGCCAGACTGCAGCCAGTCTGAAGATCAGCTCGGGATGATGAAGCCACTGGCTCCATGTTTCAGGATGAAGAAGCCACGGCTCTATATCTGATCACCTGCAAATACAACGTGAATTAGTTCTGTGCCTCCTGTAAAAAGGGGTACCAAGTCCAATATACCCTTTTCGTTTTTAAATGAATATAAGAGAGCAAAAAATTAGCTTTCATCTGTCTAAGAAAGGTATTCCGAACGAAACTATGTACAATAGTTTCGTTTCGTAGATACGAATCGTGAATAGCTATAATGATTAAAAATCATAGCTGAAAACCGACTTCAACGTGTTGAATATGGTTTTATCATACATGCTATTGTCAGAACTGAGCCAAATTGAAATGAGACTACACGGGAAGCACCAGCTTTCGAATCAAAAGAGTCATCAAAACTGATTCACCCAGAAAACACTTTGTAGTTGAGAACATCCTCATTTTATGAAGGAGGTTAACTAAATTAAAATGCGACCATATGGGAAGCACCAGCTTTTACATAAAAGAAGAGATTTATCAAAATTGGTTAACCTAAAAAATACAGTATAACCGAGAACATCCTCTTTTTTTGAAGTTTGTTAAAATGGGTAAACAAAATTAATGTGAATTAGGGCTCAAATCAAATTATTATTTGTTCAAATTTCTAGTTAATGTGAAAAAGGGTTACTCATTTAAAAAAAAAATACTAGACGATTTCGTGAAACAGGGCCATAGATAAAGAACTCCATGACAGGACCTAGGAAACAGGAAAAAAAATATTTTTCAAAATTTTATTTGCGTCTCCTAAAAAGTAGCGATGTACTCTTTTTCACAGGAGGCACAGAGTTAAAGTATGCATATAATAAAAGACCATAATCCTTAGACAGCAACTAATATAAAAGTAAATAATTACCACAATAGTGATATAAGTCAAATCATTTATCATGACTTCACAAAATATGAAAAAATCGACAAAAATATAATTATTACTTACCCTTTAAAACTTCACAAATATTGAACCTCACTCTATGAATACACCACGCTTAATGTAAACACCTCATAATTATTTAAAATTAGCAGATGCACTTTGTAACCGCATTTGCTCCGATTGCGCTGATAACGCAAAGCCACGTCATTGGTCAATTGATTAATACAAAGAAAGCAGAGCGAGAGAGCAAGCTCTAATCCGGTCGCACAAAAATACCGAAGCTATAAACATTCAAAAACTTGTTCTAGGTTAATAATAATAGTAGTGGTCTAAGCAGTGGGGTGCACAGGGTTTGTACTTAGGGTCGGCTATGTGTACTTTATTAATGCCTTCAATCTAAACCTAAAGTTTGATCAGAAAAAAACTGTCATGGTGGCGTAACTTGTAATTTTATAATTTATATTATAGTGGAGTCTCGGATTGAATTAGTTCATCAAATTTTCCGCAACATGAGGTTATTTATCTTTCTGGTCAGTCAGGTTTTTAGGCTGACTGTACAATTAAATCAAATTTAACTCATATGAAAAAAATGTGGGACGAGCCAGGCATACGAATTGGGACGAGCGGGGAATAAAATATTGAAAATTAAGTTTTGGGACGAGCGAGGCATACAAATTGGGACAAGTGGGGAATTTTTTATGTGGGACGAGACTCTGTGGGACGACCGAGGCACAAATCTCTTTTTCAGATCCTCCTCCATCCTCAGAATTAGAGCGGTCACATAATATGCTGGCCACTCTAGAAAAATCAAGAATAGAGGTCGAGAGGCTGAAGGCAATAGGGTACAACAAAATGGCTGATGCTATAACTAAAATGGCTGAAGCAGCAAGCAAATCAGCACTGCAAGTACGGACTTTGCATCGATAAGACATCGAGATCGCTAAGGTTCGCATTTTTATCGATCTTGTTATCGAATTTGGAAGTACGTAACACGCGACGATAAGATTTATCGTAGGCCGATTCGAGTCGATAAGGATCGTTTGTCAAATGGCAATACTGAGGACGTCCACAGACAAACCATTTAAGGTGGGGTTTCTGTGGCACGACTAATGTCCGAAATATTTAGAAAATCCTTTTTGTTCATACATTTTTGGCATTGTAAACAATATTTCTCGACCTGAGATGCATAAGGTCGAATGTCGACATCAGAGTAAAATAACTGTAATAGTCAGCTGAAACCAGTATCTCGCGCTCTTTCTATGCATATAACAATCATAATTCTATCTCTTTTTGTTCTGATAATAATACAAATGCATAAAGTCGAATCTGTCGAATTTCCAAACTTATATTGTGGAATAAGGCTTAATAGCAACTACAGTATTTATGCTTAAAATTTTGGTTTAATTGGAAGGTTGAACATTGACTTCAGCTTTTATGCTTTTAAATTATTTTTGCGTAACGAAGGTACTATTTTGTCATTCGACTTTATCCTACAAGGATTGTTGGTAAAAATAATACGTATTGTCAGATAGAACTTTATGCCTCTTGAAATTAAATAATCAGATGTCGTACCTTGAGATATAGTGTTATGCCCCGAAAATTTTATTCGTTTGGTTAAGGTCTACAAACATAATTAGTCCTTATGCCTATAAATAGTGCTACTTTATCGTTGTACAGGAATGCCTATGTGAAGAAAAAACATTATTCCATTGACTTCGTGATCGCACACCGACGCGATAGAATGACATCGGACATTATCGCCGGTCACTCGGCAGTTTTCGGCGCCACAGTGGCTTGACCTATCAGCGCATAGCACCGAGCGCGTGGCACGTGCGTTTTGTTTACAAGCACAGACCATTACAAGTCTTGTTACTCGCGCGCCAGTTGTTATTATTGTGCCGAATTATTAGTGAATTTAATGACTTCTGATTTATTTAATTGCTTGTGGGTGAATTAGTGGTGACTACTGAAGGATTTTAAGTACTTAATATACTAAGCAATGGATGGCGAAGATCAGGTGAGTACAAATCCTATAAATAGGTACCTACAGATTTTATATTGTCATGTCGTTTAGTGAGGATAAGTGATATTTTATCGGTTATAGTAGGTACTCATTTAAATATGTTGTGAACTTAGGTGTAAGTACGTTGTTTTTTTTTTGCAGGATGTTATGTTCACCCAATTACTCAATAAACGACGTAAGCTAGTCAATCTTCGAACTTTGATTCAGTCCCGTAGTAATGAAGCTAAAGCTAGCGATGCAGGTGCTTTAGTGGCCGGTAAGTTAATTTCTTACATTCCTACTCGTTTTAGAAGTAAATCGGTATAAGTAGGTATATAAATTATAATCAAATTGTTTTGTTTTTGTAGAGGACGACATACGAAATCTATACGAGAATCCAATTGCAGGGCCAAGCTGTTATAGTCATGAGAAGACAAGACATAAGGTCAATGCGCGTATATTTGAAAGTGCTTGTTTAGGTAAATACTTTTACTTACTTTTACTACTTCTTGTTTTATGAATGTAACCAATCAATCTGTCTAGCCTTTCTTCCAACATGTTGGACTCGGCTTCCAGTATAATAACTAACTGTACCTACTTACACTATGCCTACAGAAATAAAAAACAAATATTTTCATTTCATTTACTTAATATTATTATGTTGAAAAATTGGTTGTGCTTACGTAAAATAATATTATTATGTTACAGATCCTGGCCGAGAATTTTACGATTATGATAGTGATGATAGCGTTAAAGACAAGACTTACGAACCACATTATGAAGATCTTTCGGATGGCAGCTACGTCAGTGGTTCGCCAGAAAAAGTCTTAGTTCTATCGGGATCTTTGAAGGTGAAAAGAAAGCTTTCTTTTTTAGAAAAATCGCCTGAAAGGCCAGCTAAAGTGGCAAATAATGAAGATATTAATTTAATCACTTTAGACGATCTTCTTGGTCCACGAAAAAAAATTATATCTGCAACTTCAGTTTTTAATGAAAGCCCTAAAGAAAACGACCGTTTCTTTGCTGCAATGACTCCACAAAAAATCCCTACTGTATATTCGTCGATAGATAACCTTAATGAATCTTCGGTATTTGATCAAGGTAGTCCTAAAAGTACGAATTCCAATAATATGATGTTGATTCAAGTAAGAGCGAGTACATCTGCTAATAAGAATAATCACATTGAAAACCATAATTTAACAGACAGAGACCATACTACAGGGTTTTTAATTGTACCCCATTTTGATGAAAGTGTTAATATTTCTGATACTAGTATGAATGAAGATACAGTTAACTCGAACGGAATTATGGTCGCAGATATGAATGGGAATGTTTTTATACCAGATGACCGACAAATAAGAAATAATGAAGACATACAGCAGATCGTTACAGCAGTCCCTTCAAAATCTAACACAAGAAAGAAAGTTAAAAACGTAACTAAATGGAAAAGAGTTGCGGCTAAAATTGCAAGGCTAAAAGGTTCTCCCTATCATTCAACTGTAGCAAAAAAAAACCCTGAAATAGACGGACGTGAAATGAAACCTCCATGTAAGTGTAAATCTAAATGTTACGAAAAAGTGCCTAATGAAACAAGAATACAAATATTTAATGAATTTTGGAAAAAATGTACCAGTTGGGATCAACGTCGCCAGTTTATAGTCTCTAACGTCACAAAAAAACAAAAACACACAATGAGAACAATTGGGAACTTAGATACTGACCGAAGGAAGTTTACATACGAATATAGACTTATTGTAAATTCTAAAAGCGAAAAAATATGCCGGAATATGTTTCTTAACACGCTATCTATAGGGGAAAAGTTTGTTAAGGTGAGTTTGGAGAAACAGCTCGATGGAGGGTTGGTAGCTCCAGATCAGAGGGGAAAGCATATTCCTGGTAATAAAACTTCAGATGTGGTAGTACAATCAGTGATAGATCATATTAACTTATATCCATGTTATGAGAGTCATTATTCACGACAAAAGAGCGGACGAAAATTTTTGGGACCGGCCTTGAATATCCCTACTATGTATAAACAGTATAAAGAGAGAATGGAATCTACAGAGATCCCTCCGAATTTGGTAGCCAAAGAATGGTTGTACCGAAACATTTTCAACACCAAATTCAATTTAGGGCATAAACTGCGTTACGCGTGTGCACGCACGTGAGCACGTCGCGGGCCACGCTTCTGGTGCACGCACGTGAGCACGTCGCGGGCCACGCTTCTGGTGCACGCACGTGAGCACGTTCGCGTGCTTATGCGCGGGCATCGGCGCGTCAGTTTTCTCAGTACAATTTTGACGTTGGAGGTGTACAGTCGAGTAATTATGGATAAATTAATGTTGTATTATTTATCAAGACGACGACGGCGACGACGAATTGCCAAAAAAAGACGCCAGCCAGTAAGCCCGTACGTTGAATCTAGGTTACTGTGCGGGGAATTCGTGGTGAAGTTTGGTATATTAAGAGAAAATGAAAGGTTTTTTTTCAAATATTTTAAAGTTTCATTACAAGTCTATGATGAATTATATTCAAAACTGGAGCCCTATTTGAAGACTAACAATCTACGATTGAAATCTACGTCAATCGTATCACCAATGGAACGATTTGCAATGACATTGCGGTAAGTAAAGACATTTCGATATTAATAATCATCTTTATTCATGTAAAAAAAACAGTCATTATTTAACAAAAGTTTAGAACACTCATATTTTTTTGCCAATTTATGTAAGTCACACTACTGTTTAGCCACATCAAGCCAGAAAGAAGAAGAAGTTCTTATTGTTTCGGCAGTGACACCTGAATATGGCTTAAAATGTTTTTCTTGATGTGGTGCACTCTGTTCTTAGGGCCGAAACACATAACCGCACACTTATTAATCATCATATTAATCACAGTTTCTTACATTTATTAATTATATTTTGTTATTTCTAAATTACACAGTTTTATCGTTTTCGTTTTTTTTATCTATACCTACTTATTTACTTATTTTTTTATATAATCACAACAGTCATCACAGTGTCTTGCATAAACGTTACGTTACAATTAGTTTTTGATTATTCATTTGAAATACACTAATAAAATCACAGGTTCAAGTTTAAAATAAAAAAACACAATAACAGTTAAAACAGTACAATAAGTCTAAATGTCTTAATTATAATAATATACCTACCTTACAAAGTATTAATTATAATGACGCATATTGATTGCAAGTTTTTACATACGAATATTTCCCTTATTAATTATTCCCTTCTATTACTAGATCGGGTACTAATATTATTTTAAATTCTTATTTATCATCACAATCATAATCACAGTTTACTACATAAAAGATTAAATTTAAGAAGAGGATATATGAAGGAGCAATGTTATGAGTAGGTTCAAAAAAAAGGTCCATTAAGTAAAAAAAGGGGTCTATTGATACACTTTTTTATTTGACCCTAAATAGGGTTTAAGATAAAAGTGTCCGAATCGACCCCGTTTCTTTCCTTATGAACATTACACTCAAGGCTTGTAAACTTTTGGCGAATGCCCTTGTATATCATAATAATTGCACATGAGACCAGAAAAATATAAATATAAAATTGCGCTTTTTACTAACTTAAATAGTTCTTCATGTTCTTCTCTTTCTTTTGTTCTTAATAATTAAACAGTCTTAGAGCGAGTACATACTGGGCGCTCGGCGTTGCGTTGAGCGCGCGACGGTCGCGTACACACACCGCGCTTAGCACGGCGTTCAACGAGCGTCATACTTTTGGCTCAGTTCGAAAATGGACGTCGAAGAGATTGCTTGTGTGTGGCTCCTCTACCGTCGCTATAAAAAAAGACGACAAAGACAAAGAGAATATTGGGTGCACCCAATACTACGAGATAGACTGACGCATGGAATGTTTGTAACATTGTATCCCAAATTGAGAGAACATGAACCTAAGTTTTTTAATTATTTTAGAATGTCCATAAAATCATTTGATGACTTACTCGACGTTATAAAAGTGGATATTACTGGTGAATCAACAATTTTAAGGGAATCAATTTCCCCAGAAGAAAAACTCGTGATAACGTTAAGGTAAGGTTATTTATTCAAATAAATTTAAGTGGTCTGAATCTTGGCTCGAGCCTGTAGGTGAAGGTGACCACGATGACGGCGGCGGTGGGGGCGTCGTAGACCACTGCTGTGGTGGTGGTGGTCTCGCAGTGGTGTATCCAGAATATGCTGGTGTAGAATACATGTATTGGTGTTGATTAGTATGTGGTGGTAAAGGCTGATGATAATTCTGCGCTTCTTTGAGAACATTAAGCAATTCAATTTTTGTTGTTAGACGTTGATTCTCGGGTACTTTTTTCAATTCACTGTACAATGACATACAGAAAAGTTTATCATCGTCTTCTTTAATTAGTCGCTCCGTTTCATTTTGTTGCTTTGTGTTTACACTTTTCTGCAAAATATCAATTATCTGCTTATCTACAGCATTCATTTTTTGTTTTTTTCTTGTGCTTTCAATGTGATCTTTAGGAGGTGGCATCAAGTCTGTATTGTCTGTATTATCTACACTTGAGCCGGTTATATTGCTTTCTGTGTCGTTATTTGCTGTAGAATTCGCAAGAAATTGTAGTTTTCTGTAATACACATATGGCGTATGTTTACTTGATCCAGATCCAGATGGAAGCTTTTTTTGCTTCTTAGCCTCCCTCATATAATTATCCCTAATGCTCTTCCATTTTTTCATAAGTGAAGAACCTAAAAATAAACAGTAATCATTTTTATTTTGACAGATACTTGGCCACAGGCTGCTCCTTCGCTGATTTGCATTATGGATACCGTCTCGGAAAATCAACAATTATAAAGATAGTGGAACAAGTTTGTATAGTACTATGGAGCAAATTGAAAGGCACATACATGCCGGAAATGACAACAGAGAAGTGGAAAGAAGTAGAAGAAGGTTTTAGAAAATACGCCAACTTCCCAAATTGTATTGGCGCAATTGACGGGAAACATATTGAGCTAATACAGCCAGAACATACAGGGTCGCTATTTTTCAATTATAAAAACTACTTCTCATCAGTCTTACTAGCAGTTTGTGATGCAAATTATTGTTTTATATACGTTAATATTGGATCCTACGGCAAAAGCAGTGATTCTGCTATTTTTCAAAATTCTGATTTTTTTAAACGGATGATGGATAATAAGTTAAATATTCCTAACCCGAAGCCCATATCAAATGTCGACAGAACACCACTGCCTCACGTTTTCGTCGGCGATGAAGCATTTGGAATTATGTCGAATATGATGCGCCCGTACGGAGGAACACAGCTAACACACACAAAAAAAGTTTTCAATTACAGATTATCAAGAGCAAGGCGCTATATCGAATGCTCGTTCGGAATAATGAGTAATAAATGGCGAATATTTCATAGACCTATAGATGTAAACATAAATTTCGCGGAGAATATCATCAAAGCTTGCACAGTACTACACAATTACGTTCGAATACGTGATGGTTATAGATATGAAGACACACTTTATCTTTCACCGTTACAATCTATTAATTCAGGCAATGTACCGCGAGGCAGCTTGTGTGCTAGAACTGCAAGAGAGAAATTCGCCATTTACTTTGTAAACGAGGGAAAATTACAATGGCAAGACGACATGATTTAAGTTATTACAAATATGACAAAATTATAGGAAATGTAATAAAAAATTATACTCACCCAACCGTTTTTTCTTTTCTAAATTGTCTTCACAATCACTGAAAATTTCAACCATCTCCTCCCAATTCCTTTTTTTTAATATTTTATTTTTATAGTCAGGACTTTCCATGTCCCATATGGCAGGACGCTTTTGGATTTCGTCTATAAATAAATCTGTATCGAAGTGCTCGGTCTCCATTTTTGGTGAAATATGCGTCCACTCTACACAAAAGCGCGCGTTCAAATGTACAACAAAATGGCGGCTCATGTATCTCGAAGCGCGCGGCTGACGCCCTGCCAACGCGCGTTTGAACGAAAATATCAAAGCGCGCGTTCGACGAGCGCTTGATCCGAAACGCGCGCTTGCATGTGTACACCTAGTAAGAAATACTGGATCTCAAAGCGCGCGTTACCAAAGCGCGCGCTTCAAAGCGCCTAATGTGTACTCGCTCTTAATCAAATCTTCAGTCTTTCTTGTTACCTATTTATTCATTGTTCGTGTCTGATCTTATATTTAAGGATTCTAAATCATTCGTTACCGTATTTTGCGTTAATGAAAGGTCATCAATGGTAATAATAATTTCTTTTTCTATATCAATTAAAGCTTCTAATACTTTTGTACGAAATAATAATTTTTTAAAGCAACTCAATTTTTTCACAGTTGGTAATAATGACTTAAAAAAATTCAAGTCTTCGTCCATATTATCTGCAGTGTTATTCTTCACGCAATTTAACAACTCTAATTCGAAATCAGTTGGCGATTCGCACTTACGTTTCTTGGAAGATCGTGTTTCTTTGGTAACGCTGGAGCTGGTGCTAGGTACATTAATCAAATCTTCTTCAATAATCGTATTATTTTGTGAAGTTCTCGGTGACGCGTTTTGCTCTACTGACTGATTAAAATCGTCTGCCGATTCTTCTCCTTGAGTATTCGAGTTTGAATCTAAAAATGACAGCATGGCATAGTAAATGTATGTTTTATTTGCCCTGGAACCGGAACCTGATTTAAGTTTTTTTTTAGTAGACCTCACTCTTATATAAGTGTCTCTTGCAGTTTTCCATCTTTGCTGCAGCTTTTTCACTGAAACAATAACACAGGTATTTTATTTTATTACAGATATTTAGTTAGTGGACATACCTTCGTCGATATTCATCTGGCGTATCAGACAGGACTAACCACGGTCAGAAAAATAGTAACAGAAGTTTGTCAAATTATAATTGAAAGGTTAAAGGAAGAATGTATACCAAAATTTTCCCGTGCGCTATGGGTAGAGACTGAAAAAGGTTTTTTAACGCAAGCCCAGTTTCCTAACTGCATAGGTGCAATAGACGGAAAACATATACGCATTATAAGACCTCCACATAGTGGTTCCCTCTATTACAACTATAAGCATTACTATTCTATTGTACTGCTTGCAATGTGTAACGCCAACTATGAGTTTACCTATATAAATGTGGGAGTGCAGGGTAAAGAATCTGACTCCGCAATTTTCACACAAAGCCGATTGTACGAACAAATCAACAATGACTTAATAGATATTCCTCCTGCCAAAGCATTGCCCGTAATACACAATGATAAACCAACCAACACTGCTGCAACCGCAGCTTTGCCCTATATTATTGTAGGAGATGAAGCATTCGGGTTATCTAGCCATGTCATGCGGCCATATGCTCGAGCTCTCGATTTAAACTACAAAAAAAAAATATTCAATTATAGGTTAACGAGGGCGCGACGTTATATTGAGTGTACATTTGGTATCATGGCTAATAAATTTCGCATACTCCATCGTCCATTGAACGTTGGAAAAGACAAAGCAATTTGTTTTCTTAAAACAATTTGTATTTTGCATAATTTTATAAGATCAAGAAGTCAAATTAATGACTTTCATGATATTGTCATTATACCAGACCATATACGTTCAGTTCGGGGGTTAATTGGAAATACCCACAGAGATTCGTATACATTACGCGATAACTTCGCAGATTATTTCGTTGCAGACGGACAGCTGTCATGGCAAGATCGCAGTATTTATTGAAGATAGTTGGCTTTTTTATAATTTATGTACATTCAATAATTGATTTTTCACGGTTTGTTACCACACATTTTTTATTAACATAGCAGGCATATTTTAATAATATACCTAATGATTTTATTTGTTAAATTCATCGGATGTAACCAAATAACTTATACTCCATTTATAATAGCATTAGAAAAAAGAGGCTCGTAGAAGCAGGAGTGCAAAACATTTTATTTCAAAGTTAAGATAAAACAATTAAAATAAAATTGTTTAAAGAGAACATTAATAAATAGGTCTAAGACAGTACTAAATACTTAGATAAACGAAATAAAAGATTTGTTTTTTTAATTATGCTTTATTTATAATAATATCTTCATCACACATTACAACCAAAACGACTGAATGAGACAGCCAATCACGTCATGATGATTTAAATATGAAGGAAGGAAATAAAAGTCATTTATTTAACAATATTTTAATAAAAATAACAACTTACAACACTACAGTTGGTGAAATTTCTTCGTCTGCATCATAGAATTTAGTCACTATCATCATATGATGAAGATGAAGAAGTTTCACCAACGTTAATAATAAATTTTTCTACCACATCATCCATTATGCCATCGAGTTGGCAAAACTTTTCCTCTTCTTTAATTGCATGAGCAACACAAGACTGCCATCGTTCTGGCGTAATACTATCCAGAGCTTGTGGGAGTAATTGTTTCACCTCATTCAGTTTGAAAGTTTTATTATGTTGGGCCACATACCCCTTCATTTGAGCCCATATTAGTTCTATAGGGTTGAGCTCGCAGTGGTAAGGTGGGAGGCACAATACTGTAATACCCTTCTTTCTAGCCATCTCATCTACAACAAACTTTTGGTATAAATGTTTTTGTGTTTTTACTTTTTCTAATAAAGTTGCCCTAAGATCTTTTTCCTCAAAAGGAATATTTTTGTTTTTTAACCATTCCTGTATATCTGCTTTTCGTGTGGCTGTAGTTGGCAGCTTCTCCAGTTTCCTTGAGTGGTATGGCGCATTATCCATAACAATTACAGCACCACTCTCAATTTTAGTTAAAATTAACTTGAACCACTTTTCAAAGTTGAAGGCGTCCATTTCGGAGTGGTAGTCTCCATCGCCTTTCTTAGCATCAAATATTAATGCAGCATCTGATAGAAACCCTTCAGTAGATCCTGTAAAATAAAACGAATACAAGTCAATTATTCCGTACCCCTATAAAGGGTGACTGGTAATTAGTGAACGATACTTAAACACATGATTGTGCTCACGATAACAAACAACATTTACTATGGGACCAAATCTGAAATCGCGAAAAACAAATTAGCTGCCCCATACATTCATGTTCGCTTAACTCGTCAAAATGTAGGGAGCAGCTGATTTTTTTTTTCGCGATTTCAGATTTGGTCCCGTAGTAAAAGTTGTTTGTTATCATGAGCACAATCATGTGTTTAGGTATCGGTCAGTAATTACCAGTCACACTATATAATTTCACTGCTGGAAATAGTTTTCATTTATACAATAATAAAGTAGCAATAACATTTATAACTTTAATAGTTTGCATTGCACTTGTAAATTCATAATACAATATAATATTACTTCGTTAATAGTCAATAACAATGGGGTGTTCATTTGCTAATGGTGAGGACAGTCAACAAAATATATATTAAAAACAAATTAATGCAAGTAAATAAAGTACATACCAATATGTCCAATTATAAGCCGCCTTCCTTTTCCCGTTGGGTTCTTTAAGCCCGTGGATAGACCTTCCCGATGTGCTTCTTTTGAAGACTTAATAGTTGTGTCATGCCATATTAGGCTTTTCGTGTGACCTGTTATGATAAAAGGTTTAAATACAATATTCACAAAACAAATTTATGAAATAATGTTGCACTTTCCTCTTATTTAACTGTATAATTAATCATAACGTTATTGAATACAGGTTTGCTTGGTGCATAAAAAAACCGTTTAGAAACTTAGAAGCACTGTACCTTCATTTAGCCAAGTCTCATCTAAATAATATATTTTTCTTCCTTCATTCCTTAGCCTTTTTATTTCATGAAGATACTTTATTCTCCATAGGACGATCTCCTGTTTGTCTATAAGTGCACTTTTTCTGCTCCGTTTGATATAAGTGAACTTTAATGTTTCTTTAATTATTTTATATAGACAGCTTCTCTTAAAATCTGGCAGAGAATCGTCACTGTTTACTGCTTCCAGTATCTTATCCAAGGTGGGCAACTCATTATTAAAAAAGAAAGAATGAATTTTCCTGCGTATTCCACTGAATGTGATGTCATCAAAATCATCACGTTTCATGTGCTTCCGTTGGCGAGGGGGAGATTGCAGGCGACCTTTAATGTTGTACTCTTTGATTATATTGTAGACAGTAGCCCGAGATACGCCTGTAAATAATAAGTCAAATATATGTTTTATCACAATGCATGCTACTTTCAAATATTTTTATAGTAATATGTAACGGCGTAATCTCGTCGTTACATGGTTTTAGTCGATTTTGCTTGTCTATGGAAGATGTTTTGAAACTTATGGTTCTTTTTGGGATGGCAACACTAGTCGTTGAAGTAAGATGACAGAACGCTATTTTGACGTTGACACTTTCCGATTCCACCATGGCGAGACGATGAGCATCTCCTAACAATTAATTCGATTTTTATTTTTTTAATCCGTGTCAATACGGAATAAACGCTTATTAAAATGCCATAAAATAATATAATTTGTAAAAGCAAATATTCACAATCGAATAAATTGCAGTATTTTGGTGAGTAGAATTTCTTCAGGCCTTTGTCTTGCCAATGCTTTGTTCGAAAATTGTTAGATTCTGATTCGACAATTTTTGTAATATTTCAGGTCGTATTTGTGATGACCAACATCCTTTATTGTTCTCGCACCACAATATTAGTAATGTGGTTGCACATTTTTTGAAGAAAATCGGTAAGTTTGATGTGACGCCGTGGCGTGTTACAATATGGCCACCATTAAACTTCCAACGCTCAAAATGACTTTTTCTTTGTTCTAGCCTAAGGCGATTTTTCTATGGATTTTTTTTCTGGATTTTCTTTACGGCGATATTTTTTATGGGTAGATTTTTTCTAGTATTTCTATTGGGTTTTTGTTACAATTTATGGGGTTTAATATTCCTCTGGATTTATTGTGCGGTGTTCCGGTCGACGTCTCCACGTGCCTGGACAACGTATATTTTTTTTTACTATTAAAATTAATCTTTAAAATCACCTCATTAAGGTAAAACTGCACCTTTTATTCTATTAATTAATTAAAGATGCAATAATGACAAGAGTTTTCTAGAAATTATTGACAAATTTACAAGTATTGACTTAAGTACCTAACTAAACTATAAGTTAATTTTTAATTTAATAGCTAAATATTTTTTTTGTTGTGCCTACGAATTGAATAAATGCAGACAAAAGAGTGTCTCTGTTTTTATTTAGATATTCTCCTCCTAGCAGATTAAAACGTTCAAAAGCCCTCCGCTGAATCCGGTAACTTCCTTTTTTTTATATTTCAGTGTCAGCTCCTGGCGCCCGAATCTTGTATCCTTTTTCTTTTATTTTTGGAGCACACTGACATTGCCATTGTAATTAATTTTACACACCCCTCATATAAAAAAATTATTTTTTTTTATTTTTTTATTACAAATAATTTTATGAATCATCCTTACCGGCAACTTCAGCGGTTTTATTTATCATCTCAGTCTTATAACGAGGAGTATCTGTAGGCCAGGACTCCTTAAATTGCTTAAAAATATTTATTACAGTTTGCTTTTCTACAGCACGAAGTGCGGTCTGCTTCATTCTCTTCTTCTTGGGAGACATTATTATGTCGTCGTGGTCAACATTTGGGCCACGTTTTTTTCGCCGTTGGCTTTGGTCAGACTCGGAATGTTGTTGTAAGCCGCTCGGGCCCGCACCGGGATCACCCATTGCACAACCAAACGTACCTAACGTTTTGTACAAACAACCCAATAACAACACTGATAACAACACTGATAACAAAACAATAACAAAATAAAGAAAAACAGTAACAAATAACAAAATCACGAAAATTTGGCAATAAAAAACAAGTCGCAGCATTCACAAGTATTCACAAGTGAATGACATTAAACTACAACCACAGAACATTAATTACGTCAATTTCACAGACGACATAAACCGACAAAATTAGAAAAACCCGCCTGTCAGAGCTTAAGAAGGGATTATTAGCATTTTAGTTTTGGTAGAATTATAGTAAAACGAAAAACGTTCCAATATTGTTCATTCCTGCTTCTTTTAGGTTTTTTAGATTGACACTGTAATTTTAAATTGGAATGAAATAATATATCTAAATGAAAGCAACTTAATTTCTTATGATAAATTGTTAAAGTGATTACAATTAAGTGTGACAGCTGGTATATAAATAGATTTTTAATAAATTTGGCGTCAATCGTAACTTAAACAAGTTTTTGTACTATTGCTATAAAGTGTGCATTAAAAATAACCTTTTTTAACTTCTGTCTAATGCTATTTCAAATGGAGTATAGATTGTTGTAAACTAAAGTTGAGAGATGTCAAAAAAAACCTACAAAACTACAAAACGCACGCTTATTTTACAAAGTTACTAGCCCAATTCTAAAACCAATATAATAAATATTTTAGTTGATAATTGTTTTATTTATTTACCTACCGATCCACTGTTTCTGCCCTAAAATGATTTTGAACCCTAAATACACCGATAGTGTGAAGTAGTGTGAAGCTCGCAGTCGTGAACATAGGTACTGGTTGTCTCGTGACGCGCAAAATGGCGGCGACCGCGTGGCCGAAAGAAAGAACTTTGGAATTTATCGAGCAATATAAAACCATACCAATATTATGGGACATTGTTCACACGAATTTCACAATGTTCAGAAATACGCAGTATCTCTGCACTAGTTTTGAATATAAGCTTGATTTTATATTTACATAGGTAAATTATTGTAAATATTCCGAGTTTTAATTTTATAGTTGGATTAATTGTTGAAAACATTTAATTGACACAAATACAATTGAAATAACTAATTATATATAACTAATTGCATAGATTATTAAAAATAAAAATTTGGCGCAAAGAATAGTTTACCTAACCTACGTTATTATAAAATAAATAAAGAGTGTAGGTACTTACCTTGTATGTTTTTTTCTGCTTCACTCCAGTTATCAAAATTTTGAAACAGTACTGTACAAATGTCTAGCCATGCTTTTGATTTAGCGTCCCGGTCTTTAAATATTTCGCTAGATTGTTCCCATATGGCAGGACGACACTGAACTTCAACAATTACCCTTTCTGTATCAAAATTTGTCATTTTTTGTTATGGGCCGGGCACGCGCGTGCGGTCGGTTCGAGATAGCGCTGTCAACTGAACAAGCACGCGCGTGCACCCGCTAGCGGGCTTCGCGCGTGGACCCGTCCAACGTGATGCGTGATCACGTCGCGTGCATGCGTGCCCCGTTGCACGGA